>OX424531.1:20705499-21959249 GCA_949152445.1 Cerastis rubricosa | reverse complement strand
GGCCGGTTTTTTTGTACTGTTTGAAAGTGTTGGCTCATACATAACGTCACGACTGTAACTCCTGAAGATTTAGGCAGAGGTGTATACTCACATTTAGGCAGAGGTGCACACCCACATTTTGCCAGATAAGTATTAAGTCCCATGTAATAGGAGGTGAGAGTATTTGTTGTAAAGTGTTGGGTCGTTTTACTAAAAACTGATTTAGTGCTGATTGTTATTTTACTCTGTGAAGAACAGAATGGAAATTACACATGCGTATTGTGAATTCCACCCTGAATAGAGACAAAAAGCTCTAAATCAAATCAATATTTTGTGTGTGCGGTGCCGAAACACCATACAGTTTATGAGTTCTTGAATACAACTGACAGAATATTATGACACCATTCTTCGGACGCCTGCACCGGCCTCATCGACCTGCTGGAGAAGGTAGGTGGCCACCCAGCTGGTCATGCAGCAGATCGTGGTCCGTGAGCTACAGAGTGTTAGGTTAGGTAAGGTTAGGTTTTAATAATAGCATCACGCCTGTAATACCCAAAGGGTGAGACAGAGGTGTGCTAGCCATTAGAACACCCACATTTCACCAGTTCTGTTTAAGTCCCGTGCGAGCATGTTGTCATCCAACCCGCACTGGGCACGCGTGGTGGATTAAAGCCCACTCCCTTTCATTAAGAGGAGGCCTGTGTCCCAGCAGTGGAAACATTATAGGCTGATGATGATGATGTTGTTGCCATCAATCGGGCAGAAATCCAGACTCCGTGACTGCTCCTGGTAAATTACTGATGGAAAAACTCAATAAGAATTTGCCCGACCTTATGCTCAACAGTCACTATGCGACCATTAGAGCAATGAGGAAGTTCCCATACCATTTTCTATTTCCTGACCATTCCGTACTATTTAAAAATCATACTAAGTACTCAAAGCGATGGCGAAATAGATCGTTGTGTTAAGCACAGAATAAACATTGGATGGATGAAATGGCGGCAGGTCACGGGAACTATCTGCGACTCCCGCATTCCCCTTAAACTTAAGGGGAAGATTTATAAAACAATGGTTAGACCTGCTGTCTTGTATGGATCAGAATGTTGGGCTACAAAAGGGATGAATGAAAGGCATTTGCATGTGGCTGAGATAATGCTAAGGGGGATGTGTGGTGTTACGCGAATGGATAGAATAAGGAATGAGTACGTTAGAGGAAGTCTGAAAGTGGCGCCGGTGACTGAAAAGATGCGTGGTAATCGGCTGTCGTGGTATGGGCATGTGATGCGGAGGAATGAGGAAAATGTCGTGAGGAAAGTTTTGAGTATGAATGTGGATGGGTATAAGGTAGAGGAAGACCAAAGAAACGATGGATGGACTGTGTGATATGGCAAGAAAGGAGGTATCTCATGAGATGACAAGTAACAGAGAAGTATGGAAGAAGTATGGGATAAAGGCAAGAGAATGATGATGATGACTAAGTACTCAATACATTATATTCTATGTGTAATTTGCCTTTCAATCTTTTCGCACTAAAAACCAAAACTAAAAAAGACAGCACGTCTAAATTTAGCGTACGTTACTTTTTTTCATGAGCGGCCCGTTGCGTCCCGTTTCGTCACGTCACATCGGTCGCCGGAAAACGTCAGTTTGGTGACCGGGACGGACAACATGGCACGCTACTTTGTATGGAGCAAGAAATAGTGGGAAACTGTGGACGTTTGAGTGCCTTTACGCCAGACGCCCAGGAATCGGGTGTTGTTTCGTTTGAAAATGGTGTTGTAACTTTGTCAATTGAAGCTAAATGTTTGTTTGACATGGGAGACACTCAAGAGAAGAGCTATAGATAGAGCCGTGTTGAACTTTTCCCCCTACGACCGGGTGAGAAACACCGAAATACGAAGACAGACGAGACTTACGTACATTGTAAAAAATGTAATGAACAGAAAGTGAAAGTGGGCCGGCCACATATTCTGTACTGGGTGGAAGATGGGAGACGAAAGTGCTGGGGTAGAAAACGCTGACAGGACGGAGGAATGTGGGAAGACGAGGACTAGGTGGATAGAAGATCTTAGTAATGTGGCCGGAAGATACTGGATAGCAATTGTTGGTAAATAATTAAATCTGAATATGAATCTGAATCTAGCCATGATACATAACCACAAAAAATTTAGAGTTTTTTTAAGGGAAAGTTATTAGTCTTCACTTTACTTTTTTGAGAGCACAAAAAATAACAATAAAAAATGCTTTTACATATTCATGTTTCCAATTTTATTTTTAGTATTTTTTACCGATCAACAATATTCAAATACTGTTAACTAGTTTCATAAAAACCAATAATTTTACATGTTTGTGAATTGTCACAGATTTGTTGTGTATCGAAACAAATAAAAATCTGCATCAATTACACACAGTACAAACATCAATGTAAACGTCCAGCTAACGAACTAAAATATTGTTTATGTTACAAACCTTCAGTAGGCCGCACATAACTGTTAACCATTTTTAGCTGGCCTAGCGTAAAGCTCGCAGATTCCAATAAAATAGATAAGAGCGTGGCGTTGCGTAAACATGCAAGATTCAACCAATCACAGGAGAGACGACAGACATGATGTGGATTTCAACGAATTGATAGTAAGTAGATAATGAGAACACCGTTGATTCGCGCTTTTCTCTTCTCCGTTTGGCTCGTCTCCACTTTGGTGTAATCCGGCTTCTTTTCCACCGGAGATGTACGAGCAAGTGTTTAAAACTAACCAATAATATCGCTAATATATCACAGCTTGGGTTTAAGCTATGTGATTTAAACATAGAGATAGTAGCGGCATGGGTTTGAACCCAAGCAGGCGCATTACTTTGTGTTATTTATTTCATCACCGCTGCCCTCAAAAACGGTCCTTTTGACGCATAATGACCAAAATGATCAGGTATTTTTTCGCATATCGACGCATTTGTAAAATGACATATCCGCATTAGAACCAATTCGCAAATTGACACATCAGCATTTAGACCAATTTGAAAAATGACCAATACAAATAATAACGCACAATGACGCATTCGTAAAACGAAACATCTGTAGTACTATGTAGTTTAAAGGTTATTGGTGTACCTACATACCTACTTTTATTTAAACGTAATGAATTCATCAAACTACTGGCCACTCGAAAGTTTATCTTTGAAAATGAGCTACTTCAAAGGATTCGTCTAAAATTAACTTAATTTATATCTATGCTCGTGCATAATTATTCACCCTTATATTGTTTTTATTTATTTAAATTCTTAACTTCACTGTACCTATGATGGTAAAAGTTTTGTTTTTAAAGGAATAGTTCTTAATTTCACAGTATCTAAGATGGTAAATGTTTTGTTTGAAGGAATAATTTTTAATTTCCCTATATCTAAGATGGTAAATGTTTTGTTTGAAGGAATAATTCTTTTTGTTTTTGCCCTTTCCTTGCCTAACCGTGAATTAGTCTCTTGACATGGCATTTTGCGTATTTAAAATTAGTCAATACGCGTGTTGGTCATCGTACTAATATGGCATTATGCGCATTATGCGTATTGCACATTTTGCGTATATGTCAAAATGCGTATTTAAAATGAGTCAATACGCGTGTTGGTCATTATGCGTCAAAACGAAAACGGTGAAGGAAAACATCTTGAGGAAACCCGCATGTTCTAGAATTAAATCTTCGAAGACATGTGACATCTATCAACCCGCACTGGGCCCGCGTGGTGGATTACAGCCCACTCGCTCTCATAGAGAGGAGGCCTGTGTCCCAGCAGTGGGAACATTATGGGCTGATGATGATGATTCAAACATAATTTCGTTATTTCTTACTTTCTGAACAGTTGATTGCATGCGCTCCCGTGGAAACACAGGCTAATACAGAGTTTGGACATTAAAGGAGACCAGCCTATGCTGGTTTTATTATTAATTATTACCATAACTATATGTTTATGCCTAGAATGAACTTAATAAGACCACTACATACTTTGGTTTTCCCAATTACCATTAAATACCCGCCATCATAACTACTAATTATGTAGATATTTCCGCTAAACCACGGACAGATTTGATGCCATATTACCACAATATTCCATCAAAATTATTTCATATTCATTAACTAACAGTTATTTAATATACCAACTAACCAGAAGTAAACAAAATGTTTCCAGGGAATAGTAATTACATACTAATAAAGCTTTCAAATAATTTAGGAACCAAATAATACACAACGACCACAATATTGTGGTCAAATAAATGCAGTATTTAGATACCCTATGTATCTAAATATTCAGGTTGTATCGTATGAAAAATATATTTTATGTGCTGGACAGATTTAACGCTATAGATTTATCCTATAAGATGGAGCTTGTGGCTAAATAATAATAGCCGCACGGGTCGATCTTTAAGGTTAAGCCGTTAAGCACGTTAAGCCGTTGGTCCCAGCTGTCATTTTTAAATCTTTGACAGTAGTTACGAGCAGTTAGCAGCCAAAAGTCTGACATCAAGTCTTACCAAGGGGTATCTTATTACCTAGTTACTGGGTTGTGGAGGTCAGATAGGCAGTCGCTGAATGTAAAATACTGGTACTCAGCTGCATCCGGTTAGACTGGAAGCCGACCCCGGGATAGTTTGGGAAAAGGCTAGACAGATGATGATTCATCTCGTATGGAGTAAAAGCTCTCAGATTATTTATCAATTAAAACGTCGAACAGAAACTATTTGTTAGAATACAGAAAATATAAAAGTGATTTAAGGTACGTAAAAGTTAAAATTTTACATTGTAATCATAAATCAATTGCCAAGAATGATGTTACTCCAAACTCGAATATTAGGGCTGCCCTTGACAGAACGGTAGCAGGATATGGAGCTGTGTCTCAACTATGTGTAACCTCCTATCCTGCTACCTTTGCCCCAAAACATGCAGTCATAGAAACGTCCGCACTGCAACCAACGATACCGTAGTAATGGCGAAGTTTACAGCCAACACAATTTGAAGAACAAGAAACAAAAAAGCATACTTTCTACACTTCAGCGCGCTATCCAATAGCTGGACCATAAACAATACGAATTAAACCTTCCGTTGACATAACTCCAACGCGGGAAACCAATCCACAATCCACGGAACACAAGATAGAATCTACGACCGTCATTTATGGCGTCAAACCCCCACAGATATTGCGCCAACTTTGTCCAATCTAAAGCGATCAAAGAAAAATATGAGCCAGAAATATTCGATAAGCAGCGTACTAACATACCAATATACGGCTACAATGTATCACTAAAGCAATAAAGAGAAGAAAGCCGTTAGTGTCTAAATAACGAAATAAAATATTCAATGGCTTGGAAATGGGCACACATTATTTGTGCCTAACGTTCCTTGTAACTTTAACTTTGGGCAAAAATCTGCGCGTCGGACACACACGGACTGGTGGAATGGCTAACGTTTAATTTTTTAATGAAATTTAAGATTTCCGTTAAATAAGAAAGAAAGAAAGAATATTTATTTGGCACATGCCACAAGTACACACAATACAAAATGAAAAACTTACAAATATACCGAAACAGAAAAAATAATAAGATAATATAATGCAAAAAATCTAGCTGTTCTGTTCATAATTTTCATCATGATCTATATGTAGTCCCCTTTTCAGATAAGGATTTTATCATGAAAACGAACATCATCATCATCATGCTCTTTTACAGCATTTCTTGCACTGACGATTGAGGTTCCAACCACCTGACCTTGAAGCTTTATTCCCAAAAGTTCTAACAATGACACATTAAATCATTATCATCTTCAATGGCAGGCCTCAGGGTTTAGGCCTCCTCTCCCTTATATGCTGTTTCTCCTTGGTCTGCGCGAGTCTCTGCCAGTTCTTGACATAGCAAATAGGACGATTATAATCTTGGTGTCCAGACTTCTATAGCAATAAGAACTTGAAGAGATAGGAGTTGTATGTAAGTAGGTGCCTACACTTAGAGAAAAATAAAACTTTTCCTGGTATACTTTTACTAATTCCTAAGTTTACCCTTGAAAATCTCCGTAGTTACCCAAACAGTACCCTAGTATGTAGCGGCAGTAAGCTAAGGGTGGAAGTGTGAAATAACAACAGAATAGCCGTTAGCCACGCCCGCGGTCCGAAACGATACTACTTTTTTCATTACCTACGCAACCTGCAGTGGCCAGGGAAAACGCGATTCCAGAGGGCAATGTTTTATTTAGCATGGAAAGTCTGTGTTTCAAGTTTACCTATCAGACAGGTTTTAAAAATGCGTTATTGATAAGATATTACATAAGCAGTCGCTCTATGTAAAATACTGGTAATTAGCTGCATACAGTTAGACTGTAATCCGACCCCAACATATTTGGGGAAAGGACGAGCCCTTACCCAACTGATAGATGATGACGATGAAATATTAGATTATTTATTATTTTATTTATTTATTTATTTATTCAGTAGTACACATACATTTATTTCATTTGAGATGGTGCCAACATAAACTCATTCGAGTTTTACCGTGCACCAAGATCATCGACTACATTATTTAGATATTTAGATCCACCTAAGTAGGTACTTATATAAAACAATAAGATACAACAACTTAAAAAAAAAAAGAATTATAACGGGTATTTGTCAAAAAAGTCTGATGCTAACGAGCGAACTTCGGTGACCAAACCGACCGTCCGTTCATAAAGACAGATACAGGTTGTTCCAAGAAGTATATCTTTAGTGCTTTGTTTTATAATTGTACGTTTTCCTTCCTGGTGTGTTAGACTATTTTATAATGAATAAAAAATAATTAATATTCAAACTATCTATCTTCGTAATTTAATCTATTTAATAAAAAATGTTGCTTTAATTTGTATTTTATGTTTTCCTGAGTTAATTTATCCCTCAATAATATAGGCAGTTGATTAATAAGGTAAGGTATTATATACTTTAGCGATCTCTTGCCGTGCAGATTCGTGTACTTTGGAAGTAATAGCATAGCATTGTGGACGCTACGAGTTATTATCTCATTATTATTAAAGGTTTTGGTTTTCTTTAAATTTTCGTTGAAAAACTCTTCTTTTAACAGTACATATTTTGTTTTTTCATGTACAGGTAATATCTTACAGAATTCAAATAATTTATGGTAGTCATTTTTGAATTTCTTCTTAATGTTATGCGGGACAATTGCTTTTAGTATACGTAGTTGCAGTGCGTAAATTTGATCAAGGTGAGTCTTATATGTCCTTCCATAGCTCGACAGACCATAAGATATCGTTGATTCGGCCAAGGCTTTGTAAAGCATTAACAGAGTTTGATATGGAATCTTGCATTTTATAATAGAGAATTTAGCCAATATACATCTTAGCTTATCACACACCCCGTTAATGTGCTCCTTCCAATTAAGTTGGCTATCAATGGTAAGTCCTAGGTATGTTTGGCTATCTACGAGATCTATGGAGTCACAATTGCAAGGCTTGTCTACTTTATTTGTGCAGCTATCATGCAAACAATCATGGCAGTGAGTTGTTAGTTTAGGCAAGGACGAGCTTCTATTTTGACTGGTACTGATGTACATTAACTTGGTCTTACTAGCGTTTAATACTAGACCGGCGTCATGAGACCATTTAGCCAACAATACAAAGTCCTCCTGTAGTTTTATTTGGGCATCACTAACAATCTTTCCAGCGGCTAAAAGGCATGTGTCATCGGCAAATTGGTAGATTTCGCAGTTTTTTATGACATTTACAAGGCTATTTACGTAAGTGAGGTAGTGCAGTGGCCCAAGGACCGAGCCTTGCGCCGTTCCTTCCGTTACGGTAACCGGTTCACTAGTCACATCACTGACTTTGACCATGTAATTTCTGTCCTCAAGATAGTTCTCGCACCAATCGAGCAGCCTGCCTCTAATTCCACTGTCATGAAGACACTCTATTAAGCGGTCATGTCTGAGCGTATCGAATGCTTTGCTATAGTCTATAAATACTACTAAAACGTGTTTTTGTTCATCTAGGTGTTTATGAATACTATCTGTGAACGTTGATAGCAGCTGTGTGGTATTCTTTTTTGGTTGGAAGCCATATTGTTTGTCGTTTAGTATTTTATTTTTTTCATAGAATTCGTGTATTTGTTTACAAATATATTTCTCAATTATTTTATCAATAGTAGGCAATATAGTGATAGGTCTGTAGTTGTTGTAATCCAGCCTACTTCCTTTTTTGTGAATCGGTCTGACAATTCCTGTTTTAAGTGTTGATGGATACTTGCATGTGTTTATGCTTAGATTAATTAATTTTGCAATCACTGAGTTGATTGTCGTGCACAACATTTTGATATCTACGGCTCTAATTCTATCTATTCCTGGGGCTTTATTATTGTCCAAAGACATGATGACTTTTTTAACTACTTCCGGCTCCGCAGGCTTTAAACGCATAGTAACGTTAGCTGGAATTGTATACTCAGTTTTATTTAACAATGGTTTCGAGCACTTAGGAATAATTAGCTTTACGCTTTTATCGAAAGTGTCTGCAAAATTGTTAGCAATATCTGTAGAAGTTAAATTAGTTTTATTAAATGAATTCTGAATAGCATCATCAATAGAGTTTTTTATTCTTCCTGTAATCCGATTAAGAATTTGCCACAACTGTCTAGTGTTGGACTTACTCGATACAATTTCTGACTTTATGTTATTGTTTTTAGTTTTGTGTATTAAAGTATTTGCATAGTTTCTTGATTTATTATATTTTTGTTTTAGTACTAAGTTATTAGAGTCCTTTATCCACTTCATGAATAATTTATCCCGATGTTCACAGGCTTTGATTATTTTTTTATTCACCCATTCATTTTTACTACGCGATGCGCTAGTTATAATTTTGGTTTTATATTCTGATTTTTTATAACATTCTTTGAACTGTGTACGTATGAAGTTATATAAAAGTAGAGGACAGTTTATATCCTGTGATTTTTCCCACTGGATTCCATCTAAACATTTACTAAGTTGATGATTATTAAAACAGGTCTTGTATTTTTGGACAACCTGTATACGCGTGCCAGAACATGCGAGCATCACAGCGCGATGATCAGCCAGTGTGGTACCGAGTGCCGCCGTAAATAGGTTTTGTGTACGGGATCGCGCATAAATATGATCAATACAAGATTTACTTATTTTTCCGTTAGATATTGCTATTCTAGTGTGTTCAGTGATCCCGCACAAAAGGCCCATGCTACACAACATGTTATTGTATTTATGCCTTACAGGATTATCCGTTTTTAAGTCTATGTTAGTGTCTCCCAATAAGTACAATTCAGTGTTTATAGTGATTTTTTGTAGTGAAGTTTGTAGTTCGTCAATAAATAGAATTTTACTCGAGCTTGGTGGTCGATATACCGCACACAGATTCACAGTATATTTCGATTGGGTGGTGACTGTAGTGTATGTAGATATCATTACATCGCACTACAAACCGATTACAGTACTGTGACGTTGCCTCGGGCGCGCACGTCGCACGTTTATAAATACCGGTCCGAGTAGTGGGGCGGGCAGTCGTTGTCGAACTGTCGGCCTGTGCGGTGGCGTGTTGGCGAGTCAACTATTAGTGTAGATAATTGTGCATATTTTACATTGGCGACGAGGAGAAAACCGTAAGTTTTATATTTTTATAAAAAAAAAAAAAAAAAGGAAAGGTAGTCTCCTACAGGTAGATAATTAATTGTATTTCGGAAAGAAATATTCAAAATATTAATACATTAGAATCTTTCATTGGACTTATTAACTGTAAATAAATAATTTTGTGAAGGCTGAAACAAAAAGTGGTTCGTTAATGTATTGTTTTGCAACATAACATCATGCTTGTGTTCCCCAAGGGGGTAATCAGAGATGTGTGATGCAACCACGTTTCACCAATTACGTTGAGCATGCCTGTTACCATTAACCGGACGCCAGGGAGGTTCCTTATGGAGAAACTCAGTGACACTGCCTGACCTGGGAGTCGAAACTGGGACCTCATGTTTAGTTATTTGATTTGTGCTACATGATTAGTAAATCAAATAGCAGTAGAATATACCTACTGGTCATTAAATTGACAGTCATCAGAGAATGACTAACAGCAGGAGAATATACCTACTGGTCATTAAATTGACAGTCATCAGAGAATGACTAACAGCAGGAGAATATACCTACTGGTCATTAAATTGACAAGTCATCAGAGAATGACTAACAGCAGGAGAATATACCTACTGGTCATTAAATTGACAAACCATCAAAGAAAATTTGGTCAACAGTAGTGGTACTTTGGATGTACATACTGGTCATTAAATTGACAAACCATCAAAGAAAATTTGTGTCAACAGTAGTGGTACTTTAGATGTACATACTGGTCATTAAATTTCCAAATATTTTAACTGGGCAAATTAGTGCAAACCCTTTATATAATGGTTCCAGGTTATTTATTAATAACATAAGTTCTCAACTCACGTTAGAGAAATTTGATTGTGAGGGTAAACCTTCAACAGTAGGAACGAGACGGGAACGCTGGAAGCGGGCACTATTGATCTACCTGAAAGCTGCTGGAATTGAGAGTAGTGCGAAGGAACGTGCTTCGCTGCTACATTTTGGTGGACTATAATTGCAGGAAATATTCTATAATATACCAGATGCAAATGTATCACCAGCAGATGAAGAGGATGTCTTCGGAGTGGCTATAACCAAACTCGACGCATACTTTCTACCTAAACAAAGTAAGATCTATGAACGTTACCTTTTTAGATTGATAAAACAAGAGGCAAACGAAAATTTTGAAAAATTCCTAGTACGGCTTTGGCAATAAGCTGACAAATGTCAGTTTAAGGACAAAGACGATCATATAATCGATCAAATTACAGAAAAGTGTTCCTCTAAAGAGCTTAGAAAGAGAATTATACAAACAGGAGACGCAATAACACTAACAAATACAATTGTCGAAGCAAATACTCTTGAATCTGTAAGTCGACAAATAGAAGAATTCGGAGAAAGCAGCACATCAACTGAAAACATAAACAGAGTGAATAACAGGAAAACAAGATAAGAAGTGGAAAAGAAACACAGGATGTGGAAGATGTGGGAGCTCAGGATACGCGTCTCAAGACAGCAAATGCCCAGCAAAAGAAAAACATTGCCACAAATGTGGGCCTAAGGGACATTTTGGACAATTCTGCAGGACAATGACACGAGACAGAACGAATAAAAGGAAATATGAGGGAAACAACAACAAATAAAATGAAAAAAAAAAAAAAAATGAAAAGAGATAACAAAAGAAACGACACAAACCAGATAGATCAAACAGAGCCCGAAGACATACAATATGTGTTCAAAATCGATGATGACAGGTATTAGATTGCCATATTGGCGGAATGAAGGTTAAAATGTTAGAAGACTCTGGGTGTAAATGCAACTTGATCACAAACAAAACCTGGGACAATATGAAACAAAATAAGTTAACGTAACCAAACAGTTGCAATAAGACTTTTTATGGTTATGGAAGTAAGAAGCCCTTGACCTAAAAGGATCATTTGACGCAAATATAAAAACTGCTGGTAGATCAGAAAACGCAACTTTTTACGTCATCGCTGATGGAACCAGAGATCTGCTTGGGAAAGAAACTACCATGGCTATGGTTTTCTTAAAATTGGATTAGAAATCGACCAAATGGAAACTAAGACAGAGTTTCCCAAATTCAAGGATGTTTTAGTGGAGGTACCAACCGATGAGAAAGTACAACCAGTTTCTCAACCATTAAGAAGGATCCCCCCATACCACTGGAAGAAAAAGATGAAAAAAAAAAAAAAGAGAACTGTTGGAGAAAGACATTATTGAGGAAGTTAGAGAAGAAGAAGGATCCTCAAGTTGGGTATCACCAATAGTGCCGGTTTTGAAAAATACTGGAGATGTTCGCATTTGCATAGATATGAGGCGGGACAAATAAAGCAATTCTACCTGAAAATCACCCATTGCCCAATATGGACAAGCATCTAAAAATTTAAAGTGCGAAGTACTTTTCAAAACTGGACATAAAAGATGCTTTTCAACAGATTGAATTACATCCCGACTCTTGACACATTACAACCTTTATTACAAGTAAAGGCCTGTTCAGATACAAAAGGCTAATGTTTGGAATATCCTGTGCCCCGGAAATTTTTCAAAAAACCCTAGAACGAATGTTATTGGGAGGGATGTAATGGCACTATTAATTTTATAGATGACATTTTGGTATATGGAAAAGATTTGAAGAACATGATCGAAGATAAGAATCAGTAATTAAAACTCTAGAAGAAAATAATGTGGTACTGAGAAAGGACAAGTGCATTTTCATAGAAGAAAAGGTTCAATTTTTAGGATACGAATTATCACAGAGGTGTAAAACCATTAGATAAGTGCGTGACAACTAGTCAAGAATTTCGTCCACCTATGAATATAGGTGAGCTTCAGAGCTTCTTGGGATTAATCAACTATGTTGGAAAATGGATCCCTAATTTGGCCACAACTACAAAACCATTAAAAGAACTGCATAAGAAGAAACAGACCAAAACCACAGAATTAAAGTCTTTGGGGCAGTAAACAGGAATTTGCATTTAACGAATTAAAATTGGCCTTGTCTAATATTCCTACTCTAGGATACCATGACGTCAAAGATCGGACTATAGTAATAGCAGATGCTAGTCCGTTAGGACTAGGAGCAGTATTAGTTCAAATTAATGATCATGAACCTCGCATTATTGCGTATGGTCACCGGACACAAACAGACTGAAAGGCGATATTGCCAGACAGAAAAAGATGCCTTAGCTCTGGTCTGGGCTGTGGAACATTTTTGTTTTTCTGTTTGGAAAAGAGTTTGAATAGGTGACCGACCATAAACCACTAGAGGTTATATTCGGTCCTAAATCAAAACCATGTGCAAGGATAGAAAGGTGGATACTACGCCTTCAAGCTTATGCATTTAAAGTAATATACAAGCCTGGCAAAGAAAATATAGCAGATAGTTTATCAAGATTGTGTAAATTAAGTAAAACGTCACAGGACAAGTCTAAAAACTATATACACCAAGTTGTTGAAGGAAGCAGGCTAATAGCAGTTTCACTGAAAGAAATTATGGAGGCATCAAAACAAGACAAGGAAATATTAAAAGTAAGTGAAGGCCTTTATAACAACAAATGGGATGAAGAGGTAAAAAAAAATTACAAAATCTTCCAAAACGAATTATGCTTTTACGACGGAGTTTTATTGAGAGGCACTAGAATTGTTATTCCAAAAACATTGCGCAGTCAGGTTCTGACAGCTGGTCACGAAGAACACCCAGGAATAGTCCTAATGAAGGTGAGACTAAGAACCACAGTATGGTGGCCAAGACATGACAAGGAAACCGAGAATTTGGTCAAATGCTGCAAAGGCTGTACATTAGTATCAGCTCCAAAACCTCCAAACCCATTGAAACGACGGGCATTACCATGTGAACCTTGGGTAGATACTTGTATTGATTTGTTGGGCCCTTTACCACGCAGCGATTACATATTAGTAATCGTTGATTATTTCAGTCGATACAAGGAGGTAAAGATTTGTCGTAATATTACCAGTGGCGACATAATAAAATCTCTAAAAGAGATTTTTGCAGACTTGGTAACCCGATGACGATAACAGCTGATAATGGCAGACAGTTCTGCAGCGAGGACTTCAAAAAAATTCTGTACTGAAAGGAATATAGTTTTGCATAATACGATACCATAGTGGCCTCAACAGAACGGAGAAGTGGAACGTCAAAACCGAGACATTCTAAAGCGGAAAAAATTTGCCAGTTGAGCGAAAAAACTGGCAAGAAGCTTTGTTACAGTATCTGGCTATGTATAACAGTACCCCGCATAGTGTTACAGGTAAAACTCCTACAGAATTATTTTTCAAACTGCAATACCGTGACAATATACCTATGGCAGGAGACATCACACATACACATAAACCAGAAGATTCAGATGTCAGAGACAGAGACCAAGAAAAGAAAGAAACTGGGAAAGAATATACAGATAAGAAAAGAAGAGCTCGTGAATGTCAACTAGTGCCTGGGGATAAAGTTTACGTTAAGAATATGGTCAAAGATAAACTTAGCCTAAATTATGACCCAATTTCCCATACTGTAGAAAAGAGTAAAGGTGGAGATATAAGTGTTCGAAACGATATAACTGGGAAGAGATTACGAAGAAATGTAGTTCATTTGAAGAAAGTTGAAGGCTAATGGGAAGTCATAAGTGACCAAAATAAAGAAATTAACATAGGAGAAGATATAAATGAATCAGAAAATGAAATAGAAGAAGAGGAAGGGTAAAAGGAAACTTTAAACTAAATCATAGTATAATGATTTACTAAATATTATTGTGCTGTGATTTTGTTGTGCCAGAGATGCTCAATGTCTTATGGTTTTGGTTACATAAAACTTGTTAAAACAAGGAAGGGATGTAGTGTATGTAGATATCATTACATCGCACTACAAACCGATTACAGTACTGTGACGTTGCCTCGGGCGCGCACGTCGCACGTTTATAAATACCGGTCCGAGTAGTGGGGCGGGCAGTCGTTGTCGAACTGTCGGCCTGTGCGGTGGCGTGTTGGCGAGTCAACTATTAGTGTAGATAATTGTGCATATTTTACAGTGACAGTACATAATAAGCTTTCAAAGTGTATAGTTTTTACATTTATTAGGCTACATTTATGTTTATTATTCACGTACACTATAATACCACCACCCCTTCGGGCCTTGCGCAATGCTGTGTACATTCGGTACCCGCTAATTTTATACAGAACACTATTGTTTTCTGATATATTAGTTTCAGTTAGAATGATGACATCGATATTTTTTTTGGAACTATGGATCATTTGTTCTAATGCAGAGAAGTTTATGATTATTGATCGAATATTAATATGCATGCACAATAGATTAAATTGATGGTTAGGGGTACAGTTTATGAAGTCGTTAACACTTATACAGTCAATAATCTCGTTAATATCACAAAAATAATTCGCCATTTTCATTGAGATGTTTTGTTAGTGCTTTGTTTACTTGCGAATGCGATGCCATGCCGACTTACTACTTGTTGATAGCTAGTCCGTGTATATCATTCATGGTGCGTAAAATACTAACTTTTCCACCGTCTTCCTTGCGAGCTTTGACAATTCCTCTTTTGAACCACACGTACTTAAAGTTGTGATTGACTTTTAGCTCCTGCTTGGCATTCCAGAATAGTTGCTTGTGATGTTTTGTCATGGCTTCTCTCACATATACGACATTTATGTTATTGTTTTCGCTAGGAAAGACATCGGAAACAGTTGGCTTGACACTTTTAGCGGCTGTGATCCAGTTTTCCTGTACGTCTTCGTCTTTGAGCTCCACTAGTATGTTGGCCGACTGTTCTTTCCATCCATGGAGTCTGCGTGCACTTTTGATCTCTTCTTTTGGCTGGTTCAGCTTAGCTGCAATGTTATCCACCAGAAGTCTGACATCTTCATTGTTTTGATTAGGCACGTTGGCGATCTCTACGTATTTTGCAAGCTTCTCCTGTTCGATCTCTTGCAGACGTTGTTCTAATACACCTACACGGGTTTCCATGTTATTATTTTTATTTATTAGTTCCGCATTCTTACGCTCAAGAGCCTTGATAGTCTGCTTGAAAGCTTCCATAGTCTCCATTGCTTCATCAAGTTTATCGCTGTGGAACTGCAAGGAATATATTGATTATCGCCCGCTCCCTCTCAGACCGAGGAGGCCTGTATCCCGGAAATGGGGACTTGAGCTAAGCTAATTTTGCTACACCCTTGCTCATAAATTGAATTAAAAAAAACAATATACATCGAACTTTGCGTATTTTAAAAGCCAGTGACCAAAACATATGGAACAACGGTGTTTTACTTTTTATTTTCGGCCTCTTCGTCTTCTGACGGAACTTTACAATTTTTATTACTTAGCCTCAATTGTTTCAGTCCTGTGCAGAGGCCTCTCCCATTCCTTCAGCTTATCTATTTATCCGTCATGTACGAAAAAATAATAACAAACGAATTATTCAAAGCGATAAAAACAAAACTGAGTTCGGGCTCAATGAATTCAGATAATACAGGAAACACAGACGCTGACAAAGAGTTCTACAATTATTCGTGGCTTTATCATCTCTACACACATCAAAGAATGCTTAAAAAAAATAACTTAGCAGTTAAATCGCTAACTCACTAGCCCCACGGTAAGTGCTAAACTGTCGCAGCTATTTTATTGTCGCGCGACACAGCGGCAACTTAACACTCTTGTTTGCAACTTACTGTACAGTTCGCCTTTTTTTGTTGCCTTGTTGCCGCTTACGATTTGTTGCTTTGCCCGTAATTCGTAAAACCGATATTGGTAAAGTTTTATGCAGAAAGTTTCGTGGGCAATTATAGGTTTTAGAGTGAGAAAAATGTTTTGTTACTGAGTTTTGTATTGCTGTAAATAATTTGTTCGTTAAGGTTACCTTTGCAGCTTTTAAGGTTACTTTTAAGAAAAGAAGTTCATGTGCGTGTTATTTTCACGATTTGAACAGCAAATATAATCTAGACTTTTACGAAAAACTAACACGAAATAATATTTTGCTTACGGTATGAAAATGTTTTCACTTAGCGGGGAAAATGTGGCCGCATAAAATGTTGGTGACAGTTTTTAAAGCAAAATATTTGTATTTGGTTTTTTAGGGTTCCGTACCAAAAGGGTCAAACGGGACCCTATTACTGAGACTTCGCTGTCCGTCCGTCGGTCCGTCTGTCAGCAGGCTATATCTCATGAACCGTGTTAGTTAGCCAGTTGAAATTTCAACAGATTATGTATTTCTGTTGGCGCTATAACAACAAATACTAAAAACAAAATAAACTAAATATTTAAGCGGGCTCCCATACAAAAAGTGTTTTTTTTTTGCTCGTTTTTAAAAATAATGGTACGTAAACCATCGTGCGCGAGTCCGACTCGCACTTGGCCGGTTTTTTATCTACTACTGGCGATGCTGAAGTTAAAAACGTAAACGGTTCTTTACTTGCTTGGTTTTGGGGTAAACTGTTTTATATGACGACAGTTAAATTATCCAGTATCACAGTAAGTTTATAATCTCACATGTAAAGACGAGTATTAGAGAAATATTCTAGAATTAATGATGTGCTCTGTGCAATACTAAGACAAGAAATAGAATTCTTACTCTGGTGTCTATAGTCAAGTTAAAGTGATAACTTAAATGCTTAAGTAATTACTTATGCATTTTTAATGCAATGCACAAGAATTTAAACGAAGTAAGAACCGACAAAAGAAGTAAAGCAATGATTTCTAACTTTTGCAGTTCCAACTTCAAGCCACTAAGCCCAGCCAGCCAGTGTTAGTGATCATGTCAGTTTAAAAACTTATAATTACTAAGCCACATAATAAAAATCGTATCTAAAAATTACTCAAGCAAGCACTTTCACTAGTTAATATATACGGGTGTTAGTCAATGTTAAGCAAGCAAGCATTGGTTTAGAACTGTTTTTGTTTTTCTTAATTTTCAACTTCTACATATAGTTATACAGGGAACCCTATAATTGGCCATAATAACTGTAACACGCATATTTTTAAAATATTTTTAGATATCGCTTTTGGTTACCTAAACAAAACATAAATAAAAAAAATAAAAAATAAGGGTTTTAGGAGTATCGAGGGGATCTTTATCCCCCATGGAAAAGGGAGGATCCTTCGACCAGACGAGTGTTATGTCTGGTGGCCCCTGTTCTTCACATCCCCAAAGGTGAAAGTAATTTAAATTACTATTATCGACTCCTTTGAAAAGACTAAATCCGCGTGAAACCTATCATCGGTTCCAAGCAGCCATTTTTGCGATATAAACGTGGTTTGCAATGACCTCTTATAAAGTTTTTAGTTATTAATAAAATAGTGAAGAGTGGCTGTTAGTATGACGACACGGTTGGCGCAATGGTTGAGCGATCGACTGCTGCGCTGCGTGTCGTGGGTTCGATCCCCGCACGGAGCAAATATTTGTATGGCCTACAGATAGTTGTTCCGGGTCTGGCTGTTTGTGTATGTCAGTTTAAATGTTTGTAAACGCACCCACGATACAGGAGAAATTCCTAGTGTGGGGCAACGTTTAAAAAAAAAAAAAAAATACTAGTGGCCCGACCCGGATTTAACAGGTGTAATTTATTAATTTATGGAGAAATAACAGCTTTTTTTCCTGTTCTGACGATTACGAGCATTTCACAAAAAAACAGCCAAATCCGTCGAACGTTCACAAGTGATGTTCAGTCATACATGTGGCAATTCATTTTATTAATATCGATAAAGATAAGATATAAAATTTGTTGTCGAAACATAGGGAGCATGAACAGTCGAGATATGCTAGCCAAGCTATATCTAAAGGCGGCAAGAAATATCCGCATCCCGGCGAGAATATTTCAATTTTCTATAAGAAATGTATTTATATATTGTAAGGAACTACACATCCAGCTTAGTACCGGTGCATCTTGAACCGGAGATGAACTGATGCTTCAGACATTTTTATTATTACTTGCATAAAAAAATCATTTCGTGGAAATCCTGCTTTCGATAAATATTTCAACGGAAGTGGAGACTTGTGCCAAGTTCATCAGCTGGAAAGCTTTTTGAAACTTAAATGATTTTGATCCAGAATTTAAATAACTCTTTGGCAAATATACTTGCCTAAGGTATGCGTATCGTTCTCTGTGCTTTTGTAACAATCGTACTGCGATCGCCAAACCGCCTACCAAGCGTGGCGATTGATATGGCAAAACCCCACAAAATGTCAATGTGGCTACACTTGGGGGAGGCCTATGTCCAGCAGTGGACGTCTTTTGGGCTGCAATGATGAAGGTATGCAAGTATTTTTGGTAGTAATCATTTTATTCGATTGTTATGCCTAGATTTCTGTCCAAAATTATTCATATTATTATAATATATACAGGGTGTAACGGTAAGGGTATATACATACTTAACGGTGTGCTACAGACCACCAAACTGAACATGTTTCTCCACAAAAAAACATCGTAAGACGAAAAAATTATCAGCCACACGATACAAAATTTCAATACCTATTTGACCCAAATGTATGGGGCAGCTGATATTTTATTCGCTATGACGATGTTTCTTTGTCGAGAAACATGTTCAGATTGATGGTCTTTAGCACACCGTTAAGTATGTATATACCCTTTCCGTTACACCCTATATATATATATATTGTATAACATACTATGACGTCATAGCATACGGATGTGATAGCATCTTATAACTGCAACCGATTAATATTATACTTAGTTCTTTTCTTACCTGTTCTCTGTATTATGACATTTTTCCATTTCATTGAGAAGACACTCAAACAACTCCAAACTTTAATTTATGGAAACCCATATGAATAAACGAAAACCAAAATCGTTTCTGAAAAGAAAACACACAGGGATAGCTGAAAATTAGATAAGAAAAAAGAAAAGCAAAAGTATTTATTAGTCCCAAACAGAACACCAAAAATATTATAAGTTAAAAATGAAATAACTGGTCCTGCACGAGACCAAAAGGCCCATCTGAGGCCCTCTCTCAATAAGCATGTGTAACGTGTGCTCAAGACACCGGAACCACATGGATCACCGTCTCCACAGATCCAGATATCACCAACAACAGTTCCAATCTTGATTCACATGTACCGGAACACGATAACAATGAAATACCGCCATGAATAGAACCGACTAATTCATACACGTAGCCTATCCGCCTACAGCCTAGGCTAGGCATTTCATTGTCATGCCGACGGAAACTTAATATCTAGTAGAGATCGAGGGTCCATTGTGTGGGGCTCATCATGGCGATATTGCGCCCCGTTGCGGTTCCGAAGATTAAATGCATAGTGTCATTTGTAGGGTGTGTGTGTGTTGGATTGGTAGGGTGTGTGTGTGTGTGTGTGTGTGTGTGTGTTAAGAATGGTCTAATGGGTTTGTGATCTGTGATTAGCAGTGACAAAGGTGTGTTGAGAGAGCGACTTTGTGAAAATAATTTATTGTTGTATCAGCAGCCATCTTTTAATTATTATTTTATTGTACATTTAACAAAGGAAATATATTTTTAACTCAAAAATAAAAAAAATTAACATGGTTTTATTTAGACCTGAAACTTCGTCATATAATATGCCTATTTCTTCTGTGTGATACAGTAAAATGACAACACAACACAAGTGCGAGTCGGACTCGCGCACGAAGGGTTCCGTACCATTATTTACAAAAAAGAGCAAAAAAAAACACATTTTGTATGGGAGCCCCCTTAATTATTTATTTTATTCTGTTTTTTAGTATTTGTTTTTGTGTTATAGCGGCAACAGAAATACATAATCTGTAGAAATTTCAACTGGCTTACTATCACGGGTCATGGTACAGCCTGATGACAGACAGACAGACAGTCGGACGGACAGCGAAGTCTCAATAACAGGGTTGGATTGGGTCTTAAAAAGACTGAGAAATTGTGATGCATTCAAAAGCAAACACTAAACAATGATAAATTAAACGAAAATCCTGAATTGGTCACAGACTTTTCAAAGTCTAGGGCAAACCTGTTTAGTCTTAGATTACTGTAAGCTCAGTTTCTGTTCATAAGGTCTTCAATTCCCACGCTACAAGCACTAGTTAATCGCTAGTACTCAATAATTCCGTCTATAATGAGAACTTAATTGGCCCAACTTGAACCCTGTAGACAAACAGGTGAACTCAAACAGTTTCAGGCTTAGCTTAGGTACACTGTGGGATTACGAGCGCTCAAGCGACTATTGTAATACCGGCTGTTATGATATAATCTAGCTCAGACACGTGTCATTTTCCAGTATTAATTACGTTAATAGATTTGTGTTTAATCTAAGTAAATACCTATACATAACCGAGCAAAATTTGCCTACAATATTACCATACTGCTGGGACTAAAGTACTCCATGAGAAAGGACCGCGAGGCAGGTCCAGGTTGGTAGATTACGCAGGCCTTTGATTTTTTGATTCTAGGAATTGCTGATTTTTCAACCTTTACCTTTTTTGGAGCAGGTGATAATATAATTACAATGAAAGAAAAAGGAGTAAATGATAGCGTGGCGGAGAGCGGAGAAGAAAAACTGGACAAGTGTGAGTCGGACTCGCACACGAACGGTTCCGTACCATTATTTATAAAAACGGGAGCCCCCCTTAAATATTTATTTTATTCTGTTGTTAGTATTTGTTGTTATAGCGGCAACAGAAATACATAATCTTTAGAAATGTCAACTGGCTAACTATCACGGTTCGTACACATTACACAGCCCGGTGACAGACGGACCGACGGACGGACGGACTGAGACTTCGCGTCTCAGTAGTAGGGTTCCGTTTGATCCTTTGGGTACGGAACCCTAAAAAACGTGTTGCGCGCGATCCCAAGTAACAATTACCCGCTTGGGTTGTAATATAGTGTAGTGTACGTTTCTTCTAGCTACACATTTCCAGTATAACATGGCCTCGCATTGTATAGATTCTCCGTACAATGAGAGATCTGCACAAAATAGTTATGTATACCTTGACTGGTCGTCGTGTAACAAGTACCTGATTGGGTTCGAACCTGCAACCATTAAGTGTGGGCCGTTACTTCTAGGCAACAACTGCTCTCTAGCTTACTTAGCTAGTTGTAAAAGACCAGTTCAGCTCAAATAACATAAGAGAAATCAGAACTAATTTACATGAAACAAACGTAACCTTTTAATTCAACAAAAACACAGACAAACGTAAAAATGTAAATGCTTTCCAAACGTTCTGGCAGATCTTTGTTTTATTTATAGAGAAAATATGAGAAATTCAATTTACGAACGTGGTACTTATGGACGGGCATTAATTTATTTTTTCGCTTGCATTTGTTGTTTGTTTCTGAAATTCATTTTTTGGTACTAATTAGTGTCTGGACCTCAAAAGAGAGACGTTGACCTCTGCGGCAGTACGATGTTAATGCTAAGTAAATTAAATTTTTCTTAAATTTACAAAAACACTCCTTTCGTAATCATTTACACTAATCATATCCCCATTTTAGTAAATGGGGATATTTACCAAGTGTTTACTATTTTTTGTTCATCCGCTTCCAAAAGCGCTGAAATTTAAAAAAATAGTTAGAATGGTAAATAACCTGTTTTTTATGTAAATGACAATGTTAGTGACCATGTCAGTTTAAAAACACATTTTTCACAGTTAATTGACTTGAAGGGGCAGGAGGGCCTTTATCAGAACTCATCTTGTGTGATGTATGTGGATAGGTAGATAGGTATGCAGGTGGGCGTGAGCAGAAAATCGCATGTCCTTGTTACAATCACAGTTGTTTAATCAGCACAGGGTTTAATAATCGAAATACACAGTCAAATGAACAATGTACAGTCTAAGCAACACGACACCAACTTAATTATAACACTAGATTAAACTATCACTCGGATGCAAAGAGATTCGTCAAAAGCGTGGTGTGCGGGCGCTGCCTCGAACAACAGTGTCCAGATAGCTGCCCTCACAACCATCGACAATGACGCTGCGCTAGGCTGACTTTGACAGCTAAAAGTCAACCTGACGTCTGAAGTTGGCGGATGCGCCGTCAGACTTAAACTCGCTGTCAAAATCATAGTGGTTATTATTTTCGTCTCGTTACGATTGTTTTTGGGTTGACGCCATTTTGACAAGTTTTTCGAGACGAGAGTAAGGTAAGGACCAAAATCCATTATGAGAAAATCTTTTTTTTTCAATTAATTTACTACCGACGTTCATGAAGATAAAAAAGGAAAACAATTCAGAAAACACAAAGTTTAAATCCTTTTTTCAGTTAAAATAAACAATTATTTTGACAGCTGTCGTGTAAACTTGTTCAACCCGCAAATTGGTGCGAGTGGTCGAAACCAAAAACTACAAACATTTCATTTAGTATAAATTATTTAAAATGTGCATGAAAATGTTATGTCCGATTCTTACATTCTATGAAGATAACTTTACTCAACATTGAGTGAATACGAGACGGAATGAGTTAGCAGTTGCTACGTACGCTGTATGGTGTTGGATGTTAAGAATAGCACCATCCCATATATTCCCGTGGGTGTCGTAAGAGGCGACTAAGGGACTTGCCAGTGAATGGGCAGCAGCGTTCTCTGTGCTTTTGTAACAACCGTACTGCGATCACCAACCCGCCTGCCAAGCGTGGCGATTATGGCAAAACCCCCCAAAATGTCAATGTGGCGACACTTGGGGGAGGCCTATGTCCAGCAGTAGACTTCTTTTGGGCTGAAATGATGATGATGATGATGAGTAGCTACGATAGTGATTTTTCGTATCCGTAATTACGTTTTTTTTTTAACTTTACGGCTGCATGCCTCCACTTCGTTTCATTATTAAAAAGTCATATTTGTGACATAAAATATGCAATCTTTTTCGTACCCAAATAAAAAAATCGGAACATAAAAATATCAATATGCCGAGAGATCAACAATTTATGGCTGGTTGGGAATAATTGAAACTGAATTTCATTTGGCAAAAAATATGTTCGCAAGAACTGCCGACGTCAGTACGATGAATTTACTGATTTTTTATTGCAAAGTGCGCTTGAAAAGTTATTAAAAAACCGGCCAAGTGCGAGTCGGACTCGCGCACGAAGGGTTCCGTACCATTATTAATAAAAAACGAGAAAAAAAACACTTGTTTGTATGGGAGCCCCCCTTAAATATTTATTTTATTCTGTTTTTAGTATTTGTTGTTATAGCATCAACAGAAATACATAATCTGTGAAAATTTCAACTGGCTAACTATCACGGTTCATGAGATACAGCCCGGTGACAGACGGACGGACGGACGGACGGACGGACGGACGGACAGCGAAGTCTCAGTAATAGGGTCCCGTTTGACCCTTTGGGTACAGAACCCTAAAAAGAACGATTCAATTAGTTTTTTCGGTTAAATGATAGTAAGTGGAACAGACGGTTCAGTTTGATTATATCAGAGAAGATAGATTTATTTGGTATTGTAAGAGATTTAAGAGTCTTCAAAATATCAATGAAATTCAGGCTGAGTCTGCTGTATAGTCTTGTACAATTGAATTGAGTTGGTAGTTAATAACTAAAGTTCGTGTAGATGCTCAAACAAAAATGGTGAAAAGTCAGAAAAGACAGCATGCCTTCAGTAAAGACATTGAAACAAAATCAACTTATTTGATACTAGCAGTCCGGCGCAACTTCGTTTGCGTCACATTTTCCCCGTTTTCGCAACATTTTTCTTTGCTGCTCCACTCCTATTGGTCGTATCGTGATGATATATATCCTATATCCTTCCTCCATAAATGGGCTATATAACACTGAATTTTTTTTTTCCAATCGGACCGGTAGTTTCGAGGCCTATTCAATGCAAACAAACAAACAATCAAATCTTTCCTCTTTATAATATTAGTTTAAATAAAGCATTTCAATTACACAATACAGTAGTCTCTGACCGACTTCTGATGCCGACTGTACTATTACAGTCGGCATCAGAAGTCGGTTAAAACGTATCAATATTACACCAAGTTTTGTGCTGATCAGTGTGATCGGATGTAATATTGTTTTGCAAATTTGTGTAACCATTGATGAACATATTGTTATGTCTTTTCCTCCAGCCTTTTAATAAAGATCGTTCTATAACTAAGACGTCTTATAATTTTGGATATGTATAGCGAATTTCGTTGCATACCGTACCTACAGTACTATCCGGTTCTGGGTTCTATTCCCAAGGTCGGGCAAAGTGATAAATTGGGTTTTTCATTACTGATTTCTCAGTAATTTGTGCCTGTGTTGATGGCAATAGCTGCGCCTCTTATTACATGGGACTTTAACAGAATTGGCAAAATGTAGTTACACCTTTGCAAAACCCTTCGTAGATAATAGGCTAGCTGTTATGTACTATCCGGTTAAATAGAAATCGAATAGATATTGATATAAACAAGTTGATATAAACAAGTTCCTCGAGTAAGATTTTACGACAGACCAAAAAAAAGATTGGTCCTCAAACCCGCCACAAAGAGGATATCGAAGTAAACTAACACTAGGGTTAATAGCGAGGTGGCAGAGGTCTGAGTGGGCCGTGGTCACACCGACGGCGGGCATTGTGCGCTACGGTGAGTGCTATATGCTCTCTACATTCGATTCAGATGACGTGTGGTCTAAACGTAAGAGGAAGCGGGGTGGAACCTCGAATCAATTTTGTTTTAAGTATGCTTTAGCCCGCATACAGGTCATTGGAAATTATTTCAAAGAAATTTATTATCAGGATCAAAGTTAATATATTTACCTATCTTACTCAGTATCTAACAGTGTTTCAAATTTCATCGTCAGCTGTCAAGACATCCATGTAACAGACAAACAGACGAAGTAACTTATACCGCATATATCATAATGACTTATAAAGTTTAAATGGGAAAAACTTTTCAATGAATGTTTTGTATAAAAAAGTTACTTACACTTTACATTAACCTGATTCATCGTCTGCGTAGCCTTTTTCAAGTATAACTAAGTAAATATACATAAGTACAATAAATGGGACTCAAACAACGGGACTTAAATAAAAGAGTGGTGGTTGTACTATATGTACAGCCTTACCCTTCGGGAATTACAGGCGTGATTTTATGCTATATTCAGTTACGCTTAGTATGGGCACTAGTACCTTTCTTGAAAGTATGTTAGTGTTACCGCTCGTCACTCATCAAATAGACTAACTACATTCTCATGTTTCACACAATAGTCTGATATTCCCTTTATTCAGGAAATATGACCGACTACCGTGTTTTAAGATGCACGAATACCCCTGTCATTCTATTTTATGCTTGAAAATACTGTTTTAAAGCGCAGCGTGACACCATTTCATTAGACTGTCTATGAATAAGGCAAGGTAAGAAGAGCAATAATGCCATTTAGTCTAGTGACAATAAGGTGGAACGAAGTTTATAGACTACACATTTCTGATAACCCACGTGTAGTATAGTATAGAATTCCTATCAACCACCGTGAAGTGTTTGGGAGTTAAAGAATACTCCTTTTTAATTAAAATCGGTTCTTTAAACCAAAATTGTTTTAAATTACAGAGAATTCGCTCTGAAAACTAAGCGATTTTGTCAGTATTTTGATTTATAATTGTTGTAGAATAAGTAAAATTAATACAAACTAAGAAGACCATTTAAAAAAAAGTCATGAAAAGAACACACTACATTTTACTTTGAGTACAATTTGAGTTTGAGTAAAGAAATATATACCGTCATCTAACCAAAAAACAAAAGGAAATAGGATCAGAAATCGATTGTTTTATCAATCTGTCTAGTACCAGTTGCTAAAACAACGCTCCACTGTGTATCGGCCTGCCATAAGCGTACTGTTATGTCTGGTAAATTTCCAGATATTTTGACACTGACACGCAAAATTCGGACAACCTTGCATTATCTCTACGAAATCCGTGTTCAATTGCTTGTTTGTTAGAAGGACTTAGATTTTATTCTTTTTAATTTTGGTTTGGTTCCATTTGTTTTTTTTATTTAATTATTGAGTAGGTATAGCTAATGTAATGAATTTGACTTTTCTTGAGTAATGTAGGTCCTTGGAGCAAGGGGTGCCAAGAACTGTATAAATATATTTAACTGTATACTGTCTTCATAGGTCCTTCTTTACGAAGGTAGTATAGGACTTTTAGTATACGTTGCAAGGAGGCAATGTTTTCTTGTGTATCTTAGCATGAGGTTTTCAGAGTTAAATCATGTCTTATTTGTCTTCTATACGAATGACTTTAAATATGAAGTATTTCCTTTATGTCTAAAATAAAGCGTCCTAATCAACGGAATCCGTGCAACCCACACTAAACTAATAAATCGACTGACAAAAATTTCAATCCTGCTGCACAAGATATCAAATTCTATATTAAAAACTTAATAAAGCTGGCTTGCAATAAACTTTCAAACAACATAAAACGAAAGAAGAATTTCAAATTATGAAAAAAGAACACTAAAAATAGAACACCAATTTCTCTCGTATGGTATAAATTCGACTGACGAATATCGCAAAGCTGGGTCCACACGAGCTTAAATTACGCTGGCGGCTTCCACGCCAGGCCTTATCGAAGCGTTCTCTGTTCACAGTGCATAAATCACTTGCACGGTCCTGATACTGTTGGCTCGTGTGCACGCAGCCTAAGATCTTCGTCGGTGACGTTAATCTTGTGTTATCAGGTAGTGTTGAAGGTGTGAGGTAATTAGATGGTATTTGTTAAGGAATGTGGTGATTTAGTGTTGATAGTGGTGACTTAAATTGTTGCAGTGCTGCTATTTAGGTATATGCAAATTGTTATTTACAAAGACTGTACTGATGCTGATAGCTAGTCCTACTAAAACCGGTGCGGTTCTTCTTCTTAGTCGGTCACTCTTGGCAGCGTGGTCGTGGTCATTAGGGACACATCCAGTGCTGTTATTCTCTCAAATACCATCAAAAACCAAATCTGGTTTTTGAAAGAGGGTAATTTAAAGACCAAGTTAATCAACTCTGAAGTATGACTAAAATATCGGGAGCTCAAACAGCAACGAAACATCGGGAGCTCAAAATAAATAATAATCACGGAAGATATCTCGTAAGAGACAAGTTTAACTCCGAAATATTTTACAGTGTTTCTTTTCAGATATTAGAATAGGAAACACCAACTTCATCCAGTTTTCCTGAGTAACTTATTTTTTACGTTGACGTGAAAAAGTGAATTTCGTAATAATGCACAAGTCGCTTCCCCAAGCATCTCCCAACCAACTAAAAAATAAGATCATTTTTAACCTTTCATGTTTCAGAGTAAAAAAACTCCAATTCAATTGGCATGAAAATACGAAAAATTGTGATTGGCAGTTTTACACGTGGCATAGAAGTCTAATTTTATGTACAAATTGAACTTGATTGGACGGACCGACGTTCCTCGCTTTGTTTGTGCTGTTCCTACACTTCCTACCTATATGCACGAGTAACTACGAAATTGAATACAAACTAAATTGGAAATATTTTTTTTATTTTTGGACCTTTTTCATTTTTTTATTTTTGGCTGGCGATGAAACAAAAAAGTGTTTAAAAAATTCAACCATTGCCACAATCAAGGGTTAAAAGAGTGCTACATTGATCTTTTGGCGCTCGAATAACGTGGACTTGGGGGGCGTTGTTGGTCAACTTTAAACAATTTTCATTAAATTTTAGCACTTCGTCCGCGACTTTGTCCGCGAAAATTGTGATATAATATAGCACATGTTACTCGGTAAAGATGTAGCTTTATAATGGGGAAGAAATTTTAAAATCGGTCGAGGAGTGTTTGAGATAAAGAGCAAACAAACAATCAAATCTTTCATCTTTATAATCTATATATATCTATCTAGTCTATATATGTCTGCAGGTTTTGTAAGCTAATAAAGTTTAGAAAACCTGCAGACAGCGTTAGTTTTGATTTCAAGAATCTATGGGCCTCTCGCCAATAGATATGTTTGATGGCTAATTATAGCTAACTTTTACAAAAGGCATTACGGCCTAGAAAGAGGTGGCGAGATGATCGGGACACGTACCGCGAGGTCTGGTTCGAGGAGAAGCCAGAAAAGAGGTCATGGGGGCAATTGGGGGAGGCCTTTGCCCAGCAGCATTTGGATGGGCGATGGGGCCGAAAAGTTCTGGAACCATGACCGCGAACCGGAAGACGATGCGTTGGAAGGCCTCCCACTAGGTGGACTGATGACCTGTTGAAGGTTGCGGGGATCCGCTGGATGCGAGTCGCACGAGACCGGTCAATGTGGTGACACTTGGGTGAGGCCTATGTCCAGCAGTGGACGTGTTTTGGCTGAAACGATAATTTGCCCAGCTGTGGGAGAGCCAGGCAACTTTTTTTTGCCATATTTTTTTACTAGCTTGCGTTTATGACCAGATGTATGAACGTGGACGATGCAAAAAGAGTATGAAAGGATTGTAGCAAATGGCACACTGTAGTTTCTGCCTACACTCATTGAAAAAAGACAAAGGCGTGAGTTTATGTATGTATGTCTTCTATTTTACTTATTTACGGGCAAATACTCTAAAAATCATGAATTAAAATCGAAGTAATCCCGCAATTCTAAAATAATGAATAACTTCAAATTACCTACGTATTCTTAGCAAAGCAACATTATCAAACTTTATAATTTCAAGCGTCTATAGGATTGAGACACTTGCTTTGATCAAATATTAAGACGCTATGATAAAATGGCGGAGTTCAGAAATGAGTGCACTCAAAGCGAATTTTATATGTCCCACGATGAATGTTAACGTTGACTGAGAAATAAGAAGTTAGCCTATATTTATGATATTTCAAAGAGTATCTTTTAATTCGTAAGACTGATTATTGTGTTTTTATTGAACTATGAAATATAAAGCCTTGAACGTTCACACCAATGTGTTTTTTTTTTAAGTATTTTGTTTTCTTTGCAGTGGCTGACGCAAGACACACTAGGTACCGTAATTTAAATTGATTATTTATTTATATCTTTTGTGACATTCTCCTGAATTTTGACGAGGATGCAAAACAACATCTTGTATTCTAACGAAGATTCCTAATAAAAAAATTCAAATTCAAAACTTTATTGCTCAACACAGTACATATAATACATTTCCAGATGTCAAGTGAATGCGCAGTCCACTGTGTTGTACCAATTCAGGCATGCAAAATTTATCACACAATATCATAAATTCAAATTAATACATTATACAATGTCATAGATTCAATATAATACCCTGTTCAATGTCATAAATTCAAATTAATAAGTAATGTCATAGTTTCAAATCAATAAATAAGTACATAATATCAGGGTATATAATGTCAAAATAATAAAAATACTTTTACGGAATAAATTGGACTGAGGTATTCACCCTAATTATATGTTTTATATTATTAAACACTCAGATTTCTATCGGACAGGTATTCATTTAGAGTGTAGTATGTCTTGCTTATCAGGAGATTATTGATTTGCTTCTTAAATGCATTAATATCTTTAATATTTAACAAAGAATTTGGTAATTTATTATAAATATGTGGTGCCATTCCTAGGAGGTTTTTATGAAATACCGCTTTTTTGTGTTGCTTAATGCTTATTTTATTTTTATGTCGCGAGCTGTGTAATGTGAGCAACAGAACATGAGCAGACACGGGCGCACTGCCCCAATTCTGCCGTAAATTGAGCAGAGTAATTGACTCTATTTATTAATTATAAGGCAACTGATCTGTACCACTTACAGTGTTTCCATAGGGTGTTCACGGCTTGCGGTTGGTGGTTTATGGTTATGGTGTTGTTTGGTGAAATGTGGGTGTATTATTAGGTACTCCTCTGTCCCTTCGGGGATTACAGACGTTATTTGGGTGTAAAAGAGCCTTAACGAAGCCGAAAGGCACTTTCTCCTCGTCAGTGCAATTTTTTTTTGGACCCTACTTGAGATCCTTTTAGTTACTGAGATATTGGCCGTCAAAGTTCCAACTATTTCACAAGTTTTTTATTAAAAATAGTTTTAAATTTTATAATTGTACTTTAAATACCTCCATGACCCGTTTTTGGCAATTTGCTGAGCTGGGCCTATTTGGCGCAGCCGTGAGATACTCAATTATATCTTATTATTTATTTTTTTATATTTCTTTTTTCTGTTTCGGTATATTGGTAAGTTTTTTATTTTGTATTTTCTTATTTTGTATTACACAACAAAATACAAAATATATATGTGTGTATTCGGTTAGACTAGAAGACGATCCCAATATAGTTGGGAAAGGTCTTGCTTTATGCGCACAGTATGTGAATTAATGCATTTTATTTTTTATTGAGAGCAGCGGTGGCCCAGTGGTGCCCCGACTTACGAGCAGTAAGCCGTGAGTGCGAACCCAGGCAGGCGAATTACTTTGTGTAATTAATTTCATCACCGCTGCCCTCAAAATCGGTGAAGGAAAACATCGTGAGAAAACCGGCATGTCCTAGAACTTAAAAAATCGAATACATGTGACATCTACTAACCCGCACTGGGCCCGCGTGATGGATTACAGCCCACTTCCTCTCATAGAGAGGAAGCCTGTATCCCAGCAGTGGAAACATTATAGGCTGATAATGATGATGATATTCTCACTATCAGTTCGTAATGAAAAGTTTTATATTTTACCGCAGGACCACTTTAAGTTAAGCACCACAAAATCTAGAAAAATGCTAAAATTTGTCTAGACAAAAAATCCTCGTTAACAACAGTATCTAAAATAAGTCTATAAAGCAAAACAAACTGCCTCTCATAGACAATTCAACGGCTATAAATAAATTGTTTTAAATGCTTCCAAAAAGACTAACGCAACAACCAGATCATGACTGCATGCACTAGTGATGTGCCTATACCGATCAATAGCACCGTAGCTAGTGACGTGCCACTAAGCACTTTTAGCTGTTCGTGTCGCATTGTTTCATTTAAACAGAAAGGTACAGGAACACTTTTTACAGCACTTTGTGTAAGTTAGTCAGATAGACGGAACACTTTTGGAACATGAAATTTAAATACTGTTTTGTGCTCGATGCTTTATTTTAGTGGGCTAAAATTAGATTTCTCGTAGTTGAATCAGTCTGCTGTTTTAGCGATAAAATGGGAGAGAAATATTTTATAGTAAGTAAGTAGGTACTCACAGGAATCTTTATAAAAAATCCAATCCCTGGATATCTCTATGTCCCAGCAATAGGGACGTAATCGGCTGAATATGCAAATGAGATCATTAAAGGTTCGAAATATTCTTACGAATATGTTTTATGAAAATAAATACAGTTACAGGAGGAGCTCGTGGCTAAAATAATAAAAGCCGCACGGGTCGATCTTTAAGGTTAAGCCGAGCTTGCCGAGGTTGGTCCGTGGAAGGGTCGACCATAATTACATACAGAGTTTCTTCCGTGCCTCGGAAAGCACGTTAAGCCGTTGGTCCCGGCTGTCATTTGTAGATCTTTGACAGTCGTTACGAGTAGTCAGAAGCCAAAAGTCTGATATCCAATCTTGCCAAGGGGTATCATATTACCCAGTTACTGGGTTGTGGAGGTCAGAACAGATAGGCAGTCGCTTCATGTAAAATACCGTTACTCAGCTGCATCTGGTAGACTGGAAGGTGACCCCAAAATAGTTTGGGAAAAGGTTAGGCAGATGATGATGGTGTTTTATGAAAATGTATTTGATTTACCAAGAGAGTCCTTTTAGAAGAATGTTCAAATATGCGTACTTGTAATTTTATTATTTTAAACAAGGTTTTGTAATTATACCATTTTTTAAACAAGCAATTATAACAACAAATAGACAGACATCCTGGTTTTGTAATCGGATGCCGTAAGGTTTTTAGGTACCTAGGTATGGAACTCCAAAACCTAATGAAAAGTAACCCAAAACAGGCCTAAAACATACCTACCTTAACACCCACATCCCACGTATGCTAAAACACAGCTTACGAATGAAAGAAAAACCTGATTTCATATATGCGGCACTTAAAATCGTATCAATCAATTCTGACGACGGCAGCCCTGCCGTCATACATTATCAAAGGCGTTACTTGGACGTCTTCCATTCGCTGATATACATCTGTACTGGATGCGGCTGGAAAGATGATGTTTGGTCCCTAGATACGGAAAGGATGACCTTACATCATCATCGGCCTAGTCTTCTCAACTATACTGGGGTCGGCGTCCAGTCTAACCGAATGCTGCTGAATACCAGTATTTCACACAGAGCAACTGCCTATCTGACCTACACAAAGTACACAAACCAGTTAGTAATGGATAATATGATAACCTTGTTAAGACTGGTTGTCAGACTTTCGGGCCACTGACTACTTCATCATTTCATCATAATTTCAGCCCGAAAGACGTCCACTGCTGGACATAGGCCTCTAGCTCACCGTCCGTCCGTCTTATGACGACAGGCCGTGCCGACGGCGCGTTCGTGTTCCACGCGCGCCTCATAGAGATGTCAGCAAATCGGAAGGGTCCGAGAGGGCCGATGCCTGCCAGGGCTGCGGGTTGTTCGAAAGAGATACCGCGGCCCTGGAACACAAAGGGCTAAGAAGGAACATGGATGGGTTTTAGTCAGTTAAGTCTGACAGTCCCTTCCGCTCCACCCAGAGCGGGAGAAGTCATTCGATGACATACCTTCATAAAAAAAAGAAGGGGTAGTTTTGCCATAATCGCCACGTTTGGCAGGAGGGTTGGCGATCGCAGTACTGTTGTTACAAAAGCACAGAGAACGCTGCTGCCCATTCTCTGGTAGGTCCCTTAGACGCCTTTTACGACACTCACGGGAAGATATGGGGAGGTGCTATTCTTTACGTCGGACACCACACAGAGACTACTTGTACCGACTTAAAGGATGAGCTCACACACATAAATACAAGCCGTATTCCCATGGTAGCTGAAACTATAGTACGCCACCATACAACATCCGCACATGCTTATATTGATTCGTTCGCTTTAGTCCATGCCTCTAGTCAACCACGAACGCTGGATGCGAGTACTACGCAGCAAAGCAAAGCTGCACCGAACTAAGTAGGTAAATTGGGTTTTGAAAGGCATCTAGTAAAACAGCTATTACATCATCATCATCTTTCTAGCCTTTTCCCAAACCATCTTGGGGTCGGCTTCCAGTCCAACCGGATGCAGCTGAGTACCAGTATTTCACATGAAGCGACCGCCCCTCTGACCTCCAAAACCCGTAACAGGGTAATACGATACCCCTTGGTAGGACTGGATGTCAGACTTTTGGCTTCTGCCTACTCGTAACGACTGTCAAAGATCTACAAATGACAGCCGGGACCAAACGTTTAACGTGCTTTCCGAGGCACGGAGGAAACTCGGTATGTAATTATGATCACCCATCCACGGACCAACCTCGGCAAGCACGGCTTAATCTTAAAGATCGACCCGTGCAGCTGTCTTTAAGGTTAAGCCGTATAACACCCGCCGCCGCCGCCGTAAAACAGCTATTACAATTATGTACAAAATAAAAAGGTAACAATCATTTGGATATGTTAGAAACATAACCTAAGTAGTTTTCATTGGTTCTTTTTGAGTACGAAACAGTTTTTTTTTTCAGAGTTGGACACTCTAAGAAATATAAGTTTTGAGCCTGACATGGTCACTAACACTATCAATATCACTGTAAACGGGATATTAACCGTGATATAGTTGACATGGTAAACATCCAGTTTCCAGTGTTTTTGATAAAATAGGAAATGGCTAACATTGGTCCCCCCACAATGTTTGTTTTTAAATTAAAATCAGTGGCCTACCATGACATCTTAAAGCAGTATTGTTTTATTATTATAGGGAGCTATAGAGGACGTCTAGCGCCACCTCTTTCCCACTCTGAAATAATAATAGTAACCCCCCAGTTTAATAAAAGATTATAATGGGTGTAAAAATACCCGTAACTAAGCTGAAGCGAAGTTTTTCTGCCTGTCATTGCAATATTTTTTTTTATTCTATACCATGCCTGGGAATTTTCTTGTAACAAAGAGAAATAGCGGGTCAAAGTTCCAACTATATCACAAGTTTGTTTTTTTACAAGCTTTTATTTAACTTGCAATGTATGTTTGTTCGGGTGGAATCTTGAAAGCTAAATTAGAACCACATCCCGATGTCCGATTGAGCTGAAATTTTGTTCACACCTTTTTAATACATGTTTTTACTATTATAGCTTACTTTATATACCTCCACGTCCCCCGTACTACTAGACACTTTCATCAGCACAATGATTTGAGTGCGTTAAATTGAGTACTATCGTAAAAGGTGACGTTTCACAGATATGTAATTTTTGCGTACTAAGTTTGATTTAGGTACAGATTGCTTGGTTGGCTTCGGGAACGGTTTGTTAACACCTACTTACCAAGCACAGATTGACACATCTAGCCCCCATACATCTGGACATCCCCGAATTTCCTTACAATCTTAACTTTGCCGTCACCGAAATCCATTTACACCTTTATTCCTTTAGTCACAACTCCCAAATGTTCTTTTTTCAACCGTAAAAGTATATTTGTAAACAGTTAATGCCCTGAATACTATCTCACGAACGTATATTTTAGCTGTTAGCAAAATGTTAGCGATTTGAGCATATCCTTGTAACAGTTGATACGAACCTTATTTGTGTTATTGGTTTTGTTATTGTTGAATAGGATAAGTTTTTATGGCGCCTGTTAGGATTTTAGCCAACTTGTTTACCTAAAAAACAAAAATAACGTCTGCTAAATACGTTTTTTTTTTCTACCTACGGCTAAAAAAGGCACATTTAAACATTTACCACACCTGATAACCCAAGTTAATTACAGTGTTTTGTTAGTTGAAAATCTAAATCGGTGGCTACCGAAGTTCCTAGCAGGGAACTTATTAAAAAAACATAATATGGCACAAATTATATTAATATTGTAAGAAATACTTTGCAAAATATTTGTAAAAGTTCTTTTTAGTGTCGTTCACATCATAAATATGTTACCTTATTATAATTAAATAAGTCGTAACGAAGCCATTAAAATTTTTCCTCACCCAAAAGCTTTATTTGATTTAATTTTCTGTAATAATTTGTAGCAATTTAGATAAAAAGTTTCATGTACAAGTCATTATTATTTGTACATATAATGTATTTAACTTGCTAAAGTTACACGTCTTGAAAACTAATCACGTTATTAAAAAATAAAGTTAAACCAACATGACACCACCAACCAGAACCAACGCGATTTACCACCTCAAAGTAACAAACTAAAAATGCACACCTCAAAAAATCCAATCGAGAGATATTTTCACCGCATGACATGTTATCATTACTATTTCTTTTTTATTCTTTTTCTGTCCAAGCTGCCTATATTCTGGCATGTTCTGAGTCTGATATTTCTTTCTCCTCCGATGAAGTTTACTTGTAAGGGAATGACTAACTCCTCAGGTGATCAGTGTCCATGTAACGAGCCTATTTGGGATAAAAGTGTGTTTACGGAGACAATGCAGACTAAATATGGAATTGTCTGTGAGAGAACGTGGCTAGTCAGCTTTTCTCAAAGCATGCTCTATGTTGGAACTTTGCTTGGTTCTTTGTTGTTTGGATTCTTGTCTGATAGGTGAGTATCTCAAAACTTGTGGTTTGTAATGCTATTAAATACTGCATGTACTACCAAAATGTACATAACTGTAGTTTGAAGCAGTCTAAATTATCCAAAATTAGCTGTCCGGCGCAACTTCGTTTGCGTCACATTTTCCCCGTTTTCACAACATTTTTCATTGCTGCTCCACTCGTATTAGTCGTAGCGTGATGATATATAGACTATAAGCCTTCCTCGATAAATGGGCTATCTAACACTGAAAGAATTTGTCAAATCAGAGCAGTAGTTTCGGAGCCTATTCAATGCAAACAAACAAACAATCAAATATTTCGTCTTTATAATATTAGTTTAGACAAGTCTAAAAATAAAGCGACTGGAACAGTTAAGTGATCTGGTATAATTGTTTGTTCTAAAGTTTCTATTGGTTCTTGATTAACAAAACAAGAATATATCATAATTCTTTGAAATGATCGGTCCAAAAAAGTAAACGTTTTACTGTTGTTAGAATAGCTAAACCGTTCCCACAATTTTACGTTTCAGACCCCCCAACAAAATAATTTCCTATTGAATACACACCAATTTTATCAGCCCTCTACGTTGTAAGCTGTAATAAACCATGTCCTACATTTAATTATCATCGATATTCCCGTCAGAAAAAGCGTCTCGTCACTCAAAATTAATTTTAAAATATTGATGAACGTCCGCACACGTTTCCAATTAATTACGTTAAGCACCATCCGAGAGTTTACATTGTCATCTGGAAATTACTATGACCTGAATTTTGATGTAAGCCGTGGGTATTGTGTGTAATATTCCAAGTGATCTCAAACATAAAATTGTACTTAAATTGTACGTAAATTATGCCAGACTGTGTACATAAAACAGTCTGGCATAGTCTGGCGTACAATTACAGAGTTAGAGAAAGCTTATGGCAAAATTAAAGTTTAGATCCAATCTTTTGGTTTGTTATGTTCAGTAGTAGCAATGAAAGATACTGTTGGTATACTATGTTTTATTATCACAGGACTTGGGCTACATTAATATAGACAGTCCGTAGTAGACTGGTTGAGATCAAGTTATGGCAACCAGACGGATGTGTCATAGACAATCAATAGTGGTGTGACACTAATTACTTACTAAATAGTGATGTCACAACATCCCCCTTATTGAGTTCAAATTAGACCCTTGACAACAATTAATATATATATACTATGCTATACAACTTTACTTATGACAACTTACTTAAACTACTTATAGTTACCTTCCTAGTTGTTATGCTTGAGGATTTCTGAGATGAGGGATCTTGATGCCTAGACTCCTGTCTGTCACCTTCCTCTCTCCCTTGTGACGAGTTGGATTGCATATGGGTTAGCACATAGAAGACATTGTATATCACTTGACATATTTGAAATATCCTATTTCTAACTCCATTGACATCCTCAACTAATGCTGACTTTGACGAGTCGACTGACAAGACTCATGGAATCTTGGGATTATAATGAGCTAAAACTGGTGAGGCACAGGCAATCCTTACAAAGTATACGTCTATTACAGAAAACTTTGTATAATAAAGCCAATTTTCAGAACAACCATAGAAGCGTTAGTTCTCAAATTTACCATTTTCAGGTTCGGCCGCCTCCCCACTTTCTCTTTAGCCTGCTTAACCATTGCTGTCTGCGGATGCCTGGTCCGCACCATGCCAACGGCGGCATCCTTCATCTTCATGCGATGCATCGAAGGCATAGGAGTGGGAGGCGCAATCGTCACTGGCTACGTTCTCTGCGTGGAATACTGCGGCATCAGATACAGGGAAGTGGTGTCAGCCCTCTTTCATATCCCGATAAACGTGAGCCATATGTCACTGGCAGGGTTGTCGTATCTTATAAGGCATTGTGACACCTTGCAGCTAGTGCTGTCACTTCCGATATTCCTGTGTCTGACGCTGTGGTGTATTGGGTTGGAGTCGCCTAAGTGGTTGATGGATAGTGGAGATATTGCGAAGGCGACGGTTGTGATGGAAAAGATTCAGAAATTGTAAGTGTCTGTTCCTTTTTAGTATACAGTTAAAGATGGAAGATAGTAGATAACATCAGGTCTGTAATCCCCGCAGGATAAGGAAGAGGGTGTACCTAATAGTACACCCACATTTAACTTGTTATTTTAAAATACCATGTAATAGTGGGCAAGCCTATAGCCGCCAAATAGTTCACAAATCTTCGAATATAATTCTAGATACGAACAGATTTAAGAAAGATACAATATTTGAACTAATCTCATTAATGAAACCACGCTTTTGTTAAATAGTTGGGTTTGTTTCTTGGAACTGATTTTCAAGTGTGCTTTGTAATCATTATATCAAGGTTTCTATTCCAGCAACCGCAAACCAACGGACACGATCAAAACAGAAATGGAAGAGTATTATACAGCACAGACCTTAAAGAAACAGAGCAAACTGAAATTCTGGCAAATCTTCCGCCACAGGAAGCTCACGATCAACCTCGGGTGTATGTCCGTCATCTATTTCGTATGCGGGATGGGTTACTACGGAGTATCTCAGTACATCGGGAACATGGGTGGAGACATCCACATGAACGTCGCTGTCTCAGGAGCACTGCTCATACCAGGAACCATCACCGCTGCATTCTTACTCCAATGTCTTGGAAGAAGATGCTTCTTAATGGCAACCAGCTTTCTATCCGGAACATTCATGATTATAGTCATCATTATACCCGAACACGCTAATTGGGAGCGAGTACTTTTTGCTTGTATTTGTAACAGTTTCTTCTTCATGTCGTTTATTATTGTGTTCTTGTATGGTGTCGAGTTGTTTCCGACTTCTATTAGGAATTCTGTGTTGGGTTTTTTGTCTTTATTGTCTAGATTGGGTCAGATTATTGCACCGCCTATCAATGCTCTGCCTGAAATGGTTTCGGGGATAATTTTTGGAGTAATGGCAATTATAGGTGGACTGTTGTGTTACCCATTACCAGAGACTAAGAATACAGAGCTACCGTCTTCTCTGGAAGAATCCAAGAGCCTTCCTCGGAAATTTTCTAAACCTGGAACGGAAAATGTGCAAATAAACTAGAAGAAGTATAAGATAATCCTATTAGATTTTAAAATAAGAATGCTTCTTGACTTTGTACAATTTTGTTTTTCTTTGCTACAGATATTACTTGATATTACTTTATCACGAATACATTTATATTAAGAAGTGTGTGAATGTTGTATGATTACTAAAAAAACAACAATCCTGAAACGCACGTACTTACGTGTTTTTAAAAAAACAATGATATTTAAACGAAATCTTTCATCGAACTCGCAATCTCAAATCCGTTACACCAAAAAAATCCCGGCAAATCTGCAATCACGGAACGCAAAGATGTACAAGCACTTTGGTTCCCGGACTCCCGGACTCCGGGACTGCGGGACTAGCAATTTACAATAAAACAAAGGAAGCCTACGACACTGTTATTTTCAATAAGCTCCCTATACACAGGATAATGAAAAAAGTTTTTATCACCGACAATGCGGAGTAGCTAAGTGGGATAAAGTATGATGTTTTTAACTTGTCCAATATGTAAGAATATTGTTTTATAGCTTGGATGTGAGAGGATTTTGTACTTTTATTTCGTTCGTCTGGATTTGTTTTGTTGGGTTCATATTGTTGCTCTGAAAAGACAGCCTGAATTTATTTGAATTGAATGCTAATTTTGTCAAGTGCTTCAATTCTAGATGAGTATGAATTTACTGCTGCGTTTGTTCATTGGTAAAACGGTAAATTTAGATTGTAAGAGGATGGATCAAAATTAGTCAGTAGCAGGCTATCTACTGGTAGACGAAAGTCTCATTAGGACCTATTGTGGTAATCTATAGAACATAGTCCACAAACGGTCAGTCAAATCAACTTGTACTACAAGCTGTGTTGCATTTGAATTAACACTTTCATCTGCCTGGCCTTTTCCCAAACTATCTTGTAGTCTAACCGGATGCAGCTGAGTACCAGTATTTTACATAAAGCGACTGTCTATCTGAGCTCCATAACCCAGTAACTGAATAATACGATACCCCTTGGTAAAACTGGATGTCAGACTTTTGGCTTCTGGCTACTCTTAACGACTGTCAAAGAACTACAAATGACAGCCGGGACCAACGTATGTAACTCGGTATGTAAACATGGAATGGTATCCACGGACCAACCCCAGCAAGCACGGCTTAACCTTAAAGATCGACCCGCGCGGCTGTTATTATTTAGCCACAAGCTCCTCCATTACTTCCACATTTTTCCAAGAACCCTATTATCGAAATCACTATCACCAAAACAAATAAATTCAACAAGTATAAAGCACATTCAACTACAACGTCTAACAATTCCAATCGCCTCCACATTAGCCAAATCACTGACCTCTGATCCAGCTTAACACTTAAGCCTAGTAAATCTTAACCCGTGCTGCTATTGTAAATCAATTTGGTCCATTATAATAGCGGTGGATGAGCCATAATCCCGTACGAGAGTATTACGGCCTGCCCGGGGTGAGCCGTAAATTAGGCGAGATGACCCCGAGTGCTAACGTACGACTGTGTGCCCCGCCTACGAACATTAGCTGCAGTGAATTTGGGCATTTTGTGATAGTTCAAAAGTGTTGCCGCCTTTGTTTTTCAGTAAGGGTCTCGGTTCAGGTTGGGGTTTTAAAGGTGGAATTTTGTAACGTTATAGTTCACCTGTGTTGTTATAATAAGTTTAACGCACACGTATAACGTCACCATGGTTTCAGCTCCAACCCATCACCGTTAGCCAGGTGAAAGATCTATGAAACTCTAAACAACAAAGCAAGCATGGGCACGGAACGGGATCAGTTAGTAAAGAGGGAAGCTTGCAGAGGGGATGCTGAATCGGCGCTCGTGAAATATTACAAAAAAAAACCGGCCAAGTGCGATTCGGACTCGCGCACGAAGGGTTCCGTACCATTATTTGTAAAATCGAAAAAAAAAAAACTTTTTTGTATGGGAGCCCCCCATAAATATTTGTTTCTGTTTTTTATTATTTGTTGTTATAGCGTCAACAGAAATACATAATCTGTAGAAATTTCAACTGGCTAACTATCACGGTTCATGAGATACAGCCTGGTGACAGACGGACGGACGGATGGACGGACAGCGAAGTCTCAGTAATAGGGTCCCGTTTGACCCTTTGGGTACGGAACCCTAAAAACCATATTAAATTTTATTACTTTCAATAATTGTACAGGAAAACACATAGCTAAACACTTATGCAGCGTTACAACTGGGGAACAGAGTGATTTCGATGAGTTCTAGCACTCAATGTAAAATTTAACTTCTGTTTCGAGTGCCAGCGTCCTCGCCTATGATTTGAACTTGTAACAGTAGTTGTAATACGAGGACAGTATAATATTATTAATTTTCAATATAATATTTACTAGCTAATGCAACTATATATTATCTTCTATATCATCATCTACTAATTAGATGATGCATGAAGTAAAGCTTCGGAGAATCCCTTGCTTCGTGCTAAGGCATTGTATAAAATAGCTGGAAGTTGTTTTTTAAACACATAACATAATTAGATTCCTCTTAGCCTATTAAGGTACTACCTAATGAGGTCCTGCTATAAGCGCTATGCTTCCATATTTATTGTACGAATCGCTTGTCTGTGGAATTCACTGCGGGGTTCTGTTTCCCGATAATTTTTATCTCATCATCATCATCATTTCAGCCGAAAGACGTCCACTGCTGGACATAGGCTTCCTCCAACGCCACATTGACATAAGGGGGGTTTTGCCATAATCGCCACGCTTGGCAGGCGGGTTGGCGATCGCAGTACGGTTGTTACAAAAGCAAAGAGAACGCTGCTGCCCATTCTCTGGCAAGTCCCTTAGTCGCCTCTTACGACACCCACGGGAAGATATACGATGGTGCTATACTTTACGTCCGACACCATACAGAACCAAATTTAATCTGAACCTCTTCAAAGTTCGAGTGAATCGGCTTCTTCTAGGCAAGCGTGCTCCGCCCTAGGCCACAACATCGCCTTTCATCAGGGGAGATGCGGTCAAACGCCAGCCTATTAGGTAAAAAAAAACACTGGCCAATCGTAAAGCGTAAATAAAACATTAAATATTGTTTTATTACCGAAAAGCAATAACAATTTACGATTGAAAATAAAACTGGGATCCTTAATAGCAATTTTAGTCACGTATTGTTTTAGAAATTTATTTATTTTTTAAGGGAACCTCTTCAGATGTAATTACTAGGTCGTTAGGAGATTCCGACGCGAGACCAGAATTCTAAACCATAGAAGAAATTGCCTCTTCTGTTTAGAGTTGGCCACTTACTATGCATTAATAGTTACTTTCAGGAAATTTTGTAGGTACATATTTTTAACTTCGGGATTGCCTTTTAAGATTTTGTTTACATACTTGCTGTCACGAGAGATGAAAGGTTTTTTCATGCACTACAACTGAATGCTTTGTCTTTTTTTTTCGATCGTTTGAAAATGGCAGTTACATAATTTTACTTAGGTTACAATAAAATACAAATGTTTTAAATATATTTTGTGATTTGCTGTACTAGTGGTGATAAACAATTACAATTTGTAAAAGATGGAGTACTAGAAAAAAATATAATATAGTTGATATTTAAAAGACACAAGACTTAAAATCTTAAAGATGTACTGAAATAAATACGAAAATATTTTTAGCGAGTCATTCAAGTCCTAAAAAGGAAAGTGAACGCAGATTGCTTCGGCCCACACTGTCTCAAGGGTCAACTTAAAGAAATTGGGTTACTTGGAGAAATGGCCTTACAATCTGTCAGAAGTTTTATTCAATATTCGTTTAAGGTTTATTTTTGTTTACCGAGAAAATGCAAATTAGGATTTTGAACAGTTGTAAGGCTCACTTGTACTGCAATTACTAAACACAAATGTAAATCTAAAAGAATTTAAAACATGGTTTGTTTCTGGCAGACATAATTATAATCTGGATCTCTTCCAAGTTCGAGTGAATCGGTTTCTTGTAGGCAAGCGTGCTTCACCCTAGGCTGCATCATCGCTTCTCATCAGGCGAGTTGCGACCAAACGCAAACCTATTCAGTAAAATATTAAACACTGATATGTAACTCGACTAGCATGACGAAACTCCTATTAGAGGAAGAACAAGAAAGGGCAGATGATCTTGGCGCCACAAAATTAGGAGAGCCGACCCCACGTAAAAGGGGGTTAGAGCTAGGAAGAAGAAGAGTAACGCTAAGTATATTTAGAGATTGATGGAAGCTTCAAAGAGGTACCATGTGACGTTCAAGTTGTCTGCTTCCACGTAAGTTAAGAAAAGGGAACTGCAAACACAACTATATACACTAATAAGCTAACGCAGATGTTGGTGAGCCGCACCGCATTGCAAAAACACAGCCATCACTTTTGTTTGTTTTGTATGAACTACCGCACGCTACACGCGAGCCACATCACACTGCACTTTTTTGTAAGGAAATGCGAAGCGCTGCAGCCCGACGCGGCTGATATCGGCGCTTAGACGGCTTTTAGGAGTATGAGGAACAGGGTGTAAAGTTCCTCGATACTCCAAAGAAAAGGGAGGGTCCTCCGACCAGACAGGTGTTGTGTCTGGTGGGCAACTGCCCGACAGTTGCTGTCGGGTTTCTCTATATACTCTTAAGTCGATGTAAACTTTGCTTGCGCGATGTAGGAAGTTGATGTTAGTTCTTCCGTCGTGTCATAGATAGCGCTGTAGTCATTTTTGTAGTAAGTTGCTTTTTGTAGGTCGCTACAGGGTCATCATCTGCCTAGCTTTTTCTCAAACATATTGGGGTCGGCTTCCAGTGTAACCGGTTGCAGCTGAATACCAGTATTTCACATGGAGCGACTGCCTATCTGTCCTCCACAACCCAGTGAGTACTGGGTTATCCGCTGGACGGTTATTTATGGACTGGTTGTTATTGCTAACAAGTCTGTATAAAAACCCAGTTTACTAGATTTTCTGTAATAACACACATAAATAAAATTATAAAAGATAAGTTCATAAGCATACTTGTACACAATGGAGTGCAAGGACGCACGTCAGAAAGGTAGACCGCGCTGTAGCCGACATTCTTTAGACATAGGATCATGGCGCAGAAGGTACAGTAGGTCAGAGTTAACTTGTTTATAGTACGCTACCATGAAAACTCATTAAAACTTATTCTTCTCTCTATTTTTCATAGGCAGTCTGAGGGTGTACCCAATGAAACACCCACATTTCGCCAGTTATGTTTAAGTCCCATGTAAAAAGGAGCGAGCGTATTGCCATATATAGAGCAGCGGTGGGCCAGTGGTGGCAGCCCCGAATTACGACCAGTAAGTCGTAGGTTCAAACCCAGGCAGGCGCTTGACTTTGTGTAATTTATTTTATCACCGCTGCTCTCTAAACGGTGAAGGAAAACATCGTTAGGAAACCGGCATGTCATAGAACTAAAAATTCGAAGACATTTGAAATGTGCCAAGCCGCACTGGGCCCGCGTAGTGGATTAAAGCCCAGCCCCTCTCATTGAAAGGATGATCATGATGATGTATTGCTATCATCCGGGCACAAATCCAGACTCCGTGGCTGCTACTGAGAAATTCCTGAATGAAAAACCCAAAAACACTTCGTCCGACCCGGGAATCGAACCTAGAACTTCATGCCCAGCAGTTGCCCTAGCTACCACTAGACTAACGAGGTAGTCTCCGAAACTGAAAAAAACATCGGAATAGACTAGCATTACTGTTTGCATTCCACTACACTCAAGATAAACGTATATAGCAAGGAGGGTGATGTATATTATTATGAAACCACGACATGTGGTCCTAACTGACGTCATGTCAGACCAATGTCAAGCCAGGACCTCGGGCCACAGGACAGTTGAGTGAAGAAGGTCAACATTTCAAACTCAAAGTTTGTCTGACCATTAAGTAGCAAATGCTTCGTTTAAGTCCTGAAAAGTAGAGGTTGTGCAGGATGGGCAGGTAAGGAGTTGGGGCAAATCATGCAAAGGTGTTCCACACTGGCATTGTGTTTGGGATGGGTTATTTAGCCAGATTACATATACAGCAGCCAAACTAAAACACTAAAAATATTCCATTTCTCACTTAACCGATTGAGGGCCCTCCTATCGGTTAAGTGAGGAATAAAATGATTTTTGCTTTCCAGCACGCGTTGCATGACCAGTCTAGAAACGAGTTTGTCTACAGAAAAACCGACATAATGACAGATAAACAATGACAATGTGTCAGTTTGTCTATTCTTCCGCCGACATAGCCCGTTTCTACGGCGGTTATGCTACGCGTGCTGATCGCATCTCGACAGACACACCGTCTTCCAAAGAGGTATTATATTTCAACAACAACAGCTTTTACTACTACTTAAAAGCTTAGATCTAATGTAACATTCAAGAATGTATTCATATGTATGGACGAAAACAATTGTGCTTACAATTAAACTAAATTAGCTTATTTATTTACGATTCATGTACGATGTCGTTTAAACCGCGCGCTCGTGCTTGGATCTCATGTTGGCAACATATCATATTAGTATCATCATCATTTCAGCCGACGTCCACTGCTGGAGATAGGCCTCCCCAAGTGTATATAAGGGGGGTTTTGCCATAATCACCACGTTTGGCAAGCGGGTTGGCGATCGCAGTTCGTTTGTTACAAAAGCACAGAGAACGCTGCTGCCCATTATCTGGCAAGTCCCTTAGTCGCCTCTTACGACACCCACGGGAAGATATGGGATGGTGCTATTCTTTACGTCCGGCACCATACAGAATGAATATTAATATGATCAACGTTAATTTTTTTTTTCCCTGGATTTCTAATACGTATGATATGACTCGGGACAAAATTGTTTTACAATAGCGAGTTATAACTGTGATGTGACAGAACATGACCTTCTGTTACTCTTCCGTTTATTGTCTAGGAATGTAATATTCAGATAGACCCTTTGTATGTTGTAAATCTTCGCTAAGTATGCGCTAAGTATTATTGTGACGTGTAAAGCCTATTTGTTGGGCGCAGTCATTTTTGAGAGCTGCTGTTTAACTCGGTGATTATGTCGTGTTTTGTGTGACAAGTGTCATGGTTATGACGAAATAAGAAATGTTTTAATGACACTTCATGTCATGTGGGTTTTGTCCCGTTTTAGTGCAAGCAATCACAGTTAAATAGTAGTGGTGAGATCAGCGGTGGCCCAGATGGTGGCAGCCCCGACTTACGATCAGTAAGCCATGAGTTCAAACCCAGGCTAGCGCATTACTTTGTGTAATTTATTTCAACACCGCTGCCCTCAAAAACGGTAAAGGAAAACATCGTGAGAAAACCGACATGTCCTCGAAATAAAAATTCGAAGACATGTGACATCTACCAACCCGCACTGGGCCCGCGTGATGGATTACAGCCCACTCCCTCTTATAGAGAGGAGGCCTGTGTCCCAGCAGTGGGAACATTATAGGCTGATGATGATGATGAATAACAGTTAATATTCCTAATAATTACATGAGATATTAATTTATTCATTCTTAGTAGAGCGTCAAAAATTCAACAGCTTGAATTTTATAACACAAAATAGAACATAACATCTAGCCTGTAATCCCCGAAGGGTTAGGCAGAGTGTACGTAATAGTACACACACATTTGGACATTTATGTTAAAGTCACAAATCCGGACTCCGTGGCTGCTACTGACAAATACCTTATGGAGTTGTTCTCCATGATATTGTGCCTGACCAGGGCGTCGAACCCAGGACCTTAGGCTCAGCAGTCGTACTTGCCACCACTAGACCAACGAGGCAGATAATCTCGATTTTATTTATGCGTTAATTTCTGTTTTACTTATGGTTTGGTTTCTGAACCGAGTAGTATTGAAGTTACTTGGGTTTAAAAAAATTAATTTCTATTGTCCCATGGCATTGTAATAGTTCCCTAATCAAAATACCCTAATATAATAAATACCATGGCGTTTCTTGCCGGTTCTTTTCCATAGGAAACGACAACCCAAACCGAGCGCCTTTATGTCGATGTTTAGTGCCCATACAGATCTATGTCATCATCATCATCATTTCAGCCGAAAGACGTCCACTGCTGGACATAGGCCGCCCCCAAGTTTCGCCACATTGACATAACATGGGGGGTTTTGCCATAATCGCCACGCTTGGCAGGCGGGTTGGCGATCGCAGTACGGTTGTTACAAAAGCACAGAGAACGCTGCTGCCCATTCTCTGGCAAGTCCCTCGGCACTTACGACACCCACGGGAAGATATGGGATGGTGCCATTCTTTACGTCCGACACCATACATAACAATATAGATCTATGTGAAATAAACATAATTATTTAAATTTTGACTCAAATAGTTAAAAAACTGATCATTCGTTTTACAGAAGGCGAGCCTATTTTTTATTTATTTAATACGATATTTTGTGTTGAGTCACGCCGTTAAACGATACACAATATTAAGTTTTAAATATTTTATTAAAACCAATCACTATCAAATACATAGCCTAACATTACAAACTAGCTATATGAGATCGCCGAATTATTCTAACGCATTCCATTGTATGATAATAATTACTAATTTATATTTAACAATTATCGGAGCCATTTTGTTGATAATCACGTTGCATGCTAATGGTTTGGAGTTTGACCAAATTGTAGATACTAATTTTATTTTAGACTTATGCAACGTACCATATTATAAGGCCTAACTTTGGATAAATTTCGACAGAACCGAAAAATGCCCGAGCAGTTTACTGACCAAATTGAAAATAGGACCGTGTCATCATCTGTAAATAGAAAATTGTATGAACATCCCATCCTGACCAAGTATTCACAAACGCTTCGATTCGATTTCGATTGCACAAGTCGTATGTCTATCTTGTTTCGGCATTACAAAAGCGAGCGAGATAGACATAACACTTTCCGAATCGAAATCGAATCGAAGCGTTTGTGAATAGGCGGGCTGATCAGAAGGTCGACACGGACGTCAAGCGTTGCCTTACGCAAGCTCGCTACTTGCTCTCACACTTACAGCAATGGTAATACGGTCTTCCTTTCAATGCAGTCAGTAAATTGCTCGGGCATTTTTCCGTTCTGTCCGGACCGACCCTTTAGCCATTCATTGTCCTATCATGTAAATGGTACCGAACTAATAAGCTGTGGCCAACATTAGCCCTAGATCAAGATAACTAGAAGTCATTGGGGTTTAAAATAGTGGTACTAACGGTAACAATATCTACCAGTCAAGAGCTAAATTGATAAACGCAGTGGCGACAACCTTTGTCACGTGTTAAAATTGCTAAAATTTACTAAAATTGTGCTATCGTACCTACTGCAGCTTATCCCTGCTTAGGAACCTCTAAGATAGAAACTTATAGATTTACTGGCAGTTTTTTTTATTTTGCCAACTCTGGCACTGTCAAATTTAAAATTTTAATTGGGTTTCGCTTCAGTTTGTTTCTTCTTATCATTTTTAGTTGGCATAGATCCCCGATAAAGAAAGGATGTTATTTTTACTTTGAAGAATTTGGAAGAAGAACATGCTATATAAAATTAAAACCGCATGATTAAGGATATATGCATATTAATCCTCCATCGACCTTCCTATCCAGTGTCTGTTCTAATTTCACCAGTTGACGCGTCATTGATTGCATATGATATTCGATTAATTGGTACGTATAGATAATTTATGCATTTAATAGTTCGATTGATTCGGTCTTGATCACTTTTTTCCCCTAAACAAAAGTGTGATAATTAGATTGTAACCGTTTTTCTATTTGTCTTAGGGTTAAGAACCAGTTGACAAGGCCATCTTTTTTGGCTTTTCCTCTCCTCTCCACCCACCCACCTACTTCATCTGTTGGGTATGAAAATATAGAATTTAGAGATGCGGAGTTCTAGGATCGACGACTTTAGAGGACACGCCGATCAGCTCCGGTATGAAGAAACAAAAACGCCTTTTGTTACTTTTGCACGCCTAATTCATTTTGTTCATGTAAATTTTTTTGAAACCCTGTTAGTAATTACCCATTTCCTACAACCACTATTAGGATTCTAATAACCCCTCATAACTATTTGCAATTGCTTACCTATAGGTTTAGAGAATTTTATAATGCAACAACACTAACTTTTCCAAATATTAAACCAATGCCGGAACAAACATTACATTCATATTATTTTACGTAATAAGTGTTTTTCATATATTTCTTCCTTAAGTTTGTTCCTATTTTTACCAAATAAACTAATATGTAGCGGGTGTGGAACTTTGATTTTATAACGGTTTAAATCTTTATGCAGAGGAAAACTAAAAATTACTTTTACAATAAAGCGTCCTAATTTTCACCAATAACTTCAACCATGCAAATGAGTAACATATCCCCAAACTCCTTAAAACCTTCTCTTAAAACTCTACTCTGTGTTGAAGCGAAGTGCTTCAAGAAGATATTCGCTTCGTGCGTTATACATGATGATCAACAAAATGGCTCCCTGTATAATATTTCTAAATTGACACAAACATTATCGTCTAATCCACTGTGATGAGACCACTTTCCCTGACCACTTGCTCCGTCGACACCGGGTTTAAGAACACTGGAAATAAAAACAGAACGATTAGTGAAAATCTTGGCAAAATAACTTCACATCATCATCTTCATTTCAGCCGAAAGACGTCCACTTCTGGACATAGGCCTCCCTTAAGGGAGGGTTTTGCCATAATCGCCACGCTTGGCAGATGGGTTGGCGTTCGTATTACGGTTGTTTTGCAAAAAGCACAGAGAACGCTGCTGCCCATTCTGTGGCAAGTGCCTTAGTCGCCTCTTACGACACCCACGGGAAGATATGGGATGGTGCAATTCTTTACGTCCGACACCATGCAGACATAACTTCACATATTCAGAATAAAATTAAAGGGACAGATCCCTAGTGCAAAACAGTTTGCCATAACGACTATTAAGCAGACTACTCGAAAAGTCTTCACCATTCTCCTGCCCCTATCCCAATTTATTTGATGTCGGCGCAGCATGTCTTCTTCCATACTTCTCTATTACTCTTAATCACAGCTGTCATCTGCTTTCTAGCCATGTCATCTTTCACACAGTAAAATTAATTTTTGAGCTTCTTTGAGCTTCCTCTACTCTTATTCCAAATTCACAAATTACATAAATAAAATTCTCACGACATTTTTTTCAACCCTCCGCGCATCACATGCCAACCATCCTGCACCATGCAACCATCATGCAACCTACTTATCAAAAAGTATTGCAAGAAGAAGGCATGTTGCACCAACATGATGATTTTGGCTGATTCGAATATCAGACCTCTTGAACACAACAGTCATGCAGTTTAGTCCTACATACTTTTGATCGCCAGAACAACTAGCACTGATAAAATATCTAAAACTTGTGCGTTTGGTATCCCCCCTGGAATACTGGGTCTCGTCTAGACGAGAGCGTTTGTTTATAGTGATAAAATGTATAACACTTACTTGTGCTGCCAGTAAATAAGTCTTGGTCCGGAATGATGCTGGCGGCTGCAATCGCTGCTTCATCCAGGACGATCACCTGGAAATATTACACAGAATTCACAGTTACTACCTCCATCAACCCGCGTGATGGGTTACGGTCCACGCCGTCTCACAGAGAGGAGTCCTCTGTCATCTGTGAGAACATTGTAGGCTGATTATGCCTTCAACATTACTTGGTATGGAATTTAACAATAAAATTTAAATGAAGATTTTTTTTTCATTTTTGACTTTCAAAAGTGCCTGTAATGGTCTAATTGAAATAAATGCTTTGAGTTTGAGTTTGAGTTTAACAGAACCGTAATTTCAATCGCTGTCAAAGAAAGCTATTTTACAACTATACGAAACACACATAGCATCGCGCCTGTATCCCAAAAGGGCTGGGTAGAAGCGTTTCCATTAGTAAACTCTAATTCACCAGTTCAAGTCCCATGAAATAGGGGCGAGATTATTGCCATCCGCCGGGGCTCAAGTCCAGTCTCCAAGCTGGGAAATTCCCGATGGAAACAATTTGCCCACCTAGGAAGTCGAACCCAATAATACCTCTTGCTCAGCTTGCTTGCTTGGAACAACTAGACAAGTGAGGCAGTCACCAAGAGATAGGTATAAACATACTTCCAACCTATAAATATTTAACACAGCTTGTGGCATATTGTGTTAAAATATTAAAAAGGTCACGTACACATGCCTAACATAATAGTTATGCAAAATGAAAGAGATTTTGACGGAGTGTTTTCGTCGAAATAACAAATTATTATTTATATTACCTACATAACGTTTGTTGTGCAAAAGCGAAATAGTATTATATTTTGCGAAAAGAAAACCCTGTTTCATTAGAATGTTTTTTAAAGGGCAAGGCCTCATAGCTACCCACAATTTTTTAAAGTGTATTATGTAAGAAAATAGACAATAGCTGGATGGACCAAACATTCGAAGACATGGGACATATATATATAGTCCTCTTGACCGTTTTCGGTCACGGCAGCCAATTTTGGTGGATAATCTTCACCAAAATCGGCTGCAGTTACCATCGGCGCGGAAGATATTATAGTGCACATGTGTGTGAGCAGGCACAGCTGCACTCTCTGTTCCCTCAAACTCATAGTCCGATGGGACGGCAGTCCGACGCGACCGAAAAGAGATCAGGCGCAGGACCAACGGCTTAACGCGATTTTCCGAGGCACGGGGATATCATACCGCCAACTTCCAAACTCCGGGCTACTACTGAGAAATTCCTTATGGAAAAACCCAATAGCACTTTTTGCCCGACTAGGGAATACCACGAACCAAACTGGGTCCTCATCCTATCACATAGAGAGAGGGGGGGAGGGGCTGAAAGCCTATGATCCAGGCGTGGAGACATTTTAGACAGGCTATATCTGGATGACACCTACTCCATGTAGGTTCAATGAATCAGCTTTCCAGTGCAGAGACGGAACTCGTAGAACTTACATAAATACATACATAAGATCACCCCTGTAACTCCGAATGGTCAGGCAGAGGTGTACCTACCTATCAGTACACTAACATTTCGCCAGTCATTAAGTCCCATGTAGTAGGGGGCGGGCCTATTCGCATCAATCGATCTTATGCAATAAAATGTATCTTTTAATTTAATAACAACACTGGCTGAACTGGCAATCGAACCGAGGACCTCACGCCCAGTTTGCGAAGACGAAACCAAAAACGCAAAACATAAAAAACAAATCAATTCTTACAAGTACCTTAGGGAACCCAAGGATCCGGGTCTTCTCAATAACGTCGACAGTCTTCTTCTCTTCAAACATGGGGTTGTTCCTCAGTGGCAGCAGGTCTATCGCATTGGCGGCCAAAGACCAGAGATGGCCAGCACCCTGTGGAGCCCTGGCGCCCTTCCGAAAGTGCGGGTTGATGGATAGGTTGTGTCGGACGGAGTTCTTCCAGCGTTCGTCATTTGCTTTGTAAAAGGGGAAGCGGTCACTGGAAGTAAAGGTAAAAATAATTATTAACCTAGATTTTCTTACTGGAAGGCAACGTGTCCCTACTCTCCTTTCTTTTTCTATGTTTAGGGTTATTTGGGACCGCCATTATCGAAGCTCACTGTGAAACGTACTAGAACAACGCGCAACGCGTATCTAACACTGCGCAAAAATTATTGCTGAAAAATGACTTTTTTGGTATGAAAAATCACTAGGGCTCAATCAAAATCAAAAGTCATTTATTCAAATTAGCCTGATAATCAGCACTTTTTTAACGTCAAAATTACAAGAGACAGTCCCCCAAAACGCCCGCCCTTCGCCACTTCCTAGTGTTTTAGCTGGGAATCTGCGTTATATTAAGCCCTAGTGACCTTCAACATTGTACCTACTGATAAAGTTGCTGTGTTAAGAAGTTGGAACTTTAGCCTTCAATATCTGCGTTACTAGAAGGTTCCCAGGTAGAACAAAAAAATGTAACAATGACCCTGTAGATTTATCGGTAGTTTAAAGTATACTATATTGTCCATACAGAAACCAATCTCGCCTGTAAGCAACACAATAATGCACTTTTTTTAAAGCTTTTATTTAACTTTTATAACTTACAAAAATAACTTTTACATTATGCTTCCAATGTAGTCACGTAATACGTCACTGCTATCGAGAATTTCGATTATTATAAAACGCCCACATTAAACGGAGGTAGTACAGACAACATTTATGCCAAGTAAACATGTTTACTGCTTAGTCTGGAATCGCATTCAATTAAACCGGATTACAGAGCTTTTTTACTGATTGACAGATTAAAGCCACTGTTTCAAAATAAGTGATGACAAAATCTCACTGCTATAAAGAGATAATACTCGTGGTTTCTCTCGTGGCTCTGTATGGTGTCGGACGTAAAGAATAGCACCATCCCATATCTTCCCGTGGGTGTCGTAAGAGGCGACTAAGGGACTTGTCAGAGAATGGGCAGCAGCGTTCTCTGTGTATTTGTAACAACCGTACTGCGATCGCCAACCCGTCTGCCAAGCGTGGCGATTACGGAAAAACCCCCCAAAATATCAATGTGGCGACACTTGGGGGAGGCCTATGTCCAGCAGTGGACGTCTTTTGGGCTGAAATGATGATGATGATGATGATGACTCGTGGTTTCTAAAGCCTATCCAAATAACCAGAGTAGTTATTGCGTAACAGACATAAAAAGACAATGCCTTTCAATCTGACAATTCAACAACATTAATTGCGTCATTATGTTGTTGAGTAGACGAATTTTCCGAACATAAGAAGCAATGGATTACAATCTCCCTCAAGGTCGGCCGAAGAGAGATGTGTTTTAAACCACCTATAGAATTTCGTCATTAACTCTTCAAGTCTCCGCTGACCTTTAATGGAAACGGTTGAGAAGAGAGGACATGTCTTGTAATTGTTTAGGCCAGCAGAGAAGAAAAGTGGACGTGAGCGGCATGCGGTGAGCGCTGTGCTGTGAGCGGCGTGCCGCTTTGCACATTTCCGCACAGCTTCAATGGATACACCCTAGCTTTTACGCATTTACTCTACTCCCCGCTTCACACATCTAAGCTCACAAAAAATAACATCAATCTTGTATTTCGGCACTTATGTTTAAAATTAACTCCCCTATAAACAGAAGGCTAAGTATCTAGGCTACTCCTAAAATATCCTGCATGGGAAAACACTTTTTGTATGCATTTTTCCCTATAATCCTTCAGATTCCCATAGAAAATGTGTTACGCAATTTGAGTGCTATTCACTAATCTTTTATCCAACTCATAATGATTGTTCTTATTTTAATAAATTAATTTCTTACAAACAAGGTGACATAGCAGATTTACTCAGAAACTTCATTAGGCTTTCATAAGCTAATCAAGAAAGTTCAACTACGATGTAAATTATAATACCTAACAAAGATAAGTCACGCGTATGATTGACAAATTTACTAGTGTCGTCATGGAACTATCCAGTCCTGTGTTAGCCACAGACAACTAAAGGGCAATTCTCGTAATTACTAAAGTTCAACATCTAGTTTCAATCAAGAACACTATACTGACTGATACTAGAATGTGAACGTTATTAGAAATACGGGAATTGCCCCTCTGAAAATAGGCTGCAGCAATAAATTTACTTGACATTTTGGGTAGTAACAGTCGTTAGTAGTCAGAAGCCAAAAGTCTGACACCCATTCTTACCAAGGGGTATCGTATTACCCAGTTGTGGAGGTCAGATAGGCAGTCGCTTCATGTAAAATACTGGTACTCAGCTGCATCTAGCAACACTGGAAGCCGACCCCAAAATAGTTTGGGAAAAGGCTAAGAAGATGATGATTATCAGTAGTAACTCATCATTATTGATCATTCTCTTGCCCATAACCCAATTTATTTGGGTGGCGCAGCATGCCTTCTTCTATAATTCTCTATTACTCGCCATCTTAGTAGTCGCGTCCTTTGTAGCCATATCATCTTCACCAAGTCAGACTTTCCATGGAGTTTCTTGCCGAATGGGCAAGAAACTCCATGGAAAGTCTGACTTGGTGACCGTTCCAAAGCGTAGATCTCCATAGAGATCTACGCTTTGGAATGGGCAACTATAGTACAGTCTGCAAAGGAGATAAGTAACCAGTTTCTCATACTAGTACTATGAGAATCTGGTTACTTATCTCCTTTGGAGACTGTACTTTCACAAGTTATTATACCTTGTGACTGGGACTGTAGCTGTCGCGTTTTTTTTTTTACTTTCAAAAGTGCCTATAATGGCCTAATTGAAATAAATGCTTTGAGTTTTGAATTTTTCCATCGTTTCTTTGGTTCATACAGTCATACTCAATATATTTTTCAATTCCTCCGCTTCACATGACCATACCACGATACCGATAACTGATAACCACACAACTCTCATTATGAGTATTTTTGGTAATAACTTAGGAGGAGTTTGTACTTAAAAGAAAACTTAATGCCACTTCATAAACGACATGGCTGATCAGCCTACAAACCAGTGAAGCGGCACTAAAATCCCATATAAAAACAATAAACGCCATTTTGCCCCAAATCTGTATAGCAGTGCAGCACCTGCTTGCTACCTTGTGCTTTGTTTACAAGAGACATTGGGCACGCGACTCCGCAGCTAGGGCGCCGGTCCCGTCCCCGACTGGCACGGAGATCGATTGCTCCACCAACCGAGACCCACCGATGCATGATACAAGAATTATCTAACACAACCCGGCTTATGCACCTGCTTATTGAATTTGGCGATTACAAGGCGAAAACAAACCTACCATTTTGGGAATTTGGACCTTCCGGAGATAGAGTAAAGTTTGTTTTGCGATGAGGTTTCCGGATGAGTAGGTTTATGACCGGTTTAAAAATAACCCCTCATGTCGAATATTGATGGATATGTTGTTATGCACCTGTTTGTTAATTGCTATAAAGATTAAAATGTAAAATTAGGGTGAGAATGAACACGGAAGCGATTAGTTACGTGCCTTCTTTGTTTTCGAAGGTATCAAGCAGCCAAAACCATTGCTTGTTCAAGATATTTTTATTTCACATAGGCCTACATAGGCACTTATAAAACAACGACAAAAAGGTGCTTACTTCGGGTTGGTGTTTTCCTATCGAGAAGAACCGGCTAGAAACTCCATGGTTGCTCTTTTAAAATCATTTGGTTTTACAATATTTTTATGTTACAGCGTTTTAGTACTTAAGTATGGAAGGCCCGACAATAAGTCGTTGTTAAGAGATAGAGTCTCTTGGTTATAAGCAGTTACAGACATCTTCATTAGCAATGCATGGCTTATATAAATCAGACTGAGACGAAGTAAAATGTCTCATGTGCTTATTCCATTAAACTCTTGTGACTATGTATTCAGGAAGCAAGACCTGGATGAGACTTTTACAGACCAAAAAACCAAGCATAATCAGCCTATGAGGTCCTCACTTCTGGGACACAGGCCTCCTCTCTATAAGAAGGAATGGACCGTGTTTACCACGCAGGCCAAGAGCAAGTCTTCGTTTTTTTTAAGTTCTACGGAATTTCGGTGTCTTCACGATATTTTAATTGGAGGTTTTGATAGCAGTGGTAATCTATACTATTATTATTTAGCTGAAGAGTTTGTTTGACTGACAGCACTAATCTCGGAAACTACTAGTTCGAAAGGAAAAATATTTTTCACGGCACGACTAATAAGAGCGGAGCATCAATAAAGAAATGTTGCAAAAACGAGGGAAATGTGACGCAGATGAAGTTGCGGGTTTGAACCCACGACTTGTCAGTCGCAGCCGTTAACACGTTGAGTGCGATATCAGGTCTAAACACCTTGTACACGCCTCGCTTACAGTACGGCTAAGTTAACTGTCCCTGTCGTGCAAGAAGGCATAATTTCAATTTGGTTCGGTGTACCCACACCGTGAAAGAAATGAATATATTCTAAGATGTATTATTAAATAGAACCCAATGGTGTACCCACACCTTAATACCCGGTTTATAAACCTGGAACCGCACGGAAGAAATAAAATTTCATTTAAGTTTCTTAAATGTTACAGGGTCTATAAACCTTGTGCCGCCAGAATGGAAGTTTTATAACCAGGTGTAAAGACCTTGTACCGCAGGAATGGAAAGTATAGAAAAATCACTGCCGTAGCGAACGTGGTAACACTGCTTAGTGTTTAGCAAATTCCTTCCCATAAATCTACATAAACTCCGCAATCTACACCAAATCACCCACTAGAACTAATCACCAGCGATATAATTACACTATCAGCGATTGCTGACATGGTTAACAGCGGGATCGCGATGTTTATCGGCGCGTAACCGAGGGGGAACGATATTAATTTATTATCGCGATAATGTTTACTACCGTTTAGAGGGGCGCTTTGTGATTCGTGGTAATCTGTTCGATTAGCGGTGTTTGTTGAATCGTTACGGCTGTGGTGGGAATGGGGTTGGTAGAGGTTTAAGGTAAGCGATTTTGATAAAAGTGTTGAGGGTTGAGTGTATGTCATGGCCCAGTTTCAAACCAAGAAATGATGTAAAGATACAATTTGTGAGAAGACTTAGTACGATATGGTCTTTTCTGGGCAGTGAGAGACGAATAATTTTTTTTTTTTTTTTTCTCTGTAGTATCATCATTATCATCCTGCTTCCGTAATCTTATATATTAAATTCTCGTGTCACAATGATAGTTACCATACTCCTCCGAAACGGCTGAACCGATTTGTATAAAATTTTGTGTGCATCTCGGGTAACAACTATTATTCATACCAAAAAAAAAAACACGCGAACGAAGTCGCGGGTAGTTGATGATAAAAATATTACAGACAAGCCTGCAGTAAAGGTGATTATTTATTGTGTACATGTTTCTCACTATGAGTAAAGAGGGGAAGTTTTTTATTGGATTTATTGCTGGTTATCTTGTTTGATTAGCAGGTATATTGGTAAACAAGACAGGTTAAAGCTTACATCATTGCCAAGCATTGACAAGCTAGAGGCGATAATTGTACGTAACCTGAACATTTCATAATAATCACCACCACTTCCAGTTCATGCAATCCAAAATGTTTCAGATTTAAAACCACAAGAAGACATCACTCATATCTCATCATCAGCCTAGCCTTCCCCCAACTATGTTGGGGTCGGCTTCCAGTCTAAACTGGATGCAGCTGAAACCAGTATTTTACATTGGAGCGTCTGGCTATCAGACCTCCACAACCCAGTTAGTACTGGGTAATTCAATACTCTTTGGTAAGACTGGATGTAAGACTAAGATGTAAGCCAACCTGTAACTACTGACGGTCTACGGTAAGAAACGGCTTGACGTGCTTCCCAATGCACAAAGGAAACTTGTTATGTAAATAAAGGGTTTCGTTAAATTTATCATGCTTGTTAGAGAGATTTGATCCTTATAATTGATCCAATCGACCGATAGCATAAAAGTACAGGGTTTTATTTTTTCGGTCTTTGCTGGTTCGATTTCAGAGTGTAACAAGCGAATTTTCGAAAATCTTTTAACGCTATTTGCATTCAAAGATTTTCGAAAATTCGCTGTTTAAGGGAATGTTCCTTTGAGTAAAATTCGGTATTTCCTGTATTTAGAGTAAATCCCTCCAGGTGGCATTGAAAAATTCCACCGTGTATACAACCAAACATATTATTGCGAAATCCGACAAAACGTCAATACGAACTAAAAGACCTTTTTTTTTTTTTTAGGATGGGTAATCATCAAATGACTTCTTCCGCTCTGGGCGGAGCGGAAGGGAGTGTCAGACTTGTACTGACTTAAACCCATCCATGCTCCTTCTTAGCCCTTTGCGTTCCAGGGGCACGGTATCTTTTTCGAACAACCCGCAACCCTGGCAGGCATCGGCCCTCTCGGACCCCTTCCGGGACTAAACGACCTTAATTGATCTTCTAATTAGGCATCAAACAGAAACTAGCACCGGCAATAATAAACCCAAATCAACTATAACCCGTTCACACTACAATACCCAACAATGAACCAGTAAATTAAACTATAATATCGACAAATAGAAATGACAACCCTCACAGAATGGTACCGAGTTACAACGGAACGTTTTCTTTTGTCCACATAATTAGATATTCAGCTTTTGTTATGTGAAATTGGGTGTAAAAGGTTTTAATAGATTGATTGGAGGATAATGGAACAAAGGTTATTTTCATGGAGTTTTTGTAATCACAATTATCTGTCAGAGTTCTTTGTGCTGGCATTGTAAACCCGTCAGTTACTAAATGCTATAGAAAGCTCCGGGATTGACACGTTTGAACATAGCCTTTGATAAAGAAAGGCTTTTCTCCACCAAACTTAATACGCATAACCAGGATGCATAGGTCTAAAAAGTTACGAAAAACATTTTCGAAATGTCTTATAAAAAAAACCGGCCAACAGCGAGTCGGACTCGCGCACGAAGGGTTCCGTACCATTATATTGAAAATATTTATTTTTTTATGTTTTTATTATTTGTTGTTATAGCGTCAACAGAAATACATAATCTGTAGAAATTTCAACTGGCTAACTATCACGGTTCATGAGATACAGCATGGTGACAGACGGACGGACGGACGGACAGCGAAGTCTCAGTAATAGGGTCCCGTTTGACCCTTTGGGTACGGAACGCTAAAAAGATAATTGGAAATTTATATTTCTGTTGATGATTTACAATCGGTCTAATTTAGCTGTAACACTATTTTCCGAAAATGTTTTTTGTAAATTTTTAGCAATTTTTTAACCATAATTATGAATCCTGTATAAGCGTAAGAAGTTTCATTAAAATCGGTTCAGTCATTTCGGAAAATGAGGACTTGAAAGGTTGTATGAAATGTCGGAAGGCGTGAACGCTGTTACCAACATTGAAACCATTTCGAAGCTACTTTGAATTTCACCAAAGCAATCAGCTATTCGGTGATGTGCAGCTACTGCAATTAGCACGGGCTAACATATAACAGAATAAAGAATGCTAGAACAAACCCATCTCTAAGATCACCCTCTGACTGAACACTGCTGACACTATAACTTATCATGGCGTGAAGACGTAAGTATCACACATCAGCAAGGCTATTTTGACGCAGTATTCCGTCGTACTATACCGCATGGCTTTATGTAAGCGCCGACAAGTGAAGAGACGCACTTCTTTGAATACAGCATTCTGAGCTTTTAGTTCTATTGAATTCCTATTTACTTATTATCAAAAGAGATAACTGCTAGAAAGAGTATTTTTGAAGAAAACGGTTAAAGAAAGGAAAGGAAGGAAAATTTAAAAATAACACATGACGTTGCTTATAGTTGCGCAACGCTCTTACATTTTATAATTATTAAATCATGACCAACATGATCGAAATTATACAAAGAAAGCACGAACTTTCCACAAAGGTGATAATTTATTGACTAAAAACTAATCAAAAGTCTACTCACGAGATCCATTGGTATATCGCTGACACTGTCAACTCTCCATTCTCCCTCAAAGCCTTTTCTATCAGCTCAGGATATGTGTACGGTGGCTTCTTCGGCGCTGGCGGAGCATCAGGAATATCCACCTTCGGTTCTTTCACCACGGGCTCGTCATCCGGCACTTTGATGTTCACGAAATCGTCCAATCTGAAGTTTAGAAGCCACGCGAGGCTCGCACAGTCGTTGTCATCCTCTGTAGGACTTTTGGAGCATTTTCTTCGTCTCCATTTCGACCTGTCACCTGTTCTAGCCGCCATTTTGGTTGGGTACGATTGGCAGCCACGACCGCACTGATGCCGTTCGAAATTCGAACGTCAGTGTGGTGTTTCGTGCCAGTCCGTGCTATCTCTGCTACGCTTGTAATCTCAATAGGGTGCATGGAGGTGGTATATCAGTTTTATTCGAAAAAGTTTTATTAGAAGCTTTTTTTAAAATATAATTGCATTATTTTACGAAAAAGGTTTTATTGTTATTTTATCGGTTTTGTTTAAAATATGAGAAATGGTGATGTTTTTTCTATGAAGGATAATAATAAATTTTATTTTTTTAAATAATTTTTATAGTTGCTATTCAATTCAAGGATAAAATAATGTAAAAGACAATATTCCGAGAGCAAATTAAATGCAAAGCAACGTTTATTTTTGCTGAATGTTTTCATCGTTATTCTGCAAACAATATTTTTGCAAAGCTACTGCTTCAAATAGCTTGAAAAAAACTTGATATGTCTTTCAAAATGCCTTGTATTTTACTTGGAGATAATAAGATATTTTCATAGAGGTTAGTAAATTTTAAGTATCCTCAAAATATTTAGTTCTTCATTGAAAGACTAAAAGACATCGTAGTAAAATGCTGAAAAGTGTTATGAAAAACATGATTACCTGCTTTATTTTAACCCCCACTGACAGAGAGTGGGCCAATTTGTTGATTGAAAAGCTTTTATAAAATCCCACGCAATTCATGGAATCAGCATATCCCTCTTAGATTATACTCTCTATTTCTAAAAATACGTAGGCTTCAGTCTTATTTTCTTATAATAATTGTTTTCAGATTCAAAGCAATATTTGTTCGATCCCACCCGCGCGAACTTTGTTTACAATATGTTTTGTTAGTTCAATGTTACTTTTTCGCGCGATTCGCTTTTGTTTGCTAGCACAAAACAAAGAATGTTTGCAGAACATTAGGCTTTATTTGTACATGATTTAGATGCGATAATGGCGTGTTAATTTGTTGTTTGTTGAGTTTCTGAAGGAATTCAAAATCAAGTGCACAAGTATTGTTGTGGATTATTGTGTTTTTTTTTGTTGAATGTTCGTGCTGACATTAATTCTAATTTTATACAGATTGTCATTAAGTTTGTTTTTCGTAAGTCTTTGCTAGTCTGGATGTGACTTGTATTTTTATGCTAATCAGCTAGCCTACCATGACGTCTTAAAGCAGTATTGTTTTACTCTTATTCCAGTATGGGAAAGAGACGGAGCTATACAGGATGTCTAGCGCCATCTCTTTCCCAGACAGGAAAAGGAGTAAAACAATAATGTTTCAAGACGTCATGGTAGGCCACCTGTTCTGGGTTCGATGCTCTAAAGCGTCAAAGTATTTGCGTTTTTCCGATCAGGAAAGTTTCAGTATCAGCTTGGAGTCTTGATTTGTGACCGATTTACTGCGATAGGTGAGCCTATTACACGGAACTTAAACATAAATGAAAGGATGTGGGGTACTAATAGTTTAAACTCTGCCTTACTCTTGGGTTGATAGGCGTAGGCGTGATGTTATTAAAATGCTAACAACTTGACATAATTTAATACCTATTTTCTCTTACACTCTCTTTACACTCTCTCTCACGATCTTTACATATTCCTATATTTAAACATGTATATGGAATAACACGCCAAAAAAGCCTTACTAAAATTTTAACAATCCACTGAAAAAAAAGCATCCGGAACTGCAGCAATCAATTAGCTCAACAAAAGTTCCCTCCAATTACAAAAGCTAAGTAATCCAGCACACAGGAGCTCGTCACAAACACTGTGCAGCGAGTGGACTGTATACATACGTAGCAGCTAGCAGGTCACTGGGAACTCCCAAGAGAGGGGTTCTTTTTAGGAATAAGTACTTTAATAAAACAAGTCTTTAATTACTGTAAGCGATTGAGACTGAATTAAAATACCTTAATTTTTACGGAGCCAAACGGACATAGTGATCTTCTAGACTTTACAATTATTACTGGTTACTTAGTGATTGGCGCGTCCTCTTTTATAACTTATTGTTTCTGGAACATTCGGTGGCCGACCGTTGCGGACCGTGCGCTCACACACACTTAAAAAAGTGCAGGCTCAATATCGGGTATTTTGACTCACACTCCTTCAAATCCTTTATTAAGATTACATTTTTGCTGGCCAGCGGACCCTAATTACGCACACATATAAAGGGAAAACTCGCGTCCAAGCTCACGATTGGTTGTAAACATTTTGGTAGGCATAACAAACCTCATTATTATTCTTTTGTTAAATTAATTTTGCTACTCAGTAACAGGTGGCGTTGTGCCATGACGTCACATTTCTGAATCTCGGTGTTAAGATTTTCCTGCATCGAATGAGATCCGCGATGTATTTTAAAGAGAGAGATATTTTTGAGACTATATACAATTTAAAAGTTCTTAGAACTAACTCTATACAAATATAACTATAGTATCTAAATTAACTAAGTATAAGTATTTTAAGCAGGCTGGTTACTGTCGTGCACATTTCTCCCGCCGTCGCCGCAAGGCGACTCCGTGGGGAGCACGACAATCCGCTTCGATGGTCTTCGAAGTACGTGACCTTTGGTCATCACGTCTACTACTCGTACCTCACCGTCTGCGCCTGGCAACACCTTTGTTACCCTTCCCTTGGGCCACGTGTTACGTGGGAGGTTGGGGTCACAGATTACAACGACGTCTCCGACCTTGGGTGGTGTGCCGCTACCGTAGGGCTCCCGCCGGTTTTGTAAGAGCGGTAGGTATTCACGTACCCATCTTCGCCAGAAGACGTCTGCTAGTGCCTGGGCGCGTCGCCATTGTTGTCGTGCTGTGACGTCGGCATCGGTGAAATTACCCGGTGAGGGTACATGTGAGTTAGGGCCGATCAGTATGTGGTTAGGCGTTAGGGTTTCGGGCTCATCAGGTGCCACGTTGAAATGCGTGAGTGGCCTGGAGTTCACCGTATTTTCTACTTCTACGAGCAGCGTAGCGAGGGTCTCGTCTGATGGGTGAACTTCTTTTAGTGTGACGTACAGTGCTTCCTTGACTGCCCTCACCATCCTCTCCCATGCACCGCCCATGAATGGTGACGCGGGAGGTATGTATCTCCAGCTTATGGACCGCGCATTGGACTCACTACCTAAAGCACTTAAGGTGCTTTCTCCTAGTTCCCTATCAGCCGCTTTGAAACAAGTAGCGTTGTCACTCCATATTTCTTTTGGACAACCTCTCCTACCTATAAATCGCCTGAGAGCGGCGATAGCTGAATCTGCACTAAGTGAATTTGCTATCTCTATATGTATAGCTCTACAAGTAAGGCATGTAAATAAAGCTCCATATCTTTTTTCTTTGTGTCTACCTACAGTAACAGATATGGGGCCGAAATAATCTAAACCAGTAAAAGTAAAAGGTCGTACATGATGAGCTAAACGGGGGTACTGTAAGTTTCCCGTAGAAGGATTGGCTGGCTTTGCCTTCTTTATTCTACAATATAAACAGCTCTTTAAAACATTCTTTACAGACGGACGCAGTCTCGTTATCCAAACACGCTGTCTTAACTCGTTTACCGTTATCTCGGTTCCGCCATGATGTAAACTTTCATGCACATGAGCTATGTATAGCTTCGTATATCTGTTCTTACCCTCGAGTATTATAGGGTTTTTTATTTCTTCATTTACGTCTTGTACCGCTGTGATTCTCCCGCGCAAACGTAAAACACCTGTGTTGTCTAGGTATGTACTTAATACGGATAATGGGCTGTCGCCGGGCACCGCTTTGTTGGTTTTTATGGCAGCAATTTCTTTTGTGAAGCTCTCGCTTTGTGAGCCCTTGACCCATTGTACTTCGGCGCGTAGATTATAAGTAGCGGGTATTGGTATGAAGTTTACTGTTTTTACGATTCTTATTTTTTGCGTAACTTTTTTATTAAGTTTGATTTTGTTCCTTTTTTCCCACGTTGGATCTTTTAATGCATTTTTCTTAGTACTTTTATGTTCGACAGTGTGTCTGCTTGGTCTACACAGATCAATAAACTGAAGTACTCGTGCGGTTGTTCTTATCAGCCGTATCCATTTGGAAAAACGTGTTATATTTGGCAGATGATCATTTACTTGAACGTCGTTAATTACATGACATTTGACTCGTTCTTCGCCCGTGTTTGTGGGGGTAATGACCTTTTTGTCTTGCGGCCATTCATTTCTGTTCTTTCTAAGGAACTCTGGACCGTTGAACCATCTGTGCTCCGAGTTAAAATGTTCCGGGGTGTCGCGTGTTGCGTCGTCTGCTACATTATGTTTCGAGGGTAGCCATCGCCATTCGTTTTTCTTGGTGAGTTCCTCAATTTCTGCAATACGATGCGCCACGAAGGTCTTGAATGTGCGTGGTTCGGCTAGTATCCAGGCCAGAGCGGTGGTAGAGTCGCTCCAGTATGTTATGTCGCTCACCTCGTAGTCATGTTCTTGAATGACCGTCCGGGCAAGGCGTGCTCCTAATAATGCGGCTTGCAGCTCAAGCCTGGGTATTGATACCGGCTTCAGTGGGGCTACCCTGCTTTTGGCTGCGGCCAGGGTCACTTGTACGCTGCCATCTGACCTTTCCGTTCGCCAATACACCGCCGCGGCGTAAGCTTCCTCGCTCGCGTCTACGAATGTATGTACTTCTCTGGCTATGACGTCACCATAGTCGTAGCAACGTGGGATCAGTAGAGTTTCTATAGTACTCAGTGACTCCATCCATTGTTTCCATTTTGGTTGCAGCTCCTCGGGTAGTGGCTTGTCCCACTCCGTTTTATATTTCCATGTCTTTTGAAGTATCCTTTTAGCCGGTATAGTGATAGGTGATATAAGTCCTAATGGATCGAATACAGACATTATTATGCTGAGCGCCTCCCGTTTGGTGGGTGGGCGTGTGTTGTTTAATAATACAATAGGTGTTTTGTTTTTGTTGATTCTAAATATAAAACAATCTGTCTTAGTATCCCATCGTATTCCTAGGGCTTTCTCGGTGTCGTCCCCGCCTAGTACTTTTATTTCTTGTGAAGGCGCGAGTTTATTGTTCAACACATTTTTGTTGTTTGAAATCCAACCACATAAAACAAAGTTGGCTTTTTTATGAATGTTATCTACTTGCGTTGTTATTTTCTTGGCTTCCTCTTCGCTGGGAAAACTCTGAAGATAATCATCCATATAATGATTGTTTACTATTGCTGACGCCGCGGCTGGGTATCTGTCGGCAAAGTCGCTGGCATTGCGATCCTTTATATATAGCGCTGTACATGGGGATGACGTCGCGCCAAAAATAACAGATGTCATTCGATATTCGTCTGGGTCTCCATTCCGTTGCTCACCACGCCATAAAAATCTCAATGCATCACGATCATCTTCTCTTATCTTTATTCTCATAAACATTTCCTTAATATCTGCTGACACAGCTATTTTATTTTGACGGAAGCGCATTAAAATACCGGGCAACGATTTTAACAAGTCAGGTCCCGACAGAAGTAGGTCGTTTAGGCATAGACCCGCTGTCTTTGCTGCTGCATCGTGTACGAGTCGTGGCGGCTTATGTGGCTTGGCTGGGTTAACCACTGGAAAGTGAGGTAGGTACCAGGTTTTGTTAATTGTGGATGTATCGGGTGCCTTTTCTGCATAGCCTGAGTTAAATAGATTTTCAAGGCGCTGCAAGTACTGGGTCTTGAGGTTCTCGTCCTTATCTAGGCGCCGTTCTAGATTTTCTAGCCGCTTTAGGGCACCTAGGTAGTTGTTTGGTATTTTAGGTACCTCTTGTTTCCACAATAGTCCGGTCTCAAAGCTGCCATCGGGTAATCGTCGACTCTTCTGTTCTAGTATGTCTAAGGCTCTCTGTTGCGGGTCATCTCTAGGTATCTTAGGTTCTATGCATAGTGATTCTAATTTGAAAAAGTTTCTCATGCTTTCTTCGATTGGTTCCAGATTTTCCTTTATTTTAATGTTGCCGCAAAAAGTAGCTATAACTTTATTTACAGAGTACTGACATCCATGCAATACCCATCCAAGCTTTGTGTACGATGCTACTGGTTGATCACGCGCGCCTGTTCGTGTTTCTGTGGCTACTAACAAATGCCAGTTATCTTGGCCTATTAAAATCATTGGCTGCGCGTGTTCATATACAAGAGTGCTATGAATGTCATTCAAATGTCTACAATTATTAATGTCCTCGGTATGTACAGTTTGCGCCATAATTTCAAGTCTATTTACGGTGCGCGCCGCCTCTATTATATGTGGCTCGCTATGGTGTTTGCCTTGAATGTGGAAGCTCACGGTTCGGCTATTCTCATGCTTGACATCCGTGCCTACGCCTTGTATCCACATAGGTTTGGCTGGCCCATCTGCACCTAGGACGTCTGCTATTGACGCGTCTAACAAGGTGACTGTACTTCCATCATCTAACAAAGCGTATGTGTTTATACTTGTATGTGGTCCGGTCAATATGACAGGTACAATTTTTAAATAAGCGCGGCGATTCTTAGGCGATATCGCAGATACTGTTTCCCGCGTGGACGTAACGGCTTCGTGTGTGATAACAGGTGCCGGCGCCGGTGGCGATGGCGATAACGTCACTACATTATTGTGTGTCGCTTCCACTTTACGCTCTTTATGTAAAAGTTTGTGATGTTTCATTTTGCATTCTTTTATTTCACAAATAGGTGCTTTGCACGTAAACCTTCTATGCTTGTTTCGTAGACATCTAAAACACATGTTGGATTTTTTTGCTATTTCCCAACGTGCGTCTATGTCTAGCTGTTTATATTTATAACAGTCTGGTAATTTGTGCCCGTGTTGCGTACACGCCGGGCATCGCTCTTTTGTTGTTTCTGTATTTACGTTAAACGAGCGCTCTACTCTGCGCCGGTGTCGAGTACCGTTAGCGTCGCCATTGTCTTGTTCGGGCTGTGCGTACGCGCAACACTTATCAGCCTCTTCATTCATAAACATAGATAAGCGCTTCAACTCAGGAATATCTTCCATCTTTTTATTTGCCGCATAATCATACCACTTGTTTCTTAGTATCGGCGTTAGTTTTTCAATTATACAACGCGACATTTCAGGGCTATGTAAATACTGTATTCTTTTCAATGCTTCTACCGTACCCACCGTATTTGCTATACGGCTAGCGAATATACATATGTCCCTAGGATTATCATTTAATTTAGGTAATGACTTTGTTTTTTCTAATTCGGCTATAATCAAGGCTTCGGGCCTACCGAAACGTCTTTCTAATACGTCTACAATGACCTGAGGGTCAGATTGACTAAATAATAGGCAACCTACAGCTTCCTTTGCGGCGCCTCTGAGGCTTGTCCTAATTCTAGCAACATTTTCTACACAGGAAAAATATGTTAGTGAGTCACAATACGCGGCCTTAAAAGCTATCCACTCACCGGGTTTTCCATCGAAGATTGGTAGCTGCTGTATGTACTTGGGGGGCTCCCTTGAGCTGCGCGCGGCCTGTGCTAGGGCCGCGGCGAGCGTCCCCACGTCTATCAATTTCTCACTCACTTCGTAACCGTGTAACACTTTATCACTCGCGATATTGCCCTTGTTTATTTTCGCACTTAATTGCTTACGTACACTTTGTTCGTGGCCGTCGTCCCACAGCGGTTGAGCGCCTGCGGCGCCGGTGTCCCTCGCTGTGTCCCTGCCTGTCCTTTCGCCACTGACGTCGTGTGGCGGCGGTCGAGCCTCATCTCCGGGTGGCGGCGCCGGTTGCGCTAGCCACGTTCCAATCCTTACGGAGGCGAGGTCGTCCACCACGTCGTCTTCCTCACTTGAGTCAGCTTCGGCTCTGACTCGCTGCAACTGTATTTCTTGCAGCTCTCGCTCTGCCTGCGCCTGCTTCACTTTCATTTCAGCCAGCCGCTCTGTAGCCTTGAGCTCCGCGAGGCGCTTGTGCTTTGATGCTGTAGAGCGGCGTGACCTGGTGTCGCCAGGCTTGAGCGTCCCATGTGAACCAGTAGTCGTATTCTGCGTAGATCTGCTGCCTGTGTCCATTTCAGTGACCAGGCCCGTGCCGGTCTCTGGTGCCGGCTGGCTGGCACCCGGCTCGGCGGTCGCTGACGGCTCTTGCTGGGCCGGTTCTCTCTTGGGGTCTCTGCTACGGCTGCGTGTCATCATCCTGCTGGATGTACTTACTTAAAGATTTGGCTGCGAAGGACCAGAATGTGCAGCGAGTGGACTGTATACATACGTAGCAGCTAGCAGGTCACTGGGAACTCCCAAGAGAGGGGTTCTTTTTAGGAATAAGTACTTTAATAAAACAAGTCTTTAATTACTGTAAGCGATTGAGACTGAATTAAAATACCCTAATTTTTACGGAGCCAAACGGACATAGCGATCTTCTAGACTTTACAATTATTACTGGTTACTTAGTGATTGGCGCGTCCTCTTTTATAACTTATTGTTTCTGGAACATTCGGTGGCCGACCGTTGCGGACCGTGCGCTCACACACACTTAAAAAAGTGCAGGCTCAATATCGGGTATTTTGACTCACACTCCTTCAAATCCTTTATTAAGATTACATTTTTGCTGGCCAGCGGACCCTAATTACGCACACATATAAAGGGAAAACTCGCGTCCAAGCTCACGATTGGTTGTAAACATTTTGGTAGGCATAACAAACCTCATTATTATTCTTTTGTTAAATTAATTTTGCTACTCAGTAACAGGTGGCGTTGTGCCATGACGTCACATTTCTGAATCTCGGTGTTAAGATTTTCCTGCATCGAATGAGATCCGCGATGTATTTTAAAGAGAGAGATATTTTTGAGACTATATACAATTTAAAAGTTCTTAGAACTAACTCTATACAAATATAACTATAGTATCTAAATTAACTAAGTATAAGTATTTTAAGCAGGCTGGTTACTGTCGTGCACAAACACCCTTAGCGCTCTCCAGTCAGCACATAACAGCTCACTATTAAATTATCACCGTGCACATCGCTTTTTCAACCCTATTCGGTGCATACACATTTTAAATTCAATTACTTTTTCCAATTTACACGGGGCGCCGCGGATTTCACCCAATAAGTGAGACAGGATTGATTTGTTACACGTGTGATGTGTTCGGTTTTTGTTTTTCCGTTTCATTATTGCAGAGTTTGGGGGAAATCTCGGAAAAAGATTGTTCGGTTTGAAGAGTGGGAAATTGGTGCGTTTTTTTTCCGTTTACGTGATTATACTAGGGGGTTGGTTATATAAATTATTTCAGAATCAAACGGTGCACTGAGGTATCAGTAGTAGCCACGGAGTTAGGATTTCCGATCCCGCATAACGGGAAGAGGAGAGGGCAAAGAAGAAGAGGTATTAGGTACATTTTAAGTGAAATGCTAAGTAGAAGTAGTTAATCAAAGAAATTTATATTTATTCTTCGTAGACCAAGATACTTTCTTTAGTTCTTACATCATATTTCAATTAGCCTCACTCGAAATACATCACGAATGAAATCTTCATTATGGATCAGTTTTAATGTCTCGAACTTTGGCGAAATCCAAAAGATCTTGGGGTTCTACAGGACAAATAAGAACCCTTTTCTCGAAGGTGTCCTTGAACCAGTTTCACACGCTTTTGTTTGACAAACGCCTTGAGCCCAACAACGCTGTTAAGCCCAGTTGTGGCCAACATCAATGCTCATTTAGATTAAAAGAATGTTAATGAATTAACTTTGTTATTTTGTAGGGAATAAGACTAAGTTTGTTGCTGTTTATTTTAATTTGATTATGTGGACGTGGTGGTTTACAAGTCGATATATTTTACCTCATATAGTTTCAGTTATTATCATCATCTGCCTAGCCTTTTCCCAAGTATGTTGGGGTCGACTTCCAGTCTAACCGAATGCAGCTCCAGTATTTTACATGGAGCGACTGCCTATCTGACCCTCACAACCCAGTTAGTACTCGGTAATACGATACCCTTTGGTAAGACTGGTTGTCAGAATTTCGACTACTTAACGACTGCCAAAGATCTAAAAATAACAAACTTAACGTGCTTTCCGAGGCACGGAGGAAGCTCGATATGGTAGGTAATGAGTGGTCACCCATCCACGGATCAACATAGGCAAGCGCAGCTTAACCTATAGATCAACCCGAGCTGCTGTTATTATAACGAGCACCTTTTAGTAATTGTACATAATGTTAAATTGTATCAAAAGGAATTGTATAATTCTGTATGGTGTCGGACGTAAAGAATAGCGCCATCCCATATCTTCCCGTTGGTGTCGTAAGAGGTGACTAAGGGACTTGCCAGAGAATGGGCAGCAGCGTTCTCTGTACTTTTGTAACAACCGTACTGCGATCGCCAACCCGCCTGCCAAGCGTGGCGATTATGGCAACCCCCCCCCCCCCCCTTCTTGGGGGAGGCCTATGTCCAGCAGTGGACGTCTTTCAGGCTGTAATGATGATGATGATGATGATGATGTATCAAAAGTGCCTCAGACTCCTGAATTTAGTAGGTAGACACCTCTCACAAGTACCTTTGACGAGTAAGTTACCAAATCAAGCGGACAAGACCGAATTAATCCGTTTGATCTACACAGCCATTTGTCCAAGAAATAGCAGAATGTAAGGAACGTAGGTTGTGGCGGTCTGTAGTTTTTGCCTTCCTCATGGGAGAAAGAATTGGATTGATATATGTGGTAGCTGGTTACGGAGAAGTTTTAAATTAACATTCTAGAAAATAGTAAATAGAGGAAAATTACCATGGCAGCCACATGCACGAATAAATGAACAAAATAAACGTAACTGGAGTTGGAATTTAATGGAACACAAACGGCTAAAAATCTAGACCGCAATGTAATTTATATTACAAAACGATTTTACCATACGAAACTAATTTGTATCCAATTAGAAAAATAATTGCAAACGCGGCATCGAAGTGAATATACATTGGCGAAGGAAAAATAAAACGTTCGAGCAGAACCGAGTGAGATCCGATTTAAATCGATTACGAGCATCGCATTGAAACGTTTCGAATTGAATCGATTTCTAAGTGTTTCGATTTAATTGAAGCCCATGCTGTTCTCGTATCCGAATGCAATTATTTACCATTTACCGGCCGATGCCCGCAACCGTTATAACCAGTGGTGCTTCGTTTGAACGATTTATTATGAGCTCATTAGTTGGGCGAGTTACTTGTGCCCATTTATCGACTAGTAGAAATAGCGTATTTATTTTCAGTGTTTATCAATGTTTTAAACAATAAGTTATTTTATACTGTCACAGTTCCATGAGTATGTAAATATTTTTAATAAATACGATACCTTAACATTGAACGATTTTTGATAGATGAGAGATTATGGAATTGATGTTAATCGGGTAGGCAGTAACTTGAATAAAAGTTTAGGATAGACTAGTAGATAAATCCATTCACAATTAGCCTCTTAAATCACTAACAGTAACTGCACAGTTAAACCAATGAGTTAATGTTACGTGATTAGGATATCATCGTTACCTACCGTGTCAATGATAATTGTATACGTTATCTACTAATGAGGATCTGTTCCAAATTAACCATCTATGTAGTAATTGTAGTGTCATCATCATCATTTCAGCTGAAAGACGTCCACTGCTGGACTTAGGCCTCCCCCCAACGCCACATTGACATAAGGGAGGTTTTGCCATAATCGCCACGCTTGGCAGGCGGGTTGGCGATCGCAGTACGGTTGTTACAAAAGCACAGAGAACGCTGCTGCCCATTCTCTGGCAAATCCCTTAGTCGCCTCTTACGACACCCACGGGAAGATATGGGATGGTGCTATTCTTTACGTCCAACACCATACAGAATTGTAGTGTGTATTGAAATAATTGTTGTTTTATAATCATCACCATACAGAATTGTAGTGTGTATTGAAATAATTGTTGTTTTATAATCATTTCTTTTTAATTATTTCATTCATATGATTTCTTTCTTTTTAAATAAAACTTTGACTCCACACAAGGAATTTGTCCCGTATGTATGGATGGTTGTAATATGGTTTGCATTTACAAACATTTAACTCTCAATTGGTCGCGCCTAAATAGTTACGTTAAAGGTCGTGTGGGGTGCGTGACATGAATAAAATATTTTATAAATGAAACATGAAATACATTCAAAATATCAATTATGCTCGATACTAGATCATAAAGGAAACGTGTTTTTAAGAAGCCTACGGGAACTTCAGCGTGCAAAATGCAGAATTTAAGAAGCTCTAAACCTTCATAGTTGCGTTGGGGTGTGTAACACCCACTGCAACAGCAACATTCATTGCGCTCTTCAAGTCTTTAAGCAAATACATTTTTCAAACATATGAAGCGATGTACAACGAATTTCTTTCAAAAATCTTTTGTGTTATAAAAGTGTGCGACGCGATCGGGGTAACGAATGTGATGATCCACTAACAACATTTACTTATGCAACGAGCCTAATAGGTATATCATACAAAACATACATCGCAAAACGTAAATAGCAATTCCATCTGCCTATGTAGGATATTCATAACTAACCAACAGATTTACAGGATGTAGCAAAACATCCACATTTACGATATGCCTCGAAATTGGCAATTGATGTCACATCATTAGCGGGTGTCACGTCGCGCATGATTTGACGGTGTAATGTACCTGTACTATGTACTTGTGAGTTGCCCAGCGTATCAATCTACAGCGATGATTGACACCCCAGTAACTTGTAGCAGCCTGAACTAGGAAATCCCTATTATTTATTTGCAAAAATGTTAACGATCCCGGAAAAAAAATAATTTTTAAAATTATGTACGTTACAGAACCTTGCAAAACGTACTTGCTACACAGATTAGGTATTGTTGTTAGTTTGTCGTAAGTTTTCTTGCAAAAGTTTTGCTTTATCATCATCATCATCATTTCAGCCCAAAAGACGTCCACTGCTGGACATACATAGGCCTCCCCAAAGTGTCGCCACATTGACATTTTAGGGGGGTTTTGCCATAATCGCCACGCTTGGCAGGCGGGTTGGCGATCGCAGTACGGTTGTTAGAAAAGCACAGAGAACGCTGCTGCTCATTCTCTGACAAGTCCCATAGTCGCCTCTTACGACACCCACGGGAAGATATGGGATGGTGCTATTCTTTACGTCCGACACCATACAGAGCTTTATCATCATCAGGCTATAATGTTCCCACTGCTGGGACACAGGCCACCACTCTCTATGAGAGGGAGTGGGCTGCTATCCACCGCGCGGGCTCAGTGCGGGTTGGTAGATGTCACATGTCTTCGAATTTTTTGTTCTAGGACATGCCGGTTTCCTCACGATGTTTTCCTTCACCGTTTTTGAGAGCAGCGGTGATGAAATAAATTACACGAAGTATGCCTGCCTGGGTTCGAACCCACGGCTTACTGCTCGTAAGTCGGGGCTGCCACTACTTAGCCACCGCTGCTCTCTAAAGTTTTGCTTGCAAATTAAAAACTCCGCCTTGATAAAATTATGGTTTTATAAGAGAGTTCGATCTAATAAAACGTTTTATAAAACACGACAAAGACATTAAGATGGAAACGTATAAAGAATTCAAATGTACACTAATAATCAGCTCGTCCTAGCGGTCATCCTAGTATGCTTTTTAAGCTCGGTTAGAGCTTTGTTCGGTGGGAAAACAATATTGTCATCTAATCATGACAATATTGTTTTCTAATGCTCAAACAATAATAAATGGCGTAATTTGTGGTATTTTTTTTATAGCACACGTTATAGCTATTTGATATTGTCTAATAATGACAAATGTGAATGGAATAATTATCGGCACCGACTATTTTAGCTAGCAACCAATTTGCTTATTATAAAATTTTCTTGAATTTGCCTACTTACTGTACCGCTCAAATAGACAAAAACAATACTATACGATTATTTCTACAAAAAAAAGACATACCTTTAAATCTAAAATATCTCAATTCTTCGATAATTTCTACACTTTTTTTTTCGTGTAAACGCAGCACCAGACGGTGCCAGTACTCATTGTCGTCAAGTGGCTTTAGATTGCAGGAATCCATTAGAAGCAGATACTGCGAATTAATAGCGAATGCTCCTCACTCAATACAACTGTTCGATAGACTTTCAGGGAGTTCCTTATATTTTGAGTATCAGTAGAATTTTGTTCTTTCGTAGGTATATTTTTCTTAGATAATTGTTGGTATGTTACGAATAGAGGGTGTTCCGGGGAGATGAGTTGTTATAATTCACATTGGGATAATGGTTATAGTGGAACTGGGCAGTATATCAAAATTTAACAGTTTCAACAAAGGTTAAAATTTGAAAATTGAAATATGAACAAATAAACATTTAATATACTAAAAGTAGTCTAATCAATGTTTGTTTGTTCTTAATTCTGTCATTCGTAAAAATAATCCCACAATAAACATCAAGTCAAATACAAAGACATTTAGAACACTAGACACAGTGTTCCGTGCGATGTGAATAACGCTTTAATTTTGTTCGTTCTGTTTTCAGGAACTGCTGTTAGAGCCTTAATATCATCCTTGGAAATCAACAAAAAACAAAAACAGTATCGATGGATCCTGTTTCTTCTATAGCGGTCGCAATGCTTCATGGGGAAAAGGGACCTTTTCCTCCAATCAGCATTTCATCGCATAACAAAAGATCTTTCATCATTATAGGCAGCAAACAAAAGCCCAGCGTATTAACGCCTGCATTATTATTCAAGAAAAACTTATTCAGAACTTTAAAGGCACTCCAATTAAAATTCAATTTTGCTCGACAATTAGCATGATGAAATAGAGTGCGCAAAGTGAACTGGTTCTTCGCAGGAAGGCGTGGAGTGCATCTTAATTCGATTGACCCTATTATGCAGTTGCTTTGTCGGACAACTGTTGTCCTACTGTTGCTAGGTAGAGAGGCAGGATATCCCGTACTAATCGATTTGTGACTGAAGTTTGTTTTTTTCTTGTTAGGCCGTAACCCACTTTGAAAAGTATCCTACGAAAATATCAGGTTGAATTGAGACAATCTTTTTCGGCAATCAACTGAAAAATTTAATTATTTTAATAAATTGTTAAACAATAATCATTACAAGAATTTTCGTTACCTGGTAATTGAATTCTGAGGTACTATTTTTTATTAGTCATCATCATCATCATCATTTCAGCCGAAAGACGTCCACTGCTGGACATAAGCCTCCCCCAAGTTTCGCCAAATTGGCATAACATGGGGTGTTTTGCCATAATCGCCACGCTTGGCAGGCGGGTTGGCGATCGCAGTACGGTTGTTACAAAAGCACAGAGAACGCTGCTCCCCATTCTCTGGTAAGTTCCAAAGTCGCCTCTTACGACACCCACGGGAAGATATGGGATGGTGCTATTCTTTACGTCCAACAGCATACGGAGACTTTTTAATTAGTAATTAGCTTAAATAAAACATAATTAAAGTAAATAAATTATTTTGTAAGTAGGTAACTGTTTAGTTGTGTAGTTTGTTGATCAAAATAGCAATGAATTCTAAGGTGCTATTTTGATCAAGAAACTACACAACTAATAAATTAATTTTTCATTCATAACCACTCAGACCAACCTATTGATCCGGCTATTCACTCCCTTACCTTTCATTGACCACCACTCCAGCTAGCCCTTCTAAAACCAAGGCTAGCGATCTCTTAATAGATACAATCCGGACTTAATAGCCGTAGCGACACGAACGCCACCTATACTACAGGCTGCTAAGTGTAAGCAATTCACCAGATGCGATCCGTCGCCACTGGATTCAATTATAGCTATTGGGTCTAGTGTGGAACCCTGACATATAGCGGGGTCGGAATTAGTAGGTCCTCGAGCCTATTGAAGACGGCTGCGTAGATAAACGTCTAGAATATTATGTGTCATGATACAAAGACTGTCTGTCTGTCTTGTTGGTGTAGTAGTCGAAAGCGCTACTCCTGAGCACGAGGTCGTAGATTCGACTCCCGAGTCGGTCAAAGTATTGGATTTTTTCACCAGGAAATTATCAGTTGCAACCTGGACTTTGGATGTGAGCCAGGTTAATAGCAATAGGTTTGACCCCAATTATATGGAACTTATAAGCACTAGAGTAAATTGAGTGAACTATTTATTAGGTAAACCCCTGCTAAAACCATCGGAGATTAAGGCGTGATGTTATGGTACTGACTGACTAATGCAAAGTAGAGTCTTGCTTGCAGTCAATTTCGGACCCGGTGCCAGGCCTTGTTAATGTAAGATTGGCTTTGGGATCAAACGACTTCTAACACTACACTCGCTATCAGCGATGGTTGGTATTAACTAAGAAACGGACTAAACTCTCGACTTATCAGTAAAAGCGTTTCAGTTTTGTTTTTTTAAGTGTACTCGACCGAGATCCAGGTCAAGCGTAAACTTTTTAAAATAAGATGTCATTTGTTTTACGAATCGACATAGGGGAAGAGATGGGAGTAAGCCGCAACTTACACCCATCTTACGTACTATGCAGGTCGGATTTAGAAGGTTGTTCTCAAGTTTTTTGTGGACTTCTGCTAGGATGAATTTCTGGAATATTATATGACATGATACGACTAGGTTCTGGACTACAATTTAGTACTTTGCATCTTATTCCAATGGTTGGAGAAACTGTAGCACTAAGTGTAGGATTCCAAGAAGATTCTTCTTCTTCTTCAATCGGTCCCTTATTACTGAGGATCGTGGTCACTGGACCCCTTTAAATGGACGATCTGCCTCCATCGACTCCAGTCCAAAGTTGCCATCACCACCTGCTGAAATTTGATTGAAGACATAGCCTCTTTCACTTGGTCGCACCATCGTGTTGGCGACCGGCCTCGTGCTCTATTGCCTTCGGTATTGCCAACAATGACCAGCTTTTCAAAGCTGCTATCTCCCTTTTGCATTATGTGGCCGAAACATTTTAAGATACGCTGTAGGCAAATTGTAGACAATCGGGCCTTGATATCAAGTTGGGAAAGGATAGACACATTTGTGCGTTTTGCTGTCCATGGAATTCGGAGCATCCGCCTCCAGCACCACATTTCGAATGCGTCTATCCTCTGTCTTGCTCTTGCTCGTATTGTCCACGTCTCAACTCCATAGAGGAAAATTGGGAAAACTAATGCTCTGACCAAACGGGCCTTGATTTTGTAAATTATACCACGACTTTTCCAGATGTTCTGGAGACGTGTCATAGTATCTTTAGCCATGGCTATTCGCCGTTTTATTTCTGGGACGCAGCTACCTCCACTATTGATATTAGAGCCCAGATAAACGAAACTGTCCACAGTATCGATGCCTTGGATGTGATAGGCACCCGATAACTTTCCCCCACGATCTACCATAAGTTTCGTTTTCCAAGAAGATTATGCTATGTTAAGGATATTGTTTATCATCGTACTATTGGCTTGTGATAATAATAAGATATTTACTGTCTATTTTCATCTTTTGTCATCCCACTGTACGTCAAAGATAGACGATCCACTCTATCTCTAGTATGGACCAATCCTGCTTGTAGTCATTATGCAGAAGACAACCAGATGCATAGATTTTGTTTTCTGTAAATCTGCCTCTAGAACATACAACTTTAACATAACATTGTAACATCACGCTGTAATACCTGAAAGGATAGGCAGAAGTGTACCTAATACTACACCCATATTTCGCCAGTTATGTTAAAGTCCATGTAATAGAGGCGAGCCTGCTGGTACATCAACCAAAACCAGACTCCATGGCAGCTACTGAGAAATTCTTGATGGAAAAGCCTATGACAATTTGCCCGATCCAGGAATCGAACCCCGGAACTCATGCTCATCAGAAGCGATTGCAGCCACTAAACCAACGATACAGTCAATTTTAAAGATTTTTTCAGTATCTCTTATATTTATAGCTGTCTCTTACTTCGTAGTTTTGCAGGCACTCTGACATTCAGTCTAAATTAGAACAATAAGTTAGCCCACAAAATCTAGGTTAGTCGACCAACCATACGTTAGGTAAGTAACCATAGTTAGTTCGTAACCATAAGGTTAACCATAGGTATCGAGTGTAGATCTCATACGGTGCGATTCAATTATAGGTATCGATGCTCCTAACGTTAGGTAGAGAGGTACTCAGCGCTGAAATGCAGCGTTGAGTGTTGACAGAATTAGCACTGCATTTGCGATAGCCAAGTGAACACGGTTTAAGATAGAGGAGATAGGTGTATGTGAGAGTTATTGGCAGTTTATTTTATCGTGGAAAACTAGTCAAGAATTTAGACGATTAAGTAAACTACAACCTAGGTGTAAGGACATAGAAGACTTTTTATCCCTATCAGCGCGGCTGCTGAGTATTCCTGGGCTCAGTCCCAGGTTGTACTAGTTGTTATTAGGGTCTTCATCAGGAATTTCTCGGTAGCAGCCACGGAATCTGGATTTATGTCCGGTTGATGCTCGCCCCCTAGTACATGGGACTTAAAAATAACTCGCGAAATGTGTATTATTAGGTACACCTCTACTCAACTCTTCGGGGATTACAGGCGTGATATTATGTTATGTAATTCGTTCCCGTGGAATAAATGCCAGGCTCATCGCAGACTAAGCCGCGGGAAAAAGCAAAGCATCATTTGTAGCTATTTTTTTTTTTTTATATAACGTTGCCCCACGCTAGGAATTTCTCCTGTATCGTGGGTGCGTTTACAAACATTTAAACTAACATACACAAACAGCCAGACCCGGAACAACTATCTGTAGGTCGTACAAATATTTGTTCCGTGCGGGGATCGAACCCGTGACACGCAGCGCAGCAGTCGATCCCTCAACCACTGCGCCAAACGTGTCGTCAAAAAAATTATATCCAAGCAGTTATTTAACAACGCCCATTTGAAGAAATAAATGCCAGAGTAGTGGAAATATGTTCAAAATTTTTCTTATGTTTATTGTACCTATGTGAAAAAGCAAGTGAAATTTCACAGTTGTTGGAGTAATTCAGTTGGAAAATACACGAGCAACACTATTCAACATATATATCTCAGCGTTAATTTCAATCCAAACACACGTAGGTACTAACACAATGTTCTCGTGGAGACATCTCCAGAAATAGGCACGACAATGTACTTTGTCTTGAAGCGGTATCTGTTCGGAGATTAGTGCATCTCAGCGCACTACACTATGTTCTATCGTGATCCGAGTGCGCGGCGTAGCATAGAATACTTGTACGTGCCGATATTAATGAATAGAATTTGGAACCTGCATGCTATGTTGGATTTTTGATGTCCAAATTAGGTCGCGGAAAAAAGAAATGGACCCTAATATTTATATTATAAGGATACATATTAAATAAATAACTAGCTGTCCGCCGCAACTTCGTTTGCGTCATATTTTCCCCGTTTTCGCAACAATTTTCATTGCTGCTCCACTCCTATTGGTCGTAGCGTAATGATATATAACCTATAACCTTCCTCGATAAATGGGCTATTTAATACTGAAAGATTTTTTCAAATTGGACTAGCAGTTTCGGAGCCTATTCAATGCAAACAAAAAAATAATCAAATCTTTCCTCTTTATAATATTAGTTAAGATATGTATCCTTATTTAATATTGTTATTTTATTTTATTATTTTATTTTATTTTATTATTTTCGGAAAACTTACAGACACAATAGTTTTGTTAATAACAATAATATGGCCAATTACAAGTTTTCACAATTAGCTAAGTATACAATCGTTAAATAAGACAAAAAGAATTAAACTAAAAAACAGTGCTAAAGACTAGTACACACAAAAACATCAAAGAAAAAAGAACACATATTGACACAATACAATGGTTACGTGTTGTCGAAGAAGTGGGTGCAAAGAGTTTTCTTCAATTTAGACACGCTTGTATTAAACATGTCGATCTCAACCTCCTGGCAAGCAGCATTGTACACACGGCTCGCCCTAATCATGTACGCGTTTTGTCTGTAATTAGTCCTTGTCGTTGGTATGTGCAAAAAACGAGATTTGCGCAGAAACGAACAAGGTACACGCAGCCCAATCTTGCTCAGTAACTCAGGGACATCATTGGATCCGTTTGCAAGTTTAATTAGAAAGGCCAAATCGGAGATTTTTCTCCGTTCATATAAAGGAAGAATATGAAACCTTTTGCATCGTTTAAAATAGTTTGGTAGATAAGTTTTGGAACGAAATTGAATGTACCTTAAGAACTTTCTCTGTATGCCCTCTAATCGTGCGATATAGATATTATATTTAGGGTTCCAGACTTGAGAGGCATACTCCAGGTGACTACGAACGAATGAGCAGTATAAAATTTTGATAGTTTTGATGCTTCTGAACTCAGATGAGACCCTACAAATGAAACCTAGAGCTTTCGACGCTTTGCTGACAATATTATTAATATGGGTGTCGAAAATAAGCTTCGAGTCAAAAGTAACCCCGAGGTCCCTGATTACACTGACCCTTTCAATAACGGTATCCGCAAATTTGTAGGGGAAATGTAAAGGGTGTGGTTTGCGAGTGAAAGTACACACATAGCATTTGGAGACGTTTAAGTCCAGCTTATTTAACTTGCAGTAAGTTTGAAAGGCGTTTAGATCCACCTGAAGTAAGAGAGCATCCGCCTGAGTAGTAACCTGTTTCATGATCTTCATGTCATCTGCATACAACAATATTTTACAGTGCTGAAAACAGGAAATTACGTCGTTGATGAAAATATTGAACAGGAGAGGCCCCAATAACGATCCCTGGGGAACTCCCGAGGGAATACGCATAGCTCTAGACGAGTAACCATTCAGCACCACAGTCTGGCATCTACCTTCAACGTATGACATGAACCACCTGTAGAGGTTACCTCTGATACCCATCGCCAAGAGTTTACGCATTAAGATTACATGATCTATTCTGTCAAAACATTTACTGTAATCGGTATAAATAACATCGACCTGGGATCGATGTGACATAGACTCCGACAGGAATTCACTGCAGAGAATCAGAAAAAACAAGTACATGTGTTTCTTAATCTCAATGAACCAATGTAAACAAATAACTCGCCAGAGTGTTGAATCGACATCATTAGTATAAAAACTTATTTAGATCCTGCTCCGATTTAATTTGATATTTTGGTGAAGTGTCATTTTTCCGCAACATTATTTTGCATCCTCTGACCCAAACATGATCAAAACCACGTTCCTTAGCTCTGGCTTTGGTCTTATTGAGTAGGATTTTGTTTTCAAAAGTTAAATGATCATTAACATAGATCCTGTTCTCACCACGCAGTCCCAGGTCACCCGTCTTTAGGGTTTTATGCTTTTTCGCGGCAGCTACAAAATCATTTTTCATGTAGCTGTTATGCACGGAACAAATTATATTTTTGTTTTGCTTGTCGTTGCGCATTGGCACTCTGGCTATGTAATTGATCTGTTCCTTTGGGATATGACAGTTGATGACATCTCCGATTTTGGCCACTAATGTGAACAGGTTTTCGTCGCTGGTCATAGGTACCCCTTTGATCTCAATGTTATTCATTCGGGATCTCTGGTCACTCTCACATAGCTGGTTTTCAAGTTTCATCACGCGACCTTGCAAAACAGATACCTCTTCCCTTGTCTTCTTCATAGCCTCAATTTCCTGCTCCAGTGACGATAACTTGCATGTTAAGGCATTCATATCGTCACCGACCAACACAATGGATGCTTTCATTTCGGAGAATTCCGACCTGATGGCTTTCAACTCAACGAGCTCGGTTTGGATTGCTTTTATGGCTTCAACCAGAACTGGCAATGCCTCCATTTGGGTTGACAACCGTTTCAGCTCAGTTAAGATGGTGTCTGAGTCGGCAGGTGACACCTTGAGGGAATCGATGCGGGGACTGGCAGCTGCTGAGGATTTGCAGTTAGCACATTTCCATGATGCTTTACGGTCACCAAGCTTTCTCCATCCAATCTCCGTTATACCCGCGCAAGGGAAGTCAAATTGCCCCGCACAGAGGCTACATGTAACGCCATCTCTAGCTTTAACTTCACAACTCTTACAAGTGAACATCTTCTTGAACGAAGGTTTGAGTTTGAAGCTAAATGTTCGTTCACAAAGCGATGGAGACAGTTGAAAGACGCGCGTTGGATAAGAATTTGATGTTCAAACCAGAAGTTTTGGCCACTGTTTTGTGTAATATAATAATAATATGTGCACAACAATTATTGAGTCGCAAAAAGACGTCACCGTTGGCTGGAATCGAACTCGGGTTAACGCTTCGGAGAGGTAGCGTCCCAGGCCACTCTGCCAAATCGTCCACTCTTATTGATGGTCAAATAGGCGTTCCAAACGTAGAACCAAAAACTCGTTATTAGAGCTTTTTTCTCTTTGTTTTAGTTACACCGCCACTTTATAAAAAAATGACGTTTTAATTGGCACAATTAGTTAAACTGTTTTTGGGTGAAAGGCGATTGTTGCACATGCACTGCACTAATATTGATATAATTTATATCAGTAGTTGAAGTCTAATTGACGATTTGCTATCGAAATGTTTTTCAAATCACTTTGATTATGTTCACTCACAACTACGGTCTCGGTTGGTAATTAGTATGATAGATGTTAAAACTAATCCCTGTAATCACGACTGTGGGTCACTGCTTCTAGTTAAGACTATTCCGTATGAAAATATCACGATTGCAATCAAGTTACTATTTTTACGTGGTTATTTAACGCGGAGTCGATCTGTACGTGACAGCTGCGCCGTCAGAACATGATATTATTATACGTTGCATTACGTTACGTCGGAGAGCAGCGGTGGCCCTGTGGTGACAGCGCCGACTTACGAGCAGTAAGCCGTGGGTTCGAACCCAGGCAGGCACATTACTTTGTGTAATTTATTTCATCACCGCTGCTCTCAAAACGGCGAAGGAAAACATCGTGAGGACACCGGCATGTCCTAGAACTAAAAATTCGATGACATGTGACATCTACCAACCCGCACTGGGCCCGCGTGGTGGATTACAGCCCAATCCCTCTCATAGAGAGGAGGCCTGTGTCCCAGCAGTGGGAACATTATAGGCTGATGATGATACGTTGCCTCGTTGCTTTAATGGTCGTAAGCGCGACTTCTGACCTTAAGGTCCTGGGTTCGATTCCCGGGTCGGTCAAAGTGTTATTGGGTTTTTTTTTTCATTGCAATAGAGGCAGATGGCTATAGGCTCATCCCCTATCACAAGGGTACTTGTGTTAGGGGATGAGGAATTAGACAGAGCTGTAACTAAAACTAAACCAAACTAAACTACAACTAAACTAAACTACTAGTTACATATAAAAGATTCTTTTTTTTTTAAACGTATCTTACACTACGAGTTGCTCATAATATCGTGGCTGAGTTTACAAACATTAGAACTTACATACACAAACAGCCAGACCCGGAACAAATACCTGCAGGCCATACAAATATTAGTTCCGTGCGGGGATCGAACCCGCGACACGCAGCGCAGCAGTCGATCGCTCAGCCACTGCGCCAACCGTGCCGTCAATTATATAAAACACAGCCTATCTACCCATCTATATCTTTGAAACACGTCATAGTATATTGACTACAGGCTAGGAACTAATTAGCATGGCTTCAGCCCGAGTTGTCAGTGTTGTCAGCAAGTGACCACGCCAAGACATACAGCTTGCCAACCGCTGGCGACGACGACGGCCTGCTGTCGGCTAATAACTCGACGAGATCTAATTTAATTGCTTTTGTGGTAATTTTACTTTAAATATATTTAATTTGTACCTACATGTTCTAATTGTTAACTTATAATAGTCAGTGCACTACTTATAATATAATTATAAATTTTCTTTAAAAAGTATTACAAAAAGTGTACATTTGGGCGCAGTAGTATTATTTCTCTTTCTCTAGTGTTTTTTCTCTTTTTTTTTCTTATGTAGATTCAGTAATAAACCAGGCTTTGTACCATACACTCGTTTGTTTGTTTCGTGCTCCCCTAGTTTAATACATATCAGTCTTGTTCTCAAAACGGTGAATAGAAATATTGTAGGGTATGGTGCCAACTATTGTTAAAGGACTGCGTGTGTTGTTGTTGTTGTTGATATCCACCATCCTCTCCATCAAACCTCTTATCTGTGGTAACAGAGAGTTACGTTACCGTTACGTATTTACTGATTATATTTTATGAGTATGATTGTCTAATAGTGACTAATGACTAATTAATCACCTTAATTGTTTTGTGAAATCAAGTATGGAAAAAGAAAACATGCTGCGCCGACCCCATATAAATTGGTATTAAGGGCAGAAGAATGATGAGGAATACTTTTGGGAAATCAGTTTAGAGAATTTTATCTTTATCTGTGTTTTTAACTAGCTAACGGCTCCTCAAAATCCGCTGCTGTACAAAGAAATTATGGAAAGAGAACTTCATCATCATCATCATTTCAGCCCAAAAGACGTCCACTGCTGGACATAGGCCTCCCCCAAGTGTCACATTGACATTTTGGGGGGTTTTACCATAATCGCCACGCTTGGCAGGCGGGTTGGCGATCGCAGTACGCACAGAGAACGCTGCTGCCCATTCTCTGGCAAGTCCCTTAGTCGCCTCTTACGACACCCACGGGAAGATATGGGATGGTGCTATTCTTTACGTCTGACACCATACAGAAAGAGAACTTATGAATAGGTATTCTCTACGCCTTGTTGTGTTTTTAATCATTCAGAGATGGAATACGAGTATTATTATCATCAGTATTGTTATCAAAAGTAAAGAAGAACACAGGTGTTTTTGACGACACGGTTGGCGCAGTGGTTAAGCGATTGACTGCTGCGTTGCGTGTCGCGGGTTCGATCCCCGCACGGAACAAATATTTGTAAGGCCTGCAGATAGTTGTTCCGGGTCTGGCTGTTTGTGTATGTGAGTTTAAATGTTTCTAAACGCACCCACGACATAGGAGTAATTCCTAGTGCGGAACAAAGTTTTCTAAAAAAACAATTAAATTATGCGACTACTATACCTACCTAACTACCCTCCAACGTTAAAAAGTTAATATTAGTGTAGTGTTCCGCGAATATTGATTGCTGGTCACCTTGACAAGGGTTTAGCAGTTTCCGAAGGTGCGAAGCTTTTAGCTATTGAGGTCAGTATTCTGTTTCCTAAAATAGATTAAGTAGATTGTGAAATTGTACTTGCTATTTACCAGCGAGCTTTATTAGCAGTATCGACCATGGTAGTGGTTTGCCACTTTTGAAAACAAATTACAAAAATAGTTTGTCACAGTGTCACTTTTCATCAATTCATCCAATATGCGGTCTTCACCAAGGTTGAAATGAAATGAAATGAAATGAAATGAAATAATTTATTTGCTAAGAATGTAGGTACAAAAATATGGTGTTAAGTAGGAGAAGGATCTAATACATTCTACCGTGAGGCATGCAAAATTTTCAAACATTATATATATTGAATTTATAATATTGAAACATTTAACTTTCAAGCCGACAAGACTTTGTTATGTGCCAGCGACATACAACCCTATCCATCATGCATAATGAGTACAAAAAAATATTAAAAATTCCATTGTCTCACCCACAAAAACAGTGTATCCACCAAGCGAGCCCAGTGTGGGTTGGTGGATGAAATAACGAATGGGTGTAAAAATTACCCTTACCTTACTTACGAAGCCGGCAGGCACTTGTTCTCCCCGTCATTGCATTATTTTTTTGTTCTGGATTATGATCCAGAACTTCAGGTATGCCTGGAATACCTTCTCTTTATGGAGATTTTGGACTTCAAAGTTTTAACCTTATCACAAGTTTTTTTTTTTTTTAATACAATTTTGAAGTGTTTGGAGCACACTGGAATGTCGGGATACGGGGTCCAGGAATAAAACAGCTGTTCACAGTTACAAGTATAATCCGACTGACAAACAGAGCCAAGCGCTCAGCTACATTGCAGCCCTACCCACAATTCTTAATATCAATTCTTAACAATAATTTATATCTACCTTAAACTACTAAATATTACGTACATCACACCTCACCACTTAATCTCTAAGTTATTACATTTACAAACAAATTAAAAGAGTTGATTAACATAACAGTTTCTACCTTATATTTATGTGACTCTAAATTTGATTACGGGTCTACGAGTACGTTTAGGTCGATCCTCCGGCGGTGATGGTGGTGGAAGTCCGGGCTTCGATAACACTTCAGAACCACATTCGGTATCTATCCTCTTTTTTTCCCCCTCACTAACCAGATTCGGTTCTTTCTCCTTCCCTAGACCATCTGGTAACGGAACCACCTCCTCCGCCTGTGACTTTTGAGTTGGTGAGAGTGGCAAACTTTCAAAGACTGTACTATCAGAACCCATGAAGTCGGATAAGCGAGACCTTCGTTTTACCTGATCTATGTGTTTTCTAGTTTGTCGTCCGTTATTGTTATTTACGATATATTCGCGCGACCCTGCTCTAGCTAGGATTGTACCTTTCAACCATTTATCCCCTAAGGCACCGTTTCTCGTCCACACCTCGTCTTGTGGACCTAAAACTCGCAAAACGCCTCTGGAATTTTGCACCTGTCGCTGTTGTGCTTCTCGTACCCGATCGTCAAGTGCGCGGTCTGCGCGCAACAAATCTAACCGAGTACGTAATGACCGTCGCTGTAACAACATCGCTGGTGTATCCCCGGTCGTACTTTGGATTGTGTTCCTATAACTGAGAAGAAACGTTTGTAAAGTGGCATCAATGTCTTTGTTCTCCCTATAGGCTTTTTTAATTGCAGATTTGCATAATTTTACTGCGTTTTCCGCGGCTCCGTTTGACGATGGATGGTATGCCGGTGAAAAACTCTGTCGTATGCCATTGTTTTTTAAGAAAGTACAAAATTCTGCACTTGTGAAAGGAGGGCCCTGATCCGACACTAATTCTACCGGAAGACCAAATCGCGCAAAGGTGCCACGTAAAACTCGAATTACCTGTTTTGCATTTGTGCTTGGCATTTCAAAAACTTCCAACCACTTGGAACTTGCATCAATTAAAATCAAGAATGTGCTACCATGATAAGGGCCTAAGAAATCTATATGTACCCTGCTCCACGGTTGTATGACGTAAGGCCAAGGCTGCGGTGGTGCTCGCGGTGGAGCAGCGCCTTCTATCGCGCAAGTCTCACAACTATGGCACAACGCTTCTACGTCACTATCAATGTTCGGCCACCATACATAGCTGCGCGCTAATGACTTTGTTTTGACGATACCCATGTGACTTATATGTAATTGCTTTAGTATATCCTTCCGTAAGACTTGCGGTATCACCATCCGGTATCCCCACATTAAACAGCCGCGTTCTACATACAATTCATGCCCCGCCCACCGACAAAACACAAAAACACACAAAACACACAAAAGTGATTGATTGATTTGTGATTTGTACATCACAAATTTTAGCTTTATAACTTTACTTTATATACACCCATGGTCCTTGTTCTATTCAAGGCATTACCACAATGTTTTGAGAGCATGACATTGAGCTCTAAAACCGTGATTTTTGACCCCAAAAAAAGTCGTTTCCCAGCTTAACCATTTTTGCGTAGAGTCACTTAGTCTGATTTATACACAATTCTTGGTTGACGGCTTCATGAAGCGTCCAATTACACCTTGTAGATTTATAGAAGCGTTATCGCTGCGTTCTGCTCAGAATACTCTCCTAATGGATGGGTTTTGGAATTTCAGTAGTTTACAAAGGTGTATTGTTTGTTCCCGGCTAAGATTAAATTTGTTGGTCCACTACCACCCTCTGGTGAGCGAGGACTGACATGTCGCTGCCCGAGCTATTTCTTTATTGTCCCCGAGTCATTTTAACTTGGGTCTATATTATAAGTTTTTTGTCTTCATGATAGAGTACGGTGCAAAAGGATATTGCTGTGTCATCGTTTGAGAACAAACCGATCATTTTTTTTTTTTAAATATGTGAATTTAGGATTTGTGGGAAGGACCGATGACTGATTGAGCAAACAAATCTTAGAGTGAAGACCGCGTATCAGCAAGCGTAGTGCGGGATGCCCTCCAGGTAAAATCTAGATAGATCTTTGACCTTTAAAAGGTGGATGGGTCACTTCATGCGGAAGGAAGACAAAGAGCACCTTTTTGTCGACGTTTTATAAGTGCCTTTGTAGGCACTTGAGAAGTAAAAATATTTTTTTGATTTTTGTGAAACAGCATGGGAAACGCCTATGTCCTGTAGTAGATAACGCTAAGATGAGTTGAATGATTGAAGATTTTTTTAAATGTTTTGTAAAAGTAAATTCACACTGTAGTGTGGTATTCTTCTGGACACTCACAATGAGAAGTCAGTAAATACAATTATTTACTGACTTCTCGGTTAGAACAACAAAAAAATATACGCGTAGAATTGAGGACCTCCTTTTATTTTATCGGTAATACATAAGTTGAACGTTACACAATGTATATTAATTACTTCCTGATCTCGACGAGCGACGATAAAATTTAATCTACATGCTGCACAGCTTGTAAACCTCACAAGGGGTTTAGCTAGAGTACATTTTTACCGTACATCGTTTTACACCATATTTTAACACCTACAACAACCAATTCCTGCCTTGTCAAGACCTTCCTACCCCACATAATTACCCACGCAAAAACCTTCCCAAAAAATAAAGGCTCGAACACACGAAATTAACACAAAACGTTTAACCATCCATTAGAACAACTACTAAAAAATGCCGAGGCGTCAAAAGGCTCCATCTATCAAGGGCCCTTAAACTACGCCTAGCGAAAGTCGGCGTGAGTAGGAACAATGCGCTAATGGAAACCGTGCTTAATTATACACGTCATCAACATAGACAATGGAAGGTAGTTTTAGGTGAATTGTATGGGCTAGCCCTTATGTTCTTAGAGTCTGATTTAAATGGAGAGAGATTTTGTTTGGTGACTGGGTTAATGAAGTATTGTTATTTATCATTAATTCTTCTTGGGTTCGATTTCCAGGTCGGGTTAACTGTTATTGGGCTTTTCTAACAGGAATTTCTCAATATTAGCCATGGGTCTGGATTTGTGACCGTTTGATGGCACTAGGCTCGCTCCTTATAACATGGGACTAAAACATTACTAGCGAAAAGTGAGTGTACTAATGGATACACCTCTGCTTCAACTTTCGGAGATTACAAGCGTGATGTGTTATGTTCTATCTTCACAAAGCTGTCTTAAAGTTAATATGTACAAAAAATATCTAAGCTGTATTTTACCTTTGTGAGTGCCTGGTGCCTTTTTTTCGTATGTTATGTCATCAAATAAGGGTCCCAGCTCTTGGCAGAGTGGAAGGAAGTTTCAGACTTGTACTGACTAAAATCCGTCCATGTTTCTTCGTGTTCCAGGGCCACGGTGTCTCTTTCGAACACTCCCGCAGCCCCGGCAGGCAACGGCCCTCTGGGACCCCTTCCGATTTGCTGACATGCGCGCGTGAGAGACTGGTCTTCCACGGCTTAAATTAGTTTTAATGAGATAAAGTGTGTAAGAACTCCTACTCTTACATATGGATTACAAAAATAAAAACAGCAATAAAGGCTCCCGCAGACAGGCGCGACGCGACGTGGCGGGACGCGACAGCAAGACGCGGCATAGCGGTGTTACTGCGTCACGAAGCTTCGCACACAGACGCGATGCGGCGCGGCTCGGCATCCAAAAGATTACTCGATCAACCTATCATCATTCATCATTTCGGCTCAAAAGACGTCCACAGCTGGACATAGGCCTCCCCCAAGTGTCGCCACATTGACATTTTGGGAGGTTTTGCCATAATTTTGTTGGCGATCGCAGTACGGTTGTTACAAAAGCACAGAGAACGCTGCTTCCCATTCTCTGGCAAGTCCCTTAGTCGCCTCTTACGACACCCCGGGAAGATATGGGAGGGTGCTTTTCTTTACGTCCGACACCATACAGAGCCTCAACCTATACATTTCCAGTATATCATGGCCTCGCTTTGTATACATTTCCCGTACAGTGAAAGATCCGCATTAAAGGTTTTTTATTGGTTGCCATGCGTACCGACCCATTTTAAATACTCCCAGGCTGACAGTAGCGTTACCTAAATAAAAATTTACCACCAGCCTAGTTTTCTTTCTTCTAATCTAATTTGAAATTCATACAAACTGGTCAGTGGAGTGTTATAAAAAAATCCCAAAATAAGTGCGTAACACTGAAATCCCTTACTATAATCGGTGGATTAGGAAGAAAATCCCTGAGTTGGCAACACTGGGTGGAATTACATGGCTCTGTTGGGCCTTGTAGCAGATATAACCGGAATGTGAGGTGGAACGAGCGGGGTCGAATCGGCCCCGTGCGTCTGGGGAAGATACTCTCAAAGTCGTACTGATGTTTCGTTTGTCTTTCCTTTTTTAATATTTTTGTTAAACTTGCAAGTTGGTTTAACGTGTTAAACTAACTCGTTATACAGCAGGAACTTAGCGTTCCTGTGGTATCGGGCCAATGGAAACTTTTATTTTTATGCTTTTTTTCGGACGAAGAATATCAAAAATGTAAACCACATTAACATGACAAACTGACACGCAGTTTGGTGGGTTTATGAATGTTTATAATATAAATGAATAAATGTTTTTTTTTTATGAAGTACTAACCTGGTATGTTTTTTATCTTAACTGCCAAAAAGCGGAAAACAACAACGCTTTATATTTTATTGTTTTTATTACTTAAACGTTTTGTGGCAAGGCACTACATCTTCTGAAGCAACTCTAGCCGTAATCTAAAACAGAATCAGATCTATAAGATATTTAGAATTAACGAAAAAATCTTATTCTTCTTCGTATTTTTAGATTACAAAGATTTGATAACGAAATTGATAACTACCATCTTCTATTACAAGTTAAGCTTCGCTACAAAATTGAACGCAATTCATTACTCCACACAAATTGCTTTTTGATGCCTTAATTTGAATAGTAGATTTTCGAAGACATGCAATATTTTTCTTTAAGAAGATAAGACTGTGGAGAATTGCTATCAGCAGATCTTTTTCGCAGATAAAGATAAAATAATCCAATTGGTCGTTTTAAAAGAAATAATAGTCATAAGTGCACTATGATACATACAGGGTAAAATTTCATAGAAAAGGAGTTGAATGTTGTTGACTTTTGCTATCAGCTGGCCTACCATGACGTCTTAAATCAGTATTATTTTACTTCTATTCCAGTGTGGGAAAGAGACGGAGCTTTACAGAATGTCTAGCGCCATCTCTTTCCCACACTGGAAAAGGAGAAAAACAATACTGTTTTAAGACGTCATGGTAGGCCACCTAATATGACGATAAAAAGTGATGGGACTTTTAAAGAAATGTTTTCGAGATGAATGATCTCGAATCTTAGATCGGATTGCCCTTTTATAAATATCAGCTCATCTCTTGTGTCCGAAATAAAATCCTTTCATTCACAAACATGGCTCCTTATTTTGACTGAATCGTTGGTCTAGTGCCGATTCCAAGGTCATGCAATCCAAAAGACAAAAAAGGACATTCTCAGTAGCAGCCACGGAGTCTGGATTTGTGGCCCGTTGATGGCATTTAGATCGCCCCCTATTACATGCGACTTAAAACATAACTGGCGAAATGTAGATCTAATATTAGGTAAGCCACTTCGGGACCACCTTCGGGGATTTTAGGCGTGATTTTATGTTTATAAAATAAACTCGGATGATTGCATTATCTGTGCGCGGAATAAACGAACAACCAAAATAAATGGATTTACCATGTGTTTTTCAGGCTTCAAGTGCAGTTAGCGTAAACAATTAGCGTTTATTAATCATAGATCTAGGTTAGTTTGCCATATAATCCAGTTTTTTTTTTCAGTTATAATCCACAAAAATTATGGAGCCTATTTATTTATATAACCAATGTCCAAATTATTTCGACCATTCGTGAATAAAACTATATTAATTTCAATCGGAATTAATTAAAAATGAACAGATTTATCCAATTAAGGCGAAAAATTAATCGAAAATGAAAAATTAGGTATCTTTATTTGAAGAATTAATGTAAATTAAATTGTAATTGAAATGAATTAGGACATTAATGAAGTTGATGCGAATAATTAATACAATGAGAGCAGTAATTAATCGAAATTAAAAGTAAAGAAACGAGATTCAGAGAATGAATGAAGAAGAAAATTATAATTAAACTTGATATAGAAATTATGCTGAGTTAATGCCAATTGAGGAAAATAGTTACCAAGTACATTTCTATGCGTATAATTGCTACTCAAATACAACGTATGAAAAGCCTGTTTTTACGTCCGTCTGTTGACAAGGACAGCAGGCTCATTCATTTCGGAAAAAAAACATAGTTTTTGTGAGCTGTGTGCTTAGGTCAGATTTAAACTAAATCCCCGAAGGGTTAGGCAGAGGTGTATGTTCAAAATGGTTTTTAGTAACTTTTTAACCGACTTCTAAAAAAGGAGGAGGTTCTCAATTCGGATGTTTGTATTTTTTTTTTTTATGTTTGTTCGCGCATAAGTCCGTCGTTTGCCAACCGATTTGAAAAATTCTTTTTTTGTTTGAAAGCGTATACTTTCCAAATGGTCCCATGAAAATTTTATCGACGTCAGATAAGCCGTTTCTGAAAAAATCAACAAAAATTAAATATTTCTAACTTTTAGTTTACTCTGCATTGCGTTTTTTGTTCGCGCATAACTCAGTCATTTACGAACCGATTTGGAAAATTATTATATCCCATAGTCACCAAATCGGGATCTGATGATGGAATCTTGGCGAAATCGAGGGAACTCTTCAAGTTTTATAAACTCAAACTCAAACTCAAACTCAAAGCATTTATTTCAATTAGACCATTACAGGCACTTTTGAAAGTCAAAGAACAAAAAAAAAAAAAGAACGCTAAGCTACAGTCCCAGTCACAAGACATAATAACTTGTGAAAGTACTGTAGTTGCCCATTCCAAAGCGTAGATCTCTATGGAGAAGAATGGGCAAGAAACTCCATGGACACTCTTTTAAATTAAAATATGTTACAGAATCTTGGTTACATCATTCGTGTTGAGAATTACTAGTATGTGAGAACGATGTAGAAATACGGGCAAGTTAAGAGCGTCCACAGTAAAAGACGAAATCAATAATTTGAAAATAAAGTTAAAAATAAAATAATTAAAAATGAACCATGGCAGCTAAGAGATGACCAGGCACAACTGACAGCGCCCGTTCACGAACATGACGCATGTATCAGCCATCATTCAACTCAACCATATTGAAGGGAACTAAATGACCCGACACACCCGCCGCCATCAGCGTGACATTTAAGTGAGCATGACATTTACTCAACCGCCAGGGTAAATTCGCGTCAGTGTAAGTAAGATGTGGGTACTCAGTAAATAGTGGCTTTACAGTACATAGTTTTCACACATGTGCTATGCAATTATATAATACTAAGAGATTGAATCTATACAAAGCAAAGATATTTATACAATCTTCTGCAGCTTCCACAGTAACTTCACATGGTGATTTGATAGCCCCTATGGTTGTGGAGCAGGACCAGCATTAAGCCAAGCATTTTTATCATCAATGTAATCCCCCAACTTATAATATGCTTGCCTACATAGTGTGCGCTTTATGCAAGATTTAAATTTCGTTTCATTTAGTTGTAGAATGGGGGGAGGTATTTTATTGTAACATTTTAAACAGTACCCCATGAAAGATGAGTCTACTTTAGCTAACCTGAAACCTGGCTGAACCAGTTGGTCCCTGTTTCTAGTATTATAGTGGTGCCGGTCACTTCTTTTACTAAATAAATGCAGATTTTTCCTAACGTACATGATATTTTCATAGATATATTGACAAGGTACAGTCATGATGTTAATTTCCTTAAACAGTTCTCTTAGAGAATCGCGCCTACGTAGATTATATATGGCTCTGATAGCTCTTTTCTGCAGAATAAATATAGACTCGATGTCTGCAGCCCGACCCCATAGTAAAATACCGTATGACATAATGCTATGAAAATAACTAAAATACACTAGCCTCGCGGTATCTACATCAGTAAATTGACGGATTTTCCTGACAGCATATGCTGCTGAACTCAGCCGTCCTGCAAGAGATGTTAAATGAGAACCCCATTGTAGCCTTGAGTCGAGCGTGATCCCCAAGAAAACAGTTTCATCGACAAATTCAAGTTTCTCTTGATTTAATACTATGTCACAATCACTACATTTGACATTTGGTAGAGTAAATCTTATACACTTAGTTTTTTTCCCATTTAATACTAAATTATTAGCGGTAAACCAGTTATGGACCTGCATTAGAGCGTTATTTACGTCGTTGAGGTTTGTGGCACGTCTGTTTATTCTAAATATTAAAGAAGTGTCGTCAGCAAACAACACCATTTGTGGTTGGTTTTTAAACAAATGGGGTAGGTCATAAATATATTATTATACTAAAAAGAGGAAAGGACCCAATATTGAACCTTGTGGTACACCCATTTTTACTTTTAAGCCCATTGAATTTACACCATTTACTTGTACTTGCTGCTGTCTATCATTCAAATACGATTTTACTAAACTGAGCGCAAGTTTACCTAAACCGTAATGTTCAAGTTTCAAGAGCAGGGTTTCGTGATTTACGCAATCAAATGCCTTCGAGAGGTCACAGAAGATTCCTATGGCATCTTGTGCCTCTTCCCACGCAGTATATATATGTTTTAATAAAGTGACACCGGCGTCAGTCGTACAACGTCCTTTGGTGAAACCATACTGTTTGTCATGTAAGATTTTATTGGTGCTAAAGTGGGTGAGCATTTGATTAAGCATTACCTTTTCAAACACCTTGCTGAAAACCGGCAACACGGGAACGGGTCTATAGTTATTGGTCTCTTTACTGTCCCCAGATTTGAAAAGTGGTATTACCTTGCTGTATTTCATAAGGTCTGGGAAGACTCCCTGGTCCACACACAAATTGAAAATTAAGGCTAAATAAGTGTCGATAATGGCCTGACAAACTTTAACAGACATTCCCCATAGATCTTCGGTTAATTTGATTTTGATTTCCTTAAAAGCTTTAATGACTGTTATGGGGTTTATATGCTTAAATTGAAACTCAATCGGACAGGCTGAAACGTTCGCCTTTAATAAGTCAATGGAAAGCAAGGGTGAGGAATTTAAGGTTTCGGTAGTTTTAAGCGGGATATTGGTAAAAAAAATCTACAAATTCTTGAGCTACTTCGTTTTTAGAACTTAGAAGACCATGTGAAGTCTCTAGTCTGATATCATTATTATATTTTTTATTTCTATTTGTTTCACTATTGATAATTTTCCAAACCGTCTTTATTTTGTTTTCGGCAGACTTAATCTTGTTGCTAATAAATAAGGCTTTAGCTACCTTGCAAGTGTTTTTAAAGATTTTTGAATAAGTTGCAACATATTTATTGAAAGTTTCCGAGTTGATGTAAGGCTTAAGGCCGTACAACTCAAACAATCGCTCCCTACTTATCCTAATACCCTTAGTTGCCCAGTCACTGAACATAAATTTAGGGTAAATAGATTTAGTTTTCATTTTTAATGTATTATTGAACTCTATGTTAACCACTGAAAAGAATTCCTCATAAAATTGATTTACATTTTCAATAACATGGCCCGGAATGCCTAAATTACTAATTAAGTTATTATTAAATTTATTTAAATTGGTCGGTGTTATTTGTCTAGAGTTTATCTGGATTTTTTGTAATGGTGTGTAGGACTCGAAAACAACGGTTTGCCCACTGTGATCAGAAGGGAGGTAATTAACAATAGATTTATCTAAGTAGTCGCAACAACAAAAAACATTATCAATACATGTAGCAGTATTTGTAGTAATTCGGGTTGGTTCTGAAAACACGTTTAACAAATTAAATGATTTAAAAAGATGTAATAATCTACATACACCTATAGGAAACGTACAGCGATTTTGGTATTTTCTACAACAAGTGAAGCATTTGCGTTCAATAAGAACCATTCTACCATAAGATCTGATGATGAAGCCAAGAGACAGGCACTGGAACTCCATAATAAGACAATATATCTTAGCTGTGTTTGGGCTTGTTGGAATTGTAACGGTATGCACTTTCCACGTGTACCACAGACTAACTTTTTGACTTTCCTTATTCAACCTAAGTAACATGTGGGTCCTCTGCTTTGATACTGCCTAAGTCTTTATATAGTCATTTAGGTATCGTATATTGCTTGGCACCGACTCCAAAGAATTATTAAATTTTATTATAGGTTAATCGTAGATTAGGTTAGGTTTATTAATTTAGGTAGGTTATAGTATTATTTTTAACTTTTTAGTGCGTTAAGTGTTTTTTGAAGTCGGTTTATTTTTTTGTAAAAAATATTTTTAGACCTATGTATCTTGCTTATGTGTATTAAGTTTCATTAAAATCGGTTCAGTCAGTCATAAGGACTTGAAAGTTTGTATGAAATGTGTATGGCGTAAACGCTCTTAAGATAGACTAGAAGAACATGCACTGACGTTTTCGATGAGTTACTTCAGAAAGGTCATGTGCGTAGTACTCGCAACCAGCGTGCTTGTATGAACAGATGTATGAACGTAGACGGAGTAAAAGGAGTGTGTATGGATCGTAGCAGATGGCGTTCTGGAGTGTCCCTATGGGAAAAAGTCGTGACTTTACGTTTGTTTAGAGGGTGGAAGAGCCACCGACGCTAAAGCGATTACCACGTGTTCAGTAAGTACATCATTCTGAACCCCACGTACAATTTTTTCCTCGGTAATTAAAAAAAACGCAGTTGTCCTATAAATTTTGCCTTGTAGTATACAGCAGATTCTCTTATTTTGTCGAAGAAAAACGGTGTCCTTTCCACCCTATATAGATTGACTGGTAATTATTGACCGATATTTAAACAAATGATAACAAATAACTTTCCCAAAGAATCATTTATTTATAGTCATTCACTTTTATCACAAAAACACAACAGCCGTATAAAATTCGTGCGCGCGTGCTTCTGTGACCTATCAGCTGTTAGCCGCGTGACGCCGTTCTGTCTGTCTGTTATTACTATCGTACCGTTCCACAGTGGGTAGGCAGAGCACCCGTACGGCTCGCCACCCCGAATTTTATGCGGCTGTTGTGTTATTGTTATAAAAGTGAAAGAATTTGAAAAAAAAATGGAGGAAAGTTGTTTGTTATCATGAGTATAATCACGTGTAAGTAAGTATCGGTCACTAATTACCTGTCACCCTATATAGATAAACTTTTCTCTTTTATTTAATTTGAGATGGGTTTATCTTGACTCTAGTCTAGGTCAGAAATGACAGAGACAAAGTCGACTATGGAAGACGCTTACCCAGAAGAAACCTGTTCATTCTAACTTTGAAGAGATTGGGGTTGTAAGCGTTCGGAAACACAGACGCAGGCAGAGAGTTCCACCTCTCGATTTATTTATCAAATCAAAATCATTTATTTCAAGTAGGCCAGTTATAGGCACTTTTGAATAGTCAAACAATTATTATTTGTAACTTGGCTATTATACACATAACAATTTGATAAAATGACAGTGAAAGTCACATCAAAATATAATGCGTAGTGTCGGTCACACAGACCTACAAGCAAGCCTCTTAAATAATTGATAACATGTACAGATGAAAGATAGGCTTACGTATAGATAAAGTCCACTTGTGGAGTAGCAACTGCGTGATTCTGTAGTTTGATAGCGATATAAAAAAATACATGAATAGGATATTTCCTATTATCTTCAATATCTTATCCGATCAATTCTTCGACTCTGTACACGTGTTCTGAACAATAGAATATATGAAGTATTTTTTTCAGTTCTAAATTACAGACAGCAAAACTGTTTTGAAAAAGGCACATCCAATAATTACTATGTATTTATCGTTGTCTTCTGTATGGTGTCGGACGTAAAGAATAGCACCATCCTATACCTTCCCGTGGGTGTCGCAAGAGGCGACTAAGGGACTTAGCAGAGAATGGGTAGTAGCGTTCTCTGTGATTTTGTAACAACCGTACTGCGATCGCCAACCCGCTTGCCAAGCGTGGCGATTATGATAAAACCCTTCCTTCTTGGGGGAGGCCTATGTCCAGCAGTGGACGTCTTTCGGCTGAAATAATGATGATGATTTATCCCCAGTTACTGGGTTGTGGATGTCAGATTGGCAGTCGCTTCATGTAAAATACTGGCACTCGGCTGCTTCCGGTTAGACTGGAAGAGGACCCCAAGATAGTTTGGGAAAAGACTAGGCAGATGATGAAGTAATATGAAGTCTTTAGAAGAACGGTGTTAAATATGTATACTGACATAGCCTCAACGACTGTTTTGATAAAAACCAATCACTTATTCATCTAAGCCAGAATAAACCTGATCCCAACGTAATAACATTCATACAAAATGTACACGAACTAAAAGTAAAAGTACTCAACTATTCTACAACCTCCCTAGAACTTCTCACTTTGTAAATAAGCGGGTTTTTAAAAATATATATTGGTACTTTGAAGCAAACAGGTTTTGAAGAAAAAATAAAATAGGTCAAGCCGTTTCGGAGGAGTTCGATAACAAACACTGTGCACGAGATTTTAATATATTAGATTAAAATATGTTGACCAGCAGCTTGTATGTACAACATAATTATCTTATGTATAAGTTTTAACAATCCTGGACTTACACAGTCACCTTTTACTGGTCAACCAGCATGCACAAAAATAAGAGATACATACGTCATAAAGAGTTTAACTAAAACTAAGTACTGAAGGCGATTCCGTATGGTGTCGGGTTCCGTATGGTGTCGGACGTAAAGAATAGCACCATCCCATATCTTCCCGTGGGTGTCGTAAGAGGCGACTAAGGGACTTGCCAGAGAATGGGCAGCAGCGTTCTCTGTGCTTTTGTAACAACCGTACTGCGATCGCCAACCCGCCTGCCAAGCGTGGCGATTATGGCAAAACCCCCCATGTTATGTCAATGTGGCGACACTTGGGGGAGGCCTATGTCCAGCAGTGGACGTTAAAACGGCTGAAATGATAAATGATGATGAAGTACTGAAGAGGGAAACCCATGACTGTGAAACGTGGAAGAATATAGAGGAGGCCTATGCTAAAGCAAAACAATCTTCATAAACCTATGTCTGAAGAATAAAAAATCTTATTAGGTAAACAGTGTATGTAACTAGATTTTAAGATTGTTAATGAAGGTACTATTATAAGTACTAAAAGCTCTTCTTATACCCCGTACGCAAGGTAATACCTTCAACTCAACAGGTGAACTCCTACCAGACTAGTCTAGAGTATCCGAAGCACATTATAACAACAAGTTAACAAGTTAGTCTCACATAACCGCAGAGTTATCAGCAACGGTACACCAGTGTGTACTAATTAGTAATACTTACAGACTTGCTCATTAATTTATTGCAACCGGGCTCCGCAAGTTGCTCCATGCTTATGTGGTCGTTCTTTTGTATGAGACAAAAATTGTTGCTTTATTTAATAAAAAATCGTGTAAAATACATAGGAAGGGTTGATTTTTACTTTGTCGGATACTCTTTAAATTGAAAGTCAGTTTTGTATAATAACTCTCACAAAATAAAAATAAAAACCGGACAAGAGCGAGTCGGACTCGCCCACTAAAGGTTCCGTACAAAGATGTAGGTAAATTTGAAATAGTTCAGGAATCGAGTCTTTTTTTTTTAATGATTGATTTACAAATGTATAGGTTGCAGACTTTTCCCTGTACTTGTAGTATAAGACGATATTACTTGCCTTAATTTTGATTCCCATAAGAGCGTCGAAATATACGTTTATTGCAGCATAAACAGCTATCTTTTTTTTAGTTAACTAACAAGTTTGATTTTTCACAGCTTCAAGTGACTGTAGACCTGAAATGGTTTTAATTTTAAGTTCAATACCTCTACGAGTTCTCGAGATAAAGGATCTTGACAGACAGACACACAGACAGACAACAAAGTGATCCTATAAGGGTTTCATTTTTCCTTTTGAGGTACGGAACCCTAAAGATCTCTGAACAGAATTTTTGATGTTGGAAAAGGGAAAATGCCTACTTTCGTATGGAAGAATGATTGTGCTGTTACTATTTTCCTGCAGACTTAATAATAATGGGAGATTAAAAGTAAGAACCGTCACAGGCCTGAAATAATAAAATTAAAAGTAGTATTTTAAGGTTCCGGACCCAAGGGTCAAACGGGACCCTATTACTGAGACTTCGCTGTCCGTCCGTCCGTTCTTCCGTCTGTCACGCTGTATCTCATGAACCGTGAAAGTTAGCCAGTTGAAATTCTACAGATTATGTATTTCTGTTGCCGCTGTAACAACAAATACTAAAAACAGAATAAAATAAATATGTAAGGGGGCTCCCATGCAATAAAGTGATGCGTTTTTATAAATAATGGTAAGGAACCCTTCGTGCGCGAGTCCGACTCGCACTCGGCCGGTTTTTAGGGTTCCGTAGCCAAATGGCAAAAAACGGAACCCTTATAGATTCGTCATGTCTGTCTGTCTGTCTGTCTGTCTGTCCGTCCGTCCGTATGTCACAGCCACTTTTTTCCGAAACTATAGGAACTATACTGTTGAAACTTGGTAAGAAGATGTATTCTGTGAACTGCATTAAGATTTTCACACAAGAATAAAAAAAAAACAATAAATTTTGGGGGCTCCCCATACTTTGTACTGAAAGCCAAAATTTTTTTTTTCATCAAACCCATACGTGTGGGATATCTATGGATAGGTCTTCAAAAATGATATTGAAGTTTCTAATTTAATTTTTTTCTAAACTGAATACTTTGCGCTAGAGCCACTTCCAAAGTGGTAAAATGTGTGTCCCCCCCCCCTCTAATTTCTAAAGTAAGAGGAGCAATATTCTGAAAATATTTAGGTTTGTAGAACGTAAAAAAAACTATCAACGAAAATTGGTTTCAATAAGATTTGATGTTTAGTTTTTGAGATATGGGACTTTTTCATTAAACTGCAGCAGTAACTTTGTTTTTCATTAACATACTATGAAAAACAAATTTAGTTTTGCGGTTGTGTGGAAGTTTACTAACTAATACTACTAACTAATGAATGACAGTTCAAAATATTGTTATTATATTGTTTGGGGCTATGGAACCCTGTGTGCAAGTAAGACTCGCACTTGGCTGGTTTTTTTTTAATTTGCTTTTACAAGCCAGGATTATTCTGACCTTAGAGCGAAGGCTTGCCCCCATTCCTGCCACGTCTTCTAATGCTGTGTTACTTGAGAAAGCAGGCCAGCACTCGATCTACTACTCTATACTGTAAAATACGATAAATGTTAAAGTTACTGCTTATTTCATTCATTCTGACAATAGCCGTCATTATCATTACAGCATTCATAATAAAAAACACATAATTCCTTACAAACATAAATTCAAAACACCATCAAGCAACTGAAAACAGTTTCATTTAACGACTTGAAATTATGACTGCACCCAACACCACTACGTACTCATTAGGAAGCAAAGTCTTAGGTGTTAATTTATGGTGGCACCACCCGGCCCCCTGGAGTTTATAAAATAGTTAAGTTATAAAATCTAGACTGCATTTATTATGCGATTTATTTTGTCAAAGAGAAGTATGGGAGAAAAAAATATGCTGACTCCAAAACAATTCTTTCAATTTAAAAAACAAAACAAAAAAAAATGGGATTTGGGCTGGAGAATGATGGTGAAGATACCAGCTAATGTCTTAGAGGTAATGGACACTTTTAAATGTCGAGTTTGTGAGACTAATGCTTTTAAAACGTTGCCTCACACTTATTATTGCTCCTGCATTGTGGGTTTACAAACATTTAAACTCACATTTACAAATAGCCAAACCCGGAACAACTATCTGTAGGCCATACAAATATTTCTTCCCTGCGTGGATTGAACCCGCGACACGTCCCGCAGCAGCCAACCGTGAAGGAATTAGTAGTAGTAGTTGAATTTTCCTTAAAGTTTTAAGGATCCTTACCTTTTCCTAACTATGTATTTTAGGGTTGACTTTCAGTCTAACCGAATGCAGAAGAATACAGGTTATTTCCATGAAGAGACTGCCTGTCTGAACTCCGTAACTGAGAACACGACACACTTGAAAAAGGTGAATCAACTCAGCCCCCAGTTTTAGTATTGAATATAAGCCTCTTCCAATTTGCTCAACTGCACTATCATCATCATTTCAGCCCAAAAGAAGTCCACTGCTGGTGCACTATGCCTCGCCATATTGACATTTTTTGGGGTTTTGCCATAATCGCTACGCTTGGCAGGCGGGTTGGCGATCTACGGTTGTTATAAAAGCACAGAGAACGCTGCTGCTCATTCTCTGGCAAGTCCCTTAGTCGCCTCTTACGACACCCACGGGAAGATATGGGTTGGTGCTATACTTTACGTCCGACACCATACAGAACTGCGCTATATTTTTCGACTATTGCATCTAGTCATCTTACCGTGGGTGAACGTACCCCGATTCTGTTTGCCGATTCCCATACAAGTAATTAAAAAGATTCCAGGTATTCTAAATAATTAAATTTTGCTAAAACTGTCTATTAACCCTTTGAAAACTCAGTGTCTAGACATACTTGAGGGACTTTGGGGAAATATTATAACTATTTAAACAAAAACAGTCTCTATGAAAATAAAGGCTATAAAATTACATAAAATCGAGATATTTTTGGTAATTTATTTGCCATCCTGTAAACCTCACACAATGGTACACTACAGTTTAATATAAATTGGCAATTTATTTTCTGTACTGACAAAATTTTCTTACTAATTCCCCTATATCGAAATAAACATAATTCCAAACTGCAAATTCCCCAAACAAAACACATAAATTCCAGTTTCTAGTTAATAAGAAGCAAACAAAAAGTGTACTGCTTTATTAATTTGTAAGGAGACAATAAGCCACCAAATCCCCTGTAACGGACGACTGTTGGGTCGAGTTGGGCTCTTTGGACACCTGTGTACCTGGCCCCTATTATAAGTTATTAATACACCCCCACTTTCACCTCGGGTGTACCGGGTACTTTTGAAAACTGATTTCAATGCAATTTTTGGGCAGAAAATTGGAAATTAGACTTTCCTTATGAATTTGTTTGTTGATGTTATTCAACCGCCTTGAATATTAAGTTTCGCTATATCTAGACTTTTATTGGTGACTGTACTTAGTAGATGAACTTAAAATTTTGAAGCAGAAAATGAGTTTACAATTTATATAATCAAACATAAATATAAAATATAATCAAATACAAATTATAAGTGAGAAATTCAATGTATTTTCTTTTGATATATAGGTAGTAACCGTGTACCGTATGACATTCTTTTCTAAGATAAATGTACGTTTTTTTAGCCAACCTTGTCTGACTTCTAGTAAAATCAATAAACTCTTGTAGATTCAAGGTCAGATAAGCCATAGATTTGCGGATCTTTAAGTACATCAGACGATGTCACGTATCGGATGAAGATAAGAAACTTCTTGCTTCACATAGTATTGTTATGTTATCACAACTAGGTACTCGTATATATAATAGTTTTATTTAACGATCAAACATCAATCATTACAAATTATAATACAGTACACTTCATATCAATTATGTCAAATCAAAATGAAATTCAAATATATTTAGTACGTACTTAAGTTTGTTTACAAATAATAGTGAGAGCTATCACAGATCAGAATCGATTTCGATCGATATACTATCGAAAACCATACTACATCTCAGCTATATACTGGTATTAAACAAGGTGTTGTTTTGCATCCTCCTCAAAATTCAGGAGGTTGTCACAAAAGACATAAATAATCTATTTAAATAACGGTACTTAGTTATTAATCAAAAAAGTTGTTTTTTTTTTTGTTGTTTTAATTTGTCCGTATTTCAGAATAACCCCCTTAACGTGGTTTCGGGAATAAGAAATTATCAAATAAACGTTTGACATTGTTTGTATGTGTGAAAGCGAGGTTAAAGGTTGAAGATCAGACGGGTCGTGTTAAAAATATAGATGATTCACACTAACCGACATCCGAAAATAAGAAAAAAAAAAACTTACCCATTTTATTATTGATTCGGGTCGAGAATCATTAGCATAGTAACCTGCTTGAATTTGACGAGGATGCAAAACAGCACCTTGTATAAACAAATAGTAATAGGGTGTTAAAACAATGCTCGTCCAGCAAGCACGTGGCGCTGTCATCATTTGTCAGCCGCAGCGTCTCTTAACTGAATTAATAACTGCGTATCAAACCCCAGCACTATTTATGATCTTAATATAACTGATGTTGCTTGTAATTGGATTCGATGGTCCGTTATTGTTGTGGTGAGATGCAGGAAGGGTGTTTTGTTATGAGAATTTTGGTAAAAATAACCAGGGTGAGCGTAGAGGTCCAATTAAACTATGACTGACGCGACACATTTAACGATATCGATACAAAAACCTACTTCTTTCTTCATAAACTTTCTGTCATGAACTTGTGACTTTTCATATTCCCACGTGAAGAAAGTCGATTGGCAGGCCTACTCGACTCTTCTGGAATTAATTGTTGCTACAGTCACGTTGAAGGCCTCCCACTAGGTGGACCGATGACCTGGTGAAGTTTGCGGGGATCCGCTGGATGCGAGGCGCACGGGACCGGTCAATGTGGCGTCACTTGGGGGAGGCCTATGTCCAGCAGTGGACGTCTTTCGGCTGAAAAGATGATGATGTACAGTCACAGTATTTTTAACTTAATTTTATCTTGAGAATTTAGAATCTATAGATTTTTGGTATTTAATCGTACATCCATATTTTGCTATATAAGCCCTATGTATTAAGGGGCAGGGATGGTTGTATAAGGTATTTACAAGGCAGATCTGAGCGGCAACGCCGGGAGGGGACGTCCTAGAAGGACATACACCGACCTTATTAGTGAGGTTCTTCAGAAAGGTCAGGTGCATAGTATGCGAGTACTATGCACCTGATCTTTCTGAAGGCCCGGCGTGCGTGTATGATCAGATGTATGAACGTGGATGAGTCAAAAGGAGTATGTAAGGATCGTAACAGATCAGACAGAATCTGTGGATTTTGCCTACCCCTATGGAAAAAAGGCGTAATTAGGGGACGAGCCCATTGCCATCAACTAGGCACAGCTCAAGCTGTGTGGCAGCTACTGAGAAATCCCTGATATAAAAACCGAGTAACACTTTGCCCGACCTAGAAATCCAGGACCTGCTGAGTAGTAAGTAACTAAATTATTTTGCGCAATTTACTTTTCCCCAGACTTGCCTGGAAATTGATTATAACCTAATATTGGCTGGCAGATACTAAATATTGTTTGTACAAACAATCTAGCTGAGTAGCCTGAACAATTAGGTATTGCATATTCATAGGTACCCATATTGTTTCAGCAAACATCGTTACAGCCCTGGCTAAAATATGCGTGGACAGAATTTTATATATATTATATTATTTTTCTGCCTGAAATAGTAGAAACATGACATGTTTTGGCACACTAGGTAAAACTTTGTATCTAGGTACATTGCAAGATATGACCTAACTACATGCAATTAAATAGTAACTTTAGAAACTTTGATTGCGTATTGATTAATCATCATCATCATTTCAGCTGAAAGACATCCACTGCTGGACATAGGCCTCCCCCAAGTGGCGCCACATTGACCGATCCCGTGCGACTCTTGTCCAGCGGATCCCCGCAACCTTCACCAGGTCATCAGTCCACCTAGTGGGAGGCCTTCCAACGCATCGTCTACCGGTTCGCGGCCGCCATTCCAGAACATTTCGGCCCCATCGGCCATCCGTTCTTCGAGCAATGCGCCCTGCCCGCTGACACTTAAGTTTGGCAATTCTTCGGGCTACGTCGGCAACCTTGGTTTTCTTGCGGATGTTCTTATTTCTGATTTGATCACGCAAGGAAACTCCGAGCATAGCCCTCTCCATTGCCCTTTGGGTGACTTTAAGTCCTCTGATGAGGCCCATTGTGAGCGACTACGTTTCGGTCCCGTATGTAATCACTGGCTACACACACTGATCATAGACTTTCGTCTTCAGACACTGCGGTAAGTTGGACGAGAAGATACCACGCAACTTCCCGAACGCTGCCCAGCCGAGTCGGATTCAACGATTTACCTCTTTCTCGAAGTTAGACCTACCCAACAGGACCGTTTGTCCCAGGTAGACATATTCGTCTACAACTTCGAGTGTAGAGTCTCCGATCTTAATCGGAGTGGGTTTTACATGGGCATTCAACATGACCTTGGTTTTGACCATGTTCATTTTAAGACCCACTCTTTCAGAAGCTCTACTTAGGTCATCGAGCATTGTACTGACGTCCTCCATGGTCTCAGCCATGACCACTATTTCGTCGGCAAATCGAAGGTGAGAGATGTACTCGCCATTGACGTTGATACCTAGCCCAGCCTAGCTATTGATTAATCAATGTTTTTAAATATATCTATTTGACAACGTCTTTTCCTACTATTTTTAGGCTCACGAAAGAAGGTTAATATTTTCAGGAAAATCAAATCTTTTATTTTTGAACCTTTGTCGTAGATTATAATACCTACATAGTTTGTTTAAAAGTACAGTTTACTAAAACAATAGAAAACACTCACAGTAGTAATTAGCGTCCTGAAACGATTTTCAGGAGGTATAACGATTTCTGAAACGTAAGACCTCTTACAAAATGTAGAATCGAAGGGCACAGCACAATACATGACAATACAAAATAATTGTTTTAAAGCACAATAACGTAAGCTATTTAAAATCTGGAAAACAATGTTGATGTACAGTCAAGACCAGCAGTGACTTAATGGCCGCGATTTTAAGTAAAATAAAAAACAGTGAAGGAAAACATCGTGAGGACACCGTCCATGTTCTAGGTCTGAAAATTCGAAGACATATTTTGTCAACCAGCACCAATAATCCTGCATGGTAAATAAGGGCCCGTACCCTTTTGCCGGAGGCCTAAGCTGGTTTTATTACGCAAGGGGCAATGGCGATTATCACCTTAAATATTGATTGAATAGTGTCACTAACGTAACATTTTGAAAACCAAACTTTTATGCAATAGATGGTTTATCAATGCTGAAAAATAATTATAACTTCATGAGCAAATCGCTTTTGTATTTTAAGTAGTATTTATGCTCGTTACTGTACTAAGTTGAAATAAAAGCTTTTGAATATAAGTACTGACTTACTCAAATGTTTTACATTGTACAATATTCTCTTCAGTGAAGTTCAATTGTTTTTGCAACTCAACGACTCTTGTGTCAATATTATTTTCAATATCCTAGCATATTTTCTCTGTTTCATTCAAAACTGAAGTGAATTTTATTGTTATGGGTATGAACAATGTAGGTGTAAGTTGAAAGGCATTGGTATAGTTTATTAGTATTTAGAAAATAGATTGGAGCGGAAACGCCTTGAGGGTATTCCCTCGAAGGACATAAAATAGACTGGTGATGTTCTTCAGAATGGTCAGATGCAGAGTACTCGGTTAGTAAGGATCATCAGTGGCAGATGGCATTATGTAGCGTCTGCCTACCCAGATGAGGTTTGAAGCTCCTTAACCTTAAGTTAACCTACTGAGCAAAGACAAAAAAAAATAAGAGCGATAAAACTCCAAAAGACATTATGTAATTTCTGAAAATTTATTCTATCTGATGTAGATTACATTTACCTTTTAATCTTTATTTGTTCAAAATATCCGATAATTATATATGCAGTAGCGTCAGAAGGGGCCTCTTATCGGTCCTGGCTGTCGCTATTCATCGTGGGCGTTGTAACAGACAGATGTGTTGCTGCGGAGTTTGTTCCGCCACTTCTCTTCCCAGCTAAAACACTAGGAAGTGGCGAAGGGCGGGCGTTTTGGGGGACTGTCTCTTGTAATTTTGACGTTCAAAAAGTGCTGATTATCAGCCTAATTTGAATAAATAACTTTTGATTTTGATAATTTAAAAATAAAAAGGTACACGTGTATTGTACGAAGTCTTCTTACTAAATTGTTCCACAATTTTACACAAAATACCACACAATTAACAAGATAAAACTGGATTATGAGTCAATAGGTTAGTACGTGTGCACGTCGTGCAGCAGCTGTCATCAGCATGACGGCCGCCATTCCTCGAGCCGACGCCCACTATTCTATTCGGGGTTACCCGCTCATATTCCACACATTTTAACGACAACAATATTGAAAAGATCTAATTATGATAAACAATAAAACGGAATGTAATAATTTCGTAGTTTTATCATTAAAACTAATCCATAATTAGCGCGGCGGGCATATACAGGGTGTAACGGAAAGGGTATATACATACTTAAGGGTGTGCTACAGACCATTAAACTGAACATGTTTCTGCACAAACAAACCTCGTCATAGCGAAAAAAATATCAGCTGTCCCATACATTTGGGTCGAATAGGTATTGAAATTTTGTATGGGGAGCAAATAATTTTTTCGCTATTACGATATTTGTCCAATGGAAAAACATGTTCAGTTTGATTGTCTGTAGCACACCCTTAAGTATGTATATACCCTTTCCGTTACACCCTGTATATTAAATGTTTTGATTTATTTATCAGACGCAGGTGTCAATAGATATTGAACACCGGTAAAAAGAAGCTTAGGAATTATGTAGTTTGTATCTAAATACACATACATAACCTCAAACATTTTTTCTTTAGGAATACGCGGAAACTACAGAACTTATTACTACTATTACAATCCGGTCAGCGCAACATGTTTTTTCATCCTTTCTCCTCTGTCATCCGTCAAGCTATTATTAATTGCTCTTTTTCTTTCATATCATTTGTCACACAATCCATCCATTGTGACTTAGGTCTTCTTTTCTGTCTCCATACATCAGCATTTATTTTCATCACTTTTTCGCCTCATGCGATTCGTTTTTCCTCATCACATGCCCACAACATGACAGACGATTCCCTTTTAACTTTTCTGTAACTAGCGAAACTTTTATACTTCCTTTTAAGTACTCATTCCTTACTTTATCCATTCTTGTCACAACACAGATCGACCTCAACATTCTCATCTCCGCAACATGCAATCTTTTCATCCTTCGTCTTCTCAGCCCAGCATTCCGATCCATACAATACGACACGGTCTAATCAAGGACTTGTATAATATGTTTCCCTTTAACTTGAGAGGTATCCGTAGCAAATTGCTCCAGTGACCTGTCGCCATTTCAGTCATCTTGAGTTGATCCGGTGCGTTTCGTCTACTTCGCCTTAACACCTAAACTATGTAAAAACTAATTTCCATTTTAGAGTTTAAACTCAAAAACCCAACAAAATCGTCCCAAGATATTTTTACCCGTCCCTTCTTCTTACCCGGGAGACTTCAGCCCGGCCTTCTGAATAATGAAAACTAATTATTCGCAAAGACATTATGAATATGAATCGCCCTCGGCCGGATATCTACTTATTTTTCTCCGACGACAAACTGTTCCCAAGCATAATGATCTCGAACAATATCGTTCCCGGGTATAATGAAAATAGATCTTCTTTTGCGACGTCCTAATAATTATTTTCTTAGTTTAGACGCGAGTGTAATTGTGTGTCAACCTTGTTATAGGAGAAGAATATAGTTCTGGAATAATTAAATTTTACATAATTTAGAAGTGCTTGTAAACTCCTAAAATATATCAGTTTATAAAGTACTAGTTTTCCCCCGCAGTTTCGACCGCGTGGATTTATAAATTGATTGTACGGTAACGAACTATCCAAATAAAAAATAAAAAAAACCAGCCAAGTGCGAGTCTTACTCGCAAACAGGGTTTCATAGCCCCAAACAATATTATAACAATATTTTGAACTGTCATTCATTAGTTAGTAGTATTAGTTAGTAAACTTCCACATAACCGCAAAACTAAATTTGTTTTTCATGGTATGTTGATGAAAAACAAAGTTACTGCTGCAGTTTGATGAAAAAGTCCCATATATCAAAAACTAAACATTACATCTTATTGAAACCAATTTTCGTTGATAGTTTTTTTTACGTTCTACCTTCGATCAATAATAGTACTAGATTCCCGATGAGCGCTTCAAAAACGGCTCGAAAAATAAGACCACAAATATTTTTGTGGTCTTATTTCAAATTAGTATTGTCCAAGCATAGCCAACGTTAAGACGTCGAAATGCCGTAGTGCGCTTACTAAAACTGTGAAAATAAACACCGTAACACCAAAATTTTGGAAGGAATATCTTTTTTTCGGTAAGTGTATAAATTTAAGTATTTCTTCGTGAAATAAAAACAGGATACATAGTAGAAATAATTCAATTAGCTAAAATTATTATTGTTTGGCCAATGTTTGCAATAACGCACCAACTATTGGTACAAACATCGACTGTTCTGGAACAGGCCATGCATGGAGTAGTGTTGTTATTTTAAATATTATTTTTGTTTGTAGATTTTCTAGCCCATTTTGATGTGCAGAATTCATATTATAAAAAATCGAGAATATGTTTGATTCATTTTTATAGTTTGGACATAACTGGAACACGCAAAGGCGTAGATTACAAAAACCTTTATCGGAAGAAAACTATACCTGTAGGTATTTTCATGAAATACTTTAAAACTATTTTGAATTATCCGCGTGTGTTTTTTTACAGGCCACACCTTCCACAAGTTTAAGTTTTGAACATACGAAAGGAATACGTATACGGAAAACTTTGTATGTACCTATAAAATTTGAGGGTTGCCCTCGATTTCTCTGGGATCCTACCTTCAGATTTTGACTTAGTGACAACGGGACCACCACAAGAGTATGGGCTTTCGAATAAAAAAGAATTTTAAACATCGGTTTACAGTTAGTGGAGAAATCGGTGGACAAACAAACAAAACACAGTAGAATTGAGAACCTCCCTTTTTTTTTAAGTCGTATAAAAATAGTAAATACTACTTAGTCTACTACATTTTTAAATAGGTCAAAAATATTTGCCACCATACAAAACGAACCTTGGCCTAAAAAAAAAATATTCTGCAAGTCCACGTCTTTCAATACTTACTGTGTTCTAAGCATTGAAATGTAATACCAAGAACTACGTCTAATTCTAAATTAGAGTAAGCACGAAATTGTCAACATAATGTTTTGAACCTTGTTCCTTAATATTTAAGATTCATTTTAGAATAAACGTTATTGTACTGATGACTTTTTATTTTCAAACGACATTTTAAGTTTATTGCATTTTAGGTTTCTCCGATGAAAGGACTTAAATAAATATATTTTGCAATTGTAATTAAACTTTATGTTAGAGTGTTAAGGTTTATAATAAACTGAAATTGTTAATATTATTAAACTTTTTTCTATGAAGTATAGATGTTTACGTGTGTGCAAACGTGGACACTTTTTCGATTCATTTTTGTTCCTGATCCATAATCTAGTACTATTATTGATCGAAGCGTTCTACAATCCTAAATATTTTCAGAATTTTCGTCCTCTTACTTTAGAAATTAGAGGGGGGGGGGCACACATTTTACCACTTTGGAAGTGGCTCTAGCGCAAACTTCAAAATCATTTTTGAAGACCTATTCGTAGATACCCCAAAGGTATGGGGTTGATGAAAAAAAAATTTTTGGTTTTTCGTTCTGAGTATGGGGAACCCCCAAAATTTATTGTATTTTTTTTTAATTTTTGTGTGGTAATCTTAATGCGGTTCACAGAATACATCTACTTACCAAGTTTCAACAGTATAGATCTTATAGTTTCGGAAAAAAGTGGCTGTGACATACGGACGGACAGACAGACAGACATGACGAATCTATAAGGGTTCCGTTTTTTGCCATTCGGCTACGGAACCCTAAAAAGTATCCTTTACCCAGGTGAAGTCGGTTATTTAATATTATAGGTTTACCAACAGCTTCTATGTACAAAATTATCTTAAAAAAGGTTTTTACTGTCCTGGACTTAGTGGACTTATACAGTCACCAATTGTTATCACTCACAAAGGTGAGTGATAACATAACAAAAATTCAAATTAAATTTACAACAGAAATTAAATAAACTCCTAAAATTATGAGTTTTCTACAGCTTACTAAACATAAAATTATCGAAAAAGAAAACAATATTGCTATTATTTTACTAACAAATTATGGTTATCAATTACGGTCTCAGCAGCTATGGGAGAACTTATCATACATACTTGTTAGATATTTAAAAGTTACAATTAAGATTTAATTTTTTTTAAAAATTATTAAATATTTAAAAATTAAATTTAAGATTAAAAGTCATTACACCTAAACACATAAAAATAAATTAAAAAACAACGACGAAGACCTGTTTAAAAACTGTAATGTTATGAATGTGTTCAATAAAGTTGAATTTTTCACCCTTGTTGAAGTCAATAGGCCCGAGCTGCTAACCAAAACCACAAGACCTGACTTTCTGAGATCTATTACGTATAAAAATAAATACATTCTACCAAAAGTCAACAATGTGTACGGAATGAGGGTTGCAGAATATTTAATACCTTACTTTCTTAATAAACTTCCAGAAGACTTAAAAACGTTATACAACAGGAGTTCGAAAAGCTACAAGTATAAATCGAAGCGTTTCTTTGCACAACAGCTTACATTGCGTGAGGAAGTATTTTGATTCGTAATTATTAAAGTGTTTATTATGTCAGCTAAATTAACCAATGAACGGCTCGCACAGACAGATAAACCCTGAGAGGTTTGCGTTGTGTGTAATTAATCAACCTGTAATATATATAAGCATTTTGGAAATAAATAAAAATAATAATAATAAAAACATAAAATGAGCATAAACATATAATTGTGGGCTACTATTTTTTTATATTTTTAAATGTTTCTTTTTTATATAATTTTGTATTTTTTTTTAAATGTAAGCATTATGTAAAGAAAATGAATAAAGAGATAATAACTTACTTATATTTAAGAAATATAGGTACGGAAACAATAAAAATAATATCAAAGACATTATAACTAATAATTAAAAGTAGTATTATAAAATAGAAACTCCGAAAAGGTTACTTTTGCATTTATAATATTAATATTGATATTGGATATAAATGATAACTGATAAGTTCCTTTTGGATTCATAATAATAGTAAATTTGTTAGTCGGCGACTAAGATAAACAATTTGATTCAAAAGCAATAATTTGCCGAAATCAAATGAATAAAATCAGGAACAATTACAATCAATCATTTTGTATATCTCTTTGTTGAGACGTACGCCACATGACAGATTAAAATGATAATTTAGATTTTTATCTTGATGCATTCGGACTAACCTGTCAATCTAAACATTAAGTTTGTCATTAATCTTCTGATGAAACAATATCTTTAATAACATCAAAAGTTGCAAAGAAATATGACATCCCGCAGTTGTCCATCGGTCTATACAAAAAAGAATAATACTCGTACTTAGCCATGAATTGTCAGACAAGATGAGTCTTGAAATGTTGCCGCATGCAACAATATATTAACTGTACTTGAACTACGAAATCCAGCTTTATTGTTACGGACAATAAGCGTTATGTAGTACACGTACCTGCTTTTGACAGTACGCACTACAACCAATCAAGATATGAAAAACCAGTTTAGGCGGATCTCTCGTTGGATGCGAATTCTATATAAAACGGGGGCTAGCTTGATATGTCACTGACTGACACGTCGTCGTCGTGTGGACTGAGTCGTCGTAATCCGTCAATCGAAAATATGCTCTTCAAAATTCTACTCTGTTCAAACTTTATCATCTCTTTTATCTTAACTCAACACTATCTGTTTCATAACATTATCTCTATTAAAAAACGCAAAGAAAAATCTGTCTTCCCTCCACAGTATTCCTTCACTTCATCATGTTGGCAGCAAGTGTAGTTTTTTCAATTTTATTAATATTAAATTATGGAGAATGTTCACCAAGAGTCGATCCTTTAGTTGATACTAATGTGGGGCTGATTCGTGGGTTGAGAGCTGATGATGGAGACTATGCAATGTTCTTGGGAATACCCTATGCTCAAGTGGATCCAGAAAATCCTTTTGGAGTAAGTAGTTGCAATCGTTTTTTTTTTGTATTTAAATTACCAGTCAGTGACAGCGAATAGATAAACGAATTGTTTACACATGTTTCAAATATGCAGGAGCATAAATGGCTTTAAAAGCAAATGAGACACCATTGCGAATCAATAACAGTTTAAGCATTAAAATATGTACTGAAATAATAGTAGATTGTTGCATCGAGTGCAAAGTGAGTAATTAATGCACGAGTGTTATGTTGGTACACTAAATTATCACGAGTGCATTAATTACTCACTTTATCGAGGTGCGTAATCTGCTTTTCTTTCAACTACCCTGACATAATATACCTACTCAAAATAAAAACTCAAGTTAATGAAACAAAGTTTAATTAATCTTCCCTTCAAACATACAATTATTAAAAGTGCAGTTATTAAAGGTTCATTTGCAGCTGTTTTATATTTTCTGGAGTTGAATTCATATCGCTATCGCTGTCAATTTCCATGATTTTTTACCTTTTTATTTGGTAAATAAGAAGTATCAAAGTTTTACAATGGTACAAAGTGCGCGCCATTTGTTTTTTTTTTTCACCAAGTCAGTTTTATTCAGCCGATTTTTACTTTCAGCCAGTAATTTTTTTGATCTACTGCATACATTTTATTAACTTAATAGGACATTACACCTCTGTGGTAAATTTAATTCCAAATATAAAATTGAAAACAGTGCAGTAATGAAAAACACTGCAATAATGACATTTCATATAATTTTTCTGCACTGTTTTGGTTCTAAGCAAAAAAACATCCTTTGTGATCGGTTTTGTAGTGATTAATGATAACATTACTGCGTAGTTGAAAGAAAAGTAATTTATTAAAAGAAACCATTGTAGTAATAATCATATCCTCTCAAGTTTAATCAAAATAATGACCAGAGTACCATATTAAATTAAACAAAGAACCTTAGATTAAATTTAAAGCCAAAAAAAAACAACTACCATTATAGGTACATTGTGGAAAATATCTTGCTCATGTGATGTTACATAATTCACGTAATATTTTTTTATTACAAGTCCAAAGTTCGTCGTTTGGATATACCGCGTCATGGCATCAATAGCTTCATTGCTTATTTTGAAACTGTTTATTTCCAGGCATCCACACCACAACCCAAGTTTGAAGAAACATTCGAAGCATACGATGGCTCAGCGATCTGCCCTCAGGTCTACCAACACAATGGTACTATTCTGGGTTCACCCGACTGTCTGCGCCTGAGTGTCTACGTACCAACCTCGGCTACGTCCAACCACCGTCTTCCAGTTATGATCTGGGTCTACGGAGGCTCCTTCCATAGAGGATATTTTGGAAGAGATTTCTATGGACCAACCTACTTGGTAAAACATGACGTCATTGTCGTTACATTTAACTACCGTGTTGGTGCTTACGGTTTCATGTGTCTTGAGACTCCAGAAGTAGCCGGCAATCAAGGTCTCAAAGATCAATTCCAGGCTATTAAATGGGTAAAGGATAACATAGAAGCGTTTGGTGGTGACGCCAATAAGATCACATTGTTTGGCGAAAGTGCTGGGGGCCATTCTGTAGATCTGCACCTGCTATCACCAAAGGAAAAATTGTACAACCAAGTGATCATACAAAGTGGTAGTGCTTTAGCCGCAACTGTACTATACGAACCAGATAGATTGGCTCCTATAAAAATAGCGGAGTACTTAGGTTTTGAAACCACAGACATAAATCAAGCTATATCTTTCCTTGCTAAAAGTAATTCGAATTTAGTAGTGGGAACTGCAGTAGAGCTAGGTATAATGTTCAAACCGTGCATAGAAAATGAGTTTGATGGAGTGGAACCCTTTTTAACTAATTCTTGGCTCAATGCTGGAACACCAAAGGTGAGAAATATGCCAATATTGATTGGTTTTAATGAACATGAAATGGTGGGTTTTCATTTCGACAAAGATGCTGAGTATTTTAAGAATTTGGACATTGTATCAAATTATTTGGAACGCATATTTAATTTTGGTGATGAGGAGTTGCAAGAAATGAAGAACGCGATATCACATTTCTATTTTGGAGACGAAGTGTTAAGTGAAGACGTGAAGTGGGGGATTATAAACTTTGATTCCGATTTCACTTATATTCATCCTGTGCAAAGATCTATTAAGAAATTTTTAGACGCTAGAGCAGGAAACATTTACTACTACATGTTTTCGTATGTTGGTGGGAGGAATGCCCTCGTCGTTGAAGAAGATGACTATAATGGCTTATGCTGTGCCTCTCATGCTGATGAAATGAGTTATTTGTTCAAAATGAACCACAGACCCTACCCTACTCCTCAAGATGAGGTTACTATTGAACGGATGACTACCATGTGGACAAATTTTGCGAAATTCAGGTTGGTGGCGTACTAAGTTATTATGGTTGTTAAGACTTTTATTCTTAAAGTGAAGCTTAATATACCGCTTAAAAATGTTAAAACAGACGAGCAACATGGTTATTATTAAAGAACTGAGGCCCTAGTATGAGTGTGCGGTGTCGGTATTTAATTTAAAAAATTGGTTGCCTGTAAAGTCGGTTTACGGACGATAGTTTAACGTGACAACGACATAACAAAACATTGATGAAATGATTGCATACTTTTATGAATAGCAAGCTGAACGCTCAAGCCGATCGTGGCTTTTGCTGGCTCGTTCAACGGTCTCGCTCCAATCGTAACGTTACAATGAGTCACCCTTTTTCGTGCGTGCAGTCGACGTTAGACGTTGTCACGTTAAAATGCCACTTATTATTTTTATAGCTGAACACGTTTTTTGTTTCAGCAATCCAACACCACAGACTAGTGAATTGCTTCCAGTGAAATGGACACCGATTACAAAAGACACCTACACCTACATGAACATTGGAGCTGAACTTACTTTGGGCAGTAGACCAGCTCACGATAGGATGGCTTTTTGGGATCTATTCTACAAGCTGAGCGATGGCAAACAGAGTGCATTATCAGGATGAGGATCTCATTTGAACGCGCTCGTGAAGACCAACCCTGGATTTGGATTTGTTTGCTGATGAATGGAAGATTATAATATGATAGAATGTTAGCGGTTTTGTGAGAAGACGGAGTGAAAGGAATAACTTGACTTATACATAAATATCACAGATAAAACTGTTGATTAGTCAAAACTACTTTTGACCGGTTAAAACTATTTTAACAATAACTAACATTTACTTAGAAACTCATTAGGTTGTTAGGTTTTTTTTTGTGACCGTTCGGAAAACATCGTGTTGTGGTGTTCTAGGTAATTCATGAGAAAACACCATTTAACTTAATAAATTTTGACTGACACCGGTCAAAAGTAGTTTGGTCCGATTAATAGTTTTGACTGTTACATACATAATTAATGGCTAATTTGCTGCACCTACTATTGTAGTAAATTAATTAAGTTAGAAAGATCGTGCTCATTGAATTATTAAAAATACAGTACATATGAATGATATGCGTTTGAAAAGATAAAACAACAAAAAACTTTGACTGAAACCGGTTTTTTATTTTACGGGAAAATCAAAACAAAATCGTTTCCATAACAAGTAACTATACATCATTTCACGATAACAATCAATGATAATATAAATCATGTTCAAATGAATGATTATGATTTTAATTGTGAATTTGTGAAGATAGATCTTTGGTAATCGCGGGATCATTGCATCATTATATTCATTATGCACCCAATCAATCTTCTCCTATCTACCTACTGAATAATCAACGAAACGATCTGCCAGTTAATCAGTAGTTTGTAATATGTTCAATAAAGGAAATAAGCTGGACTTAATTAACACATAAATGTTCTGTCAATCAGGCGGACAGTATCGGACGACAGTTTAATTTGTCAGCCTTCAAAAAAGTCAGCTAGCCAGCCGGTATAATGGGGTAAAAAGGAGTGGAATCTGTGTTTTTAATGATGGCTTCTTTTTGAAACGCTCTGCTGCCGAATTGCATTTAAAATGAGCGTGTGAACCAATGTTAATTGAAATGCTGTATTCTTAAAAATAGCTTGCGTTAACTATACAAATATTTGTTTTATATTGTGTGGGAATCGAATGCGCGAATCGAACGTCAACACGCAGCGCAGCAGCCACTGCGTCAACCGTGCCATCAAAAGTATCAAATGCGGCTGTAGGTAGATAATATTGGATAGATAGATGGGAACCGATAGATATGGTATTTAATCGTACACCCATATTTTGCCATTTTTAAGCCCCATGTAATAGGGGGCGGGGGCGGGTGTTTAAGGTATTTACAAGGCAGAAGTGAGCGGCAAAGCCGGGAGGGGACGCCATACAAGGACATACACTGACCTTATTAGTGAGGTTCTTCAGCAAGGTCAGGTGCGTAGTACTCGCAACACTGTCGTGCCTGTATGAACAGATGTATGAACGTGGATGAGGCAAAAGGAGTATGTAAGGATCGTAGCAGGGGGCGTTCTGTGGTGTCTGCCTACCCCCATTGCAAAAAGTAATACTATATTTAATTAATTGTCAGGAGAATATTATGTTGATTTATCTAACACTCTAGCTGGTTCTATAATTTTTATTTATTATTGTGAAATGATTTATTTAATTGATGATACTAACATTTGTACGCCTAATGGCAAATCATAGAGAACTTACAAAAATTTAACATCTCATACAAGTGTGTATCTGTAACGTATGTTTACAAATAAACATTCTGATTCTGATTCTGGGCACAAACTCAGGCAGGATGACAGCTACTAATAAAAAATAGTAGAAACATAACATGTTTTGGCACACTAGGTAAAACGTTGTATCTAGGTACATTGTAAGATATGACCTAACTCCATACAATTAAGTAATAACTTTAGAAACTTTGATTGCATTAAACAATGTTTGTAATTTACATCTATTTGTCCACATGACAACGTCTTTTCCTACTATTTTTAGGCTCACGAAAGAAGGTTAATATTTTCAGGAAAATATAATTAAGTATCTTCTATTTTCCTTTGATGTTATAGAACCTTTGTCGTAGATTATAATACCTACATATTTTGTTTGTAAGTACAGTCACGACTAATATCATAGAAACGCCCTTAAAGTTCAAATTCATGTCGAAAAATTAAATCGCAAAAAAATGTATGCTAACTGTGTCCAATAATTATGTAAACGTTAAATTGTGTCAAAATTAACTACACATTTTTATCAAAATTTCGTCAACAATAGAGTACCAAAAACATATAATATATTAACTATTAGTTACATAATTAAGTATGTACCTACCCAAGGAAAAAATTATGTATAAAGTATGGTTTCGAAATTATGTATACAATTACAAAGCAGCAGTTTCAAGCAGCTTGTCTACCGTCGTAAAACTATTGTGCTATCAGATTCCTACGGTAACATTGCAACTCATACAGAAGGGATAAGCGCGCATTACGGTTGTTTTTGTTATCGTGCAGTTCAGCTTGATTAATGTTATTATCTCTTCAAATTTGAATTACCACTCCAATATAAGTACCTACCTACAACCTGCCTATCACCTGCCTATGACCTATGTACCACCTGCCTATCACATGCCTACCACCTCGCTAACACCAGCCTACCACCTGCCTACCATCTGTCTATCACCTGCCTACCTCCTGTCTACAAAGTGCCTACACCTGCCTACCACCGGCCTATCACATTCTTACCACCTGCCTGCCACCTAAATCGGTTCATCCATTAAAGATCTACGATGCCACAGACAGGCACGCAGGTACACACCTTTTTTTTGGTCGGGGTTTTATAATAAGAAAAAGTAGAGATACACTTTCAGTGTCATTTTAATGTATCCATGACAATTTCTATAACACGTTTACAATTTCTATTACATGTATACATTTTGTAAACATATTTTTGAGATACTTAAAAATTACATTGGAAGTGTAACTTATTACCGATTTTGTTTCGTTTATATTATTGTGAAACCAATGTATACCCAGTGTGACACAGTTTGATGGTTAGGTAATTTAGAAAAAACTTTTGCTCACTTATTTTTTTAAACGGTGACGTTAAGAAATTTTAGAAAAAGTGACAATGTATATATAATTGTTCGTGACAGTTTACTAAAACAATTGAAAACATTCACAGTAGTAATCAGCGGCCACGATTTTCAAGAGGTATAACGATTTCTGAAACGTAAGAACTTACAAAATGTAGACAAAGTGCACAGCACAATCCATGACAACACAAAATAATTGTTTTAAAGCACAATAACGTAAGCTATTTGAGCGTCGCGCAATGATTGTTATTAATGATTGTTTGTGTATAACGGTCCCGCGTGACGAGAACCTCGTGATGGCAGAGAAAGATTAGCAATTCAAGTATCTAAATCTGGCTCGCGAGGTTGTCGACATGTGGGACGTGACAACAGCAGTCATTGTGCCGATAGTCGTGTCGGCCAATGGCTACCTCTAGGTCCAAGCCGTTCCATTTATGGAACCGACGGACCTTTGCCTTGAGCCTCGCCGTTCCATTTATCGAACCAGCAAACTTAAACGCTAATATAAAAAAAAGAAAATTTCTAAATCGTTCTGTCAAAATTTACCTCTATGGTCAACTAGTAGTCGATTCAAACAAAATTAATCGTTAGTAATACTAAACGGCACAACATTATTAAAAAAAATGTAGAAACTCGTCTATGTCGAATGTCAAACGTCAATGGCAACCCGTGTTATTATGTTCGGAAAAGTGTTGTTTTTGTGAGATATACGTTGTAAAACTTTGGTAAGTAAATGTATAGTATGTTATAAGTGTATAATGCAACTTTTTAGATAGTCATTTGCTTGAAAAAATAACAAAAAAATTATGATTTGAGCCAACAAAAAATCCTTTGTTGTGAAGTTTGTTAGTCGAAATAAAAAAAAAATATTTGACTCTTGAACCATGTAAAATGGTCTTGGAAACAATAGTAGCAAAGAAAAAATAGTGATAATTCATTATTTCATGTATTCGAGGCATATCTATTCATATTTATTGATATTTCAAGTATTTTCATGCTTTGAACAGCGGAATTCTAAAATGGCCGATTCTAACAAGAAGTTTGAGTTAGGATCTTATAAGAATAATGTATGTAGGACTCCTAAAAATCACTCTCATTAGATTACTTGTATATTTGTGATGTTAGATATAAATTTTCGTGTAAATTGAATGAGTAGTTTTACCAAACAAAAATAAGCAACGAAAACAGACGTATTTGCTACGACCTCTCTCATATCTATGGGATATGTATAATTCTCAAGTAGTTCTAAAAGAGTTGTTTATTATGAATAAATGGCCCCGTTTATCACGAACCCGACACTGTTTACCGTTTAAGATTAGAGCTAGTATAACTCGAGTTATAAGTGTTTATCTTTACGATATCGGATGACTCACGCAATGGCGTAATCAAGGGGCCCCCGAAGGGTTTCACGCGGGGTTTTACTGTTACGCGCGAAAGGATAGTGAGGTTTAGCCAAAAGCTTCGACCAACATCTGCGGAGTCTTTCGCTTGACAGCTGGATCAAGGGCTTGATACAGAAAGCAGTACTTCTGGACACGGCACGTGTTGTCAGAAGGTTCCTCTCTCGAGAGCCCTGACAACCGGTAGCCCGGACCCTGTTCCCGATGCTGGTGGGCCACTATTTTTTTATATATTGAAATGTTATTTTAAAAATATAATTTTGTAAAAATATTTAAAAATGTAAGCAATATGTAAAGAAAATGAATAAAGGGAATCATAATATCAAATTTAACATTACAACTAAAAAGTAGTATTATAAAATATAAACTACGAAAAGCACTACTTTCGCATTTATATAGTATGGATCTTGGATATATATTATGATAACTGATAAGTTCCTTTTGGATTCGTATTGATTGTAAATTTGTTAGTCGGCGACTACGTAAACAATTTAATTCAACAGCAATAATTTGATAAAAAGTCAAGTGAAAAAAATCAAGGACAATTACTTCACAATCATTTGATCTCCATATATTTTTTGTTGAGTCGCCACATGACTGATTTAAAAATAAAATATTAATTTAGATTTTTATCTTGATGTAATTTGCCAATCGAAAATATGCATTTCAAAATTCTACTCTGTTCAAACTTTATCATCTCTTTTATCTTAACTTAACACTATCTGATTTGATAATATTATCTCTATAATAAAATGCAAAAAAATCTGACTTTCCTCCACAGTATTCCTTTACCATCATGTTGGCAAATAGTGTAGTTTTTTCAATTTTATTAATATTAAATTATGGAGAATGTTCACCAAGAGTCGATCCTTTAGTTGATACTAATGTGGGGCTGATTCGTGGGTTGAGAGCTGATGATGGAGACTATGCAATGTTCTTGGGAATACCCTATGCTCAAGTGGATCCAGAAAATCCTTTTGGAGTAAGTAGTTGCAATCGTTTTTTTTTGTATTTAAATTACCAGTCAGTGACAGCGAATAGATAAACGAACTGTTTACACATGTTTCAAATATGCAGGAGCATAAATGGCTTTAAAAGCAAATGAGACACCATTGCGAATCAATAACAGTTTAAGCATGAAAATATGTACTGAAATAAAATAATATACTAAATGAAACAATTATAGTAATAATCATATCCTCTCATGTTTAATCAAAATAATGACCAGAGTACCGCGTCATGGCATCAATAGCTTCATTGCTTATTTTGATACTGTTCATTTCCAGGCATCCACACCACAACCCAAGTTTGAAGAAACATTCGAAGCATACGATGGCTCAGCGATCTGCCCTCAGGTCTACCAACACAACGGCACTATTCTGGGTTCACCAGACTGTCTGCGCCTGAGTGTCTACGTACCAACCTCGGCTACGTCCAACCACCGTCTTCCAGTTATGATCTGGGTCTACGGAGGCGCCTTCCATGCTGGATATTTTGGAAGAGACTTCTATGGACCAACCTACTTGGTAAAACATGACGTCATTGTCGTTACTTTCAACTACCGTGTTGGTGCTTACGGTTTCATGTGTCTTGAGACTCCAGAAGTAGCCGGCAATCAAGGTCTGAAAGATCAATTCCAGGCTATAAAATGGGTAAAGGATAACATAGAAGCGTTCGGTGGTGACGCCAATAAGATTACTTTGTTTGGCGAAAGTGCTGGGGCGCATTCTATAGATCTGCACCTGCTATCAACAAAGGAAAAGTTGTACAACCAAGTGATCATACAAAGTGGTAGCGCTTTAGCCGCAACTGTACTATACGAACCAGATAGATTGGCTCCTATAAAAATAGCGGAGCGCTTAGGTTTAGAAACCACAGACATAAATGAAGCTATATCTTTCCTTGCTCAAAGTAATTCGAATTTAATCGTGGGAACTGCAGTTGAGCTAGGTATAATGTTCAAGCCTTGTATAGAAAATGAATTTGATGGAGTGGAACCCTTTTTAACTAGTTCTTGGCTCAATGCTGGAACACCAAAAGTGAGAAATATGCCAATATTGATTGGTTTTAATGAACATGAAATGGTGCGTCTTCATTTCAATAGAGATGCTGAGTATTTTAAGAATTTGGACATTGTATCAAATTATTTGGAACGCATATTTAATTTTGGTGATGAGGAGTTGCAAGAAATGAAGGACGCGATATCACATTTCTATTTTGGAGACGAAGTATTAAGTGAAGACGTGAAGTGGGGTATTATAAATTTTGATTCCGATTTCACTTATATTCATCCCGTGCAAAGATCTATTAAGAAATTTTTAGACGCTAGAGCAGGGAACATTTACTACTACATGTTTTCGTATGTTGGTGGGAGGAATGCCCTCGTCGTTGAAGAAGATGACTATAATGGCTCATGCTGTGCCTCTCATGCTGATGAATTGAGTTATTTGTTCAAAATGAACCACAGACCCGACCCTACTCCTCAAGATGAGGTTACTATTGAACGGATGACTACCATGTGGACAAATTTTGCGAAATTCAGGTTGGTGGCGTACTATGTTATTTTAGTTGTTAAGACTTTTATTTTTAAACTGAAGCTTAATATACAGCTTAAAAAATTTTATTCAGATGATCAACTTAATACCTTATTAAAGAACTTAGGCCTTAGCACAAGCGCGCGGTCTAAACGTAAAGCAAAAATGAATATTTTTCTATCGAAAAGATCGTTTAGTCGAATCGTAAACATGCACATTCTCTTTTCTTCTTCTTCAACCCTTGGCCACCTAATGCTGAGTGTAGGTCTCTTCCAAATCTCTCCACTTTTGGCGGTTATGTATCATGGCTATCCAGTTTCTTCCGGCCACTTTAATGAGATCGTCTGTCCACCTAGTCGGTTGTCTTCCCACATTCCTCCGTCCCGTCCGTGGTCTCCACTCCAGCATTTTCTTTCGCCATCTTCCATCCAGTCTATGGCATACATGGCCCAGCCACTTCCAATTTATTTTTCCACTTTCAATTTATTTTTTCTATCACTTCTGCTATGTCCGTGAGTCTCGTTCGTCTCCGTATTTCGGTATTTCTCACTCGGTCATAGAGGGCGATGCCCAACATGGCTCGTTCCATAGCTCTCTGAGTGACTTGCATGCAGTGGATAGTGTGTTTGGTGAGCGTCCAAGTTTCAGCCCCGTACGTCATGACTGGGAGGACACGCTGCTCGAACATGCGACGCTTTAGGGCACCCGCTTTGACTTGAATACGTCGGACAGCTTACCGAACCCATTCAAGCAAATTGAGTACCATCCAAAGATATGAATAAATCATTAAAATTATGTATAAAGAGTATTTCTCGTTATTAAATCGACGTGTTTACGTTAGGCGCGCTCATGCTAGGACATCTAGGGTATTTCATTTAAAATGCCACTCACTATTTTCATAGTTGAAAATGTTTTTAAGTCACATGATCTTTGTTCCAGCAATCCAACACCACAGACTAGTGAATTGCTTCCAGTGAAATGGACGCCGATTACAAAAGACACCTATACCTATATGAACATTGGAGCTGAACTTACTTTGGGTAGTAGACCAGCTCACGATAGGATGGCTTTTTGGGATCTGTTCTACAAGCTGAGCGATGGCAAACAGAGTGCATTATCAGGATGAGGATCTCATCTCAACGAGCTCGTGGAGATCAACCCTGGATTTGGATTTATTTGCTGATGAATGGAAGATTATAACATGTTGGAATGTTAGCGGTTTTGTAAGAAGACGGAGTGAAAGGAATAACTTGACTTATACATAAATATCACAGATAAAACTGTTAATTAGTCAAAACTACTTTTGACCGGTTGAAACTATTTTAACAATAACTAACATTTACTTAGAAACCCATTAGGTTGTTAGGTTTTTTTTTTTGTGACCGTTTGGAAAACATCGTGTTGTGGTGTTCTAGGTAATTCATGAGAAAACACCATTTAACTTAATAAATTTTGACTGACACCGGTCAAAAGTAGTTTGGTCCGATTAATAGTTCTGACTGTTACATACATAATTAATGGCTAATTTGCTGCACCTACTATTGTAGTAAATTAATTAAGTTAGAAAGATCGTGCTCATTGAATTATTATAAAGACAGTACATATGAATGATATGTGTTTGAAAAGATAAAACAACAAAAAAACTTTGACTGACACCGGTTTTTTATTTTACGGCAAAATCAAAACAAAATCGTTTCCATATCAAGTAACTATACATCATGTCACGATAACAATCAATGATAATATAAATCATGTTCAAATGAATGATTATGATTTTAATTGTGAATTTGTGAAGATAGATCTTTGGTAATCGCGGGATCATTGCATCATTATATTCATTATGCACCCAATCAATCTTCTCCTATCTACCTACTGAATAATCAACGAAGGGATCTGCCAGTTAATCAGTAGTTTGTTTCGTAAAATGTTCAATAAAGGAAATAAGCTGGTCTTAATTAACACATAAATGTTCTGTCAATCAGGCGGACAGTATCGGGCGACAGTTTAATTTGGCAGCATTCAAATAAGTCAGCTAGCCAGCCAGTATAATGGGGTAAAAACCGGCCAAGTGCGAGTCAGACTCGCGCACGAAGGGTTCCGTACCGTACCGTACCGTTCCGTTATTTATAGAATCGTGTAAAAAATCACTTCGTTGTATGGGAGACCCTCTTAAATATTTATTTTATACTGTTTTTAGTATTTGTTGTTATAGCAGCAACAGGAATACATAATTTGTACAAATTTCAACTGGCTATCTATCACGGTTCATGAGATACAGCCTGGTGACAGACGGACGGACGGACGGACGGACAGCGAAGTCTCAGTAATAGAGTCATGTTTGACCCTTTGGGTACGGAACCCTAAAAAGCAGTGGAATCGGTGTTTTTAATAATGGCTTCTTTTTAGAACGCTCTGCTGTTGAATTGCAGTTAAAATGAACGTGTGAATGACTTTTAAGAATACAGCATTTCAATGTTAATTGAAATGCTGTATTCTTAAAAATAGCTATCAAAGATTAAATGAGTTTCTTTAACCCAAAGCATAAAATCGTTAGACTATACAAATATTTGTTTTATATTGTGTGGGGATCGAACCTTAACACGCAGCGCAGCAGCCACAGCGTCAACCGTGCCATCAAAAGTATCAAATGCGGCTGTAGGTAGATACACCACATTTTAGATTCACCTCTACTCAACCCTAAGGAAAAACAGCAATCATAATATGTTATGTCAACAAAGAAATAACATCGCTACACCACGTAATATGTGTACACTACATATCGTGTGTACAATACAACCACATAAAACAATAAATCTCACATAAACCAATCTCCAGAAATCAATACAACCGTCTCTGGCTGGTATTATTAATTTTCCGTGCTAATAGAAAACTGTCAAAAACTGGAGAACGTTAATTTTACACGTCATTACCTCGTAGAGGGTCGAATCGACCGTGCAATATCCCGTTTTCGTTAGCAATTAATTAGCTTTGTAGAAAGAATTGGGTTAATTGGACCTAAGTAAGGATTGAAGGGTTAATACTTGGGACGTGATTTGGGAATACGTTAATTTAGTTTTGAAGTGAACGGGTTAATTGTTTTTCGTTGGAATTTTAAAAGTGGGTTTCAGACTGTTTGAACTCTTTCTGCGGATTCCAGACTCATTGATGTTGTTTTGAATTCGTTAATTGGGTATGCTGCCTAGAGATCGGTATACCTTGTCTTAAACACTACTCCTGAGGAAGCTGAGGAAGCTTATTTCTAAAGTTTCTGGAGTTTCTTGCCGGCTCTTCTCCATGAAACGACCAACCCGAACCATGCATCTTTTTTTCGACGTTTTATAAGTGCCCATGTAGGCCTATGTAAAATAAAATATTTTGATTTTGATTTGATTTCTTATAATTAAAAAAAAGTATAAATCTAAAACAAACTTTAATCATTACTTAATCTAAAGCATAAATCATTATTTATTCAAATCGACATCAAGTATTACAGCCATTGGATAATATTAGCACAATCTTAAATAGAGACAGGCGGTAGGAGGTTCCTTATAATTAAAACTCAATGGGCAGAGCAATTAAAATACTAATTTACCTACATGTATTTACTTACAGAAAGGCAGAGATTAATGAATCAGAAATATAAGAATAAACATATTTTTTTAATGTTTTTTTTTTTATTGATTTTTTATAGGACTATGTATGTGTGATTTTGTATAGGACGTGATACAAAGTCAAAAACTCTTTAACAATAACATACGGATACCAAAGCCGACATACAAAGACACGTCACAGTAATTCCAGAAGACGAATAGACTGTCATATAGTGCTTTTTATCCAAATATGACGCTCCGTCCACGTCATCAAGCGATGCGGCTTGTGTAACGCGCGTGTCACTTGTTTCCTTCGCGTGAATATCGTGGCGTTGTGTTGCGGTAACTTGTGGAATGTTCTAAGCAATATTACGAGTATCTTTCATTTGTTTCCTCCGCACACGCGTGCCGCTAAAACGCGCAGCTTGTGGCCAAGCAGCTAAGCTTCGGATTCACTCCCGTCAAACAAGAATGCTGGTAAAGATAAAATATGATGCAAAAACTGAATTAATGAACGTCTAAAGTCTGTTATATTAATTACGTTTTCCGTTCCCCAAGTTTGTTTGTTGAGCTCTTTGTTTTTGTTTTCAAGACTCGCGATGAGTTCGCAAAGAATAGTCTCGTGAGTAAATATTCATTTTTAAGTGTTCCTCACTGGTAAAATGGAACGGTTATTGGATTGTAGTTGTTATGACTGTTTGTTGGTAGGTCTTCACAGAACCCTGGGGATTTTTTTTTTATTTATTCAAGAAAAGCTAGATATTATGAAGTATATTAATTATTTTGAAAATAATATACTATACTAGCTAGCTACGTTGGGTAAACCAATTTATGTGGGAACTAGCTGTCCGGCCCAACTTCGTTTGCGTCACATTTTCCCCGTTTTCACAACATTTTTCATTGCTACTCCACTCCTATTGGCCTTAGCGTGACAATATATAACCTATAGCCCTTGTCGATAAATGGGCTATCTAACACTGAAAGAATTTTTCAAATCGGACCAGTAGTTTCGGAGCCTATTCAATGCAAACAAACAAACAAATATTCAAATCTTTTCTCTTTATAATATTAGTTTAGATTAGATTAGATATAAGAACAGCTGGCTTGCATTTGATAACGTATAAGCTCAAACTTTTTTCCTATGCAAGCAGAAACAGCATAAAACCACCTGTCACGATCCTCATGTTAAGTTTATTTTCACGTTTTTTTTATATTAGTAAATAGGACCAAGCCATAACATCTGGAAGAGGACTACAAATCTCTCGCTAAATCTAAATGCGACCGTGCCTTATTCGCTACGGCGGTGTACGATAAATCATCCTTACGTCTGTCTGTAGCCAAAAGTCTGCCTACCCCAGGGAGCTGAGAGGGGAAACTAGATACAAATCCATAAAGTTACATGGTCATCAAATATTCACAATTCTCCCGGATATCGTCCGGTACGGGTTCCATTTTCAATTTATTTGTACTAGGGGAGAAAACGCGAGTGCTTCAGATTTCAGATTAATACTGAATTATTAAGCGAGTTGCATTGATGTTATATTCAGAACTGGTGTCGCCTTTTCCGAATTAATGTATTGATTTGGTTGTAGCCCTCAAATAAATCTTTGTATATCTAATAAATCTTTTTTTTTTTTTAATGGCATCTCGCAGTGCAGCCTCTGATGCTGGCTTCTGCTTAACCGGACAATCCTGTGGATGCCTTGAATTGACGGCTCCAGCCAGGGCACAATTCTTATAAACTAAGCTCAAAATGATACACTTTTTCCGTGTTATACAGCATGATTTTTTAGTCAACGTCCAAATTTAGACATTTTAATCTTTGGCGAAAACCATTGAATACGTGTTTTTTCTTTTAGTATCACTCAATACTAAAATATTGAGATATCATGGACACCGCCGCGCCGTGCGTAGGTACACGCTGGGTAACTACGCGGGCTGGCCGCCCCCTTTCCATTGAATGTTTGCGCGGCAAGTGTAGTATTTTTAATGTTTAACTTAGTGACCAGGTAGAGCAGATAATTTTTTCAAGAATATGATTTCATTTGAAAATTTCGATCGAAATCGATTTTTATCAAAAATGGAGTTAGTGAATGATAGTTATTGCCTACAAAAAGTTTGGATGGTGACCAAAAAATCTTGCTGTAAATAGTCCTATACAATCAACTAATTGCAGAAGGTACACAATTTTATTATGTTGAATTAATATTCCTAACTTAACCTATCAGCAGAGTTAAGAAGTTAAATATAAGAAATTCAAATATTATTTTGCCATTCTCATAGTCAAATATGACTCAAATCTCTTTGTTTAACTGTGTACAAACAACACTTAAGTTAATTTCCATGTTCCACTTAACAGATACAAAACAATTCCCGATCAAAATCTCTTCAAGCCATTCATCAAAATATTCCCAAAATACAATAATTTTACAAAACAAACATGGTGGCCGACCCTCGGAAACTCTCACAGTAATAACCTTTAAAATATCAGCGAAACTCGTAATCTTCAAGGTATAATTAATTATTTTGTATACGCCATGTCTTCCCATGTTTTAATGGAGAGAAATAGTCATTTAAAATGAATGGCCGACCGTCTTGTTTCTCATCAAGATGTACAGTTAAATAAACGTGGAGTGGGTAGCTTTGGGTTACAGTGTACCAATAACAGTAGCTAAAAAATAAATAAATAAAATAAAAATCTTTTATTTTCAGACAAACATGGCCCATTTCGTGTTAGTATAAACAATTGCTTAAAACTATGTTAGGAGACACGAATATAATTACTTATAATATTAGCCGTAATTATCTTAGGTAAGTATATCGTTATGTTGTTTATTAGGTCCTTGTAGCGACCTACAAAAAGCAAGTTAGGACAAAAAGTACTACAGCGCCGTCTATGAGTATACAGAAGAACTAATATGGTCTGAATCGCGCAAGCAGAGTTTACATCGACTTAAGACTATTTACACAAACCCGACAACAACTGTCGGGCAGTTGCCCACCAGACTTGAGAACCCTTGAGAGCACCTGTCTGGTCGGAAAATCCTCCCTTTTCAATGGAGTATTGAAGAACTTTATACTCTGTTCCTCACACCCCCAAAGCCCGATTGATTTCGATGAAATAAATTAATTTACTGATTTGTACAGTCCGGAAGCCTGAAAAAAATTTGCCTATAAATATAACGATGACGTTAACGATAAGTATTTCATAGAGATACAGACACAGTTTTGTTGTTTATCGGATGTTGAAAGCTCTTAGACTATCATCATTCTCTTCTCTTATCCTATTTCAATTGAGGGCGCAGCATGTCTTCTTCTTCCATACCATAAATCATCTCATCAGACACCTCTTTTCTTGCCATAACATCCTTCACACAGTCCATCAATCGTTTGATTGACCTTCTTCTACTCTTATATCCATCCACACTCATACTTAAAACTTTCCTCACGACATTCTCCTCATTCCTCCACGGCACATAATGCCCATAGATCTTTGACCGTATAACGTATATGTCATCACATAATATCAACTTAAACTATTTCAGTTGTCTCTTTCTGACTAGATAATGAATCCAGGACCGCCTTTGTTTGCAATGAAATTATAACACAAAAATAAAACTGTCGATATTCTGCTTTCCCTACACTGTGATCCATTATAGGCGCAGCATAAACAAACGAAATTATCTTTTGAGCTTTAAACTGAAGTTCACGACGAGTAATAGATCCGTTCAGTACTTAACGTGTAACTCTGACATTTTGTACCGAATCTTGTTTTATTATGCCTCAGTAAGCTACGTTACGATTTCAGAAGAAACGATGCTTGTTACCACGTCTGAGAAGTTTTGGTTTTCCTTTTGATGATGATGATGTTGCCAACTAGCTGAATTGAGCCAGCTTTGGTTTGCTGCTCTTTCATGCGGTCTCACGTAGCTAGTATATCCAACTGTAGCCGAAATAGTCCTAGCACAAAGCAGACATGTCAGACAATTGACGACATTGTAAGCCAATCTGGATAGTAGTCGATAATTGCAGTGATTACTGGTAATAAACCTTTTATAACGTCAGTGTCTCTGACATTGTGACAATCGACGGAATAAACAATAAACAAAATATATTTTTGCCTAAACTTTTAGACAGAAATAGAAGCAAACAATGGTTTAAACGCAGGCTTGAACAATTTTAACCTCCGTTCATTATACATGGTGGAACGATTCAGCAAATTTCTGAAGTAAATACCAAATAACACTTTGAACAACACACCGAATGACCTGGGAATACAACCCAGTACTATGTTTACAGCAGTCGCGCTTGCGATCACTAAGAAAAAATAACCCTGAACTAATATAAGCATATACCTTCCTATAAAAACACAGCCACAGTCACATCCTGACGGTATTAGATACAAATCCAAACAGCGTAGATATTGGTATTTATTTTTTAGAGTTGACTGGTTCTATGAAAACAGTCGGTTTATTTTTCCGAGGAAAGCGGCACGAAGTAAGCAATATAGGTTTAATTAACGGGGAACAAACATTTGTTCAGCTCTTCAGGACGTCACACGATCGGGAGAGACTGTCGTGTTCAAAGATTTACTGCTGCTGTTATGAAAGGATTATCTCGTGATTATCTTGTGTTGGTTTAAAGAGTGACGGGAAATAACGTATCTACTTTGGTTATTTTGTGACAACGTCTAATAAATCGATGAACGCCGGCTGCACGGACGAAAAAGGATGACGGATCGGAGCGAGAGCTGCACGAGCAAGCGAAAGGCATTGCGCCGCATCTATCTCTCTTCCACTCGATTGGCCTATGCGTCCGAAGAGAAGAAAGACAGCGGCAGCACACAACATCACACGTGAACTGTTTCGTCGACTGTTTTTAAAGTGAAGTGAAAAGTGAATGTTGCTATCATTGTTTATTACAACAACCAAATTAAAAATAAATTTATCAATAAAAATGTAGATTTCACTCCTTCTTTGTATCCATACAAAATAGTAATCTATATATATAAAAGAAAGTCGTGTTAGTTACTTCGCTTATAACTCAAGAACGGCTGAACCGATTTAGCTGAAAATTGGCAGGGAGGTAGTTTAGAGCCAGGAGAAGGACATAGGATACTTTTTTTTTTTTTTTTTTTTTTTTTTTTTTTTTATTTTTTTTTTTAGGTAGGTAGTAGGTAGTAGGTAGGTAGTAGGTAGGTAGGGTAGGGTAGGTAGGGTAGGGTTGGGTAGGGTAGGGTTGGGTTGGGCAGGGTAGGGTAGGGTAGGGTAGAGTAGGGTAGAGTAGGGTAGAGTAGGGTAGAGTAGGGTAGAGTAGGGTAGAGTAGGGTAGAGTAGGGTAGAGTAGGGTAGAGTAGGGTAGAGTAGGGTAGAGTAGGGTAGAGTAGGGTAGAGTAGGGTAGAGTAGGGTAGAGTAGGGTAGAGTAGGGTAGAGTAGGGTAGAGTAGGGTAGAGTAGGGTAGAGTAGGGTAGAGTAGGGTAGAGTAGGGTAGAGTAGGGTAGAGTAGGGTAGAGTAGGGTAGAGTAGGGTAGAGTAGGGTAGAGTAGGGTAGAGTAGGGTAGAGTAGGGTAGAGTAGGGTAGAGTAGGTAGGTAGTAGGTAGGTAGAGTAGGGTAGGTAGGGTTGGGTAGGGTAGGTAGGTAGGAAAAGTGCATTGCTTTAACTTTTGACAGAACGAAGTCTGTCCGGGCAGCTAGTAATTCAATAAAAATGATTCAATTTTATTCATTAAAGTATTTTTGTTAAACTATCGTCTGTAAACCGTCTTTACAGACAACCAATTTTTATATTGGAGCTGAATAAAAACAGCCGCTCGAGTGGAATCTTTAGGTTAATCCGCGCTTGCCCGGGTTGGTCCGTGGATGGGTGACCACCCAATACATACCAAGTTTCCTACATACTGAATAGACATTTACACAGATTATGCTTAATAGTGAAAACGGGCTATTTAAAACAAAATAATTCAACTACAGCACATTTATCAAAAGTTCATTTAAAAATTCACTCACCAACTCTCATCTCAACCTCCTCCAAACTTAAAGACGTTTTCATTTTAATTTCTCAGTTCAAGTGTACAAGTGCGAGATCGCACAAACTGTGAGCGCGACTGTACTAAATGAAATCACCGAGTCTTCCTGTCATATTGTTGTGGACACAGTCGTCGGATAGTGGGATTTCGTACGTTATTCGTTTTAAGATTCAGCGTCGAATTTTGAAACATAATTGCTTCAGCTTGAATTGTTGAGCTCGTGGCTAAATAATAACAGCCGCTAGGGTCAATCTTTAGGTTAAGCCGCGCTTACCTAGGTTGGTCCACGGATGGGTGTCCACCCGTTACATACAGAGTTTTCTCCTTGCTTCAGAAATCACGTTCAGCCGTTGGTCTCGGCTGTCATTTGTAGATCTTTGACAGTCGTCAGGTCAAACTCAAACTCAAAGCATTTATTTCAATTAGACCATTACAGGCAATTCCGAAAGTCACAAAAAAAAAACAAAAAGGTCGTCAGGTCAGAAGCCCGAAAGTCTAACACCCAGTCTTACCAAGTGGTATAATATTACCCAGTAATAACCGGGTTGTGGCAGTCTTATAGGCATTTGCTCTACGTAAAATACTGGTATTTAGATGCATCTGGTTAGACTGCAAGCCGACCCCAACATACTTGGAAACAGGCTAGGCAGAGCTAAAAATATGTTGGACTGACCGCCACCGAACAGCTCATTTCAATTCTGTTCAAAGTTGCTGTAGCAATACCAAACGCGTTGAAAGCGATTGCAACAGGATTTTTTGTCAGGCTGATGGCAACAGGGTCGCCCCTTACTACAATGGCAAAAGGGTAGCCATGATGTTATGTTATGCAATTCAGAAAGCAAACAAATACTCTTCAGTTCTGAAACATAAATATCACTCACGAAAATAAACATCATCATCATCATTTCAGCCGAAAGACGTCCACTGCTGAACATAGCCTCCCCCAACGCCACATTGACATAAGGGGGGTTTTGCCATAATCGCCACGCTTGGCAGGCGGATTGGCGATCGCAGTACGGTTGTTACATAAGCACAGAGAATGCCGCTGCTCAATCTCTGGCAAGTCCCTTAGTCGCCTCTTACGACACCCACGGGAAGTTATGGGATGGTGCTATTCTTAACTTCCGACACCATCCAGAAAATAAACATAGCAGCTGCAAATACTCCAATCTCGCACATTAATGTAACATGAGTACCAAATTCTCTAATGAGCGAGCTCGCCGCCTTTGAACATTATACATTCCTGTGCCAGAACATAAGCTTCTCAATATAAACTCCATACAGGAATAGATGTAAAGTGCATTTCTATTCAGTTATTGAAATAGCCCCCAAAATGAACAGGTTGTATGAAAACACTGTCTGACAGCATTGGGACCTCACAGACGCATCAATCAGGATTAAATTTCAATTAGAAATACTAATATATGCGATGGCATCTATTCTAGATAGTCATAGAATAGTTTAAACCTGGCCTCCCCTCGGGAATATAAAATAAGTTGATACATACTGTCAGGAAACTTTGCGACGAGCTAGGGAGCTGTTTCGGTGGTTGCGAATATTTAATGATGAAAACTAGAGCAGAGCTTTAGAGCTTAAGTCATTCACTTCCTCATCCATCTTCTCATCATCTTTCTGCCTTTGTCCCATTTCTCTTGGGGTCTGCGCAACACGTTTTTTTTCCTCCATTCTCCACTGCCAACCGTCACTGACACCTTTTTCTTTCATATCATTCTTCTTACAATCCATCCATCCATCATGAATTTGAGCTCGTTAATAAGAGCGAAATTAATTTACAGTATCATAAGGACAGAGCCGAAGGCATCGATTCAATAAGAAGTAAAGAAGACTGTGAATTTGAAGATTTACATTAGTTTAATATCATCATCATCATTTCAGCCGAAAGACGTCCACTGCTGGACATAGGCCTCCCCCAAGTGTCGCCACATTGACCGGTCCCGTGCGACTCGCATCCAGCGGATCCCCGAAACCTTCACCAGGTCATCGGTCCACCTAGTGGGAGGCCTTCCAACGCATCGTCTCCCGGTTCGCGGTCGCCATTCCAGAACTTTTCGGCCCCATCGGCCATCTGTTCTGCGAGCAATGTGCCCTGCCCACTGCCACTTAAGTTTGGCAATTCTTCGGGCTACGTCGGTAAACTGGGTTCTCTTGCGGATGTCCTCATTTCTGATTTGATCACACAAGGAAACTCCGAGCATAGCTCTCTCCATTGCCCTTTGGGTGACTTTGAGCCTTCTGATGAGGACCATTGTGAGCGGCCACGTTTTGGTCCCGTATGTAATCACTGGCAACACACACTGGTCATAGACTTTCGTCTTGAGACACTGCGGTAAGTTGGACGAGAAGATACCACGCAGCTTCCCGAACGCTGCCCAGTCGAATCGGATTCGACGATTGACCTCTTTCTCGAAGTTAGACCTACCCAACTGGACCGTTTGTCCCAAGTAGACATAATCGTCTACAACTTCGATAGTAGAGTCTCCGATCTTGATAGGAGTGGGTGTTACATGGGCATTCAACATGACCTTGGTTTGGTCCATGTTCATTTTAAGACCCACTCTTTCGGAAGCTCTACTGAGGTCATCGAGCATTATACTGAGGTCCTCCATGGTCTCAGCCATGACCACTATATCGTCGGCAAATCGAAGGTGAGAGATGTACTCACCATTGATGTTGATGCCTAGCCCTCTCCAGCCCAGAACCTTGAAGAAATCTTCCAGTTTAATATTATGGCGTGAAAGTAAAAGATTGATATCGGAGCTAAGCAATTTTTTTAAAATTTATCTGAATGTTTGCCATTTATTTATAGGTTTCAGATTCTGCTAGAATATTGTGACTTTTTAATTGGTCTCTAAATCAATTACCCAAAAACGTTCGCTCATAATACCTCACGTATGTCCCGAGAAACTGAGTCGAGTAGGTAATTAGGCAAATCTAGGCGCCGACTGCGACCTAACAATGCCTTTGATTAGTGGATTACTATCTGAAGCGCTTTTGGGCTCGCTCCTATTGGCCAAACATTCTTGCCAAACACTCGCTATTGTTTTCCCAAAATTCGACGTAAATTAGCCAGTTTGATTGCTTTTATTACGAACTTGGGACCTGAAGGGTGTTTGTTATTACCTACGAGTGTCTGGAAACTATACCTCAGTGTAAAGTTTCTAATATTGGGAATGAGAGATATTTTGAAATGGGCGTCGATGAATATTATAATATTATTGTGGTGCTGTATCCATTCATATCCTTTTACGTTAACTTTTAATTTCCCCAAAAAGTGAAATATATTCGTAATGGCATTCAAACACGAAAAGCAAAAACACAGATTAGCGTCGGCGAAAATTCGGTCTCACGTCAACGAACCATATCCGTGTACAGGAACTGCTAGACGCCAAACTCGTGCCTCAGTTCTGGACCGACACAATTTAGATTGCCATCGATATGCTAGGAAGAAGAATATTATAATTTTGGTGGTGCTATGCTGGAAATAGTCTATCCATTTTCAGAATAGCAACTTATAAATCAATGACTATACAATGTGTTGTGTAAGTGTATGAGGTGAATGTGTGTGTGAGAGTATCACGACTGTCAAGACTGGTTGGTAAACCACAATTCAAACAAAAAGAGTAAATTAAATTCAAAACAAAATACGTCGTTATCACTTAAAGAACACATTGTTCAACGAGCATTCAATAAATTCTTCACTCAAACTTTCTAATGAGACAAAAGAACAAGTATCAAGAAACGAACGTTTGTTTAAACACAAAAGTTTTCAGATAATATTGTAACGAAAAGTTAAATCCGAATTCGTTGTTTTATAATTAGATTTGTTTATTGGACCTCATTTCGACCAAAGGGTCGGTTTTAAGTCGATTCGAAACGACTATGAAGTCTCCTACATTTTGTCAAGTTTCCATTTTGATTTCGCTTGAGTGGTTATTACTCGCTTTGAAGCTAGAGCCTCGCTAATTATTGTAAATGCGAAAGTTAGTCGCTTTGTTTGTCTTGTTTAATGTTGAGTTGGTCGGCCAACCTTCGAAACCTTTAATGATATTTTAAATTTACCGTGTTTGGTTCGTAGCAAAAATATAAAGCGATGAAGGTGGTGTGACTGGTCTGCGGGACTTTGGGCTGCGGGACTGTTCGTAAGAGATATCGTGGCCCAGCAACACAAAGGGCTAAGAAGCAACATGAATGGGTATCAGTACAAGTCTGACACTCTGCTCGACTACCGCTCCGCCCAGAGTGGGACTAACCCCTTTATTTGATGGTATCCCATCCAAAAAAAAAAGGTGGTGTGACGATCAGGTGGCCTACCATAACGTCTTAAAGCAGTATTGTTTTACTCTTATTCCAGTATAGGAAAGAGACGGAGCTATACAGGATGTCTAGCGCCATATCTTTCCCACATTGGAAAAGGAGTAAAACAATAATCTTTGAACACGTCATGGTAGGTCAGCTGATCATGTTCGCGGGGCAAACGTTCCCAGAAATTGTACAAAACAGAGAGGTATGGAAGGAGAAAGGGGAGTTCTTTTTCCATTAGTGGGCTATACCAATGTTAACTAACCTACCTATACAGCAAACTCTGCTAATCTGCAAGTTGTATTTATCTATAATCTCCAAGGTATACGATCCAGAATGTACCTCCAACCTCAGGCTGGCTGAATACCAATCGGTATTTTGGCGCAAGTTGTCAGTATCTCTGGAATTCTCTGCGGTTTTGTACCGGAGGATATCTGCAATTTCGTGGAACGATGAAACCGCAATCATGTAACTGAGTTAATTAATTATTAAGGGTGGATTGCAGGAGGTTCATATTTTATAAAATCTTTATAATATTCACGAGGGATGATTGCTGAATGTTAGTGTTAAGTGGTGTGTTGTGTTTTTGGAACGTGGTATATTATTAATATTAAATATCATTTCAATAAACGACATACTTCCAATTTAAACCTTCCTGTCAAAAATAAAAGACCATTAAATTTTATTTTGACGGCACGGTTGGCGCAGTGGTTGAGCGATCGACTGCTGCGCTGCCTGTCGCCGGTTCGATCCCCGCACGGAACAAAGATTTGTATGGCCTACAGATAGTTTTTCCGGGTCTGGCTGTTTGTGTATGTGAGTTTAAATGTTTATAAACGGACGCACAATACAGGAGAAATTCCTAGTATGGGGCAACGTTAAAAAAAGAAGAAAGATTAAATTTCACAATCATGGTGTTGTAAGAATTACATAAAGGCTCAATCAGAATCACTTTTCAGGTTCCTATTTGTTATGACTTATGAGGTCTTGAGGCGTTTAAATAATTTGCGACTTCTTCAAAATAAAAAGATGATTTATTTTAGTAGCCCTTTACAATATTCGAGGTGCGTTGGGTTCGGGAACAATAGCGTATATCGGTTTTTTTTCTGCAATGGCAGCTACGACGACGAAATTGTGGGCGTCTCATTGGCTGCCGACAGATATCACGTCATGTTGAACCAATGAAAAGCCTTGAAGATGATGTGATGAGATTTACTTGATGAGATGTAATCATACTTTTTCTTTTTCTTTTTTTTTCTCTTTTTTTTATATGGCCACTCGCAGATCAACCTGCTAAGGTTATTTCTGCTCAACCGGGCAATTCCCTACTCATTCATTGATATATCACTTACACTTCAGACAAGTATACTTTAGTCACCTTGGTACTATAAGGCAAGTGTAACTAATAGTAGTTGCAGCACACACAAGGGTATTATTCGCGGCGCGTCCGGCTCTCCGGACCGAAATTGAATTGATTCGGAATCCCCGCTCAAATCTCCACCAAAACGTGTTCCGCTTCTTTACCAACTGCCTTTGTACCGAATTAGTTTGAACACTGACTGTTTTTAACGAGGATATTAAAATAATTAAAGTATTTATTATGACAGTAAATAGAGTCATACTGTCTTATTAATTACTTTAAACATTTTCATCGATAACTTTTTGACGTGACAACGTCTAATAAATCGATGAACGCCGGCTGCATGCACGAAAAGGGATGACTCATTGTCCCGTTACGCTCATTGTATGCTTGCGCCGCATCAATGTTTTGTTATGACGTTGTCACGTTAAACTATCGTCTGTAAACCAACTTTACGGACAGCCAATTTTTTTTGTTTTGTTTGTGGTAGGTATTCTGTTCCTGGCTGGGCAAAGACCTATTCTTTTCGAACTCTCTCATCGATGTCTATTAGACAATAGTTATTATGGATGAAAAGTTAATAAAATAAAGCATTTATTATTTTAAATACAGCTCTAAAATAGGTCTTGTGCTAGCTCACGGAAGCAAAAAGATAGAAATTGATAGTTTTATTTATTTTGTTTAATTTTAAGGTGTTTCTGTTTGTTATAATGAGTTATTCCCGACTCGTCAATAAACACAATTTTCCTTCCTTCTTTTGTTTTTGGATCTTCGGTATTCTAATTTTATAGCAGACGTAAAACGACTTAATAATTGTTCAGTGATGTTATTTAACGTTAGGTTCGACCTACCGAAAGGCTTAGCTTTCAACCTTTTACAAAATTCATTTAATTTTCAGGTCACACCGTAGTTTTACATGACACGGAACGTAAAAACAATTTTAATCCAGCGCAAAAAGTACTTAAAATTCCAGCACATAACCCGAAATACGAAACCTGAAAACTGAATACAAGAAAAACAAACAAGGCAGGAGCTTCCTTTAAAAAATGTCAGGAATATCCGACTGGAAATTTTAAAGAAAACGCCTTCAGACTTCCGACACAGACATCAAAAATAAAATTCGTCCCCACCTGAGTCGGACGTTTCAAAAATTGGTTATTCTAGCTATCTAGCGGCGTTTCCTAGTGGGAGAGTCTCATGTAATATTAATACGATGCCCCTTGCCGACTCTTTGCTTCAAAGTACCAATATATATTTTAAAAAACCCGCTTAGGTTCAAAGTGGGAAGTTCTAGGGAGGTTATAGAATAGTTGAGTACTTTTACTGAGTTCGTGTACATTTTGTATGAATGTTATTACGTTGGAACGGGTTTATACTGGCTTAGATGAATAAGTAATTGGTTTTTAACAAAAAAGTCGTTGAGGCTACGTCAATGTATTTAACACCGTTCTTCTAAGACTTCATCATCTGCCTAGCTTTTTCCCAAACTATCTTGGGGTCGGCTTCCAGTCTAATCGGATGCAGCTGAGTACCAATATTTTACATCAAGCGACTGCCTATCTGACTTCTACAACCCAGTAACTGGGTAATACGATACCACTTAGTAAGACTGGATGTCAAACTTTTGGCTTCCGACTACTCGTAACAACTGTCCAAAATCTAAAAAGGACAGCCGGGATCAACGGCTTGACGTGCTTTCCAAGGCACGGAGGAAATTCGGAATGTAATTATGGTCACCCATCCACAGACCAACCTGCAAGCACGGCTTAACCTTAAAGATCGACCCGTGCGGCTGTTATTATTTAGCCACGAGCTCCTCGACTTCATACTACTTATGCAACCAAATGGAGGAACCAACTTAGACTGCCTCGTTGGTCACAAGCGTGGGTGAGCATGAAGTCCTGGGGTCGATTCCTAGATCGCGCAAAGTGTTTGTCGAATTTCCCATCAGTCTCACCTAAGTCTTACCAATACCAGCACAACCCTAAAATTCGTAGAAACTCACCATCAAGGCAGGCAATTCAGACCATGTATGGAATTTCAATTTAAATTACGGTACCTAGTTAATCTACACTAATATTAAAAAGAGGAAAGATTTGTATTTTTGTATGTAACGAATAAACTCAAAAACTACTAGACCGATTTTAAAAATTCTCTCACCATTTGAAAGCTACATCTTTACCGAGTAACATAGGCGAGTGGCATAGGTATATTATCACGATTAATAACTTAGGGGGATGAGCAATATTGCATTAAGTCCACATTTCTCAACTGCTTGACAACTGACAACTGTCATGACAAGCATTAGAATAAACCGGCTAATTTAAACCATCATTTTCATCATCATTTGATGACAAAATCAAAGTAAGTAGCCTGGCGGTTCTATGACCGCCCTGCCAAGCAAAAGGTTTCAAGTTCGTATCCGCAGTCAGTATGCACTTTTTGTGGTAATTTTTTAATGCTGTTAGTTTTCCAAAACAACGCGAGTTCGATCCCCAACCGGTGTTCACTTTTTGGAACTAGTTATTTTTATTTTATTTTAATGCTTTATGATTTTCAAATCTTTACAAAATAGTTTTCGTTTTTTTAACCATTCAAAATAAATAGTGATTAAAGAACGAGTGTATCATAAACAAAACGAAATTTAAGACATGATCGTCGGCGATTTTAAAGTATACACATCCGTAGACACTGTGATGGCTAATGACGGTAGTCCAGCACACCCCGTTGAATTTTTCAACTCCCTGGAGCTAACGGGCGTGCCGTTCCCATAAGATGAAGCTTAAACTTGGCGTTTTAGTTCTGCTGATGCGAAACTTTGATGTACCCAGACTGTGCAACGGCACCAGGCTTCGTATCACAAAGCTTAGCAGTAATATTACAAAGCCACTGTAGCGACCTACAAAAAGCAACTTACTACAAAAACTACTACAGCGCCATCATGACACGACGGAAGAACTAACATCAATTTCCTACATCTCACGTGCAAAGTTTACATCGACGTAAGACTATTTAGAAAAACCTGACTACAACTGTCGGGCAGTTGCCCGCCAGACATAACACCTGTCTGGCCGGAGGATCCTCCCTTTTCTTAGGAATATCGAGGAACTTTACACCCTGTTCCTCATTCACTTAAACTGGTGACCCCGACGTGATAAACAGACATGCATAGTTAACATGCATAGTTACCTCCTTGAATTTGACGAGGATGCAAAACAGCACCTTGAAGTACTAACTGGGTTATGGAGGTCAGATAGACAGTCGCTTTCACAGCCATGTAAACATTATCAGCTTAGTATACGCTTTCTTATGCTAATCACTAAATCTGGACACTAACCAATTTGATACTGTTACCTAGCCATGAATCGTCACCCAGGCTCGCTAATTCGACCGCTAACTAGTATTGCGATGGACCTGAGACTGACCGACATGCTTACTATAAATGAGTGATTACTAATGGCGCCTATCCATAAGCAAGTGTACCGAACGCCGTGACAAGCTGCGGTCGAGAGATACTAAGTTTGTGGTCATTGGCGGGCTGAGGGAGGAATGTTTGGATTCTGTTCGGAGAGACTGTGGACTGGGATTTGTATTATCGTAATGTTGATTGATTGCGCATTGATATAATCTTTACTTTCATCTTACATCATCTTCCTACCCTTGTCCCATTTCATTTGGTGTCAGCGTAACTCGTTTGTTTCATATATTCTCCTCTGTCATTCGTCATGCTATCATTTACTCATTTTTCCCTTATATCATTTTTCACACAATTCATCCATCTTTTCTTTGGCCTTCCTCTCCATCCATCCATATTTATAATTATTCATCACTCTTTTAGTCACATTTGTTCCATTCCATCCCTCCTCACCACATGTCCATGCCAAGACAGACGACTACGTTTCATTTTCACTTTCACCTGTACAAATAAATATAATTCATTTAATTTAAAAATCAGTTATTTTGAAATTACCGGACTCTTCGTCTGTTTGTGATTTCAAAACAACTTTAAAACTTTTTAGTTTACTGAATGCATAATTAAAGTATTATATTATACAATTCTTACGAGTATAACAAAAAAAAAATTGTTTTATTCCTGTCTGTCTGTTTTTTCCAACTTATCTCCGAAACGGCTAGACTGATTCAGACAGGTTTTACTGGCATCGATAGGTTGTTATACAACAGATAAACTTTAACCCGATGACTGCATCATCATTATTCTCCTGCCCCTATCCCAGTTTATTTGGGGTTGGCGCAACATCTCTTCTTCTTCCAAGTATCTCTATTATCCTTATCACTGCAACAAAGAAATAATAAACAACCAAGTAGTATTTTGCTGCAAAAAGCTTAAGATACAAAATGTTTATTCAAGAGATTCCAATTGAATAAACATTTATAATCATGTTACGTACCGTTCTCTTTCTGATAGGTATTAGGTACCTACTTTCTGCATTTAATCTCAGGAATTTAGATAACCTTTTGTTTCATCCCATATCTAGTACTCAAGTTTTTTGTGTGTGGTAAAAAGGATGTGATTTGATTAATTTGCCGGCTTGCTCATCGCCTATTCGCTGAGCAATCTGATTGGTCTACGATGAGCGACAGTAGCGCCGCTCTTCCGTGTGGATTTTCACTTGTACTTCTACACAACTTGTAAAATAACGTGCTCCGCGCGAGAAAAAACTTTCTTCTAATAAGAAGTGGTCCTTCAGTGTTTTAATGCTACAACCCCTCCAAGATACGAACAATAACATTAACCAACCCCTGTGGAAATAAATGTGAAGTGAGTTTTAGCTGGATTTAGGACGACTGTGCATGACGCCGAGCCCATGAGGTGCGCGAGGCAGTGAGCGGGAGTTCGTTGGTAAGCTTTTCAAATTCACACCCAAACTCCTACACATAATTGTTTGGCCCTACGAGCCGGATTCATTTGAGTACTTGGTGTGGGGTTAATTTTCCTATTGTCCTTATTTCATAACTTCTTCAGTTTGCGTCGTTACGCGTCCAAAATGGCGGAGTTAATTCAACAAGATATTTTCGAACGCGAGATCATTCTTGATGATCTCCAACGTATATTACAGTTCAAAGATTCAGACGAGCAACAGTTTAGGTCACGCTCAAAAGAGTTAACTTTACAACAAAGAAAGTTCTCCAAACTTCAGGCAAAAATAGAAAAAGTCTTGATAAAGTCCAATTCTTTCGATAAGGAGGAACAACTACAGATTCGTAACAATTTTAATGACTGTTATTACGCAATTAGTGTTCACTTAGACAAACTTAAAGAAGAGGATAATGAGCGTAAACGAAGAATGTCGTCTAGTACGTCGATGAATAATTCAGTACTTACACATGTTCCATTTAATTCTAATAATAATTATTGTGCAAGTAGATTACCTATTCTTCCAATGCCTACCTTCTCAGGCGAGACCACGGATTGGCCTCCATTTTACGATTTGTTTCGTTCATTAGTACACGGCAAAAATACTTACACGGATACAGAGAAATTTCGTTATCTATTACTGTCATTAAAGAATGAACCCTACAACCTTATTAAATCAATACCAATTACAGACGAAAACTATAGTGTTGCGTGGGATATTTTGGTTTCTCGGTATAACAACAAACGGGCTATCGCCACGAAACATCTCGAAAAAATATTAGATATTGAACCTAGTACCGAGAGAATGACTCAAAGTCTAAGAAATTTACTCAATATTTATCAAGAAAACATCAAGGCATTGCAGGCGATGCAGTTTCCGATAGATCAATGGAGTTTCATATTAATGACGATTTTATTACGTAAAATTCCGTCGAGTATTCGAAAACGTTTCGAATTATCACTATCCAAACCATCGGATATACCCGACATAAATACATTGATAAATTTCTTAGAACGCGAGTTAGCCGCAAACGAATTCTCCTCTTACCCACAAAATAAAAATAATAATCTTGAAAAGGTAGGTACTTCTCGGACATCGGCGGCGATTCCATCGCGCAGTTACGAAGGCCTGCGTCGCGCGCTCGCAGCCAACGTCACGTCATCGAGTTCGAATGTAACAGACTTACAGTCTAACAAACAAAATAATTTAAAAAGTAATTGTTTATGTTGTGATGCTCAACATACGTTGACAAAATGTTCCAAATTCCTTAATTTATCTCCCCGTGATAGGTATTCTTTCATTCAAAACAAAAATGTTTGTTTCAATTGTTTACATGTTGGTCATGATTTAAAACAATGCAAATCCAACTTTGTGTGTCGTTCATGTCATAAACGCCATCATTCGTTAATTCATTTCGAAAAGTCTCACAGTTTAACAGTTATTAATGAAGTCGGTACGAGTGATATTGCTATTTCGCTTCCTGTAAACGAAACGACAGAGACAGCGGTGCCCAGTACTTCGCACGCCGCCGCCTTGACTGCGGTAAATCATGCGGGACACGATCGCACGAACGATTCGCAATCCATTGCTCCATCAGTTAGTGCGAGTACGGTGCTCTTATGTACGGCACTCATCAATGTTAATGTTGGCCCACAAAAACACACAGTTCGGTGTATTATTGACACAGGGAGTCAAGCGACTTTTATTACCGAGGCTTGTGTGCAGCGGTTAGGTTTACACCGTAGGCAAGCGCACGTTCCCGTGTTCGGTATCGGCGGGTCCGAAGTCTCAGCTGTTTTACCAAAGGGCATAGTATCGTGTCATATCACTCCTACGCACGGGGAGCAACCTTCAATTTCAGTTGATGCATTAATTTTGTCTAATCTTATTTCACGTATGCCATGTGTGACGTTGCCTTATACGGGATGGGCACACATACAGAATTTAAATTTAGCTGATCCAAAGTTCTATCTTCCACAATCAGTGGAAATGCTTCTAGGTGCGGATATACTATCCCAAGTTCTATTAGGTCACGTGATCAAGGGTCCACCTGGTTCACCGATGGCTATGAACAGCATCTTTGGTTATTTATTGATGGGTGACGTTTCATGTAACCAAAATATACCTACTTCTCTTCAAGTATGCCTCAGTAGCTTTAGCTCATCATACGATGACGGCATCAATCTGAGACGATTCTGGGAATTGGAGTCTCTTCCTGAAAAGATAATCTTAAGTCCCGACGAAGCGTTGTGTGAATCTATCTACGTAAATTCACATACACGCGATGAAGCTGGGCGATATGTCGTTCCACTTCCTTTCAAACCTAATGCTCCCGCCCTCGGCGAATCACGGGATACGGCGGTCTCCAGGTTTAGAAAATTAGAGTATCGTTTAGAACGTAGTCCTCAGCTTAAGGTAGACTATCATGCGTGCCTCCAGGAGTACTTGGAACTCGGTCACATGGAGCGAGTTGATATACCTACTTCGTTAGCTACTTGCTATTACATTCCGCACCACTGCGTGGTCAAGGAATCCAGTGAGACTACTCGCACTCGCGTCGTCTTTGACGCGGGTTGTAAAAATTCTAATGGAATATCACTTAATGATGTGCTACTGACTGGTCCGAAATTGCACCAGGATATAGTAGACGTTTTATTAGGTTTTCGTATCCATGCTATTGCTGTCACTGCTGACATCAAGCAGATGTACAGAAACATTAGATTACAACAATCCGATTGGGATTTTCAACGCATTGTGTGGCGTAAATCACCCACGGAACCGTTACTTGATTATCGATTGCGAACCGTCACCTTTGGTGTCAGCTCATCACCGTACTTAGCCCTTCGTACTATTCAACAGTTAGCTCAGGATGAAGCTGCTAACTTTCCGCTAGGTTCTAAGGTTCTCCTAGACCAGGTTTTCGTTGATGACATCGTCACCGGAGCAGGCGACGTAAAGAAGGCACTGGTTCTACAGCGTGAGTTAGTAGATATTTGTTCGTCGGCTGGTTTCGAGCTACGGAAGTGGCAGAGCAATTCGCCAGCGTTACTCGCTGCTTTACAAACGTCAGTCTGTCAGGGCGAGCGGCCTGATAACGTTTCTTTCGCTCTGATGGAGAATGACAAACAAATAAAGGTTTTAGGACTTCAGTGGAATCCTAAATCTGATACTTTCAGTTTCAGCGTTCAATCAACTACTGATAAAATTACAAAACGGTCTATACTATCACAAATAGCCAAAATTTATGATCCTATGGGATGGTTATCTCCTGTAACTATTTACGCGAAACATCTCATTCAGTTGTTATGGATGTCAGGGGTCGACTGGGATGAGTCACCTCCTGTAGATATTATAAACGCTTGGTCTAATTTTCTTAGTGAGTTACCATTATTATCCGAATTTCAAATTCCACGTGTCGTTTTTGCAAACGTGAATGTCATTCAAATTCACGGCTTTTCCGATGCTTCCGAGCGGGCTTACGCCGCGTGTGTTTACGCTCGTATATCCGATAATAGTGACAACGTTAAAACATTTCTTCTTCTTGCAAAAACGCGTGTAGCACCTATAAAACCGGTTCTTACGATCCCGCGACTTGAGTTGTGCGCGGCCGTCTTGTTATCACAGTTGATTGATAAAGTTAGAAGTGTGTACGATACGCACATAAACTATGAACACGTGTATGCGTGGACCGATTCATCCATCGTGTTAGCGTGGCTTCGTTCTCCACCACACGAGTGGAAAACATTCGTTTCGAATCGCACTAGTGAAATCTTATCCCGGCTGCCAGCCAATTCGTGGAGACATGTCCCATCGGCTGACAATCCAGCTGACGCACCTTCACGAGGAATGCTTCCTACAAGTTTTATAAAAAATGAGATGTGGCTCCATGGACCCTGGTGGCTCGCGCGTGGTTCTAGTTTCTGGCCAAGCCCCAAGAAAATACCAGAAGTCACTGAAGACAAACGTAATCTACCGTTGTCTAAAGTATCAAACTCTTCCACCTCAGCATCACCTGATGTGGTCGAGTATATTACAAGATTTTCCACTCTAGGCAAACTCGTTCGAATAACAGCACTGTTATTCCGTTTCTATAATAAATGTAAGAAGATTCACATTTCCTATCCAAAATACATAACTGTGTCCGAATTTAATTTTTGTTTGAATCGACTTATCCGTTTAGTTCAACATTCATGTTTTTCCGAAGACATTAAAAATATTTCACATGGAAAATATCCATCAATCAAACTACGTCGACTAAACCCTTTTATGGATAACAAAAATAATCTACGTGTAGGTGGGCGGATTCACAAATCACTTTTACCGTTTGTTTCCAAACACCAATTAATTCTGCCTAAGAAGCATCATCTTACAAATTTAATCATTGATCATACACATATCACGCATCTACATGCTGGTCCACAATCCGTGCAATACCTTATTCTTCAAAATTATTGGATAATGTCTGGTCGTGACGCTATACGTACGCGCATACATCGCTGCGTTTGTTGTTTCCGTGCACGCCCCGTGAATCCGCAACCATGCATGGGTCCACTACCGGCCGTCAGAGTGCGCCCCGAGCGGCCATTTTTAAGAACATCTGTTGATTTCGCGGGTCCGTTCTACGTTCGGGCAAATAAAGTTCGAAATGCGAAAATTATTAAATGTTATGTAGCTGTCTTTGTGTGTATGTCCGTCAAGGCCATACATCTCGAACTCGTGTCCGAGTTGTCAACTGAAGCTTTTTTGGCAGCCTTGCGACGCTTCACATCCCGTAGAGGTTTATGCACGGACATTTACTCTGATTGTGGAAGGAACTTTGTTGGTTGTAATAATTATCTACAAGAATTGTATGCTTTTTTACGTAATGATTCTGTTCAAGCCACCCTTAATTGTAAGGTTTTAGAACAAGGCATCACGTGGCATTTTCAACCTGCTTATGCCTCGCATTTCGGTGGCCTTTTCGAATCCGGTGTTAAAAGTTTCAAACATCATTTACATCGAGTCCTCGGTACGCAAACTCAAACCTATGATGAGATGCACACCCTACTTTGTCAAATTGAAGCGGTGCTCAATTCACGTCCACTTTGTTTATTAAGTGCAGACCCATTAGATCCGTTACCCTTAACACCATCGCATTTTTTAATAGGAGGTCCGTTGACAACCCTACCAGATATTCCATTATTCGAGAATGTTCCAAATCGACTCACTAGATGGCGTAGGGTGCAACAATGTGTGCAACACTTTTGGAAACGTTGGAGTCGTGAATATTTACACGAAATTCAACAGCGTAATAAATGGTTCCGAGATCGCGGCTCGCAACTCCGTGAAGGTATTATTGTCGTTGTACGTGATGATCATTTGCCACCATTAAAGTGGAGACTGGCTCGTGTCCATGCTCTTCATCCGGGTTCCGATAATGTTACTCGTGTCGTAACTTTACAAATGGGCAAAACTTTTGTGAAACGCTCAGTAGTTAAAATATGTCCTTTGCCCTTAGAATAATTACTTTGTAGGCTTTACTTAATATTGTTACGAATCTTAGTTAGGGAATCTAGAGTAAGAGTAAATTTAAGTTTTCGTTTTTCATGTTTCCGTATCATTTTCATTGCTCCTTCGAGTGAAACATTCTTATAATGTCTGTAACCTAAGGTTAAAAGAAATCCATTCTTTTAAGGCGAGCGGCATGTTACGTACCGTTCTCTTTCTGATAGGTATTAGGTACCTACTTTCTGCATTTAATCTCAGGAATTTAGATAACCTTTTGTTTCATCCCATATCTAGTACTCAAGTTTTTTGTGTGTGGTAAAAAGGATGTGATTTGATTAATTTGCCGGCTTGCTCATCGCCTATTCGCTGAGCAATCTGATTGGTCTACGATGAGCGACAGTAGCGCCGCTCTTCCGTGTGGATTTTCACTTGTACTTCTACACAACTTGTAAAATAACGTGCTCCGCGCGAGAAAAAACTTTCTTCTAATAAGAAGTGGTCCTTCAGTGTTTTAATGCTACAACCCCTCCAAGATACGAACAATAACATTAACCAACCCCTGTGGAAATAAATGTGAAGTGAGTTTTAGCTGGATTTAGGATGACTGTGCATGACGCCGAGCCCATGAGGTGCGCGAGGCAGTGAGCGGGAGTTCGTTGGTAAGCTTTTCAAATTCACACCCAAACTCCTACACAAATCATAAATATCCCCTCAATAACTTACACTAAATTTCCACTTTAATGCAATGACATCCCGCAGTCTCCTGATACTCTGGTACTAAGTTTGCGGTCGCGTCGCCAGTCATTGAAATGTTCGTCCGTGTATAAGTACAATGTTTACCACAACGATCGGACGGAGAATTGAAACTAATAATGAAGATTATTTTATGGGTTTCCTTTAATATCCTTGAAGAGAGCAGCATGGCAGCCCTGACTTACGGGTAGTACGCCATGGGTTAAAACCCAGGCAGGCGCATTACTTTGTGTAATCATCATCACCCTATAATGTTCCCACTGCTGGGACACAGGCCTCCTCTCAATGAGAGAGAGTGGGCTGTAACCCACGACGCGGGCCCAGTGCGGGTTGGTAGATGTCACATGTCTTCGAATTTTTTGTTCTAGGACATGCCGGTTTCCTCATGATGTTTTCCTTCACCGTTTTGAGAGCAGCGGTGATGAAATAAATTACACAAAGTAATGCGCCTGCCTGGGTTCGAACCTACGACTTACTGCTCGTAAGTCGGGGCTGCCACCAATGGGCCACCGCTGCTCTCTCTTTGTGTAATGACTTCAGTTTATCCGTGATCAAGGCGTTTGCAACAGCGCGGAAATATCGGGAACTCGAAACAATGTCCTGATAGTCTGTTAGTTTGCGGTTGCATCGCCAGCCATTGGGATGTTCGGCCCGTGTCTGCTACGAAGATCGGCCGTAAAATTGAAACTTTCTTTTTGAGGGGATTTTTACTGACCAATTTGAAACGAATAAATGATTTTTTTAAGTTAAGTTTAAAGAATTGTTATTAATTTAGTAAACCCAGTGTGTTGTAGGGAAGTTTTGATACAACTGGATATAACTTTGACGGCACGGTTAGCGCAGTCGTTGAGCGATCGACTGCTGCGCTGCGTGTCGCGGGTTCGATCCCCGCACGCAACAAATATTTGTATGGCCTACAGATAGTTGTTCCGGGTCTGGATGTTTGTGTATTTGAGTTTAAATGTTTGTAAACGCACCCACGAAACAGGAGAAATTCCTAGTGAAATTTCTAGTGAATTTTACAGTTTTTTTTTTATTTTCTTAAACGTTGCCCGTTTAAAAAATAAAAAAAAAAAACTGAAAAATTACTCATAATGCAATTAGCATGTTTTAGATTAGATAAGCTATATCTCCTCAATATCAATGTTCCTGTATCGTGTGGTTACTGCTTTACCTGTTGTCAGAGCTCTTATGCCGCCCATGGGCCTCTGACTTAACTTTACATGCCGTCGAGAAATAACTCTCAGCCATGCTGGTTTCCTCACGATGTTTTCCTTCACCGAAGCAACTGATAATCATACAATACGCACATTAATCCGAAAAATCTGCGTTGGGTTCGAACTTGAGACCTATGACTTGGCAGTACGATCACACCACTAGGCTGCACTAGGCACACCCAATTTCAATAAAAAATAACATACGAAAAGTAAAGAAACAAAGGGTACAAAGGGTTTCAGAGTAACTTCGTTATCTGAGCACTTGTTCGGTTCATGGTTGTAGATTATACCGATAATAAAATTGATAAGTTGACCTTTTATAAAATTCAGTTAATTGTCACATTTGGACCACTGGATTCACATCACAATTTCGTCATTGTATGTTATATATTCTTGAAGATAACATTAGCACTGGTTATTACGCACTTAATTGTCCGATTAGTGGTGATTTTATGTTTAAACGAGTACAATTACTATTTTAATGAAGTAAATATAATCAGAGCTGACATGTATCGTGACAGTAGAGCGCCATCTGAAAACCTCTTACAACATTTACACATTTTTGCAAACATTACCTACCCATACAAAACCCATTAACATAAACATTCTATTACCCACAACAAACCATATCCCACTAACGCAATAATAATACTCACCTGATGAAACGCAAAACTAACACTACAACGCTACGTGTAATCGTTAGCTGGCCGCATCATTAACATAAATAAATAAATATTATATAGTTCAGTTGAAAACGCAGCCATTTGGATGCGACCGGCACCCCGCCTCGGCCACACAACCGCCCCTCTTTTCTACAACTGAATATTAAAACAACACGTGACTTCCAATATTCAGCGTGTTACAATACGCCGCGGATGCAGGGTTAAGATGAGTGCACATCTACGCGAAACTATGGGTAGAAAGAGGGTTAAAATTTAACGAAATTGCGATGTTCGTTTTATTTGAACGGAGTTAATATGGGTATGAAAAGTTAGGTTAGGTTAACGGTTTGGTTTGTCTGTTATTTTCAAGTCTTTAGATTCTTAAGTCTTTAGACTTTATCATGTTAGTAGGAAGCTATCAAGAGCATTTACGCCTAACGACATTTCATACAAACTTTCAAGTCCTTATTTTCCGAAATGACTGAACTGAGCAAAAACATTTGCGAAAAATAGTGTTACAGTTAAATTAGACCGATTATAAATTATCTATACAAACAAAAAATTTCCAATTAGGTATATTTTTTTAAAGACATTTCGAACGGTCCATATCAACTAACTTGTATGGAGGTGGGCAAACTTTCGAATATAGTCGACTTCCTAATCATTCCATGCATTGTAGATGACTAGAAGAGTTAGGATGACCAAGGACGGATAGCTAGAAGGGAGATGACTGCTGGGATGAGGAGTAATAGGGAAGTATGGAAGAAGAAGACATGCTGCGCCGACCCCAAATAAATTGGGATAAGGGCAAGAGAATGATGATGACTCTCTAATCATTCCTTCATATATCCTGCTCGGTATTCGTCTTAGTTCGACCAAAGCTTTAATCCGAACATTTATTAAAATAAGACACGAAAACAACATCGTCATAAATTACGTCAATTTTCATAAAACAAAATTATAGTTTCAAGTTAACGTGATAACGTTAACAGATTAGCATAACTTCAAGTTATTCCGAATTAACTCAACGACATCGCATAAATAACGTTTGTTTAACATAATTTTGTTTCTCAAGTTTAACTGAATTTACGTTAATTAGCCACGTTTACTGTAATCCATTACAATTATGTAATTAATGTTACGCCTAATTTAATAATTGTATTTTGAGTAACAAATATGGTTGATGAATGTTTAAACGGATTAGATTTATCAAGTTCTAATTTAACAACTTTCATCACGTTTTCGGGTTATAAATATCTCTCTGCAACTTAAAGAAGCCTGCTCTGACCTTGTCCTGGGTAAAGGTCTTCCTCCACTCGTTCCATTTCGATATTAGTTTGGCCAAAAATTATAACAAACTGACAAATTAAAGTACTTCCCAAATAAAGTAGCATAATCTGTGCCCGCGATTTTGCCCGTGCAAATATCTGAATTATCGTATGGGAACTTCCTGAAGAGACATACAGAACAGAAACGGCTCAACGGAATAATTTGGCATACCTACATAATTTATTCCGAATGCCAAATTATTCCGGAGACAGTCAGAATTACTTCATCATTTGTACATAACATTATTAATATGGATATGAATAAAAACACTTCTTTTTTTGTCACCAGTGTGCACCACGCTTAAGAACGATATAACATTTTCACAAAGGTGCACGTATGAGATGCAACACTTTTAACTTGCGCAGTTGTGCTACCTGCCGATGTACTGCTGTAGCGTTTACCGACACAATAGAACCTGACAACAGTATTCTCGATATGTTATTATGTGACTTGAACTCGAATGTTTCTTTTTAACCTAATGCTTGATAGCAAAGACAGGGTTATGTGATAGAATTGTACGAAGCGGTAAAATGATTATGTTTCTTTATTTTTTGTATCATTTATTCTTGTTGCCACTTTTGTAGGCTTTTTAAAATACAGAGCTGAAAACAAAACAGTGTGCTTATAATGTTATGGGCTCATGAAACTGCGCATCCACACAGTCGGCTGGAGGCGGCGAAGCAAAAAATGCGCACGACCGAACTGAGAGGTGGTCACCGCGGTCGTGCGGTTTATGTGTGTGAGACATCAACGTATTTCGTACAAGCCAATACGACGTGATCGGCTTCACCGCGCGGACGAGTCGCGTCGTGAGAGAGCGCCTTACTAAACGCCCAATATTCACATTTTATATTACTTTAAGTCGTTTAGTGGAGTTAGTGTGATTATCTCAAACCATATTCTACTACATAACAATACTGTAGCTTTTCAAATATAGACAAAATCAAGGTTCTTTTGGAATTTCGCCAGTTACTCAAATACTCACCGAATTCTGTTGAATATTTAGTGGTATTACGAACAAATAAACAATTATATTCACAAGAAAAATGAATAAAACGAAACGTTCAACACCATGCATTCACTGGTTCACCTTGCATGTGTTTAAAATAATCTTCTACTTCAGCGTTCCGATACCTAAGCCGTTTATATTGAAATTTTTTTTGTGCTAGTCCTGAAAGAATCCGATGATATACGTAGTCGGGTTATTTTACAAAGGAATCGAATGAGCTCGAGTGCGCAATGAAGTGTAGATCAAAATGTTGATTTTAGATTCTATGTAGGATTGTTTTTTTTTTGCCAGGTGTTCTACATGAGTTTTAAAACTGGTGAAAAATTGTTCTTGCTTTATCTTGCAAACAGTCTTTCAGAATATGGGCAGATGAGATGGTTCGGATGGATTTCTTCATGAATAAAAATAATAAAAACTTTTTACCTCACCTTTTTTTTTGTACCTCGTACAATTTCTAGTCGAGTATTAACTTTCCATCATAACTAGAAGTTATTAGCAGATCATCCGCATAGATGAAAAAACACGTATTACAAATAAATTGGTGTTAAAACGAGTGCAATAAAAAAGATGAAGAAGAAGTCGGTTCAAAGAACTAGTTTCGCTTGAAAAGTTTTAGGCTGAGTAACGCTGTCTGTCTGTTACCTTTCCATGCCATAGTGGCTGAACGGATTTCGATGGCACACGAGTAAACCATGGCCTATATTTGTTTCTAGGATACTTCCAGGCTGGCGTGGGCAAAAGCTGGTAAAGTATTTTTTTAAGGAAAGGAAATTAACTCACTACTAACTCCATTAGAAAAATACTACTCGTGCTACGAAGTATGGAGATAAACAAGAAAAAAATATTATTAAGTTTCTCAGTTACTCTAACTGTATTTAAGTTTCAGTAACTTCAGAATGCAACGGACAGTCCGTTGCACCCATTTAATAACAAAACTTTGACAGCAAAAAAAACAAGAAGTTTTCCAGGTAAATTGTTGTTTTTATAAAACTGCATATTAAATAAGCTACAAAGATATATAAAGAACAATACTGTACGCTGTATTTTTTTGTAGGCACATCTTCTTAACCGGCCAATGGCCTTTACTGCCTGGCCACGACCTACACATTCAAGCGACACGCATGTTGCGAAAGCGACTGCAGAGGAAACAAATGAAAGTTATTACTTACACCCGTTTCTATGAACAAATAAAAGTGATTACTTGGTAAATGTCATTATTTAAGATACTCGATTTTTATCATCTACCAACCCGCACTGGGCCCGCGTGGTGGATTACAGCCCACTCCCTCTCATAGAGAGGAGGCCTGTGTCCCAGCAGTGGAAACATTATAGGCTGATGATGATGATGATGATGATGATGATTTTTATTCTTAATATATAATATTTGTTATAATATTTATTTTAGTAATTACTTGTAGTTAGAGTTCTTGGCTTTGCTTTCTTTGACGGTTCTTACTTCGTTTAAGTTCTAGTCTATTGCATAAATTATTACTTAAACTAAGTTCATTACTTTAACTTAAGTATTAGACTTTATTTATACTTAGAGCATTCCAAGAATTACCGCGATTCGACTTTCTCATGTAAAGGAAACGAGTGACGCAAGTCGCATGGTCGCATCACCGGAGGCCACGAACGACGCCTCAGGCAGGTAATAACTTGTAGACGTCATCACTGCTTCTCAGTTAATGCTTATCTAACAACAATACATTTAATTTACACCCACTCAACTACCTTTGAAAGGACTTTAAACAAAAAAGGGGTAGTAATCGGATTTCAGGAGCTGTTTGTATTGCTACGAAGCGGGCAAAGTACAGTAAGACCACTTGGAATATTACGTGATATTTTCACGTAAACGTAGCTAGTGGTTCTAGGATATGTCGGTTTCTTCACGATATTTTTTTTCACCATTTTGAGGATAATGATGATTTAATAATTTAGACGCTAAGTAACGCGCCTGGATTCGACCTTAAGAGCGTTTACGCCTTACGGCATTTCATGCAAACTTTCGTGTCCTTATTTTCCTAAATGACTGAAGCGATTTTAATAATTAAACAATTAAATATGCAACTAAATATTTTAAAGTTGTGTGCGAGCGTGCCTCTGATGCGTCTTCTGTACTTTTTTCGTTTAGTTCCATGGTCTCGAGTAGCTCGCAGTCATTACGCGGGTCGATTGGACCCGTTTTTACTTTGCTAGTGGCTTTTTAATTACCGTCTAACCTGTAATTACTTGGTGTAAAGTTCACGTTAAGCTTGGCGCTACGATAGAAATTAGTCTCTCCCTACGTTTTCTGTTACTGCATAATATTCAAGTTGGGTCTATGTTTATAAACATGTAAGAAAATTGTTCGTGACTAGCTTATGTATGTACTATCAGAAAAGTGGGAATAGGCTCATTTTTCAAACAAAATCCCGTGTACACGATGACCACATCTGTTTAACACCCTTACCTATATTGGTCCGCACAAATAGTTTGCGGGCTAATAGTCATCATCTTCATGATCATTTCAGCCCAAAAGACGTCCACTGCTGGACATAGGCCTCCCCCAAGTGTCGCCACATTGACGTTTTGGGGGGGTTTTGCCATAATGGCCACGCTTGGCAGGCGGGTTGGCGATCGCAGTAGGGTTGTTACGGACCAATAGTACTTAAACAAAAAAAATGTCAACCGAAAATAACGCGACCGCTTCTTAAAATGTTTTATTTAAAAAAAAATCTCAGGCTCTGTTACTGATCCGAGATATTTGACCACCGTTTTTCGACCAATAGGAATAAAACAAAAATCAAGGAATAGAATTTTTTTAACTGCTTTAACGCTACAAGCAAGGATAGTCCTTACCGTGCTACGATACCCAGTTTGGTGATAGTACGTGCGATTTTGTAATGGTCCCACGAAATCGTACTACTGGGATAAATATGTGTGTGTTTGTGTTGTGTTAGACTTTTATTTTCTTTTGCTTTGACTTTTTGACGAGAATAAGGTTTTACTAGACTAGCTATTAAAATTTCATAGGTTCTGGTTTCTAGATTACAGTATTGTAATGTATTTAGGGCATTTTTTTTAATATAGCATTCGAAAATACTATAAAACGTGTTTCCTCAAAGTGCAGCTGAAAGAAATAATTGTGTTATTAAAATATTTAGTGATTTGTGTCACAACCTTATTCTATAATCCGAACACAAGTTTAGCCATTGTAACGCCATCTTTATTTGACCCTTACTGTTCACCTCTGCCATAAAGTTCAGTCACAAAAAATAAATAAACCTCCAGATCTTTTTAAAAATAGAATTGATAGCAATCTGTGTGAAAACGTATCGACATCACAGATGCAAGTGACACGTAATTTACCAACCAATATATTCAAAATTAATAGCGACTAATTTTAAAGCGAGTGGTTTTACACTCACCGTTTTATTGCAAAATGATTTATATTTTCTGCATGACAAGATTTATTTAGGCACTCGTTAGATTAGAGGTACTTTATCGGTGTTTTTTTTTATATTGGTAGTCCATAATCTACTAGAGTTATTGAGTAGCTTTCAAAAAAACACGATCGTATTCACAGATATGATGTTTAATTATATCTTGGAACTGGTGAGGAGAAATATCGTAGGTACACAATCAACACAAAAAAAATTATTGAAAAAAAAAAATTGTTAAGTTAAAGCTAAGCCTAAGCTTGCTATTTTTTATCCATCCCAAGGTCGTCTTAAAAAGCTTGCTTTTGTGATAAAACCGCCCATTTATAAATTCTAAATTGTGATGATACGGGGTGTAAAGGACACCGACGTGAAAACATAGAATTTTTTATTCAGTTATTAATAAAAAAAATCTGCTGTTTCCTACAAAAGTGCAATACCTATACGTTTAAAAAGTATTTTTCTACAAAAGTGCAATACCTACACGGTCAAAATGTATTTTTCTATAAAAGTGCAATACCTACACGGTCAAAATAATAACCGGGCAAAAAATTTTATGTCCCCCCACAAAAATTTTTTGTCGGTTATTAAAAAAATATCAGAATACAAAATATCGCTGATTACACCTTGTATAATTTGTATGGTATTATATTGTATGTCCAACAATATCTGACCATCACAATTCCAGGCAGTGTTAGTTAAAACAATGGAACCGCGGCAAATAAACGTCATTCAGTGATCGTTTCCAGCTTAGTTAGTTCGCGGCTTTTGTGGATGCGGTCAGTGGTCTGCGGTCACACCGGGGCTCGACCGTATTTAATAAATACGTTCTAGAATGCAATTAAATCAATACCGGTTGTGTTTTGAAAACGTTTTGTTATTGGAACACACGTGGAGTTTTAGCAAACATCACACTTACACATTTTGATAGAAGTGATTTTACTGCTATTAAATGTGAGCCAAGATCTGTTTCTGAGAAATTGGTAATTACCCAATATTTTGATAATAAATCCAAGGAATTCTGGTGATGGTTGTGGGGATTCGATGGATACGAGTCGCACGGAACCGGTCTATGTGGCGACACTTGGGGGAGGCCTATGTCCAGCAGTGGACGTCTTTCGGCTGAAATGATGATGCTGATGATGAATCCAAGCATACATAGCTATGATTCATTTGTAAACACAAGCCCAACAAGGTGAATGTTATACACCTGCTGTCCAAGTCCCGGTTATTTCCATTGTAGAGGAGGTTATTCCGTGGATGGGTGACCACCCATTACAAGCAACATAAAATGAAGCAGGAGGAGCTCGTGGCTATAATAACAGCCGGTCGGGTCGATCTTCAAGTAAAGCCACACTTGCCTGGTTTGGTCTGTAGATGGGTGACCACCCATTACATACTAAGATTCCTCCGTGATTCGGAAAGCACGTTAAGGCGTTGGTCCCGGCTGTCAATTGTAGATCTTTGAAAACCGTTAAGTAGTCCGGCTGTCAATTGAAGATCTTTGACAACCGTTAGTAGTCTTGTGGCCCGTAAGTCAGTGTTACGAAGGGGTATCATATTACCCAGTACTAACTGGGTTGTGAAGGTCAGATAGGCAGACGCACCAAGTAAAATACTGGTATTCAGCTGCATCCAGATAGACTGAAAAGGCTAGGCAGACGATAGTTATTTCCATTGTAACTCATTTGTCGAGCAAAAAAAACCACTTAAAAGTTAAATCCCAAGTCACACCGCTACCTTTTACATAAACTATAATTTCCGACTCTTCGATTACACTTCTTATTCCCTACTCTTACATAAAACAGCTGAAAGCAAAAAATATAAAGGTGAGTGTAGACTAGCACAGTATCTATAAACAATATTATTAATATAATAATATAATCTTGCTGTGCCCTACAGAGATAGACCCTGTTAGGGGCGGGCACAGCAAGATTCACATTATATTAAAATTTAATTTAATAGAGTTAAAGTTAAATAACAATTTCTAAAACTTTCAATTATAGAGTTTTAGTAAAATACGTAGTACAAATTACACGATAACAATTATACACATAATATTAACGCTACATCATTATATCAATATTATTTATAATTATTGAGATTAATTGTATTATTGTTAAAGTGTGTGTGTGCTGATTTGTCTTTTCAAAATATATAAATATATAGTTCTAGCTATTTTACCTTTTTTATTAAATTTTATGAGCTTCGAATCTGTAAATATATATTATTGTAGATATTTACTAATAATTATTAAGATATTCTATGAACCAGTACTTACTGGGTTGTGGAGGTCGGATAGGCAGTCGCTCCATGTAAAACACAGTTATTCAGCTGCATCCGGTTAGACTGGAAGTCGACCCCAGGAAAGTTGGAAAAAGGCTAGGCAGATGATGAAGAAAAATGCATCAGAAGCGCTCAGACATTTTAAAAAGAAAAGTAAACACAAAATAGAATGGAATGTCAAAGGTAAATGCTGACTAGCCATGAGAATTCCTTAGAACACTGAGTCGATCGGTCACACGATGTTACAGTACATGGAAATGTTCGAAAAAAATGCTCCAGTGTATACTAACCTTAGAGGAAACATACGTCCAAACGCGAGAATGAGTCCAAAACTCATTTCCGCCGTTTCCTCACAGAGATGTCGCGTAAAGTTTTCAAATTTCATTTTCTGACCCACTAAATTCTTATTTCATATATAAATGAACGTTTAAGTCTTGCTGTGTTATTAAGTTTTCTGTTTCGTTGCTCCGAAAGAGCAATGAAAATGCCTTTTCGTTTCATATGTGCTACAATGATTATGCTGTTGAGTAATTTTTAGCCGATTTCTGAAAAGGAGGTGGTTCTCAATTCGGTTGTTTTCTTTTTATTTTATTTTTATTTTCTTTTTTTAATCTAATTTTTGTTACCATACAACTCCGAGATTACTGGTCTGATTTACGTTTTTTTTTATTAAATCAAAAGCCTCTTTTTCAAATTAGACTGAGTATTAGAGGTTTCTGAACTACAAATTGCATAGGACTGTTGTTACCCTAATACGCAAATGCTTCACCACTTTCTAGTAATTTAGTCGAGGAGTAGCAGTGATAAAATAATCTCCAAAGTTTCAATAACCAAATTCAAAAGTATGCGAATTTTGCAATTTATTTTCACTAGGATTGCAAATGTTCTCGATCGTCTATATAATGTCAACTCAATACACAAAAGTCAAAAATGCAGACCAAAAATATTGACTACAGTAAAAGAAACTTTTCCACACGAAATGAAAAGAATTGGCCGTTGCTGCGTCGTAGCTCACGCGTTTACGTCACTGCTACGCCAGCTCGGCTGACAGCTACGCGTCGTAGCAGATAATCCACTACGCGTCCAGTTATATTCTTGGAAAACTTCGTTAGCCACCGAGCGTGTATTGAGGGGTCTAGTGGAAGTTTTTAAACATTATTGATCGTAAGTTTTTAAACTGACATGGTCACTAACACTATCAACAACACTTGTAACGGGATATTTACCATGTTTATTATTTGTTATGAGTTCCCGATATTTCGGCGCTGTTGCAAACGCCATGATCACGGATAAACTGAAGTTATTGCGGGTGGATGTTTATGAGCAGACAAAACGGTCTACCCTCTTTCTTGTTCGTTTTTTGCGCGCCGTACCACTACCACTGTCACTCACAACTCGATCCTGTTCCCGACACACGAAACTCACTGTATCCACTCGCGAACTTTTTACGGCACTCTTTCGGTTTTTACACAGTTTAACCACTGGATTCCAGGCTCTTGACAGTTGAAACCCATCCTCCCGATTGAAGTTCCTATATTTAGTAATTTCAATAGCTTCTCTAACCAGTCTAGGTATATAGTGGCGTTCTGTCGAGATGACCTGAGGGTTATGTAACTCAATCCAGTGGTTCGATCCTGATTCAAGCAGATGTTGAGCTATGGCCGATTTTTGGGTGTCGTTATTTTTCACCGCCCTGATGTGTTCCGCTATTCGACAAGCTACCGTACGTTTCGTCTGACCGATATACGACTTACCGCAACTGCAATCTACTTTATAAACACCGGGTTTTTCTAACGGAAAGTTGTCCTTCGGCGAACGCAGCATCTGAGACACTTTCTTGAAAGGAGTGAAGACAGTCTTTATGGCGTATTTCCGAAGAATGTTGGCAACTTTATCTGTCACTCCCCTCACATACGGCAAAAATGCTGGCTGCCTCTCAACCTCGCACTTCCGGTGCTTACGAATAGTTTTTCGTTGGAGTTGTGTGGTCTTCCCAGTATATCCGTTTCTCTGTAGGACCTCCTGTACATGGATGGGGATGTACTTGTACTCAAAGCGGATAAAGGTAATGCTACTGTGGTCATGGACGTTTCCGAATATGATGCTAAGATCCGCAACTTGTTGAGTGATGTGCACACCTACAAGCTAGTGAACTACAACCCGACGGCACGAACGAATCGCAGTACACGTAAAATAATACAGGAGTATCAACATATAATAACTGATGATACAGCAAAGTACTTGCTCCGTCCTAGGAATATACAGCCGCCTAAATTATATGGCTTACCGAAAGTGCACAAGCAGAATGTTCCGCTACGACCCATAGTCAGTCAGATTGACTCGCCCACATACTACCTAGCGAAACATTTAGCTAGTGTTCTTCAACCATTAGTTGGACGTTCAACATCTTATGTGAAAGACTCTCGCCATTTTATTGACATCTTGCAAACCATCAAACTCCAAACTAATGACGTAATGGTCAGTTTCGATGTTGAGTCCCTTTTCACAAATGTACCAGTGGCGGACTGCATGGAAGTAGTTAAGGTAAAATTGCAAGAAAATAACATCCCTGTAGAATACGTGAAATTATTATATCACTGTTTATCTACCAGTTATTTCATATACCAAGGTCAATATTACCTGCAGATCGACGGTGTAGCTATGGGCAGTCCAGTGGCTCCAGTAGTAGCCAACATTTGGATGGAGCATTTTGAGGAGTTAGCTATCTCCACTGCATCTACACCTATAAAACTGTGGAAGAGGTATGTTGATGATGTCTTTGGTATCATTGAAGGAGATGAACAGGAGGTTGAAGTATGCTTGGCACACCTGAACAGCATACATGGTAAAATAAAATTCACGTACGAGATGGAAAATGAGCAAACAATTCCATTCTTAGACGTAAAAATAGAGGTTCGTCCTGACGGTACTCTCGGTCACTCAGTCTACCGGAAATTGACTCACACGGATCGCTATCTACACGCTGATTCTCACCACCATCCCAGACAGCTGAACTCTGTAGTGACTTCACTCACCAACCGTGCATATGATTTATGCGACGAGGAACATTTACGTGCTGAACTGACACATGTACAGGAGGTCCTACAGAGAAACGGATATACTGGGAAGACCACACAACTCCAACGAAAAACTATTCGTAAGCACCGGAAGTGCGAGGTTGAGAGGCAGCCAGCATTTTTGCCGTATGTGAGGGGAGTGACAGATAAAGTTGCCAACATTCTTCGGAAATACGCCATAAAGACTGTCTTCACTCCTTTCAAGAAAGTGTCTCAGATGCTGCGTTCGCCGAAGGACAACTTTCCGTTAGAAAAACCCGGTGTTTATAAAGTAGATTGCAGTTGCGGTAAGTCGTATATCGGTCAGACGAAACGTACGGTAGCTTGTCGAATAGCGGAACACATCAGGGCGGTGAAAAATAACGACACCCAAAAATCGGCCATAGCTCAACATCTGCTTGAATCAGGATCGAACCACTGGATTGAGTTACATAACCCTCAGGTCATCTCGACAGAACGCCACTATATACCTAGACTGGTTAGAGAAGCTATTGAAATTACTAAATATAGGAACTTCAATCGGGAGGATGGGTTTCAACTGTCAAGAGCCTGGAATCCAGTGGTTAAACTGTGTAAAAACCGAAAGAGTGCCGTAAAAAGTTCGCGAGTGGATACAGTGAGTTTCGTGTGTCGGGAACAGGATCGAGTTGTGAGTGACAGTGGTAGTGGTACGGCGCGCAAAAAACGAACAAGAAAGAGGGTAGACCGTTTTGTCTGCTCATAAACATCCACCCGCAATAACTTCAGTTTATCCGTGATCATGGCGTTTGCAACAGCGCCGAAATATCGGGAACTCATAACAAATAATAAACATGGTAAATATCCCGTTACAAGTGTTGTTGATAGTATTATTGATCGTGTTTACATAAACTTCAGTTTTAATGAAAATCGATTTTTTCCAAGAATTGGAAGGACTGGAGGTGTAGTGGATTATCCGATGAGGCCAAGTGCGAGTTTCTTCACCTTTTACAAGTTTTGTATCACTGCATTTTATTTTTACTAAAATTTTCTGTGAGGTGAATAAATTGAAATATTGAAAGGTTAATGTTATTCAGTAAAAAACCCATGATGAAACATATAAAAGGCTAACCTTTGTTCACAGTTATTACCGCGGTGCTTTAAATGCTCTGGAGATTGGAAATCATCCTCGAAAGTACTACGGAATACAAAGTATGAGTCTTTTGTCCCAGGTCATAGTTGATGATAAAAATGCTTGGCTCAATGCTGGTCCTGCTCTACAACCATAGGGACAATCTGAATCATGTCAATTACCATGTTAAGTTTTGTGAAAGCTGCAGAGATTGTAAAAATATATTTGCAATGTATAGATTCAATCTCTTAATATTATATAATTGCATAGCACATGTCTGAGTACTATGTACTGGAAAGCCACCATTTACTAAGTACACTACATCTTTCATTGACGCGTTTTTACCCTGGTGGTTGAGTGAATGTCATGCTCATTTAAATGTCACGCTTATGGTGGTGGGTGTGTCGGGTCATTTAGTTCCTTTCAATATGCTTGAGTTGAATGATGGCTGATACATGCGTCATGTTCGTGAACGGGCGCTGTCAGTTGTAACTGGTCGTCTCTTAGCTGCCACGGGTTAATTTAATGACTTAATTTTTGAATTACTAATTTAATCTTTTACTCTGGACGCTCTTAACTGGCCCGTATTTCAATATCGTTCTCATATATTTGTAATTCGCAACATGAATGACGTAACTAAGATTTTGTAATATATTTCGATTTAAAAGAGTGTCCATGGAGTTTCAAATCAAATCAAAATCATTTATTTTAAGTAGACCAATTACAGGCACTTTTGAAAAGTCAAACAATAAGAATGAAGCTACAGTCCCAGTCACAAGACATAATAACTGTGAAAGTACTGTATTTTTTTCCCATTCCAAAGCGTAGATCTCTATGGAGAAGAATGGGCAAGAAACTCCATGGACACTCTTTTATATCAGTAGGGTGTTACAAAAACCTTGGTTACATCATTCATGTTCAGATGGTACATTATGTGAGAATGATGTAGCAAGACGTGCACGTTAAAAGTGTCCACAGTAAAACAAAAAAACGACAGTTAAAAAATAAAATAAATAGTTCAAAATAAGCCGTGGCAAATGAGATGACCAGGCACAACTGACAGCGCCTGTTCACGAAAATGACGCATGGATCAGCCATCATTCAACTCAACCATTTTGAAGGGAACTAAATGACCCGACACACGCGATACCATCAGCGTGACATATAAGTGAGCATGCCATACTCTTAACCACCAGGACACATTGAAGTCAATAAAAGACGTAGGTTTCCAGTAAATGATAGCTTTCTAGTACATAGTGCTCACACAATATGGGCTATGCGACTATACAATACTAAATTAATTGAATTTATACAATGCAAAGTTAGTTTATACAATCTTCAGCAGCTACAACAAAACTATTTAATGCTATCAATTCATGCACCCCTGTCCATTTGGAGCAGGACCGGCATTGAGCCAAGCATTATTATCAGCGATATAATCGTCTCTCTCGTTTCTTACCCATTCTTCTCGATAGAGATCTACGTGTTGGATGGGCAACCACAGTACTTTCACAAGTTATTCTGCCTTGTGACTGCGACTGTAGCATCGCTATTTTTTTGTTTTTGACTTTCAAAAGTGCCTGTAATGGTCTAATTGAAATAAATGCTTTGAGTTTGAGTCTATTCGATACCAAACATAATTAAAATCCTTTCAGCCGTAATTGCATGAAATATACCAAACACAAAGAGTTACTTCCGCATTTATAATATGCATAGCTCCTACCTGCTTACTACGTAGAAAACGGTAAGTTGTTCAATATGCGATGGGTTGGCGGTGTGATAACTTATGCACACGTGTTGCTCGTGGCTTCAAGCACTGCTAATGCATCTTCTACTAACTTGAACACGAAAATCGGTAAGGTAACTTGATATAGCAGCCGGATTCAGGTACCGCGGTTTTGAGTTTCTTGTTGTTTAACTTCTAGATGATAATGTAAAAAAAATAATGTCGTAAGTCTGGTAATTACAAAATAACTGCTTTTTAAATTAAATGAATTATATTTATTTGTATAGGTCAAAGTGAAAATGAAACGAAGTCGTCTTTCTTTGTATGGACATGTGATGAGGAGGGATGGAACACATGTGACTAAAATAGTGAAGAATATGAATGTGGATGGATGGAGAGGGAGCGGAAGACCAAAGAATAAATGGATGGATTGTGTGAAAAATTTTATGAAGGAAAAAGAAGTAAATGATAGCATGACGAATGATAGAGGAGAATGGAGAAAAAAGACGTGTTGCGCCGACCCCAAATAAAATGGGACAAAGGCAGGAAGATGACGATGATAATGTAAAAAAATTATACAATTATATTGATTGACAGAAGGCTCAGCAATCCCTACTGAATTTAAAATACGTGTAATCGAGACCAATTCCATTGAGTTGGTTAAGCAACAGATTTATTACTCTATTGATGGGCACTAGTAGGTGTTTTGCGATGGTTTCTGTATGAAGACAAACCATCGACAAACTGCCATAATGAAAAACAAGTGGTGAAACAGAAGTTTTTGCGTAGGGGTCTGCCTAAGTAACTAGGTGCTGTTTGCCTTTTTGTTAGTGAAAGGGGACATTAGATGATTAGTTTAAGAGCATAGACGTGCATTAAGCAATGTTTTTTAAAATCTTCTGATGGAATCAAATAGTTAAAAATTTTACTCTGTGTGTGAATTTAACGAATACATGCGTTATATGTAGCAAAAGAATTTTTCATCAACAATTTTCAGATCATTTTCAGAATATCGTAGAGTGGCCCAAATATATGTTTATTTTAAAAAGGCCTGTGCGCTATAAATTACGTTTATATTCGATTCAGTGTGCCGCTGCCATAAATGTCATCGGACGGGCAAACGACACCACTGGGGGCGCACTGTATCAGCTGTCGTTGGCATTGTGGTGCAAGGCAAGAGATGAGAGCTGGATAATTTATCTGAGCAACTATGCAGGATGGACGGGACATCGATGCACAAATTCAATACATTATACTGCACTCCCCTATATTCATTATTTACATTGTTTATGTAATTCTAATGACATGTGTATGTGTAATTTTATTTGTTCTTGATTATTTTAATGTAATGTTATATGATTTTTAATAATATTTTTTATATAATGTATGGACTATGTCTGAAATAAATGAATTAATATTATTATATAGATTTTTTTTCGTTCTACGTTATATTTTCCAACTGTTGGGCAAAGGCATCCCCTCCTTCAGATTTTTTTATTATTTTAAGAAAAAAAAAATAAGTATTTTATTGCGTGAGAGAATGGTAGGAAAAAAGACATGATTTTCGCTATTATATCTGCTATTGTAACTTTGCAACACAATTTCCTTTGTGATAGTACTGACAATGACATTCCGCTTATGACATAAAATATCAGTTTTCAAATTCATCTTAATAATAGCTACGAAAGTAGCACTTGTAGCATATTTAATAAAACACCTTTTTTTCTAAGGGCCATTAGAGCAAAGGAAACTACAAAAATTTTATAAGTTGTTATACTATTTCAAAAACATCCGTAAGTAACTTATCCGTAAGTAACTGCTTTAAAAGCGTTTCGTTTTACAATAACGATTTTTAAAAGGATCGGCAGTTTATGCTTAACCAATATATTTTTGACTTTTCGACCTTCAGCATCCCCAAAAGATAATCACTCTAGGCCAACTTGTATTTTACTTAAATATCTAACTCTTGAATCAACGAAGTATGACTCTATTAATAAATTACTCCATTTTCCAAGAAGTTATCTTCAATTTAATAAGGCAAGAGTGTATAATCATATCGTTAAACCAATTTACAATTAACGCTACCTCTCACATTTTGCGCCATAAAATGTGCAACAGCAAAAATCACTTTAATATTTTATCGGAAATAACGTTAAGTTTCTCAAATTACCGTAACCACATTATTATACCTACTGCATTTTCATCCAGTCACTATTTCCAGTTTGGTAAAAGAAATGATGGAAAATATTAAAACGATCCATTTTCATGCAATTTGAGGTTATTTTGAAGGTTGGTTGATTTGTAGTTTAATAGTGATTTGCTGTAGCCCTGAACTGGTTAGTGATACTATCGTTTTCACAATGCTGTCGTTCGATTTATTCGTATCATTCTGCTACTTGTGTTTTGGCGAAAATTTTATGACCGGCCGCCTGCCTGACGTTAACCCTCTTTGGAAATGCTATTGTACATATCTATTGACTGTACATATGCTAAGTATTCCATTAGCCGCCTCTTACGACACACGCTGGATGAGATGGTGTGCTGGTATTCTTTAAATCCGGAGAAGACGTACTGCGCCAACTCCAAAATGAATTGGGATAAGGGCACAGAACGGAGGTTAAACCCTGTATGTAAATGAAACTAGTACCTGTGGTAATATGTAGCAAAAGATTTTTTCATCAACAATTTTCAGATTACTTTCAAAATATCGTAGAGTGGCCCAAATATATGTTTATTTTAAATAGACATTTGCGCTATATATTATGTATATAATCGATTCAGTGTGCCGCTGCCATAAATGAAAAAAAAATGCCACACATGATACTTCTCCATTCCCTACGACACGAATAGATCGTCCTTCTTTGCCAGCAAGGTAAGATTTTTTTTTATTTAAAACACTTTTATTGGCTTTACCTGCAGCTAACTATGTAAAAATGTTGCATGCATGTTTAGTTTAGATGGCTATGGTTAGCTAAGTGACGTCATTCTAAATTCAATATGGCGGTCTCCCAAAGATCAATATCATCTAGTTATTTTGTATGCTGATCAGAATACGAGAAAGCGTGTTGTTTAGATTATTAAACTATAAGTTCAATTGTTTACCGTAAGTATAATAAAATTCCCAGGCAGCACACAAGTCAGATAATTGGCCAACAATTTAACCTTATGCAGGCTTAAGCTTTATTATAAATGTATACAAGTTGAGTGTATTGCCAAGTTCTGTTTGAAAGATTTTTTTGCTATAATAATGCTTTTAGATGAGTTAGTTCTGTAATATGCTGATTTTATTTCTTAAAACTGAATAGTCATCTTAAACAGACCTGTTACTCAAGAGTGTGTGTAACCTTTTGTATAACACTGGTATAAAATTCCATTATCAAGCATGGTACTGGATAATTTAGGTTCTGTTTTCTTTTAGCTGTATTACACATCACATCTTGACAGTTATTCAACTGCAGTATAAAGTTGGTTTTGTTTCTGTTATGAAGTTTATAGTAACTTAACAGAAATTATGATAGCTGTTATAACTGCCGCTTTAAGTACGAAATTACCGTCATGTGCAGCTAATTGTGGTAAAAGCAATAGTAACAGATTCTTATGCAGAAGTTTGCTGGGTACACACGAAAAGAATACGTTTTTAAAGCTAGAAGAACTATTCTGCAACATTAGTAAGCATTTAGCGGCTAGTAGTTGATATATATTCAGACTGAATGTATAACTATATATATTACGTTAGTTGTAATTTCTTGTGTCGTAATACTTATATTGAATATTAAATAATTATCAGAATATGATTAGAGCTTAAAAGATCAAATAAATACCTAAAATGTGGGTTTCAGTACTTATGCCTGAATCCTAATTGTTTGATTTACAGTACAAATGAGTGTGATTATAGAACAGTTATCGCAAATATGTTGTGTGAAGATCACTTTTAACCAGATAACAGCTTATTAAGTGGATACATAAGGTCTTTTATGCAGACATAAGACGAGAAGCCGCTGTGCAAGCAGATTTTAGTCAGAATGAGAGCCGCCATAATGAATAACATAACCTATTAAGTAAGTGGAATTTCATACTCAAATACTCAATTTCAATAACGAAATCGTTTATAATACTCTTTTAAAATGATTACAAAGTTATTTTTAAACCCTTAAATTGCATAAAACATAAAAATTTTTCACTCGCAAAAACAAACCAACAAACGAAATGTTGTTTATTTCTCAAAAACCTGGCTTATCAGGTGGCGCGTGAAAATTTTACACGAAATAGATATATAAATACACGGTAAAGTTGCATGCGCACCTACAATTTCTTTCTATAAACATAACAACACAATAATTTGGCAAAATCGCTTGATTTTAATTCTGTCACAGTACGTAACGTTATTTGTACGGTATTTGTCAATTTAACTTTAATTTGAATAGCACTTGATAAAAATATACTGAAATAAGCTAAATGCTGTGTATCATCTGAATATTAGAGCTATGAAGGACTTAACCATAAATTTCATTCATCATTCATTCATCATCTGGCTAACAGAGCTGTAATACTTGTATAAAAAACGAAATGCTTTTATGCAGAGGATACACAGCTTGACGTATAATTATTCAAAACTTATTCAACTATTACGTTGCTATTACACAGCTATTAGCAGAATAATTTTGTGCCCAAATTGCTTGAATAACGTCTGAGTAAGCGCCAAATCAGCCAATTATGGTAGTCTTATTCAGCAATTCGTTTCTAGAGGACTGCTGTTAAACAAAACTTACTCAGAAGGTTTGCTGCCTGGGTTCTCCTCAAACTTCACCCCAATGTCATCTCCCCTTTACTCGCATATTTAATTGATTTAACCCAAGTTTTAACTTTCAGTTTGCCTTGCTGTTAAATTTTCGTGTGTTGAACTTACCGCGTATTTATTTAGACAAAGTTCGTGTACATTCGCTAAGTACTGTCTACACAAAATGGAAATTGCGTTTATAGTGAAGAAGACAAATGATTTGCTTCAACACAAATAAAGTTATAGTAGTGACAACCAACTCACCTTGTAAAAAAGAACGAAAATAAAATTAATGTTTTTTTTTATAATATTCTCCTAGATAGATACAAGGAGGTGCACAGAAAACAAGAAAAGAAAAACAGAAATGTGTGCCACACCGCTCCGCCAGATTGTTCCAGTTCAGCAAAACATAATATGCCAGGCAACTAGTGCCTGATGCTGATTTTCAACTGGACCTGGTATATAAGACGCCACTGCTAAATTTAAGGCTCCGCCAATTTACACCTTACCAGCTTTCCCTCGATGATGCGAACAAAAAGGCTATTGGAGGCAGCTTGTACCAAACGGTCCACACTGCAGAAGATCGCATGGCTTGCAGACCCCACGTATTAGAGTTAGAGAGTTAGAGTTCATTTATTTGTCAGAAACATGAGTATGCACACACAAAAGCATGCAAGATGTTTGGAAAATTACATACAGGATCACAGTCATGTTTTACCTTTACGGCGTACAAATATGTATTACAATAATATTTCATAATATTTCAATTAATTGTAACTATTAAACATTAAACATATAAAAATTAAAAAAAAAACCCACAGAATTGAAATTAATTTGTCAACGATTGCAATAAATTACATTTGCATATAAATAGAGGTACAGCATAAGCAATTCAAAAATCAATTAAATTAGATAAGTACAAGCACAAAATATCATGTCAAAATTATTCAAATGTCAAAATAAAATAATAAAAAACTAACAACAGTCAACAAAACCAAACTTCGCCCCCGGATTAGAATTACATTAGAATTAGCATGTTTTCTCCATTAGAAATTCAGCAATACTATAAAAACATTTGGCTGCTAAATACTCTTTTAGTTTCTTTTTAAATAAGTTAGTAACAGTTATGTCTCTGAGTGCCTGTGGTAGGTGGTTAAATATACGTGGTGCCATGCAGAAAACACTTTTACGCATTAGTGCTGTATTGGATGGTCTCACACACAATCTGTGCTTATATTTATCGCGCCGGTTACGGTTATCCATATCTGATTGTTTCTTAAACAGATGCGGGTTTGATTTTACGAACATCGCAATTTCAAAGATATAGAGTGATGGGAGGGTAAAAATTTTATACTTTACAAAGAATGGCTTGCATGAGTCGGTTGTTTTTAAGCCGAACATGGTTCTGATACATCTCTTCTGTGACCTAAATATTAGTTCCTTAAAGGTTGAATTTCCCCAGAAGATAACACCAAATCTCAGAAGAGGACCAACTATGCCATGATACGCCGTAAGCTTGGCATCCACACCCAGAACAGGAGCGATTTTGTAGAGCATATAGGCTGCCTTACTCAGTCGCTTGCTTAACTCCTCTAAATGTGGTTTCCAGTTTAATTTTTTATCTATTGTGAGCCCTAGGAACTTACTTACATCCACTTTACATATCTGCTTGTTATTGTTATGTATATTCAGGTTATTAGTTTTGTTCAAACGCTGACTGAATATTACTTTCGTTTTATCAATGTTTATTTTAAGATTATTATTACTCAGCCACATAATAATGGAGTCAACTGTATGATTTATTTCATCTTCATAATTTTGGTCATCTATGTATTTAATAGTAACTGTGCTATCATCGGCAAAAAGTGACATCGGGTTATTTGTTACATTTGGAAGATCGTTACTATAAATTATAAATAGTAGAGGTCCCAGGACACTCCCTTGTGGAACGCCATACATAACTGACTTGCGTTTGGATGTAAATATCTGCTCTTCTTTAGTAACATGATTGCACTGACTTATTTCAACATACTGCTTTCTGTTTCTGAGATATGATTCAATCAATTGTAGAACATTTCCCCTAATTCCGTAAGCATCTAATTTATCTAATAATATTTTATGGTCCACGTAGTCAAATGCCTGTGTCATATCGCAGAACACTGAACATACTGGACGCCTTTTATCAACATTTTCTACTACATTGTTTAGGAAATCATAGATTGCCATGTTTATTGTCTTACTTTTCCTAAAACCTTTTTGATCATCTGTCAGAATGTTCATTTTTTCTAAAAAATTATATATTTGTACATATAGATATTTTTCGAATACTTTCGATAATATAGGTACAAGCGCTATTGGTCTATATGACTCCATTGACATCTTCTCAGTTTTTTTCAGGAGTGGTTTTATTACGGCAATTTTGAGGTGTTCTGGGTATACACCTTCAATTATGCATAGGTTTAGAATTTGGCTTAGAGGTTTACTAATGATGTCACCGACTTCCTTGACAATATGTGTGGAAATACCATCATGGCCTGTACTCTTTGTATTTTAGAGTTAATAATTTTTGATATGTCATGGTGGCTACTCGGTGGCATAAATATGGAGTTTTTATTTTTGGATATATTTTCTGTAACATTTTTACCACAATTAGGAACAGGTTTCACCTTTTCTATAAAAAAATTATTGAAAGCTTTTGCTATTTCAGTTGGATTAGTTTCTGTTTTATTGCCTACTTGAATTTGCGTAATAGCCTCCTTCGGTACATTCACTTTGGAACTGTTAATTATTTCCCATGTAGTTTTTATTTTGTTTACTGATGTTTTGATTTTATGTGTATTTTGAGCGCGTTGGGTCAGTTTAATTATTTTTTTGTACGTTGTAGAGTATTTTTTAAATTTATCTCTACTTTCGTCACTGGGGTTCAATCTATAGCGCCATAGGAGTGCCCTTTTCTTTTTGCTACAAAGTCTTATTCCACGTGACACCCATTGTGGTTTCCTATATGTCTTAACTAAGACTCTTTTCAATGGAAAACATAGTTCATAGAGTAACAAGAATGTCTCTATGAAAACATTGAATGCTTTATTTGGATCATTGATTTGATAAACTTCAGAGAAGCTTATATTTTTTAAACAATCTTTAAATTTGTCCACATTTTCTTGATTATAATCTCTTCGATGTATATACCATTGGTTAATCAAGCTTTTTTTTTTAACTGGGCATTTTAGTATTTGGCAGGTATGATCGGAAAGTGCAAGGTCCACGACCTCAGATTTACATTTATTACCTAGATTGTGAGCAAAATTATCAATACATGTACCACTTTTTAGTCTAGTAGGCTGATATACTTGCAGTTTAAGATTCGAATTAAGTAGTAAACATTCTAATTCCAATGCAGTTCCATCTCGCTTTAAAATGTCAATATTAAAATCCCCACATAATACAATATTTCTTTTTTTAGTTTTATTAATAAATTTTAACAATTTTTCCAGCTGCTCAAAAAACGTATTAAGATTCTTCGGATTTGGAACTCTATAAATACATATTATAATGGTATTACTTTGAGTCATTTCAATTGCACAACACTCAAACAAGTTACTAATTGAGAATTTGCTAATACCTGTAATTTCCTTCCATTGATAGCCCTTTTTTACCAATATACAAGAACCCCCTCTTTTGCTGTCTTTTCTTGTGAAGATAGTAGCTAGATTGTAGTTAGCTATTGATAAAAGATGTTCATATCCAGACATAATGAAATGCTCAGTTATGCAAATGACGTCAATGTTTAGCTTCTTTTTAATTAATTCTTCTAAACATACAGTTAGTGCATCGGATTTTCCGATGAGACCTGCAATATTCTGATGCATTATATAAAGATGTTTATTATAGAAAAAACTGGGCTGTGTTAGGGTATTGGGGTTTAACTTCATATTCCTGTGTCCTGGCAATTATGTCTGTTTCTACAAATTTTGAGCTACATTGATTTATATCATGCATGAGATCCTTTAGGTCTTGAAAAATAGTTCGCATGCCGTTGTTATTTAGTCTCCCGGTACGTCTATTGAACATAGTGTGATCACATAACAAATTCTTGTTAGAGTCTAGAAAATAAGCATGTTCGTGGGCCAATATGTCGAGATAGAGTAGACTATTAAAATGTTCTATTCTCCAGTTAAACAAACTTACATAGTTCCCACATTTGTAGGTCGGTGCACAGATAATAATATTCGTGTGTTTGAGTTGCTGTAAAGATGATCGTATTCCAGATATCATATCGAAGTAATCATTGCTCGTGTTGAAGTCTTCTTCGCCAACTAATATAATACAAAAATCACTCTTTGTTAATGTTTGTAATTTGGATTCTATATCGTGCATCATCTGGTCCATTTTACGGTGAGGCATTAGGTAGTGACATACTTTCGACTTGTGTTGCAGAACATCATTTGAAATCGAAATTATTTTATTTGTTTTGTTGCTACTTAAGATGATAATTTTATTGGTTTTATCACAATGATGTGTCGATTTGCATATCGTGTCAGTTTGCCTTATAATGGGAGCTGTAGCAGGAGTCTCATTAGTATTTTCAATGTTGATATTCAATTCGCTGTAGCTTTCATTTAAATTTACTGTTTTCTTTACTGAGTTAGGCCTCGATTTCATTGATTTGCTACGTTTCTTAGAGGATAGTAGACTGTTATTTATATTGCAGGAATTCGTACAAAGTAACTTATATTTTTCTATTTTAGCTTGCTGTGACGTAATTATTTGTTGAAGAGTGTGATTTTCCGAGTTTAGATTGTCCACCTCGTTATGGGTTCTTTCTAAGTCCATTTTTAGATTCATAATTTCATTTCTCAACTCCTCAACTTCGTGGTTGAGCAATGCCCTTGATAAATCCGGTAAACTTCGTGCGCTGTCCGACAGATATGTACTTGAGGAGTTGTTTAACGAGTTATCATTACAAAAACTAAGGCTACCGATACCTTTAGATTGTTTAGACCTTAGCGTGATATTTCGGTCACAAGAATCCATGTTTTTACTCGTATACGATCAAAATTCAAATAGTGTGGATAACGTTATTCAGCGGATTAAGCGATGCAAAGGAGACAGCCGTTTAGTTTTGCAAACTGAGCGCAGCGATTGAAGCGCTTAAAGATAAAGCAGTGGTTGCTGTGTGTCGTTCGCGGCGCAAAGGTCTTAAGCGCCGTGGAATGTTTGTCGCTTAAGCGTTTCATTCACCGAGTTCACTGTTAACAACTTCACTTAAACTTTTTAACGAACTTTTTTTGTTTTTGATGTATTCACTGTTATTACGATTATTTCGTGCAATTTTTAATGTAACAAATTGTCAGTAATAGTTTTATATACACTTTTTTAAACAAAGAAGGCTTTTTTAATGCACTTTTACCACTATTTTGAAATAATTTTAGCGGAGCGCGAATAATCTGTCTACCTCACAGTATCGATCGCAGATCGAGTTCATATATATATCGAGTTCATAGATCGTATTCTGTTGCGATCCTCAGTATTGAGGGATAGACGAAGTAGAAGATGTTTTCTCTCACCGTCTTTTTCAGATCCATGGTTCGTCTGGTATGGCTTATAAGTTCCATAGCTACAGATAATTCTAAATGCAGATCATTTTCAGATTTGATACTGGGCTAACTGATTGCCGCCCTTTATGTCTGGAGGCTTTATTTTCTTTATTTTCTAATATTTTATTATTGGTGTGTGCTAGCTGACATGTGACATTAATTTGATGTAATGGATTCTTTGTAAATATAAACTTGAACACTATTTTATAGAATCTGGTTCTTCTAACCTAACAGACAGATGTGTTGCTGGGGAGTTTGTTCCGCCACTTCTTCTTCCCAGCTAAAACACTAGGAAGTGGCGAAGGGCGGGCGTTTTGGGGGACTGTCTCTTGTAATTTTGACGTTCAAAAAGTGCTGATTATCAGCCTAATTTTAATAAATGACTTTTGCTATTGATTTTGATTAGAAACTTGACCGAACTTAGTGAGTTAATTATTCTTTGGATTATTCAAACTTCCTATATAAATAAAGTTAAACTTCAACAGAAAGTTGTAACTTTAAACCACAATTTGTTTACTAACACGTCCCACTATTGCTTACCCTTCAACCAGTTACTCCATGAAAGTACAGTAAACGGAATATAAAGGGGTGTGTACACTCACCCACTATCGACTCTCCAGAGTCACGTTACACGGGCGATATATTTACACTGTTGATTAAAACTGATACCGGAATTTTGTTCAGGGAACAGTGCGTTTTTTCTTTGTTGATCTAGTCTGTGATTTTTAACAAAATATGTGTTGTTTATGAGTTTTCATTTATTTTGTGGTGTTACGTGCAAAATTATGATTTACAGTAAATCAGACCCAGCCTATCCATTTCTGGTTATGTATTGAAATGTTTTGCGAATATGGCGAGAGAGCTCTACGTGACACCTCTTGCTAAACTTGATGAATCGTAACTTTATCATTATCTATGAATCCCTTTTTTTTTGAGGGCAGGAAAATGATGATCTTTTGTCAGAAATTAATACTGTCAAAAACTGACAAATGACAAATCTTTAAAACCCAATTACTGGATTCCTGAAAATCGCAACATAATGTTTTGTTATGTTAGTATGCATGATGCTGTAGCGATAGACACTACAAAAAGTGACTTACAACAAAAAGTGCTGCAGCGCTATCCATGACAAAACTGAAGAACTAATATGGTCTGAATCTCGCAAGCAAAGTTTACATCGACTTAAGATATAGAAAAACCCACACGAACTGTCGGGCAATTGCCCACCAGACAACATCCGTCCAGTCGGAGGATCCTCCCTTTTCTATGGGGGACGAGGAACTTTACACCGTGCTCACCATACCTCTAAAATGCCTTGGACTTTTCTATTTATTAAACTACTTTTTAATTGTTAGTCTTAATCTCAAATTCGTTCTCATTTTTGATGTTTCTGTACCTAGGTATATTTTTTAAATTTAATTAAGTCATGGTTAGTGTTAGTAAAATAATAGCCATATTGTTTTCTCTTTCTATAATATTATTTTAACAAACTGAAGAAAACTCATAATTTTAGTAGTTTATATAATTTCTGTTGTAATTTTAGTTTTAATTTTTGTAATGTTATCACTTATTTTTTGAATCCTGGTTCACCAGTAATTGTCGACTGTGTTAGTCCAGTACCATAAAAATCTTTTTTTTAAGAGAACGTTGCACATAGAAGCTGTTGGTAAGTCTAGTAAATAAATAAATTTCACATTGGTTAGTTGACAATTGTACCGACGACGGGAACTATATTTGAATCGTTATTTTTTGTTAGTAGAATAATTGTATGTTAAGTAATAATTAGGTACTGATGTGCCAAGGCCAAATACAAGCCAACATAACCACTACACAAGCAATGATCACCCAATTTAATTAAAAGCGACTTTAATCGGCTGATTGCTAAATTAAATTCATATTATTCACAAACTCAGCCGGGTCTCCTACAGAAGTTGTTTGGAAGAATTTCAATAAACGTCATCATACTAATTGCCAAGACTGTAGGAACAGACGGATTTTAATAGATTAAGAATTTGAGGGGCTTGTCTTGTTTGGCATTGTTTAGTTTTGATAGGGACAAAGATTATACCAGCTTATAATAATTATTATTCTTGCCTAGAGGTTAACTTCTCTTCCTTTATTATGACAACGTTTTGTTTATTATAAGTTTCTCATCATCTGCCTAGCCTTTTCCCAAACTATCTTGGGGTCGGCTTCCAGTCTAACTGGATGCAGCTGAGTACCAGTATTTTACATGAAGCGACGGCCTATCTGACCTCCACAACCCAGTAACTGGGTAATACGAAACCCCTTGGTAAGACTGGATGTCAGACTTATTATCTTATTGTAAATTTCTATCAGGCCAAAATTTCCGTAATATTTTCCTTAGCCGTAAGCGATTTCAAGATATCGCTTACATACGTACGTACCTATACGTTAATGCAAGACATCGTTAAAACTAAGTGTATCTGTTGGTGCTGAACCCACAACCTAGTGTTAATGATGTTTTTCCAAAAACCTCCAGGACGATATGATCAAAGAAATTCTCGAAAGGACCTCATCAAGCCATATACTCCCCTAAAGAAGAAGTGTACCTTGTAGTACACCTACATCTCGCAGGAATGGTCAACTCCAGAAAATGTTTAAGCAAAGATACACTCTAAAAAAACACCTTTTTTTTCTAAAACTAACTCCAAAAGCAAGAAAACACTCAGGAACACAAAGAAATTACAATTTCTAAATGCAACTTAATTTAAAAAATCTAACTGTTCAAGGAACGCGATTTAAATTGCAAAATAAAGGCCATCCCCCACACTCACCGGTTAGCATATTACAAGGGCTTGCGATAATTGTATTAAGGACTGTCTACCACCGGCAGTGGCGCATTTACATCGTTAATGAACGAGTGAGACGCAGAGATGTTTTTCACTAGTTGGCTTTGGTTAGGGTGGGTACGTATTGGTGGAACGACTTTTTGGTGACGACTGTACAATGAAGCATAGAACTTTTGAAGGTTAGGTGACATTGATTGGTTAACATATTGAAATTATTGTAAAGAGGGAAAGTAAATATTATTTCCTTTCGGTTTTTTTTTACTATTGTCTAAAAAATTTCACTAAATGAAAAAATATGAGAAGCTCGTGGCTAAATAATTACAGTCGCACGGTTTGATTTTTAAGGTTAAGCCGTGCTTGCCGAGGTTGGTCCGTGGATGGGTGACCATAATTACATGCCGAGTTTCCTCCGTGCCTCGGAAAGCACGTTAAGTTCTGTTTTCGCCAATAGGATTGGATAAGGATTGCCTACAGGGACAAAGTTACAGACCGTTCAAACGGATCTATGGATTTTCTTCTGTAACCCACACACAGCAACTATACATCGATATTTATAATTAAGATCATATCTCTTGTACAATTCAATATTCCATAAGTCTAAATGAACCAAGTCACGTGGCATAACACTAGCAGAAAGCACGCAAAAGGAAGCTAAACGAGGCTAAGGCCATATCTACACTCTTAACAAATAACGTTGGTGCCCCTAGTTCTGAACTAGTACAGGGTTATTTCCACAGTGTGCTCCCAGCTCAAGCAAGATTTCTTGCACTCAGTACTGCCGAGTTCTTGCGTCGCAATTAAGACAGCACTATCACGGACCGTGTTTAGGTGGTACATTCAGAAGAGAAAATCGTGGACATGGTAGATGTAAGTTATTTTCTGTTAAATTTTTTCGTGACATGGTTTGTGAGTTCACATTTAGGCACGGTAAGCATCTTATTCTTTGAAAGACTATTCGTCTTCTAATTGTAATTTCCAGAATCATTGATGAATTTGGTAAAAATCTTTAGCGATAATTTATTTAAGCATTGCTTTCTGTCATAAAAGTTCTGCATATTAAAACGACTTATATCTCTGTCTTACTTAAATTTGATTGGTTTTGCTTATCTTGATAATGCTGATATTACCGTCTAACATTTATAGGTTGGTTTAATTCATCTGATGTAAAGATTAATCATTCATCATCTTGTTTTCTTTTCTTGTTTCTCCCACTTCCCCTAGTTACCTTGCTCCCCACTTTCAATACATGTGGTCCAACGACAATAGGAGTTTGCGCTCTTCGCATAACCGTGTTCTTAAATGTCCCTCTCACCGCACAGACTTCATTCACCGATCATTCTTCGTTCAGTCTATTTCTCTGTGGAACGCGCTTCCCCAGGAAATCAGGATGGCAACTAATCGTCTATCTTTTAAAATAAAAGTACGCGAGTACATTCGAAAGAAGCTGGCAGTATCGTCACAGCGTTGATATTTTCCTCATTGTTTGTCCTTTTATATTTAAGAATTTATATATTGATAGATATATATGTATAGTATTTTGATATATATTTATAGTATTTTATATATCCTTAGTTTGTCTTATTATATTATTATTTTTTTACAGATAGACACGTACCACTATTTGTCTCTGCATCACCCAAAGGTTGACTGGTAGAAAATGCCTATGGCATTAAGTCCGCCACTGTACATTGTACTTGAAGTGTTAAATAAATAAATAAATAAACGAAAGGAGTAAATTATGCCGAGACGTCTGAGAAGGGAGAATAGAAGAAGAAAACGTGTTGCGGCGACCCCAGGTAGAAGGGACAAGGGTAGGGAGATGGTGATGTAACGATTAATCATTAATGCCTGTGCACTTTCGTAGTCATTAAAATCTACATGCCCATTTTGGTCATACCGTGACGACCATCCGCCATACCGCTAACTTGCCATATCTGTATAATATCTTCCGTCTGCAAGAAACCAAGAACCTCTTGGGAATTAGTAATTCAAATTGTTCACTAAATACTTTTTGATTTATAAACGGGCGGAGCCTTCGTGCATTTTAGTATTGTTTTTGTGTATAGCTAACGTAAAATTACGGTAACGGTTGTTTGAAAACAGCAGTTGGAAACATGTCTTAGAATATTATTTAACTTACAAGACTGATATACAGTCGTTACGAGTCAAAAGCCGAAAGTCTGACAAACAGTCTTACCAAGTGGTATCGTATTACCCAGTTACTGGGTTGTGGAGATCAGATATGCAGTTGTTTCATGTAAGTTACTGGTATTCAGCTGCATCCGGTTAGACTGGAAGCTGACTCCAACAAAGTTTAGGAAAGAGGCTAGGCATCTGCCTAGCCTCTTAATAAATACCCTTTGTAAATCTATTATCATCATCATCTGATGATGATAATAGATTTACAAAGGGTATTTATTCTGCGAATAATAGACACTTACTTACCTACTCATCATTATCATAATAACAATGATAAGCCGCTTATCATATCAGCGGTTCAGAATGTAGTGCGCCTTCTTTACCAAATCTCTGAATTTTTATCGATTTTGTGTCATGGCTATCCAGTTTCTTCCGGCCAGTTTAATAAAATGGTGTGTCTTCCCACATCGTCCTGTTCATAGTCTCCGCTCCAGCACTGTCCTTCCCCGTCAACTGCATAACATCACCATAACTCGAATAATGATGAACTTCTAAATAACTGCATTCGATTCGTTTTCAATCTGCGTAAATACGATCATGTCTCTGAGCAGCGGTCTCTTCTTAAGTGGTTGCCCATACATCAGCGTAGGGAGCAAAGGGCGCTCACCACCTTGTTTACTTTTCTTGTTTCTCCCACTTCCCCTAGTTACCTCGCTACCCACTTTCAATACATTTGAGCCAACCATAATAGGAGTCTGCGCTCTTCGCATAACCGTGTTTTTCAATGTCCCTCTCACCGTACTGACTTCATTCACCGATCATTCTTCGTCCAATCTATTTCTTTATGGAACGCACTTCCCAAGGAAATCAGGATGGCTAACGAATCGCCTATCTTTTAAAATTAAAGTTCGCGAGTACATTCGGCAAAAAGTAGCAGTATCGTCACAACGTTAATATTTTCCCCATAGTTTGTCCTTTTATATTAGTATTTATATTTTGATATATATTTATAGTATTTTATATATCCTTAGTATGTCTTATTAAATTATTATTTTTACAGATGGACACGTACCACTCTTTGTCTCTGCATCACCCAAAGGTTGACTAGTAGAAAATGCCTATGGCATTAAGTCCGCCACTGTACATTGTACTTGAAGTGTTAAATCTACACTTCTACACTAATATTATAAAGAGGAAAGATTTGTATTTTTGTATTTTTGTATGTAATGAATAAACTCAAAAACTACTGGACCGATTTTGAAAATTCTTTCACCATTAGAAAGCTACATCTTTACTGAGTAACATAGGCTATATATTATCACGCTAATAACTTAGGGGGATGAGCAATATTGCATTAAGTCCACATTTCTCAACTGTTTGACAACTGACAACTGTCATGACAAGCATTAGAATAAACCGGCTATTTTAAACCATTTGTCATCAAAGTAAGTAGCCTGGCGGTTCTATGACCGCACTGCCAAGTAAAAGGTTTCAAGTTCGTATCCGCAGTCAGTATGCACTTTTTGTGGTATTTTTTTAATGCTGTAAGTTTTCCAAAACAACGCGAGTTCGATCCTCAACCGGTGTACACTTTTTGTAACTAGATATTTTGTTTTATTTAATGCTATATGATTTTAAAATCATTACAAAACAGTTTTCGTTTTTTTAACCATTCAAAATGAATAAAGATTAAAGAACGAGTGGATCATAAACAAAACGAAATTTAAGACATGATCGTCGGCGATTTTAAAGTATACACATTCATAGACACTGTGATGGCTAATGATATATGATGATAGTCCTGCACACCCCGTCGAATTTCTGACCTCCCTGGAGCTAACGGGCGTGCCGTTCCCATAAGATGGAATGGCTGGAATGCTGGAATGGATGGCTTAAAGTTGGCGTTTTAGTTTTGCTGATGCGAAACTTTGATGTACCCAGACTGTGCAACGGCACCAGGCTTCGTATCACAAAGCTTGGCAGTAATATTATAAAAGCCACTGTAGCGACTTACAAAAAGCAACTTACTACAAAAAGGACTACAGCGCCATCTATGACGAGACGGAAGAACTAACATCAATTGCCTACATTTCGCAAGCAAAGTTTAAATTGACTTGAGACTATATAGAGAAACCCGACAACAACAGCTGTCGGGCAGTTGCCCACCAGACACAACACCTGTCTGGTCGGAGGATCCTCCTTTTTCAATGGAGTGTTGAGGAACTTTTCAACCTGGTCCTCATACCCCTAAACAGGTGACGCCGAAATGGACGTCAGCGCAGACTTCGAGCAACGTGACGTCATCATCATCACTTCCCTCAAGCTTTCGAGCATCGAGTCTCACAGCCAGCCAGCTTCAAATGGGTATTCCTGACCACCAGCATACAGCCGAAGTGCATTCCTTGTCAGCACCCTCAGGCTCTCATCAAGCGACCTTGGCACAGCACACTGCATTTTCGGCCGGTCGAGAGCTTCTACCCCCCGGTTGACACCTCTCCGCTGTCTGCCACATCGCGGCGCTGCACTAAGTACGGACTGGAGCAAACGCAGCGCCGGCTCCGACTCACTGGGGTTCACCTCACCACCGCAGTCTGTTCCGACTCACCGTGAACAATGCAGCAACAAATTTCCAACTGGCACGGCATAATACTACAAGCTGACTCATTCGACTATCGACCTCCGGTCACCGGAGGGGAGTGATGTAGCGACCTACAAAAAGCAACTTACAACAAATAGTAATACAGCGCCATCTATGACGCGACGGAATAACTAACATCAATTGCCTACATCTCGCAAGCAAAGTTTACATCGACTTAAGAATATATGGAGAAACCCGACAACAACTTTCGGGCAGTTGCCCACCAGACACAACACCCGTATGGTCAGAGGATCCTTCCTTTTCAATGGAGTATTGAGGAACTTAACACACTGTTCCTCATACCCCTAAACCACCATCATTACAGGAGATGCTAAAGGAGAGTGCGTTTTAAGTCGACGCATGCCAAATATTCCAAATAACTTGCGATTCCAATCTTAATTAACAGGTAGTAATTTCCCTTACAATAAGCTTTTGCAATGACGATCAACAAATGTCAGGGCCATACCTAAAAAGTGGCAGGCATTCTTTTGTGTACCTAATCCATGCTTCTCTCTCAGACGGTCAATTATTTGTTGATTGTTCACGTGTTTCATGAAGCCAAAACTTGCACGTGGTGACGGTCATTGTTATGACATATTTTATTATACACAAAACTGTATTGGAAAAAATAAATAAATAGTGCCCAAGAAAGCGCCGCGTTGTTCACTTTGATAAAAATATGTTCCGGCTTTTAAGCCATATTATAGTGTGGCTTCAACGCCTTTTAATTTTGTTTCGGACCTCTGCCGCCCAGAATTACACCACCCTAAAGCACGCCCTTTGTAGTCATCACCCACATAATCACATTACGATCAGACCGTCAGTTCTCACACATAACAACAAAACATCACGCCTGTAATTCCCGAAGGTGTACTTAATCGTACATTCACATTTCGTCAGTTATGTTGAAGCTCTATGTAATAGGGGGCGAGCCCCATCAACCGGACCCGACATTAAATCTAGACTTCATATCTGCTACTGAGAAATTCCTCATGGAATAACCCAATAACACTTTCCCCGATCCGAGAATCGAACCCGGGACCTCAAGCTCAGCAGTCGTGCTTGCGACCACTCGACCAACGAGGTAGTCTCACACATACACCTTAAAATTTCCGCGCGAACGAAGTCGCGGGTATCAGCTAGTAAATAAATAAAATAATGATCTCTCAACAGTGCATCTAGTCCAATCAACAACGATAAGCCACTCATGATCAGTCTCGGAATGCGCGCCACGTGTTGATAATCAAGAAACTTGGCCGACGACGACGTCAAGGGGACGTGACGCCCATTCAGCCAATATGGCACGTGACAGGCGGCAAAGACTAGGGAAATGTTGGTTTAGAGGTGGTAGGGCAGAGTTAAATGCCTATTTGGTTTTGTTGGGTCTGTATAGGACAGATTGACTTTTAATTGTGTTGGTTGCGATCAACCGACGCTATCAAAAGTTCACTTTGCACCTGTGTAAAAATAATACAGCTGATAAACACCATGCAAACTTTTTATTAAAGAGACCAACTCTTTGTTTCTGTCACCTAGAAATTTTCTATCATCAAGTTTTTCAGTCCGTTTGTTGAGAATAAAGAATAGAAACAAGAAACTACATTCAGCTCAATAAAATACAGTTCACTTAGGATTAAATGGCCTGCTTAACTTCCGCCATTTATTTTTTCAAAGATGCGGATACTCTTTTGACCTATATAAATAAACTAGCTGATACCCGCGACTTCGTTCGCGCGGAAATTTTAAGGTGTATGTGTGAGACTACCTCGTTGGTCGAGTGGTCGCAAGCACGACTGCTGAGCTTGAGGTCCCGGGTTCGATTCTCGGATCGGGGAAAGTGTTATTGGGTTATTCCATGAGGAATTTCTCAGTAGCAGATATGAAGTCTAGATTTAATGTCGGGTCCGGTTGATGGGGCTCGCCCCCTATTACATAGAGCTTCAACATAACTGACGAAATGTGAATGTACGATTAAGTACACCTTCGGGAATTACAGGCGTGATGTTTTGTTGTTATGTGTGAGAACTGACGGTCTGATCGTAATGTGATTATGTGGGTGATGACTACAAAGGGCGTGCTTTAGGGTGGTGTAATTCTGGGCGGCAGAGGTCCGAAACAAAATTAAAAGGCGTTGAAGCCACACTATAATATGGCTTAAAAGCCGGAACATATTTTTATCAAAGTGAACAACGCGGCGCTTTCTTGGGCACTATTTATTTATTTTTTCCAATACAGTTTTGTGTATAATAAAATATGTCATAACAATGACCGTCACCACGTGCAAGTTTTGGCTTCATGAAACACGTGAACAATCAACAAATAATTGACCGTCTGAGAGAGAAGCATGGATTAGGTACACAAAAGAATGCCTGCCACTTTTTAGGTATGGCCCTGACATTTGTTGATCGTCATTGCAAAAGCTTATTGTAAGGGAAATTACTACCTGTTAATTAAGATTGGAATCGCAAGTTATTTGGAATATTTGGCATGCGTCGACTTAAAACGCACTCTCCTTTAGCATCTCCTGTAATGATGGTGGTTTAGGGGTATGAGGAACAGTGTGTTAAGTTCCTCAATACTCCATTGAAAAGGAAGGATCCTCTGACCATACGGGTGTTGTGTCTGGTGGGCAACTGCCCGAAAGTTGTTGTCGGGTTTCTCCATATATTCTTAAGTCGATGTAAACTTTGCTTGCGAGATGTAGGCAATTGATGTTAGTTATTCCGTCGCGTCATAGATGGCGCTGTATTACTATTTGTTGTAAGTTGCTTTTTGTAGGTCGCTACATCACTCCCCTCCGGTGACCGGAGGTCGATAGTCGAATGAGTCAGCTTGTAGTATTATGCCGTGCCAGTTGGAAATTTGTTGCTGCATTGTTCACGGTGAGTCGGAACAGACTGCGGTGGTGAGGTGAACCCCAGTGAGTCGGAGCCGGCGCTGCGTTTGCTCCAGTCCGTACTTAGTGCAGCGCCGCGATGTGGCAGACAGCGGAGAGGTGTCAACCGGGGGGTAGAAGCTCTCGACCGGCCGAAAATGCAGTGTGCTGTGCCAAGGTCGCTTGATGAGAGCCTGAGGGTGCTGACAAGGAATGCACTTCGGCTGTATGCTGGTGGTCAGGAATACCCATTTGAAGCTGGCTGGCTGTGAGACTCGATGCTCGAAAGCTTGAGGGAAGTGATGATGATGACGTCACGTTGCTCGAAGTCTGCGCTGACGTCCATTTCGGCGTCACCTGTTTAGGGGTATGAGGACCAGGTTGAAAAGTTCCTCAACACTCCATTGAAAAAGGAGGATCCTCCGACCAGACAGGTGTTGTGTCTGGTGGGCAACTGCCCGACAGCTGTTGTTGTCGGGTTTCTCTATATAGTCTCAAGTCAATTTAAACTTTGCTTGCGAAATGTAGGCAATTGATGTTAGTTCTTCCGTCTCGTCATAGATGGCGCTGTAGTCCTTTTTGTAGTAAGTTGCTTTTGGTAAGTCGCTACAGTGGCTTTTATAATATTACTGCCAAGCTTTGTGATACGAAGCCTGGTGCCGTTGCACAGTCTGGGTACATCAAAGTTTCGCATCAGCAAAACTAAAACGCCAACTTTAAGCCATCCATTCCAGCATTCCAGCCATTCCATCTTATGGGAACGGCACGCCCGTTAGCTCCAGGGAGGTCAGAAATTCGACGGGGTGTGCAGGACTATCATCATATATCATTAGCCATCACAGTGTCTATGAATGTGTATACTTTAAAATCGCCGACGATCATGTCTTAAATTTCGTTTTGTTTATGATCCACTCGTTCTTTAATCTTTATTCATTTTGAATGGTTAAAAAAACGAAAACTGTTTTGTAATGATTTTAAAATCATATAGCATTAAATAAAACAAAATATCTAGTTACAAAAAGTGTACACCGGTTGAGGATCGAACTCGCGTTGTTTTGGAAAACTTACAGCATTAAAAAAATACCACAAAAAGTGCATACTGACTGCGGATACGAACTTGAAACCTTTTACTTGGCAGTGCGGTCATAGAACCGCCAGGCTACTTACTTTGATGACAAATGGTTTAAAATAGCCGGTTTATTCTAATGCTTGTCATGACAGTTGTCAGTTGTCAAACAGTTGAGAAATGTGGACTTAATGCAATATTGCTCATCCCCCTAAGTTATTAGCGCGATAATATATAGCCTATGTTACTCAGTAAAGATGTAGCTTTCTAATGGTGAAAGAATTTTCAAAATCGGTCCAGTAGTTTTTGAGTTTATTCATTACATACAAAAATACAAAAATATAAATCTTTCCTCTTTATAATATTAGTGTAGATAGATAGCTGGTATCAATACAAACTAATTTTATATGAAACACAATTCTCTAAAGCGTCACGTTTCCGAGATGTGATCTAGAATAGATTCTAACTTTGATATAAGATTATGAGACATAAGATCTAGTATCATAAAAAATAAATTTGTATTGATGCAACCTATTAAATAATACAGGTTTCATGCGTGGCTAATAAAAGTAAAGTTGCATTGAAGCAGTGACTAAATTCCTACTTTGTTAGCTTATATCTCAGAAACCTGACGCTTCAGATGGTTTTGTCTCTTACAAAACTAGTTTGTATTGATACCAGCTACTGATTAATAGAGGTCATATGCGTGGCCGCAACTTTGTGAAAATATTAAAATGGCGGATGTTAGGCAGGCCACGCCTCATTCAAAAATCTTCCAACCTGTTTTAGTTAAATTTAATAGTAAGTCGCTATGGCTACCTATTTTTGCATAGTTTTGCAGGCCTAATCCAGACTAACCCCATCCATCCAAAACTTTTTCTCGTTAACAACAACTAATTGTAGATATTACGAATAGACGTATCTCACAAAAAAGCCTCTAATCTATGACGTTACCGACCGAATTACTCAAAGGTCTGCGTTGCATTATAACTTAGAAGTTGACGCGTGCGAACGTAAACCGGGATTTATTAATGTAATCTTCTTCGTTGCTCGTTGGGACATCGGAAAGTATGTGAGATCTCTCGATATTGCCTGATTATTCCTGTCAAAGATGAACGGTTATGTTACGGAGAATTTAGATCGGTAGGTACGTACAGATAAGCTTTTTAAAGACTCATACGCACGGCCCCCAATCAAGCTATACAAAACCAGTTTATGCGCATCTCTCATTGTGTGGGAAATTTAAACAAAGCGAGGCCATTTTATGCTGAAAATGCTTAGCTTGTTGTGTCATCTTGTGTACATACAGCATCAGTATGTGCTAACCCCTGAACACTCCCGCCGTGGACGCAGGGGGGTAAGAACTTAGTGAAGCTGTGCGTACGTATCAGTGAGTAGGCGGGCAAATGTTAAATATAGTAAATGAATTCTATTTCGCTTATAAAGCAAAGCAAACTACTACTGACCAAAGGCGAGACCTTGTGTTTTCGGTGTCCAATCTGTATGTGAGTATTTAATGTGTCTAGTTTGACCCACCTCTAATTTTTATGTATTCTGTTGATTAAATTAACAAACATGACAAGTTACATTTAATCACCAATGAAAGGAACATTGACAGCTTCGTCGGTCTAGTGGACGCAAGCGCGACTGCTGAGCATGAGGTCCCGGGTTCGATTCCCGGGTCTAACAAAGTGTTATTGGGTTTTTCCAGCAAGAAATTCTCAGTAGCAGCCACGGAGTCTGGATTTGTGCCCGGTTGATGGCAATAAGCTCACCCCCTATTACAAGGGACTTAAACATAGCTGACGAAATGTGGGTGTAGGTACTATTTATGTACACCTCTGCCTAACCCGCAGGCGATTACAAGCGTGATGTTATGACGAGAACATTAAAATGTATAAGACTGAAGTAAGCAATCGAAACAATCTTGTTGAAAGTCGCTACAGAAATAAGAAACACTTTGAAGGCGATTGCTAATTTCAAAATCAAAATATTTTTATTTAACTTATGCCTACACGGGCACTTATAAAACATCGACAAAAAAGTGCTCGGTTCGGCTTGATCGTTTCCTATGGAGAAGAACTGACAATCAACCATGGTTACTCTTTTAAAATCATTTGGTTTTATAAAACTTCTGTTACAGCGTTACTACTTAAGTACGAGAGAACATCGTAAGCCCAACAATAAGTCATTGCTTACCACAAAACGCAGAACGAGATAAAAAATTATCAAGGATCTAGGAATCTATAAGGCCTAAAATTTACACACATTTATAAACAATCGGTAAATACGAAAAAGAGTATATACAAAAAAATAATCCTAAGCCCTCTGATTTTAAGATTGAATTTCGACCAGACGTTGAGAAAACTAAAAAAAGCAAATATTAGGAATACCCTCTCTTTATTTTTCACCTAATTTAATTTGAATTCGTAGTTCGAGAAACACTTCTTTACAAGTGCCAATACAATTCCAAGCACATAGACCTTTCAACTTGCCGCTGAGACTGCCGGGGAATCAACCGGAACCTGGCGAGTTTGTCTGCCGCATACTCCGCAACCCACGAACCAAAACAGCATGGGGTGGAGGCAGAGCAAAGGAAATGATATTAGGTAGGTAGCTACGCCATGCAGGCTGTGCAAACTCGAGGTACACACGATCGAAAAGTGAAATAAAAAGTCGCCCCTTTTGGTATGTATGGGTTGGGAGTTGAAGTTTATAATTATACTAGCTGTCCGGCGCAACTTCGTTTGCGTCATTGCTGCTCTACTCCTATTAGTCGTAGCGTGAATGTATATAGCCTATAACCTTCCTCGATAGATGGGCTATCTAACACTGAAAGAATTTTTCAAATCGGACCAGAAGTTTCGGAGTCTATTCAATGCAAACAAACAATCAAATCTTTCCTCTTTATAATATTAGTTTGCTGCTCCACTCCTATTGGTCGTAGCGTAATGATATATAGCCAAATCGGACCAGTAGTTTCGGAGCCTATTCAATGCAAACAAACAAACAATCAAATCTTTCCTCTTTATAACATTAGTTTAGTTATACAACTCGACCAAGCTAAGTTTGCACCTCACGTCGATAGCGTCACACTGACGCTTAGGTACAGTCTGCAAAAAAGGATTAGTATGACTTAAAAAAGTAAACAAATGTTTGTTAGATTTTAATTTACATTTATTGTTTTTAACATATTATATTATACATAGGTACTTACATTAAATTCGCCGCATTCCAGAGGTGCAAACTTAGCTTGGTCGGTTGTATGATGTTTGAAATTAGACATGATTGTCACCGTAATAATGTGAACGCCTTTAGTTTATAAACCTATCTCAGGAGATTATAACCGTCGATAAATATTGTGAACTGTTAAGATATAACGCATTCGTTTTCTGTAGTTTATAATTAAATCAATATCAAATTGATTTAATTATAAACTACAGAAAACGAATGCGTTATATCTTAACAAACCCTAAAATTACCCTAATTGCAAACCCTCAAAGATACGAAACCAATTAACGCGCAAGGTTCGTTCCGTCAAATGCAAAATTGGTTCATAATTTGTCGGTTTGCCATGGACAGATTATAAACTTAAATAAACTACTCCATGTTGGGGTAATCTAACCGGATGCAGCTGAACTTTATATGAAAAAAAAATACATGGATTGACTGCGTATCTGACCTTCTCAACCCAGTTTGTACTGGGTAACACAATACCCCTTGGTAAGACTGGTTACCAATAACGACTGTCAAAGATCTATAAATGACAGCTGGGACCAACGGCTTAACGTTTTATAAATATGAGCCTCGATCTAGCTTAGATTACGACAATGATAGTACATTTTTCTATCAGTGTCTGGTACAGCTACATTTCCCGCCGGTTCCGTGTCGGCTCCGCGCCGGTCCGGTCGCAATAATAGTGCGAACATTGTCGCAACTGACGCTAAAGAAACAGACACCGGCTTGTATATTGTAAGGGCTGATTGTACACTGAGAGAAAGTTTTATCGAACCCAAAAATCATTATAGATGTAAGTATTGCATAGGAGGAAATGTAAACATCAGTGTAGTCATAATAAAAACCGGTTAATCGTGCGTCCATTTGCATATTTTCATCGTGTAGGATTTTCACTATTCTGTATTGTTTTTAGGGTTCCGTAGCCGAATGGCAAAAAACAGAACCCTTATAGATTCGTCATGTCTGTCTGTCTGTCTGTCTGTCTGTCTGTCTGTCTGTCCGTCCGTATGTCACAGCCACTTTGTTCCGAAACTATAAGAGCTATACTTTTGAAACTTGGTAATTAGATGTATTCTGTGAACCGCATTAAGATTTTCACACAAAAATAGAAAAAAAACTTTTAATTTTGGGTTTCCCCATACATAGAACTAAAAACCAAAATGTTTTTTTTCATCTGACCCATTCGTGTGGGGTATCTATGGATAGGAAAAAAAAAAAAAAAAAAAAAAAAAAAAAAAAAAAAAAAAAAAAAAAAAAAAATGAAAATGAAAATTAAAAATGATATTAAGGTTTCTAATATCATTTTTTTCTAAACTGAATAGTTTGCGCTAGAGCCACTTCCAAAGTGGTAAAATGTGTGTCCCCCCCCCTCTAATTTCTAAAGTAAGAGGAGGAAAATTCTGAAAATATTTAGGTTTGTAGAACCTAAAAAAAACTATCAACGAAAATTGGTTTCAATAAGATGTGATGTTTAGTTTTTGAGATATGGGACTTTTTCATCAAACTGCAGCAGTAACTTTGTTTTTCATTAACATACTATGAAAAACCAATTTAGTTTTGCGGTTTAGTGGAAGTTTACAACTAATACTACTAACTAATGAATGACAGTTCAAAATATTGTTTGGGGCTATGGAACCCTGTGTGTGAGTAAGACTCGCACTTGGCCGGTTTTTTTTTTTATTCATCATCATCATTACAGCCGAAAGACATCCACTGCTGGACATAGGCCTCCTCCAAGTTTCGCCACATTCACAGGTCCCATGCGACTTATTGCATCCTCCGGATCCCGGCAACCTTCACCAGGTCATCGGTCCACCTAGTGCGAGGCCTTCAAACGCAACGTCCTCCGGTACGTGGTCGCCACTCCAGAACTTTTCGGCCCTTTTTATTAAATGGCAAAAAATACTCAGATGTCTAGAAACTTGTGCTGAATTTATGGCAACGTAAGTTAACGTTGACGTGACGTGACGTGAGGGCAGTTGCCTTGAGGAAGTCCGCCGTCGTACTGGTATGGCTAAAAGTGCAATGACCAACCTGGAGAACATGTGGAGGAACCGTGGCATCCGGCGGAATACCAAAATACGATTGGTCCGTGCACTTGTGTTCTCAATCTTTTTGTATGGCGCTGAAACATGGTGCATTAAAAGTCAGGAAAGCAGTAAAATCGATGCCTTCGAAATGTGGTGCTGGCGAAAACTACCGCGTATACCATGGACCGCGATGAGAACCAATGAATCCATATTGGAGGAGCTCAACATCACCAAACGGCTTTCCACAATCTTCCTGGAGCGTACTCTCAGCTTTTTCGGACATATTATGCGTTCACCTCGGCATTGTCTGGAAAGGCTTATAATACTGGGCCGGGCAGAACTTAAACGCGCGCAAGCCGCGCCGATGCCTGCCAGGGCTGCGGGTTGTTCGAAAGAGATACCGTGGCCCTGGAACACAAAGGGCTAAGAAGGAACATGGATGGGTTTTAATCAGTCAAGTCTGACACTCCCTTCCGCTCCGCCCAGAGCGGGAGAAGTCATTTGATGATTTCCCATCCTAAAAAAAAAGGCACGGCACCGGCAAGATGGTCAGACGCAATCAAGAAGGCTGCTGGACGCAGCATGTACCGAGCGGTTCACAGTGCAGGAGACCACATGGCTTGGAGACGTATCATTATGTGGTCGCGATCCTCAGCAGTGAGGGAACGATGAAGAAGAAGAAGAAGTTAACGTTGGTACGTAAAGTTTGCGCGTCTTTCTTCCACCGTCTGTTTATCGCGTCTTATTGTTGACACCATTGTGTATTCAAATTAGAATAAGAATCAACCATTTTAGTAATGTAATGTAAAAAATGACAAAAATATGTTAAATTTCACGAAGAAATTAAAATAAAATGAAAAACCGACCAAGTGCAAGTCGGACACGCGCACGAAGGGTTCCGTACCATAGTTTATAAAAAACGAGCAAAAAAAAAACACTTATTTGTATTGGAGTCCCCCTTAATTATTTTTTTTATTCTGTTTTAGTATTTGTTGTTATAGCGGCAACAGAAATACATAATCTGTAGAAATGTCAACTGGCTTAATATCACGGTTCATGAGAAACAGCCTGGTGACGGACGGACCGACGCACAGTGGAACGAATGTATGGGAGCGGTTGGACGTAGACATGTCCGAAAAAAAAGAGTAAAATTATGCCAAACTAATGATGCCATCTTATTCGATTACTTAATGCCTTCATAACTTGTGGTGATGAATTTCTTCATAACTCCCATATTTCGGGAGTAATTTGAGAAAATGTGAAATTTTACTATGAAAATGAGTGTATCGAGCTCTCTCCCTCCTGATTCCGGGCTTGTTTCAAGTAGCGGTCTCTAATATCATAATGCTAATACTAAGAGCTATATTTAATACTAAGACACATAGTGCGCCAAATGTGCACTTTCTGGGATAAAGAGTGATGTTTATTTTATAACACAATTTTTTTATTTTTTGTTTATTTTGTTGATTAAAACCGTTTTTCTAAAGGTTTACCTTATTACAATAACATTTCTGAGCAGCCAATTAGAGAAGATATAAGCTAATTAGGATATATAATTAGGGACTTAAGGTTTACATATAAAACTGATGCACTAATGATTACTGATAAGAACATTGCTATTATTTAATTACTAAATGGCTCTTAATACACTAATTTAGCATGCATCATTTACTAATTATCACAATAACTAATTACCTTGCAATATTTAACAAAGGATACCTGGGATACCTGGATTTTATATAAATAGGTCACTATTAGTAACTTTAAAATCAGTGTTGATTTACACCTCGTTGTATCCAAGCTAATCTCGCAATGTATTTTCCAAATTTTAATACAAATCTTGATATTCACGTTGCTTTATGCGCACGCGCACATAAAGATTTACGCGACTTTAACTATTTGTTCAGTGTTTTAAAAGATAACAGTTGTGTTCAGTTATGTGAAAGTGCTGAAACAAGTTTAAAAGACTGGTGTCGTCGATTTTGCTACCGCATTTATGCAAAATGGACACAGTCTGGAAGAAGCACAGATAAGTTTCGGAAGAAACATGAGATTTGGCTACAGGCTGCAATTCAATGGCCGGAATTACAGAATGAAAATATGGAACCTTCTACAGAAAATATAAGTGACGTCATCGAGCCCATAATTTCTCCTGCTAAATCTGATGCTTCAACTTGTACACATCCTAGTCCTCGTAAATCTTTTGAGGACCTTAGTAACCGGCAAAAAAGAAGACGCACTGAAGATAGTCTTTCATGCAGCAGTAGCAGCGCTGAAATTATGTTTTCGGCCGAAAGGGCGCTTCAAAAGGCAGGACAAAGCGATACAGCTTATGTTATGAAATACTTGACGGAGAATCCAGAAGAGGCCTCAAAAATCAAAGCCTTCATTGAAGGTAAATCAATTCAGGTACGGGAAATATCCCCTTTGAAGGCATTGGCTCTTTATGTATCGATGAACTTATCGAAATGGCGCTATAACACTCTTCGGGATTTCAACACTCAAGAAGGAGCTCTTCAATACCCGAGTTACTACATGTTGATTAAAGAAAAAATTAAGTGCTATCCGGCCAAAGAAAATCTCACAGTTACAGAGAGCTCTGCAAAAATCAAATTACAAGCCTTGATGGATTTAACCTCAAGAAGACTTATTAGGTCGTTAGAAACCCCTGTTGATCCCAATCAACAGCTCGTATTGACCAGCAAATGGGGTTTTGACGGATCATCTAGCCAAAGCATTTATCATCAAAGGACGAGTGAAGATGAGCAAATCGATCTTGCTAGTAATTTTATGATTAGTCTTGTACCACTGCGGCTCGTCTCAAAAGGTGTAACAATTTGGGAAAACGAGCGACCATCTTCCACTTCATTTTGCCGGCCAATATTGTTTAAGTTTATAAAGGAAACCAAAGAAAATGTGCAGAGAGAGATGGCTGAAATCGAAGCAGAGATTGAAGCCTTAACTCCATCCACCATCACTGATGGAATTAGTGTCAAACACCAACTGCTGTTGACAATGATTGATGGTAAAATTCATTCCATTATATCCAATACAGCAGCTTCAGTGTGTGACATATGCAAGGCTTGTCCTAAAGAAATGAATAATTTAGAGTTAATCAAAGATAAACACGCAAACGAGGACATGTATAAATATAGCTTAAGCACCCTTCACGCTTGGATTCGCTCAATGGAATGCTTATTACACATTTCCTACAAATTAGACATAAAATCATGGCAAGTAAGGGGTGATATAGCAAAAAGGCAAGTTGATGACAGGAAGAAAAGAGTTCAAGAGGCTGTAAGAAGAGAAACGGGCTTACTTCTCGATGTTGTGAAACAAGGCAGTGGATCCACCAACAATGGCAACTCGGCAAGGAGATTTTTTGAAAACTACACTAAATCTGCTGAACTGACCGGAATAGATGCTATGCTTTTAAGAAAAATCTGTGTGATCTTGCAGTGTATTTCATCAGGAGAGAAGATCAACGTAACTAAATTCCGAGAGTTCTGCTTTGATACTGCTAAGCTTTACGTGGAGTTATACCCATGGTATTATATGCCTTCTTCACTTCATAAAATTTTAATGCATGGGCCAGACATAGTTCAGAACATGTCAATTGTGCCCATTGGTTTTCTATCCGAAGAGGCATCTGAGGCTAGAAATAAAGATTTTAGAAAATATAGAGAGGGGCATTCTCGAAAGCATAGCAGTATCTCATGCAATGAAGATATTATGCACAATCTTTTACTGTCTTCTGATCCACTTGTTACAAGTATCCGTCCAAAAGGAAATAAGTTTGTAAAAAAATCTTCTTTTAAGGAATTTTATGAGCTTACGGATTCTGAGAAAAGTGATATCGAATTTGTTAACATAAATGATTTAGCGGACATCGATTCTGAATTTGAATTAATTGATGATGACGAAGATAATTAAATGATGTTATTGTTTTAAAATGTGTAACTTAGTAAATTAGAGCTTACATCTTAATTATTTATTGTACTTTTAATGAAACTAGGTAATTTATTATCAACTTACTTAAAAGTCATACTCTCATCAGTTCTTGTGAATATTTTTGTTAATATATATTTCTGTATATATATAATATATTTATAGACCTCTTAATAAGTCTGTCTGCGGTTTAAAGTAAATACAAATGGGGAAAAAACGTTTTTTTTTTTAAATTTTCATTTCCTTTTATCCCAGAAAGTGCACATTTGGCGCACTATGTGTCTTAGTATTAAATATAGCTCTTAGTAATAGCATTACGATATTAGAGACCGCTACTTGAAACAAGCCCGGAATCAGGAGGGAGAGAGCTCGATACACTCATTTTCATAGTAAAATTTCACATTTTCTCAAATTACTCCCGAAATATGGGAGTTATGAAGAAATTCATCACCACAATTTATGAAGGCATTAAGTAATCGAATAAGATGGCATCATTAGTTTGTCATAATTTTACTCTTATTTTTCGGACATGTCTACGTCCAACCGCTCCCATACATTCGTTCCACTGTGCGACGGACGGATGAAGTCTCAGTAATAGGGTCCCGTTTGACCCTTTGGGTACGGAACCTAAAAATTATATCATACTTACAAACATGATGGTTGACAGTGAAAAACACTGTAAATTTAAAAACAAAAATAGTGTGACAAAAATCTGAACCACCAAGTGAAACTCCACCCTTATTCCGCTGCGAAGAAATCACTACATTTGTAGAAAGCTAGACAATAAGTGGGGAGTAGAAAAAGATGGCTCCGATAAACAGGTACTGGTCACGGGAAATACACTCCACGGTGGAAACTATTGGTTCTTAAGTGTACCTACACTGTTTTTACGAAGAGAAAATATTTTTTAATCCTCTTCTCTCAAACGGGACAATGGGGTCTGGGTATTAAGACGTTTGAGCGTGGCTCCGATTTGTTTTGGATTTTTGTTCTGGAAACTGGTGCTGTCTATGAAACGTTTTATTTATTTTGTGTAGGGTATGGTGTTGTGTTTACATAGGTAAATGTGGAGTGAGAATTTCAGGGATGAAAATTGTGTCTCACATAGGAGATTAAGTATTTTTTTATGGTACCTATACATCGTATGAATAATGATATGCAAGAAAAGTGAAGACATACATATATTATGGAAGAAAAGAATTAGTAACGGTTTGATAAAAGAAAAAAAAAGGTGGTGTATACTTTTTTGGCAAGACGATGCTGGTACACCATATCACCATTTGAACATTGATCTAAACTAATATTATAAAGAGGAAAGATTTGATTGTTTGTTTGTTTGCATTGAATAGGCTCCGAAACTACTGGTCCGAATTGAAAAATTCTTTCAGTGGTATATAGCCCATTTATCGAGGAAAGCTATAGGCTATAGCCTAATGATGATATATATATAATCACGCTACGACCAAAAGGAGTGGAGCAGCAATGAAAAATGTTGCGAAAACGGGGAAAATGTGACGCAAACGAAGTTGCGCCGGAGAGCTAGTAGTACATAATTGTAGTTATCTACAATCAATCATCACGCCTGCTAACCCCCTAAAGGTTAGGGCAGATGCGTACTTACTTATAGTACATTCTCGTTGGGCCATTTATGTGACAAAAAAATTGTAACATAATTTAAACATTCAACAATTCAATAGTACGCCACCATCATTATTATTATCATCTGCCTAGCTTTTTTTCAACTATGATGGGGTCGACTTCCACTCTGACCAGGTTTTTTTCATTGCGATGGGTTTAATCTAGTCTAGGTCAGAGATGACAGAGACGAAATGTTACGAGCTTACCCAGAAGAAGCCGGGCTATGAGCGTTCGGAAACAGACGCAGGCAGAGAGTTCCACTCCTTTGCTGTGCGCATTAAGAAAGACGTTTGAAAACGCTTATAGCGAATTGGTGGAAGTGCAATAAGGTAGGGATGGTAACTTGCAGTGCATCTATTTATCCGATGGTAAAAGATGGCCGGTGGGATGAGAATGTAGCTGAATCCCCAGTATTTTACATGGGGTGGTCTAACCTCCACAACCCAGTTAGTACTGGGTAATATGATACCCCTTGGTAAGACTATAAATTCACCAACCAACAGTAAATTCGTCCACAACTAGGAACTTGGAACTTTGGAAGCGACAGAATATAAATTACCATGACCAAAACAGCTCAAAGGGTTTTATAATAACTCCGTGCCCCGTGGTGCTATGGAACAAAATTTGTATTTTCGCTAATAAAAAAAGTTTCCGAAATTGTTTTTCATTGGATGCTAAGGGGTGCTACACAATTATTAGGGTCGGCACGACCGATTTAGCAGTACTTGTTGGACAACAAAGCCGACCCGAATCAATTACCTAATTCACATAGGTACATATTTGAGTTTAATAAGGAGCTCGTGGCTAGTTCTTTTTTAAAACTTTGTCCCACACTAGGAATTTCTACTGTATCGTGGGTGCGTTTACAAACATTTAAACTCACATAGAAAAACAGCCACACCCGGAACAACTATCTGTAGGCCATACATATTTTTGTTCCGAGCGGGAATCGAACCCGCGACACGTTGCGCAGCAGTCAATCGCTTAACCACTGCGCCAACCGTTCCGTCATACTAACAGCCGCTCGGGTCGATCTTCAGGTTAAGCCGCGCTTGCCTAGAATGGCTAGAGGAGTGACCACCCATTACATACCAAGTTCCTCCGTGCCTCGGAAAGCACGTTAAGCCGTTGGTCCCGGCTGTTATTTGCAGATCTTTGACAGTCGTTACAGTTAGTTGGTGACCCGAAAGTCTGACAACCAGTCTTACCACGGGGTATCGTATTACAATGTACTAATTGGGTTGTGGAAGTCAGATAGGCAGCTGGGAAAAGGCTAGTCCGATGTTGATAAGATTTACAATACATGCATCTTATTTTACCGTCCGGTTGTGCCATATCGCGCCGACCCGGACATTTCTGTATCATCTCATTTGAGGAACGGGTATTAGATGAATTCCAGACGTGTCTCTTAGAAAAAGTTTTTAGTCTGTACACAGACTAAGAACTAGTTTGTAAAACACAGAATCGTGTGGAAAAGAGAGCGTAGGTAATTAAGAGTAATTGTCGAAAAGTTATTTGTGGTGCTAACAAAGGGCTACTTATGCTTGCAAAAAACTGCTAAGACATTTATTATTTTTATTTATTTTTGTGTACCGATATAATATCAGGGAGCCTAAAAAGGCCGCAATCATCAATCAATCAATCAATTTTCATAATACTGATTGCGTCTGCGACTATTTTACGCTTATTATATGATTTTGCTAAAGCTCTCGTTTTAAGCCCCCAGATGAACCTTAAAAAAAACTTTTGATATAGTAAGTCAACTAACAAAAAAAACTCTTCTCCATTTGATGACCAGTTTTACCGGCGCGTAAGCAACAGACACTAAGGCTAAAATAGACTTATTCCTCAAGAACCGAAGTTTTATGTAATTAATGGCATCCCAACATTATTTTTCTTCTTCCTTAATTTATTGCCGTTGTTGTGGCCATGTCTTAAAATACTTTCAAAGTCTTTAAAACTTTCTAGAGACCCGAATTACACTTTTTTTTTCGAAAAATAACTTATTTACTCTCGAGTTTTATTTTGGGAAGGGATCAAAATTGGTTTATGTAAAAGTGGAGTAAAAGTTTCGAGGGTATTTTGGCCTAAAGGACAAAAGTGGTTAGGTACCCTGTGCCTTGTTTTAAAGTCTAGTGCTGTTATGATTTGTAAGTTAGTGAATCTGAACTCAACCCCTTTTTTTCGCATGGGTAATCATCACATGACCCCTCCCTCTTTAGGCGGAGCGGTAAAGAGTCTCAGACTCTTACTGACTAAAACCTACCCATGTTCCTTCTTAGCCCTTTTGTGTTCCAGGGCCACGGTACCTCTTTCGAACAGTCCCGCAGCCCCGGCAAGCCCTCTCGGATCCCTTCTAATTTGCTGACATCTCTTTGAGGAGCGCGTGGAAAAAGAACGCGCCGTCGACACGGCCTGTCGTCATAAGACTGACGGACGGTAAGCTAACCCATTACTCACCGTCACAGGCCCGCGCCAACAGTGGCCGGAGGCCACTAGGTGGACCCCGACGCCCGGGGCACCTCCCGCGGCGACTGGCACGTGAGGCTCTCTCCCTCTCACGTTCCACCACCTCCTTCGCTAGCATAACTGCTTCGCAGAAGGACGTGACTGCTTCCCATTCCCTCTCGCTCCGGACCATCAGACGCAAAAGGTCGCCGCCGCCAATTGCCGCTACGAGGACACGGCGGTGCTCAGCCCAAGCCGATCAGACCTCCTCCGGTGTGCTTCAGCATATCCAGGCGATCCTCGCACCCGGGTGTTTCCTCCCGCCAGATTTGGTGCAGGAACCTCCCGAAACAACCGTGTCTGGTGAGGATCTGCGTCAGGCGGAAAGTGAGGGCGCCGTGGCGCCTCTCCAGACACTCCTTAAAGAGGGACCTTTTAGCCACTATTGTGGCGAGCCGACTATTACCATGAGATCGTGCCGGAGGTCTGTCCACTGAGCGGCGAAAAATAAACACCCCTGAAGTCTAGATGTTGTGATAAGTACGCTTACCAACTCTTTCGTCCGTTTTCAATTTGTCTGGCGTCGGTTAATCGACCCTTACCCCTGTCCCTAGGTAAACTATTGAAAGTGAAAAGTGCCTTTTTACAAGACAGGATAACTTTGTCATGAACGACTACATCTGTACCAAAATTGGGTTCCGTACATAAGTTCGACATTATTTGACAAAGTTGTCCATCAAATAAACTTCAAATCGGTCCCTGTAAAGTAAGCACTTTTCACTTTCGTAGTTTACGTAAGGGCAGTTGGTTTAAGAATCCAATTTAATTCTCTCCAAGAAAATCCCACTTACCTACCTATTACCTAAAATCTTTACCTGAGAAAACCTTACATGAAAGCCTTACCCATTTATCTAATACATCTGACGTTTCCTTTACCGCCACCGATGTAAAATAACAAAGAATGAACGACATACGCCTTTTTGGTGCAAAAACCAGCGCTACATCAAGCCATATTAGTTTAACGGAGGAACGGCTTGTAACCGGAGAGCGCTCGAGATAAGCGATCAAAGCGCTTCTTTGTACATCGCCATTTTTTCATTTCACACCCATATTAACATATTGGTGTGAAATATTGGGTGTACTTGTAGTTGTATTGAATGAGGTTAGTGGTGTTTTGTGGATTTTTGGAGTTTTATATAAGTACATTCAAAGATCAAATTAAAACCGGTCAAGTGCGTGTCGGGCCACGCGCAGTGTAGGCTTCCGTAGTTTTTATAACAGCCAAGTGCGGTTCGTATTCGCTGACTGATAGTTTCGTACCATGCTCTAACTAAAAGTCAAACATGATTACCTACCTAATTTGATTTCCAATACAAAAAACAACAACAACTGTTTTTTTTTTTATATAAAACTTATTTAGGAATGAAACAGCGCTATACAAATGACGCTTAGCGCTATCTATCGACATTTCTATGGAGTTGTTCGAAATTTTCGAGTCAAATACAATTGGTCGACTTTTACTCGTAAATTTGTAAAGCCCACTTAAGTGTGATAGTTTTTCTTTAAACTTCGTTATATATAGGTACTACTGCCGTAACATTTGTATTTCTAACTACAACTGTTTAGTCGTTAGAGAGGGGACACTTGACCCTAGCGAGAATTGGTACTTTAAAGCTTGATAAGTCACGAACGGTTTACATAATCAAAAAACGGTGTTCCCAAACCCCCTAATATTTGATTGAAAGACCTATCCAACGATATCCCACACTACGGGAAGGACTAAAAAAAATATCATCTCCACTTTACATGTAGGGGAGGTACCCTAAATAATTGTTTTTTTTCAAAATTTTATTTTACCACTCCTTTGGCGTCATTAACGTGTATACTCATGGCAAATTACAACTTTCTAGTACCAATAGTTTTTGAGCTAAACCGCGGACAGACAGACAGACAGACGGACATGGCGAAACTATAAGGGTTCCTTGTTGACTACGGAACCCTAAAAATGGACTGATGAAACTGGTTCTTCATGTTCAAGGACTTGTAAATAAAGGCTCTATCTGAAAGTGGCACCGCGGACTAAAACGTTGTATGGTAATTGCCTGTCATGGCATGTGCGGGGAAATGTCATGAGAAAAGAATGTGGATGACTAGAAGATTGTGAGGTGACCAAAGAAACGATGTATCTAATAATCGATGGTTGGACCGTGTGAAGAGGACATCTTTAGAAAGAGAGTGACTTCTGAGATATCGACGAGAGAAGAAGACAAGTAAAGTAAAGTAAGTAAAGTAAAGTAAAATTTATTTGCATAGATTGTAGGTACATAAAATAAGGTGTAACAATAAAATGGGTGAGCCTTGTACAATTTACCATAAATTAGGCATGCAAACATGTTGAAAGAATAGTCTTATAAAAGTATGAATTTTGTATTTTAATAGGACAGAAAGTTTTTTATAATAGGTAAAAAAATTCAAGTGACAAGAATAGAGTAAGGAGTACAAACCATAACTTTTCGCACTAATAAGTATGAATATATAATACAACATGCTCCCTCAAAAAGTTAATTGCATTGTACTCATGACACAAAAGCATAAAAAACTAGTAAAGAAAACCATTATGAAAAACTAGGATATACCAATCATTTGCAAACAACTGCGATGCTTTATTGGACCCAAAGGTTTCGTCAAAACATCTGCAGGTAATCTGTCAGTGGGCATATACCTAAGTTCAACGGTTTTATCGTTCACCTTTTCTCGAACAAAATGGAACTTAACATCTATATGTTTTGTCCTATTGTGGTGAACCGGATTCATGGCTATTTTTTGTGCACTCTGACTATCCGTGTACAAAACTATATTAAGCGACTTACTTGTAATATCGGATATCAGTCTTTTTAAAAAGCACGCATCCTTTACTGCTGTAGCCAATGCCATATATTCAGCTTCAGCGGACGACAAAGCCACTGTGGGCTGTTTTTTAGCTTCCCACGAAATAGGGCCGCCTGCAAGTTCATAATAGAACCCAGTGTAAGATCGTCTATCAGTTGGACAGTTTGCCCAGTCTGCATCTGAAAAACCCGTTAAAGTTGTAGTATTACCTTTTTCTTTCCTGTATGTAATACCACTATCTTTTGTTGCTTTCAGATAACGTAGACATCGTTTAGCAATATTCCAATGTGACTGATCAAAGTTAGAGTTAAATTGACTCAAGTAACTCACAGTATAGGCTATATCTGGTCTGGTATTTACAGCCAAGAACATTAAACAGCCAATTAACTCTCTGTAAGGGTACTCACACTCACCTATACCAGGCTCAAGCTTTTTCTTAACCATTGGGGTAGAAACACCCTTACAATCTTGCATGTTAAATCTTTTTAGCATCTTTTCAATATATATATTCTGAGATAGCTTCATTCCATAATTATCATGGTAAATATTTATTCCCGTAAAGAAATTAATTTGTCCAAGATCTTTTGATGAAAAGTATTTTACAAATTGACATTTGAAGTTGTCAAGCGTACTTTCATTTTTATACAAGATTACTAGATCGTCGACGTATACAGCCAGTATCAAGGACTCGTTCGATAAGTTTGCATTGTTTTTAAAAATACATGGCTCAGAAGTTTGCATAAAACCAAGAACTGACAAAGTCTGTTTTAACTTTGTATTCCAGGCTCTTGGTGCCTGCTTCAAGCCATAAAGTGACCGTTTCAAAAGACACACTTTAGACTCCTCCCCTTCCCTTACGAAACCTTCTGGCTGTGTCATATGTGCTGTGTCATATGTGTAGATTTCTTCCTCCAAACTGCCATTCAGAAAAGCTGTATCCACATCCATATAATCTTCCTTTTACCTTATAATCTTCCTGCACTGCAAGCGCTAACAAAGTTCGCAACGACGAGTTGCGTACAACTGGAGAAAAAGTTTCGTGGTAGTCGACACCTTCTCTTTGTCGAAAACCTTTTGCTACTAGGCGCGCTTTATACCTAACAACGTCACCTTTCGCATCTCGCTTCAGTTTGAAGACCCACTTGCTAGGAATACAAGTTTTAAGGTTTGGCTTATCAACCAAAATCCATGTGCCCTTTCTGACTAAGGCATTGTACTCATCTCTCATTGCGAAAATCCAGTTATCTTTCTCATCGCTGTTAATCGCAGCCAGATAATTATTTGGATCGTCGCACCCATCTTCTAGAAGGGTATTATATGAGAAGTAATCCGGTGGTTTGCGAACTCTTGAAGGATATCGACTAGATTCATTTGAGGAATCTGTAGATTCACTTGACTGCTGATCATCAACATTGTTGACCTCTTCATTGACTGCTTCATTGATTTCAACATCAGCATCTTCAGCATCCAAGAAAGAAGTATCTATGCTAGGAGCATCTACTTCACATCTCCCAGGTGAAGAAGAGGGTAGTACTTCTTGTCTTAAAACTGCTGGCGATGGTGACTGTGAGAGCAAATTGACAATATCAGAGTTCACAGTATTTTCAATATTTTCCTTCACTCCATGAAAGTTATTTTCAAAAAATGTGACATCTCGTGACTTTAGTAAACGTCTTGGACTTGCCGCATTCCGGAAGTAATAAGTACGCGGATCATCTGAATATCCTTCAAAAATCTGTTCCTTAGCTTTCATGTCTAATTTACATCTCTGACTTGATGGAACATGAACAAGTGATCTGCATCCAAAAACCTTCAGATGAGACAGATCGGGTTTTTTATTAAACCACATTTCAAATGGTGTTTTACCGCTAAGCGCGCGGTGTGGTGATCGATTTTTCAAGTAGACGCTTGTCTCTACTGCGTCCTGCCAAAAAGCTTTTGAGAGGGAACCATGTGACAATAGTGACCGAGCCTTCTCTACTATGCTACGATTACAACGTTCACTTACCCCATTTTGCTGAGGGCTGTAAGGTGCTGTCGTTTGCCAATCGATACCCAGTGACTGAACATAATCCATCAATTCCTTATTGATGAACTCAGTTCCATTGTCTGACCGCAAAGTCTTTATTTTTCCACCAAACTGTCTCTCGACATGAGAATGAAAAGAACAAAACTTAGTTTTGACTTCAGTTTTAGAAGACATAAAATACACAAAAATAAAACGTGTATAATCATCTACAAAAATAATAAAATATCTATTACCTGTAAACGAATTTGTAGAAAAAGGTCCACAAACATCGGTATGAATCAATTGAAGTGGCGATGTAGCCTTCCTGTATTTTAAGCTTTTGAAAGGCTTTCTAGACTGCTTACCCTCTATGCAGGGTATGCATGGTTCCTTGTCGACCTCCGTGTACTCCACGCCGATAGCCTGACCTTTTCTAAGTAGATCCATGCCAATTCGACACAGATGTCCTAACCTCTTATGCCAAAGCTGGAAGTTGGAACAATCAGAGTGCACAAGTTTAGCTGAAACATTATTGAACGTTTTAATTGAACAATCGACAGTATACAGCCCATCACATACAGAACCATACGCTAAAACATTTTTACTGTTTACTACATCACACTTTGAATCATAAATAGTGCAGCCTTCTTTATTGAAAACTACAGAGAAACCCTTCTCTACCACTTTACTTACTGAAAGTAAATTACAGTTCAAATCAGGAACATGAACTACATTCTCTATTCTGTTCGCCAAAGTATCTGTATCAATGGATACATTACCAATACCCACAGCCGCTACTCTTTGTCCATTAGCCACAGTAATCGTCCCACCTTGTACTGGCCGATAACTGCTGAACCACTCGCGATGCGGAGTCATGTGAATGGTTGCTCCAGAATCAATAATCCATTTCCTATCATTTGCAGCCGGTGCAGTGAGAGCCATTTCTTTTACAACAGCCTGTTGTTCCACCTTTTCATTATGACTGCAATCTGTACCTTTAAAAACCTTTTCTGACGCGCTCATAGCCTTTTTATCCTTCTTATTGGGACATTCGGGACTTTTGTGTCCTGGTTCTCTACACTTAAAGCAAATTATAGGCTTCTTCTTTTTGCTTGTAGATCCTGTTGAACGTAACGCAGCCACCTCATTCTGGTGAGGGTCCTTAGAAAGCTCGTTTAACAGCTTTGCCTTAACCAACTCACTGGTTACATCAACATTCGAATTCTCTAAAGCCATGATCAGCGGTTCGTACCGTGATGTCAATCCTCCGAGAATAATCGCAGCCAAAGATCCATCATCGATCTTCTTACCAATATCCTCAAGATCTTGAGAAGTAATCATAATGGCGTTGATATATGATTCTAAATCTTGGAAATCGGTCAAGGTATATTTGTATAACCTACGCTCTAGAGAGAGCCTTCGACCCATACCTTTATCCTCGTATGCCTTTTGTAAGGCACTCCAAGCCTCCTTAGCGGTTTTCGCATTTCTCACGTGCGAAATTGCACCTCCGTCTACCGTAAGGCATATTTTTGATAACGCCTTCTGGTCGAGTGTATCACGTGAGGTCGACACACGGAAGCGCGATTAACGCTTGTGCGACAAAACTGTAATGCGACTCACTATAGGTCGAATGCACGCTTGTGCGACAAACTGTAGCTCGACATCACCCTAGTGCGACAATCTGAAGATCGACATCACGGTAGTGCGACAAATGCTTGTGCGACATTTGCTCGACACTACGGAAGTGCGACACTACTCAAGTGCGACAAACGCTTATGCGACACTGTCGCCTAAATAGGGTTGTAATCCTTCACAAGCCATTGCTGCTGCTTAGTTTGATGTACTGAATGCTTCGTGCATTCAGTACATCAAAGAGTATGATATTAATACGGGAGCAGTACATCATCTAAGCAGCATCGCTCAACAATTATTGTTGTTATTTATAATAATTATTATTGTTGGAGAAATTTGAAACACTATACTTGGACTTTAGTGCACTTTAAAGCACTAAAACATTTTGCTGATGGATGCATTGAATAGTACAGGGGTTATATGATCGCAATGAAGGGGAAAGCCAGTGCCTTTCGGCTTCGATAAAGGCTTTCAGTTTATAAACAAAACAAAATATATTACAAGATAAACAAAATTGATAATTCCAGAAATAGTTAAATTAAGTAAAGATAATTAAAATGATGAACCATTAGCAAATATTTATGTAATATTTTATAAATTCAATGTCTATATTTGCTAAAGATAATCCCAAAACACAGCTATTATAATCAATATTAAAATAAATATAACTTATTATAATCTAGAAAGCGCAAAAAGCAGCATAATTTTAAACAATATAATCAATAAAATACGAAATTATATCAACCGATTGAACGTTGCGAATCAGGTTCTTTTAAATTATTTCTTAGTACTTTTTACTTCCATGATTATTTTACATTTGACTACTCCGGTCATCAACTGAGAAATGACAGACAGGTAATAAGCCAAAAAAATGACCAAGCGCGTGTCGCACCTTGTACAATGCAGGGTTCCATAGTCGGAATGAATATTTACGCATCATCATCATCACTACAGCCCAAAAGACGTCTACTGCTGGACATAGGCCAAGTGTCGCCACATTGACATTTTGGGTGGTTTTGCCATAAGCGCCACGCTTTGCAGGCGGGTTGGCGATCGCAGTACGGTTGTTACAAAAGCACAGAGAACGCTGCTGCCCATTCTCTGGCTAATCCCTTAGTAGCCTCTTACGACACTTACGGGAAGATATGGGATGGTGCTATTCTTTACGGCCGACAGCATACATAGCAATGATGACGGATTTACGCATGCACCTCACAGAAAAATTATTTTGTATTTCAGTGTGCACGGTGCAGAGAATACTCCGTCTCTCCAATTTTCATCGATGCGGTGCCAATGGTCTCGGAATAAACCGGCTGTGTGCAATCCTGACTGCACATTTTGCTACGGCTACGGAACCCTAAAAAGCGTCAATAGTTCGTTTTCTTTCATTCCTTTTCCTTTTACTATATTCCTTATAAGTCGATTCCTTGATTGCCAAATCTTACAAAATTTTCAGTGAGAACTTGTTATAATGTCCTCTTTCAAATAAACCGACTTTGATTTAGTTATCATTAGATTCATGTCGCACTACCGTGATGTCGATCTTCAGATTGTCGCACTAGGGTGATGTCGAGCTACAGTTTGTCGCACAAGCGTGCATTCGACCTATAGTGAGTCGCATTACAGTTTTGTCGCACAAGCGTTAATCGCGCTTCCGTGTGTCGACCTCACGTTATACACTCCTTCTGGTCATTACGAGAGCGCACATCCTCCGCTGTTTTATCTGAATCATCATACCCAGTGATGGACGTCCACAGCTCCTCATGAATGAGAAGCATCCTCATTTTGAACTTCCAGGTTGGGTATCCGTCTCGGTTTATTAACATCTTGATTCCTTGAAAATTCATACTGTTGCCTGACATTATCTAATTTTAAAGTTAAGAGCCTCGTGCTGATAACGTGTTGAAAGAATAGTCTTATAAAAGTATGAATTTTGTATTTTAATAGGACAGAAAGTTTTTTTATAATAGGTAAAAAAAATCAAGTGACAAGAATAGAGTAAGGAGTACAAACCATAACTTTTCGCACTAATAAGTATGAATATATAATACAACAAAACATTTGAGAAATTTGTAACTAAATAAAATATATAATAAAAATTTTTTTATAAATTCTTTATAAATAAAATTAATAAAATAATGGTTTCTAGTTAAGACAATAGTTGGCACAGTGCATTCAAATAAAAGAAAAACAAGCTGTGCAGACTTTGGATAAATTGGGATAAGGACAAAAGAATGATGAAATACATGCATACCTGTGTCACATGGTATATTTCATTCAATGACATGTACACTAATTTTTGAATAATATTATAATCTATAGATATATGTAAAGAGGTTGTGTATTAAAGGACTGACTGATGTGAACAGAAATGTGATGACATAAAAATGTCATTGTCATTTTAAATAAAGGTAATGAAAAACTAAATAATTTACAGAAAATTGATATTCGTAAAGAGTAAAAGCTTTGAATGTTATTTCTATATTTACAGGTAAAGTAGTGTTTTATTATATTATATGTGTAGTTATAAAATAATGTTACTTGAGTAAAACAATAAAATTCTATATTTACAGAAAAGCAATCAAGTTTATAAATGAATATCGAAATTTAAATAAGATATCTTGAAAAAGAATGTGCTCGATTCGAAATAGTTGAGGATGAACAGAAAATTGAGATTTTTAGACTATTTTTAGATAGATCGTGTTTGAACTGGTATAGTTCGATGCTGATAAGACATACGCTAACTTCGTCATGGAACCAATGGAAGGAAGATTTTTGCGATACTTACGAGAATAAAGGGTGGACACCGATAAGGTATGCGATTGAATTTAAATATAAAACAGGATCGCTATTAGACTACGCAATAAGAAAAGAGAAAATATTGTTAGAAATGGACAACACAATAAACAAAAGCACTCTGATTGATCTGATTGCAGTTGGTCTACCTAGTTTTATAACAGACAGGATTGATAGGAAGAAAATAAAGGAGACTAAAGACCTTTTTAATGAAGTGAAAAGCTTGGAACATTTAGTTAACAAAAAAGGTTTTGATAAAAAGAAAATTACGAATTCTGCAGAAAAAACAAAAGAGGTTAGAGAACCATGCAATAATTGTAAAAAACTAAATAAAGGAAAAAGATATCATCCTGAAAACTTATGCTGGTTTAAAACGGATGAAAGCATTAAAGAAAAACAAAATAATATAAATTTTGTTAACAATTCTGAAGTAGAAACTGAATTAAATAATACGGATCAAAAAAACTATTAGTACCACCATTAATCAAAGTCAAATTAAGGTTAAATAACACATTGGATGCATTCGGAATATATGATTCCGGTTCAAATATCTCATTAATTAGTTCTAAATTACTAAAATTAAATGATGAAGAAATAAATAATGCACAGATTGTGAAGTTAACTACGATTAATGGTGTGAAAAGAACAAATGGAATAGTAAAATTGAAAATAAAAATCTTTGAAATAGAAGATGAAGTGAATGTGTTTGTTATTAACAAGAATAATTTCAACTATGACTTTTTAATTGGATTGGATATGATAAAAAAATTTAAATTGATCCAAAATGAAAAGCTAGAAATTACACAAAAAACACAAGAAATAAATAGAAATGCAGAAATGGTAGCAGGGAAAGATTGTGACAAGTTTACAGTGAACTTTAACGAACACGTCGATGAAACCAAATTTAATATTTCAATAAACCAGCTCGAATATAAACAAGAAGCAGAAATAAATGAACTGATTGAAAAATACAAAACGATCTTCGCAAAAGACAAGTACGACATTGGAACTGTTAGGGATTACGAAGCCAGAATTGATTTATTGGTAGATAAATATTGCAGTAAAAGACCTTATAGATGCAATACTGAGGATAAGAAAGAAATAGAGAGTCAAGTATCAAAGTTACTGGAGAGAAATCTCATTGAGGAATCATACAGTCCATTTGCTGCTCCGGTAACGTTGGCATACAAAAAAGAAGATAATAGAAAATCAAGACTTTGTATAGACTTTCGTGATTTGAATAAACTTATTATTCCACAGTCACAACCTTTTCCGTTAATTGAAGATCTGATGGTAAAAACAAGAAATTGTAAATATTTTAGCACGCTGGATTTAAATTCCGCATTTTGGTCGATACCATTACGAATCGAAGACAGAAGAAAAACAGCTTTTGTAACACAAGACAGCCATTTTCAGTGGACCTGTTTACCATTTGGACTAAAAACATCTCCAGCAATATTTCAGAGAATATTGAGTAACATTATAAGAAAACACAAACTTATGGAATTCACGGTAAATTATATAGATGATATATTGGTTTTCTCAAAATCCTTTCCCGAGCATATAAGCCATTTAACAAGGTTATTAGAAGCAATAAAGAAGGAAGGTTTTAGACTGAAATTTTCTAAATGCACATTCGCATCGGATTCAGTGAAATATTTGGGGCACATTATTCATAACAATTCAGTAAGTCCGATAAAAGATAACTTAATATCAATAAAAAAGTTCCCAGTACCACAAAATCAAAAAAATGTGAGACAGTTCTTGGGAAAAATAAATTTTTACAATGAATATATACCAAATATTGCAATAACATTGGATCCACTACATAATTTACTAAGGAAGAATCAGAAATTCATTTGGACAGAAGAATGTCAAAAATCCTTTGAAAAAATTAAACAACTACTGTGTTCTCAACCTATATTAGAGATATTTGACCCAGACTTGCCTATACTAATTTACACAGATGCAAGTATACTAGGCGTTGGAGCAGTATTAAAACAGAGACAACAAAACACAAAAGAAAAACCAGTAGCATATTTTTCCAAGAAACTAAATGAAGTGCAGAAAAGGAAAAAGGCTATCTATTTAGAATGCTTAGCAATAAAAGAAGCAGTTAAATATTGGCAACACTGGCTCATAGGTAAAAGATTTACAGTATTTTCTGATCATAAACCATTGGAAAAAATTGTTCTGTCAGAAGACTTTAGTATAAGTTTCCTCAAAACAATACATAAAGAATACTGCCACATTGGAATTAAACAAATGCAAAATAAAATTACACCATACTACACAGCTAAGAATTTAAGACAGAATATAAAGAAAATTTGTAAAAAATGTGAAATTTGCATAATGAACAAATCAAGAGGCCAGGATAAATTTGGACTAATGTCTCATCTCGGACCAGCCACACATCCTTTTGAAATAATGTCCATTGACACGATTGGGGGATTTGGGGGTTCAAGATCGACAAAGAAGTATATGCACCTCTTAGTGGATCATTTTACTAGATATGCATACATTGTCAATTCAAAAACACAGAATTCAAATGACTTTATAAAACTAGTCAAAAAAGTCACAGAAGATAATAATATTGGTATGATTTTATCAGATCAGTACCCAGGAATAAATTCAAAAGATTTTAAACTATTCCTAGAAAAAAAAAATATTCCAATCATTTTCACAGCGGTAAATGCACCGTTTTCAAACGGAATCAACGAAAGACTTAACCAAACCCTGGTCAATAAAATAAGGTGCAAAGTAAATGAAGAAAATAAAAAAATAGCATGGACAACAATAGCACAAAAATGCGTGGAAAAGTACAATGAAACTGAACACACTGTTACAGGCTTTGCACCTGTGTACTTGTTACAAGGAAAAGATATTACACTTACACCATATGAACTAAAAGAGAAAATATCAGAAAATGAATTATTAAGAGATCGAAAATTGGCACTGAAAAACAGTATAAAATCACACAACTACAATAAAAAACTATCAGATAGAAATAGAAAATATCATGAATTCAATGTAGGAGACATGGTATTTGTAGAAAATGGCAATAAATTAAACAGAAGAAAACTGGATGAGTTGAAGATTGGACCATATGAAATAATAGAAAAACTGTCAAACTCAATATACAGAATAAATACAGGACATAGAAAATCAGAATCAAATCTCTTCCACATCACCAAACTAATCCCTGCTCCTGCATTTGAAGACGACAATAATTTAGAAGATGTTTAATGAAATTTTGTGATACAATACTCTACCCGGAAGGGGGGGGATGTAAAGAGGTTGTGTATTAAAGGACTGACTGATGTGAACAGAAATGTGATGACATAAAAATGTCATTGTCATTTTAAATAAAGGTAATGAAAAACTAAATAATTTACAGAAAATTGATATTCGTAAAGAGTAAAAGCTTTGAATGTTATTTCTATATTTACAGGTAAAGTAGTGTTTTATTATATTATATGTGTAGTTATAAAATAATGTTACTTGAGTAAAACAATAAAATTCTATATTTACAGAAAAGCAATCAAGTTTATAAATGAATATCGAAATTTAAATAAGATATCTTATATATATATAAATTACGTGTCACGTTGTTTGTCGAGGATGGACTCCTAAACTACTTAACCGATTTTAATCAAATTGGCACACCGTGTGCAGTTTGATCCAACTTGAAAAATAGGATGGCTTACATCTCAATTTAATTTATAGTCGAAATATTATTTTATTGCAAATTAAGTCACAATCATCTGTTAGTTACAAACAATTCTAACAGATGGCGGTATCTGTTGACTGGATTGAGTAAGTATTCAAAAGATGGCGCTGTATAGGAGCGGAGCAGTATAGAAAAATATTGCGAAAACGGGGAAAATGTGACGCAGACGAAGTTGCGCGGGACAGCTAGTAATATTATATTTTTTAATAATATTACATATTATAATTGATAGTATTATAATTAATAATATAGCATTAAGTTCCCTAAATGATTAACGGAATTACTCCATTCTCTTCCTGACACAAAATCACATCGCTAATTAGCTGCAAACAAAGAAACATTAAAAGCATATCTCTAATCCAATTATAGGCAATTAAGATCCCGATTCAGTTACTCATTTGAAACGGCAGCGGTTTCAATCAGGCTCGGTAATTAGCGCCACCGTTAATTAGGACTCATTTATACTGATTGCTTCAATTTGAAGGCGATCTTAGCGACGTATTGAAATTTCGCGTTAAGCTCTATCTTGGATTGATTGATTAGGGGAATGTACGCTTTAATGTTGAGTGTTATTGTTGGCTTGTTTTGAGGGATTATGGTTAATTGGTGGCGTTCAATAGCTGGTACCTGTATTTTATTGAAGAGAAGTGTTATGTATAAGTAAGTTGGGCGGTTGCCATGGTATATGGGTATGGGATGTGGAAGAATAGGGAGAAGGTCTTGAGGCAAGTTTTGGATGAGGATGACTATTAGAGGGGAAGGCCCTACCCAAGTAACACAAAACAACATTATAAGAAGCGTACAACAGCATGGACTTACGTGCAAAGCAGTATATGAGCAGCATATGTTGCACTATATTAGCCGTATAAAAGTTTATAAGTGTCTTGTAAGCTCAATTTGGGCCCCAAATAATACGGCTTTGAGCATTATTAAATATTATTAGTGCTGCTAACCAGCGCTTATAATGTTATTGAAGACAGACATTAGTAAAGTTGTGAGACAGCATATTCTAATGTAAAAAGCATTTTTTTAGACGTTAGTACGGCTTTTAAACAGCTTTTTGAATTACTATGCCAAAGTTACGTTTTATTCTAAGGCTGAACGTTTTATCTTCTTTGTATAAAAGTATTTGAAAAAACTTATCGAAACTTATGTCCGATTTGATATTTCGTTTAGTGTATTGCAGTGCAAGGAAAATAAATAGAATAAAAATAATTTATCATAAGGTAAGTCAATCATCAATTTTATTTAGTTTTGAATGCAAATGAGCTGGGGGTATTAGTCTTATGTGAAAATATATATATGTTTGTGGCTTATAATTCACGCGCCCTCACAGAAATGCTTTTTTAATAAAAATAGGGACAAATTTAGAATCGACATCTGACACCTTTTGTAATTTTTGTAACGATTTGATTAATTTTAGTTTATAAAATTGCTTCTATCGATACTTCGCTTATAAGAAAAACATAATAAGTAGTATTTCATTCATATGTGTGCTATAATTTCCTTTTTTATGTTAGAGAAAACAGAAAGCAAATGGCGTCATATAATATTAATGTTTTAAACTTTCAACTAGTGTATATTAATGTTGTCAATCTTATTATAGTTTAAAAAAATAGCTTAAGTCATTCAACATACATATAAAATATCTAAGTGATATCTTTAGCATTATTGTAACACTTTTTAGGCATGTTATAATGTTCATTACCCTTAAACGTCATAAAAATTGATTGCTATAGTGTTAATCAGGGTACCGAAACAATAACTTAGAATCCCTTAATCACATGATGCCCTGATGCCATGATGTTGTTAGGTAATTTGACAAGTGTGTAAGTATAAAATCATTATCACAATAAATGAGTTGGGGAATTCCCTGAATCATGTGCCCGAATAGAACGAACGGGACGTGCGTGGAGTCATTTTAATAGGTAGGTAACATTTGACAGTTCATTTATGCAAATAAAAATATACCTTACGCTAAAGGAATATAACTCAAGAAAACAACATCAGTTTTTTTTTTAATACAATTATTTATTTAGAAAATTAGACTCTACTCTTATGTACATAAGTAGCACTTTGCTTTGCATAAATGAACTGTCAAATGTATCAAAATGACTCGTCATGATAGGTGGGTGGGAGTGAGAAGGATAATATTAGCAAATTCATCGGTTGCGCTGCGTAGTCTTGATGCACTGACGTCACGGTTCGTAGGGATTGCATTTTTTAATTTATCGACTATTGAAATGTCCATAGTACCTATTGTACTAAGAGTTAAAAAAGTAGAATCGATTCCACACATGTTTGTATTTTTTTTTATTAATTTTTAAATATTTTTTCTGAAGAATTGAAATAATTCAACAACATTGACAAGACCATGTCTACATACGAGATCAAATAAATGAATTATGTTAACGTAATTATCAAGTACCAACTTAAAGTTTGTATGAGAAACCGTTTTTTTTGTTCATATTTCACCCTTGTTTCTTGGGGAAAGTTGTTCAATTTTATGAGTACAAGCTGTGGTTTCGGGCTTGCAACTGACCAAAACTAGACTTCGTATAGATACTTATACATATTTAATAACTAAGTACAATATACTATCGACATTTCAACAGTCGATAAAACAACAATCCCTACAAAACGTGACGTCAGTTGCACCGAGTTTACGACCTCTATTCATTAGTATTACTTGATTCTTGTTCCTGTGACGACGCGCGCTTATTTGCTAAATATAGTGTATTTTATTTTTGAATTAATTTGAACACCGGCGTGATCACGATCCCTTACAGGTACCTATTTAGTTGTAGTGTGTATAGGAAAGGAATAATAAGGTAGATTATATAGTATACCTACTCCTACGCTAAGCGTGCCACTACATAAAAGTACCTATTGAATTGAAACACGATATAATCTTATTTTTCGCACATTGTAATTAAAGGAACTTTTTGTAAATTCGTTTTTTTAAGGGCACGCGTTATACGGGTACTTATTTAGTTTTCAGATAAAGTACCTTCTCTATTAAGTCCTAAATAAGCTCAGTTGTTTTTTTTTCAGATGCCTTTTAAAATAGTGCAAACGACCGAAAAGGGATCAACTAAACTGTTCATTGTTCCAAGCGGGTGGGAAAGTAAGCGTCAACTGCGATATCCAAAAAAACCTAATGAGTCTTCATTAGTAAGGGATGAAAATTCCAAGCCTCGCGCAGATTGGCCAGTGTTACCATGTAAAGTGAAACGGACGGGTTTTTTAACCTATGCCGATGCTGAAGAGGAATTGTCAATTATGATGCAGCATAGCGACACAGATACCGGCCCCGCTATTTATGAAGCCCAAAGAGAAACCCAGCTCGCAATGTCAGGATTACCAGATTTCAATAACATGGCCGACCAACTAGTAAGTAGTAGCAATTTTAATTTAGTTGTGGGCGACCTGAAACTGATGATTTCAAACTTTTTTCTTTGCACTTTGTACTTAGTTTTATTCTTGTAACCGATTGCTTTAAAAGAATTTTATTAGCTAACATGAATTTGACGCTGACTGTACAATAACCTCCTAAATATTTGGTACTGTTTTTCTTACAGTCCGTATGTCGAATGAGGTAAATTACTTATACAAAAAACTATTAAAAAAAAATAGTTTTACGACAAATCAGTTCTTTTTTGCACTTAGCGTTGTTATTTATATCAAAGCACTTGAACTTATTATTCTTGCAATACTTATATTCTATGAATAAAGAAATAAGGGCGACAGACATTCGCTTTTAAAATCAACTTAAATATAAAAAATAAATGTATCAAACTGCTCTTTCTTTGTTTTCAGATAATCCATTCACAACTAAATTCATCCGCTGTAACACAACTTCAGCAGCAGCCAATGACAGAAGATACTATTTGGCTTATAGGAGACCCAAATGAAATAGCAGCAAATTCGGAGCCAGTCATTCCACCTCAGCCTGACACACACAAACTGAACACAATTATAGAAAACCAAAACAAAATCATGGATATGCAAAATAAATTTTCTTACAGATTGAGTAACTTCATAATTGAAATAGAAACAACAATTGAAAAAGCCATTACAAGGACAATAAGCCGCCATCTTGATCAATCTGTTGTCAATTTAGGAGATGCCAGAAATGCAGCTGAAAATTCTTCTTTCAAGCTAAAACCAATCGACAGCATTAATGATCTAGAGAACTTAGAATTACTTTTATTGGATCCAGTAGAAAGAAACAAACTGATGAAAATGTACTCCGTCGTGTGCACAACTGCAGAGGGACATGGGATAACTTGTGCATATAAATTGATAGATCTATTATTCACAAGAGATTTTTTATGCAAATGTTCGTGGTCTGGAGGCAGCAGGGGAAGCTCAATCAAGTTACCTTTGAAAAAATATAAAAATATTTTAAATTTTTGTTTCAAATTGATATATTCCTGGGACAAATCATATACACTTGAAGACAATGAAAATTTTTTTAAATTAGTTTTACGAAATGCAGTGCAAAGGAAAAATTTTAAAAACTTGCGAAAACCATCAAAGAGGAATCGCTCAAGCAAGAAACAAACCGGAAAAGTTAAACAGGCCAAGAGATTAGAAACTAATTCAACAGTATCAGAACACGCTGGCAGTAAAACGGAAGATGGAACGAGTATGGGAGCAGAAGTGGAAGAAGAAATAGTGAAAGAAATAGACATGGAAGAAGAGGTAGAAGAAGAAACAGTGAATGAGAACGGTTTAGAAGAAGAAACGGAAGAAGAATCAACAAATAATACCGATACGGAAACAGAAATAACAAATGAGAAAAATATGGAAGAAGAAACAACAAATGAGACAGATATGGAAGAAATAATGAAAGAGATAGATATGGAAGAAGTGGAAGATGATAATGTAATGGAAAAAGACTTTACAGATGTCTCCGAAAACGTAGATGAAAACGCGACTGAAGAAGTTGAGAACGATGAAGTGATAGCGAAAGATACCGAGACACAGGCTGACAAAGAAGCGACGAAAGATATAGATGTTAAAGAAGCCATGGAAAAAGAAATGAAGATGCGATCGTGTATTGAAAAAGAAATGGAAAAAAAGAAAGTCAAGGAAATGTATACAAAAAAAGTAGAGAAAGAGATATATATTGAAGAAAAAATTGAACAAAAGGCGACGAGAGAAAACAACAGAAATGAAAAAGAGAACACAAAAGGGGGATTAAAACATAAAAAAATGCAGGGCTCATAAAGAAAATAAATAACATATATGTGAAAAAGAAACCAAGCCAATATCTACCAAATAAACAAACGTCAGTGTTCGCAAACAAAATAAAGGACACAAATATTGTACACCTGGCACCGCAATACCAACAGTCAATAACCGCTACAAAAAAAGACTTAGATGATGAAGAACAATTAATTCAAGCGACACCGAAAAGAGAAAATCCAAAGGCAGTAAAAAATAAAAAAAGGTTGGATAATGATGGCCAGTCAGGCCAATCGCCACCAAAGAGACTTAAGCCAGATGCTGTAAAGAAATAATGTCAAAACTAACAAATTAGAATAGCTTTATAAATATAATAATATTTTTATATTACTTACAAATTTACGATAAGGCTTTTTTGATAAAGGTGATCCGTTTTGGGTTCAAGAGCGCCACTTCTAAAAAAATCATTGTATGAATGTTGGTCTCCGATTAGATCACATATTCAAGCAATGTTTTTTTTTTATGAAGTGGCGTTAGTGAACCCAAAACCGACCATTCTGACTTTGTTTTGTTTTTGTTGATTTTTATTGAGGATAAAAATTACACTTTATTCATTTTAGCTATAACTGACAACCAATCATGTTGACTTAATAACCATGCTATTTAGTTTCTTTTCTTTGATTTCAATTTTTTTGTGATTATGTAATTGCTAGCACCTAGACTGCCCGTTTTTTGTAATATTTTTTAAAACTTTTGTAGCTACTACAACAAAATACAGTAAGTACTACGGGTATTGTACGGGTTACATTGACATTATGCTAATTATGTTATCTTATTGTATCCTACGCTGTCTATATTTGAACAACTTTGAGTATCTGTGAGGTCCACTCTATATCTCGAAAATAAAAAAAAAACAACTGTTTCGTACGTTTTGGATAAGTAGGTATATTGATATTGACTATAATGTTTGAAACAGCTGATTTTTATTTCGAAATATAGAGTTGACCATCTTTATATTTATGATATGGGGACAACAATCCTCTACCGGGTCGGTACTGATTTTTTATTACACCGTGTAGGTCTATTTCGTTATAATAGGTATATTATTTCAATGGAAAGTTCACTTTGTAAAATGTCTTGCCTGGTCAAAAATCTAAAAATAATGTACCTGTGACAAGTACAAAATAAATATACTCTAATTAAGCAAAATTTCTTTTATTTATAATAAATAATTGACCATGACTCATAGCTGATATCAATTAATTTGCTTACGGTCACCCGTCACACTCAGAGAAGTCACTAATGTGTAAATTGTTTGTGTAATATTAAAGGATAGCAAGGGAATTAATTGAACGGCAGAAAAAGATTCATGACACTTCATGTGAATTAAAATGTTACGGACACTTACTGTCACTTGTCTGAGTGCCATTCGTTTTACCGTTAACAGATTAATGCTAAAATTAATTTGCTATACTAACTGGTCATTAAAGTGTGTAACAATGGTACAAAATAGAGCTCGTGTTGGTATGCAGTACAAACATATTTGAATTTTACATCTTTTGGTCTTAAACATTTTAAATTTCGCACACCTTGGTTTATTTTGGATTTATATATGTGAAAATGACAGGATTTCATAGGTTTTTCAAACATATTCTCAAGCTCCTTAATTTGAAATCCATGCAATTCAATTTCGTTGTTATTGTTATAAATTTCCTTCAATTCAATAATTTCATTATCTTTACTCATAAAATACTTATCTTTGTTTTTAGTAGACAGTTTGAAATCTTCTAAGTGTATCTCAAAGCAATTATTTTTACTTTTCATTAAAACAGAATGGTTTTTTTTGTTCTTGTTAGTGGTTGTCCATATTCCATCTAATTCACTCAATCTTTTTGCTACCTGGGCCAATGGGTTCTTCCCTTCTCTCAGCATTCTCTTAATCAAGTATAGCTTGTTTTCAAAGGGATAAGAACTAAAGGTGTGAAGTGCTCCAAACCGTTGAACTTCATCGACCACGTGGACTAAATTATGCACATTGCTAGTGATATAATCAGCTCCATAATGATGTTTATAATTATCAACAAAATAAAGTAAAAGTTCCTGTGCCAAAGGTAAAAACGTTTTATACATGTCATGGGAACATATAGTTATACCACAAAATAAAAATAGAAAATGAGAAAACGCTTCGGCGTTCAAAACTTGTGGCAAAATAATTATGCTCAAATAATAAAAAAACGTTCTGAATTCTGATGCTTTCCAGTGAGCAAGATGATTCAAACCTCTCATAGATCGGTGGATTTCTGAAGGCAGACGAGTTTCATTCAAAAAAGCTGATACCCTTTCTATATCACGTGAGCACAGTTTGGATTTTTTTTTACCGAAATTTCCATCACGCCATCCAACCAAAAGCCTCTTCATTATACCTAGATCTAATAAATGTAAGGAGTCGGCCACTGGAACATCTTCAACAATATCTATGGGTAGCTGCAGTAATGGTGAATCTACTTTATGATGCGACCCGTACAATTTCTTGCGAAAATGATCATCTGTTCTTTTCGGACATCTACTGTCAGGAAAAACAACGGTATGAGACTGATAAGAATATTCCCCAACAGTTACGCACTTCAAGCAGCCGTGTTTACCGTTGAAATTGCAGACTCCTGCAAATATAAAATTTGTTTTGTTTCAGCTGTTTTAGTAAAACATAAAAAAATACGAATTATTTACATACTAACTTACCCTTTATATAAGCTCTGGCAGGTGAGTCACAAATAAAACATCTAACAGCCACCTTAATTACTTTATGACCAATCGTTAGGTGTTCTTTTAGCAATAAATTTACATCACTTATAAAATGTTTTAGGTAGTCATTTAAATTTTTCGGCTTTTGCTCTCCATAATATAAACCTATTACAAAAGGTTGTTCTTTTAATTCGTGTATGTTACACAGTATTGGCCAAAATTCTTTCTTAGAACTGTTGAAAATCGGCAAACCATCCATATTTATATTCAGAGTTATCTGCTCAAGAGTTTCGGACGCCAATATTCTTTCAAGTGGACCTGTAATGCCATTGTGCCAGTATAGACCAGGTTCCACCACTTCAATGTGTACTTCCCTCGGGGTTTTAAGTATTGTTCTCGGATCATTGGGCAAAGTATCCGGGTATCTATCATTCAATATTGTTAATAAGTCTTTTAAAGCACTTTGAGGTATGTTTTTAACAAGAGCCCATTCTCTTATTTTATCTTTTAAAATGATATTTTTCGTGTATTGGGTACAAATTTCTTCGTCATCAGTAGAACTATCATCTAAAAATATTAAAGTGACACGTTTATACCTAATTCGAGATACAGATTCTGTAAGCTTATATAATTTGAACAATTGTAACGAAATACTGAAAACACCTAAATAAAACAATATTCCTTACACAAAAAACCTACTTAAAAAAAAAAAACCACCAAAAAGTATTAAATAATGCCTCTAATACTGCATTCACACCAAATAATGTAAGCACTACTTTTTGGTGTTTTTTTTTTGAAGTTGCTTTATTTTTTTTATAAAAATATTTTTATTTAACTCTTTTTAGTTTATCATGCAGGCAATGCACCAGCTTCAAAAGAAAACTCCCAAATCCCTATAGGTGTGCCTATAATATTTGAGGAGTTTCCTTGATTTCTCCAGGATCCCATCATCAGATCCTGGCCTGGTGACAATGAGACCAACTAGGACTTACAACCTTTCAAACACAAAATGAATTTTTGAAATCGGTGAAGCCGTCTTCGAGTAATCGAGTAACATACATAAAAAAAAACATTCCGACGAATTGAGAACCTCCTCCTTTTTAAATAACTGATTATTTTATTTTAGATATACATATTTTAAATAATAAGTTATTTTATTTTATATATATTTATAGAAAGTAGTACCATCTGATAACACTTCTGCAAAATAATTTTCATTTTCAAATCTTAAATGTACTACGGAACCACTTGATGGAACTTCTTGACTAGTGCTTGGCTCACACACAACTACCGATTGTTCTGTATTTTGAGTATCAAGAGTATCATTGTTTGGAACACGTTTTTTATTACTTAAACCAGATATAAAGTTTGAATATTCCGTTTTTATCTTTCTCTTTACTCCACCTGTTCTCTTAGTCTTTTTCCACTGTTTATTCATGACAACAACGTGACACGTGCGACATGAATTTACTAATGAGTATATACTAACGCACAAATGAAAATAATCATACTACTCATTGTTTTATGGCCAAATTATGACCTATAGTAATAAAATTACATTTTTAATTATCTAAATAGTGATGAAAGCTTTAAAGTAACAATAAAATAAGAAGATAACAGAGCTAAAACTTTAGTAAATGTTTGGCTAATGCTTAGCTGTAAATAAACATAAGACAAGATCATAATAATGCGTTTAATCTTAAAAATGTGTTTATAAATCTAAGTTCACTATAAAATATGTCGACAACGTTTATTTAATGTATTAGGTTTTCTTATTTACTAATATAAGGTCTTAACCTTTGTGTTAGTGTAAATGCTGTTTTAGGTGCTGTATATTAAAAGTAATTAATGTTTTAGTATGATTATAAGCCATTTAACTTTATTTTTTAGACCATAGAATAGCTTCATGCATTATAAATTTTACCACATTGTACTCAAAAGCATTTAAACTAAGTCAAAACTGATTTAAAGTGACAGTCTGACTTTAAAACGTAAATAAGTCTTTAATTCAGTGATTATACAGATTACGTGTTACTTGGGTAGTAAACCATAGATGGACTGTGTGAAGTTATATGGCTAGATAGGGGTTACTGAAATGATGCGTAATAGAGTAAGTACGGAAGACATGCTGCGTCGATCCAAACCAAAAAAGCGTATGGGCATGAAAATTGTGATGTTTTGTATTTACAATAGTATGACACGTAGCGAAGTTTGAGTTTGAGAACAAAAATGTTTTATATTTTGAATTTTCAAGAGATACATTGCTGTAATTTGCTTTTAAAATATTTTCTAAATCTCTCTCTCACATTATTCTTTTACTTTTTCATAGATAACACAGGAAATTATTACCGATACCCGATAACAGTAATCAATAACTAAGGAACAGCTCGTTTACAATCACGGCGTTTGATCTGACTCCACGAACGTGATGTGAATCCCATCTCTCAAAATATCGATCCCTTACAATATCGGACCCAGTAAGCGCCTGATAAAGAGTTAATAGCAAAATTGCACCAGGGGAAAAATGATTGCTCAGATTTTTTTTAAAGGAAAGTAATATGATTTTTCTACTGGAGAACGGGATAAAGCTCTGTCGTTTTCTGTTCATTTTTAAATCTATATCTAAAAATGATGTTGCCATACTTCAAAGCGATATTAATTCTAAATGAATAAGCCGTTTGAAGCCACATGTGGGTCCCTGAAGTAATAAGTGGAAGCCGCTCGTTTACAATCACGGTGTTTGATCTCAGTTCACGAACGTGAGTAGAATGCCCATTCTTCAATATCGATCCTTTATCATTTTTAAGGAGCGCCCGCTAAAAAGTTTCAGGGTGAATTTATTGGTTGGCGGCCTGATAGAAAAGTATTTTAAAACTCGTCTGGTGCGGTTTCTGACTCCAATTTTTGGGTAAACTTACTCACATAATGTTCAGATAAATACTAAATTCGATTAGTCCATTAGTGCAAAAGATGTTTTGGTGCTAGAACGACATTGACAGAGAGACGCTGTTGGTATAAAAGATAGCGTGTTCAATTCCTATTTTAGTAACTCGCCAGACGATTTTTGTACTATAAAAGTGCTAGGAAATAGTTGGCAAAATTATTTCTACTCGCTGAGAAACGTCGAAACCCATTTCCAAGTATTTCCAAAACTGCAAACCAACGCATACTCTTTTCAAAAAAAACATTCTCAAAGCAAATATATCTCTACGGCTAAAAACGTTCGAATTTCGAACGGAGGACGGAAGTGAGGAGTGGCGGTGTTTCCGTTGTGTGACGTCACTGGCCAGATGTGGCGGCCGCTTCCGGCCGGTCATGGCCGTGCCGCCATATTTGATGCAGTGCCCGCTGATATATTTAATTGTATTTTTTTATTGTCGTATCCCTATATATGACACATAAAGAAGAGCTATTTATTGACTGCTATGACGTAGGTACTGTGAAGCTACAGTACCTAAGTCATAGCATAGCGTCATAGCCTTACTTTTAGTCAAAATAATGATCATGACTGCCACGACTGCCTCGTTGGCTTAGTGGTCGCAATCGCGACTACTGAGCCCAGTCAATCGAACCCAGGACTCACCCAGGTGAGTCCTGGGTTCGATTCCTGCTTCGGACGAATCGCGACTGAGAAATTCCTGATGGAAAACCGAATAACAATTAGCCGAATTGTTATTCGGTTTTCAATCAGGAATTTCTCAGTCGCAGCCACGGAGTTCGGATTTGTGCACGGTCGATGGCAATAAGCTCGCCCCCTTACAAGGGACTTAAACATAACTGGTGAAATGTGGGTATTCTATTAAGTACACCTCTGCCTAACCCTTCAGGGAATACAGGCGTGATGATTTGGTATGTGATGAAAGCTCATAAATCATACTGGTAGGTACAGGAAGAACACGTGTCGTTGCATTACCTATCAGCCTAAAACGTTCCAGCAGCTGTTATAGAGAACTGCGTCCGTACCATGACGTCTTAAAACATTATTGTTCCATTCCTATTCCAGAGTGAAAAAGAGACGGAGCTATACAGGTCGTCTAGCTCCATCTCTTTCCCACTCTGGAATAGGTATGGAACAATAATGTTTTAAGCGTCCATGGTACGGGCACTGTTCTCTATGAGAAGGAACGAACCGTAATCAACTATGCAGATCCCGTGCGTAATCATAAGCTTGGCGTTATTAACTACTAGCTTGGACCCCCGGATCCATCCGCGGTTTGTTCGGTAACTGTCCCTCGGAATTCCAGACTATTATCTATTCCTGTGCCAAAATTTCATCCAGATCCATTCAGAAGTTTTTGAGTGAAAGAGTAACAAACATCCTGTGTGGATGTTTGTTACTCTTTCTTTCTTTTCTCCAGACCTCCTCAGTCTCACACACTTCTACATTTATCTAAACTATAATAACAATATTATAAAGAGGAAAAAATAGAAAACTACGCGACCGATTTTTAAAATTCTTTCACCATTAGAAAGTTACATCTTTACGATTATTTATCGAGTGACATAGGCTATATTATATCACAATTTTCGCTGATGAAGTCGCGGGCGAAGTGCTAGTAATATTGATAAGATTAAGTGATAATCATACAACCAGCTAAAAAGAGTTCGGCTTTCAGTCGACCGGTTGCATCTGAATACCAGCACTTTACAATCAATCAATTTACAAATGTCAATCCGACTGCCGCAACCCAGTTCCTGGGTAATACGATACCCCAAGGATAGGACGGGATCCTTCTAGAGCCACTATCCAACCAATCATTTCTGTTTATCGTGTCCTACCTTTTCCAAAACAAAAACATACAGAACTTCAATCATACATTTTAATAAAGCACTAACTTCCTCGTTAAACCTCACCAAAATTTCAACCTCATTCCCCAAAAATAAACTTTAAATATTATAATTACGAACATTTGCGAACACGAATAACTTTTGTAGTAAAATTAATGCGACTATAACCTTTATTGTCAACACCATAATAATTTTTGACTTGTAAATGAGCCCATTAATCTGATTAATTCGGCCGTTATGATCTCGAATTGTTTATGTAAATGTAAATCGAAATGTATTGTACTCGTTTACAAACTCTTTATCTTTTAAAAAATGGATTTAGATTATCGGTTTGAGATTGCAGGAGCTTGGAACGAGATATAAATTAAGATGCTGCTACAATGATTTCTTAAAGTATTTGTTTGCGTTATAGTTTCTGTAAAAAAGTTACATTTCGCAGTAAACGTTTTCTTGAAAATGTGATTTCTTGTCCAGTCTCTGAAACTAACACTCGTGTCTGTAATCAAGTCAAAATATATAGTTGACTTTAAGTAATTTTAATTACTTATGCAACTGATTTTATTTAAATTCTGGACGAATTTGAACGATTATAGTGAGAATGAGAACCATCCAAGGAAGCAAATCTTAAGAATTCTAATTTTGACAGTTCTAACTTAAAGCAAATACTATAATATCTAATAAAAATCGTATCTTTAACGTATTGCGCTTGTTGCGAACAATTTAACTAAAATGCTACAGGAAAATTTACTGTATTTTTGGTAAAAGAATCGAAGTCCTCAGTTCTAAGCAAATTTCACCTTTGCAGTAGGTAACTAATTCTATCATCTTAGGTAAAGCCAAAACTAATAAACAGGTCAACAAGTCCTTACCAACCATATTTCCCAGTCCATCCACGACAGACCCAACTTTATCCAGTTCACCTTCGAAGTCCACTGATCCAGGATAATCTTCCAAATTTAAATAATCCGCGAGTTTCAAAAGGAGTTTGGAAACATCACAGAATGTGTAATTTTTTTAAAGAGATACTCCTTTTGAATTTTGATTGGGGGTTAGAATGTACTTGTGCTGAGCCAGATAAATTGGGGGTTTTTAAACTTACTACAAAGTTCTTGTGAATTTTTTTCACCCGGAGAGATTTTTTTTAGTTTTACTGTAAATTCTGATCGTTTCTTTCTTTCTTTCTTTTTTCCCGAGTATGAGAAAATTTAAATTGGACGAAAAACATTTGTGTTTGTTTACCTATTTTGGCGGGTTAGCGCACGTGATGGCTTGACCTATGAACAAATAGACAGGGCAACATTTTTAAAGAAGATTTTTTGAAAAAATGTGACCTATATTAAAAAGTGATTCAATTGATTCTGCTCCTTATTCTGATCAAACTATTTTCAGGTTTTGCGCATTTAACGATACACGTTTTATAATAATTTTATACTCGTTATTACATCAGCTATCTGCCAGTGGAAGGCCCGTCAAAATCGGTTAAGCCGTTCCAGAGATTAGCTGGAAGAAACAGACAGACAGACAAAAAAATTAAAAATATATATTTTGGTATATGTACCGTATAAACATACATATGCATGCAGTAAAAAGCGGTTATTTTAATATTACAAACTGACACTTCAATTTTATTTATTTATGTAGAAAATACTAACGGGAACTGGACCTATTTGACATGGGACGCTAAACACGTCCCCACCCAACCCACGTAACAGCACAAAATAAACATAACACAAAATATTCACAAACCTACATCTTTCCTTAGAAATGAGGGCGCAAGTTGTAAAAGAAATCAAACCTTCGTTACGGCGTACCAGGGCTTTGCCCCGGCATAACCCGGATTATTCCCAAGCACTGGACATTATAACGAAGAACGGGAATACTAAGGCAGGCTAGATAATAAAACGACAACATTGGAAGTATGTTTTTAAATAAATTATGAAGTATTAGGTTGTTGATACACTAAGTAAATTATTTTGTATGGTATCTAAACTGTCTGTTAAATAATAAATCATATTTATATCTGAAAAGTGGTGTTAAGAAAACATTTGTACACGTCACAACATTTTATGTTTAGATGATTTACTAGATGGGGCCGGTGTTTCGTACCTGACTCTGAGAAGAAACAACCGAATCAAACGCGGAGGTCACTGTTTCTTTTAACGGTCAATTATTGGTCAAATCACACACAGATTAGTATCTGAAAAGGTCTTTTGAATTTTAATTGAACTGCATTTCTCCATTATCGTGTAACTCGACTCATTAATCAAACTGATCAACGACACGATGAACAATATCAAATAAATAGGACATTTGGGTACGCCGCATAAAGTAGGTACTCATAATGCTAGACAATCGGTAAAATACATCGAAAAACTACAAAAAAAAGGAAACTAAAAAAATTAAATTCATTTATTCAGGTTATTTCAACATATAATTACATAAATTACATTTTATTAAAATACTAATTTCTAAATCTAAATTAATTATTAAACATAAAACTAGATAATTAAAACTAAAATAACAACAAATTATAAAGGGCGTCAAAAAACTGCTCCTCAACGCTGTCAGCTGGTAACGTGCCCAAGAGACTGGCGGCGTTGCCACGTTGAATGGCAACACTTAGCCTCTGGCCAAAGTAAAATGAAATGAAACGAAGGGCGGGCGTTTTGGGGGACTGTCTCTTGTAATTTTGACGTTCAAAAAGTGCTGATTATCAGCCTAATTTGAATAAATGACTTTTGATTTTGATTTTGAGTAAAACCCAGCCCTTGGGTCACAGAAAGCGTCAACTAAGCGTTTTGAAATTTCCTTAAAAAGGCTGTGAGCACTCGGACCCCACGGCCCCAGAGTTTCAACCCCAAACGGCTCGAAGATATAGTTACCACAAAGGTACTATATTTACGCCGCTTGAGGTTCTCCGCAGCCGCAGCGGCAGCGCCAGCACAGCACGATGAGCTTGGAAGAGTATCGACGCATGTTGCGTCCCACACTAAAGGCCTACCCATCTTCCAAGGAAACAACAGGTTATTGACCCATATTTTACACAACAATATATGTACACTTTTGTCAATTTTACAGGCGTCACTTTGTTCCGATATGATGTTAAAGTATATAATATTTATATCTCAGATGGGCCTTACAACAGTTACAACAACAAAACATCCACACACGACATACGATTACACTCACATTGTGCCCGATATGTTTAGATCCCATGTAATAGAGCAAGCGCTTGTTAATGGGGCACAAATTCCATTGAGAAATTTCTAATGGAAAACCCAATAATCGAAACCAGAACCTCATGCCCAGCAGTACCACATGCGACTGCTAGACCAATAATCTATCAAAGTGTTTGACATTAATTTTCTGTATATTAACACAGGAAATTAATGTCAAACATACATACACAAAACACTACATGAAAAATATCATTTTTGCTACTAGCAAAAATAATATTTTTCTTTCTTTCTTTCCTTCTAGAATGTAACCTTTGCTCTCATTGTGCCAACATCTCAAAGCGCCCCCGCCTCGGTCTCGATATTTTTTATTTACTGTAAGAACTTTCCCGGTTACCTCAAGACTTATCCTACATACAGGCTTAAATAAATGCTCAAGATATTCTTTTAATTCGTTTTTAGGGTTCCGTAGCCGAATGGCAAAAAACGGAACCCTTATAGATTCGTCATGTCTGTCTGTCTGTCTGTCTGTCCGTCCGTATGTCACAGCCACTTTGTTCCGAAACTATAAGAGCTATACTTTTGAAACTTGGTAATTAGATGTATTCTGTGAACCGCATTAAGATTTTCACACAAAAATAGAAAATAAACTTTTATTTTTGGGTTTCCCCATACATAGAACTAAAAACCAAAATGTTTTTTTTCATCTGACCCATTCGTGTGGGGTATCTATGGATAGGTCTTCAAAAATGATATTGAGGTTTCTAATATCATTTTTTTCTAAACTGAATAGTTTGCGCTAGAGCCACTTCCAAAGTGGTAAAATGTGTGCCCCCCCCCCTCTAATTTCTAAAGTAAGAGGAGGAAAATTCTGAAAATATTTAAGTTTGTAGAACTTAAAAAAAACTATCAACGAAAATTGGTTTCAATAAGATGTGATGTTTAGTTTTTGAGATATGGGACTTTTTCATCAAACTGCAGCAGTAACTTTGTTTTTCGTTAACATACTATGAAAAACCAATTTAGTTTTGCGGTTTAGTGGAAGTTTACAACTAATACTACTAACTAATGAATGACAGTTCAAAATATTGTTTGGGGCTATGAAACCCTGTGTGCGAGTAAGACTCGCACTTGGCCGGTTTTTTGTTAGTTTAACGCAGTCTTTATGTTTTTTATTCAGTAAGTTTTAAACTTGAAGGGGTTCGTGGCTACATCATACTGGCTCATCCTCAAGGTTAATGTGGAAACGCCAGAGTAACCCGCGAATTTAAATTTTTCTTGTTGACGGTATTGTTTTAATTACTTTTTGAAATAACAGTAACTGATAGACGCTAAAGAAGGAGCTCGAACTAGTGACTCAGTTCTGAGCCGACATAATTTGGATTGCCATCGACACGGTATGAAGAATAATATGATGATTATATACTAAGATATAATGTAAACTCTAGGCAAATTATTTGAACAAATCTTCATGGATGGGATTAGTTGATTTCTGCCATCTTTTATTCAGATTTACTTGTACTAACTTTATCTGTGTGGACATAATCGTCTACAACTTCGAGTGTAGAGGTTCTTTGAAGACGTCAGTAGCGGTGAACAGTTTCGGAGATATTACGTCTCCCTGACTCACCTCACTGCAGAAGAATAGGTTCCGAGGTCTGGTAGATAAACTCATAGAAATGGTGTTTTTAGGGTTCCGTACCCAAAGGGTCAAACGAGACCGTCTGTCCGTCCGTCCGTCCGCCCGTCTGTCACCAGGCTGTATCTCATGAACCGTGATAGTTAGCCAGTTGAAATTTCTACAGATTATGTATTTCTGTTGACGCTATAACAACAAATACTAAAAACAGAATAAAATGGTTTGCTGTAAGAAAACCCAATTCTGGGTTAAGCTCGCCGTTGTACATAAGTTTTTATATTGCAATTTGTGTGTATATTTTTCATTTTTTTTTGTGTGCCATATCGTATAAGAATAAGAAATAAATATTTAAGGGGGGCTCCCATACAAAAAAGTGTTTTTTTTGCTCGTTTTTATAAATAATGGTACGGAACCCTTCGTGCGCGACTTCGACACGCACTTGGCCTGTTCTTTATTGACATGTATCTAGTAGCTAAAATAAATAAGGTTGTCTAATAGGGAACTCATGTAAATGTATTTAACAAATACCCACGGTGCCACTGAACCAGTAGTGTAGAAGGGAAAAAAATTACCCACGACACCACCAGTAGTGCGGTTTAGTAGTGTGGAAGGGAAGGAGGGGATATATTCATAGACGGTTATGATATGGTACGGTGTAGTGGGCACAATATTTTACTTTTCAAATCGTAATCTTGACCGATGTGTGTAGCGTTGTCTCCAATATCGTAATTAAATTTGAATGCCTTTTTTTTTAAACTTTACCCCACACTAGTAATTTCTCCTGTATCGTGAGTGCGTTTACAAACATTTAAACTCACATACACAAACAGCCAGACCCGGAACAACTAGATAGTTGTTCCGCGTCCGAGACAGATGTAGGCCGTACAAATATTTGTTTCGTGCGGGGATCGAACCCGCGACACGCAGGGCAGCAGTCGCTCACTCAACCACTGCGCCAACCGTGCCGTCTATCTAATGTATATGTAGTATAGATCAAAGACATTATATATGTTTACTCAAAAATGCATGTAATGTGGTCATTACTTTGACAACCTTGTTTGAGCAAAATCGACCTTGCCGTTCTGTTTCAAGGAGCGGCCGGCAATGTTTTGCTGGCCGCTCTAACAGGCCGGCAATGTTTTGCCGGCCGCTATTTTGACGTTTCAACATTTAAAAAAATCAAAACCAAAAAGATTTTATTTAGTACACAGCTGTTTGTATCTATAGAGATAGGTACAAAAAGATTTTATTCCATATTAGGCTGTATAGTTCCAATTAGCACTGCTCGAAAAAAAATAAAACAAAGACGTAACAAAAGCGCGGTTCAGCGAAAATTTTAATTAATACGTTTTTTATTTAAATTACTTGCTGGTTTTATTTAGATTAGGTACTTGCATTTTTGAGTAAAGCACTATACAAACCTTGGCCCACAATGACTACTTTGCTGGTCCCGCTATGATTGCCTCGAGCTAGCCTAGCTACGCTCTAGGCCTTTCAGCTTGGCCATCTTTGCAGCCCTTGCTGTCCTCGCTGTAAAGGCCTCGACCTACGGTCTCGGCCATTATCTCAGCTCGTCCATCAAGTGCTGCACGCTGACCGCGTTGTGTCGGCCTGGAGCTGCGCTACGCTGCGCTGTCGGCCATAATCAGCGCGACCAGCAAAGTAGTCATTATAGACCGCGGCAGTAATGTACTAATATAATGTCTTTGATCTATAAACATACAAGAACATCTCATCATCATCTGCCTAGCCTTTCCCAACAATGTTGGGGTCGCCTTTCAGTCTAACTGGATGCAGCTGAATACCAGTATTTTACATGGAGCGACTGCATAACTGACGTTCAAAACCCAATTAGTACTGGGTAATACGATACCTTTTGGTAAGACTGGTTGTCAGACTTGTTAGTTGGATTTGACTTGACTGGTTGACATACAGCTACGAATAAAGACCATCAATTAGCTAGATAATAAATGATAAATTCAGAAATGATATATTCTATACAGACTGAATGGAGTAACAAAATGATAAAACATTAGTCGCGTGTTTGGTGTAATATCGACTGTATCGTAACAAGTTGCGGCGGCAATCCCCTACGTAGGAATTCCATTCACGCTTTCTAGTGCGGGAGCTAGGGACACAGTAATCTTTGTCCTCTGTTCAAAATATCGTTCGGCGGATCTGAACGATATTTTCAACTGCCTAATTGGTCTAGTGGTCGAAAGCGCAACTGCTAAGCATGAGATCCTGGGGTCGATTCCCAGGCTGGGCAAGGTGTTGCTGGGTTTTTTCCATTAGGATTTCTCCCGGTTGTTGGCATAATTTAAATAACTGGCGAAATTTGAGTTTACTATTAGTTAGACCTCTGCCTAACCCTTCGATGAATAAAGGCGTTATGTTATGTTAATAATAACTCAACTGCAACTGCAGAGCAAACCCGGATATTTACGAAGAAGACTTCCTCAAATATTTAAAATAAAACAGGGTTTTAAATTCACTTACGATATCACATTCGTCTAAGCAGAACATGACATAGTCCAAAGTGTCACAACATCGACCGGTTCCGTTTTTATCATATCGTAGAAAAGTTTTAATGGGACATTTGAATACGACAAACTGCCTAGCACCGCTGAACATAGACCTCTCCTAACTACCCTGTTATGATAAAACACTACATCCCGGGTTACATTGTTTTATGGTAACAAAACATAAAATAATCTACGCGATGTTAGCTTGGTATGGATTCGATCTACAGTTCAATAATGATTTTCATTAACAAAAAATCTTAATATAACCTAAAGTTCGGATGAAATGTTTGGAACCGTAAACTTTAAACCCGTTTATCTCCAATTGACGTTTTACTGATTGCAGCGTTTTAACCTTACAGGGCCGCCAAGTTGCGCTACAACACCTCAACCTTCATCTTCCGCAGCCAGGCTGTCCCAGCCACATGTTTAGCTTGCCGATCATCTTCATTGACCCACAGCAGTTCACTAGTAAACAAAGACCTCTCCACCCGCAAGTCACTCCGCTCGATTCTCTCTCTCGCATCAGCTGCTACCAGCCATCCTCACGGAAGTCACCTAGCTTGAGGACGCCCCACACTACGCTTGCGTATCATCATCCCATCCTCAGCCCGACTTCACCCACTTCTGGGTCTCGGCATTTGTTTGCTTAAGCCAGGCTCCACGTTCTTGTGCCAGCCTCATCCAAGATATTTCCTCTTAGGCCCCTAGAACACGGCGTATTTTAAACGCGCAGACGATGCGCAGATGACGCGCGTATACGCGCTTCAAACGAGATTTAAACGCAACCTTGTAACCTAAGCACACGGGGCGATCGAGAAACGCGCGTCCGCTTCTCGTATACGAGCAGATACAGCGATACAGACGCGCTGTAGTCGCTCGTAGCTTCCGCGTTTTGGTCAGAAACTCCTCGTCAACTATGCCTCTCTCACCCCTCCTCCGACCCCTTGTACACGCTTCAAACGTGTTTCGAATACGCTTCACACGCACGTTTGTATCGCGTTTTACGCGCGTTCGATTCTATAAAAAACGCAAAAATCGGCATCTATGGCGTAGAAAACGCGTGTTACTGAAACGCGCGTCGTCTGCGCTTTTAAAATACGCCGTGTGCTAGGGGCCTTACCTATACGTGGTGCAAAATATGTCAAAACAATACCATGTACAAAGTGCTCCCTGTCTCCGTGCCTACACATCGCAGTGCACATCGTTCCGGTATTAATATTGCTCGACAATCGCAGGTGGTGCATGCAGCCAAATTGAAAATTGCTCGCATCGGCGTCGCATTTGCCACAGTTGTAATTATACACGCTCAATCTGTGTCCTTAGTGATGCACACATTAATTTTGTGTGCTGTTTAGGTGTTGGAATTGTCAGTTAAAAGCCAAGTTGCAAGTAAGTAAGCTATCGTTCCAATGATTATTAAGTAAAGATACGTTTTTTCACAGGTGACCACTGAAAATCTGGGCTGTGCTGTGGGCCTCCATAGCAGTTGCAAAAGCCTCAAATTCATGTTGTTCCTTACAACCTGGAGCGCCATCGATCGTGATATGTACTCCCAGACTCTGCCAAAATGCTGGCAAAAGCCTATAGGAGCCGGATTAAAATAGTCTGTGATTTTTTATTTTGCACTCACAGTGGTTGGATTCTATGAACTTAGTTTAGTAGACTTTTTTCAGGATTTCAGAGAACGCCATTTTTAATCCCTGTAGCGCTAAATTCAAACATGTACGGCCTGCAAAAGAGATAAGTTACCAAGTTGGTTGGTTGGTTATTTATCTCCTTTGCAGACTGTACATACAGAATGCATCAACTATTATGCAAACACCGTCAATAATTATTTTGTGTTCCTTACTATTGTAACAATATTTAGCTACAATAGTATCGTACCCAGCGTGCAATATGTTCTTTGGCTACTCATTGATACAATATTATGGCACAAAGGTGTAAAGCCAGACAATAAAATGAATTCTTGTCGATTTTGAAATATTTTTAAGGCTGACTATACAAGCTGTTGTTTAGCATCCTCCACAAAATTCAGGCGGTTGTCACAAAAGACATAAATAATCTATTTAAATTACCTAGTTTAGCTTTTGTTATTTAATTTTGTCAGTATTTTAGAATTACCCCGTTAACGTGGTTTAGGGAATAAGAAATTATCGAATAAGCGTTTGAGATTATTTGTATGTGTAAAATCGAGGTTATAAGGCGAAGATCAGACGGGCCGCGTTTAACACACGGTGATTTTCACTTACCTATTTCCGTAAATAAAAATTACCTACTGATTTTTAGGGTTCCGTAGCCGAATGGAAAAAAACGGAACCCTTATAGATTCTTCATGTCTGTCTGTCCGTCCGTATGTCACAGCCAGTTTTTCCGGAAGTATACTGTTGAAACTTGGTAAGTAGATGAATTCTGTGAACCGCATTAAGATTTTCACCCAAAAATAGAAAAAAAAACACCAAATTTTTGGGGTTTGAAAATAAAAAAATTTATTTTCATCAAACCCATCCGTGTGGGGTATCTATGGATAGGTCTTCCAAAATGATATTCAAAAATGAGGTTTCTAATATCAATTTTTTTCTAAACTGAATGGTTTGCGCTAGAGCCCCTTCCAAAGTGGTAAAATGTGTGTGTGTCCCCCTGTAATTTCTAAACTAAGAGGAGGAAAATTGTGAAAATATTTATATCAACAAAAATTGGTTTCAATAAGATATGATGTTTAGTTTTTGAGATATGGGACTTTTTCATCAAACTGCAGCAGTAACTTTGTTTTTCATTAACATACTATGAAAAACAAATTTAGTTTTGCGGTTGAGTGGAAGTTTACTAACTAATACTATTAACTAATGAATGACAGTTCAAAATATTGTTATTATATTGTTTGGGGCTATGGAACCCTGTGTGCGAGTAAGACTCGCACTTGGCCGGTTTTTTATCAATTTGGGTGGAAAATCATTAGCGTCCTTGAATTTGACGAGGATGCAAAACAACACCCTGTACATATACGTATTTTAGATTTTTTGATGTTTACACGAAATGCAGCAATTAAAAAAATGCAAAGATAAATAATTATACCTTTAATTTTGTCCTTATCTATAACTAATTCTAAACCTAATTCATACTAGAAACAACATTACTCCTTCCAGTCAAAACTTCTGTTCATCACACTTTGATTCTCTCTCTTAATAATTTCCTTAGATATTTTAGGTTTTTCTTTAGTCCCTAAAGCTTCAGCTTCTTTCACTGTGTCAGGTAAGGAATCATTGGAAATATCGGGAACCAGGAACGTGACTATTCCCGCAATGATAGACGAGATGCCGAATACAAGTGATGGGAGTCCTTCCCAGTACTGCGTCTGAAATATATAACACAAAATAAAATAAAGAACCGCAAACACGGTTATGTTTCACCTAGTAAAACTGTAACACAGATATTGTGGAAATCCGCAAACGTTACCTATGGCCCTTTAACTTTAGTTTAGTATGATAAGATTATTAGCTAGCCATTTTGACCACCTGATATATAGCGACATTCTCCATCTTTTGCCAATTAGTCAGTCATAGCAGTTTGGTAAATAACTACCAAAGGAGCTGTTCTACTTATCTGTAATTTACCATTATTACATAATATAGATTTTTACAAACACTTTTACACGTCGTCTTTTTTTATAACTAGGTGTTGCCGGTGATTCGTACCTGACTACTTTGAAAAAAACTAATTCAGGTCACTGTCTCTTTTAAAATCCAGACATTGGGCAAGTCTGAGTACCTTGCAGTTTAGTGTCTGAGATGATCTTTTGAAGAAATTAAAGTCAAAAAATGTATTTACCTAAAACTGCAAGTCAAAGCCTATTCTCACCTAGAGAATAACGTTGACACAACCTCAGAACTAACGAGAAATTCCTAATCCAAGGAGACGAGAAGTTTTTCTATAAAGTAATTTGACCTTTAGTCTAATCCTGATTCTGAATAATTTCATTATGGGATCAAAGACAGTAGAATCGATAAAAAATAATTACCAGCAGCGGAGTCTGCGGCGCCACAATAGACCCCACCCTTCCCAGCGACGAGCACAGCGCATGCATAGAGTTCCTTGTGTACGTGGGGAACAGCTCCGACGTGTACATGTACGTGATCGTAAAGTACAGCGACGCCATTAGTTTGCCGATCATGAACATTGTTATTGAGAGCCAGGCCATGTCTGGAAGAAAACAGGGAAGTTATATTAGAAACTGGTTAGGATTCAGGTGCAAGTTGATTTTTGGGCATAGTAACCTTAGGCGTAATAGGGCCTGTAGCAACTGAAAAATATGGTGCTCTAGTAGACTTGTTACTTGAAACTTGGTAGTCATTTCCACACTAAACAAAAATTAGCTTATCGTGGATGAATGGCCGAAGGATGAAAATGAATAAAAAATCTTGCGTACTTTTTATCTTGGTACAAAAAGTAAATTTACTCGAATTAGCTGGTGTTATTTTACGTATTATGTATGCATATGTTTGTAAACACTTGCAACGAGAACAATAATTAGCATTTTAATCAGAGCGTTTTGAGCGTTTAGCGTCCTAATCGTTTTAATATTGTTCGTTAGGCCAACCGAGAAAACCAGATTATCATTCTCAAAATTACATCGCTTAAATAATTAGGTTTTTGAGCAAACACCACAAAAAAGAAGTATTGAAAGAGCCTTCAATGCATACTCCGTGTCAAGAAGATCGGGTAAAGTAAGTACAGTGGTGGGCACGATTCGAACGCAGGCAGGCACTTTACTTTGGGAAATTTCATTAATCGGCGAAGGAAAACATCGTGTGGAAACCATAGATGCAGCAAGAATTAATACAATTTCGAAGACCACCCATCGCCAAAATGGGGTGAAATAAGGTCAAGTCACTCTCACGGAGAGCAAGCCTGTGGTCCAGCTTTGGGAACAGGCTGATGATGTGGTCTACTTACAACGCCACAGGCGGATTCACAACGATAATGATCCTTAAAGATATAGCATACTAGGTAAATACTCACTCGTAGGCAAAAACGGCTGTCCCACACAGAACACGCCAGCCAAAAAGAAGCTAGCTATCAACGGGAACTTTCTTTTAAATTTCATCAGCACATACATTGCTATAAAGCACCCTGGAAGATCTGTTAGCGTGACCAGAGCGTAGTTCAAGTACTTGTTCCCTTCCAGAGACACTGAGGTTATCGTCATCCCATAGTTCACAAAGGTAGACGTGGTCCACCAAATGACACAGACTATAAATCTCTTAAACAAAGCTGCCGAAGTAATGGTACTCTTCAATACTTTCACAAATTCTACATTCTCTTCCTTGTCCGTATCGCAAACTAAACTGTCTAACTCTTTCTGGTCAACGTTGACATTGTTCTTTTTTGATATTTTGTCTATGATAGCTACTGCTTTGTCCTTTTTCCCTTTTATTAGCAGCCATCTTGGACTTTCGTCTATGCAGAATATGTAGAAGAAGAAGAGAAGGGCTGGGGCGTAGAGAGCTCTGAGAAAGTTTCTCCAGTTAGGTACCAACCAGGCTATTAGGGCTTTTAATATTCCTCCAACACTGTAGCCTATGCCGCATAACATGTAATAAGGAACTCGTTTCGTTGTGGCTATTATTTCTACATCTGTGGAAAAAGATAAGAAGTTAATACCTATTAGTATAAATACTAGGTATTTTGATTGAAAATATTTCGGAACCACGTGTTTATATAAGTAGCAGTTCATTAAACTCTACTTAAGCTTAATTTTTATGTTAGTGCAATTTAGATAGATAATTCTCGCTTGTGTCCAAGGGCACTATTATATGGCAAAATGTTACAGTCGTGTTTGTTTTCATATTTTATCATAACAATGACTTATCATATCATTTTATTGTTATTATTATTTTGTACATCTCAATGTCGTCCTATTTAAAAAGGTTGTTGTATTTCCAAAGGTTGACTGATAGAGAATGCAATGTGGCATTAAGTCCGCCTATGGACTACTATTGTACATGAAGTTTAAAAAAAAACAGTATTTGGTTTTATGAATTCAAAAAGACAATAAAGAATACCAAAGACTATTCCAAAGAGTTGTTCTTCGTGTCACTGGCACGACATTATATTTTACTAATCGGCATTGTCCTCATATGACCTAATCAAGATTATTGGACTTTAAAAGAGAATGTAACCTCTTCTCAAAGTAGTCGGATAGGAAACAAGAACAAATCACAGGAATAAATGTCTATATTAAGTAAACTTTCTGTTCTGTATGGTGTCGAACGTAAAGAATAGCACCATCCCATATCTTCCCGTGGGTGTCGTAAGAGGGACGGTCCAGAGAATGGGCAGCAGCGTTCTCTGTGCTTTTGTAACAACCGTACTGCGATCGCCAACCCAGCCAAGCGTGCCGATTATGGCAACACCCTCCTTATGTCAATGCGACACTTTGGGGAGGCCTATGTCCAGCAGTGGACGTCTTTCGGCTGAAGTGATGATGATGATGAAACTTACTTAAAATATAAGCCGGTGAGCAAATATCCCCGAAGGCTGACTCCAGAAACTCAAGCGCTATGTACAACCAGTAGGAAGTGACGAAGCTCCTGGCAACGCCCAGGACACCGCCGAGGACACCAGTCACCACTATCATTGCCTTTCTTCCTATCCTGAGGAAAAACGTCTGTTAAGTATGATAAGTTGATGGGTACATCATCACGCCTGAAATCCCCAAAGGGTGTGCAGAGGTGTACCTAAGAGTACACACATTTCGCCAATTATGTTTAAGTCGCATGTAATAGGGGGCGAGCCTTTTCCCATCAGCTAGGCACAAATTCAGTCACCGTGGCTGCTACTGAGAAATTTCCTTATGGAAAACCCCAATTACGATTTGCCCGACCCGGGATTCGAACCCAGGACTACATGCTCAGCAGTCGCTATTGCAACCACTAGACAAAATAAATAGTTATTATAGAAGGCTTCGTAAAAGCCTGCCTTTTCGAGGTTTCCCCCGACAGCTAAAAAGACGCCTCGTAAAAGCATACTAAGGGATTATTTATCAAGACAAGGAACAGCAGCTTTTTCAGCCTACAGAGTTTTCAGTGGAGGGACGCGGGTCTAGTGCGAGTTAGTGGCTTAGCAGCTGCATCTCTTGCTATTAGCCTGTTCCAACATTCAATTATTTTTCATCTATGTGGTCCTAAAACTGTATGATTAATCTCACGAGTCACGACGCACTTATCCTATGTATTCAAATATATTTATAATGCCTTAAAATTGGCGAATTGAAAGACCATAATTAAGCTAAAACACAAAATTACAATGATTCAATATAATACGTTTTGACAAATAGATATTTCTTCACGCCTTGTCACACACTAAACACATTGTTCAATAATAATTCGCTATTCAACAATGTCACACTATAAAAATAACCAGTAAATCAACTAAGCCATTTTGTGAAATCCAACGCGAGTTTAAGGTTAATCAACTAAAGTTTTTGTTATGTTGCACTACTGAAAACGTAACAATTTGTCTCAATGCGACTGCCGTGACTTACGAGTAACTTGTTATAGTTCTGTTCAAACGTTATGGCGGCTCGGAAGTTAGCTACAAGTTACGGTCTGCAGATTTTACAGTCAAGCCTTAAAATTGTTTTCTGCGCAGCTTTACGTTACATTTTCCGAGCTTCAATAAAATTTCAACCGTTATACCTGCGCAAATCGTCACTCACAGCTAACTTCCGTGCCGCCATAAAGTTTGAACCGTTAAAACTGCGCAACCCGTCACTCGCAGCTAACTTCCGAGCTGCCCCAAAATTTTAATCGTTATACCTGCGCAAAACGTCACTCGCAGCTAATTTCCGAGCCGCCATAAAGTTTGTACCGTCATACCTGCGCAAACCGTCACTCACAGATAACTTCCGAGTCGTCATAAAGTTTGAAAATAACTATACCTGAAACATGCTTAGACGTGTAAGCATTTAACATGTTACACGTACATCATGGCGTTAAACGTTTAGGTACGTAACATAAAAAAAAACCTGTTAAAACCAACATATTGTCTACTTTGACATTGTTAAATCATTATTCGCTAGTCAACAATGTTTTCATTGCATCATTATCTTCAATGGCCTCTTTTGTAGCATTTTACATTGTTAAAGCGGCCAATTACCATTTTTTTAGAAGAAATATCATTAAAATAATATTTTTGTACACGTTTCAGTAGTAAACGGTCAAGTACATGTTTAATTAAGTGTGAAGCCTGCGCATCGAAAGGCTTCATTAATATTTTATATTTCAAAAGCAAACAAAAGATAAAGACACAGACTGTTTTAAGCAGGTACCTCGAAAAAAAGAACAGGTTCTTTTTTGAATGTTATAGAATTAAAAACCAAAAGGCTTTGGTATTTTCGACTTATGAGCCGAATCGAATTCGAATTGTATTCGAATTAACGGAAAACTGAATCGAATCTTTAATATTAACTAATAATGTAATCAGAACATACATGTTCAGCATGTATTTGAAAGGCATGGTTATACAAGGTGTTGTTTTGCATCCTCGTCAAATTCAAGGAGGTAACTATGCTAATGATTCTCGACCCGAATCAATAATAAAATGGGTCAGTCTTTTATTTTTCTTATTTACGGAAATCGGTAAGTTTGAACCACCCGTGTTATAAACGCACGTTTTGTCTGATCCTCGCCCGATAACCGCGCTTCCCCACATACAAACAATCTCAAAAGTTTAGCCGATAATTTCTTATTCCCTAAAACACGTAAAGGGGTTTTTTTAATATACTGACAATCTTAAAAAACCAAAAAAAACAGCGTTTTTTAATAATTAACTAGGTACCGTAATTTAAATTGATTATTTATGTCTTTTGTGACAACCTCCTGAATTTCGGGAAGGATGCAAAACAACACCTTGTATTTAAGATAGAGAGAGAGATTTGACTGGACAGGTCCACTCAAATCTGTGTGGTTCTTTCTTCAAAAAACCATTTCAGACACGTATCTGCATAGTCCTCATGTGAGTTTGCCAAGATTTTGTCTGGACCTTAAAAGAGACTGTGACCTCTGAGTTTGTTTCGGCTGTTTCTTCTCAGAGTAGTCAGGTACGAAACACCGGCCCCATCTAGTTTAAAAAAAATGACGTGTAAAAGTGTTTGTAAAAACCTACTTGCAAAATAAACATCATTTATCATTTAAGAAAGTGGTGTAGAGCTTAAAACTGGACAAATTTCTCCATGGGACCATCATCATAAACGCGAAAAAATATTCAGCTGTCCCATACAACGTTTCAATACCTACTTGACCCAAATCTATAGGGCAGCTGATCATTTTACAAATGGGCAGTGCAAAGGTCAGTGTCTTAATACAGCCTGAAATATGGCAACACTCTTCTAATACACGCTGAACACTAATGCGAAAACTTGTCGAACACAAATATCTTTGCTGGCCAGTGTTTTAACTGGGACAAAAAGGCTCAAAACGTACCTTACCTACCCTGAATTAGAGTTCCATCCAATCATTGTATAACTTACCTGTCAGATAATGGTCCAACAAACAGAAGACCAATCATATACGCTAGGCTGTGGACTGTCCCGACCAACGTTCTCTTCCAGTCATAGCAGGCTAACTGAAACTGATAAGAAAAATCTTTATTAGAAGATAGAGATTAGAATTAGATTTTTTTCTTGTTCTACCTTTTGTAGTAAGCAACGACTTATTGTTGGGCCTACGCTGTCCTCCCATTCTTAAGTACTAACGCTGTAACATTCAAATATTGTAAAACCAAATGATTTTAAAAGAGTAACCATGTTTCTTGCCGGTTCTTCTCCATAGGAAACGACCAACCCGAACCGTGCATCTTTTGTCGACGTTTTATAAGCCATGCCCTATGCCTAGGCCTATGTAAAATAAAATATTTTGATTTTTGATTTAGAATTAAAATGTCAGCAGGACTGTATCTCACCGAACTGATTATGAACCTTGTGAGGCTCCACTCGGCCATCGGAATGTGCAACATAGGTGACATACATTGTGTCCTTGCTTATCAGACATTTCTTTAAAGTGATATTTTAGGGAATCCCTATCGTCGAGATCCTTGGACGTTCTGTAAAACAGCTAATTAACAAATTTAGTTTTTAATAGCAGCCCGCCCCGGCTTCGCATGGGTGTTCAACAAATATTTCAAAATTATAATACACACACATAAACCCTTCTATTTGCATCAGGTTATTAAAAAAGAAAATTACTTATAAAGAAAGTTTGAATATGTGATGTATGACGCCTACATCGCATAAGGTGCTGGCTAGCTTACCAGCTGAGCAGGGTGAGCGGCGACCACGCAACTTTTTTCTAATTCTTATATTTTAAACTCGTGATATCTTTCGAATGGAAAGTCCGAATTGAATAATTTAAAAAGTTTTATAAATTTATTAGAGCAGTCTTAAATATGAAGTAATTTATTTTGATAAAGATTAATACCAAGATACAAATACAGAGCCTTTCTTTTTAAATAAAAATTTTATTAAAAAAAATTAAAAAAATATTTTTTTTAAATAAAAGAACTCTTATTGTGGCATAACTATTGTGGTTAGACATATGCTGTAGTGACACTTTTTGTAAATACTAATGTGTTCTGCAAAGTCGTACTACAATATTTTATTCTATTATCAATAGTTTTACACCTTGGGTTCCATTATTAGAGTTTTAGTAAGGATCCCTATTTTTTTTCATCGAGATGCTCGGTAACTAATGAGCTAAGGGCAGCAACTGCGTCTTCAGTGGATAGTGGAAACAAACAATCAAATCTTTCCTCTTTATAATATTAGTTTAGATAGTTTAGATTGATTTTATATTACAAATGTGGGTCTAAGTGACCCACATTACATAAAACCAATTAAAAATGTATTTGTAAAGGCACGTGCTTGTTGGGAATCAATTAAGTAGCGTTTATCAATAAACAAATTAATAGGCTAATCAATAAGATAGTTACGTACTTCTGCAACAAAACTGTCAGTCTTGTCATACACAAATTCTGCGCATGCTGACCCGTTGATGGTCCCGCATGCGTCGTTCGCAAAAGCTTCATCTTTACACCTGAAACAAATAAATCAGTTAAAAAAAAATACGTGTTTCTTTTTCTAAAGTCGAAGTCTCAGCCAGGTGTTTGGCCTAGTACTTGGTAATTTGCACTACCGAACCAATATATGATTTTACATTTTTTTTTAATACGTTGCATCCTTTAAGTATTTCTCCTGTATCGTGGATGCGTTTACAAACAAATTAACTCACCTACACAAACAGCCACATCTGTAACAACTACTAGTGGGCCATAAAAATATTTGTTCCGTGCGGGAATCGAAACCGCGACACGCAATGCAGCAGCCAGTTGTTCAGTCACTGCGCCAAACTTGCCGTCAAATCAATACTACTGAGCAAAGGAATACCAGCCGCACGGGTCGATCTTTAAGGTTAAGCCGCGCTTGTCGAGGTTGGTCCGTGGATGGGTGACCATAATTACATACCGAGTTTCCTCCGTGCCTCGGGAAGCACGTTAAGCCGTTGGTCCCGGCTGTCATTTGTCCATCTTTGACAGTAGTTACGAGTAGTTAGAAGCCAAAAGTGTGACATCCAGTCTTACCAAGGGGTATCGTATTACCCAGTTACTGGGTTGTGGAGGTCAGATAGGCATTCGCTTCATGTAAAATACTGGTACTCAGCTGCATCCGGTTACACTGGAAGCCGACCCCAAGATAATTTGGGAAAAGGCTAGGCAGATGATGACTGCAGAGGTCATCAATTTGATTTGAGACTAGCTTTCTCCCGCGGCATCACCCACTTTTTTTGGCTGTAATTTTCGGACAAGTGCAAGCAATAAGTTGACAAAGTAGCAGTAGTAGCATAGTTTTATATAAATAATACTACCTGTGCCCAGCGTGCGTTGCTATTTCTTTTTTTTTTCAAGAACCTTCCTAAACCTAGACTAGGCTTTTACTGAGAAATTCCTGATGGAAAAACCAGAAAACGAAACCCAATGAAACTGTTAAAGCTTATTGCTGCAGTACCAAAATTCTTGCCCTAAATAGTTACATCAATATTATTGTTAAATAACTCTCGTCACTCAAGCAACTGAGAGGTTTACGATAATGCCCATGTCTTTAATCAAAGCTATTTGGACAATTGAATACTTAAGTACAAGTATGTAAGAAGAGTACATGCTGCGCCGACCCCAAATAAATTGGGATAAGGGCAGGACAATGATGATGATTGATGATAGATAATTGAACAAGCTATTTTGTATACGCCTGCAGTGTAAACATTTTTATGAGTACGCTGAGTAGTTAATTATTTAACGATTGTTTCATAAGAGCGTTAACGCCTTACGACATTTCATACAAACTATCAAGTCCTTGTTTTCCGAACTTCATACGCATAAGCATGATACATAGGTCTAAAAAGTTACAAGCAACATACTATTAAACTACTAATATAATAACGAAATTCCCAATTATCTTTTTTTTAAAGATATATATTTTGAAAATGTTTTAGTAACTTTTAGACTTATGTATCCTGCTTATACGTATTAAGTTTCATTAAAATCGGTTCAGTCATTTTGGAAAATAAGGACATGAAAGTTTGTATAAACGCACTCGTAAACGTAAACGCTCTCAAACACAAATATCGTAAGATTTAGTTGTTGCGCACGCAATTTGAAAAGAAAACACATTAGAGTAGACAAAATAATTTTGCCTGTATACCAAATAGCTACTTCGACTATACGTAAAGACCGTAGCACATGCTGCACGGTAGTTTATTTATTTAAATTACTAGGGTCGCTAGTAATTTAAAAAAATAAACTACCGCATTGCACCCCGGCTTCGCGCGGGTGCAATGCTGATACTAAATATACTACAGAATGTCTGTTGACATCACATTGGGAACCTCTAAAATCATCAGTGTTGCTCTACTATATTATGCATGTATTATACCTATAAACCTGTTGAATCACTCTATCTATTAAAAAAACCACATTAAAATCCATTGCGTAGTTTTAAAGATCTAAGCATACGTAGGGACAGACAGCGGGAAGCGACTTTGTTTTAAACTATGTAGTGATGATGATTTCCCGCGGAGAGAAAAACTGGTAGATAACTAACTTGGTACCCAAGTATACTTAATTAGTTATTGATAAAGCCCATAACATAAATAAACATGGAAATGAAGTCAGTAACTTCATAGTTGGAAAAAGTATAGGCAGATGAGGAACTGTCGGAATCTATCTTGCACTTGCACAAAACAAACAATTTATGTTATTATTACAATATTATGTTAGTATAAAACAAATAGAAAACTACTTTATCTCAGACACGCGTGTATAATTAATAATTTTCCCACTTGCTTATTGCATTAGGAGTCGGTTGATTATATGTATTTACTTTATTCCCTATGGTGTCGGACGTAAAGAATAGCACCATCCCATATCTTCCCGTGGGTGTCGTAAGAGGCGACTAAGGGACTTGCCAGAGAATGGGCAGCAGCGTTCTCTGTGCTTTTGTAACAACCGTACTGCGATCGCCAACCCGCCTGCCAGGCGTGGTGATTATGGCAAAACCCCCCAAAATATCAATGTGGCGATACATGGGGGAGGCCTATGTCCAACAGTGGACGTCTTTTGGGCGGAAATGATGATGAATGATGACGCGTATACAGGGTGTAACGAAAAGGGTATATACATACTAACGGGTGTGCTACAGACCATCAAACTGAACAAGTTTCTCCATCGGACCAACATCGTAATAGCGAAAAAAATATCACCTGCCCCATACATTGGGTTGAATAGGTATTGAAATTTTGTATGGGGCAGCAGATATTTTTTGCGTTATTATGATATTTGTTTGTGGAGAAACATGTTTAGTTTGATAGTCTGTAGCACACCCTTAAGTATGTATATACCCTTTCCGTTACACCCTGTATAATTAATAATTTTCCCTCTAGCTTAATGTTTAGGGGTATGAGAAATAGGGTGTAAAGTTCCTCGATACTCCTTAGAAAAGGGAGGATCCTCCGACCAGACATGTGTTATGTCTGGCGGGCAACTACCCGACGGTTGTTGTCAGGTTTCTCTATATAGCCTTAAGTCGATGTAAACTTTGATTGCACGATGTAGGGAATTGATGTTAGTTATTCCGTCGTGTCATAGATGGCGTTGTAGTACTTTTTGTAGTAAGTTGCTTTTTGTACGTCGCTACAAATGCATTAGGAGTCGGTTGATTATATTTGCTTTATTCTTGTAACCCACGATTTTAGTAAATCATATCGAACCAGAACAATACAATACCTACACGGTCAAAACATATGGAACAGCTGTTTTTTTCTTCATCACCGATGAACAGTTTCTATGTTCAGGTGGCCTACCATGACATCTTAAAACAGTATAGTGTGTATCCTTATTCCAAAGTAGGAAAGAGATGGCGCTAGACGTCCTCAATAGCTCCGTCTCTTTCCCACACTGGAATAAGAATAAAACAATACTGTTTTAAGACGTCATAGTAACCCCCCCCCCCCAGTTCGGTTCAGTGACAGGTTGTACGATTAGGTTGATTAAAATATGATTCACCACTGCAACAAGTATAGCTGTACAAAATTATTTATAATCATTAAAATTATCAATACAATCCTCTAAGTTCATGTTAATCTCATTGAATGAATTCTTCATGAAATAGTTGGTTGGGTTTTATTGATGATTTTAATGATTATATCTGTTTGAATGATACAAAATCAAGTACCTTGACTTAGCACACGTGATTGTCGCCAAGTGGATCGTGGACTCTTCAGTCATTGGATTAACAGCAAAGAGCCTCGATCAACACCTTAGAAGGCTCTCATTGCGCGGCTGGGTCAAAGACTTGATTCAGAAAAGCAGTACTCTTAGACGCGGAACGCATAGTGAAGAGGTTCATGTCTCTCGAGCCCTGATCACTGGCATGGCCTGGACATGGCTGTATTTTTTAATATTTATAAATGTAAAAAACATGTACAAAAAATAAATTAATGATAAAACTGTAAAGCCATATTTGTTACAGTCGCGATACATAATTATTTTAATCAATATAAAGGGTGTAAATCAACCCTTAAAGAAACCGGAAAGCACTTGTTCTCCCTGTCATTGCTATATTTTTTTCTTCTGGCCCTATACCTGGGAACCTTCTAGTTGCGTAGTGTAATATTGGAGGACAAAATCCTAACTTTAAACAAGTTTAAAATAAAAACTAGTTTTTATGGTTAGAACTTTACTTTAAATGCCTTCATGATCTATTAACTAGTTATTGCATCTATCAGCACAATGTTTTGAATGCGTTACATTGAGTTTTACCGAAAAACGTAATTTTTCACACCAAAAAAAAGAACCCCAGCAATAATTTTTGCGTAGGGTTACTTAGTTTGCGTAGGGTTACTTAGTTTGCGTAGGGTTACTTAGTTTGCGTAGGGTTACTTAGTTTGCGTAGGGTTACTTAGTTTGTGTAGGGTTACTTAGTTTGCGTAGGGTTACTTAGTTTGATGTACATAATGCTTGGTTGACAGCTTCGTGAAGGGTTTGTTTACACCTTGTATAGCATCAATCGGGACACTGACTTGCAAAAAACGTAATAATAATTTAATTTTGCGGGCTGTACTGGCACATCCATCTTGACTCTAGCTGGTCGGAATAAAAGACCAATTTAATTTTACGTCAAATTCTCGTAACCTATTTCTCATAATCTTGAACACAGGTCTGATGTTGAGAAGAAATGAGCGCCCTCAATGAATATTGACTCAACAATTTTAGGCTCTCCTTAGTAGGAGAACAATTTTAGACTCTCATTATACTTAGGAGAACCTAAAATTGTTCTCCTACTAAGTAGAGTCTAAAATTGTCATGTTTTTTCAACAAAAAAGAACGTGCGCCATAGGAAGTGTGATTAGTTAAAACCATGAGATAACTACTTCAGACATGGTGTATTCTTTCAAAAAATTTAAAATCTTTATGACAAAATCGACCCTCAAACAATAAACGAGTGAATTGATTTTACAGTTACAACAGTAAATGGCGTGAAAGAGTTTTAACGTTTCTTAAGTAAGTGAGATAAATGAAAAATATCGAAAGACAATATATGTATTGTGTTGTTAAGATCATGTAATAACTGATTAGTTACTGTTAACAAAGCTTTGTACAGATATTAAAATTTTCTGATCTTCGACAGTTTGTTTGATTCGTCATTCATAAAACGGCACCGTCTGATGACAGTTGGGGTAGATATATTGTAACTCGTTTATTCATTTATATACATATTATTTACATTTTTTAAAACTAAATATTTACATAAACTAACTAACTAAGTATAAACTAACTTAAAAACTAAATATTTACATAAACTAACTAACTATAAACTAACTTAAAAACAATAGGAGGCTTAGGCGTCAAAATACTCCTCCCCATCGCTGTCATCCGGAAGCGTGCCCAGAAGACTGGCAGCATTGCCACGTTGAATGGCAATGCTAATTCTTTGCCCAAAGAAATAGCCAGCCCTCTGCTCTCGCGAAGTGTCAACAACTCGACGAGATATTTCCTTAAAAAGCGAATGCGCACTTGGGCCCCATGACCCGAGTGTTTCGACCCCAAACGGCTCAAAACTATAACTGCCATTTAGATTACAGTATTTACGCCGTTTGAGGCTCTCAGCAGCCGCAGCAGCAGCTCCAGCATAGCCCGCCGTGCTTGCAACATGAGATGGCGCAAGGGTATCGACGCAAGTTGCGTCCCACACCAAAGGCCTACCCACCTTCCAAGGCATCAGCGTCATGCCGTCTGGTCTCTTCCCATCGTCACGTACCAAGCCGTTAGGTTCTAAAACCGCTGGAACGCCGGCGGTGGCAAGAGCCCGACGAATAATGTCGTTGATGCTGGCGTGCCGTGCTATGCGACCTGCGCTCCTGTAGCAGGAGAGGCCATGGTGCCCGAGATTGTCGACGACTTCACCGCAGTGACAACGATGTGGAGCAACACAAGGAGCGCCTAAGCGAAGGGTTGTAGCGAGCCGAAATGACACGTCATCCATCATGGTGCCAATGGTGGATGACGGGAGTGCCTGAAGCCATAAGCCTGACTCCCATTCCCCCACGGCCAGGAGACGGGCACGCTCCGCAGTATTAATTGACGTATTTAATAGAGTATTCCGTATAATACTGCAGAGCGGCTCGTCCCAGCGTCTCTGGGAGGACAAGTTGTCGGGCAAATCCGTATTGGGACAAGCCATTTTCCAAGCGTTCAACGCATCGGACAAAAACGGTACCTTAAAATGAACCAGTGAGGGAGATAAGATGTTCCTGGTTAATTTTTCGGTACCGTGGACCGAGGAGAGGAAGGCCGGTAAACTAATACTTGAAATTTTGCGGACGCCAACACCACCCAGGCGGATGGGAAGCGTGGCTTGCTGCCACGCTCGGTCGTCCAGGGCCACATTAAGGATTGATGAAAGTGTATTTCTTATAATTTGGTCAATTTTTTCTAAAAGTTGAGGGTGTTTCCAAAGATGGGAGGAGCGAAGGCTGTAAGTAAATTTAGGTCCAAAGCAACAGTAACGAATAAGTGTGAAAGCTGAATGTATATTAATTTTGTGAAGTCTTTCTGAGACATCATTGAATTTTTGAATTTTTTCGTCAATAAAGGAGGGAAATGACTCGTCAAAAATTGGAGACCCCAGGAGGTGAAGAGAATCTTTTTCTGTAATTTTGATATTGGGAGCTATAGAATTAAATTTTGAAATGGTAGTCAGTCTGTCAGTGGTCCGGGGAAGATAAATTTCACATTTTGACAAGTTCAGCTCTAGACCAATGGAACTAAATTTTTCTTTGAAAAAGTTAAATCTTCTAGAACTGTGTCCACATCACCTCCAAGGGTTCCATCATCCAAATACCATACGTTGAATTTAGAATTTAATTGTCTTATAATTGGATTTATTGCTAAACTAAAAATGACTGGCCCAAGAGGATCACCCTGTTGACATCCAACGGCTGATTCCAATAGGTTGTCTTTAAAGAGTAATTTTGAGGGGTTTCTGTAGCATTGGTAGAGAAAACTGTAAATTTTGGGGATTTCTTTTTGAACCTCTGTCAACAAGGTGTCCCTGTTTACGGAATTAAAAGCATTCTTTATGTCAACCTTAAGGATGACCTCACCTTTATCACTATTAAGATAGGTGGATAAAGCGTGTACCGCAGCCTCACAACCTCCTTTGGACCCGAAGCCTAGCTGTAGGGGCTGGAATTTGCTGGCCAGTGTCTCGCTGTAAAAGGCGCAGCAAATTTTGGCTGCGATACGACGATAGGTTGACCCTACGGCAATGGGACGAATGCCACCATCCTTTTTGCGCAGGGCACATAGATTGGCCCCGTACAAAATATCAATGACGGCTTCGTTCACATTGCCGCAGAGCATGAGATTGATGAGGGCCGTCAGCTCCTTCAAAAGGGACTCACCAGCTGCCCCAGCGCCTGAACAAATTAAGTCCTTATATATTGTTAAGTAGAGATCCAGAATCAGCAAGCATAGCAGGAGGGACGCCCAGGTGAGTATTTAGTCTGAACGGCCCAAAACAAAAGGACCGTGGGCCATTCGACCATAAACAAAAATTGTCTACATTCGAAAGGCCCGGTGATATAAACATAAGTACGTCAAGTATTTTCGAGTGCAAAAATTAAGTTGAACTAAAATATAAAAAAAAAAAAAAAAAACAAAATAAAAAATTACCTGAAATCGTTCCAACCAGTAGCAGAATACTTCTTGTATTATGTTTATTTAGATGATTTCAAATAAGTAAATAGTTAAAATTCATTAACTATGCGGCTATCACAATGTATGTGACTGTCCCTCTAAATTAATTTTGAAATCATTCTATCACCGGTCGTTTTGAACGTACACAATTTTTGATTACGGTCGAATGGCACGCGGTCCATTCGTTTTGGGCCCTTCAGACTAAAGACCCCTCAGGTTTGACGCAGTGTCGGTCTTCTCGGGGTGGCTGGTAGCAAATGGACGGGAGTTGCCGAGAATCGATTTAAGTAGCGTGTGATTGGAGAGACCTATATCCATCAGTGGAGAAGTGTTGTAGGCTGATTATGATCTCTGTTTGCTCGCTAGTTTGCGAAGTGCCTTATGCAGATATATGCCTCGTGACTTTGAAATAGTCTGAAAAATCCATAATCACGATATGAAACACAGTAAACAAAATGCCGACGTGATTTGTAACCTTTAGTTTTATGTCCCACCACCGGCACTGGTGGTGCAGCAAATAAAAAAATTACAAACATGGGCTGATGAAACAGTTTTCTTTTTAAATGCATGGCTACTTAGTAAGTACCTATCTGCAACAGATTTGTAACATTAATTGCCACTTGTTTTCAAGACAGCAAAATTGTAACTTTGTTATCTTATAGAACATAATTCCGTTTACACGAGGCAAGTTAACTGAGCGTGTGAACGACAATGTAACTGTGTTGTTAATTTGATAACAACTTTGTTAGTGGCAATTAACTTCTCGACAAGTTAGATATCAGCTGATCGATTAATGTCATCATCTGCCTAGCCTTTTCCCAAACTATCTTGGGGTAGGCTTCCAGTCTAACAGGATGCAGCGGAGTACCAGTATTTTACATGAAGCGACTGCCTATCTGACCTCCACAACCCAGTAACTGGGTAATACGATACCCCTTAGTAAGACTGGGTGACGGCTTAACGTGCTTTCCGAGGCACGGAGGAAACTCGGGATGTAATTATGGTCACCCATCCACGAACCAACCTCGGCAAGCACGGCTTAACCTTAAAGATCGACCCGTGCGGCTGTATTTTATTTAGCCACGAGCTCCTCGATTAATGTATTGAGACCTAATAGATTGGTGACCACCTCGTTAGTCTTGTGCCGCAGTGATTTTGTTGAGCATAAGTTTCAGGTTAGATTCCTTGATCAGGCAAGGTGATTTTGGGTTTTTCCATCAAGAATGGCTGCACAGTGGAGTGTAGATTCGTGTCCGGTTAATGGCAGTAGCCACGCTCCATATTATATGAGAGCAGCGGTGGCCCAGTAGTGGCAGCAGTTTTTTTTTTAGGATTTTAAATGTGTGGGCCAAAATAACCACGATGTGGAGCCCTGACACAGCTAGAAGGCGACGCGGTAGACCTCGCAGGAGATGGCGGGACGAGCTAGACAGAACCAACGACCAGTGGTCCACATTGGCCCTGGATCGAAGGATTTGGAAGACATGGGGAGAGACCTTTGCCCAGCAGTGGGATGATATACGCTAACAGTAACAGTAACAGGATTGGAAATCATCAAATGACTTCTCCCACTCTGGGCGGAGCGGAAGGGAGTGTCAGACTTGACTGACTAAAACCCATCCATGTTCCTTCTTAGCCCTTTGTGTTCCAGGGCCACGGTATCTCTTTCGAACAACCCGCAGCCCTGGAGTAGTGGCAGCCTCGACTTACGAGCAGTAAGCCGTGGGTTTGAACACAGGCAGGCTCATTACTTTGTGAAATTTATTTCATCACCGCTGCCCGCAAAAACCGTGAAGGAAAACATCGTGAAGAAACCGGCATGTCCTAGAACTAAAAAGTCTAAGACATCTACTAACCCGCACTGGGCCCGCGTAGTGGATTACAGCCCACTCCTTCTCATAGACAGGAGGCCTATGTCCCAGCAGTGGGGACATTATAGGCTGATGATGATTATATGAACATTATTGGATGATGATGATGATATTATACGGGAATTAAATATATGATGAATAAATCGCACTGTATCTAGGGTGTATCCTGAATTGTCGTTCCCTTTCGGTAGACATAGGAAAATGTACGTCTGACAGACCGTGTTAGTCATATGGCAATGCCATGTATGATGTCGAGATATTGACTGGTTTCACGTAGAAACGTAACTTAGTTCGGAAATAGCAAAGCGGATTAATGACTTGGTAATCTTGTTGGGTTGACGGCAGTAATTTAATAACAGTTTTTGGCAGCATGTACTTCCGCGCTGTATGTAACAAGGTTTCTTTATATTAAAAAAAAACACGATTTATGTCAACAATTACATTAAATTATGCTCAATCTTTTTGAGTTGCGCTATCGTTTTAGATTTAAGTGTTACTAGCTCACAGTTCTTTATCTGGTAGTAGACCTCACACGCAGCCCTCCTTCCCCACCATTTTAAATTTTACAACGGTAATATAGACTATCAAAATGCTTGGAAGAGCATCCGTCCAAGTGGCCTACCATGACCTCTTAAAACATTATTATTTTACTCCTTTTCCAGAGTGGAAAAGAGATGGCGCTAGACATCCTTTATAGCTCCGTCTCTTTCCCACACAGGAATAAGATTACAACAATACTGCTTACAGGCGTCATGGTAGGCTAGCAGACCTTTTTACCGTCTTCATTATTTACTTTCGGTAGTTTATACAGAGGCAAATACGACAGGTTATGAAAAAAAACTGTTCTGTATGGTGAGGTGACAGCTAATTTCAATTTATCAAATAAATTTATGACTTTAAATTAACATATCATAATCGGGTTTATATTTGAGTATAAATTTATATGGTACCACAATCTCTATTCGTGTCTGTATATTATATTTATAGATCTTTCAAAGACAGGTGTTATTTTTACATTCAAAACTGATTATACTATTGATAATCGGCCAATGCCATGTGCAGCAATCTTTAGACTGTTCTCTTTGTCTTTTCTCCAACTTACACGACATACCTACAGACTAAAATGTTCACCGACACTAATTTCGGAGAATTATTTTAATGTGGCTCTGTATGGTGTCGGACGTAAAGAATAGCACCATCCCATATCTTCCCGTGGGTGTCTGAAGAGGCGACTAAGGGACTTGCCAGAGAATGGGCAACAGCGTTCTCAGTGCTTTTGTAACAACCGTACTGCGATCGCCAACCCACCTGCAAAGCGTGGCGATTATGGCAAAATCCCCCAAAATGTATATGTGGCGACACTTGGGGGAGGCCTATGTCCAGCAGTGTACGTCTTTTAGGCTAAAATGATGATGATGATGATTTTAATTTGAAGCATATGGCCACGACACACGACTAAAAATCACATGACACGCGCTCACCCAAATTTTCCATTTAGTTTTACAACCAGTGCTCCAAACTAAACTACCCAATATTTTCAAGCGCAATACTTTCGGGTTCATTCCTTAAGAACCAAGGAAATATGTCAGTAGAATGGGTTACAATATACTCAGCAGTTGGTGTAACCAGTGTAACTAAGATATTATTGATAAAGATTATAATAAAAGGGTTAAGGGATGAAGGGTTATCGTGCTAACCAGTAACTGAGTCAAGGAGGTCAGAAAGGCAGTTCATCATCATCATCATTAGCCTATAATGTTCCCACAGCTGGGACACAGGCCTCCTCTCTATGAGAGGGAGTGGACTTTAATCCACCACGCCGGCCCAGTGCGGTTTGGTAGATGTCACATGTCTTCGAATATTTACTTCTAGGACATGCCGGTTTCCTCACGATGTTTTCGTTCACCGTTTTGAGAGCAGCGGTGATGAAATAAATTATACAAAGTAATGCGCCTGCCTGGGTAGGAACCCACGGCTTACTGCTCGAAAGTCGGGGCTGGCGCCATTGGGCCACCGCTGCTCCCAAGTAAGGCAGTTGCCCAATTTCTAATACTGGGATTCTGCTGCACCTGATTCGTCTGGACAGCAACCCCTATTTAATAACGGCAAATAAGATGGTTACAGGAATTATCATTTATCTTAGCACTATATTAGCGCACTATTCGGAGTACTGTCTGCTTGGTCTGGTAGTCACAAGCCCGAATACTGAGTATGAGGTCCAGGTCTCGATTCCCGGGTTAGACAAAGTGTTATTGGGTTTTTTCCATTAGGAATTTCTCGTTAGAATTACAGGCGAGATGTTATGTTATATTCGGTGCTACTTCCAACGCTATGCTAATGTTTATCTAATCCACAATTCGACATTGTCTTAGTACATCTACGATCAAGTTCACATGAGCACAATGACGACGAGATTCCTACGTAGTACCCGCATGGGAATGCGACTATATCGCTTCCAAACAAACTCATTCCTAAGGCCTCTATAAACAAATAGTACTCCTAAACGACCTAGAAATTTCAATTCGTTCTACGGAAAATATGCTACAGAATCTGCCTAGCCTTTTTACAACTATATTAGGGTCGGCTTCCGGTCGGGTTGCCAACCATCCGCAGACCAGCCTCGGCAAGCACAGCTTAACCTTAAAAGACATACATAACCAGCATTCCCACTGCTGCGGCACAGGCCTGCTCTTTGTAAGAGCGAATGGACCACAGTTCACTACGCGGGCCGAGTGTTGGTGAAACCTCTTTTCGAATTTTTAGTTCTAAGACATGTTCATCATGACGTTTATTACTCCAATAATAACGTTTACATATGCCGAACAATACCTAAATATTTATTTTAAAAAAAAAACATGAAAAAAAACAACATCAAACCCTCCAATAAGAGGTTTACTAACCGTGATCGTAAACGAAAAAAATAAAATAAAGATCTATCGAATTAAGATCGATCTTCTAAATACTGTATTTATGTATGTATAGTGCAACTTGTCTACAGAACTACTAAGCAACCTTGCATTCTGTTTACCGTGCATACAAATAAGGGAAAGTAACTTGAACTTGACATTAACATGTTTATCAATGTTTATTTATAAGATAATTATACATACATACTGTTCACGAGTTGATAACTGTTAATTGGCGTCATAAGATGCCTTTCGATAAAATTTAAAAGCGCAAATCTATTCAAAAACTTATTAAAGACATATTTATTGAGAAAGGGCTATTACGACATTTAAGAGTTTATCAGTTGACAAATGACAATCATGTACGTAATTATGCGATATAATTTGCTGTTTGAGACATTGAGTTTTATTGTTTTTATTTCTAACATTTACATTCTATTTTATATATAATTAAGTGACTATTAATTTTATTATTTTCATCTTATGACATTATATTTCTTTATTTATTTTTTCACACATTATTTTTAAATATTTTTACAAAATTATGTAAAAAAAACATTTCAAAATATAAAAAATCGTAACCCATCGGGAACAGGGTTTGGGCTACCGGTGGCCCGGGCTCTTGAGAGAGGAACTTCCTAACAATACGCGGCGTGTTCAGAAGTACTGCTTTCTGAATCAAGCCCTTGATCCAGCTGCCAAGCGAAAGACTCCTCAGATAATGGTCGAGGCTTTTGGCTTTTAAGCCATTGGCCGACACGACTATCGGCACAATGACTGCTGTTCTCACGTCCCACATGTCAACATCCTCGGGTGCCAGATCTAGATATTTGAATTGCTTGTCTTGCACGAGGTTCTCATCATGCGGGAGCGTTATATCAACAATCATTGCGCGACGCTCCAATCGTAGATCGTCGCGCAACACAATGTCAGGCTTATTGGCAACAATAGTCCTGTCAGTGAAGTTAGATCGATCCCGAACGTGATATTACCGTCATCGCGAACTGTATCGGGCTTCTGATTCCAGAAGCTTGTATTTCAAAACAAGTTGCTGGTTAATAATCCTATTATTAATATAAATTTTATTTTTGTTAAAAAATTTGTTACTGTTTTTTTTTAATTACTAGATCTAATCATTATTAATTTTATTTATTTATTTTTATTCAACAAGTAACAGGACTCAAATTTTAGTAACAATATTTCTTAACAACTACGAGCATCTTAGTAAACTTAACCTACCTACTCACTTAACCTACACTGCCTTATAGATAAGAGTATCCCTGCTACAAGCTCAACACCGATGTAGAAAGCTTGCAGCAACGATTCACACATAAACAGTCCATTGTGCTCGCAACACACTGTGGTGGTGTAGAGACAATCGACATGAACACCAGCAAACATCCCTGATGCGCTATAGCAATGGAACAGCCCCATCAATACCTGAACGCTGTACGATTTTTGAGTCTTATCTACCCACAGGCTGCACGTGTAAAATGAGGTGCAACTAGCACGAAATAAGGTTATTTTTACAACTACAGAACAACGTGCAATGACTTCACTCTTAGTTACGTTGTAGACCAATCCATAAAGTAAAGCATCTTCTTCACAGATGGTCACCAAACTCCTAAGACCACAAACCGGCACGCTCTCTGCTGAGCACCTCAATCAGCCCATCGACATATAGATTGAACTTTTGTCACTACAGATTCTGAAGTCTTCAGAGAAATCGATACGTCTTTCATGGCATGCCTTTGTATAAGACGGGACTGTTCAAGACTCTACCCAAACTACAACATTTTCCATATAATTACAATGCCATTGCTTTACACAAACACTTCAAATATACAAGCGGGTAGTGGTCTGACCAAAATGTATCTTATACAACACTCGCATTAACTACAAACCCAGGGGCAGCTTGAGTAACCACGCAGAGATCAAACCACCCCCGTGAGCCGTGTGCGTCACTCACAAAATATAGATATCTGCGTCCAACCCCAATCTCTCCGTATCAACACAGTTCCAATCTAATTCCTGACAGAAGCCTATCAGTTCTGTAAAAAATCGTTCTCTTGAGATAAAAGTAATGTACTTAAATGCTGCTATACTAACCAAATTAAGCTGATCTCATACTGAAGTGCAATACTGACATGGTCAAAATGTATGGAGCAGCTTCTAAGGTCATAAACTATGAAGGAAGCTATGTTACTAAGTTACCTGTTTCTTTGATTCGTTGCTTGGACCGAAATAGAAAAGACACTTAAGACGTGTTCGTGTGATACTTTCACTTGGTCGGATTCCGAACTTGTTTGGAATTCGACCAAACGGATTGTAAAACCAGGGACTGATGAACTGGAAGACATTAACATGATCTCGCACCAATATTTAAAAATAGAAGTACTGGCCCGTTTTTATTTTTTGTAAAAATATGGATCTTCGGCCAGCATTTTAAGAAACACTTAAAAATAACAACTAACCTATATCCAACTTCTTCGACTGCAAACACATAGTTTGAACTGTAAGCTGAGTTTGAGGCGTAGGTCAGACCAATTAACAGCATCAACTGTAGGTGGTATGGTCCAAACATAGAAAACTTTTCCAGGACATCGTCTAAATGTGTCTTCGTTGATTTTTCTTCGGAGCCCATGGTGCACTTTGGCACAACACTGTTTTGTTTACAAAAATTTCTCTATGTAAGAAAAAAACTTTAACCAAAATCCGATAAAACAGTTCCACTATTTTTAAATGATATTATATTATTTACTTTCCATGATCACCTTGTTTTCATTTAAAATCCTAGTTTTTACAACACTTTCATTCGATGTCTTTCGTATTCAATTTTCCCGGCACAATTCTTTCGCACTAGAAACTTAGCTAACTTTTAACTACATAACAACACTTTTTAAAGATCTTTAAACATAACCACACAATGCGTTCCACAGAGTATTTAACCACTACAAAACAAAACAACAACTACAAAAAAAAAACAATTAAAAAAAAAGTCTTGCGGCTTTTCACCCGACCATGTCGCGCTACTCAGACTCAATAATGAACGTAAATCACAAATTGTGGGACAAGGTACAGTTCGGGCAGCGAACAAATGCATTGTGACTCGATTGTCGTAACGACGACGTCCATTCACGGTGCGACTGTAATCGTGCATCCGCTTCTATAAGAGCCGCGACTAAATCGACGACCGCCGAGTGTGTAATAAAGACCGCATCTTTGTTTTCTTTCATTTTTGGGTGCACCTTTTTTGTGCGATTCTTATCACTTCTACGAATTTACAAAAAGAAAACAAAGGACTTAAAAAAGATAACTTTATAGACATCATGCATGTTATCCCAGAAGGGTTAGGTTTTTTTTTTTTTTTGGGAATGGCATCTCGCAGTTCAACCTAGGAGGTTGTCGTCTGCTTAACCGGACTATCCTGTGGGTGCCTTAAGAGTAAGGCCTCCAGCCAGGGCATAAAAACTTACAAACTAAGCGACTACACGCTAAGGGCACCCCCTGTGGGGTACGAGCCTCGGCTCAGGGCGTCGCTGGGGGAAGACTGCATGGGGACAGGCTCGATCTGAATGATATCATTATTTAGGGGCTGATTTAAAACTACTGGCACAGCATCGCGGGCTGGCTCGACCAAGGGTCGGGGAGGGAAGAAGGGTTAGGCAGAGATGTACTGTATTAGTACTTATACCCATATTTCGCCAGTAATATAAGACCCATGTAAAAAGGAGCGAGACTATTGCCAGCAACCGGGCACAAATCCAGATTCCGTAGCGACTGAGAGATTCCCGATGGTTAAAAGCCCAATAACACTTTGCCCGATCCGGGAATCGAACCCAGGATCATGCGGACGGCTTTTAAGACTGTTATTCTTTTCGAAAAAATAACTAGTACGTACCTTAAAATTATTAACCAAGTCTTCTAATACAAAAAAAAAACAAGAACGTATACCAGAACCCGCCACGCTAGCTCAATAGCTACCTTATTCTACAACATTATGTAATCAAAACTGTATCATAGTACTTCTAGATGATTTTCTAAATTGCCAAAAAAATAACATTTGGCATAAACTGTTAGATTCTTTTCTACTCTGTGGTCTTTATGTAATAAACAAACACAAAGTACAAAATAATGTTATTCACGGACATTGTTGAGGCAATTGAAATACTATTTTAAGCTTCGGATAAAGGTGACTTCTGACTTTACGATCTATTTTATTGGGTCATAAAAGTGGAGGAAGATTTTTAGAACGAACCCGAGTACACTTAAATAAACTTGACGTTTTTGGGTAAGTAATAATTTTATTAAAAAATAAATTTATCCAATGAACTATTTTTTAATTATTTTAAAGTTTAATGGTTTTATTGGTCGATAATTTTATTGATATTTAAAATACAATCGTACGGTAAATGGAACTAACATTTTGAGAAATAGTTAAGTCAAGACCTTGCACAAAATAAAGACTGGAGTTAACTTACGCGTACCGTGTTATCATCAGAGATGATTAGAAACTCATTCGATGCAGTGAATAAAAACGTGTTTGCAGGTAACCTTCTCTCTGATTGAATAATGACGACAATTCATTATTTCTTGTTTTTTTGCTGCAGAGGTAACTTGAAATCTCAAATTTAATGTGGATTTACAGTTATGTTGATTTTATTTGTTTACGAGACATGTAAGGTACGATCATATCATGTTCTTTTTTTTTTGTAAAAATATATATTTTAATGAGGAATAAGTGTAAGATTTAAGACTATGGTAAAAAAAGTTTTGTTACATTTGTTTTGGCTACAATAAAGTGTACTGTATCCAATGTAAAAAGCAAACATCAATAAGTATTCTGACGGGTTTTTCTTGTATTTTCAACTCAATGCCATTCTTAACTGGATGAAGGTCTAGAAAGTCAATAAAGCATGTCGTGTTTACAGCAACTAACGACGATTTTTGCATTTTGTGTTTTGTCGTTTGAGTTTTCTAAATTAACATAAAATGACTAGATTTTGTCTACTTAAAATTCCTATAAATGGTAACATTGACTTAACAGCTACTTAAAATCTAAGAATGATTTGTGATTTGCTGATGCGCCATGGGTCTTGTAGCCTTAGTGGTTTAGACGGGCTTATTCCCAGCCGCTCCAAAATTCGGTTCCAAAACAAAAAAACCGGCCAAGTGCGAGTCGGAACCGTCGGTGCGCGAGGCACCGACGGTTCCGTACAAAAATATTTTTATTATATGATGTAACTAAAAATTTACAGTTTTCGCAATTTTTCCTTCACCTGTGCTATAACACGTTGCTTCGTACCAAATTTCAAGATTCTAAGTTCACGGGAAGTACCCTGTAGGTTTTGATTCCCTTGCGAGTGTCGAAAATTTGCGGCAGAAACGGCTGTTTCTTTTGATTGCGTTGGCTTAGAAGTTTGATTTTTTCACAGCTCCAAGAGACCTGAGACCGACTGTACTGTACTGTGGACTGTAGATCTGAGTATTCTATATAAATTCCAGAGAGAGAAAAAGGATCTTGACAGACAAACAGACGGACGGAAGGACGGTCAGCAAAGTGATCTTATAAGGGTTCCGTTTTTTCCTTTCAAAGTACGGAACCCTAAAAAGCAACGGATGAAAAAGATTTTATAGGTACGACCCAACTGGTGATAAGTAAGTGTAGTTATTTCAAGTATTATTGGAACTATTTTTTAGGGTTCCGTAGCCGAATGGCAAAAAACGGAACCCTTATAGATTCGTCATGTCTGTCTGTCCGTCCGTCCGTATGTCACAGCTACTTTTTTCCGAAACTATAAGAACTATACTGTTGAAACTTGGTAAGTAGATGTATTCTGTAAACCGCATTAAGATTTTTATACAAAAATAGAAAAAAAGCAATAAATTTTGGGGGTCCCCATACTTAGAAATGAAAAAAAAAAATCATCAAACCCATACGTGTGGGGTATCTATGGATAGGTCTTTAAAAATGATATTGAGGTTTCTAATACCATTTTTTTTAACCTGAGTGGTTTGCGCTAGAGCCACTTCCAAAGTGTTAAAATGTGTGCCCCCCCCTCTCTAATTTCTAAAGTAAGAGTAGGAAAATTCTGAAAATATTTAAGTTTGTAGAACGTAAAAAAATCTATCAACGAAAATTGGTTTCAATAAGATGTGATGTTTCTTTTTTGAGATATGGGTCTTTTTCATCAAACTGCAGCAGTAACTTTGTTTTTTAATAATATACTGTGAAAAACAAATTTAGTTTTGCGGTTGAGTGAAAGTTTACTAACTAATACTACTAACTAATGAATGACAGTTCAAAATATTCTTATTATATTGTTTGGGGCTATGGAACCCTGTGTGTGAGTAAGACTCGCACTTGGCCGGTTTTTTTTTTTGTTTACTTAGTTACCAAGTCATATTAATGTTTTTTTATTCTCATGGTGAGAAGTTTTGATTTTCTGTACCTACCTTGTTTGGGTATAAACGTAAATTAAAAATAAATAAGAGCTTACCGATATTAAATATAATATTTTTTTTTGGTGGTTCTCCTGAGTCCTAACTGTACTTGCCAAGCAAAAAGTTTACCAAACGGAAATGAATACACGCACACTCAAAAGTTGAAGAAACGAGACACAATGTATGAAAATCAAAACAGTTAAGAAACGGCACTTGTGTGATGGTATTTCGTTTAGTTGGCGAAATAGGAAACTGACCAGATGGGAAATCGCTGATTTTATGCATTGGTCTTTTGTTTTTTTTTTGGAGCGCGTGGGATTAAGCCCACACTGCATCCGGGAATGCGATCACTGTGCCAATAAGTTTGCTTACAATTTTATGCTTTGTAGTCAAAAATTAATATATTTAAATTGCTTCTTTGTTACGCTTCAACTAAAATACATATACTGCAAAACGGATTACTTGTACTGCATTGTCACTGTCACTGTTGTATTGTTATTTGTCCTTCCATTTTTTGTTCGTCATCGATGCAATACATGTTTGACTAAATATCAACATCTTTGGAGTTTCTTTGAAGAGTCACCTAAAATTCCCCAACAACGGCTAGCGGCTGTGTAAATGAAACAGTGCCTTTACATACAAATTCGAAAGGACTGTTGATATATACAACTAGGTATATAATAGTACATTATAATTATTTGCTAAAGGTAGGTATTATTACCAATTAGTAAATACCACCAAGTTTTAATGACCGTTGCAGACTTTTCCGCCATAAAACTCTAACGGTATTTACATACCTAGATAAATTTATTTGACTACTGGCTGCAAGCGCGACAGCTGGGCAAGAGGTCTTGGGTTCCCGGGTCGGGCATAGTGTTATTGGGTTTTTCTAGCAGGAATTTTTCAGTAGTGTTTTGTGCCCGGTTGATGGCAATAGGCTCGCCCCATATTCCATGGTACAGACAGCATCAGTATGTGCTAACCCCTCTACAGTCCGACCGAGTACGCCACGCCAGGGGGGTTACTACTTATTGACGCTGTCTGTACTTAAACATAGCTGGAGAAAATCTGGTGAATGAGATGAATGACCTACAAAAATCAGTCAAATTGATAATCTTGATTGGGAAAATTTGACAGTTTCGGGTAGCTTGATCTGCTGGCGTCAGTACCTACTATATAATTAACACCTCTGCCTAACCCTTTTTTTTTTTTTTAGGATGGGAAATCATCAAATGACTTCTCCCGCTCTGGGCGGAGCGGAAGGGAGTGTCAGACTTGACTGACTAAAACCCATCCATGTTCCTTCTTAGCCCTTTGCGTTCCAGGGGCACGGTATCTCTTTCGAACAACCCGCAGCCCTGGCAGGCATCGGCCCTCTCGGACCCCTTCCGATTTGCTGACATCTCCTTGAGGCGCGCGTGGAACACGAACGCGCCGTCGGCACGGTCTGTCGTCATAAGACGGACGGACGGTGAGCTAGCCCATTACTCACCGTCCACAGGCCGCGAACCTCTGCCTAACCCTTTGAGCATTATAGACGTGTGGGTTATGTAAATTCTCCTAAGCTTTGTTTTCTTTCAACTCTATCAAACAATTTACAATAGAACATACGATTAACAAGGTGACATGATAATGACCCCGAACACGTGTAATTATACAACGTGTTTTTTTGTATATCCTATAACTCTAAGGTTCTATAAGAAAAAAAAATCCAAAAATACATGGTTTCGAAGATATCATCAGTCTAACATTAGACTCTATATACTGTATCTAAGTACTGTACCAAAGGAACTTATAGATGTGTAGGTTTCAAAGTTTTTTTGATAAATACGAGGAATTCATTTTTATTTTTTATTCAAACAAAAAATTTCTCAACGCGGCTAGGGAAGTTTTCACTTCAAAAAGAAAAATAATTCATATGTCAGTTGACTTCTTTGATATGGTCTCATTCATACCCCAAAGTTATGGGATATAAAAAACACGTTGTATATTCTCCAACAAGCAAACCAACAAGTTCTTACAACACCGTGGCCAAACACTGAACTTGCCTTTCTAAACGCCCCCAGGCGGCGTATATTCATAACTTCGACCATGACAAAACCTACGACTTGACCTTATGTCAATAAATATACCCACTGATTAGCTATGCAAAATGTTGAATTCGTTACTACAATACAAAGTGTACGGCCCTTAACGAAGCTGTCAAGCCAAGCATAGCCTTAGCTAAAGCCATAACTGCAACACAATCTCGAAAAATAATAAACTAGTAACTATTTAATACGAGACTTACATAAACTTTTATGTCAACACTGCAAAACACATCGTGTTATTCACAATATTCAGTTGTTAAAATAAACAGAACCCATTTATATTGTTGGAGCTAAAGTAAAAAAAAACAATGTTGTTTTGCTAAGTTTTCTTTTATTAGTGTTACAATGACTCAGAATATGTATGAATGAGTTTCGTTCGTTCTTATATAAAATAAGAAATAAGTTCAAAAATATTATTATGAATTGAACACCTGCTTCTAAACAATTATTTATGCATCAAAACATCAAGAGCTCTATCAAAAATAAATAAAGAAATGCATTAATGTGTTCTTGACGGCTAAGTGTTCGAATCCTTTAAGATATTGTTAGAAAAATACACAGGGTTTTTCTTCTGACCAAAAGAATTAAAAACCACTAGTGTAAAAACTTATTATTCATTCTGGTCTTTACACCACGACTTGAACTATTCTCATGAGTATAAATCCCAAACCAGATAGCAATAACAAATTACTATCTCAGTTAAGAATAGCAAACAACATATAATCCGGTTACTAAACTAGATGATAATTGACAGAAAACGCATATCTAATAAATATGTTTTTTTCTTTCTTCTTCCTTTCTAACACCAATCAGTTCTATGTCCACGTTTTCGATAGCCCACTCTCCGTTTCATAAAGTGGAAGCTTGTGTCCCAGCAGTTGTAAAGTTTAAAGCTAATTATGGCGCTCGAGCACTGTCTCGGGGGGAGTGGGTCAAAATCCAGAGATCATGTTTTCTGTCCTTGACAAAGTAGTTCTCTCTCTCTATCTCTCTTATTCTACCCTTGGCCACCCAATGCTGAGTGTAGGTCTCTTCTAAATCTCTCCACTTTTGGCGGTTATGTGTGATGGCTATCCAGTTTCTTCAACTTCTGAAACTTGGACGCTCACCAAACACACTATCCACCGCGTGCAAGTCACTCAGAGAGCTTTGGAACGAGCCATGTTGGGCATCTCCCTCTATGACCGAGTGAAAAATACCGAAATACGGAGACCAACGAGACTCACGGACATAGCGGAAGTGATAGCAAAAAGAAAGTAGAAGTGGGGGGGCTATATAGATAGACTGGATGGGAGATGGGAGAAGAAAATGCTGGAGTGGAGACCACGGACGGGACGGAGGAATGCGGGAAGACAACCGACTAGGTGGACAGACGATCTCATTAAAGTGGCCGGAAGAAACTGGATAGCCATGACACAAAGTAGCTAGTGCATGTTTAATTTTGCACATCATTATTGAATTCTCAACGGCAAATTATTCGTAAACATTGCAGTTTAACCATTAGAAATACAATTATTCCGTGTCGACATAATCAAGTAGTGTCAAGGCCCAGTGAGTTAATTATCGCTTTGGAATGGGCAACTACAGTACTTTCACAGTTAGTATGTCTTGTGACTGGGACTGTAGCTTCATTTTTATTGTTGTTCGACTATTCAAAAGTGCCTGTAACTGGCCAACTTGAAATAAATGATTTTGATTTGATTTGATCTCATGTTATTTGATAATCAATTTTCAGTTGATGAATTTACTGACAGATTTACAAGTACCTATAATTAAAACGATATTATAATATAGAGTGGGTTGTATAATCCAACACGCGGGCTCTGTGCGGTTGGTAGATGTCACATGTCTTCGAATTTTTAGTTCTATTATCGGTTTAGTTCTATTAACGATGTCGGAAAACGGAAATATACCTTATAATATTACGGAATTATTCCTCTTAAAAAGGCCTACTAAACTGTAGCAACGCTATGTCTCTATAAAAATGTTCGCACATATTCCTATCTTCCAAACCAACACACATAAAGATAAACATATAACACTAGTTAGACAGGACGAGCTAATAAATTAAGTTAAGAAGAAATTCTTCCAGAGTACGTGTTGAGGACTAACTCCATCCGTCATATAATATGAAATAGTAATTCAATTAGGCAAGTAGTCTTATCGAGTTTTGTTAAGGTTGGTACAGACCGCGACCGGAGATACATTTGCACTTTCTTTTTTTGTTTTTTTTTTTTTTTCGAAATTGTGTGACACGTCAAAATTCGGCCAAACTACAAAACTGTTTGTCGGTAGTTTAGTGCTGGTATAGTTGGACATGACATGCCTTAATCTATCCCATGTTCGATTTGCAAAGTAACCATTCAGAGTTCCAAAGGTCTATAATTTTTTTCAAGTAAAATCACAATTCAGATTCAAAATACATTTTCGCAAAAAAAAACCGTCTTTAAGAATAATACACTAAAAAGTGGAAAGTAACATAACTTTCAGAAGGACTTTCGTTTATTTTATTCACTTTTTGGTTGTGGAATACATGACCTCCTCCTTTTTTAGAAGTCTGTAAAAATATGTTTGACCTTCAGACATCATCAAATGATACGGACGATTTTTTTAATTCCTAATTTGCTCTGAAATAATTTAAATCCACCCTTAAAGCCTGTTTTTGAAATAGAAACAATTTTTATTATGAACATAAATACTACGATATTATGTAAACCATTTCAGCACTTGAATTCAATAGAATATATGCCTTAGACCTTTGTGGGAATGTTGATACATGATATACGGGTATAACACGATAGTATATTATGTATGAGTCTGTTTGTTATTCACGTAAACGCCCGTGGCTAATTCAGAAACAAGACAAATTCGTAGTCTACGACATACCGTATCCTATATCTTATTCTAGAAAAAGGACAAAGCTTTTTATAATAATAATAATAATAATCGTTTATTTCAAGTTTCACAGACTCATAAAATGATATAGTACACACACAGTCACATTAAATAATCAATTAATTAGGTACTTTAAAATTAAATAGAAATTATGAAATTATTGGACAAAAAAATAATAATAATTAAAATTAAATAATAAACAAAACAACAATTAGGTTTCAAATTGGACCTGGTTGAAGTAGTGCCACATTACCTGTGTTCAATGTGTAACCTACAGCAGTGATTAATGTAGGCGCAATCGACCCTTTCCGCCAGCGCGGCCAACATGCTGTTGGAGCTCCCCCGCACTCGCCGAACCAGCGAGGTGCCTCTCTTGCGCATTGTTGCATAAAAGCAATCTACGCGCGCCTCCGCAAACATTGTCGAAGCGCTGCAGTAACGGGGGAGACCCAACAACATCCTGAACGCATTGTTAAACTGAACTCGAAGGGCGCTGTACGACCTTTGCGTGTAGTTATTCCATAGGCTGCATGTGTATAATGTAGTGCAGTAGGCTCTAAAGAGAGTAATTTTAACTTCTGCTGAGCATCGTGCGAACCTACGGATCACCATATTCGCTCTGACCGACAGCGCCCTTCGCTCCCGTTCAATGTCTGCATCGTCTTTCAGGTCGGGAGTAAGTAAGTGGCCTAAGTATTTAAAAATATCTATCCTTTCCAAAGGCGTGCCATTCAGCTTTATAGCTGGCATTTCAGTAACTTTTCTCTGCCCGCCCTGAAAGACCATACACTGACTCTTTTTTACATTATAGATTAGTCCATGATCAGTTGCATAACCCTCACAGATACTCATCAGTTTTCTGAGTCCGCAGACCGAGGCACTCAGCAGCACCATATCGTCCGCGTAGCTGATGTTATTGAAACACACGCCATCTATGTAACAACCGATATGCTGCTCGCTGAGCGCCTCGATCAGCCCATTTATGTACAAATTAAAAATGGATGGTGAGCTTAACCCCCCCTGCCTCACTCCACATTCCAACCTATACGGGTCTGACAATGTGCCCGCCCACTTGACATGGTTTACCTGGTTTCCGTACCAGTACTTAAAGATGGTGATAAGTTCGTTTGGTATACGGGCTGCTTTCATTTTATCCCACAGGATATCATAACAGACCAGGTCGAAGGCCTTGGAAAGGTCAAGGAAGCAGGCGTACACAGATGTTTTTCTGTCAGTGTAATATTTGACAGCACTCTTCAGACACAATATCGCTGTTTCTGTGGACAGTCCCGGTCGAAACCCGAACTGATTATCATGCAATTTTAAGTATTTGTTTAATTGTGTATTCAGAATGCTGTCAAACACTTTCGCACCTATTGTTGCCAAGGAAATAGGTCTGTAATTAGTTACGTCTGACAAATCTCCCGCCTTGTTCTTCACCACCGGTACTACAATAGTCCTCATCATGTCGTTAGGTAGGTATGAATGTGATATGCAGAAGTTGTACAACATGGCCAGCACTCTGCACATATGAGGCCCAGCGTGCTGCACATGTTCCACACTTAATCCATCATGGCCAGGTGATTTGCCTTTTGAAATAGATTTCACCGCCCTTGATACATCCCTGGCCGTAATCCTGGTATCAACATATTCCCCACTCATCCCACTCTCACTTTGAGACGACGATAATGGTCCTAAGGGTGACCTAACAGTAAAGTTATTTTTAAATTTATCAGCAATGTTTTTTAAATCATTCGAACCGTCTACACTCACAGGAAGACCCGGCCGAGGCCCCAAACGATTGGTGTTTTTCCAAAAACCACTGAAATCTTTCACGCTATGCTTAGCAGCGAGAACGTCCATTTTCAATTGACATCGCATTCGCATTCACATTCGCATATTCGCATTTTTGGCATCGTTGTTTATCAAATTGTTTGTTCTTGAAGAAATAAGTTTTTGTGAGTTAACACTGTGAGAAACATTTTGAGTTGATTGTTTTACTTTTACATTTTAATACTATTAACTACAAGTACAAGTGACTGTGTCTTTGGTCTAATGTTCGCAAGCAAAATTGGAATACCTTTTTTTACGAATGGGGAAATCATCAAATGACCCCTCCTGCTCTGGGCGGAGTGGATTGTCAGACTTGTACTGACTAAAACCCATCCATGTTCCTTCTTAGCCCTTTGTGTTCCAGGGCCACGTTATCTTTCGAACAGTCCCGCAGCCCTGGCAGGCATCGGCTCTCTCGCACCTCTTCCGATTTGCTGACATCTACTTGAGGCGCGCGTGGAACACGAACGCGCCGTCGACATTGCCTGTCATCATAAGACGGACGGACGGTGAGCTAGCCCATAAGTCACCGTCCTTAGGCCCGCGCCTACGGTGGCCAACGCCCGGAGCGTCTCCCGCGGCGGCTGGTACGTGGCTCTCTCCCTCTCACGTTCCGTCACCTCCTTCGCTAGCATGACTGCTTCGCAGAAGGAGACGACGGATTTCCATTCCCTCTCGCTACGGACCATGGATTGAACTATGGCCGGACGCGAGAGGTCGCCGCTCATTTGGAATTTCTTCGAAGATGTAATAAATTAAAAGAAAAACATTATTTTGTTGTACTTATTTCAATTTCCTGTAGAACATTTCAGAGTTTAAAATGCATATTAGTGTGCATGTTTAGAAAGAAAAATTATTTAGTTGTCTAGCCAAAAAATTTACAATAATCGCATAAAATATAATACTAATACATATTAAAATACAATAATACTAACTGCATAAAAGTAAACGCTAGAAAAACTGAAAAATAAAACATACATTCATCTAAAGTTCTTCCTGTAGGCCAAAAGCCATCATGCCATCTCAGCATGGTAACATTTAAAATAAATGACAACACAACCAAAAAAAATTTACACCTAAAATCCTAGAATGGCCATAGAAATGAATTACAAATAACAATGAGTAATTGTGATCCTAATATAGACAAACATAATAGAACATATCGGACCCACAAACATACTCTATTGAAAGGACCATTATGATAGTCAATGTACCTATGTAAGTTTCTATTGAAAAAAAAGCCTAAACTTTTTGATGTAACGTTTTAATGACAAATGAATGAACTTAAGCCTTAAAATGGTTAAATTCTTTTCCAAAATTAGAGGATTAAACTACTGGCCCGATTTCACCAAAGTCGTTGTTATCCGAGAATAACTAGTCTAGGGATAAAATTATGCGCTGCGTCTAATGCCAGAATAACGCATAGTGCGTTTCACCAGTTTATAATGACAGAAAATTAGTCCCGGTATAACTATCCTTTGACAAGTGCTTTTTGGTTTTCTGTGACGCGTTGAATGTAAAGTGATGAATGAATGAATGTGAATGTAGATAAATTAAAAAGGATTGTCGTTTTCTTAGTACAGTATAGCATTCAAGGACCTTTTTAATTTAGTCGTCACAATTTAGTAGTTGCACATGTGTCCGTGGCCGGTGTCGTTAGTAGGTACTGAAGTTAAAAAAAGTTACATTACAATCAATGATACAATACAAAAAAGTGATTTTTGCTCGTTTTTATAAAAAATGGTACGGAACCCTTCGTGCGCGAGTCCGACTCGCACAATAAAAAATTATGTGCTTGTACTTTAGATAAATGAAATTTAATCACGAAATCCTTCTCGTCGTAGTTGTAAATAGGCACATTTCATACTTTTAAACCATCTCTATCGCTTTCACTGTCCGATAACATTTTTCTCAAACGCTGCATTTCTAGTACTTAGTTAATATTTCCTCTGAATTGCAATTCAATATGCAAATCAGATTGCTCACAGTACTGCTAAGAAGGTAGGCAGGTCAGCTGACATAAGAATTTGACGCCATTTTAATTTTTATCTGAGGAATATACCTGTTATACCTTCAAAGATGGTGGTATAAGAGTTAATCTCGTATAACTTCGTTATCCTCAGGATAAGTAGTTGGTGAAATGAGTTTTCATTTGTTATCGGTTATCGGAGAGTAAATAACAGCTTTATCCTGGGAATAAAACTTATTCTAGATTGGTGAAATCATTGTATTAATTAGAAGAGAAGTAATCAAGAAGATTTATTTCTAAACACATATTAAGTCTCTTCTAGTAATAACTGTCTACGAACAAGATTATTATATTTTATAAAAACATCGGAACGATTTTCAAAAAACACAATTATTATAAAAAATCTACTTCTCTTACTACTTCTCAACATTACTATCGCTTAGGGATCTATCCACCCATAAAAATATATATACATACAAATATGAGATATTTTACCTAAAAATAATTCCCAAAGCGAATCTTTTAAACGAAATAAATATCTTTGATTTTAATAAGAGAAAAAAGATAAAATTCCGTATTCAAATCCTAAGCGTATCGTGAAAGGCTTTCATGTCGAGAGCATAAACAAAGGGGATTCAAAGGGTTTGTGACCCAAGTTAGAAGATTTTATAGGAAACAAGCCAGAAATGGAAGAATGGAAAAAATACCCATAACGAAGCTAAAAGGCACTTGTTCTACCCATCATTGCTATTTTCTTTTTGTTTTGGAATAATAACTCGGGACCTTGTACTTACAGAGAAATTGAAGGTTCCAACTTTATAACAAGTTTTTTTTTTATATTTTTGTAATTAAATTTTTAACCTGACATAGTTACTAACGCTGTCACAATAACAATGGAAACGGGAAATAAATGATAATAGTAAACATGGTAAATATCCCGTAATTGATAGTTTATTTTTATTTTTTTAACTTTACTTTAAATACCTCCATGAGCCCTGAACTATTTAATGCATACATCAGCACAATGTTTCGAGTGATTTACTTTGTGTCCTACAAAAACCGTGATTTTCACCCAAAAAAAAAGTCCTTTCCCAGCAATATTTTTGCGTAGAGTTACATAATTTCAATTAAACCATTAGCCAGTGGTAGCCTAGTGGTGTGACCGTCGCCGTCGGACTGACAAGTCTTATGTCTCACGTGCGCATGCACTTCTGATTTTTCGGATTAATGTGCGTATTGTTTAATTATCACTTGCTTCCAGGGGGTATCGTATTACCTAATTACTGGGTTGTGGAGGTCAAATAGGCAGTCGCTTCATGTAAAATACTGGTACTTAGCTGCATCCAGTTAGACTGGAAGCCGACCCCAAGGTAGTTTTGGAAAAGGCTAGGCAGTTGATGATGATGATGTTTATTTTATGATCTGCGACGTTTAGGTGGTAGTAAAAACTCTGTTTACAATAACTTTCTCCCCCAAACCAAACCTCAAATTTCTTCTCCCCACTGACATCTCCTCACATGCGCCCCCCGTGACATAAGTGCGTAGTAATGGAACTTTGTTTGTCTGCAGACGACATGCGCCAAGTCGCACAACCATTATGCCATTAAACGAGTAAGGGATGACGATTTATTTAATAACCTCTCATTTTACACTTGACTTTTACTTGTTAACCGTTATAAATTGGAAGAAGGAGAAAAGTTGGTTCGAGAAGTTTAATTGTTGTGTATCTTGAGGAATATTTAAGGGTATTGCAGCTATTTCTTTCATTGCAAACATGACTGCCTCGTTGGTATTTTGGTTGCAATCGGGACTGCTGAGCATGAGGTCCCGGGTTCGATTCCCGGGTCAGGCAAACAGGTATAGAGCTTTTCCATCAGAAATTTCGCAGTAGCAGCCACGGAGTCTAGATTTGTGGCCGGTTGATAGCAACAGGCTTGCCCCCTATTACATAGGACTTAAACAAAACTGAAGAAATATAGGTGTACTATTGGGTATCATCATCATCATCATCAGCCTATAATGCTCCCAATGCTAAAAACAAAGGGCTCCTCTCAATGAGAGGGAGTGGGCTTTAATCTCCCACGCGGGCCCAGTGCGGGTTGCTATTAGGTATACCTCTGCCTAACTCTCCGGAGATTACAGGCTTGATATTATGTGTTCTTTCATTGGAAAGATCATAGCTGTATTTCACTTCACTTTTTAATCTTTCGTTAATTTATACGATTTAAAAATATAAATATGTAAACGTTGTCTTTTGTTCCACAGCTGGATCAAATAATGACTAGCTGACCGGCGCAACTTTGTTTGCGTCACACTTTCCCCGTTTTCGCAACATTTTCATTGCTGTTCCACTCCCATTAGTCGTAGCGTGATGATATATAGCCGATAGCCTTCCTCGATAAATGGGCTATCTAACACTGAAAAACAATTTTCAAATCGGACTAGTAGTTTTGGAGCCTATTCAATGCAAACAAACAAACATACAAACAAACAAACAAACAATATTATTAGTTAAGGTTTAATTTAAAATTGCTTAATCAATCTTAAATCTTTGGAAGACTTTAGGCCTAACCTTTTTCCCCAGTGCGAAACTCCAACAGCAAGTCATCTCGTCTCCAATCTTCCATAACAAAACCAAAAACCAAATCAACAACAAAACCCAATTTTATCAAAATTCTAAAAAAAAAAAAAAAAAATATCAAAGTTCATCCGTTTAGGAGCTACGATGCCACAGACAGACACTCAGATACACACGTCAAACTTATAACACCCCACTTTTTTCGTCAGGGGTTAAAAATAATCTTTCTCATCATCTTCCTCCCCACAAAACCAGCTCCATCTTAACTACCGCAGCCAACACAAGCAGTCAGCCACTTAATAGTTGAACGTCAAGTAATTTATGTAGGCTGACTAGACATGAACAGTCAGTGTAAGTTGGCTAACTCCTATAACTAACTCCTGCGGGACCTGGGATCTTAACGGGGCCATTACAATATGAATCGTGTAAAGGGTCACGGAGTATTGAAGATGGAATGTTGACAAGCGTTTGAATTTAATTGGAGAAATTGTGACGAAAAAACATCGTCGAATTTCTCGTGGAATCTTCATTCATTTTTGGTTAAAAAATTGGTCTCCAGATGATACTAGGTACTGAGGTAGCATTACCCCCCCTTATGAGCGCAAAATCTGGCGACACTTGGGGGCGGGGGATATGTCCAGCAGTGGACGTCTTTCGGCTGAAATGATGATGAGGTAGCATATAGGTTGGACGATGGTATCAGACATGGGATATAATGGCCAAAGAAAAACAGGAATGGATGGTCTTCGATGACTGGCAAATGTGTGTGCAACATATAAACAAACGCCAAATTTGAAACTGAAGATAACACATTATGTTGGTCTTAGCACTAGGCGATCTACGTTATTTGCCAGTTGGCATACAGATATTAGAATATATGGAATGTGGTCCTGACATGTAAACGTACTAAATAAAAACAATAATGTTGGTCACACCAGTGTTCATTGGGAATGCTTATTTTGAAACTAGTCTTATTGACTAATTTCCTAATAAGCATTGGTCAACTTTACATTAAAATCTCCATTGTTACTATACTCCGTGGTTCCGGTGTTGTTATGCTTTCTGTAACTGCTTTGTTACTTAAAGGAGACAATGTCGTGGAAGTTGAAAACTGTTGTGACAGGAGCCAGCGAGCTAGTTAACTGTGGTGATGTTTGAAATGTAACACATGGAGGCAGACGAGCAGTTTTAGTGAAATAGTAGCCACGGAAATGAATAAAATTTTGTTTGAATTAATAAGTTACATGACAACTAACTTATTAGTTCAAATTAATATTATAATGTTAAAGTATAAGCCATTTTGTATGTCTCCTGTCTTATAAAGACGCAAGTCGACGTGTCGTGATACTCTTAGTAAGTGGCAAGGATAATAAGAAAAGGGATTACCAATGGAAAATGCTGTGTGAAGAAATGAAAATCTGTCAGGTGTGCAAATTGTAGATTGACATAACTTTCGTGTTCTCAGGTTAATACCTGGCATTTTTAGAATTTTACGGGTGTGAACCAAGGAGAAATTCTAGTTATTTGTTTGTGAGCGTAAATTATTCTGTAGTGGTGCAAAATTATTGTCCAAGTCGAATTGTAAAATTTTTGTAACTTTTCGGCAAGTGGTTAAGTATGGCAGCTCTTTGTTGTGTTAATAGCTTGTTTCTAGTATTAGTAAGTGGCAAGGATAATAAGAAAAGGGATTACCAATGGAAAAATGCTGTGTGAAGAAATGAAAATCTGTCAGGTGTGCAAATTGTAGATTGACATAGCTTTCGTGTTCTCAGGTTAATACCTGGCATTTTTAGAATTTTACGGGTGTGAACCAAGGAGAAATTCTAGTTATTTGTTTGTGAGCGTAAATTATTCTGTAGTGCAGCAAAATTATTGTCCAAGTCGAATTGTAAAATTTTTGTAACTTTTCGGCAAGTGGTTAAGTATGGCAGCTCTTTGTTGTGTTAATAGCTTGTTTCTAGTAATGACTTGTCTTTGGTCTGCTATTCTTTGTTCTGTTACATTCATATCTGGGTATTTTATTTTAAATTTTTCGTGTAATTTTGTGCAGTACATAGTTCAGTCCTCTTCAAGTTTAGTAGAGTGACAGTATGTGCGCATGATGAATATGTTCATATCTTCAGTTCATTTCATGCGCACTCTGGGTTTTCCTGCCTTAGTGGTCGCAGGGTGAGTAGCTGACGCCTCCTGCGAAACATCCAAGTCGGGTGTAACTGCTCTACTGTCAAGTCTTTCTGTCGGTTCGGCTGCAGTAATTTTGTCGGGGATAACCCGCCTGCTCAGTCCCCCACCGCCGATGGATCATATGCTGAGACACCCAGCATCGGCCCCAGGTCGCCCCGACGATTGCCTTCGGGTAGCGGTCCTATGGTACTTTCTTCTCTCTATTCTCCATGTTAAATGGATTTCCAGAGCCGCGTTAGCCACGCCAGTAATTTTTCAATCGTGAGTCCGCCCCCCACGTGAGAAGATGTTCAATCAGGACGTATGGTTGTTTTAGGGGGGAATCATTTCCTTTATTCATTTAAATATCTATCTATTTATGATTTTTTATTATTACTGATCTGCCCTCGGATTTAACGATGATTTCGATGTTAAGGATGTTTCCTCGTCAACAGTTGATATACTGAATTCCAGTTAGGAACGTCCTTAACCTTGCAGAAGATACACGTCCACGACGACCGCAACATTTCCGTAACCTTTTAAGAAATGCGGATGTAGGTTAAGGCTCTTGGCTCTTCACTTTTCCTCAAACACTATGATGATATAAGCATCGAAGATTAAGCAGAGGAGTTTGTATAATTTAAAAGATAGAACTCGTGACCTGAATACGACCTTAATCCCCCACTAAATAGGACCAATCGAGAATAGCATGGTTTCTAGTTCATAGTGTCTTGCAGTTATCCCTCAAAAGGTGTATGCTTTTTCCGCAAAAAAAAAACACTCACAAACTCGTGTCCCATACAAAAGGATTATATTTGCTTGTAAGCGGGTCGGTCAGGAGTGTGTCCTCTGAGTCGACCGGCAGCTGCCAAATCGCACAAACTTCGTCTCTTCCCTGAACGACTTGCGTTCTGGTCTAAGTTATGAGAATTTTAAGGATATTTTAGTTATTAAAATAATCTTATTTTGTGTACTCAACGATTAAATTATTATTATTAAGTTAACTATTTCTTTTATAATTTGTGATTGTGATGTCTGTATATTAAAAATATTTTATTATTATGTTAACTATTTCTTTGTTTGAAGTTTTGGTTATGTGTTGAGTCTATTAAACTTAAAACATACATTACTTGATTACTTAATTTAATGTTTGTGTACACTTAAATGTAGTCACGTGTTAAAATTAGCATCCTATTAATAAATGTTTGCATGCCATATTTATGGGGAAAGGTGTCATTGCCCTACACATTTGCTGCAAATAAATAAAGTTGACTTTGAATTTGATTAAACCCATATTTGCGACATAATAGGAATAACTTACGGTAAAAAAGTATGAGGTCGGAGTGTTATTACAGTACATCTTACGGACAAGGATTATGCAAAATAGTATTGTTACCGTAAATAAGAACTACGCCTTACAGCACCTACCACTGCCAGCAAATAGCTTCCTCCAGTCTGTCCATCCTTTTTTCCGTGTGGTGAACCGCCCACGAGCCTCTAACTTGGCTTTACATGCCGTCGAGAAATATCATGTTCATGTTTTGTAATTTGTAGAATAAGGTTTTTGTATGTTTTAGTTTATTATTGTATAAGATTATTTTACCTTACTTGCCTGAAATAAATGGATTATTATTATTATTTTTGTTTCGACAGTTTTATTCCTCCGGCTAGCCAGGAAATGCTGATAGCACGGGCCTAAGCCAAGTGGTTATCAGCTGGGTTAAAAGTTGATGGAGTCGAAATAGATTATTATTATATCTCTCAGGCATGCTGGGTTGGTTTCCTCACGATGTTTTCCTTCACTGAAGCAAGTAATAATTATACAATACGAACAGAACATCGAACATCGGTTCGAACTCGAGACCTAGACTTGGCACTCCAACGGGCACACCATTAGACTATAACGGCTATCTGATTAATTATGTCCATGATTTTGTGGTTGTTCTTGGCAATATCGTCTACCGTGAATACGTTTCACTGCTTCAATAGACACATCTATTATTCTACGGGCCCACGATAATCGTCCAGGACATCCAAATTAATACAAAATGGAGTTTGTTTGTATCCTTCTCACGCCTTCAAGCTCAATTTGGTACACCTAACCTAGTAGCGGTAATTTCATACAAGCCTAAAAGCTTGGCTTGCCCTTATCACTTACCATACCAAACCTACTATTACACTTCATGATATTAAGGTTTCTGAACAGTCTGCTTTCCTTATGGGCTAGCCCTATTGTTAGCCTCTTTGCATGCCACTGACCTAAATCTTTTTAATGACACATGCCAATGACAATGTCTCCCAAAAACATAGTTTGGGAGCCAGGAGACCAATCTGTGGGACATAATTTGTATGTTGTATCTTAAGATTTTAGTAACAATGTTGTCACTGTTTTGAAATAAAGTTTTTACCATGAACTAGGTTAGAACATACCTTCGATACTTTCTACCCCAACGCTCCCTTCGTAGCAGCGGGCAATTGCTTGCGACAAAATAAAAGTAAAAGCACCCTACCGCTTATACCTCACACCTCCAATATTAAGAAGTACGTGTAAACAGAATTAACAGAGTTTGTGCCGTGTGTGGGGTCCTCGAGCAACAATCGAATTACGTTGAGCACCTCGACTAATTACGTCTTCGTCCTCTTCGGGTTTAGATAATACGCAGAGTACCAGGACTTTAGGAGAGAGGAGTGGCGTTCAAGGATTTTTGGTCAAGTGTCGGCTTGTTGTGTGTGTGTTATTAAGAGGGCATGGCCTTATTGTTTTGTGGAGATGGAAAAGGGTTTTTATTATGCTGAATTGTGTTGTGGGTATATTTTTCGTGCAGGTATACTTTAGCAAGTATCGGTGAAGCAGCTAGAATAAAGTAAGATACTCATTTTAAAAGTACTGTCTAAATCCACTTTATAAAAATCTTAAATAAATCGCGCAGCCTAGACCTAAATTTAGAAGCATTTTGCCCCAGACTTTTTTTTACTAAGAGATATTTTTGAGTTCATCTCCTGGACGTAAAAAAAGAGGGGATGGAAGCGTGTACGGGAGTTTATCATTTTTAGTGATTGTTCTTGGGTGAAATAAAAAGAACCTTAATTTTAGTCATACCCAGGATGTAACATTTATGCACCAAGATGTTAACATACAACTCATCACCATAAATGTGTGTTTAACGGCGGCTTCCCAATAGAGCTCTTTAAACCACAATTAAAACAATTTCTGGACTGCATCGGTGGTCTAGTGGCCGCAAGCGCGACTGCTGAGCACGATTTCCTGGGTTCGATTCCCAGGTCGGGCAAAGTTTTATTAGATTTTGCCATCAGAAATTTCTCAGTAGCAGCCACGAAGTCCGGATATGTGACTTAAACAGAACTGGCAAAATGTGGTTGTACTATTACCTCTGCTGCCTAACCTGTTGGGATTACAAGCGTGATGTTAGGTACGTATGTAAAATAACTTCCCAACAAAAAAATATTTCTCATGGAAATGTGAATTTTCTAACAAAACTCTCTTAAATAAATAACACTATGCAGGAAAAGTTACCCTCCCGTTGACGATAAAAAGAGGCGAAGTAAATAATGAATTATGTACACCGTGTGGATTCTGAAATGCACTGAAAACGGCACCCCCACGACTAATGTGTCCCAGTTAATGTGGAAACATTAAAGTTTCTACTAAATATTGTACCAACTCCACCGTTACTGTTTAAATTAAGTTGGTGGAGGAAGAAAAGTTGATATGTATTTTCTGGTTATGCAGGTAGGCAAACTGACCGCAAGGTGTTAACCTATTTTGAAACCGTTCAACGTCTTGGTGAAATTTTGTATGAAGTTTGTCATCTTTACCGATTAGAAATTCCATAGGGAAATCTCACACAGCTTGTCTTTCTATTCAATAATTCATTATACTTACATAATCCATAATACCATTTAATTAAGAAGTTTGAAACTCAAAACAAACAGATTAACATAATAACTATTTCGTTATTTAGCTTCGTCATTATCTATATAGCCTTTTCCCAACTATGTTGCAGTCGGCTTCCAGTCTAACCGGATGCAGCTAAATACCAGTATTTTACATGGAGCGACTGCCTATCTGACCACCACAACCCAGTTAGTACTAGGTAAAACGATACCCCTTGGTAAGACTGATTGTCAGACTTTCGGGTCACTGACTACTTGTAACGACTGTCAAAGATCTACAAATGAGAGCCGGGACTAACTTAATAAATAACTAAATAGCTTCAAGTTTAGATTACAAACAGACAAAAGCTAAAGAAACTTCTTCACTCATGACAATAAACTAAACGATTTTATTTCCAACGATACATGCTCAACGTCTACTCTATTTCTATGGCTCTGTATCGAAAAGCAGAAGTTTTACAAACTACAGTTTAGTTAGAAAATATAAACAAATATGAAATAAGTGGACTCTTTTACTTAAGTTTTTATTTGTATCTGTGTTTTTCTTTTTATACAAGGTGTTGTTTTGCAACCTCGTCAAATTCTAGGAGGTAACTATGCTAATGATTCTCGACCCGAATCAATAATAATGAGTAGGTAATTTTCTTTTTTTTATTTATTTACTGAAATCGGTAACTGTGAACCACCTGTGTTTTGAACACGGGCCGTCTGATTCCGGCCTTATAACGTCGCTTACACACAAACAAAAAACCTCAAACGTTTTTTCGATAATTTTATAATCCCTAAACCACGTTAAGGGGGTTATTCTGAAATATTGACAAACTTAAACAACAAAAAAACGCAGTGTTTTTTAATAATATACTAGGTACCGTAATTTATATTGATTATTTATGTCTTTTGTGACAACATCCTGAATTTTGACGAGGATGCAAAACAACACCTTGTATAAGATCAATATGGTGGAGGATACATCTTATGGCGTATACTATAAGATAAGATGCGCTCAAGTTCGGAGAGGATCGTTTTACTTTTGAATAATTCGCTTATAATGACATGACTCGAAAGATAAAAAAAAACAACCAGCGTTTTTTTAGTTTTTACAATACAGGTAAATGCTCCTGGTGAGGGGACGCCTTCGGTAATCTTCAGGACACAGGTACATTACATTCGGCAGAAACGTTTACAAACGAGAAAAATATGAAAAGCACATACGTACCGAAGCTTCCCTCATCATCGTCATCATCATCATCTTCAGCCTATAATATTCCCACTGCAGGGACACTGGCCTCCTCTCGATGAGAGTGAGTGGGCTATAATCCACCACGCGGGCCCTGTGCGGGTTGAAAGATGTCACATGTCTTCGATTTTTTAGTTCTTGAACATGCCGGTTTCCTCACGATGTTTTCCTTCACTGTTTTTGAGGGCAGCGTTGATGAAATAAATTACACAAGGTAATGCGCCTGCCTGGGTTCGAACCCACGGCTTACTGCTCGTAAATCGGGGCTGACACCACTGGGCCACCGCTGCTCTCAAGCTTCCCTAAATATTTAAATCTATGTAAAGTTAAACTAAAAGCGACAACAAATAAAACAACAAACACTAAGAATTCCTTTCGTGCTATTTATCGTTCCTCATTTCTGTTTCCACCGCAACAAAGATGCTATCATCAAACGAATCAAACACTCAAAGCCACTTAAAATATTCCCCAGAGAACAACCAACATTGAATATTAATAACAAAGCGAGTATTTAACAGACCACAACAGCCAGAACATAATATTTTCTATAATCCTACTGAAATATTTCAATAAACCCAAAGGAAAGGGGGAAATATGCGAGCCCCAAAAGTTTCGCACAACTTTTCAACGATTTCTCAGAATACTTACGAGTATACTGGAATGTTTTAAGGAATTAATAATGTTTCTTTGAATTTAGATTATTTATTTTGTGTTTTTCTATTTTGCCCAGCAGTGGGATGACGCTGGCAAAGTAACAGTAACAGTGTCTGGGGGGTTATTACGACGTCTTAAAACTTTATTGTTTCATTCTTATTCCAAAGTGGGAAAAAGATGGAGCTAGACGACCTGCATAGCTCCGTCCCTTTCCCACTACTGATACTGTTAGCCAGCGTCATCCGTAGTGACGTCATGATAGGCCACCAGTTTAGATCTTGTAAAAGACGGGAACACCCAAATACTCCGAAATATTTTATTCCAAATTTCAATGATCCGAGTGCCAAAATTCCGAATTTCATAATACCTAAGAATTATAACGTCCATTATTAAAAACCTCGAAATTTATTTTACCGAAAGTCAATAAATCAGTCAGTAAATGCGATTTGTTAGTATTCCGATTTTCATACGTTCGAAGAACCAAATGCTCGAAGCGTTCTCGGTCCGAAAAACGAAATTCCGATTTTCAATACTTCGAATAAACTAAAAGTCAACATGTTGTGCTACAAAATTTAGTGACAGAAACGAATCGCTGCAAAACCGACTTCACGCAGTCTTGTCTGCCCTACCCTTTTTTTTTTTTTTTTTAGGATGGGAAATCATCAAATAACTTCTTCCGCTCTGGGCGGAGCGGAAGGGAGTGTCAGACTTGACTGACTAAAACCCATCCATGTTCCTTCTTAGCTCTTTGCGTTCCAGGGGCACGGTATCTCTTTCGAACAACCCGCAGCCCTGGCAGGCTTCCGATTTGCTGACATCTCCTTGAGGCGCGCGTGGAACACGAACGCGCCGTCGGCACGGTCTGTCGTCATAAGACGGACGGACGGTGAGCTAGCCCATTACTCACCGTCCACAGGCCCGCGCCTACGGTGGCCGGGGGCCACTGGTTGCCCCCCGACGCCCGGGGCGTCTCCCGCGGCGGCTGGGACGTGAGGTTCTCTCCCTCTCACGTTCCGCCACCTCCTTCGCTAGCATGACTGCTTCGCAGAAGGAGGCGACGGCTTCCCATTCCCTCTCGCTCCGGACCATGGATTGAACCGGGGCCGGACGCGAGAGGTCGCCGCCGCCAATCGCCGCAACGAGGACACGGCGGTGCTCAGCCCAAGCGGGGCATAGCTCCTCAGTGTGCTCCACCGTGTCCTCCGGCCGATCCTCGCAGTGGTAACACCCGGGCGTTTCCTCCCGCCCGATTCGGTGCAGGAACCTCCCGAAAACAACCGTGTCCGGTGAGGACCTGCGTCAGGCGGAAGGTGAGGGCGCCGTGGCGCCTCTCCAGGCACTCCTCAAAGAGGGGACTTATCGCCACTATTGTGGCGTGCCCTGCACGGGTTTGCGACAGTCGCTCTCTCCATGTCGCCATGAGATCGCGCCGGAGGTCTGTCCGCTGAGCGACAATTTGCCGCGGCAGCGGAGTTTCCCCCCGGCGTAGTGCCTCCGCGCGCCATTCGTGCAGGCACGCGAGGACTATTGCCTCCAGATCCCATGGCGGCAATCCGGCCAAGAGGCTCGCCGCCTCGCTGTCTGCCCTACCCTAGAGTGTAATTTAAGCCCACGTAGGCTCGCGGCCCGCGAGCTGAGGAGCAGGTGGTTTGAAGGCCCGCCGCCCCGGCTGAGGCTGGCCGGCTTGTCCGGCCAGCAAACTGAAGCTGCGGTGGTGAGCGTTAAAACCATCTGCGATGATAAACTCGCGTGGGGCCGCCCAAACCCCGCAGCGCCGGAGCCGTGACAGAAATAATGCTTGCTGCATGTCGCATGCCTGCATGCTTGCTGCTTGCCTGCTTGCATGCTTGCTTGCATATTGCATTCCTGCTTGCATGTTGCATGCCTGCTTGCATATTACATTATACTTCTCTCTGACGAGCTATTATGTGTTTATTTGTCTTGCTATTCAGTTTTACAAGGCGTTTTTATTTTGGAATTGTATTAATCGGTATTTTAATAATCGGAATTCGTATTTTTGATGTTTCGAATTATCATTAAGTCGGACTTTTTGTTATTCGATCTATTGAAACTCCGTATTTTGAGAATAGTAATTATAAACGTTAGGAATATTGAAATTTAGGAATTATAAAAATAGGAGTAATGATAAGTCGGAGTTGTTATATTAGAAATTTTGAACCATTCGGAATTATGACAATCGGCATTTTGAAAATCGGCCTTGTGACTATCGGAATAATGTTTTTCGTATTTATGTAGTGTACCCGTAAAAGACACCATACCCGAGCCCGGGCCTGTGTACGAGGTTTTGGCGAAATGAATTGTGAACTATGTCTATAATAATGGTTGTAGACAATGAAATGGTTACTTTGTCCGTGTTTACATATTTTAGAGGCCGACTGTACTATAAGCGACCAACCCAAATATCCATTTTATTGTTCGTCGTGTCATTGAGCTCCTTGAGTTATGAGTCGAGCTATACGAAAATTGACCAATGCTTGCACTGACTGGGCAGGTCCACTCAAATCTGTGTGATTCTTCCTTCAAAAGACCATGTCAGAAACTAATCTGCATAGTCCTCATATGACTTTATCAAGACTATTTCTGGATCTTAAAAGAGACCATGACCTTCGTTTGCTTCAGCTGTTTCAGTAGTCAGGTTAGATTAACCAGGCGTACCCAGTTTTTAAAAGATATGACGTGTAAAAGTGTATGTAAAAACCTATTTACAAAATAAGCATCATTTATACTTACCTATACCCGCCCCATTCGCTTCCTTTCTATACATACTTAGCCGGTTTTTAATTAAGTCCAAATAAATTATAATTAAATTTATAAAGGCGTTACCTAGAAGATCTTTAATGGATTTGCTACTAAGTATTAACAATTTGAAATATTCTATCAATTTCTGGAGTTTGGTATCTCTAACTTCAAAGTAAGAAATTTTATTAAAGAAATGTTTTCAGAATTTATTTATATCGAACGTAATCTTTGATGTAAACTTACCTAACTACCGAAGAAAGATGTTTTCAGAAAGATATTTTGGATGTTCTTTTTAAGTAAAATTACGTTAATTTTTTTATCAATTTGTTTTGGTTTTTAGCATTATGTTTTTTTCGGTGAGAGACAGAATTTCACAAAATTATAAATAGTTAAATTAAATTAAAGTCTTTTTAAGAAGCCTAGCTGTCCCGCGCAACTTCGTCTGCGTCACATTTTCCCCGTTTTCGCAACATTTTTCATTACTGCGCCGCTCCTATTGGTTGTAGCGTAACACTGAAATAGTTGATTTGATTTGAATCGGACCAGTAGTTCCTGAGATTAGCGCGTTCAAAGAAACTAAAAAACAAATTCTTTACCTTTATTATTAGTCAAGCAAACAGATAAACAAACTCTTCAGCTTTATAATATTGGTATAGCTTAGAATAGATATAAGATTAGATATAAGATTAGATATATTTTCATTTGTGTATTTATGCCTAGTTCGTCTAGTTGCAAACGCGACTGCTAAGCGCGTCGGATAAAGTGTCATTGTATTTTCCCATCAGAAATTACTCAGTATCAGCCACTGAATCTGGAATTGTGCCCGGTGGATAGCAATAGACTAGCCAAGTCAGAGGCCTATAGGCTAAATAAAAACTCTGATATCAGGTTGGGCATTAACCACACAAAAACAAGAAGAACCACTCGCCCCTATTACATGGAACTTAAATATCTGGTGAATATACATATTTTGTATTATCAGCATGTAAAGAACCCTAAAGAACATTAATATACAAGCTAGTTTGCCTTGGCTGGTATAAATTGCAAAGGGTAAGTGTTAACTTTAAGTTTCCACCGACCTTAGAAACCTAATCAAATTCTTTCCCATGACGTCGTTGTACCAAAACTAGGTTTCTCATTAGCGAGCCTAGTACGGCCAAGCGTTAGACAAATTAAATTAGCATTGAGACGCCTACACGAGTCAGCCCCGGTCCTCACACAAGGGATGTCAGGTCTTGTTTCTCAGAAGCTAAAGAGGATCAGACAGCTGCATTCAACAATTACAGAAGAAAGTAATTGGAAACGAAGTGTGTAGAATGCAGAGGAAGTGCATTATCGTGTGATGAATTTAATCATGGAAATAACCCTGTTCTTTATGGCTTGGTACTGCATAAATAAACAACACAAAATAAGTTACATTACATTTTACTTAGACGATTGGTATCTAGAAAAAATATGGTCAACTAGAGTAGGATCGAACCCAGGACCCCATGCTCAGCTCAGCAGATGAATTCCATCTTACTTTAAAAAAAATATAAGTAGGACAACAGTATATATAATATGTATCATCATCATCATCATCATTTCCTCCTAGGCCTCCCCCAAGTGACGCCACATTGACCGGTCCCGTGCGCCTCGCATCCAGCGGATCCATGCAAACCTTCACCAGGTCATCGGTCCACCTAGTGGGAGGCCTTCCAACGCAACGTCTACCGGCTCGCGGTCGCCATTCCAGAACTTTTCGGCCCCATCGCCCATCCGTTCTGCGAGCAATGTGCCCTGACCACTGCCACTTAAGTTTGGCAATTCTTCGGGCTACGTCGATAACCTTGGTTCTCTTGCGGATGTTCTCATTTCTGATTTGATCACGCAAGGAAACTCCGAGCATAGCCCTCTCCATTGCCCTTTGGGTGACCATAAGCCTTCTGGTGAGGCTCATTGTGAGCGACCATGTTTAGGTCCCTTATGTAATCACTGGCAACACACACTGGTCATAGACTTTCATCTTGAGACACTGCGGTAAGTTGAACGAGAAGATACCACGCAACTTCCCGAACGCTGCCCAGCCGAGTCAGATTCGACAATTGACCTCTTTCTCGAAGTTAGACCTACCCAACTGAACCGTTTGTCCCAGGTAGACATAATCCTCTACTACTTCGATTGTAGAGTCTCCGATCTTGATAGGAGTGGATGTTACATGGGCATTCAACATGACTTTGGTTTTGTCCATATTCATTTTAAGACCCACTCTTCCGGAAGCTCTACTGAGGTCATCGAGCATTGTACTGAGGTTCTCCATGGTCTCAGCCGTGACTACTATATCGTCGGCAAATCGAAGGTGAGAGATGTACTCGCCATTGACGTTGATGCCTAGCCCTCTCCAGTCCAAAACCTTGAAGACATCTTCCAGTGCAGCGGTGAATAGTTTCGAAGATATGACCTCTCGCTGTCTCACACCTCGCTGCAAAATATATATATGCTATATGTATATATTCCTCATAATAAAACCAATTCATAAACAATCAAATCCACGATGCGAACGATAAGCATTCCCATTCTGAATGTTTGTCAAAAACAAAACGTGGGGCCGCCACTTTGTGCGTGCCACGATAATGGATAAAAGTTTTAATTCAAATTTATAGTAGCAACAGCTCTGTATTATGGGCACTGAAGTAAAACAAATGGGTTATTTTATTACGGCATGCAGTTATTTTAATGTAGGCTGAATATCATCACAGTTGTTGATGACATCGGGAACAAGAGTTGCGTGTTGAACTAGTCAACAACTGGATAAATTGTGGGTATGGATTTGAGATGCTTTTGTAAGCTGTGGAGGAGATTTTACAAATATGATTGGATCATCATCATCTGCCTAGCCTTTTCCCAAACTATCGTGGTTTCGGCTTCCAGTCTATCCAGATGCAGCTGAGTACCAATATTTTACATTAAGCGACTGCCTATCTGACCTCGACAAGCCAGTAACTGGGTAATACAGTATCCCTTGGTAAGACTGGATGTCAGACTTTTGGCTTCTGACTACTCGTAACGACTGTCAAAGATCTACAAATGACAGCCCAGTCCAACGTCTTAACGTGCTTTCCGTGGCACGGAGGACACTCGGTATGTGATTATGGTAACCAATTCACGGACCAACCTGGGCAAGCACGGCTTAACGAATCCTTAAAGATCGACCCGTGCGGCTGTTATTATTTAGCCACGAGCTCCTCGATATGATTGGATATGTTACTTTAATATGACTACTTAAAGTGTGCATTTCATCATCATCATCATCATTCATTCAATCAATCACTATCTTCCGTGATTACTGATTTTTTGAGTTCCCGATATTTCGAACCTGTTGCAAGCCATGATCGTGTGATCATGGAAAATATCCCGTGATAGTATAAGTTTATTTTAGTTCTGGTTTTTCCCGCCTGAACATGCACATACATAAGTTGTTGGTGTCAATCATCTGCTTAGACTTTTTCCGAGTATAGTGTGGGTTGGCTTCCAGTCAAACTAGATGCAACTTAATACCAGTATTTTACCAGAACATTGTATACAGCTGTGGCCTATAACGGTCACTGACCCATTTTATTGACATACTTTATAAAAAACTAGCTGTCCCCGGCATGCGTTGCAATGCACTTTTTACCTACCCTATCTACCTAACTACCATACCCTACCCTACTCTACCCTACCTACCCTATCTACCTAACTACCATACCCTACCCTACTCTACCCTACCTACCTACTTACCCTATCTACTTAACTACCATACCCTACCCTACTCTACCCTACCTACCTACCTACCCTAGCCTACCTACCTACCTACCTACCTAACATACCCTACCTACCTACCCTACCTACCTACCTACCCTACCTACCTACCAACCCTACCTACCTACCCTACCTTTCCTGAATTTTCTATGCTATAAACCTCACGGAGCCCGAGACCTTTGCGTTCTGGAGTTATAGCGTCAGGAAGAAAAACCCGACTTATTTTTATACCCGCGACTTCGTTCGCGCGGTTTTAAGGTGTATGTGTGAGACTGCCTCGTTGGTAGAGTGGTCGCAAGCACGACTGCTGAGCTTGAGGTCCCGGGTTCGATTCTCGGAACGGGCAAAGTGTTATTGGGTTATTCCATCAGGAATTTCTCAGTAGTAGCCATGAAGTCTGGATTTAATGTCGGGCCCGGTTGATGGGGCTCGCCCCCTATAACATAGAGCTTCAACATTACTGGCGAAATGTGGATGTACGATTAAGTACACCTTCGGGAATTAAAGGCGTGATGTATTGTTATTATGTGTGAGAACTGTCGGTCTGATCGTAATGTGATTATGTGGGTGATGACTACAAAGGGCGTGCTTTAGGGTGGTGTAATTCTGGGCGGCAGAGGTCCGAAACAAAATTGACTATTTATTTATTTATTGGCACTATTTATTTATTTTTTCCAATAGTTTTGTATACAATAAAAAATTTCGTAACAATGACCACCACGTCACCACGTGCAAGTTTTGGCTTCATGAAACACGTGAACAATCAACAAATAATTGACCATCTGAGAAGCATGGAGTAGGTACCCAAAAGAATGCCTGCTACTTTTTAGGTATGGCCCTGACATTTGTTGATCGTCATTGCAAAAGCTTATTTTAAGGGAAATTACTACCTGTTAATTAAAATTGGAATGGCAAGTTATTTAGAATATTTGGCATGCGGCGAATTAAAACGCTCTCTCCTTTAGCAACTCCTGTAATGATGGTGGTTTAGGGGTATGACGAACAGGGTGTGAAGTTCCTCAATACTCCATTGAAAAGGGGAGGATCCTCCGACCAGACAGGTGTTGTGTCTGGTGGGCAACTGCCCGACAGTTGTTGTCGGGTTTCTGTATACAGTCTTAAGTCGATGTAAACTTTGCTTGCGAGATGTAGGCAATTGATGTTAGTTATTCCGTCGCGTCATAGATGGCACTGTAGTACTTTTTGTAGGTCGCTACATCACTCTCCTCCAGAGACCAGAGTCGATAGTCGAATGAGTCAGCTTGTAGTATTATGCCGTGTCAGTTGGAATTTTGTAGCCGCATTGTTCACGGTGAGTCGGAACAGACTGCGGTGGTGAGGCGAACCCCAGTGAGTCGGGACCGGCGCTGCGTTTGCTCCAGTGCGTCAGACGTAGTGCAGCGCCGCGATGTGGCAGACAGCTTGAGAGGTGTCGACCGGGAGGCAGAAGCTCTCGAGTGGCCGAAAATGCAGTGTGCTGTGCCAAGGTCGCTTGATGAGAGCCTGAGGGTGCTGACCAGGAATGCGCTCCGGCTGCATGCTGGTGATCAGGAATACCCATTTGAAGCTGGCTGGCTGTGAGACTCGCTGCTCGAAAGCTTGAGAGAAGTGATGATGATGACGTCACGTTGGTCGAAGGCTGCGCTGACGTCCATTTCGGTGTCACCAGTTTAGGGGTATGAGGAACAGGGTGTAAAGTTCCTCAATACTCCATTGAAACGGGAGGATCCTCCAATCAGTTAGGTGTTGTGTCTGGTGGGCAATTGCCCGACAGTCTGTTGTTGTCGGGTTTCTCTATATAGTAGAGAAACCCGAAAACCCGAATCGACTTAAGACTGTAGTCTTAAGTCGATTTAAACTTTGCTTGCGAGATGTAGGCAATTGATGTTAGTTCTTCAGTCGCGTCATAGATGGCACTGTAGTACTTTTTGTAGTAAGTTGCTTTTTGTAAGTCGCTACAGTGGCTTTTGTAATATTACTGCTAAGCTTTGTGATACGAAGCCTGGTGCCGTTGCACAGTCTGGGTACATCAAAGTTTCGCATCAGCAGAACTAAAACGCCAAGTCTTATGGGAACGGCACGCCCGTTAGCTCCAGGGAGTTGAAAAATTCAACGGGGTGTGCAGGACTACCGTCATTAGCCATCACAGTGTCAAAGGATGTATAGTATAGTATAGTATACTTTAAAATCGCCGACGATCATGTCTTAAATTTCGTTTTGTTTATGACCCACTCGTTCTTTAATCACTATTTATTTTGAATGGTTAAAAAACCGAAAACTATTTTGTAAAGATTTGAAAATCATAATGATTAAAATTTAAAAAAAAAATACCTAGTTACAAAAAGCGAACACCGGTTGGGGATCGAACTCGCGTTGTTTTGGAAAACTTACAGGATTAAAAAATTACCATAAAAAGTGCATACTGACTGCGGATACGAACTTGAAACCTTTTGCTTGGCAGGGCGGTCATAGAACCGCCAGGCTACTTACTTTGATGACAAATGGTTTAAAATTGCCGGTTTATTCTAATGCTTGTCATGACAGTTGTCAGTTGTCAAACAGTTGAGAAATGTGGACTTAATGCAATATTGCTCATCCGCCTAAGTTATTAGCGTGATAATATATAGCCTATGTTACTCGGTAAAGATGTAGCTTTCTAATGGTGAAAGAATTTTTAAAATCGGTCTAGTAGTTTTTGAGTTTATTCGTAACATACAAAAACACAAATCTTTCCTCGTAGTTTAGTCGTAGTCGACATATATCATGATCGTGAATAAAAAGTATACAGTTTATTGTTTTGGTTCGTGCGAAGAGATAATAAGGGCAATGACCGCTCTTACCACACAAACGCAACATCTATAGAATATATCACTTCCCGTGTACACGGCCGTGTTCCAGACATACCCGGGCTTCTATGTGCCAGTTATGTCAGCGATGTACTGTGCGATGTACACCGGTGTTCCACGTGTTATAGCGTGGAACGTGGATATACATTGAACATGACTGTACGTGTACATTGTATAGTGGTTAGGGAGGTATAACAGGTTGCTGGACTTTGGTCTATGGCTATTCGTTAGTCTGTCCAACTGAGCCACAAAATATGAATGAAGAATGGTTGATTCGAGATTGACACAGCGACTTACCAAGCTATACGTATCCAGTATGCCATCGACCTCGATTTGTTTGTTAACCTTACAATGAGAGATCCACATAAACTGGTTTTGTATATGGTCGCGTGCGTACTACACTTGTGCTGGTGATGGAAGAAAGTCTACTATAATTTTGTTTTAAAATTAGGCAGCACCAGACTTAGGTATGTACCTATGCAGTTGTCTAGGCGGTAGTCTCTACTATGCTTGTTACTTTCAGCCGGGGTATTGAGCTATGTACCAACTTCCTGCAAAGAAAAATCTAAAGATTTAATTTCTAAGAGCTTCAGCATTCGAACGTCACGTACTACCGCGCTCACTGACGATTGAGTTTTCACTTTTATGGCTTCAGGAATAAGGTTGAAAAGTCGACGGTCAGTGAGGGCGGTAGTACCTATACGCTACATAATAGGAAATTGCCGGGAGTAAATACAGCAGTTTGGTTTTAAAACCAACAAAGCCATAACGGATCGCTTGCCGTCACCTGCATGCTATAGTGATTCTTCATGCTAAAAACTTTATAATACACTCTAAAACCATTATCATTGTCACCTGCAAGTGCGCTCATAATAACTTAATTGTTAAACTCTAGTAATAAATTAAACTAACGTAGTTTTATAAGTAAATTGTTAATAACAGTCAAATCTTTTACACCTTCGTCATCTTGAGCGTTGACGCCTTACGACATTTCATACAAACTTTCAAGTCCTTATTTTCCGAAATGACTGAACCGATTTTATTGGAATTTCATACGTATAAGCAGGGTACATAGGTCTAAAAAGTCACATAAATTTTTTTCCCGACATGTTTAAAAAAAAATTGTATAGATAATTTATAATCGGTCTAATTTACTATTTTTAAAAAATGTTATAAGTAACTTTTTAGACCTATGTATCCTGCTTATGCGTATTCCAGTTTCATTGAAATCGGTTCAATCATTTCGGAAAATAAAGACTTTAAAGTCAAATCAAATCAAAATCATTTATTTCAAGTAGGCCAGTTACAGGCACTTTTGAATAGTCAAAAGACAATAACATATTAAGCTACAGTCTCAGTCACTAGACATAATAACTGTGAAAGTACTGTAGTTGCCCATTCCAAAGCGTAGACGCGCCGCGTCCTAGGCGCGGGCCTGTGGACGGTGAGTAATGAGCTAGCTCACCGTCCGTCCGTCTTATGACGACAGGTCGTGCCGACGGCGCGTTCGTGTTCCACGCGCGCCTTAAGGAGATGTCGGCAAATCGGAAGGAGTCAGAGAGGGCCGATGCCTGCCAGGGCTGCGGGCTGTTCGAAAGAGATACTATGGCCCTGGAACACAAAGGGCTAAGAAGGAACATGGATGGGTTTTAGTCAGTCAAGTCTGACACTCCCTTCCGATCCGTCCAGAGCGGGAGAAGTCATTTGATGATTTCTAATCCGAAAAAAAGCCTTATTTTGTTTGCAGATTCAGATAGAGTTTAAGTTCTATGTAATAGGGCACAAGCCTATTGTCAACAACAGGGCATAATCCTTACTCCGGCTGCTATCGAGAAATTCTTGATAGAAAACCCAATAATACTTTGCCCAACCTGGGAACCGAATAGGACATCATGGTCAGCAGTCAGGCTTGCAACCACTAAACTTACTAGACACTCTTCCCAACATGTTACACCGAATTAAAAATGTGGCACTCTGTCGAGTCTAAAAGCCTGCTTAGTGAAGCAGTTCCAAGCGTATTTTGTGTGTACTTAGATAAATAAATAAATAAGAAATGGTTTTTCGAGTTTTTCTTGAAGAAAGAAAGAACGTTGATGGTGAGATCAGGCAGTCAATGAGGATTGTGATGTTCAAATACTTTTATTTAAACACGGCACACCATGTCACACCATATTGATGAAATAAATAACATAACAGCTAGGTATTGAAATTGTACAACAACTTAAGAACGTTTACGCCTTACGACATTTCATACAAAATTTCAAGTCCTTATTTTCCGAAATGACTGAACCGATTTTAATGAAACTTCATACGCATAAGCAGGATAAAGAAAGATAAAGGTCTAAAAAGTTAATAAAAACATTTTCGAAAAATATTGATACATCTAAATTAGACCGATTATAAATTTTCCATAGAAACAGAAATGTCCAATTATATATTTTTTTAAAGACATTTCGAATAATAATTTTAGTTTCATTAAAATCGGTTCAGTCATTTCGGAAAGTAAGGACTTGAAAGTTTGTATGAAATGCCGTAAGGTGTGAACACTCTTAATTAAGAAAAGAATCTGAAAACTGTCGATTGTGTAAAAAACATGACAGTATCGATTTGCATGCAAATATTAGCCCGAAAAAGCTGAGGCGCTTGGACAAAAAAATTTTGGAAATCTCAAAAGCACATTGACTTGCTCATTAATATGAATTTCAGTGCTCCCACATTTTCATAATTATCCTACACCAGTTGTGTTTATTTATCATATGCAAAAATAAAAATCTGAATTTCAATATTGAGTTGGCAGCACCTGTTCGCTTCATATACATCGGATTGAGATATATGTAGCCATCACATCGAGATAGATTATACTTTGAAATATGCAGAATTATGAGCAGGCTTTCGTAAATCTGTTTAGTTTAGATTTTGGATATGAACGAGCTTAAATGAGGCATAGTGGTATCTATGTGACGTAAATAATAGTATAACGATATAAGTTAGTAAGTTATAAGTTCGTAGGAGCTTATTGCTTAATCCCTTGGCCACGAGCTACGCGATCAAGTGACTCGCTTCTTGAAAGACGGCAGACAAAATAAAATCAAATTGTTTCCATGGGTACCTGCAACAGGAAAATGATGAACATTCAAAATCAAGGAATATAAAAAAATATTTCTCATGGGCACTTATAAAACGTCGAGAAAAGCTGCACGGCTCAGGTTGGTCGTAACTTAGGGAGAAGAAACTGCCAAGAAAATCCATGGTTACTCTTAAAAGGATTTGGTTGTACATTATATGATAATATTGTATTATCATGTTACAGCATTGGTACTTAAGAATGAGGGAACATAGTACACAGTATATAGGCCCGACAATAAGTCGTTACGTTTTTTTTTTGTGGACTAGGCAAAAAGTTAACAGGCATCTAGGAATCTACGAACACATTTTTTCATTTATTTTCATATTTATTTATTTATTTATTTCTGTTAAACCCGTGACATAGTTTACCCACAGTGGTCCTACATTTCATTAACGCAGTGATTCGTAGAGGTATATCCAATTCAATTCAATTACTTGACAATCCAAGTGTCTCCCAAGTTAAACACGTAGCTTTATTAGGGCAATGTTCAACGTAACCTCTAGATTGCGTCGTGTTATAACTTACTTCGTCAATTGAAGCGACTTAAGCAAGATTATTCCACACTGGTCCACCAATTTGTCCTACTAGTGGGGCAAAGTGGTTTTTTTTTTTTTAATTACAACTTTCCTGTTTTTCGTTAATTAGCGAGAAGATAAGCAACACCGACAAAAGTGGAAGGAATGGGAGGAGACCTATGCCCAGGACTGAGATAGTCGCGGGCCTGTGGACAGTGAGTAATGGGCTAGCTCACCGTCCGTCCGTCTTATGACGACAGGCCGTGCTGACGGCGCGTTTGTGTTCCACGCGCGCCTCAAGGAGATTTCAGCAAATCGGAAGGGGTCCGAGAGAGCTGATGCCTGCCAGGACTGCGGGTTGTTCGAAAGAGATACCGTGGCCCTGGAACACAAAGGGCTAAGAAGGAACATGGATGGGTTTTAGTCAGTCAAGTCTGACACTCCCTTCGGTTCCGCCCATAGAGTGGGAGAAGTCATTTGATGATTTTCCATCCTAAAATCAGCAATTCCCGTGGTGACAAGTGACAAGATTTCAAATTTCAAATGGAGTAGACCTGTGGAAGTTGTTTAAATCCCGGATTTTCTCGAAACATAGCTAAGAACATTCTCGATTAAAATACCTTTCAAACGAAACCAATTTTATCAAAATCAGTTCATCTGTTTAGGAGCTACGATGCCACAGATACACAGATACACACGTCAAACTTATAACACCCCTCTTTTTTGGTCGAGGGTTAAAAATATACAAAGTGATTGGTAATTGGGTGCATTAGCATCACCCATTTCAAGAAATGCGCCCAGTTACCAATCACTTTGTATATTTTTAACCCCCGACCGACTAAGAAGACTGCATAGAACACAGAACAAAGCGGACCCCCGACGCTACGACGCTTGGATTAATTTATTTTTGTCTTTTTAGAGGTTTACTATGTCGGGGGTTTTTTAAATTTTTAATTTAATTTTTTTATCTATATCCATAATCCCACCAAAACATTTCATGTAAAATGTTGCCAAGACGACCACATAAGGTTTGCCCTGCGAAAAAGATAACAGATCTCTTGTAGAGCCAAGCTTCTTAATCTATACGGCCTAACTCAACCGAACCTTGGCAGGGAGTGTCAGACTTGACTGACTAAAACCCATCCATGTTCCTTCTTAGCCGTTTTGTGTTTCAGGGCCACGGTATCTCTTTCGAACAGTCCCGCAGCCCTGGCAGGCATCGGCCCTCTCTGACCCCTTCCGATTTACTGACATATCCTTGAGGCGCGCGTGGAACACGACCGCGCCGTCGGCACGGCCTGTGGTCATTAGACGGACGGACGGTGAGCTAGCCCATTACTCATCGTCCACAGGCCCGCGCCTACGGTGGCCAGGGGCCACTGGTTGCCACCCGACGCCCGGGGCGTCTGGGACGTGAGGTTCTCTCCCTCTCACGTTCCGCCACCTCCTTCGCTAGCATGACTGCTTCGCAGAAGGAGGCGACGGCTTCCCCTTCCCTCTCGCTCCGGACCATGGTTTGAACCAGGGCCGGAAGCGAGAGGTCGCCGCCGCCAATCACCGCTACGAGGACACGGCGGTGCTCAGCCCAAGCGGGGCAGAGCGTCCACTGCGTGCTCCACCGTGTCCTCCGGCCTATCCTCGCAGTGATAACACCCCGGCGTTTCCTCCCGTTCGATTCGGTGCAGGAACCTCCCGAAACAACCGTGTCCGGTGAGGACCTGCGTCAGGCGGAAGGTGAGGGTGCCGTGACGCATTTCTAGCCACTCCTCAAAGTGAGGACTTATCGCCACTATTATGGCGTGCCTTGCACGGGGTAACTCTATCGACCCTAACTTCACAAATTTAACATATCAGTAATATGTATGGCTTCGCCGTTTCGCTACCGTCGTCGTGGAGGTGATGCGAATATTTAGTTTCTGAAGTAATTAACGAAACAGCCAAGCTATACATTTTTACTGATATGTAGAATTTGTGAAGTTAGGGTTGGTAGAAGTAGGCCGTTTAGATTCAAAAGCTTGGCTCTACATGAGATCTGATATCTTTTTCACAGGGCAAACCTTATGTAGTCGTCTTGGCAAATTTTACATGAAATGTTTTTGTTGGGATTTCAGTTCCTTTTGTAAGTTGCTAGGCAGTCTTTTTAGTGTTTATTTCTTTTTTCTTTTTTTGGGGTGTATTTCTTGTCTACAGTCCCGTGTAAACTTTCATGTCCTAATTCATAAAATTGCTTAAAGTGTCATTCAAACTCCCCCCCCCCCATTTTAGGGAATGGGGGGTGAAAGTTATAAGTTTATCTGGGGGTACGGTAGTGTTTTTTTGTATACTGAACTTTGTTTACATACCAAATTTCCGCTTTCTAGCACTTCAGGAAGTACCCTAACATTTTGAAGTCTCATACAAGTTTATTATTGACATCATATCCTGAGAATATGAACTATCTGGAACATCGGAAACCAACTCTACAAGGGTTCAAAAAAACGACGAAACACTTGGAGAAAAGGTAGGTAGTGCCCTTGCGCTTCGCTTGGCGCGTCTTGGCGGGGGCACTACCGTGCCCCCAGATACTGTGAGTTATGGAAAATAAATCCAACCCTAACATCTAATCTAATAAATCGATCAGTAGGACACAAATTTTAAACATTTACCTCCGGTGGGATAACTAGGTGGGGCAAAACGGAATATTCCTGAAGCTAATGATAGGTGTAACCTCTAGATTGCGTCATGTTACAACTTTACTTCGCAAATAGAAGAGAATTCGACGAATACATTAGCGATGTGACGCGTTAACGTAAATTGCGTAGGCAGTACTAGATGCTGACTACAAACATCAAACAAGTCCTTTTAGGTGCGTCCCGTTTTAACTATTCCGGGAACTAATAAAATTAACTGACCGGGAACCAGGTTGGTCTAGTGAAGTCGAGTGGGTGCAAGCGTGTCTGTTGATCATGGGGTTCTACATTTGACAAGAAGAGGGCCTAGACAAAGTGGGATTCTATCAGTGAAATGGCCATAGTTATTATGGAAAAGTCAATAATTTATAAGGTGATATAAGCTTCCCAAAACCGTTTACAGGGTGGAAGAGACACCGAACTCCAAATAAAACAAATATTTTTACATGAACAACTGCTTTTCTCTTGACTGTACTTACCTGTCAAAAAAGAGTAACGGGATCAGACCGGAATGACAAAGTTAATAGTGGATCAGACAGGAATTAAAATACTATAATAAACAACAGGGGATCAGATCAGGGGATCCGACCGGAATAACTCGACAAAGAAACGATTGCCACATACATCATTCCAAATCAAATCAAATCAAATAACTTTTATTTGATAACACAGGTAAAGAAATACAGATGTTGAGTTTGGTGAACAGAGCGCTATGTTATGCCAGGGGGCGTACAAATATGGTGAGCATCTAGCTCAAATATTACGAAGTTCCAAACCCCAAAACAAAAGAGTTTCATCGATAATTTTAAAATAAACAGCTGTTCCAAACATTTTGACGGTGTACACACACAGCCGCATTTTTTTTTATTTGCGATGGGTTTGCTCTTGACTCTAGTGTAGGTCAGAGATGACAGAGACAACGTCAACGATGGTACGAACTAACCCCGAAAGAAGCCTGTTCACTCTAACTTTGAAGAGATTCAATTCGGTTCAAAGTTCAGGTTAAGCCGCGGTTGCCATGGTTGGTTCGTTGGGTAATTACCCATTACATACCGAGTTCCTCCGTGCCTGGGAAAGCACGTTAAGCCGTTAGTCCCGGCTGTCATTTGTAGATCTTTGACCGTTGTTAAATGTAGTCTGTGGCCTGGAAGTCTGACAACCAGTCTTACCAAGCCATTTCGTATTACCCAGTACTAACTGGATTGTGGAGGTTAGATAGGCAGTCGCTCAATGTAAAATACTGTTAGCTGCATCCGGTTAGACTGGATGCTGACCCAAACTTATTTGGGAAAAGGCTAGCAGATGATGAACTTTATTTGGCAAACTTGACCTTCACATGTCCTCGAAAGAAACAAATAAAAAAGTGCAAGTCGGACTCGCGCACGAATGGTTCCGTAAAACAAAAACAAATAAATAAAATTGAAGTGCCTGTTTGTAATATTAAAATAACCACTTCTTACTACATGCATATTAATGTACATACACACACCAAACATACACCAAAATAACGGTTTTTACTATTTTTCTCTGTCTGTCTGTCTGTTTGTTCCGGCTAATCTCTGGAACGGCTGGACCGATTTTGAAAAGACTTTCACTGACTAACTATCACGGTTCATGAGATACAGCCTGGTGACACACGGACGGATGGACGGACAGCCAAGTCTCAGTAATAGGGTCCCGTTTGACCCGTTGGGTACGGAACCCTAAAAACACCCAGTAATAGCCCAACCTTTAGTCCAAACGCTCATTTATCTAACCTAACATTTACGACTAATTCGCAAATAAACAACCAATTGACGATAAAATAAGAAATACCTTTCCTATTCCTGCAATAAAACTCTTATATTACAGTTATATGCCCTTATAGAAGAATAGAGGCGTTTAATAATACAAAAGAAACGATATAAAGTGATATAGAACCTTGTTTTGAGTTTATGTGAAGATCGTAAAAATGTTATGGCGGCAGGTACGACTTCTTGGGGGTCTTGCCAATAAAACAAGTAAATAGGTACCTACCTATATGCCTTTTTATTTGATCTTCGTTTCATATTTTTAGTGTTTTAAATAAAAGTTTTCTTTGTTGTCCTTTACAGTTTTGCTATTGATGGTTTTCTGTTTAAGGTTCCGTACCCAAAGGGTCAAATGGGACCCTATTACTGAGACTTCGCTGTCCATCTGTCACCAGGCTGTATCTCATGAACCGTGATAGTTAGCCAGTTCAAATTTCAACAGATTATGTATTTCTGTGGCCGCTTTAACTACAAATACTAAAAACAGAATGCAATAAATATTAAAGGGGGGCTCCCACACAAAAAAGTGATTTTTTTGCTCGTTTTTATAAAAAATGGTACGGAACCCTTCGTGCGCGAGTCCGACTCGCACTTGGCCGGTTTTTTATTTATCATGTGACGCTGAACTAGGTGTACAAATATTTATGCCTCGGCTTTCCAGTGCAAAAAATAACAGCCGCCCAGGTCGATCTTTAAGGTTAAGCCGTGCTTGCCGAGGTTGGTTTGTAGATGGGTGACCATAATTATATATCGAGTTTCCTCCGTGCCTCGGAAAGCACGTTAAGCCGTTGGTCCCGGCTGTCATTTGTAGATCTTTGACAGTCGTTACGAGTAGTCAGAAGCTAAAAGTCTGACATCCAGTCTTACCAAGGGGTATCGTATTACCCAGTTACTGGGTTGTGGAGGTCAGATAGGCAGTCGCTTCATGTAAAATACTGGTGCCCAGCTGCATCCGGTTAGACTGGAAGCCGACTCCAAGATTGTTTGGGAAAAGGCTAGGCAGATGAAGTATTGAACTGTGCAGAGTTCAATATAACATCACGCCTATAGGTACACCCCGAAGAGTTAGGCAGAGGTGTAGGTACTTATTAGTACACCAACATTTACCCAGTTATGTTTTAAGTCCTATGTAAAAGGGGCCGAGCCTGTTGCCATCCGGGCACAATTACAGACTGCGTGCTGCTACTGAGAGATTCCCGATAGAAAAATCCAATAAAACTTGCCCGACCCGGGAATCGAACCCAGGTCCTCATGCTTAGCAGTCGCTCTTGCGACTACTCGACAAACGAGGTAGTCAACAACTACTGCTTAAATCTTAGGTTCATAAATGAATCTTTATAAAAATAATAACAATCCAAAGAAACTTTTAGGCTACAGATTTGAAATCTACGTTATCACACACATATTCAGCCTGTAACATTATAAATGCTGGAAGCGAATATAGGCTGGTCTCCCTTGTGTAATTATTTACAAATAGAGCTTCATCATCATCATTAGCCCATAATGTTCCCACTGCTGGGACACAAGCCTCCTCTCTAAAAGAGGGAGTGGGCTGGAATCCACCACGCGTGACCAGTGCGGGTTAGTAGATGTCACATGTCTTCGAATTTTTAGTTCTAGGACATGCCGGTTTCCTCACGATGTTTTCCTTCACCGTTTTTTGAAGACAGCGGTGATGAAATTAATTACACAAAGTAATGCGCCTGCCTGGGTTCGAACCCACGGCTTACTGCTCTTAAGTCGGGGCTGCCCGCACAGGGCCATCGCTGCTCTCAATTAGAGCTTATGATCATAATGTTAATCACAGGTATTATGACTTATCACAAGTTCCAAGGAAAATCTTAACAACTTAATAAATACAGTCTGTTGTTCTGAAAGACGACATCGTTCCCGTTTATGTTGAAACTCAAATGGAAAATAACATAAAAATAAATAAGTTACAATTCACCATTAACTTTTTAACGATAGCGAATAAACTTGGTACCAGGAAACAACAACGAAAAAGTAACAATGTTTCCAAAATACTTCTTATTCGTGCGCAGGTAGATATTTCTTACTGGCACTTCGCCCGCGACTTCGTCCGCGAAAATTGTGATATAATATAACCTATGTTACTCGGTAAAGATGTAGGTTTCCAAAGGTGAAATAATTTTAAAAATCGTTCGATTAGTTTTTGAGTTAAATCGTAACAAACAAACAATCAAATCATATTTATAGTATTAGTTTAGATTAGCCCAGAGGTGACCATTTCAGATGTGAATACAGAGACAATAGATTTTGAATTCAAGAAACACAAGTTCAAGCCTATTTATCATCTGCCTAGTTCCAGTCTAACATGTAATGGGTGGTCACCCATCCACGGACCAACCTAGGCAAGCGCGCGGCTTAATCTGAAGATCGGCCCTAGCTGCTGTTATTATTTAGCCACGAGCCCCTCAGGTTCAAACCTATTTAATTGTACCTATTGCGCTATTACTAGCTTCGGCCCGGGACTGCATCCGTGTCGAAGAAATATTTAATAAGGGACTCGATAATAGGTGTCAACTTTCCATCGGTGAAAACAAAATAGCAATCGAATGAGTAGTTTTGGAGACAACCTTATATACAAACTTACAAAATAGAATTCTGATCAAATAAAAAAAACCGGACAAGTGCGAGTCAGACTCGCCCACTGCAGGGTTCCGTACAAATTCTTTTTTGTTATGCGCGTTCGTAAAATCATTAAAGATTTTTTTTTAAATTATTTACAAATGTTTAGTTTTCAGATTTTTCCCTGTACTTGTAGTATGCGTGCTTTCCCAAGATAATGGGTCTTGACAGATAGACAGACAAATAGGACAACAAACTGATCCTTAAAGGATCACTTTATTGTCCTATACTAATATACATACTTACTACTATATACTATATGGGTTACGTTTTTCCTTCAGAGATACGGAACCCTAAAAATATTCATTTCATGAATAATATAACTCAATAACAGCCCATATTTTCGATACATACAAACAAAAATAAAATTGAGAATCATTGCAAAAGGCTTCATTTAAAAGTACATAGAAAAAAACAAAGAATCCCTACTATCACTCTTAAATCTAAACAAGCTCTACAAAATGAAGAGCTATCAACCCATCAAATGCGTTGCAGTGGGCACAGGACACTAGGTATCGCATACTGGGTACTGGAGATAAAAAAAACGTATTTCCAAAGAGAAAAACATAGAATTTAATAGGAACAAGTGCATGAGAGTACTGGAGTTACACAACGGAGTTACAAGTGGATGCTTTAGTACTAATGCTGAAGCAGAAACAGAAACATTGTAAAACCAAATGATTTTAAAAGAGTAACCATGGAGTTTCTTGCCGGTTCTTCTCCATAGGAAACGACCAACCCGAACCGAGCACCTTTTTGCTGACGTTTTTATAAGTGCCCCTGTAGGCCTATGAAAAATAAAAATATTTTGATTTTGATGAATCAGTGCCACAGTATGGTTGTGTTTCTTCATATTTTATGTAAATGTTTCATAAGTGCTGGCTGGTATGTTTGCTGGTACTTGGTAGTCTGTTATTTTGCAAAATTGTAACAAGTATGGGTATGACACGGTGGCAATGATTTGGATGATTATATTAGCTACGTTTTCGCCTATCTTGGATAACGTGTAATAAAAGAGTACATAATATGATAAAAACTTAAGCTACGGACCCTTTTTTTTAGCATGGGTAATCATCAAATGACTTCTCCCGCTCTGGGCGGAGCGGAAGGGAGTGTCAGACTTGTCTGACTAAAACCCATCCATGTTCCTTGTTAGCCCTTTGTGTTCCAGGGCCACGGTATCTCTTTCGAACAACCCGCAGCCCAACAACCCGCAGCCCAAGCTACGGACCCTCAAACTGAAAACGTATAACAATTGTTATGTTATTGTTCTAGATAGGCGAATGTTAAACATTTACGTAGACAACTTACTTAATTCCTGTAACCTTTTCAGTTAATCAAAATGTTCAGTTTTTAGACCCCAAGACTGACGAAATTAAAAACCTAACTAAACTTATTCAAGAAATGTTATAGGTACCTACAAGTTGGTAAATACATTTAGCATTTCGTACGAAACATTTTACGTTCAACACTGCTCATCCTTCTGAAGAGTTCGTGGCTAAATAATAACAGCCGCACGGGTCGATCTTCAAGGTTAAGCCCAGTTTGCCGAGGTTTTTCCGTGGATGGGTGACCATAATTACATACCGAGTTTCCTCCGTGCATCGAAAAGTACTTTAAGCCCTTGGTCCCGGCTGTCATTTGTAGATCTTTGACAGTCGTTACGAGTAGTCAGAAGCCAAAAGTCTGAAATCCAGTCTTACTTAAGGGTATCGTATTACCCAGTTACTGGATTGCGGAGATCGGATATGCAGTCACTTCATGTAAAATACTGGTACTCAGCTGCATCCGGTTAGACTGAAAGCCGACCCCAAGATAGTTTGGGAAAAGGGTAGGCAGATGATAACTGCTCATCCTTCTCCTGCCCATATCCCAATTTATTTGGGTATTTGGGATCGGCGCAGCATGTCTTCTTCTTCCATACTTCTCTATTACTCATCATCTCAGCAACCACCTCCATTTCTTTGGTCTGTAGCACACCCTTAAGTATGTATGTACCCTTTCCGTTACACCCTGTATAAGGTAGGTGAAAGCAATCTTCCGAAACATACCTGCCTCACTGAAATCACTGTTCAACCATCGAAGAAAACAATCTCCCAACATCACACAATCTTGTCTATATTTGTATCCAACACAATCTGACAACAATATTCTAGTTCCAGCTCGTACAGACCGGACGAGTACTGGAACAATCTCGGCGTAATCCGAGAAGCGTGGGAATTGCAGTCACTGTTCCGTGGAACTGGTATTTTCAACTGTTACAGTTTTTCATATCGCATTTGAAGACGTGGTGAAGTGTTTAAATTTTGTTTCTAGTTGTTTTAAAGAGTAAAAAGTTAGTAACAAAATACTAGGAGTATTAGAAAGAGCAATGTTTTGTATTGCCTCGTTGGTCTAGTAGCTGAAAACGGGACTGCTGAGCATGAAGTCGTAGGTGCGATTCCCAGGTCGGGCAAAGTGTTATTGAGTTTTTCCATCAGGAATCTCTCAGTAGCAGCACGCAGTCAGGCTCACCCCCTATTACACGGGACTAAAATAAAACTGGCAAAATGTGGGTGTACTATTTGGTACACCTCTGCTTAAACCTTCGGGGATTACGTGCGTGATGTTATGTTATGTGTTGTTCATCATCACAATAACAAAATGTGTTTCAATAACAAAATGCGTTTACTGCTTAGCAAACTCACATGTAGGTATCAGCCACAAGCTCTTGCTCAAGAAAAGCGCGTCTTGCGATTGCTTACGCATTTAGTTACTAGGAAGTAAGAACATGCCGCGAGCCACCGCGACACGACTTGCGGTATGACGAACGGACATAGGCTACGTGCGTGCTTGTCGCTAGACGCAAGTCGCATCGCACGAGGCTGGTCATGGGGCCTTAGCAGATGTTCCAACCGCGACGTCATAAAACCATGGAAACTTTTTCTCTAACTTAATCAATCGTCACCGATCATCGATTTCAAATTTCGAACTACAAAAACAAGATGGCCTCTTCTGAACCATCAACCATCCAAGGCCAGCGTATCCCACAGTCCCAGACACTTAGGCACTTTAGTGTTGCTATACCCACAATAAAAGTGTCACTAGAGACGAATTGATACCAGACTTGGGAGCGCCAATAAAAGTAATGTATCATTCAATTGCAAGTGCTTGTAAAACATGAAGTGTTGTTCAGTTATATGGGGCGTTTGACGAACATTGAGATGAGTATCGGGTATCTGGGGATTCTGGGTTATACCTAATTGATCTTACATACTGGTTTTTGGCACCAAGCAACATTGCTCTTTTAGTGTGAGGGGAAATAGGCGCCGGAAAAATAAAAGGATCCGAGCTTGGTCCGTGGATGGGTGACCATAATTACATACCGAGTTTCCTCCGTGCCTCGGAAAGCACGTTAAGCTCTTGGTCCCGGCTGTCATTTGAAGATCTTTGACAGTCGTTACGAGTAGTCAGAAGCCAAAAGGTCTGACATCTAGTCTTACCAAGGGGATCGTATTACCCAGTTACTTGGTTGTGGAGGTCAGATAGGCAGTCATCATCAACATCATTTCAGCCCAAAAGACGTCCACTGCTGGACATAGGCCTCCCCATGACATAACATGGGGGGTTTTGCCATAATCGCCACGCTTGGCAGGCGGGTTGGCAATCGCAGTACAGTTGTTACAAAAGCGCAGAGAACGCTGCTGCCCATTCTCTGGCAAATCCCTTATTCGCCTCTTACGACACCCACAAGAAGATATGGAATGGTGCTATTCTTTACGTCCGACACCATACAGAGCAGGCAGTCGCTTCATGTAAAATACTGATACTCAGCTGCATCCGGTTAGACTGGAAGCCGACCCCAAGATAGTTTGGGAAAAGGCTATGCAGATTATGAATAATAAAAGGATCAACATCCTTTTACCCGAAATGGAGTCCCATGAGAGGCAGCAGGTCTTTTCCTTTCATACAACAGTATCAATTGTGATCTCAGTAATTCTCGTTTAGCATAGTCTAACATATTATAACATCATGTAATCGCAGAAAGGTTATTCTGGAGTGGTGTACCTATTAGTACACCCACATTTCGCCCAGGCCATAGGCCCAACAATGGGGCACTAATCCAGACTCCATAGTTGCTACTGCAAAATTCCTGATTGAAAAACCCAAAAATAAATTGCCCAATCTGGAACACAGGCTTCCTCTCTCATCGTCTGGCTAGCCTTTTTCCAAACTGTCTTGGGGCCGGCTTCCAGTCTGACCGGGTGCTGCTAAGTACCAGTATTTTACATGAAGCGACTATATACTATACTGCCTATCTGACCTCCAGAACCTAGTTACTGGGTAATACGATACCCCTTAGTAAGACTAGATGTCAGACTTTTGGTTACTGACTACACGTAACGACTGTCTAATATCTACAAATAACAGCCGGGACCAAGAGCTTAACGTGCCTTCCGAGGCACGGAGAAACTCGGTATGTAATTATGGTCAGGTCACTCATCCACCGACCAACCTCGGCAAGCACGGCTTAACCTTAAAGATCGACCCGTGCGGCTGTTATTATTTAGCCAAGAGCTACAAGCTTCCTCTCTATGAGAGGTAATCTACGTTTACTTCTAATAAAACTACACCCCACTCGCACATTTTCCTAAACTTATAATGCACTCACCCCAAAACGACACGACCAAAACATAAACACAACAGAATACAATATTTGCTCTCTCCCATTTTGTGAGCCACCTTATAACCGCAAAATACGAGTGAAGCCAGGCCGTGACAACGAGTGGCGATAATCATAATATTTTATTATAAACCGATAATATACGGTTCCAATGAGGACTCAAAAGTAGAAGCTTGTGGCATAAAAGAAAACGATCAACTTACACTATTTTCTTGCCGTATAATACACACGAGGGAATAGGTTATATGGATGCGGTAGTGTCGTTGAAAGTATTATTGTTTTTATGTTTACATCGAATCGAAGAAAAGAAAACGTCGAATTCGCTGGGTTGTTGTGATTCTTGATATAATAACCCAATAACACTTTCCCGACTTGGAATCGAACCAAAGACCCCATCCTCAGCAGTCGCGCTTGCGACTACTAAAAATCACACGAAATTTATATATATACAGGGTGTAAGGGAAAGGGTATATACATACTTAAGGGTGTGCTACAGACCATCAAACTGAACCTGTTTCTCCATCGGACAAACATCGCAATAGCGAAAAAATTATGTGCTACCCCATACAAAATTTCAATACCTATTCGACCAAATGTTTAGGGCAACTGATATTTTTTTCGCTATTATGATATTTGTCCGATGGAGAAATATGTTCAGTTTGATGGTCTGTAGCATACCCTTAAGTATGTATATACCCTTTCCGTTACACCCTGTATACTAGCTGTCCCGCACAACTTCGTCTGCGTGTCATTTTCCCCAATTTTGAAACATTACTCATTGCTGCTCCTCTCCTATTTATCGTAGCGTAATGATATATAGCCTATAGCCTTCCTCGATAAATGGGCTCTCTAACACTGAAAGATTTTTTCAAATCGGATCAATAGTTCCTGAGATTAGCGCGTTCAAGCAAACAAACAAACAAACTCTTCAGCTTTATAATATTAGTATAGATATAAGTACATAAATTTCGTGTCACGTTGTTTGTCGGGGATGGACTCTTAAACTACTTAACCGATTTTAATCTTTGCACACGGTGTGCAGTTTGATCCAACTTGAAAGTTATGATAGCATACATCTCAATATTATTTCATTGCAAATTAAGTCACAATTATCTGTTAGCTGCAAACGATTCTAACAGATGGCGGTATCTGTTGACTGGATTGAGTAAGTATTCAATAGATGGCGCTGTATAAGAGCGGAGGACCTATGAAAAATATTGCAAAAACGGGGAAAATGTGACGCAGACGAAGTTGCGCGGGACAGTTAGTAGGTGCTGAGTTATATTTTTTTGGAGCTCGGCCTCTGATTATGAAAATGAATGGTGATGAGTTGGAAACGCTTTGTAGTATGTGAAAAGAGTTGTGACACGTTTTAAAATTAGCATTGATGAAGGGTATGTAACCCAGTTGACTTATCCGAATGAGGATGACCATTTCCTTACAATTCAATTTTTTTTTTGGTATGATAACCATTTTTAGTCCAACGACCGACTTCTACGAAGTAAATCTACAACCACACTTTTTTGCTTTGAAAATCATAACCCTACCCCTCTTCAAAGGACCCAGCTCAAGCCAAGTCACCTTCCATCCAACCCAATTAACGTCTTTTTATCCCAAAAATAATTCCGAGTCACTCAAACTTGGCTCTCTCCGAACCGTGCCAAAAAAGCGCGTAGAAAATTGTTCTCATATCCCTAAAAAGTGATCCGTGGTCACCCAGTGCCCGTAAGCCAGGAGCCAATCAGGCCGAATGTTTTCCGAGGCAGTATAGAGGCTCGGGTGGGCCCTTATTTCCTGTACAGTTATCGTGGCCCCTACTAGTGGTGGCTTTAGATAGGCGTTTAGGCTTTATATGTTTGGGTTTATGAGTTTGTCGGATTTCGAATGACGTTGAAATATGTAAAATATTTAATGAAACAGTTTTTTTATAAAATACTAGTTGTCCCGCGCAACTTCGTTTGCGTCACATTTTCCCCGTTTTCGAATCATTTTTCATTGCTGCTCCACTCCTATTGGTCGTAGCGTGATGATTTATAGCCTATAGCCTTCCTCAATAAACAGGCTATCTAACATTGTAAGAATTTTTCAAATCGGAGCAGTAGTTTCGGAGCCTATTCAATGCAAACAAACAAACAATCAAATCTTTCCTCTTTATAATATTAGTTTAGAAATAGCCTTGCGTTTGGCCGCAACTCGTCTGATATAAAGCAATGATGCAATCTAGGGTGGAGCACGCTTGCCTAGACGAAACCGATTCACTCGAACTTTGAAGACATCCAAATTAAAATGATCAGAGAACAGAAAAGCAGACAATGAATTGCACACTGGAAGTTCGCACAATAAATGTGGAGGCAAAGCGTTTTCTAAACGTAAGACGTATGTTTAAAAAATGAACCAATATCTATATAAAATGTTGTAAGTAACTTTTTAGACCTATGTATCCTGCTTATGCGTATGAAGTTTCATTAAAATCGGCTTAGTAATTTCGGAAAATAAGGACTTGAAAGTTTGTATGAAATGTCGTAAGGCGTAAACGCTCTTAAGTTGTTGTACAATTTCAATACCTAGCTGTAATGTTATGCATTTCATCAATATGGTGTATAATGATTTGCTGTGTTTAAATAAAAGAATTTTAACATCACAATATGTACTCATTGACTGTCTGATTTCACCATCAATTTTCTCTCTTTTCTACATATCCTCGGAAAACCACTTCTTATTAAGCTATTGCATAGCTTTTTTCGCGGGCTTTGAGCGCGGCGACCGAATCAAGAAATTCCGTAACGTAATAAACCTAACACACCAAATTTGAAAAAAATATCATGGTAAAAAAATTGTTTTCTTATCGGTCACCGCGCTCAAAATATGTAACTTGAATTAATATTTAAAAATTGCATCATCATCATCTGCCTAGCCTTTTCCCAAACTATCTTGGGGTCGGCTTCCAGTCTAACCGGATGCAGCTGAGTACCTGTATTTTACATGAAGCAACTGCCTATCGACCTCCACAACCCAGTAACTGGGTAATACGATACCCCTTGGTAAGACTGGATTTCAGACTTTTGGCTTCTGACTACTCTTAACAACTGTCAAAGATCTACAAATGACAGCCGGGACCAACGGCTTAACGTGCTTTCCGAGGCACGGAGGGAGCTCGGTATGTAATTAAGGTCACCCATCCACGGACCAACCTGGGCAAGCACGGCTTAACCTTAAACATCGACCCGTGCAGCCGATATTATTTAGCCACGAGATAAAAAATAAAAAACAAATATTGCATAAATAGTATAATTTCATAAGTTGATAAAAAATGCTATGCTATAGCTTTACCGCGGCAGTCCCCGAGTGCCACACGTATTTTTTAATTATTTATCTATGCACACACAAAATACCTAACAAGACATTACATTAACATAGAAGAGCACAAAAGTGCTTATTTCACAAGAAATTTCATCTAGCAGACCTGCGTGTGCAAAGTTACGATGGTTTCTTTGCAGACGAACCGATGGTAGGGGCCAGAACCACAAGCCTCACCATTCAGTACCCACGTCACCGCCGACATTGTGCCTCACTACGGTCGCGTCTCATCTTTGGCGTTCCTATAAAGTGGTTTTGTATTGAGAATTGAATTGATCTGTTCTTTTATCAGTCCTATATGTTTTGCTTGGATGGTCTCGCAGGAAATTGCTCGGATTCTCTCTACTCCTGTAATGAGTTCTCGTTATTTTATGGGTAGGAATGGATGCTGATAACTTTTGAGCTTGTGTTTTCTTAGCTACACAAAAAACTAACAAAGATCAATGATTTCGTGATAGTTGGTTTTATTTCCCCCCAACCTACTTTATAACCTAGATTCTTAGTTAACGTAAGTGTAGAATATCTAGATAGAATAGATTTGAATTAAAAAGACGATTAAAGCAGTAGCGTGCGAGCAGCGGTGGCCCAGTGGTGGCAGCCCGGACTAACGAACAATAAGTCGTAGGTTCGAACCCAAGCAGGCGCATTCCTTTTGTAATTTATTTCATAACCCCTGCTCTCAAAACGGTGAAGGAAAACATCGTGAGGAAACCGGTATGTCCTAGAACTAAAAAAATAAAAAACATGTGACATCTACCAACCCGCACTGAGCCCGCGTGGTGGATTAAGCCCACTCGCTCTCATTGAGAGGAGGCCTGTGTCCTAGCAGTAGGATCATGATTATGATTATGAAAGAGACGATTGTAAATTATTTTGTAGATCACAAGAGAGAGCCGTTACGGGTAGTCAGAAGCTGGAACGCCTGAAAATCAATCCCTTCAATTACTCCTTTGGAAAGATTGATTGTCGGACTTCATCGGTGTTGTATCTTGTCCCAGAAACTGTAGGAGACTTCGGATAGGCAGTTGCTCCAAGTAAAGTAGTAATATTTATCTATATCCGGTTAGATTTAAAGCCGAGCCCGACATAGTAAAAAAGGCTAGGAAGATCAAGATGAATTTGAGAGACCTAAACGCTCCCACTTTCCGTTTTTAATGATGGGCATCTTTGTTCTTTTTGATCACAATTCCTCTTTCAAACTTACTGGCCTAAATCTCATCTTTCTCGTGCCCTTATCCAAAATTCGAGGTCACCGTAACATGTCTTCTGCTTAGATACTTCTCAATTAGTCATCCCCTATCTCTAGCCACGTTTCAGAAGTCATAAATACCCAACTATATCCTAGAACAGTAATTAACGAAACCTATCCCAAAAAAACAAGCACAAGTGGTCTGCTACACGCCATAGCTCGCATGACAATGAAGTTTAATGGCTATTGCAATTAGAACGAGCGCTGATCCGTCCAATTAGCCTCTCATTAGTACAATGAGCGCATAGATCCGATCTGCAGATTCAAATCAGTATGGAATTGAGTTGAAAGGCATTTGGGGAAATCTCTGCGGAATATATTTTATTTGTTTAATCATGTGATTATGTCTTTTAGGTCTTGTAGCCTTAAGCGCTCTGCTAAGCATGAGGTCCCGGTTTCGATTTCTGGGTCGCGCAGAGTTGTTATTGGGTTTCTCAACAGCAACCCGGAGTTTATATGTGTCCTTGGTTGGTGGTTGGTGACAATAGGCTCGCCCCTATTTGCTGCTTCTTAACCATAACTGGATAAGGGACGCAAAGAACCGGGATATGTGGCAGAAAAAATGGAAGGCATATATCCAGCAGTGTGTGATTCCCGGCTCATATGATGAACCATATCTGGCGAAATGTGGGTTTACTATAGGTACACTTCAGACTAACTCACACCCTTTAGTAAAATATAGGGGTGATGATTTGTCTGACTGACTATTTGTGCCAATTATGGGTTTAAGCTGGATGTGAGATTTAGGACAATTGTCTCGTATAATATGTGTCACTATGGACAGTATTAGTTGTGCAATTTATGGGTTTAAGCTGGACGTGAGATTTAGGATTTAGGCACTATCGGACAGTATTATTTGACATATTCAAAATAAAAAAACCAAGTATTTTATTTTACATAAGCCTATATGCTTAGATGTATACTTAGCCTATAGACTTATAAAACGTCGACAAAAGATGCACGGTTCGGGTTGATTATTTCCTATGGAGAAGAACCGGCGAGAAACTCCATGGTTCCATGGTGGTTGGTGGTCTTCTGAGTGTTGCCTGGATTTTGGGATTAAGATCAAATCAAATCAAATCAAATATGTTTATTTGCAAGAATATGGTACAATAGGCGTTACAATAAGGGTTCCAGCATATCCTGCCATTATATGGCGTACAAATATTTCTATAATATGTAAAAATCGAGACTTATAATATTAATAACACTACAATACATTATATTGGTAAGTGTGAATGAATTAATTAAACATCATTTTATTGGAATAAAAATTGCAATTTTTGTGTAATTATAATAATGATGGCATATGGTAGGATTTAGGCTTCCTTTATTTTATTATGATACTAACGACTTATCCTCTAAATATTCTTTAACACTATAATAATTTTTCTCTAATAATAATCTGAACAATGACCTTTTGAACAACGACAATGGCAAATCTTGAAGATTATTTGGCAAATGATTATATATAATAATTGCCATGCAGTAAATATTTCTTTTAAATAGCATTAATTTTATTTGGGGTAATTTCAATTTGTCTTTATGTCGTGTTCTACTATTAACTTTATAACTGCTTTTTTCAAATAAATTATATTTTTTTTTAACAAACATGCATGTTTCAAATATATAAAGACATGGTAAAGACAGTGTTTTAAGTTTTTGGAATAGTGGTTTACAGCTATCTAAAAAATCGGCTCCACATATTGCCCGGATACATTTTTTTTGTCCTTTGAAAACTCTTTCCACGTCTACTGAGTTTCCCCAAATAATGAGACCATATCTGAGTACAGATGCTACATAAGCATGGTAAGCAACCATTGCGGTCTTTAGATTAACCGTTTGTCTTATTCTTTTCAGGACATACACAAACCGATCAATTTTTTTGAGTATTTTGTCAATGTGCGGTTTCCAACTGCAATTTTTGTCCACGGTTATACCTAAGAATACACATTCATCAACAGTGTTTAAGACGGAATTGTTATACTCAATCTCTAAACTATTTGTGTTTGTGTTGAGTGCTTGAAATTGGATTATATTTGTTTTTGTCATATTTATTTTTAAGTTATTTATTTCTAACCATTTGATAGCTTTGTCTATAGCTTTAACAATTTTTGCTTCTAGGTCTTTGTTATCATTACTTTTAATAATCAAGGTTGTGTCATCAGCAAACAGTACGCACTCTTCATTAATCGCCTCTGGTAGGTCGTTTATGTATACAAGAAAGAAAAGCGGGGATATAATTCCTCCTTGAGGTGTCCCGAAGTTGTTTCCTTTGTATTTTGATCTGAACTGTTTTTGTTCATTTTGACTGGTTCTTGTTATTTCCACGCATTGCTGTCGGTCGGTAAGAAAGCTTTTGATCCAATCGTTGGCTTTCCCGCGGATTCCATAGTGTGAAAGTTTAGAGAGTAATGTTTTATGGCAGACAAAGTCGAAGGCTTTTGTCATGTCTAGAAAAATACAGCCTATTTTGGATTTTTCATTGAGACTTTCGGTTATATGTTTAATTAAGCAGAAACATGCTGAAGCTGTGGAGCTCCCCTTCCTAAATCCAAACTGTTCTTTTTTAAGGATGTCACACGATGTCAAAAAGTTCTCTAGTTTATTAAACATAACTTTTTCGAATATTTTTGAGAGTATGGGGATTAGAGTGATTGGTCGATAGTTGCTCATATCCGACTTTATGCCTTTCTTGTATAAAGGTTTGACAATGGAATTTTTCAGTCGCTTTGGGAAAACTCCCTCACTTAAAGATAAATTTATTATGAAGCATAGAGGCGAGACTAGACTCAATGCACATATTTTTAACACTTTGGTATTTATGTCGTCGTAACCAGTTGAATTCGTATTTTTTAAACTATGAATTATTTTATACACATCTGCTTCGTCTATTGGTGTTAGGAAAACGCTTTTAGGATTCTGGGGAATTGTAAAATTGATATTTTGATTATTGTCTTGTGATTTTTGAGTTTTATTCGTTTGGGATATGTAATAGTTATTAAATTGCTCACAAATATGGTTAGGGTTGTCATAAGATTCACTATTGGTTTGTATTGTGTCAATGTCAGAGTAACATGTCATATTTTTAACATCTGCTTTAATTAAATTCCATGCAGCTTTACTAGCATTTTTGGCTTTGTTGATGTATTTTAAACTATTAATTTGTTGTGCATTTTGTATACATCTTTTTAATATTCGAGTATAGTCGTTATATTTCTTTTTGTTTTGTTTTTTGTTATCTTTACAAAGGCTATATTTAAGGTATAGGGTTCGTTTTTTAATACAACATCGTTTTATATTTTTTGTTAGGCCGCGGTTCTTCACCAGCTTGTTACTATTTTTAACTTTAATTATGGGGAAGCATAAGTTGTAAAAAAGAATAATTGTATCGTGTAGGCAATTGAAGGCATCGTTTGTTGAGTTGCATTCATATACCTCAGAGAAAGATAAGCTTGACAGACAGTCTTTAAATTTGTTTATGTTTAAGACAGAGGGTACGGCGTATAATCTGATTGGTGTTCTTTTTATGTGCTTGAAGAAAGTTAACAACCAATTGTTTATGTGATGATTGATATTAAACAGCTTTAAATTAAACAAGCCTTGATAAGTATGTGAAAAGCCTGGTAGGTACATAACAACACCATGATGCTTTAGGCAAAGGTACGTATATGTGGGGGGTGGTACGTATATGTGAGAGTACTACTATTATCTACGAAACAGACCAAAAATAATAATATCATTGCACTAAAACTAATGCAGCATTTACACAATACTGTATCATGTTGCTATTCAAAAGCAGTAGGCGCTTTAAATTAACATAAAAAAAAAGAATTTGCATTGCAAGACTGTTTAAAACTCAGACGAGAGAAAATTATGCTCAAAACTTTACTTCATTCCTAAATGAATTTATTTTAATGAATGAATCTACTTTCCTGCGAAAATATTGTAACCACTTAAGGCAATAAAAGCTTAATAATAAATTAAGTAACCGCTCTTCATGTCATTTCAATTGAATAATTAAGTGGCCATTATTTTCATTCAATTTATCTTTAAGTTGAACATTCCCAATTAAGGACTACTTAGTTCAAAATGAGAATAGGGGCCTGAAATATTCTGAAGAACTTATCAATACGCGCCTCCACGTATTTTCTGTTTTATTTGGTTGTAGGTGGAATGGAACCTACTGAGAAAAGATTTAAGGTAGTATTTTGCATACTCGGCGGGAGAACTCATTAGTTCCATGGCTAATCACACTGTTACCTACTGTTATTTAGGCACCTAGCACACGGCGTATTTTAAAAGCGCAGACGACGCGCGTTTCAGGAACACGCGTTTTCTGCGCCGTAGTTGCCGATTTTTGCGTTTTTATAGAAAGAAACGCGCGTGAAACGCGAAACAAACGTGCGTGTGAAGCGCGTTCGAAACTCGTTTGAAACGTATACTAGGGATCGGAGGAGGGGTGAGAGAGGCACAGTTGACGAGGAGTTTCTGACCAAAACGCGGAAGCTACGACCGACTACAGCGCGTCTGTATCGCTGTATCTGCGCGTTTACGCGCAGCAGACGCGCGTTTCGCGATCGCCCCGTGTGCTTAGGTTACCAGGTTGCGTTCAAATCTCGTTTGAAGCGCGTATACGCGCGTCATCTGCGCGTCGTCTGCGCGTTTAAAATACGCCGTGTGCTAGGGGCCAGTATTATGTTTAAGCGTATAAGTCTTTATGTTTTTAAAATAAAACTATTAATATATTTACCACATTTCGCTTTTCTGGCTCTGGTTTATGTCCATAATAATAACATATTTATTTCATACAATAATGCATTAATACACACTTAATTACATGCATTATTGGGTATGAATGATGCTCTGTATGGTGTCGGACGTAAAGAATAGCACCATCCCATATCTTCCCGTGGGTGTCGTAAGAGTCGACTAAGGTACTTGCCAGAGAATGGGCAGCAGCGTTCTCTGTGCCTTTGTTACAACCGTACTGCGATCGCCAACCCGCCTGCCAAACATGGCGATTATGGCAAAACCCCCCAAAATGTCAAAGTGACTTGGGGAGGCCTATGTCCAGCAGTGGACGTCTTTTGGGCTGAAATGATGATGATGATGATGATGATTGGGTATGAATACCATTTAACATACCGCTATGTTAATGGTATTCTTACAAAACACGTGTCTGATCTGCGCAATAAAATATAATGTATCACAAAATATTATATATTAATAGTTTCTTGTCCAAAGGCGCTTTCTGTGAAACAAGGTACCTAGAAACAGTGGTTTCTATGAACAAAGTTTCCGGCAAGACGTGTCTATGAACAGATTTCTGTCAACAGTGCAGTACATTAACTTTATACTTATAGACTTTCGACTTTTTATTAGATATTAGACCGTTTTCTATCATTATAAATACTTTGTGTGTGTGTGTATGTATAGCTATTGATATGTATTTTTTTTAATCGTTTGACATTAAATAAATAGTAAACTTTAACTTTTCACTCTACTTTTCAACTTGACATTGTATTAAAATTAGGTATATTATAATGACATTAATGGGGATTTATCTCTATTTAACTTTTTTGATGACAAACTATTATAATCACATTGTTGCGGCCTAGAACTTGGCCACTTTGACTTTTTATGCTAATTTTAATATTTCTACACCAGCAACGGTAATGTATGTAAAACTAATTTTTTTAATATTAAGATCCCAATGTAGCATTCACTCAAAAATAAATATTACATTATATTCTATCAAAACAAAGTTTTCGGCGAAACGTGCTGTCTAGGAATAGAGATTTCTACTTTGCTCTCTGTATGTAGTGGTATTGTACAAGCGTGTTTTTATCTTAAGTTCCACACTCGTTACTGCTATGCAGCAAATTCAAATGCAAAATCAATTTTGAAATTCGAACCCACCGAAAACTGCATTCAAAATAACCCATAGCCTTCTCTGTTCCTAATTCTAAGTGAATTCTCTAAAAGCCCGGCTCAGGACTGATCTTAACTCAAAACAGAGTCAATTATATCAAAGTCAAGTTAGTGAGTGCAATGTAAACGGGGTCCAGGATGACCCCCCAGAATGACCCCCCGGTATTTGAGTTAGGCGTCAAGAACTATTCAACTGCTCCAACTTTTCTCATAATAAACTCGGAAACCGTTGAATAATAGGAATATCTAATTGCACGATAAGATTTTCAAGTCGCTTTATATAGAATTGTACTGTTTTGCCGAAGAATTTGTGATGTGGGTTGTATTTCAGTGCCTATGTTAAAAGCATTTATTTCTTGTGCACATTTTCCTGGTAAAAGTCGTGTACGTGTTAATAATCCAATTTTTCAGGTCCCAACATAGAACAAATTATGTCATTATTAAATTAACGGATTGCTAGTTAAGTTTATTTAACCGTTTTTATTTGTTACAATAAATCGGAATTTACGCGGTTTCCTCGATTTTTGACAAAGTTGCGTTCGGCGCTCGAGGTCACAAGCTTGGATTATGCATTGGGCCAACATCATAAACAAGACCGCAAAAAATCAGAACTATCGGATTTGTTGCAAACTACCCCGTACTTTCAGGCGACAAGGTTACTGGACTATATTTTTTTCCCTGAAATAACACACACACAGACACACGTACAGCTAATTGGCTTACCAAATAACTATACTAAGATAATTCCATGTTAGTGTTAACCGGATATCCTGGACGTTTATAGTTCAACCTGGGTTGTGAAGGTTGGAAGAGAACGTTGCTGGGGACAGTGCACAGTTTCGGATAGATGATCGGATTATACAAGCAACAAACAAGCAGCAGCAGACAAGTAGGATAAATCAACATAATTATGCTAAATTCTAAGAATATTCTAGGGAGAGACCATTCTGCTTCGTTAGACTAGGTGTGGTCGCAAGTGTTAACATGTTTTTCTAAACTAATATTAAATGGAGGAAAGGTTTGGTTGTTTGTTTATTTGCATTGAATAGGCTTCGAAACTACTGGTCCGATTTGAAAAAATCTTTCAGTGTTGGATAGCCCATTTATCAAGGAAGGCTATAGGCTATATATCATCAAGCTACGACCAATAGGAGTGGAGCAGCAATGAAAACTGTTGCGAAAACGGGGAAAATGTGACGCAAACGAAGTTCCGCCGGACAGCTAGTCCATTAATATTTTTTTTCAGTGGTAGCCCGGAATCAGTAATTGTGACTAGCCGTTGGCAATAGGCTCTCCCATTATTTCATAAAACTGAAACATAACTAATGAAATGTGCTCGCCTGCCTAACGCATTGGGAATTACTGGCGTGATGTTTGTAATATATGTCTCCAAGGTTAAACCTATAATATTTTTATGTAAATGTTGAGTAAAGAAAAAAACTTACGCGGCGCATTTTTGTCATTGACCTTCTTATATCAAACTATGATTAATTTCAGACTGTTCGCAATCAGCATATCAATTCTCCCACGTACACATCCAATTGTAAAAATTATACACATTTACCGAATCATTAATTCAATTATTTTAATGCACTGCCTTGATTTATTTATTAACTACTTAATGCCCTTTCTTGCGTAGTCGAAACATAAAAAAAAAGCAGCGATATAGAAATAGTCAGCACCGACATCTTTTCCGAAAGTGAAATAATACAAATTCTGAATCGCGTAATCTGAATTCTTCATCATCATCATTTCAGCCGAAAGACGCCCACTGCTGGACATAGGCCTCCCCCAAATTTCGCCACATTGACATAACATGGGGGGTTTTGCCATAATCGCCACGCTTGGCAGGCGGGTTGGCAATCACAGTACGGTTGTCACAAAAGCACAGAGAACGCTGCTGCCCATTTTCTGGAAAATCCCTTAGTCGCCTCTTACGACACCCACGGGAATATATGGGATGGTGCTATTCTTTACGTCCGACACCATACAGAGCATAATTTTAATTATTTGCGAGATAAGCCTATATAACACATCCTGACAACGGTCGGGCCACCGGACAGAAAACATCCGTCTGGTCGGAGGATTCTTTCAATACAAACAGGTATGAGGAGAAGATCTGGTAAAAAAGCGCGTAATCCTATTTATTAAAATGTTTTAATATCAAATGCAACTTCATACTCCAAATCTTTATTCTAGGATCGGGACAAAGAAACTGACTAAACTGGTGTAACTGCAGCACACACCACAGCATTCAGCGGTCTTGGCAGAAGTATAGCTGAGTCTTACTGGGTCTATGTAGCTCTTGAGTTCATTGAAGGTCTATTTGGAGACACTTCTTCTTCTACAATTACGAGTATGTGAGGTAAGTGTTTGACTACTCAAGGAGATGTCAGCACTCAAAGAGATGTCAGCAAATTGGAAGGGGTCCGAGAGCGCCTGCCAGGGCTGCGGGACTGTTCGAAAGAGATACCGTGGCCCTGGAACACAAAGGGCTAAGAAGGAACATGGATGGGTTTTAGTCAGTCAAGTCTGACACTTCCTTCCGCTCCGCCCAGAGCGGGAGAAGTCATTTGAAATATACAATCTTAAAAAAAAAAAGGTAAGTCTTCATAATAATTTTATTTTAATTATAAATGAAACTGTTTTGCCAAAAGGACCAACATTCTACTTACCAATAAAAATACGTATACCCACGAACTTTAAGCAAAAAAATGATTTGCCAGAATATAAACAGCTACATATAACACTCTTAAGTATACATCTTTAAAAATGAAACTTGTTTAAAAATTCAAACTTAATATGTAAAAACTAACTAACTTTTAGAAAAAATTGACCAAATTATTAGAAATACACTTTCTTCAATCCTCAATGTGGCCCTGGACGACCGAGCGTGGCAACAAGCCACGCTTCCCATTCGCCTGGGTGGTCTTGGCGTCCGCAAAATTTCAAGTATAAGTTTACCGGCCTTCCTCTCCTCGGTCCACGGTACCGAAAAATTAACCAGGAATATATTATTTTCCTCACTGGTTCATTTTGAGGTACCGTTTTTGTCCGATGCGTTGAACGCTTGGAAAATGGCTTGTCCCAATACGGATTTGCCCGACAACCTGTCCTCCCAGAGACGCTGGGACGAGCCGCTCTGCAGTATTATACGGAATACTCTGTTAAATACGTCAATTAATACTGCGGAGCGTGCCCGTCTCCTGGCCGTGGGGGAATGGGAGTCAGGCTTATGGCTTCAGGCACTCCCGTCATCCACCATTGGCACCATGATGGATGACGTGTCATTTCGGCTCGCTACAAGCCTTCGCTTAGGCGCTCCTTGTGTTGCTCCACATCGTTGTCACTGCGGTGAAGTCGTCGACAATCTCGGGCACCATGGCCTGTCCTGCTACAGGAGCGCAGGTCGCATAGCACGGCATGCCAGCATCAACGACATTATTCGTCGGGCTCTTGCCACCGCCGGCGTACCAGCGGTTTTAGAACCTAACGGCTTGGTACGTGACGATGGGAAGAGACCAGACGGCATGACGCTGATGCCTTGGAAGGTGGGTAGGCCTTTGGTGTGGGACGCAACTTGCGTCGATACCCTTGCGCCATCTCATGTTGCAAGCACGGCGGGCTATGCTGGAGCTGCTGCTGCGGCTGCTGAGAACCTCAAACGGCGTAAATACTGTAATCTAAATGGCAGTTATAGTTTTGAGCCGTTTGGGGTCGAAACACTCGGGACATGGGGCTCAAGTGCGCATTCGCTTTTTAAGGAAATATCTCGTCGACTTGTTGACACTTCGCGAGACCAGAGGGCTGGCTATTTCTTTGGGCAAAGAATTAGCATTGCCATTCAACGTGGCAATGCTGCCAGTCTTCTGGGCACGTTTCCGGATGACAGCGATGGGGAGGAGTATTTTGACGCCTAAGCCTCCCATTGTTTTTAAGTTAGTTTATAGTTAGTTAGTTTATGTAAATATTAAGTTTTTAAGTTAGTTTATATTTAGTTAGTTTATGTAAATGTTTAGTTTTACTGTTTATTTTAATTAAAACGATTATAGTCTGTAATATGTAAACAACATAAATATTAAAAACATACTTCAAAAAGCGAGCGCTCACAAGATTAATGTATTCTCTTGAAAGCAAATGACAATGTCTTAAAACTACTGAAGTAAACAACTTTGCAGGTGTTGAAATGGTAACAAAGGAGAATCGAGTCTCATTCATCACGTTAATGACAGCAAGCACGTCTCTAGCAGGAATATTGATGGCTCTCATTGCCTGGGCAGTGCCCTACTGGAGGTATTTCCTCAGAGCCATTTATGCACCATCCTTATTATTTTTATTATTCACCTTTCTGATAGACGAAAGTCTGAGATGGCTATTAATCACAGGACGGAAGGGAAGAAAGAAGCTATCGACATTATACCAAAAGCTGCAAAAATTAACAAGATCGATGTAAGTAATACAGATTTGGATGGTGTAGAAAGCGAGAAAGGTGCTAGAGGGAAGAATAGGGCTGCCTTTTAAAAATGACGGACGTTTCTAGAAAGATGGTGCTACGGTTCGCGGGGTGCGTCTGTATGTGGGTCACACGGCTGTTCAACAAGAACACTCTGTTAATCAACTCAGTGGAGTTGGAAGGTAATAAGTACATTAACTTTGCTTTGACAACGTTCTCGGAACTTCCTGCTAGTTTTGGTTTGGATTCCTGTTGAAGATATTTAAAAGGAGAGTACCGTAGACATATTCTTTCTGCTGACTGGAGTGTTTTGTTTTGGGCAGTCGTTTGTGACAAAAGGTAATTTAAAACCAAATTTATCTTTTTGAAATCACTAACCACGCTCTCATTTGGCAGTTGGATCAAGAGCCAGATTCAGAAGGCAGTACTCCTCCATACGGCCCGCATTGTGAGGAGGTTCCTGTCTCTGCAGCTCTAACCACCGGTAGCTTGGACCCTGCTCCCGACACCGGCGGAAACCTGTTTTTTTTTATATTTTTAAAGAAATATTTAAAAATGTATAAAATAAGAAGATAAAATGAATAAAGGATAGTACAAGCACTAGATTTTGAGATGTTGAAATTTTTTACATTCTAATATTATAGACTTTATTTTAAACGTGTTTAAAGTCTTTTTAGGGTTCCGTAGCCGAATGGCAAAAAACGGAACCCTTATAGATTCGTCATGTCTGTCTGTCTGTCTGTCTGTCTGTCTGTCTGTCCGTCCGTCTGTATGTCACAGCCACTTATTTCCGAAACTATAAGAACTATACTATTGAAACTTGGTAAGTAGATGTATTCTGTGAACCGCATTAGGATTTTCACACAAAAATAGAAAAAAAAACAATAAATTAAGGGGGTCCCCATACTTAGAACTGAAAACCAAAAAAAAAATTTTCATCAAACCCGTACGTGTGGGGTATCTATGGATAGGTCTTTAAAAATGATATTGATGTTTCTAATATCATTTTTTTCTAAACTGAATAGTTTGCGCTAGAGCCACTTCCAAAGTGGTAAAATGTGTCCCCCCCCCCCCCCTCTAATTTCTAAAGTAAGAGGAGAAAAATTCTGAAAATATTTAGGATTGTAGAACGTAAAAAAAACTATCAACGAAAATTGGTTTCAATAAGATATAATGTTTAGTTTTTGAGATATGGGACTTTTTCATCAAACTGCAGCAGTAACTTTGTTTTTCATAAACATACTATGAAAAACAAATTTAGTTTTGCGGTTGTGTGGAAGTTTACTAACTAATACTACTAACTAATGAATGACAGTTCAAAATATTGTTATTATATTGTTTGGAGCTATGGAACCCTGTGTGCGAGTAAGACTCGCACTTGGCCGGTTTTTTTAATCTCCTTTCGTTAGTTCAATTTTTTTTTTTGTTTTTTGTGTGTGTTCCTAACGAGTTCGTGGCAAAATAATAATAGCTGCTCGGGTCGATGTTCAGCTTAAGCCGCGCTTGCCTAGGTTGGTACGTGGATCGGTACCACTCGTCATTACATAACGAGTTTCCTCCGTGCCTCAGGAAACAAGTAAAGCGCTGGTCCTGGCTGTCTATTGTAGATACTCATCTTTCATCCGAAAGTACCGACAACCAGTCTTAAAAAGGGGTTCCGGGTTACCCAGTGCTAACTGGGTTGTGGAAGTCAGATCGGCAGTCGCTCCATGTAAAATACTCGTATGCAGATACAACCGGTTGGACTGGAAGCTGAGCCTAATACGTGGGACACTCAGAAAGTTTTGCGAAACTAAAAAAAATTGTTCTATACGTACATATATTTTTATTAAATCTTTTCAAAGTACTTTCCACCAGCCTCTATACAAAGATTCATGCGCCTAAACCAGTTTTCAAAACACTTTTTCCAGTCCGCCGCAGACACCTCGTTTACAGCCTGCTCGAACCCAGCCAGCGCATCTTCCGGCGACGAAAATTGTATCCCTTTGAGCTGATTTTTTATTTTTGGGAATAAAAAGAAGTCACACGGTGCTAGATCAGGGCTGTAAGGAGGGTGACCCAGGAGTTTGACTGGCGTGCTGTCCAGGAAGTCCCTCGTTTTGAGTGCGGTGTGCGCAGGTGCATTGTCGTGGTGGAGCAGTAGCCCGCGGAGCCCTGTGTTTGGTCGCTTGTTGCTTATAACAGAGAAAACTTCTGGCAAACATTTGGAAGTATACCATTCGGCATTAATGCTTCTTTGATCCCGTAAGGGAATTGATACCAAGTGGCCAGTCAAATTAAAAAAGCTAGCGATCAAAATCTTACCCCCGCTTCTAGATCGCTTCACTTTGGTAGGCGTTGGCTCATTTTGAAACACCCAAACAGTCGACTGGCGCTTGGTTTCTGGGTCGTATTGATAAATCCAGGACTCATCACCTGTAACGATGTCGTAAACACGCCGAGACGAGCCTGCTTCAAATTTGTTAAGCATATCACGGCACCATTCCACCCGGGCCTGCTTCTGAGCATCGGTGAGGTTGTGCGGCACCCAGCGTGATACTATCCTCCTCACGCGAAGATGGCTGTGTAGAATCTCGTGAACGCTTCCCGATCCAATCTTCAATATGTGTTGAATCTCCTGATATGTAATTCGCCTATTGTCTTGGATTAAATTTTTCACTGCTAGCACGTTTTCTTCGGTAACAGCCGTCAAAGGGCGACCGCTTCTTTCGTCATCCCCCAAAGTTGGTCGACCGCGCTTGAATTCGTTATACCAACGATACACGGTTGCCTTGGAAGGGCCTTCATCCATGAATGCCATTTGAAGTCTATCGTACGATTCATCCGGTTTCAGGCGACACTTGAAATCGTATAAAATCATAGCTCTAAAATGTTCCCGGCGCAGATCCATATTTCAGTGAGACACAATACTTTGAATTAACTCGCAAAAAATGTGGAGGGAAATTTTGAAATTGGAACTTACTTATTTTTACTTATAAATAATCATATTTTCGAAAAACATAATAACTGGCCAGTCTCCCATATATAAAAACTTTTTTTCGCAATACTTTCTGAGGGGCCTGGTATAGTTGGAAGAAGGCTACGAAGGTGATGATATTAAATACATCTTAGATTTTTTGCAGTCAGTCTAGAAATTGTAATGCCCTTGAAGCAAAAAAATCATATCCGTATTATGGAATTAATACTGGATACGTCATGCATGATGACCTAGTCAATGCATTTACACTGATCACAGACACTGTTAAACAGAAATATATAATAATATGCAATGTAGGTTTTATTTTTATTTATACGTTCTAATTACACTATATGCCTTCACAGCAATTATCTTGATTAAAACATTGTATTTACCGTCATTTGTGAATAACACGTTTAAATTAAACTTTATCGTCTTCAATTAAGGTCGTGTTTAGTATTATTTGTGAATTTGATATGCAAATGCATGTTTGCAGTCATGCTCTTATTTCGTCTTGAAGCGAAATTATCATCATTGTATCGATGTACGTTTGACTGAAAGTTTAAAGTAACTGTTATGTGTTTATTAGCTAGTGCTTGAAAATATTTTGGTAAGTATTTTTTATTTTTTACAAATTCAGTTAGATGGTACCTTTCTTTTGAAACTGTTAAACAAAATTAAAGCACCATTTTTGTTCAATATTTTTTTTACGATTAAAAAAAACACTATTTTGTGCTTTCACGGTTTTTAACTTAACCTACGCTGGCACTTTACGGGTCTTCCGTGATATTTAATTATTATGAGCTGCCGATGCTATAATAATAATCCATTTATTGTCAGGTTACAAAGACCCATAGATAAATACCTTAACCTAAATATACATACTATAACAAAAATTCTGTTAGTATATGAAACTTAAAACTACGTTAGTATCACTTCACTTGCACGAATGTTTTGTGCGTTCGGGTGGAATTTGTCCGCGGAAGCGACGGAACACCAAATGCTTCGGCCAAAAACTTTCTTCCAACACCAAACGGAGATAACATGTAGGTATGCGCACCACAAACGCCTTGAAATTGACGTTGCGGTGCGATTCCAGCAGCTGCACCTTTGGCGTGTATTTCAGTTTTTGGCGCACGCTATGCTATATGCTATACTTGATCACGGAATGTCATGACTTGTCATCCCGCGATATGCGGCTTGCAAAAGCGTCGAAATATCGGGAGCTCGTATTAATTCAGAATCAGAAGAATGTTGAGATGGATGTGTAGAGTGACTAAAGTGGATAAAGTTAGAAATGAGTATATAAGAGGAAGTTTGAAAGTGGCGCCTGTTACAGAAAAGATGATAGGGAGTCGTCTGTCTTGGTATGGACATGTGATGAGGAGGGATGGAACACATGTGACTAAAAGAGTGATGAATATAAATGTGGATGGACGGAGAGGGAGAGGAAGACCAAAGAAAAGATGGATGGATTGTGTGAAAAATTATATGAAGGAAAAAGGGGTAAATGATAGCATGACGAATTACAGAGGAGAATGGAGGAAAGAGACGTGTTGCGCCGACCCCAAATAAAATGGGACAAAGGCAGGAAGATTGAGAATCACGGAAGATATCCCGTAAGTAACATACAAGTTTTGATTAAAAAACTTAACCTACGCCTCTCAATATATTTACAGAAATGATAGAAGGTAAAGAAGTATTTTTAGAGACAAGAACCAAACCGAATGAAGAAACTCAGGAAGATGTGCTAGAGAAGATTCTATCAAAATTTCGGCCACTCGGTCCATATTACTTACGGTTTATGCCCTTCTTGATCTTCGCTGGTATGAGCAACGCCTTTTACTGCATGAACTACGTTTTTGCAGTGGTTATTGTGGACTACAGGTAAGTTAGTTATTTCAAACTTGATGTGTATTAATTGTTATTGGCACAAGAACGTGGAACTTGGTACAAGCAAAGAGAGGCCTAACCAGCAGTGGTTTAGTCGGACTGTGGATGATGATTTGGTATTAATTTGCTCCTCATCATCATCATGATCATCATTTCAGCTGAAAGACGTCCATTGCTGGACATAGGCCTCCCGCAAAAAGGGAGGATAATGCCTTATTCGCTACGCTTGGCATGCGGGTTGGAGATCGCAGTACGGTTGTTACAAAAGCACAAAGAACGCTGCTGCCCGTTCTCTGGCAAGTCCCTTAGTTGCCTCTTAATTTGGTCCTAAAAATAATTCTAATAACTACAAAATCTTCGTAGTAGAAGAAGAAACTGTGTCTATTCTTAAAATGGTCAGTTTGTTAAAACTTATAACATACCTACTCATCAGCAAAACATCGGATCGATATCACCTTAACTCATTTTGAAAAGGTTTTATTTTATTTTTATTTGGCTTGTCCTGTTTGTTTTTTGTTTTACTGGCTGTACAGGTGACTGTTACTGTGCTTATAAGACTGTTAATGAGCTTCTCAGTATGCACAACTTGATAGAAAGAATACCGATAGGCTCGAATAAAGGCGATTTTTATATCGTGCAGAGAACTGTCCGTTGCTTTTCTCGATTTTACGGTCATAAGTATATTATTCTGCTTGCAGTAGTGACTTTCACAACTACCATCAAAACACACATTGCAGTGTTATTTTTACAGCAGAAAACAAACAAAAACGAATTTTGCAAAAGGATTGTATTTTAATTGGTTATCAGTGGATTACCATACTTATCAAATAACTATTTGGTTTTTCAAATGTTTACCAAGAAATTCACTTGTAACCAAAGAGGATTGCTAAGTATAAAAGATAACGGCATTATATCACGATGGATTTCACAAAAGATTAGGCAGAGGTGTTTAAAACACCCACGTTTCTCTAGTTAAAACACTGGACGGCTACTGAGCAAATTCCTGATAGAATTTTTTTGTAATTTCTAGACCAACAAAAACAATTAGTATTTAATCAAATCAAATCACAAATGGAATGATGAATGAAAATATGTTTAATGTTTTCGTGAAAGGCTATTATGGGACATATTAGATAAATGTGGGTTCGATTCTCGGGTCAGGCGAAGTGCTATTGAGTTTTTTCAATCTGGAATTTCTCAGTAGCAGCCACAGAGCCTGGATTAGTGCCCGGTTGATTGCAATAGGCTCGCCTACATGGGACTTAAACATGAACGGCGAAATGTGGATGTACTATAAGTACTCTGCCCAACCCTACAGGATTTAGAGGAGCGACGACATGTTATCCGTGAGTACCATTCATGAATCGTGCTACGAAGCCTAGGGGGCGATTCTTAAAAAAAAAAAACGTTTTTTATTATTTTTATTGCCATTATAACATAATAATATTTTTTAATAGAGAGATACAGAGTTTCTAAATTGTAAACTTTTTAAGTGCCTATTCTTAGTAATTTTTTGATTATTTTTATTCATAATTCGTTACTATGTTATGCGAAATATTTGTACCTTTCGCCGATACTTACTATGGCTAAACATGATTGGACTCAAACGATGTAATATCTGTAGGTATGCTCTGTATGGTGTCGGACGTAAAGAATAGCACCATCCCATATCTTCCCGTGGGTGTCGTAAGAGGCGACTAAGGGACTTGCCAGATAATGGGCAGCAGCGTTCTCTGTGCTCTTGCAACAACCGTACTGCGATTGCCAACCCCCTGCCAAGCGTGGCGATTATGGCAAAACCCCCCTTATGTCAATGTAGCGACACTTGAGGGAGGCCTATGTCCAGTAGTGGACTTCTTTCGGCTGAAAAGATGAAAAGATGATGTAATATCTTGCATGCTCTTGTATGTATACTAAAAGCTAATAAAATAATTCTCTTTACAAAAAAATATAAATTTAATGATTACACTAAAACTTAATAACAACGATTATTGATTTCGGTCTTTATACACACTTAACAACAAAAGGATATTAGTTTTATACGATACATAAGTGATGCGCCTGTCCGCAGAGCTGTCTCGAGCAAAAGTAGGTGTCGAACGGCTTGCTCATGGTTCTGGATATTTTAGGTCTTTCTGTCAGTTGATTTTGACAGTTCGGCTAACGTCACATTGTTGAAGTTTCCTTATAATACAATGTTTAAACAAAAAAAGAAATCTTATCTTAACTTAATTTCCAGATGTAAATACCCGGAATGTGAGAACAGCACATCATGGTCACAATCAGCTTTAAACCTGACTTATGACAGGTGTCTCAAGTACCAGCTCACAGAACATAATGGCATGTGTTCAGTTGACAATGTGTCTAACGTTGAGAAATGTCAAGAGTGGCTTTATGAAGACCCGCTGAGCTTTGTGGCTGATGTAAGTATATGAATTGAGTTGTCACAAGCCTGTATATGTAGACCGTATGGATACCCCTTGGTAGTGTGTGGTGTTACCCGGTAAAATGTAAAAGGTGGAAGGGTCGTCGACTTACAAACGGTAACCACGTGTGTACACCATTCTGAACCCCTAGATAGATATTTTTCACCGGTAATTTAAGGGGATTACCTTGCTCGATGACCTTTAAGATTTGTCCTCTGCACTAGTATTTGTTATTTTTGCGCCCTCTACAGACAAACGACCATACTAAAATAGAAACGAACTGAAGATTAAGCAAGAACACAGATTTGTAGCAGAGTTGTCAACGTTTTTGCCTATTTTATTCGCTCTTTTATGAGTCTTGTACGAATCTATAATAATTTATAATTATTTTGAAGTAAACGATTTACTTTGCCTGCTGACCTAGCTTTCATTCAACTACATGATACATTCTGAAGGTCTGATGATGACCAGGTACTGCTTGTCGTCTCAGTAACAGTAATAGTTAGGATTACCTAGCTTTCAACATTTATCTAATTGAGCACGGGTGCTACTACATGATACATTCTGAAGGTCTGATGATGACCAGGTAAATGCTTATCAGCTCTCAGTAACGATAATAGTTAGGATTACCTAGCTAAAAAAAAATTGCTGTTTCCTACAAAATTAATACCTACACGACCTACACGTTAAAACGTAATTTGTTTTTGCTTTTTTTTGTTGTACCATTTGTAGCAACCAACGACTTATTGTCGGGATTACGCTGTCCTCCCATACTTAAGTACGAATGCTGTAACATTCAAATATTGTAAAACCAAATGATAATAAAAGAGTAACCATGGAGTTTCTTGCCGGTTCTTCTCCATAGGAAACGACCAACCCGATCCGTTCTCCTTTTGTCGACGTTTTGTAAGTGCCCAAGTAGGCCTATGTAAAATGAAATATTTTGATTTTTGTGAAAATGCATGGAACAGCAGTTTTTTTTTAAATTACTTATACAGTTTTTTTATGTGGCCGGTTCATAATGATGAATTCAATACGTGGTAACGATGTCCCTCCCATCCTGTACGGATAGCTGCTCTACTAAATTAATCAGTTAATCAAGTAAGAACAAACAGCGGACCGGCTTCACTTACAGATAATAGAGTATTTGATTTCTATGTACCGATTTGACCTGACGTTGAAACACTCGCAGATATAAAACTGCATCCGATTAGACTGGGAGCCGAACCCTAATAATATGAGAGGCTAGGCAGTAGTATGAGAATAGGACTTTTTTATGTCGTATTAATTATCCTGGATAGTGTAATCATCTGCCTAGCCTTTTCCCAAACTATCTTGAGGTCGGCTTCCAGTGTAACCGGATGCAGCTGCCTAACAGTTTTACATGAAGCGACTGCCTATCTGACCTCCACAATCCAGTAACTTGGTAATGCGATAGCCCTTGGTATGGATGTCAGACTTTTGGCTTCTGACTTCTGACTACTCGTAAAACGGTCAAAGATCTACAAATTACTACCGAGGCCAACTGCTTAACGTGCTTTCCGAGGCACGAAGGAAACTCGGTATGTAATTATGGTCACCCATCCACGGACCAACCTCGGCAAGCACGGCTTAACCTTAAAGATCGACCCGTGCGGCTGTTATTATTTAGCCACGAGCTCCACCTGCGACAGCCACAAAATGTGTACAACATAAACATATTTATTTATTTAAACTTCATGTACAATAGTGGTACACATATTCTAATGTTTTCAATAAAATTATTTCAGTTCCAGTTGGGATGTCAAGACTGGAAGCGAGCCTTGGTTGGAACAGTCCACAGCTTCGGATACATGATTGGGCTTTTACTGTTAGGACCAATTTCTGATAAGTAAGTTAATAATTTTCTACTCCTTCATCGTATAGTTACCTAATTTAACGTTTGAGTTCACTTAAGTGTTGTGTGTTTAAATTAGCATCTTTATCATTAATGTTTGCATGTCATTTTTGTGGCGAAATGTATCATTGCACTACATTTTATTTTTTACATCTTTTGTAACACACTGTAAATAAATAACTTGACTTTGATTTCACCGTAATCAAAATAACATCCGTATGACTATTGTTATATGAAATCTTGCCAATTAATGTCATAGAATCCATTACAAAGATAACAAGGGCTCAAGCATGAAAACATTGTCTCAAATTCCAGAATAGGTCGAAAGAAGCTGATTGTGTTCACAGGAGTGACTGGTGCCATCATGGGGCTCGCTAGAAGTGTGACCGTGTCCTACTGGGCTTATGTGGGGTTTGAACTCGTGGAGGCTCTGCTTGGAGATACTTACTCACCCAATTATATGTTAGGTAAGACCCTCAATGGTGGATGAGCTCGTACCTCCGAAAGCACGCTAAGCTGTTGGTTCCGGCTGTCATTAGTAGATGTTTGACAGTCGTTACAGGTGGCCCGAAACACTCTCTGACTCGGACAATCAGTCTTACCAAGGGGTATAGTGTAGCCCAGTACTAACTGGGTTGTGGAAGTCAGATAGGTAGTCGCTCCATGTAAAATACTGGTATTCAGAAGCATCCGGTAAAATTGGAATTAGAAGCATAACATAGTTGGGAAAACGGTTCACAGATGATAAGACCGTCAATGGTGATTGTATGTTTTGGCGATTTAATATCAGATAAATTCGTGTTACACATCCTATCCCTTCATATATTTTTGAATAATTGCATCTTCTCAATAACTAAACGCATTTGAATTGTTTTAGATCAGTCAAATCAAATTACTATTTTATCAAAAGGATCATTGGAAACAAAGATTACCGTAAAACTTAATATCTCTAACGCTCGCGCTATTCAAAAAGGCCAATAATTGCTGGGTGTCTTTTCTTCCATCCCTTTTTATAAACACGTAATCCTATAACTCAACTACTGCAGCAATAGAAAATACTTAGCATTGGTTTCATTTTCAACGTATACCGGTTTCAGGTGTAGAAATGGTGAGCAAAGAAAACCGGGCCCTCTTCGCGCCATTAATGATTGGCGCCATGTCCGTCGGCGGAATGATGTTGGCCCTAGTGGCCTGGCTGATCCCTTACTGGAGACACTTCTTAAGGGTCATCTACGCACCAGCCCTGATCTTCATCCTCTACGCATTCTTCCTTGACGAATCTGTCCGATGGCTTCTCATAAAAGGAAGAAAAAAAGAAGCGAAAAATATCCTGCGTAAAGCTGCGAAGATCAGCAATGTTTACGTCGAAGAATCAACGCTGGATAAAATTGAATGCAAAAAAGCAGACGCTAGTGACAATTTGATCTCGCTTTTGAAAATGACTATCACTTCTAAAACTTTATTGCTAAGATTTCTGGCTTGTGTCTGCGCATGGGTTACAGCAACGTTTAACAAATACGGTTTGTTAATAAACTCGGTGTCTTTAGAAGGGAACAAGTATATGAACTATGCGTTGACGTCATTTGCTGATCTACCTGCCAGTGTACTACTGGTGTTTATATTGATTAAGTTCAAAAGGAAAAAGCCGTTGATATTTTCTTTTCTGATGACTGGCTCGTTTTGTGTTGTCCAGTCTTTTGTACCTAAAGGTGAGTTATGTATTTTGTTTCTTAGAACTGCATTTTAGTTGATTATCACAACTATACTTTAAAAAAAATCGAATAGTGTGTTTTGCACAGTTTTCTGAACATTTCAACCAATAATTACTGTAGGGGAAGGTTAATTAAATTAGAATTAAACATATAGCAGTCCAATGCTGGACATACGATTCACCAATCAGACAGGGTATTAAACTTGATAAGATAAGATAATTTATTTGTGTAAAACATGGTTCACATAGGTGTTTGGTGTAGATGTTCAGCATTTCTCATCCAGATGCTACCTAGCGAAGATCATCTCTCCTCAAACTCAAACTCAAAGCATTTATTTCAATTAGACCATTACAGGCACTTTTGATAGTCTAAGAACAAAAAAAAAGAACGCGAAGCTGCAGTCCCTGTCACAAGACATAATAACTTGTGAAAGTACTGTAGTTGCCCATTCCAAAGCGTAGATCTCTATGGAGAAGAATGGGCAAGAAACTCCATGGACACTCTTTTAAATCAAAATATGTTACAAAATCTTGGTTACATCATTCGTGCTGAGAATTACTAGTATGTGAGAACGATGTAGAAATACGGGCAAGTTAAGAGCGTCCAGAGTAAAAGACGAAATCAATAATTCGAAAATAAAGTTAAAAATAAAATAATTAAAATAAACCGTGGCAGCTAAGAGATGACCAGGCACAACTGACAGCGCCCGTTCACGCATGTATCAGCCATCATTCAACTCAACCATATTGAAGGGAACTAAATGACCCGACACACCCGCCGCCATCAGCGTGACATTTAAGTAAGCATGGCATTTACTCAACCGCCAGGGTAAATTCGCGTCAGTGTAAGATGTAGGTACTCAGTAAATGGTGGCTTTACAGTACATAGTTTTTACACATGTTCTATGCAATTATATAATACTAAGAGATCTCCTCATAGCCTGAAGGCGTTCTACCTTACGTTTACTGATTCGCAGTATCCATTCAAAAACACAGTCCTCTACCCCAACGGCAATTTGTTTTTTTTGTTTTTGAAACATTTCCCCACACTAGGAATTTCTCCTGTATCGTGGGTGCGTTCACAAACATTTAAAGTCACATACACAAACAGCCAGACCCGGAACAACTATCTACTGTAGGCCATACAAATATTTGTTCCGTGCGGGGATCGAACCCGCGACACGCAGCGCAGCAGTCGATTGCTCAGCCACTACGCCAACCGTGCCGTCAGTTGTCAGTTGCCACTTCAATTTGCCTTGCTAATTCTTCTTCGTTAGGTAAATTAACCAATCTCTTCGTCTTCCAGGCTACCCCATGGTATCGACATCACTGTTCTTCGCGGGCAAGTTCATGTCGGCTCTATCTTCGGGAACAGTGTACCTGTACACCACGGAACTGTTCCCCACCTACACGCGGAACACCATGCATGCTTTGTGCTCCTCTATTGGAAGGATCGGGTCTATACTTGCGCCGCAAACCACTTTGTTGGTGAGTATGTTTGATGCATTCAATTTATGAAAAGAAAAAAGAAATGGTGATCAGATTTATTTATATTAAAAATAAAATTGTCCTACCACATTTAGGTAGTACCTACATAAATACATACTACCTAGTACCTACCTACCTACTCTCTACCTACCTACCTTAAATACCTTCCACAAACAGTATTAGAAAACGTTAAAAAAAGATGAATTAAATCGGATAAGTAGTTCTCAAGTCATAACTTGAGAACTACTTATCCGATTTTCTTGACCAAGGGAAATAGGGATTCATTTATATAAATATAGATGTATATGAAAAGATTAATAATGGGGGGATGATGGACGATACTATGACGAGCACCACATGTCAGTGATAAAATAGGTTTAAATTGACCTAAAAAGCAATCAAAATAAATTAAGTCATGATGGGTGTCATGAAAATGCATTGTCACCAGAACCAAAGGTGTGTGCAAAATTTCAGCTTAATCGGTAGGAGAATCTGGTTTAAAATTCAGTTGCAAGATTTGACCAATACATACCTACTTACTAACAAGGCAAGTTGAATAAAAGCTTTTTAAATATGGGATGCCTAATAGTCTCATCTAATAGACCCAGTCCATCCTTCAGCTGAATGATATGTCTAGCTACAGTAGTTACTGCTGTTAACCTCATCATCTGCCTAGCCTTTTCCCAAACTTTGTTGGGGTCGGCTTCCAGTCTTACCGGATACAGATACAGCTGAGTACCAGTATTTTACATGAAGTGACTGCCTATCTGACCTCCACAACCCAGTAACTGGGTAATACGATACCCGTTTTTAAGAGTGGATGTCAGACTTTCGCCTTCTGACTACTCGTAACGACTGTCAAAGATCTACAAATGACAGCCGGGACCAACGGCTCAACGTGCTTGCCGAGGCATGGAGGATAGAGACGGGCTGAGTGAAGATTTTTCTGTATCTGTGACTGCATGATAATGACAAAAAAATATCGATGACAGGAACAATGACAAAATCATCAATGATTTTTATTTGAGTATTAGATCTTGTCACTTCAATGTGAGTAGATACTCAAATGATCGTGGAACGGTTTAGAAAAATTATCATTAGTTCTTTTTGCAGGCATTGGTAGAGTTTGTCAGTTAGCGCTCGTAGTTAAATTTTTCTTAGTTTGTGACATTCATGGAAGGGTATTTTAAGGCAGCGCATTTCGCACGCAAACGTAAAAAACGCAAGTGAAAGCATTATTGCCGTTTCGTGCTCGCATATTTCGATAAAATCACCGGGACTGGGCAGTCCCGGTGATTTTATCTAGAAAATGCGAGTTCTGTGACTACAGAATCGCCGATCGCGCAGCCTCGGAACGTTGCAATTCACACGTCCGAGTCGGACCGGGACCATCCGATCCGAATCACCGAAGTTCGCGTTCATTCTAGTAATGATTTAAAAGCATTGATGATTTTGTCTTTGTCATGGCATGATGAAATGATTTTAAAATATCGATGATTTTTACCTGTGACATGATATCAGACTCATCTCTAATGGAGGAAACTCGGTATGAAAAGATAGTCACCCATCCACGAACCAACCTCAGCAAGCACGACTTAACCTTGAAGATCGACCTGTGCGGCTGTTATTATTTAGCCACGAGCTCCTCCTACTGCGATTTACCTAAACCTAAACGTCATAAATAATTTGTTTCACCATAACATACTGTGACTACTTAATTTCCAGATCCGATACTGGTCAGGATTCCCATCCCTGATCATCGGCGGCCTATCACTGACGACAGCACTCATAGTGATGATGTTGCCAGATACGGCTGAAGATGCGCTGCCTGATACGATACAACAAGCGGAGGCACTTGGCTCCAAGCGTATTAGTGTTAAGGATAGAACCGCCTCCAAATCTTTGTTATAAGTTGCTTAAAATATTGGTGGTGTGTAAACGATCTCTTTTCATTCTAAGGTAGGTAAGCTGATATTAGATGCTTCATTTGAGAGGGAATTAAGGTTGATTCAGGCTCCTTTAATTTTATTTTTCGCTCATTCGGTTGGCGAGTGAAAGATTCTGAGTGCCGAACGGTTGGGCCGATTGGTTCTACAAGTGAATTAATTTTTCACTTTTGATTCATTTAATGTTCTGAAATTTCACTTCGATTGAAGCATCTCATATCGATTTTAGAACTATGCAGAATTTGACACTAGGTTAAATGATGCCAGTGTGTTTTTGGTAATTTTATAACTTATACTGTTAGTAATTAAATGATCTTATGTAATAAACGTCGTTTGAATAACTAGATACCATAAGAATTAAGATATCAGCAAGGTACCCATGGTAGGCAAGACTACACAGCAGGATAAAACTAGCTAATAAATAGATCTGATTTTTTACAAGTCTACCTACATTTGTGAGGGTTACTTTTTTATTTTTCGTTATTCACCTAGAAAACTTAACAATAATTTATTCGACACAAATATCTAGTCAGTAGAAGTTAAGGAATAAGCAACATTATTGCGTAACTATTATGAACTTGAGAGCAGCCGTGGCCCAGTGGTGGCAGCCCTGACCTACGAACAATAAGCCGTGGGTTCGAACCCAGGCAGGCGTATTACTTTGTGTTATTTATTTCATCACCGCTGCTCTCAAAACTGTGAAGGAAAACATCGTGAGGAAACCGGCATGTCCTAGAACTAAAAATTCGAAGACATGTGACATCTACCAACCCGCACTGGGCCCGCGTGATGGATTACAGCCCTCCCCCTCTCATAGAGAGAAGGCCTGTGACCCAGCAGTGGGAACAATATAGGAAGGCTGTTTATGATGATTATGAACTTGACAATTGGTTACACAACTAAATGCTTATATTGAAAAACGTGTACAGACAATACAAATTACTTAAGTATAATGGCATTACAGCTTAGTTCGTTACGGTTTATTCTATGACAGAGGAGGAAGTAGAACACAATACAATTTTAAAGATTTTTAAATATTTCAATAGCTTTTGTTGTGACAATACTGTTGTCGACGTCAAACGAGCTGACTTATTAAGTAGTAACTAAAATATCAAAATGTACATATAATACATACAAGGCAATGTTTAAACAGCTTACAAAAACGTATGTTATTGAAGATAGTTTACCTTTCGATCCACATAATTTGATGTGGTTATACAGGGTGTAACGGAAAGGGTATATACATACATAAGGGGGTGCTACAGACCATCAAACTGAACATGTTTCTCCATCGGACAAACATCCTAATGGCGAAAAAAATTTCTGCTCCCCATAAAAAAATTCAATACCTATTCGACCCAAATGTATGGGGTAGCCGATATTTTTTTCGCTATTACGATATTTGTCCGATGGAGAAATATGTTCAGTTTGATGGTCTGTAGCACACCCTTAAGTATGTATATACCCTTTCTGTTACACCCTGTATAAGGGCTGCGGGACTGTTCGAAAGAGATACCGTGGCCCTGGAACACAAAAGGCTAAGAAGGAACATGGATAGGTTTTAGTCGGTACAAGTCTGACACTCCCTTCCGCTCCGCCCAGAGCAGGAGAGGTCATATGTTGATTTCCAATAAGTAAAAAAAAATGTTGTTATAAAACTAGAGGTTGTCATGTTAAATGAAATTGAAATATGCATTTATCAGAGTAACACCTATAAGAAAAGATACAGAAAGGTATCCAAAACCTATTAGAAAATGTTTTAAGAGATCAATTAACTTCAATGACGTGACAGCTGCACAATTGCTTCCTTAAACAGAAATATTTATACCAAAAAAAAATTATGCTATTTATAATGACGGCAATTTTTATTTTCACGTTTGGCGCAGTGGTTGAGCGATCAACTCCTACGCTGCGTGTCGCGGGTTACAAATATTTGTAAGACCTATATATAGTAGTTTTCGGTCTGACTGTTTGTGTATGCCAGTGTAAATGTCTGTAAACGCACCCACGATACAGGAGAAATTCCTAGTGTGGGGTAATGTTGAAAAAAAAAATGAATGAATGACGTAATATAAGACCCATTAGGCACAGTGACAAAAAACTTAATGCTTCCTTAAACTGCAAGTGACTGATCTTTAAATATCAAGCTAGACAAGTCTGTGCCAGTGTGAGCACGTCAAACGGAGCCGCACTCACATATTATTTTGATAAGCGGTAACGAAAACATCCTCGTCCTCTGTTGAATATAGTTCTCAACTTTAAAACAATGACATGAATTAGTATAACATTACTCGCGGCAAAAATAACATCTTCACTTGTAAGCGAAGACATGAGAACAGTAAAAGATGAAGTAAATAAATCAAAAGATGGAGAAAAAGATATAACAGCTAAAGTTGAAGATGGGAAGTGTAAAGAAGAAGCAGAAAAAGTACCAGTGCAAGAAAGAAAAATGGAAACTTTAAAAAAAGATGTTGTTATAAATGCAAAAGAAGAAGTGACGGATTTGGAGAGTGTGTTGCATGAATTAAAAATATATGGACGATATCATTTAAAGTTCATGGTATTAGTTGGAATGCTATCTTTTGGCAATTTTTGGCATAGTACAAATTATGTGTTTGCTGTTGAAAACGTTGGATATAGGTAAGTCTAATTTTATTTCTGTTCATTTCGATTGAAAACGCTATTGATGAATTTATAGAACAATTTTTAACTGGTACTGTACTGAAATTATTTGTACTAGTTAGCCTGCGGCTTCGCCCGCGTGGAGTTCGGCAATTGCCCATTTGTGCGTTACCCCCGCGAAATAATGTCGAAAATAGTCATTTAAATGTTATAGATAACTAGCTGCTGCCCGCGACTTCGTTCGCGGGGTTTTTTATGGATATGAAAAATAGATGTTGGCCGATTCTCAGACCTACCCGATATGCACACAAAATTTCATCAAAATCGGTCAAGCCGTTTCGGAGGAGTATGGCAACGAAAACTGTGACACGAGAATTTTATATATTAGATAGTTGTTGCCCGCGGCTTCGCTCGCGCGTAAGTGAAGTGTAAAGTATAGGATAAATAGTTGTGTAAAAGTCTGTGATTTTCAAAGTAAGAAGCCAGAGAATTCATTCTGGTGAGAAAAAAGTATATTACGGCGTTTTTTTATTTTAGATTTTTAGTGACCTAAATGGGTTGAACCAGAATTTATATCATACATGTTTTCCGAGCTACGATGCCGTAGCTCAAATGCCCCGGTCATCCATCTACGCCTTTCGATATAGTAAATGGTGTGTTTCAAATTAAAAAATACAGATTAAACAAAACTATTTATGTCCCTGAAAACTATATTAATTATGAATTATCCTAGCACCTCTTTGTAAACGACGCTTGCGGCGTTTCTTTTTGGGGCTAAAATGACTAAGTTACTCTTAGAGCTCAATCCGGAGCACGCAACATAAAACTGCCCATTTGAGAAACAGTTCACACTTAAATCAATGCCAGCTGTATCCTAGGGGTGGATACTGAGACATTGTGTGTTTTAAACTTCTTTATTTTCACCTAGAAAATGAGGTCAAAATGAAAATCCAATATGGCGCCGAAGAAAATTCTCATTTTCTTTATCAGCGATCCTGAAATCCATGAAAACGACACCCGAAAAGGAAAAACCGAAAGTTTTCAATGTTGGATTTTCATTTTGACCTCATTTTCATTGTCAGCAACCCCGGAAACCACGAAAACGACACTTAAAAAAGGAAAAACAGCAATTTTTGTTATTTCATTTTTCTTACTTCAAAAATTACGGACTCTGCCTATAAACTATCAACCCCTATCTAACCCTCTTAAGGGGTAGGTTCTCAAAAACGCTAAAATACGTATTTATTCATTTCTAACCAGAAGCTTGTATATGAAATTATATCTAAGAAATGACCGATTTCCATTGGTTTCGTTTGAAAGGAGTTTTAATCGAGAGTGTTCTTAGCTATGTTTCGAGAAAATCTGCTCAGACGTTTGAAGGTTATCACCTCTGTTCTTGTTGATGAAGGGATATAAACAACTTCTACGGGTCCGGTTGATTCCAAATTTGAAATCTTGTCACTTATCACCATGGGTATCGCCAGGTAGAGACTAGACCGCTTAGCACAAGCACAAAACAAAGCTGAACCCCGACGCTACGACGCTTGGATTATTTTATTTTTAGTTTTCTAGAGATTCTTTCTATCGGGGGTTTTTCTATTTGTTGTAACGTAATGATATATAGCATATAGCCTTCCTCGATAAATGGGCTATCTACACTGAAATAATTTTTCAAATCAGATCAGTAGTTCCTGAGATTAGCGCAAACAAACAAACAAACAAACAAACTCATCAGCTTTTATAATATTAGTATAGATATAGATAGAAGATAGGCAAACTACGTATTTTTTTATTAGAACTACCAGTGTAAAAACAGCTAGCAACTAGTTTTTACAAACCTTGGTAGTCATTGTTGGTTTTTTTTTTTGTTGCCAAAGTGATACGACCCCTATCGCTTTGGCAACAAAAAAACATAATTGATAATGGTGATGGAAAACGCAAGAAGGTTGAGACTAATACACATTACCGAACAACTAATAAGTATGCCAATACAGTTGGAAGTCATTGTGCAATAAAACCAGACACACGTGCCGTCTTTTATTTAGTACCTACTAGCTGTTAGGCGCAACTTCGTTTGCGTCACATTTTCCCCGTTTTCGCAACATTTTTCATTGCTGCTCCACTCCTATTGGTCGTAGCGTGATAATATATAGCCTATAGCCTTTCTCGATTAATGGCCTATTTAACACTGAAAGAATTTTTCAAATCGGACCAGTAGTTTCGGAGCCTATTCAATGCAAACAAACAATCAAATCTTTCCTCTTTTATAATATTAGTTTAGATTTAGAAGAATAAGAATGAATTTATTAAACCTAGTTCCAAACATTTTCTTAATCTTACATTGTTACGGATATCGGTAACAAGTTTCATTGTCCCCAAACTAGGCTGCGCCCTGTATTTTGGGGGCCACAGTTGCGATAACTTTAAATAAAACATTTACTCGTATATATTTGTCGATGTGATAATTAGGAATTTCGCTAAGAAAGTAAATTGTATAAACTAATTTAAAATAAAATGAGCACACAATAATGAACAATCTAATGTTTAAATGTTCTATTCGGTAATTAACATTCACAATTTATCTTTCAGGTGTAAATACTCAAACTGCGGGAACACAGAACTATCAACATTATACTTCAATTCAAGTTTCGATTACAAATGTCACAAATATGCTCAGTATAATGATTCAGGTGTATGTGATGAAGATAATTTCGACGTATCAAATGTTACTAAATGCGAACAGTGGGTCTATGATAGAGCTGACAGTTTTGTTGCCGAGGTAAGTCTATTTGTAGGTTGTATGTCTCGTAAGAATGCCGCATTTTGTCATGTTCATACATACGTAGCTAGTAGTAAATCGACCAGTAGAGCATTCAAGGCGAAAGCGCCAGGTTAGCCCGAAAATTTAAAAAGTCTTACGTCTCTTTGCAATTTTTGTTTTTAATTCAATGGAGCATTCGAACTTACAGAGTTGTGCTGATAATTTTTAAGGTTCCGCACCCAAAGGGTCAAATGGGACCCTATTACTGAGACTTCGCTGTCCGTCTGTCACGAGGCTGTATCTCATGAACCGTTATAGTTAGCCAGTTGAAATTTCTAAAGATTATGTATTTCTGTTGCCGCTATAACAACAAATAGGTATTTAAAACAGAATAAAATAAATATTTAAGTTGGCTCCCATACAAAAAGGTGTTTTTTTTGTTCTTTTTTATAAATAATGGTACGGAACCCTTCGTGCGCGAGTCGGACTCGCACTTGGCCGGTTTTTTTTTATAAATATATATGATAGTTTGAAAGGTGTACAATGCTATGATTTTGTGAATATAATTATGTTACCGTCGGTAATTATGTTTTGATCAACATACTCATAACTTCACCATTGTTCTATGACCAATCAATTTGGGTATGGTAATCAGGCTATATTCGATCAAGGTCATTGGTCATAAACTAATACAGTGTAACGCTATCACTGTCTAGTTCAATAACACTATAGTATCAGGGTTCGAGGATAAACATGCCTTGTTTATTTTACCCGTGATGAGACGATGCCAGTTTTGTTTGAGACTCTCAAACAAAACTAAAACCGCAAAAGTTTCTTGCGCTCCACTCTCGCAATCCAAAACAGGCCACCTCAAGAACGAAGCAAGCTGTGGGAAGAAAGATGTCCTCCATCTCACAACTTCGTGAAGCCCCAAGAACACCTGGCTCCCGGTAGTGACCTGCAGTGGCCTATCTGGAAAGCTTTAAACCGATTGCGTACCCAAGTAGGCCGCTGCAAACATAATCTGGCAAAATGGGGTATCATTGATTCCTCCAACACCGAGTGCGAGTGCGGCGCTCCGGATCACACTATGCCCCATCTGCTGGAGTGTCCCAGGTGTCCGTTTACCTGCACTCTCGACGACCTAAATAACGCCTCTGACGCCGCAGTAAATGTGGCTACCTACTGGGCCCAAACCATATAACAAGGAAGTATCATCGATACGACAAGAAGAAGGCGAAATGTGGGTGTTCTATTAAGTCCACCTCTGCCTAAACCTTCGCTGATTACAGACGTGACGTTCTGTTATGTTATTTATTTAATTTAATCACCAATTCTCTCAAAATAATTAAGGAAAACATCGTGAGAAAACCCTAATATCCTTGAACCAGAAATTCGAAGTCTTGTGGAATTACCTAAACCACGTGATGGATTAAGGCCTCCTTCTTATAAAGTGAAGACCTATGATCCAGCAGTAGAAACGTTCAAAGCTGGGAGTGGTAACTAGGGTTGCCACCTTTTTTTTTGCAGATTAAGTACATTGGTTAGTATAGATAAGAAAAAAACAGTACATAGTAGCAAAATAAAGTAAAAAATATTTTTCTTTATTATTATGTTAGAAAACATATTTTTATTGCTTTTTGCAGTTTGTATCAAATTAGTATCTTACGACTTAACATTTCAAAATCTCAATGAAATCAAATCATGCGAAATACAAGTATTTTCGTGTACTCTATTGTTCTCATAAAGTATAAAGTACAATCTTAAAATACTTTATTATAAAGTACGGGTGGCAACCCTAATGGTAACTAATGAAAATGACTGCTAAGGTTGGCAAGACTGCCAGCCTTCTGGGCACTATTCAATTTACAGCGATGTGAATTTTTTCAACGGCCCTATAATGCTTTTCTCCTTTTCTCTACATATTTTAACTATTATTTTCAGTTTGATCATAAATAGGTAATAATGTAAAGAAATATTCATATAAATAAAGCACTTTTTACCATGGTAATGATGGACTGTAAATACTGTAACTTCCTTTTTAGTTCAACCTTGGATGTGAGGACTGGAAGAGGACGCTCATTGGCACGATGCACAGCGTTGGATACATGTTGGGGCTGATCCTAGTTGGACCTCTATCAGACAAGTACATTACCATCATCTTTATAACTGTAACAATCTTTACTTATTATGGTCGAGTCTGGACTTACCAACCTTACAAAGGACCTTGTGGGTATAAAACAGCCGCATGAATCGATCTGCAGGTGTCTGCTATTGCCAAGGTCGATCTGTGGATGGGTGCCCACCCATTAAATACTGAGTTTCTTCCGTACCTCGGAAAGCACGTTAAGCCGTTGGTCCCAGCTGTCATTTGCAAATCTTTGACATTCATTCTGGGTAGTCAGTGTCCCGACAGTCTGTCAACGTCTGACCAAGTGGTATCTTATCACCCAGTACCAACTCGGTTGCGGAGGACAGATAGGCAGTCGCTCCAAGTAAAATACTAGTATTCAGCTGCATCCAGTTACACTGGAAGCCAAACCCAAAGTAATTGGGAAGAGGCGAGGCAGATGATGTTGACTCGGATCTTGTTTTACCAACCATAATATTGATCCATAGTTCCGTACATTAAAAGTTAAAGTATTAATGTGAATGGCTTTAAGAGTAGAGGAAGACTCCGAAAGATTCAGCAACCGTTCTCCAAAGACCGATTCGCCATGGGACTGTTCGTCGACAGGCTGATTCATTTATTCCCGTTTCCCCAGCAGGGTCTTTAACCTATGGACCTTTCATATGCGTCACTTTCGACCACTGCCCTTTCCAGCTTCAAAATGTTTCCGACACGAAAATAAATCAAAGAAACGTTAGATATACTGTGTGTAGGATGATATGGCTAAAAAGAAGGTGCAACTGAGATGACGAGTAATAGCGATGTATGGAAGAAGAAGACATGCTGCGCCGACCCCAAATAAATTGGGATGAGGGCAAGAGAATGTTGATGATCATGACTATGGGTCCGTACATAAGTTCGTTTTCTCTGGGCGTTTTCAGAACCAAGGTTGTATACCTAAGTCAAACCAATAGAATAAAATAATTGTATAAAAGTACGTTATTCAAAACAACACATTGTTCGAGTAATTTGTTGTAATCAAATCAAATCAAATCAAAATAATTTATTTCAAGTAGGCCAGTTACAGGCACTTTTGAATAGTCAAAAGACAATAACATATTAAGCTACAGTCCCAGTCACTAGACATATTATGTCTAGTGACTGGGACTGTAGCTTAATATGTTGAAACTGTGAAAGTACTGTGGTTGCCCATTCCAAAGCGTAGATCTCTATGGAGAAGAATGGGCAAGAAACTCCATGGACACTCTTTTAAATTAATAGCTTGTTACAAAAATCTTGGTTACATCATTCATGTTGAGATGGTAAATTATGTGAGAACGATGTAGCAAGACGTGCACGTTAAAAGTGTCCACAGTAAAAACAAAAAAAAAAAGACAATTCAAAAATAAAATAAATAGTTCGAAATAAGCCGTGGCAACTAAGAGATGACCAGGCACAACTGACAGCGCCCGTTCACGAACATCACGCATGGATCAGCCATCATTCAACTCAACCATTTTGAAGGGAACTAAATGACCCGACACACGCGCCACCATCAGCGTGACATTTAAGTGAGCATGACATACTCTTAACCGCCAGGGCACATTGAATTCACACACAATTCACAACATTAATACAGCTAAAGTTACAGAATAACTCCATCATTTACTGAAGTTCTCATGAATGTCTATTTTAGCGACTAAGTAGGACTAGGTATTATTAAACGTAATGTAAATATTGTATAAAAATAACCTCTATCCGTACTAATGTTCAAGTAACTCAGCCCATCTCTCTGTCTGTCTGTCTGCGGGTCTGCCGAACTGTGCAGCACTCGAATGGTAGCTCCATGCGAGTGCTGCACTGCTTTTGCAACATTATTCGTCATTTGTTTAAAAAAACAGGTAGTCATATTTAAGGTTTTTTAATAGGTCAATCATTATCAGCCTATAATGTTCCCACTGCTGGGAACAGGCCTCCTCTCTATGAGAGAGAGTGAGCTGTAATCCACCACGCGGGCCCAGTGCGGATTGGTATATGTCTCATGTCTTCGAATTTTTAGTTTTAGGACATGCCGGTTTCCTCACGATGGTTTCCTTCGCCGTTTTTGAGAGCAGCGGTGATTAAATAAATTTAACAAAGTAATGCGCCTGCCTGGGTTCGAACCCACGGGTTACTCCTCGTAAGTCGGGTTTGCCACCACAGGGCACCACTGCTCTTGATGACTGACACTGATGGGCTGAGTTATTTGCTCATAGGTACATAGGTAGGTCAGTTACTTTATTATGTATGAACTAAAAAAACCTTCGAATTTCGGTGGCAGAAAGGGCATTGAAATAAAAGAAAGTCGTTTTTTTTCGTTTGCAAAAATATTTTTTTATCTCTTTATTTCCCGTGGGATAAAGTCCACCTCAATGCTGGCGAAGCTATGGGCAATAGCTACTATTATTTTGAAACGTTTATATCGTAAATGATGATGGCAGTTTATTCACACCAATGGCATGATTAGCATTGTGTTATTTTTGTCTAGAACAAGTTGTTAAATATGACATTCAGTTTTTTGGATAATCGTACTGAGTTTATAATGATCACGAGCTGTAGTGCTAAGTTGATTCGGTTCCTGACTATGTTGGGGTCGGCTTCCAGTCTAACGGGATGCAACTGAATACCAGAATTTTACATAGAGTGACTGCCTATCTGACCCAGTAACTGGGTAATACGAAACCCCTTGGAAAGACTGGTTGTCAGACTTTCGGGCCACTCACTACGTGTAACGACTGTCAAAGATCTACATATGACAGCCGGGACCAATGGCTTATCATGCTTCCCGTAATGGGTTGTCACTCTTCCACGGACCAACCTAAACCAAAGCATGGCAAGGGTTGATACCCTTGGTTTAACATTTAAGCAAATGCAAACGATTTTTCCTTGAAATTATACAGCAAGATTTTTTAGTCACCGTCCAAATTTTTTCTAGGCATTATGTATCATTCACTAACTCCATTTTTGAAAAAAAATCGTTATGTGAAATTTTCATATTTTTATTTTATTTATTTGGGACAAAAAACGGTTATACATTATAACATTTACAAAAAGTAGTGATATTTTAGTCGAAAAAACGTATAACCCACACTATTGTCCACGAAATGACATCGGAGTATGAAAACGAACGCATGTTAAATGAAAAGAAAAGAAAAAAAAAATGAAGAAAAACACTATACACGAAGCGAAGGAAGCGGATGACAAGGGCATCCGTCTTATGGCTGACTTGCAAGAAATTCTGAGACCATTCTTTTAAATTTAGATTGCGACAACGCGAAAATATCAAAATCAATAAACTGTGAGTTATATGTTTCTAGAAGTCGGCGGAGAGGAGCTCGCACCCCAGCCTTCGTTCTACATCGCGCAGTGTAGAATAGTCGAGGTGCGCGCACCTCCCGCCGAACAACAGTTCTTGGTACTACGTAACACAATCTATTCGACAGCTCTGTACAATTAAATTTGTTATTGCATATGCCGTACAGCATCACAACCATGATCAATGAACGTCTGGAATCCAAGCTCAATACTTCATAATGCTTTAACAAATCTGTATAGGGAATCCTTGTACGGAAGCACCTGTAGTGCGTGGCACGAAGAAATTTTTTCTGAACCATTTCTATTGCTTGCTTATATTTATCATAATACGGGCACCAGATGGGTACCGCGTATTCCAACTGTGAACGGACAAGTGTTTTATATAAGAAGAGAAAAGTAGAAGGCTTTTTGAAGTCTTTACAAGACCGCATGACAAAACCATACATCTGAAAGGCTTTATTAATTATTTTGTCGATATGGGTGTCTAAATGTAATTTGCAATCAAGTAGTACACCAAGATCACGTGTGTACTCAGTTTTTTTCAATTGTCTGTCGTTCAAGGTGTATGGGAAGTTAATAGTATTTTTGTTCTTTGTGAAAGAAATGAAGTGACATTTTGGAAGACTAAGATGAAGTTTATTGACCAGACAGTATTGTGAGAGTCTGCATAAGTCCTCTTGTAGTAGCAAACAATCCTGGGAGTTCGCACAAGCCTTATAGATTTTAATGTCATCGGCGTACATTAGGAATTCCGAATTGACTATGCAAGATTTTATGTCGTTTATAAACAGGATAAAGAGCAATGGGCCTAAAACAGATCCTTGGGGCACACCTGATTTAACGACCACATAATCAGACTCGAATCCATTGATAACAACCTTTTGTGTCCTGTGACATATATATGAAGTAAACCATCGGAGTAAATTGCCTCTAATGCCGTTGAAAGCGATTTTATCGAGAAGCAATTTATGGTCCACCTTGTCAAAAGCTTTCTGAAAATCAGTGTATACAGCATCAACCTGCGTGCGCAAGTCCATCCTTTCAAACAAAAATTGTGTGAAAACGATTAAGTTTGTGGTAGTGGATTTGGATTTAACGAAGCCGTGTTGCTCGGGTATAATAAGGTGATTTAACTGTGGAAATAAGTGGCTGTGCACTAAACCCTCAAAAAGCTTAGACAAGGTGGACAAGATAGATATGGGCCGATAGTTCTCGACGTTACCTTTGTCACCACTTTTGTGAATGGGCGTGATGAGGGCCCTCTTCCAAACTCCAGGGAAAATCCCTTCCCTGAGACATTTATTAAATATTATGTGCAACGGGACGCAGATGGTTTGTGCAGTATTTTTAAAGAAAGAAGGGGGCAGGCCATCCGGACCAGCTCCCTTGGTTGTGTCTAATGTGGTAAGCGCCTTAAGTATGACACTAATTTCGAGGTAAATGTCCGGAATGCATACAGAGTTCTCGTGAAGGGCATCTGGGGGTGTCCAGGTGTTAGGGTCAAAATTTGAGGGCACGTATACAGAGTTGAAGAAGTTAGAAAACAATGAACATATCTCAGCAGGGCAGTTAGATGAGTCATTTTTGTACTGCATGTTGGCTGGGATTCCAGAACCTTTCTTCCGGTTAGAGATGTACGCCCAGAAGTGCTTGACATTACTAGGTATGCTTTCCTCAACAGTTTGCATGTAATTATTGTAACACTGTTCACAAAGTAGTTTGAAACGTTTACGCTGAATAGAGAACTTTTCATAATCAGATATGTTACGCAATTTTTTCCATCTTATCCACGCGCGTTCTTTACTTTTGAAAATTTTGATTAGGGAAGCGCTAAACCAAACGGGAAAGGTAGTTGATTTTTGACGTGATAGTGGAACATGTAGTCTGATGATTCCATATATATAATCATAAAAAGCATCTACGGCCTGTTCACTGGAGAGGTTAAGTAATAGTTCGTCCCAGTTCAACTTATTTAGTTCTACATTAATTTCTTGGTAATTAGCTTTGAAGAAATTGTATTTTATTTTTGAATGACGCTTCATGGGCGTGAAAGGTGTCTCTAGGGAGGTTAAAACAGAAAATGGAGGGTGGTGATTGTCAGGCGGCAGCAGTAAAATGTCGGATTGTATCTGACACTCAGTATTGCTGATGAATAAGTCTAAAACACGACCCAAGGTATTTTTAAACGTGTTGTATTGAGAAGCGTTCGTAATAGCCATTAAATCCAATAAAGATCGACCTACATTATTCTGTGACTGAGTACTCACATGACTAGTACTGGCTGACCACTCAATTTCGGGAAGATTGTAGTCACCGGCTATATAAAATGATTCAATACTGGGAGCCGTAAGTATATTTTCTAATATGGACAGATGTGACAAGTAAACATCATCCTGTGTGCGTGGTGGTATATAGGCAGCGCTAATCACGTGGTAAGTGTTGTAGCGCGACGCGGGCACTTTGACCACAACGTGCTCGATGCCAATGGGAGAGGGACACGTTAATATTCTTAAAGGCCGAAGCTCGCGCAGCACGGCTATCAGAACCCCCCCTCCCTCGCGCTTGTTTGTAGCAATTCGGTCACGATCGTCTCTAAAAACTAAATAACGGTCATCAATGAATTCTTTGTCCATTATATTAGGTGTTAGCCATGTCTCAGTTAGTATGATCACGTCAAACGACAAGGAAAGAATGTTGGTGTAAAGCGTGTGCAATTTAGTGCGGATCCCTCTACAGTTCTGATAAAAGAATGATAAATCATTGTTACTAATCATTGCGTGTAATTAGGTAAAAAAGGAGTACACAACAAAAAATAACAATTCTTAAAAACACTGAGTCCGTCTGTAGTGGGTTGCGGTATAAAGTTGAGCTACATTCGAGTACATGGTTATGAGTACTAATAACAGCTAATGAGTGAGTTTTAAATAACAAGATCTGTAGACAAATTATTGCTATGTGCGGCATATAATCTAGGGCAATATTGTTTACGTACGTATAAGAATAACAAAGGCGAGAAACAATACAAAACAATGATATTAAACCGGTTTTCGTGACAAAAATAATAAGGACAAACTGATGGCATGCGATATGAATTTTACTTTTTTTTTTATTACAGCAAATCTGTGCAAGTAATAGTTCCGAATTGATAATTATGTAAACAAAACAAAAAACTAAGCTATTCATTCTGACGATTACACTGCGCAATCTTGTTGACATCGTTTTGACAGCGTACAGCAAATGTTTTAGAGCTGTCGGTAGCTTTAACAAGCACAGTAGCGTTTCTAATCCAGACATACTTAACGTTATGTTTTCTAGCCGTCTCACGACATGTACGAAATAAGTTTTTGTTATAAAGAGTAAGATGCTCGTTAATATACATTTTACAGGGGGTACCTGACATACCGATTAGGTCAGATGTAAAGTTTTTAGATAAACGATAGGCACTCAAAACATTGTCGCGAAGGGTGCGTGACGCTAATTTTACGATTATGTTCTTAGGTTTGTTATTTTCCTGCGTACGTGCGTGGGGGACACGGTGAACGGCTAGCACATCTTGACGGGGAATTGAGCACTTGATGGTAGCACCGATCTTTTCGATGAGCCCTATAAGGTCTTCATCACGTTTCTCAGGCAGATTGCAGATCTCAATGTTATTGAGTCGGGCTTGCTGTTCCATTGACTCAATTTTTAGTTCCAGTCCAGATAGTTTGTTATTCATGTCGATATCTGATGAACGAGACCCCAGCTGCAGATCTTCGACTTTTCTCTCGAGAATGGTTATGGAATTTTTGTACACTTGGTTTTCCTTCTTCAAATTATCCATCTGCTGTCTCATCTCCTCAAACTTGCTGTTCATGAAGTCCACTGAATCCCGAATCTCCTGGTTAATGGTCTGTATTGAGGAATTTTGAGTTTTCAAAACTTTGATCTCAACAACAAGTGCCTCCAGCGCTGAAGTTTGTTGTTCCACCAGTTTCTGCATGTGCTCCTCCTGTTCTTGCTTCCAAGTTTTTAGCATGGTTTTCAGCTCCAGATTGTGTTCCACAAGCACCTTATTAGGTGAAAAGTCACAACGAGGTCGCTTATGACGTGACTGGATGTTTACGTTGTTGTCATTGCATACAGCTTTTGGAATGTCCGAATCTGACAATGATAAGTCACTGGTCAGGCTACTGTTCTTAGCTCCCTTTGCTGGGGGTGAACGTTGCATTGCGATGCTGGTGAGGACTTATATTTGAGATGATATGGGTAATTGACAGGACACACACCGAAGTTTGCACACATGCACACACGCACTTGTATCGGTGGGTTGACAAGAACCGGCAAGTCACGATATAGCGATATTATAGGAGCAGGATAGCAATTATGACGACCGTACTGTTTACGCGGAGGTGAAGGCGGGCTCGCGGGCACTCGCGCTCGTACTTGGTGACTCGCAAGCCTCAAGAAGATGCACAGAGAAATTATATAAACACTATGAGCTTTGACTGACCACAAGGATTATAGTTCCGCGTATAGTGTTTGTTTTTAAGACGATAAAATTAGAAAAATTCAACACACGTCCGCTCTCGAACAGGGCACGGAGCGGATCATATGAAATCATTTTCTCGAAAAAATTATCCACTCTGCCTGGTCAGTAAGTTAAACGTTAAAAATACTACACTTGCCGCGCAAACATTCAATGGAAAGGGGGCGGCCAGCCCGCGCAGTTACCCAGCGTGTACCTACGCACAGCGCGGCGGTGTCCATGATATCTCAATATTTTTGTATTGAGTGATACCAAAAGAAAAAACACGTGTTCAATGGTTTTCGCCAAAGATTAAAATGTCTAAATTTGGACAGTGACTAAAAAATCATGCTGTATAATATGTAAGTAGACACATTGAATTTGGCCGCATGGCGAAGAATGAAACCGACCCATACATTTGTGTAGCACTCGTGATTATCGAAACTATAATCCCGCTTCCTGCTGTCCTTTAGTAATAATTGTTTAATTCAGATTTTAAATCACAGCGATCTTTTTTCTCAGTGCTATAAGGTTTATTTTTGAGGTAAAATAACTGAAAGTACTGTTAAGGGACTTTTTCTTTCAGATTTGGCAGAAAGTCTGTAATAATATTCACGGCGGTAGCATGCGCTGTGATTGGCTTGTGTAAGAGTTTAGTCTACTCCTATTGGCTGTATGTCGCTCTTGAAACTTTAGAGCCTTTACTCGGAGACTGCTATTCTGCTACCTTCACTTTAGGTAATTAAATTAAACATTTTAGCTTTGTCGTTGTTCATCTTCCTATACAATAGTCGAGAGGACCTAGACACGCGATATTCACTTTCGAAGATTTTCGCGTTTTTTATAGTTTTTGTGAATCCAGTACATTTTTACTTTTCCATTACTCTTTAATCAGTTTTATCGCTGATAGAATGTCATTTTATTAAGGTCCTAATTACTTGATTATATAGTCACGTGCCTAAATAATGTCACACGAAAAAAAGTACGTGAACATTATGAAAAAGCTTTTAGGGTAAAAGGTAACACTAAAACATTTTGTATCTGTTAAAAAAATACCCCAGTAAAAATAAAACATAATAACATAAAAAATAGGGAAACCTGCGTGGCAATACAGAGGTGCGGGCGCCGGGCGGCGCGGGAATCGGCATTCCGTTTGCTTCTCGGGTATTGACGTCATTACCAAACAATCGATGATCAACAAAACTTCTAGAGCTAAAGACAGTGTACTCATATTTTAAAAAAATTGCAAGATTTTGGTAAATTGAGCACAATACCCGTGCATTTTAAAATTCATTAATATTTTTACTTTTATTAATATTTTATTTTTCTTATTCAATTTGGTAATGTGGTTGGGATACCTATATGCATAAATATCGTTTCGGATCCGACAGGGATTTTTTTTAACATTTTGTATGCATTTTAATAACGTCGCTGTATAACCAATTCATCTCAAAACTGTTGTATATTTTAGCCATTGAAACCGTCACAAAGGAACACCGACCCCTAATCATGTTTGTAATCAGCATCTTCACGACTCTTGCCGGAATGTCACTGCCTGTCATAGCATGGCTTTCACCAAACTGGAGATTCTTTTTAATAGCCATATATGCCCCCGGACTTTTATTCATCTTCTATATATACTGGATGGATGACAGCGTAAGATGGTTATTAAACAAGGGCAAGAAAAAAGAAGTTGACAAAATGCTCAGACAAGCCGCTAAGACGAACAAAGTTATGATAGATGAGAAGAAACTGGCCAACTTGAGATGTGAAAAGAACTCTCCAAAAGTGGGCTTAAAAACCTTGGTGAAGATGACGGTTTCTTCTAAAAAGCTGTTCCTAAGACTTCTATGTTGTATTTGCATGTGGTTTACGGCTCTATTCAACGTCTATTCGTTAATAATAAACTCGGTATCGTTAAAAGGGAACAAATACCTGAATTACGGGTTGACGATGACAACGGGTCTGCCTGCAAGTGTCGTCATTTTGTATTTACTGAGCAAATGCCAGAGGAAGAGGCCGTTGATATTCTCGTTCTTACTTACTGGTGCCTTTTGTATCGCACATTCGGTTATGCCTACAGGTACGTAAAAAGTTTAGTTATCTTACTTAAATAATACTACTAAACTGTTACACATTTAGTCAAAAAAGTATCGGGAATGGGTGATTTGTTTATGGTTGCAAATTATTATTTTTGTTTTCTTTTGTTGTTGTTAGATTGGCACAACTGTTTTCTACTTTGGCGCGAAGTTTGAGTTGCATTTGTTATTTAAATTTAATACAGTGCTGTTTTTAGAAAGATTATATCCAATGTGTATTGCCAATTTCCTAAAAACATCGAACAAAGAGTTTGTCATAAATTTTGCATCGCCAATGGAACTTCGCGTCCCGAGTTCCTGAAAATGTTACAGTAGGCTTACGGTGAATCGACTTTATCAAAAACAAGTGCTTATGAGTGGTACAAAGCGTTCAAAAGCGTTCGAGATGTGATGGAAGATTTGCCTCGCTCTGGTAGAACATCAACGTCTTCAACTGTAGTTAGATGTTAACTTCAGTTGAAGACGTTGCGAAAGTGAAGGAAATAGTGACTGTAAATCCTCATTCAAGTTTGAGAGAGATAGCCGCTGAACTTTCTGTATCTCACGAGTCGATCCGTACAAAAAAGAAAACACTGAAACATTCAGCTAAGTTAGACAGATCATAAATTCAAATTCAAAATATTTTATTGTGGGCATATGTTAGCCACAGGTCTAAACAATAAATTAAAGTTTCAATATGTCCTGCCTAATAGGCATACAATAATTAAGTAGTGGCATTACATTTAAAAATTTTACATGTCAAATTTGGTTATTATAAATGTCAAAATATCCAGTCTATATAATATACAGTCAAATTAATACATAGTCAACAGTTCAATCAATGGTTCAAGAAATCTTGGATCGTGTTGTATGCTTTCTCAATTAAAAACTTACGCAGTTTATTTTTAAATATTGGAGGTTCTTTAGTGCTCAGAATGTCAATAGGTACCTTGTTGTAAATTTTTGATGCCATGCCAAAGAAGCTTTTGTTAAACAGAGCCGTTTTATGTGGTACATTAGAGATTTTTAACATATATCATCTTGATTTGAGTTTGTCAAATAGATTTTCATTTGTTTTTATAAATACGGCTACTTCATAAATGTAAATTGCAGGAAATGTCAAAATTTTATATTCTTTGAAATAAGGTTCACAAGAATCAGGAACACGGATACTGGCAATCGCACGTATACATCCTTTTTGCGCTTTAAACACTAAATCGCTATTAGTGGCATTGCCCCAGTATATGACTGCATATCTCAGTGTCGACGAAACATAAGCATGGTATGCGGTCAAAAGAACCTAAAAAAAATACCTATAGTTTCCAATAATCATTTTTTTAAATACACTCCGGAAAATTTTTTAGTAACTTTTTAGACCTATGTATCCTGCTTATGCGTATTATGTTTCATTAAAATCGGTTCAGTCATCTCGTAAAATAAGGAATTTAAAGTTTGTATGAAATGCCGCAAGGTACGCTCTTAACGAGAATACTAATAATATTCCATTTATTTCCCACAGAACACGCCTGGCTATCAATACTGCTGTACGTATCGGGAAAGTTGTGCTCCACGGTATCCATACGTATCGTCTACATATACACATCAGAACTGTTCCCGACTTATACACGAAACACTATGCATGCATTATGCTCAGCTCTGGGAAGAGTTGCTACCATTATAGCTCCGCAAACACCGTTATTAGTAAGTTGTTTTACTTTCCATTACTGTCCCACTGTTGGGCAAAGACCTCCTCCATTCCTTTCGTACTCTCCCGTTGCCTTCTCTGGCCAATAAGTCAGAAACGAGTCCAAGTCGTCACGCCAGCGTTTCTTAGGCCTGCCTCGGTGACAAGGGCCGTCTTCAGACACCCACTGTGTTACGATTCTGGCCCATCTGTCCCGACTCATCCTGGAAATGCGTTTGTTTGTAACCTACGAGTAGACTTAGATTAGTGACAACATCAGTAATCTTGACAAACTACAAGCTGGCTGATTCTGGTGCTAAATGAAAACACTTCTTGATTATTTTCTGATTGATTCGGATGATACGATTACGTTTTTAATTTATTTGAAATTTTACTTAAGCTTTCACAAATACCTTCAAAAACCTTAACATCAATTATTTATTTAAGGCTGAGGCCTCATTAATGCGTTGCGTTGTCCTCCAACCCCGTCATGGTGTCATCTGTTTTTGCTTCACGTAACGACTGTCAAGCATCTAAGGCTTAACATGATATGCATAGAACTACCTCGGTAAGCGCTCCTTTTCTTTAATTTTTTCCCATTTTTCTTTGCAGATAGAATACTGGCCTGGTCTCCCTTCCCTCATAATGGGCATCCTGTCCGTACTGACAGCATGCGTGGTGACACTACTACCAGATACCTCAGATGATGTGCTACCAGATAATGTGGGGCAGGCAGAGGCAGTGGGGAAGAAGGAGAAAGATATCGAAGTGTGTCCTGGAATGAAGAAAAAAGATAAATGTGTTGATGATGTGTTTTCTAGATTGTAAGGTTAATCATGATGATTGTAAAGAGGATAAGAGTAAATTATAATATTCGATGGTCCCCATAAGTTTGTTTCTTTTTATTTCATTTTCTGTTGTTCATCAGATGCTGTCAGATCGAAAGTTTTGCACAAGTTCCTCAGCTTGATTTTTTAGAAACCTACCTGCGTGACTGCACTCAAACGAGTCGTTAATGTACTTTCCACATTGAAATAGTCTCTTCATAATCACCTGCAAAGCCTTATCCCAACCATGTCGGGGTCGGCTTCCAGTCTCACCGGATCCAGCTGAATACCAGTATTTTACATGGAGCGACTGCCTATCTGACCTCCACAACCCAGTCAGTACTGGGTAATACGTTAGTAAGACTGGTTGTCCGATTTTCTGGCCGCTGACTTCCCTTAAGGTCTGAAATAGTCAATAGTATATCAATAGTCAATAGTATAGTATATCAATTATCATTGAAAACCTATCAAAAACTTCCCTATGGCCAACTTTCAACAAGTCCACAAAGTAGTAGAAATAATATTTTTAACAGTAATAAGTTGGGAAATATATGATCTGAAAGGGATTCCCGTCACGTTTGGTTCTCGGTTGGACTGAGAAGGCGACTATATTGAATCGGCTCTCAGTGTCAGCACACCACCGAATGTACTTACTTACGCGCGGCCATATTATTCTGGAAATGTATAGCTTGATAATCCGTCGTGTGTCCAAGTGCCCAGCGTCTTGAGACAGTGACTAAAAATGTGGAAAATAAATGAAAGCAGTTTTTAGACCATGCTCCGAGCCGCAAAGACGCGACTTACCGACCAATAGCCAGCCGTATGGTCTGGTGTCGTGGTCGGGGCGTAAGAACAGTATAAAACAATGAATTTCGCAATCAAATTTTTACCTCCGACTCAATTTTTTCCGTTACTCCCAACACCACCGCAATTGAAAATTCCTCACAACCAATTCGAAACTCCACTTCAACAAGCTAAGACCTAATCACGATTTCCATAACCACAACCTTCGGCAACAGAATATTCCGTACAACGAAAAATAAAGAAAATGCATCATACGTGCTCCTAATACGGATTCTAAGCTGCAGTGAATCATGCTTGCTGTTGCAGAGTAGATAGAGTGCAGAAGGTTAGCTACAAGCGATGACAAAAACAAGCGCATGCAGTACTGTATAGCCCCGTTGATTTGGCACAAGGACATTAAGGTGAAAGTGCCAGGGTATCAGGCGAAATTAAAATGTTGTTACTTCTTTCTTCTCTTTCGGAGGGACATGAATGGGAGAGCCCATTAAATTACATTTTCATTCAACGGGATTAAATGAACTTAGAGGATTGTATTGATAATTTCAATGATTATAACTCTGTAGAGCGATATTTGTTACGGTCGCGAATCATATTTTAATCAACATGTAACCTGACACTGACCTGCAAATTGCAAAAACAGTAAGAAAATTTGAATTTCACGGGCTACCTTAGAGCTTCCCCTTTAAGTCACACGCTATATGAATGTCATAGACGACGTTTAACAAAGCCAAACTTTCCGCACAATCCTGCCTGTTCTTAGTAACACCAAACGGCACTTAAATGAATGCCTAAAAAAAGAGATTTAGAGATTTTCTACTCCCGGCACAGTGCCGAAAGTTGAATCTAATAATAATCCAACAATGTGCCTGTTGCCTAGAGTTTGTGTAAACGGGCATTTGGCACACCATGCCAAATATAACTAGGTGTTATATGTACTTATGGTGATCTTAAACAAGAATGTCAATCACGGGTGCGCTTGCAACATGTCCAACCTAAATATGTTTCAACACAGTTCCCGTTATGTCAGAACCGACGCTGTGTCTGTTTACATATTCACTCGTTGAACAGACCTTCTCTTCTGCCCCTATCTACTCTGTGTCCCAACGCTCCTGTATTCGGCCGGTAACGTGCATTCGCGTCACGGACGAACGAAGGCGGCCGATTGAAACTAAGCTATATTGGAACGGTGAATTAGGTGTATCTTGATGTGGGATTGGGGATGGGAGTGGTGGAAGATGGGATTCTGATTAAATCATAGAGGTAGAAAGGATATGGTTTCGGCAGGAATTGAAAATGCTGACAGGTAATGCAGATCATTTATTCGTCTAGGTACTTTTTTGCTGAAAAGTGTCTAATTTCTCAGCGTCAGTTAAACCTGGATGAGGGTGGCACAGAAACATCAAGCTGTCTCCCCGTAAGGTGCAGTATGAATCAGGCATATTAAACGCTTAGTAAAAAAAATGTAGCTGGGCAGCCAAACTCGCAACTATGAGGAATAGCGAAAAATACTCAAAGGAGTCTCAGGCCTGATTTTAACGAAAACCAAAAAATTATAGATTTTTCAAAAATCCAATGATGTTATCATTGGGTTTTTGAAAAATCTATATTTTTATCATTCATAGAATGATTGTGTGAATGAAATACTTGCCGCAATTTGTTCTTTAATAGCAAAACACTATCGAATGGTGTACAGTTTTATTTAATTATTTCTCTACCAGTGAACTTTTGTGATAAATAAGATAACATTGTTACAGTTGGTGTTTGTAAACAGTATGTGTTTTTTTTTTATTCAAAACCAACAGTTTCGATTCCTGACTAGGAATATTGACACTTAAAAAAACATTCTGTTTCTGCAAAATGGCAGGGATTGGCTGGAAAGGGAAAGCAGACGACAGGGTACTGTAGCGTAGCTTGGCAGAAGCCTATCTACAATAGGCTGAGTTGATTGGCTCTGGCTAGCAGTCAATGGTTGAAGTCGGGCTCTGATAATGACTGTCTTAAAAGATATCTGACTGCTTGTGTTTGTGATTTTAATGTTTGTAAATTCACGATACAGTACCTTAGCACGGTACCTTTGAGGTCTTCTATCTTAATATAATCTCCTGTTATGTATTTTGTATGTACATTAATAAATAAAAACATACAGGAGCAATTCTTAGTGTGAGGCAACGGTTTTAAAAAGATTTTATTTTATTTAAGGGAAAATAACTACAACATATGTAAGACACAGGGTTAACAAAACTAAGAAGTAATGTTGCAGTCCACTACATTATCCGTAGATAGACATATTTAGAGAACAGTGGTTGCCACTAGACGAGCATTACCACAGAAAACAAATATTATGAGATAAATAAATAAGTTACTATAAAGCTAGCTATAGCTATAAAACCAAATCAGATCAGAAAAAATTTCAATTACACAAATTATACAGAGATTAAATAATAAGATTACAATGGAGATAAGTTACTATAAAGCCAGTTAAAGCAAACAAACCAAATTTTGTGGAGTAAGGCTGTTTATTAGATAAAAAGCCTTAAAATTAAATGTTTACAACGTACCAAAATAATTTTTTTGGTAATTCTGTCAATCGATCCAATTAAAAAACAAACAGAAAAGACACGTGTTGAAATAACGTTGGTACCAATGTTAAGCGAAGTACCGCAGCTTCCCTGTGTAGCTCCGAGTGAATTGCCAAGATCAGACTTAACTGAGATAAGCTGCGATCCTCTTATCAGGTAAATCTTATAAGCTTCCTTCCCAAGATAAAGCTTCCTTCTCTCCACTAATACATTCTTATCTAAACTACTGTAAACGATTGTTAAACTTTTTCAGTTTTACTACAAAGTACAGTGTTTTAGGTATTATACTATTACCATTTGTCTAAGTAAGTTGCCTGGTATCTACCTACTAAGATGAAATTATTTAATGGGGCTGCGTGCTTAAATACTTTTCTATTAAAAATCAATTTCCAAGCTCATCGTGCTGTGCTGGCGCTGCCGTTGCGGCATGCGGGTGCAGCGGACCTCAGTGGCGTAAATATAGTAACTTTTGTGGTAACTATATTTTGGAGCCGTTTGGGGATGAAACTCTGGGGCTGTGGGGTTCGAGTGCTCAGTCTTTTTAAGGAAATTTCGAAACACCTAGTTGACGCTTCCCGTGACCCAAGGGCTGGCTTTTACTTTGCCCAGAGGTTAAGTATTGCCATACAACGTGGCAATGCTGCCAGACTCTTGGGCACATTACCAGCTGTCAGCGTTGTGGAAGAGTTTTTGGACGCCTTTTTATAGTTTATTGTTATTTTAGTTAAGTACTTATTTTTTTAGTTTGCTAATTGTTGTAATGTATTAGTAGTTATTAAAACTAAAAGTAAGTGATTAAGGGAGTAAAGGAATACTTTTCTATAATGATTCAGCACCTATTGAAGACTGCCTCGTTGGTCCAGTGAATTTTATAAATAGGAGGCATGGTAATAGGCTCGCCCTATATTACATGGGACCTAAACATAAACTGGAGAGCAGCGGTGGCCAAGTGGTGGCAGCCCCGACTTAAGAGCAGTAAGCCGTGGGTTCGAACCCAGGCAGGAACATTACTGTGTGTAATTTATTTCATCACCGCTGCCCTCAAAAACGGTGAAGGAAAACATCGTAAGAAAACCGGCAAGTCCTAGAATTAAAAATTCGAAGACATGTGACACCTACCAATACGCACTGGGCCCGCGTGGTGAATAACAGCCCACTCCCTTTCATAGAGAGGAGGCCTGTGTCCCAGCAGTGGGAATATTATAGGCCGATGATGATGATGCTTAACAGGTGTAAAGTTATGTTATCAAGAAATTATACAGTCTATAAGGGGTAGCCAGAATAATCAACTGATACAAGTTACTTAATTATCTACCTTTGTTACAAGTTACCTCTACTGTAGGTAATAAGTAAAACACGTTAGCAGACCAAGCCAATCCACAAATAGCTAATCCGATTTCCTCTAATTCCTTCCTGGCAGAAATTCTAATTTCAATTTCACAAAACCTTTTAGACGCAGGAGCGTATGCAGCAAATCTTAATTATTAAAATAACATACACAAATATTCATGATCCATTAAAGTCGAGCCCTCAAACCTTTGATCCCCACATAAAGGTTTATGTGAATAGAATGAAGTGAAAATGAACTGCAATTAGCTAAATTGCCGAAAGCCGTAACGTGCCATCCCGAAAAAATCCACTCCGGGGGCAGGGGGCCACGGGTGACCCCCTACTCTCACCCACATCGGACCACTTTGGGTGACAATTTGTGGGAACATCCTGTTAGGGCTACCAAGTTTTGAGGAAAAAAATCAAGTAGGTATTTCTTTCAAAGAAAATGTGAAAACTTCACTCGAAGTTATTATTTTATTATAAGACTGTAAAAGTATAAACATCTAAAAAGTTATTCTTAATTTTTTTTTACTTCCACTCGAAAAATGTACTGTTATTCCTTTTAATGCTTTTATGGGAATGTAGTGAGAAGAAATGCTTAAAATAAGAGACAGTTATTTTAAGCATTTATTCTCACTAATATGTTAATTTTTCACAGCCAAACGGATTTCGATAAAATCAGGACACAGGTAGGAGGTACACGATTCTTAGTCGTAACTCAAAACTTGAGTTACGACTAAGAATACTCTCTAATCCGATAGTACGTTGCCTAGAATAATTTCCGACCTAAAAAAGACCAGGCTAACAGATTCTGCCCACTATACTACACCGTACCATACCATGACCGTGCTATGAACGTATCTGGCAAAGAATATTCCTTGTATTGAAAAGTATGCGACTATGCCCATTAAACCGTTCCGTCACTGACCAACACCGTCGCTTGCACGTAGCGTAAAGGCACCGACAAAATTAAACCGTTCCGTCACTGACCAACACCGTCGCTTGCACGTAGCTTATAGGCACCGACAAAATATCCTTGTCGGCAATTATTGCTGTTCCGAGCATGGCACGCGACGCGTGTAGTGGGCAGACTCACTAAACTAATAATATAAATCGAAAAATTACTCATAAATAATGGGAACAAATTTTTTTTGCTGTTGTTTATATATTCGAGATGGTACTCGTATTATGATCAGTTGGAAAACATATTGAGCAGTTATTTAATTTAATGTTGATTAGTTATTGCGACAGTAAAACATGGACAGTAATAAAAAATCAATTAGTCGGTTATTTTATCATACAATGTCAATTCTAAAAATAATTGAGCAGTCCAATAACTGAATGAGCGGTAAAAATGATGGAATGAGCGGTTCGATAAATAGTTCGGCAGATCATCGGACTTGGGGCACCCCGACTCGGACAGGTTAGGTTCGAAGGGGATGGCGGGGTCTAATGAGCGAGCGGAGCGAGCGAACTATGACCCCGACTTCCCCTTCGTGTTAGGTTACTATAAACCCTACAGATTTTATTACTCATTTTTTTTACTTTACTGTTTAGTTTTAACTACTGAACTAGTCATTAAACGTGCCATTTATAATTTTTGACTTACCAAAACTGCTATTTACAACTGCCTCTTTAAATCAGTGCCTTAAATAATTTATTTAAAACACAGCTGATAACGTAGGAACCCTAGTGGTAGTGAAAATGGAGTCGTCCAGTAAAACAGTGGGTACGGTTTGAAATTATTCATGCAAATTTCAACCAATGATAGGGAGCGATGCATTTTAGTTCAGAATCTCGATTGGCGACCAAAAATTAAATTCGAAGTGGAACGGTTTATACAGTGGAATCCCATTTATATGACGATTAATACTGATTGATATATGTAAATATGCTCACTTACTTGCATCGTTGATAGTTACTCAATTTGCATAGCATTTGATACGTTAAGTGTATTTTTATACGGTTCCATTCATATTGTTTTCATTTCTCTCCTTGGTTAGCCAGATAAAGACGCACATTAATAAAATTATCATTTATAGTTTTTTTTTAATACTCATTTTAAACTGTTTTATCAGGCAGAGCAGTGGTGCCCCAGTGGTGAAGAAGGTTCCAGCCTATGAACATATTGTACCTCGTGCAGGTCGTGTATTCGAACCCGGGTCAGCACTAGCTCACTGCTCAAGTGCTCACAAAATTGCGAATGAACCTATTAATGCCCTAGAATCAAAAAGTCGAAGACTTGTGAACTTGTCACAAGAAATTCTAACCTATCAGAGTCGGGGTACAAAAAAATTAGAGCTAGTTTCATTCGCTCTTGCATCCTACAAGGGCTCCATTATTACAAACGGCTAAAGATGGCACTGCATATTACGTGTGGTTTTTTTTTCGTATTTCTCATGGAGTCCTGAGTACTTGCCAAACAAAAAGGTTACCGAATGGGAATAAATACACGCATGCTCAAAAGATTTCGAAACGAGACTCAAAGTATGAATATCAAAATAGTTGGCACGGCACTTTTGTGAGTGTATTTTGTTTAGTTGTCGAAATGGGAAAGTTACCTACTAGCTGGGAGGTACTCTTCAAAAGGGGCTGAAACGCGCTAATCATTTGTTCTGGCTGACATACCTCGGGCTAATTACTGTTCATAAAAAGTTAATCATAATCAGCTGAAAGACTTGCCGGTTGCACAAAAAATACGGTTATTAAGAGACACACTCAAACAGTCTGAACTCAACGTATAACAAACACTACAAGTACTACAACCGATTATTTTTATCCAGACCAATATGAAGCTTTACTATCCGAGCCAATTCAAACGCTTCAAAAAATAACATGTCATGCGAGCCATAGATTAAAAAAATTACAAAAAAAATGCCGGTGCATCGCGTAGGCTTATAAAAAATAGCTATTTGTTCGAATGTAACGTGAATACGTCACCGCGGGCGTATTTGATGGGTTGGTCACATTGTGTTTACGAAAAACAAAAAAAAACTGCCAAGTGCGTATCGGAACACGTACAGTGAAGGATTCCTTAGTGGGTCTGAATGATTCAATAATTTATTCCAAGAACAAACTTTCATTTGTAGTTAAAATGAGGCAAATGGCAGAGCCACTACGTACTGCACGTGTATCATGAATTCATGACATACACAATGACAATGTGTCATTTTGTCGATTCTTCCGTCGACATAGCCGGTTTCTACGGCGGTGATACTACACGTGCTGATCGAACAAAATCTGAGTGATCGATTCGAGAAGAACAAGAAGCAAATGGTATTTTGTACAATATTGAGAGGTTTATCATGTAATTTATAAAAATAACGATTTTTGGCTTTTTCTCTTACTTGTGCTGTCTTTCTTGCAAGACCCTCTTGTCAAATTTCATGATTCTAGATCAACGGGAAGTACTCCATAGGTTTTGTCTTACAGAATATTAATGGTATGAAATCTTTTGCTTGCGTTGACTTTAAAAGTTTGGTTATTTACAGCTCAAAGGGACCATAGACCTATTTCCACACGGTAAAGGATTTTTACACACGGACAAACGGACAACGAAGTGATCCCAAAAGGTTCCGCTTTTTCCTTTTGGGGTACGGAACCCTAAAAAAAGTTTGTTTTTCCACTAACTGACACGCGTATTGAAGTGCAGGCAACTAAACGGCAGCAGAATATGTTTTTGCTATTTTTTAAAGCTTTTGTTTCACTGATATGGCAATGAATATATACGTTTATGGTTTGTGGAACCATGTGGAATTGGTGTAGATAAAAAAGAAGTCGAATAATAGAATCAAGAATATAATATAGACAAGAATTATTACACACCAAAAATCAAACATAACGTAATGCAAATTTTTTATGGTTACAACGGCGGCCATATCGCTGATAGCGATATCTTCCAGACAATCTTTGGATGGACATAACGGTAATATAATTATGCAAGATATGCATGAAATATAGAGCCAGTTTTATCAAGGTTTCTTTTACAGATGATTAGCACAATCAGCCATTAACGTTCCCATTGCTGGGACACATACAAGGTGTTGTTTTGCATCCTCATCAAAATTCAGGAGGTTGTCACACAAGACATAAATAATCAATTAAAATTACGGTACCTAGTTAATTACTAATAAACGCAGATTTTTTTGGTTGTTTATGTTTGTCAGTATTTCAGAATAACCCCCTTAACGTGGTTTAGGGAATAAGAAATGATCGAATAAACGTTTGTATTTGTGGAGGCGCGGTTATAAGGCGAGAATTAGAAGGCCCTAGTTTAAAACACGGGTTTTTCACACTTACCGATTTCCGTAAATGAGATTAAAAACAAAAATTACCTACCAATTTTATTATTGATTCGGGACGAGAATCATTAGCATAGTTACCTCCTTAAATTTGACGAGGTTGCAAAACAACACGTTGTATAAGATTTTTTAGGGGAGGGGGCGCTAACTGCGTGTACAGTGCTAATTGGTGAATGCCATACGTGTGCCTCATACACATCATATTGAGAAATGGAATTTTGCTGGCTACCCTGGTGCTTCCGCTTTAAAACAATAATGCTTCATACGTAGTTGGGTGTAGAGCAGCTTTGGCCCGTGGTGGCTGCCCCTACTTTACGAGCAGTAAGCCGTGGGTTCGAACCCAAGCATTACTTTGTGTAATTTATTTCATCACCGCTGCTCACAAAAAGGGTGAAGGAAAACACCGTGAGGAAACCGGCATGTCCTAGAACTAAAAATTCTAAGACATGTGACATCGACCAACCCGCGTGGTGTATTACAGCCCACTCCCTCTCATAGAGAGAGGAAGCCTTTGTCTCAGCAGTAGGAACATTATAGGCTGATGATGATGACGTAGTTAGGTACAAGCACACTTGCCGTTGCACTTGCAGCACGAGTCAGGCTATTGATGAAAATGCAGAACTGATTATCTATGTCTATACTAATACAGTAGAATCCGGTTATTATCCGGTCAAGGGACCGGTGATATTACGTCGTACAAACCGGACGCCGTACTAAACAAACAGATTTTTTTTTATTCATGACATATTAATGTATGTACTTATGCATTAATATGTATGTGATTAGCAAATAAAAAGAAAATATTTAAACCAAAATATTTTTTTTTACATACGTCTTCATGTATGATTTAAGTAAGTACATCAAGTACAACTATGAATTAAAATAAATGTAATTTTAATTTCGATAATCACCATACTACGAACATAATGTACCGGTCTTTATAATCTACTTGTATAATATATGTACCTAACTAACAACAAAAATTAAGTACAGCCGTAAAATAAACAGTCGCATTCCACTAAGCGATGTGCAGAAAAGGGGGGTTTGCGGGGCGGAGATAGCTTCTTACCTACGATTTCATCAACGCTCGTCGTAGTAACCGGACAAGTATGTTTTAAATTCAGTCGTTAAAAGCGATCGGTCGTTGTAAGCGAAGTCGTAATAAACGGATGTACTTTCATGGTGGCTCATATTAAAACCAAACATATGCCTATACTTACGTCACTAAAAACGGTTGGTTGTTATATGCGAAGTCGTACTAAATGGACTACACTGTATTATATAGAGGTAAAATTAGTTTGTAAGTTTGTATGTCAGGTATTAGGGGTAGGGGGTGTGGTATTCACGCCTGTGGTTTCCTCCCAAAACCAAGTAAAAAAAGCTCGAATCTACACACGTATATTTTTTAAGTATAAAACCAGTCACTAAAACATACTCCACACCGCATAAGCTACCTTTCCTCCCGTTCGCTTTGTTAAATAAAAATATGAAACCTCTCATGTCGAGCCTTTTTGTTCCAACCATATTCTTTTTGATACTTTTCATATTATTATGACATTACATGAATGAGTTGAGTCTGCGTTATAGCATTACTTTAATTAAAAGTTTACAGGAAATGTTGGAAGTAATATTCATTTGATGTTATTCACAAGTCCTTTTGATCAACAAACAGGCTTACGGAACGATACTTGTTGTACCTACTGACTTTAATTCATCTTATGTTTTAAGTTGATTATGAAGATTTAATATGAATACATCGGATCCGGTCATTAGTACGGACATAAAATGGCGCCAGTTGGCCGAAGCAGCAAAACCTGTTCAAGTGGAGACGACTCCGCCCTGGAGTGTAAATGGTGTGTTGCCCCACAAACGATGGGACATCGATGGGATATCGTGTCCTGCTTGTCCTATTATTTGCACATCACAGCAGTTGATGAACGCTAGTGAAAGTGAGAAAACTCCAACCTTTTTGGGCTGACTCAATTTCAAATTTCAATGACAGGCTAAGAAGAATAAGAAGTAGATCCATATTTAGCCAGTTATGATTAAGTTTAACATGCGCCTTAAGCGAGCAAGGCTATGGCCGTCAACTGCACACAAATTTAGCCAGTCTGCTACTAAGAAAGAACTGATTATAACACCCATTAACGCTTTGCCCGACCTGGGATTCAAACCCAGGAACCCAGTAGTTGTGCTAGCTACCACTAGACTAACGAGGCAGTCTTCATATCAAAATAATAATTTAAATTTAATCAGACCCCTTTGATATAAAAGCCTTTCATTTCAATGTGCGAGCAGGAAGGGTGTATATTAAATTCTTAGTTGCCTCTATTAGCGGAAGTAATACTTGGAATGAATATAAAATCATAGGTGTAACAGGTAATTACTACCTCTTTCTTCCTTTTCATGCTTAATTTAATTTCTCAATCAGCTTTGCTTGAAAGATAATAATATAATAATAGTAATAATAAGTTTATTTCTCCTAAAAAATATAACATGTTGAACAGATTTGAAAGCAGTTAGAATTAAGCACAAAAAAATATAAATGAGCAACTGCGCCCGAGCTAGGCTGAGCCTGTATTTCAGGTCACAGTTCCCTTCCCAGAGTTGTGAGCGGTATTAACAATTGTTGATCAATTCAGTTAAACATTTTTTTAAAATACAGAAATAATAAAAATGAAAAAGTCAATAATTTACATAAATCAATATAAATCATAAATTAAGTATGTTGGCGCCTTTGCAAAAAGGCTTCATTTGATTCACGTTGCAAACTAAACTGTTACCACAGACGAGAGAGAAGCGGTCTACAATTCTCTCTGGCGAAACGTCAAGTCGTTGCGGGTAGCCATAATGCCATATTGACTTGGGTGATTGTCAAGGAAGGTGGCGCGTAGCAAGTCGTTGACGGATCGCCGACGTCTGTTTTCTTAATTTAATTAAATTTGGTGCGACATATCATAAGTAATTCCGATGCGGCGGGTAAGAGCCTTTATCATAAGTGGGATAAAGAATCGCGCCCTCCACGAATGTAAAGCCAAGTGAGGAACATAACCAATGAATTTTTCAAGCAACAAGGAAAACGTTTAAACCTGCGAGCACAAATCATCAAGAGGGTACCCTCACAATATCATCGGGTGAGACCGTTTCTTTTCTTTTCGATAAGTAGGTCATCTGACTCATTGCTTAAACATGCCTTGTTTAATTGGTTTATGGGTGACATCATAATAAGTAAACCTTACTGGCATCGGAGGTTATGATTTAAAATGCACGATGGAGATCTCCAGTACCAATAAAATAGACGATATTTTGATAAAATAGGTTGTCGGCCAATAAGTTCAGGAATTATTAGATGCTGGCGTAATTTGTAAAAGTTCTTTGACATCTGGAGTTACGCGCTTGTCTGGTCCACATGTTTCAGTCGAAAAGAAAGTGTGTTTAGTCGAAATGTCACTGTTGTCCGGTTCATGCTTTACGATGATCGAAGGGACGCAGGTGCCCGGTTTATGATGTTTTTGTGATGACGTTGGTCGAGGGGACGCTGTTGTCCGGCCCGTACACTGGTATAGTCGTAGGGACGCAGTTGTCCGGTTCAAACGTTGGTATGGCCGAAAGGAGAGTGTCGTCCGGGTCAGATCCATTACGGATTGGTTGAAGGGATGTACTCGTCCGGTCCAGGTGTTAACTGTTTAGGGAAAGGTGCCGTCCGGGCCATGAGTGTTTGAAAGGACACACGCTTTCTTGCTGGGGGAAAGGTGCCGTCCGGTCCATGAGTGGTCGAAAGGACACACGCTTTCTTGCTGGGGGAAAGGTGCCGTCCGCTCCATGAGTGGTCGGAAGGACACGCGCTTTTTTTGTTAGGAGAAAAATGCCGTCTGGTCCGTGAGTGATCGAGAGAACACACGCTTTCTTTTGTTCTGAAACAGTTACAGTTACGATGAGAGTAATGTTTGTCATAGTTTGTCAGGATGGAAGAGCGGATGTCTTGGTGATTAGACATTGTTTGTTCCAGGAATACAATAACGCCCGAGGACGGTCGTATGTCAGTCTGGCCGTGTTGGCGCCTTTGCAAAAAGGCTTCATTTGATTCACGTTGCAAACTAAACTGTTACCACAGACGAGAGAGAAGCGGTCTACAATTCTCTCTGGCGAAACGTCAAGTCGTTGCGGGTAGCCATAATGCCATATTGACTTGGGTAGTTGTCAAGGAAGGTGGCGCGTAGCAAGTCGTTGACGGATCGCCGACGTCTGTTTTCTTAATTTAATTAAATTTGGTGCGACATATCATAAGTAATTCCGATGCGGCGGGTAAGAGCCTTTAAGTATAAAAAGTTGGTTTGATTTGATTTGTGTTGTGTTTGTGTGTGTTGTATTTTGGGTGTGAGTGCAGAGGATGTGTGTGTTGGAGGTCGGTGTGTTGTGTTGTGTCGGTGTGTTGTGTTGTGTTGTGAGTGTTGTGTTTTGTATGCACGGGTGCTACTTTTAAATATATCTTTTTTATCTTACAGTTTTAAGAATGTCCTCAGTAGTTTGGTAATCGCATTTGAGTAGAAACTCTAATCGTTTGGTTTTGCACTCTTGTTTGTTTAGTGTGTAGATGTTGAGTGTGGTGTTGAGTTTATTGTAAAGGAAAGGACCGCAGAAACAGAAAAATCTATGTGTAAAAATGTGTTTGAATTGAATGGATCGTGGGACTACGGCATTGCGACGTCGTTTAAGCACAATACTCCTGTCTAAAGGTGTGAGAGTGTGTTGTTTGAGGATCGTAGTTATAATGAAGTGTTGGCGGACGGTAGGTAATTTCCAAGATTGATATAATAGATGTGTAGGGTAATAAATGGGTCGAAAGGAGTTAACTTTAAGGATTGCCCTTTGTGCTATTTCTAGAGGAAGAAGAGTGGTTTTCGAAGCTCCACCCCAACATGTAATGCAATAGGTTAGTACCGATTGGCATAGTGCCTTGTAAACTTTTTTTATTATATCAATGTCGGTCACATGACGAAAGTTCTTAAAGACATATATTAGTTTTCTTAGTCTGGTCTGAAGCAATGATATATGAGTTTTGTAGTTCAGAGATGAGTCCAAAATAATGCCCAAATATTTCACTTCGGATTTCCTGATGAGTGAAGGACAATTACAGGTACTACCGTTTGTTGGGTGGATATAAGCAGAGTGGGATTTAAGAGTTAGTTGTGAGGGAGGTTTATTAGGACTTCGGATGCAAAATGGCATGAACATAGTTTTATCGGTGTTTAGGGTTAGAATATTTTGTTTTAGCCAATCAGACACCTTGTCGAAGCCATTCTGTGCCAGAGCGAAAGTTTTATCCCACGTATCTGAAGAAAAAAGCAATACCGTATTGACAGCGTAGGATATTATAATGCCCTGGTCCAGTTTTAAACCACAAAGATCATTTAAATAAATTAAGAAAAGTGTAGGTCCTAACACTGAACCTTGTGGGAGACCAAAGGAGATAGGAAGATTCGTGCTAATGTAGGAGTCTACTTTCAGGCATTGCTTACGACCGGTCAGGTAATCCTGAAACAATTTGAGCTGCAAACCTCTTATTCCGAGACGTTCCAATTTAGCAAGCAGAAGCGGGACAAACACCGTGTCAAACGCCTTGGCAAGGTCTAAAAAGATGCCAAGTGCTTTATCATCATCAAGTTTCCTTATAACATAGTCAGTAAGTTTGTGCACTGCATCCTCCGTTGACTTGCCAGAACGGAAACCAAACTGAGAGGAGGAGATAAAACTATTGCTTTCAAGATACCTAACGAGTCTGCTATTAATTATTCTTTCTAATATCTTAGATAGAGCTGGGAGTATAGCAATAGGCCTGTAGTTACGAACATTGTGTTTATCACCGGATTTGTAAATAGGGACAACAGTGGCTTTCCCAAGTAACACAGAAGTGCTGTATAATAGCTGAATCACTGTCCACATTAGATTCCTAAGCTGTACAAGCCTGCTGAATAAAAGCATTAGAGGCGCTGTCTCAGCTGATATAACTCTGATTTGGGCACAAATTAAACAGCTGTTAGCTGAATAACTGTAACTAATTGCATTATATCAGCATTATTTAAGCATTGTTAAAGGTAACAGCCACCCCAAGAGCTGAACATTGACTGATTATTAGAGTATGTGTTACTTTTTATACAGCACAATGGCCGATTAATAGAGTCTTTGTTACCTATTTTTCAGCACAAATAAGCACCAGGATATTTATAACGCTTTTATGGAGTTGAAAATTCACAAGTGGCGAAATTGTGAACAATTTTCAACATACTCCTTTTATTATTTTGATAAGTTTTTAAGTGAACCATTTTGTGACATTTTTGTGGTGATATAGGCAAAATATATTGTTTACGGTAAGTAAAACCTTGCTTTATCCTCCATGTGCGTAAAATTCGAATGGGAAAGAGAGTTTATTGTCAAATACTATATGAATATAGATGAAAATTTTCACGCGCTCTCAAAATATCACTGTTTACTTGAAAATTATAGTATTAAATAGGTTGATGATGTTTTATAAAAAAACAAAAATCTTTTATTTTTTATTTGTTATATGACAATAAGCTGTTTACGTGTAAAATCATTAATTTTTTAGTCATATCCAGTTGTTATTTTCGTTGACCAAACAAAGATAAATTGTTAATTTATTATATCGAATAGGTTTAGACCCTAAAAAATGGCAGACAAGCAAAGTGCACTGTTTTAATCACAATTAAATGGTATGGGCTGTTTAAGCATCCACTCGTGGTGCATAAATCAGTAACGAGCTGATACGAGTAGGTCTTGTGTGAAACAATTCAGCCACAGATTCATATAAAGCTTGATAGTGGGTAACATGTACGCAAATACTATAGGTAATCATCAGTCAGTGAACAATAATATATATCAGTGAACAATTAAACTCTCTGCAGGAATTTAGGGATCCGTGGATTTATTTTACAAAATTATACGTCTGGTGTGTCTATCCTTTTATTTTAAGAAATAATTATAAACTTTGTAACCCATTGCCAAATCCATGCCATGGCCATTGCGAAATTAGAAACAGGTTACAGTACGCGCGCGATCTTGCATAGGATACATGGTGTGGCGCGGGAGCATCTCCCCCACCCTCTACACACCTGGCCGCGCTATCCATTCTATCGGACTTACACAGTGATGCCAACTTAGCAACTTTATAGCTAGATCTAGCTATTATTTGGTGACAGACAGCTACAATTTAATGAAACTTGTAGCTAAACTTTTTAGCTACTTTTTTTAGCAACTTTTGAGGCTATCGAGATTCGTAAAGTAGGGTACCGAGTCTCGTAAAAAAATATAAAACTAAACTCGAATGAACTCGAATCTATGTTCATAGATGCTATGGTAGGTACAGGTCTCAGGAAAAGTGGTAAATGCTGCTATAACTGTGTTTTGCTTAAAGATATACTACAAAAAATGGGCACCGCTGAAAAATATTTTAATTCAACGAAAGATACTGAACCCCAGCCATCGACATCTTCTTCTTTAAATAATTAATTTTTAATTTATTTTTTATTCAATAACGTACACAACACACTTTTAACTCTCTTGTTAGTATTAATGAAAATAAAAATGATTGTCAGGAATTTACATTTCATTTTAACCTACTTATCTACTGTATATAACATTTAGCTACTTCTAGCAACTTTTTGGGGTACAAAAAACTGCCAATCTAGCAACTTTTAAAAATTATCTAGCTACTGGGTAAAGCTAGCAGTTGGCAACACTGGACTTACAAAGAAGTAGTCTGTGTATCGGACCGACGCGCGACGGACGCACGGATCGCAGTCGGATTTGTGTCGCGGATTGGAAATTACGTTAGGTACTGTAATTTGTGCACAGACGTATTCTTTCGATCGTAACCTACCTCATTCCAGTTGGTACGTCCTATTTCGTTTTATGCACGGAGCGTTGTTGGTTGGGATAGATAGGGAAAAAATACATTAGGTACATTATACTTACTAAATTATCATTTCTTTTCAGAGTAATGGCTTTTAAAATAGTCCAAACTATTGAGAACGATGTACCAAAACTGACCGTCGCGTAAACGCATCAGCGCTCCTTCCACGCCAAGCCACAAACAAATTCAGCGCAAATACCTACTAAAATTAGGGATTCCAACATCTTATCGATACCAATATTATATTATCCATATTTTGACCCAATTTAGTATCATACTACCATAGCACTATCTTTTAAAATTCGCTGTATTTTTGCATTGTCCACCTAAACCTGCACGTCCTTGTACACCAACATTTTTGAATACGGAACCCTCGCGATCTAAAATTCATTCGCTCTTGGACCACTATTCACAAGACGTTGTGTTATCTATATCACTGTTTAGTATTCTCAAGTTTTCTGCATTTATTTTTCGGCGTATTCCGCCAGTTCTTCGTTTATATTTCCACATAGCACAATGTCGTACTTAATGCTGGCGGCGATTTACTGATAAATACCTACAGGGCGCTGAAAAAATAAGTCTTCAAGATCTTATTTAACTGCATTAGCAGATTAATTGCCGACGCTAGTACAAGTATTCAGCTCTAACCGGGATCATGGGTTACATGTAAGCTAATTTATAGCAGTTTGCTGTATTTTAGCAACTTATAAGTTCACCCACAGTCATCATGTGGGCTATATAACTGCTATTATAAGATTTCGTGTAACAAGCTGATTAACACTAGTAAAGTTCAACTATGTGCAGCAATGCGCATTATATCATAGTTAATTGAAGTCACAGAATAACTGATTGCATTATATTAGCTCACATGATCTTTCTTAAAATGCAAGCGGTCTAAGGGTACACTTGTGGCCTTCAATTCAGAATATAGCTTAGTTTAAGTCCACAAAACGCTTAATTGCAGCTTACAGTACTATTGATTGCTAAAAGCTATATAATACTGAACTGTTTACCTTCATTAACGCTTACAACATTACAGTGTTGTCTCCGTGACGCATAATAGCGTTATTATACAGACGAAAGCGTAATTTTCAGCTATTGCAGTTCAAGTGTACTGTAATAAGTCTTCATAAATGCTAAAGTTACCGCTGTTACCTTTTGTGAAATCCTATAGTGCAATTTTGTGCTTATTGGGTTCTTAAGTACGTCCGGAAAGACGTCCTGCCCAAGGCAAACATTGAAAATGTGACAAAGGGGTGCAACAATAATTTCCTTAATGGCTTTGAGTAGTCTGTTAGATATTTTATCATGCCCGACTGCGCTTGAAAGTTTTAGTCCATCTATAAGTGTCAGAATCTCATGTTTATCTGTGTTTAATAATACAAACGAAGTAGTATTAGTGTGATTTGAGACAGAAAAATCAGTTGGATTTTGAACTGTTGTTGAGTTAAGAAGCCCATTGGCCAGGGAACTGCCTACATTGGCAAAGTAATCATTTGCCTGGTTCACAGATGTTTGAGGAGATTCACCGAGAAGGTCGGAGGAGCCTGACTTAGTTTTATTCGTATTCGTTATGGTTTTGATAACTTCCCAAAGCTTTTTATTGTTGTTGCTATTTTTGTCCAATTCAGTTCTGTCGTGTTCCCTCTTGAGTCGTTTCAGCAAATCATTACAATGATTTCTATATCTTGTGTATGTTAGTTTTAGTGTTTCATTATCGGGTGTTGTTTGTGAATCTTTATGGAGGCGATCTCTATTTTGAATACATCTAAGCAATCCCGGTGTAATCCAAGGTCTAATAATTCGTTTTTACGGGGGATTTTGGCAATCACTGTATTCTCATTTATCGCATCTTGTAAAACTTTTATAAGACTGTCCATAGCCTGATTGGGATCTTCTATATCTCTTATGAAGCTGAAGTCTATATTCTTAAGTTGTTCACAAATAGCATCGATAATAACTTTATTAATGTGAGATTGATGATGTTTCTTTTCGTGAATTTGATAAAGACAAAGTAGTACCGCGTTGTGATCTGTGATTGTGGAATTTACAACAAAGGTGTGTGATTTAAATTTAGTTTTAAGCAGGACGTGATCTAGACAGGTTTTACCTTGCCTAGTGGGAAAGGTGTGGGCTGGTAAGAATCCTCCAAAAGCTGTTGTGTTTAGGTATTCAGGTGCTTTGGTGTCGTGCGATTGTACTGAAATATCTATATTTATTCCTCCAATTATTGCAGCATTTAATATTTTTTAAGGTAGATAAGGTTGAGTTGAGAGATGTTTAAAAAAGGAGTCAAGTTATTGTATATATTGTGGTGTAATTATCTGCATGTTGACGTTTGAGTCATTAAGCGAGCGCGGACCATCTCTGTATAGATACATAGAGGTACAACAATGTCTAAATGTGCATAAAATATTTAACGTTGAGTGGGGGTTTAGTAAAGCTTGCGTGGTTGTCTTATAGAATCCTTTGATCGCACTAATTAGTTGTTTATTTGCATTTTGAATTAAGATGAGGCAAGGAATCTCATTCTTTAAGTTGATAAGATTGGTTTTTAGTGTTATTTTGCGTGTAATAATGTGAAGTGAAAGATATTTGTAAAACAATAAGGATATCACCAGAAGTATATAGTGGAATACAATTTGCGAAGAATGTGAGGTTATGTCGCTTACAAGTGTAACACGAATTAAATAGTTGGTCCATTTATTGTTTAGTGATGATGTGTTAGGTTTATGCGGTGAGTGATTTATTTTCTTCTGTGGGATTTCCGAAATTGGTATAGTGAAAGTAGTGTAAGTAGTGGTAGTGGAATAAGTGTTATGTATGTAATGTTTGTTTTTGTTGTATTTGGTGTCCAGAGTTAGTATTAATTTGTGTTGTTGTACAGACATATTTTTTAAATAAAATTAAGCATGCATTATTATAATAAAACAGTAATAATATGATAAACAATGAAGTGCAATACATGTACAAGAGATTTAGGGTTAGTCAAAGATGTCATGTCAAGAGATGTGGGTTCGTTTACAATTAGGCGGTAACCATTTATATGTCGACCATATAGTAAACAAATCATTTGAAATACTTAAATATGTTATCGACATTGGCAACATTCTTTCCCCTACTAGATTGTAGGGTTGCTCTCCTTAAGTGCCAAACTTCCCTAAACTGTGCGCGTCGCATTGAGATCTTACCCGCGAACTGCAGAAGGTCGTCGACCCAAAGGCCTGCCAATGCTCCGTCCACCGCCTTTCGGCAACCATTTTGTGAGGTCTCTGCTGCTCCTACCACCGCTTCCCTCATTTTACTATTCTTATAGTATGGTTGTTACTTCGTAACGTCCTGTCATTGAAGCTTAACAGGGTCATGGCCATGGGGTGGTAGCTATAATCAAGGGTTGGTGTTAGCCTCTCCACATTTCAGGTTATTTTCAGGCTCACTGCAGATAACATAAGCTTTTATGTACCGAAAAGTACAAATTTGAAATTGTACAGGGACAAAAAATAAGTTCTTGCCTTTACCTGTTCCGCTAATTATAATTTTTTTGTACTTTGCAGTACTATTTTTAGACATTTACTATATGAAAAGGCATAGCTATCTCTAAGGGGTGTTCCACACTTGTCAAGCTCGGCACTTTAGATTCGGCAGTATTTGTTGAACAACAAAGCCAACCTGTAGGAATACACATAGTCCTACCTTGTATCTACTTTTTTGCGAAATACATTTTTTCATCAAAAAGGAGGAGGAGGAGCTCGTGGCTTAACCTTAAAGATCGACCCGTGCGGCTGTAATTAATTACAGCCGCACGGGTCGATCTTTAAGGTTAAGCCGTGTTTGCCGAGGTTAGTTCGTGGATGGGTGACCATAATTACACACAGAATTTCCTCCGTGCCACGGAAAGCACGTTAAGCTGTTGGTCCCGGCTGTCATTTGTAGATCTTTGACAGTCGTTACGAGTAGTCAGAAGCCAAAAGTCTGACATCCAGTCTTACCAAGGGGTATCGTATTACCCAGTTACTGGGTTGTGGAGGTCAGATAGGCAGTCGCTTCATGTAAAATACTGGTACTCAGCTGCATCCGGTTAGACTGGAAGCCGACCCCAAGATAGTTTGGGAAAGGGCTAGGCAGATGATGAATTTTTTTCTTATAAATGGGTAAATTAAGTAGCCTGCAAAGATATAGATAGCTAGTCAGCATTCAGCATTACGGTCGTTCGTCGTTAAAAGGAATCTAGGACCTTCGACATACTTGTTGATTAAAATTGAAAGCAGTTTTTAGCTTCTCATGTAAAAAAGCTTGTTGTACATTTACAATATAATGCACTGACGCAAACGATATTGACTAGACTCTTGATGATTGCCAAACTCCTCGATGGATCATTTTTGGGTCAACTCGACACAATTCGAGATAATCCCCAGGGGCTTAACTAACTCATATCTACATGTTTTCGTTTTCGCGTAGGCGTGACGAACAGCCAAATCATGCCGACCCGAACATGTGTGTAACGCCCTTTATATTATTAGACACTTTATTATATTTTAGCCAAAATACACCCCGTGTTTGTAGTTTTATCTGAAAATTAATCGGACTGTTTCGTTTTGGCCTAGTTTCAAATTACCTTCTTAAATTATTTTAGTGTAAAGCGAGTGCTTGTGGGTTTTGCATGTTTTTGTAATGGAGTAAGTTCATATTTCGCGATAATTGTATCGCATAATAAAGTAGAAGTAGGGAAATTGACGGTCCTCATTTTCATCAGTGAGTTGTTTTGCTGTATTTAAGAACTTGACATATCTGAAGATTCTGGATGACGGCCTACGCAACCAAAAGAAGTTACAATCAGGTGATGATGCCAGTGAAATAGCAAGGCCCGGTACAACACATGCAACCTCTACGATCACCGTTGCAGTTTATCTGTAACGGAAGATCAGTACTTCAATCTCTTGAGATAAAAAAGATCGAACTCAAAACCTTTTCTGCAAACATACACATTACATAAACGATTTCCTTTGAAACACAAAATGCTGAGTTCTACTTTACAAGGAATATCTCCTGTTAGAACTGTCTTCAAACAATCAAAATAACACGTCATCTGATTCAACAGAGCGCTTTACTTCACCTCAAATTGTAGCACAAACTCAAATATTTGGACAAACATTCGCCATTGGACATTGCTAAGTAAGCGCCAAGAACCTACGTTGAGTGTGAAGCCATACAAGTAGCGAACATGTGGAACGATAAGTGGATCTTTTAAAAATGTTTAAGGAAATCTCTGGGCTCTATGTCGACATTTGGTGATATATAAATGCTGTTTAATGAAGGGGTCCCCATACCATAGTTGACACCATCAATTTTCCATAACGAAGTCAAAAAAGTACCAGTTTAATCTGATAGTTTTATAGTTATTTGTGCAACAAGAGAGCAAAGTTGGTTTTTGCCGCGAGTGTTGATTTTGAATCCCGAGTAAGCGAAGGATTCTATATTTGAATCACGAGCGTAGCGAGTGATTCTATGTTAGAATCCTGAGTGCAGCGAGGGATTCAAAGACACGAGATGCAAATAACTTTGGTCTCGTGTAGCACATACAACTTTTCACTTCAGCAGCGAGAACACTTTAGGAGATAAAATAATAAACAGGAATAGATTGAAATAACTATTTATCGTGAATCAAAATAATTAACATTGTAGGTAGAGGTACTGTTCTCGTCGCTAGTTTCACTCATATTTTACGATTATTTTAATATTTTTCTAACTTATTCAACTCTTTACGCCAGCCACGAAATTTTATTCCTGCTCTTTTATTTAAATTATGGCGTGTTCCGAAATAGCACCCATGATATTTTATTATTCAAAATATATTACGTAACATTATTTGAACTAGAAATAAATATTTACAGGTTAAGTATTAGTTTTATATGCAGTAAAAACTTATTTTCGTTTAAATACAACAATAAGTTAAAAATTCAATAAATTACATTAAAAGACATAATTATCTTTTTGCAAAATTTCTTTAGTTAGAACGAAATTCCGAACGTGTTTGTCTTTGAGGTCGAATTCAAAATAGGAACTTCGAAAGGGCTGGTCTTTGTCTCTCTCTCTCTCTCTCTCTCTCTTTCTAATGGCGGGAAAGAGATAGAGTGTAAATGTTTCGAATTGTATGATTAATCCAAGGCTGAATAAGATATTCGCGGCTTTCTAAAAAAATAATTAAAAAGTTACTTTGTCTCACTCAGTGAGCAAAATCGCATTTTGCTCACTGATTTCAGGCAGCAAAACCTACATGTTTGAGCTACTGAAGTGAAAAGGGTATTTTCACCAATACCTAAACTAAGCCTTCGTCGTACACGTATTAACTTCGGAACTTGCAAACTCAAGATACTGATACTGTTACCCTGCGTCATCCCACTGCTGGGCAAAAGCCTCTCCCCATGACTTCCAATTGTCTCGATCCAGGGCCAATGTAGACCACTGGTCGCTGGTCTTGTTTACCTCGTCCCGCCATCTTTTACGAGGTCTACCGCCACGCCTTCTGGCTGTGTCAGGGCTCCAGAAAGTGGCTATTTTCGCCCACAGATCATTGGGTATGCGGCAGACGTGGCCAGTCCAGTCCCACTTCAGTTTAGAGGCTTTGAGCTCTGAGCAACATCAGTAACAACATCAGTATTTGTGTATTGAAACGCAGTGTGGTATTGAGTACACGGTCGGTTAGTTTGACGCCTAGAATGCTGCGGTCCATGGCACGTTGGCAGACCTTTGACCTTTGAGTTTGGACTTTTGAATATTTGCCAAGGACCAAGTCTGGGATCCATAGGTCAAAATGGGAAGAATGCACATGTCCATGATTTTTCGCTTTGGCCACAAAGGCAGATTTCCCTTCATAAGCTCCTCCATAGACCAGTAGATCTTCCAGGCATTTTTGGTTGGTCTTGTGACTTCCTTGTCTTGCCTGGACTGCAAAGAGACTAACTGGCCCAAGTAGATGTTTTCATGGACATATTCCAATTCTTCGCCATTCACTCTGATCCTATGGTTAGTGGTGTTTGACATCAGTTTGGTCTTCGACCTGTTCATCGCCGGGCCAACCTCAAGGCTTGCATTACTGAGTTGGTTCAACATTAGCTCTAGCCCTTCCGTTGTGGAAGAGAATACGACAATGTCATTAGCGAAGAGAATATTGGTTAACCGCGCCCCACCGATTTCAATACCGCTGCTTTCCCAACTAGCCGTTAGCTTTTTAAACACTTCTTCAAGGGTGCTATTAAAAAGCTTAGGGTAAAGCGAGTCTCCTTGTTTTACGCCTTTTTCTATGAAAAATTATGGTCCGGATGTTTGTTACCTAATCGAACCAGTGCTGTTTTGATACACGTTACGGAGTAAACTGATGTAGGAGGGATAAACTTCTTGGTTGTTGAGAGCGTCAAATATAGCATAGTGTGTCAAACTATCGAAAGCTTTCGAGTAGTCGAAGAAGGCAAGATATATGGGAATATTGAACTCTTGATAGTTTTCTATTATTTGATTTATTGCGTGCAGATGGTTAGTAGTGGAGAGGCCTGATCGAAAACCAGCTTATTGAAGAGGTTGGTGTTTTTCGAACTGAGGTGAGATACGGTTGTCTATTACTTTAATGAAGGCCTTGTAGAGATGGGATACAAGACTGATTGGTCAATAGTTGTTGAGGTCCGACTTATCTCCCTTTTTTTTCTTCCCAGCTAAAACACTAGGAAGTGGCGAAGGGCGGGCGTTTTAGGGGACTGTCTCTTGTAATTTTGACGTTCAAAAATTGCTGATTATCAGCCTAATTTGACTAAATGACTTTTGATTTTGATTTTGATAAGCAGCAGTATGATATTGGAGCGGCAGAAACCATCCGGGAATATGCAAGTTTTAAGAATGGAATTGAACAAATTAGTTATTACGGGGAGAAGAGCAGGTTCGCCTATTTTCAGAATTTCAGTACTTATACCATCCTCACCGGGTACCCTGTTGTACTTCATTTTTCGAGTGCGGTGTTAACTTCATAAACTTAAGAACAGATGGAATTAATAAAGTTAATTTCGGCTAACACCAGAATAGTCCCACTTTTGTTTAACACAGCCAAAGGTAATTTCGTTCCCAGGGCTGCGAGACTGTTCGAAAGAGATACCGTGGCCCTGGAACACAAAGGGATTAGAAGGAACATGGATGGGTTTTACTCAGTCAAGTCTGACACTCCCTTCCGCTCCGCCTAGAGCGGGAGGGGTCATTTGATGATTTCCCATCCGAAAAAAAATCATCATCATCATCACCATTTCAGCCGTAAGACGTCCACTGCTGGACATAGGCCTCCCCCAAGTGTCGCCACATTGACATAAGTGGGGTTTTGCCATAATCGCCACGCTTGGCAGGCGGGTTGGCGATCGCAGTACGGTTGTTATAAAAGCACAGAGAACGCTGCTGCCCATTCCCTGGCGAAAAATAATAATAATAATAATTTCGTTCTAAAATATGAATCACTAGCTGACCGGCGCAACTTCGTTTACGTCACATTTTCCCCGTTTTCGCAACATTTTTCATTGCTGTTCCACTCCCATTGGTCGTAGCGTGATGATATATAGCCTTCCTCAATAAATGGGCTATCTACTGAAATGGCTATCACTGAAATAATTTTTGAAATCGGACCAGCTATTTCGGAGCCTATTCAATGCAAACAAACAAACAATCAAATCTTTCCTCTTTATAATATTAAGCTTAGATTACTTCACCAGGCTCTGTATGGTGTCGGACGTAAAGAATAGCACCATCCCATATCTTACCGTGGGTGTCGTAAGAGGCGACTTAGGAATTTTCCAGAGAATGGGCAGCAGCGTTCTCTGTGCTTTTGTAACAACTGTACTGCGATCGCCAACCCGCCTGCCAAGCGTGGCGATTATGGCAAAACCCCCCAAAATGTCAATGTGGCGACACATGGGGGAGGCCTATGTCCAGCAGTGGACGTCTTTTGGGCTGAAACGACGACTTCACCAGTAGCAAACCATCATAAACAATTAAATTAGTTTAGTAGTAAATATATAGCTAGCTATCCCTGATACGTTTTGGATCAGCTTACTCAACTTTATTTTTCTCAATTAAAGTCGTATTCTCCTGACCTTATCCAAATTTATTTGGGGTCGGCGCAGAATGTCTTCTTCTTCCATTTTTCTCTGTTACTCTTAAACACAGCTGTCAGACATCTCCATCATTTCTTTGGTCTTCCTCTACTCTTATATCCATCAACAATCATACTCAAATTTTCCTCATGACATTTGCTCAATTAAATCCTATTTCGCAATTTTTTTTCAATCTTGATATTTGAAACTGAACCTTAACTACAACCATACCTGCACAGTCACCCGCCATTTTAAAGACCAAACACTAGAAGATCAAACATAGGTGCCAGCTACATTCTAAATCACACGGAAGCCCGTTTGAGCTGCTGCCAACCTTACTAAACTAAATCGGATTTAAGCCTTTGGGACGCTAACGAATTTTAAATATGGGTAGTTAGCTCCCTGGTTTGTTAAAGAGGATTTCAACAGATCATATTGATTTACATTGTACGGTTGTACCGAGTATAGGGTACTCGGTAGAGTTTTATTAAGCGTTCGTTCTGTGTAAATATTTAATGGAAGATTGTGTGGTTGATGATTTTGTGTATGCAATTAATGTGAGGATTAATTTGTCTATTTTTTTAATTGAAAAGGATGATAATGTGATGTAATTTATGATATCATAGTAAAGCGTTCAGTAAACCGCGCACAAAACAAACAACAGGTTCAGGTTCACAGGACATAGATAGTTTTAGCCAAGTACTTCATGTTTTGTGAATCATTTTCAGTCCGGGCCCAGGTCAGCCGGTGAAGAAATAATCTAGCCAAATGGGGTTTCATCGACCCGTCCAAATACAATGCCAGTGTGGAAGCCCCTCTGCAGACTATGCCCTTCCTCCCTTGCACATCCTGCACACGCACAGCCACCTGCACCTTCCAGGATTTAAACGAAGCCAACGTCAGAGTGGTTGGGTTACATTTGAATCCATTGACACGCAAAGAAGAAGTCCGGTATGATTCTAGTGTCTCAGTCAACCACGATTATGAAAATTAGGGTCGAGCCCGCATGTCTATTATCCATATTGACACTTGCATCGAGTTGGGAATTCACATAATATGCTGATTTTCCTTTCAGCTTCTCAACAAAAAATCTGCCACATCTGCAATAACAAAAAACTGGTGACCCTCGATGATACAAAATTTAATAAAAAGATAAAGGCAATAAAATATTGTGGAGTAGAAAAAACAAATATCAAGAGTACAATATCAGAAAGATATCGTTTAGAATAATCGAATTTGGCAAAAAAGTTTTGAGGTCTGACCGTGGTGGGTTCGAAAAATATGTAAATATGGGATGCGATAACAGACAATGTTCGACCCCGAAATCAAAGGATGGGTTTACCGACATAAAAAAGTTAGTATATGTTATAGTTATTCCTTGAGAATTTATTAAGATATGTAGATAGTGCTGTTTTCGTTTTGTTTTGGACAAATGCCCTGACATGGATGAACAAGTTTTATTATAAAACTTTTGTGAAACTTCAAATGTATGTGGTGACTTAGTAGAAAATCTTTTGTCATCTAAATAACTGACTCTCATAACATGTCTGCTCTGTCTGATCTAGAAAAAATAAATTGAATGCTGTAAGTAATTAAAAAATATTTTTTAAATTGCACATTTAATTCATTACAACAGATCGCACAGGCAATGTTTAGTCACAATGGTACCTTTGGAGGCTGCACGTCTATTTACGGTCGCGCGGTGGATTATGATGGCCCACTCCCTGTAATAGAGAAGAGGCCACATCCCAGCAGTGGGAACCATATACCAATCATATCGTCCCTAAAAAAACTCTAAAAAAGTCGTTTCAGGACAGTAACGATGTTTTCGCCAAGACAGTATTTATAGGGCGGTTCTAACGTGCAGTCCAATTCATTAATGTTGCCCTAGGGGTGTGCTCGTCTATTTTTCTTCACACCTTCACTAAGAATGTCTTATTTACGGGACCGCGGGGTGAAATTCTATTCCACATTGTCACAGTACGTGTTTTATAGAGATACAAGTGGGTATTGGTATGTTTGGTTATGTTTTAAACAAAGTTTTCTTTGTGTAAGTAAGTTGTCGTTTTAACACAAAAAGACAACAAAAAATAGGATGAAGAATGGTGAGACGCTCTTGGCAAAAAATAATTAAAAGTGATTAATTAATCGTATTTAAACCTGCGGTTGAACAGAGAGGAGAGGAGATGTCTTGTAATTGTAGATAATACTGGTAATCGTCTACGCGTGAAATAAGGAAACTAACTCTACCCATCCCCTTATACTAAGTACATTTTCTCTAAGTAAATTAAATACACCACAACTTACTAAAAATACCTTAAAAGTCTTAAGTACAGACTACTACAAAATACCCCCAGCTTAAATACCAGTAGAACGGCAATAGCTTTATGGAAGGGATTCCCTTCTAGGCTTCATTTCCCCGACAGTAGGTACAATCTAGGGGTTTAACGGTATAATGTCTGATTACGGCTATCGATTTCAGCTCGAGGATATCGGATCTGATGTAATTGAAATGAGCAAGAGGCTTCAATAAGATGAATTGGAAAATGTATTTTTCATTTCTCATACTCGGAAAGTAGTGTTTATTTGATCCGAGTAGCGGGTGGAAGATGCTAGGTGAAAATATAAAAACATCAGACCTAATGACATAAAAACGAATCGCTTTTTTCTCAACTACCAAAAGGGAAAATGCTATAAACAAGTGATCGGTAAAAATAAAATCTCAGGTATGCCGAAGCAAATTGCAACATATTTGAATTTACCAAACTGTGAACAGTATACTATACATTGTTATAGAATAACGTCAGCGACACTGTTAGCCGATTCTGGGGCGAACTTGACCATGTTAAAAAGACTTGGAGGATGGAAATCCAGCACAGGTGCGGAAGGTTACATTGAGGATTCTGTCTAAAATAAAACTAAAATTTCAAACAAATTAACTGAGATAAATTTACGCCCCACTTCGCCACAACCAGCTACTTCAAGGGAGTCTGCGCCATGGATTCCACCGTCTAATGAAATACTGGAGTCTCCTACTTTTACAGAAATTCAACACAGTCAAATTTGTCATAACATATCAAACAGCGTAAATATTCCGAACAAAAATGTAACTTTATATTTCACAAATTGTTCAAATTTGTCAATTAATTTTAAATAGTTACTACTCATTTTACTGTATATTATAATATTTACAAAACAGTACTATTTTTTTCTTTCCTTATATTCGAAATAAAAAGTAGAGTGCTTAACATGGGTGAAAGACATCAATTCCTACTCGAAATACCTCGTATGGGAATTGATTCCTTTCGACCCTCGTGTAACAATCTACTATTGTGGGCTGTGTGTAGTTTGGATTTGTAGCTTTATGATTGGAGGTTAGGTTAAAACTCAATATTCCTTATCATTCGCTCATGGAACGATTTGCTAATGAGACATTTTGCTAAAGTGTCGTTTGGATAATAGGTCGTTTAGCTTTTAGGACCATTTGGTAATAGAACGTTTCGATACGGAGCCAGTTTTACCATATCTTACATAATTATATATCTTTCTCAAGAAGCAATAACCGTTTTGCTGTTTTCGATATCTACTGAGATAATATTATTTTTTCTGTTTCTTCCTCGTACCTGCATTTTAGACTAGGAGCAAAACAATCATCGTCGTTATATAAAACCTTCCTACATACAATAACTTGTCCAATCAAAGACCTAGATAAGGACTTGACCTAGAATAGATACGACATCCTAAACAACTGCAAACTATCATTTAACTTGAACTTTACACATGTTTACTTTACCCGGATCATTGATAACCGGGAATTTTGGACCCGAACGCATACTCAGTGTTAAAAGGGCCAAGTAACATAATAGGGGTGAATCAAAATACTGCCAGGTTAAATTACTATGCCATAAAGCCTTAATTAACATTTTCTCTTCACATTCATAAGTAGAGGCCGGGAGTGAAAAGCTTTTTATTGATGAAGTCAAATCTAAAAACAACGTCATCTTTTTCCAGTCGATAAGTGTGGTCTCACTCCCTTTGGCAATGCCTCAATGACTCCTGAACAAAATCTGTAGGCAACATCTAACGATTTCGTAATTTCTTTGAAACACTTAAAACATTAAAAACCTAAAAAAAAAACAATATTATAAGAGTTCATTTACATACAAATAAACATAACCAGCCGTTATAGCCATAAAACTGTTGAGTTGAACTGCAGTACTCAGTTCAAACAATGCAGAGTATTATGAACCAACCCGCACTGGGTCGGCGACCAACCCGCACTGGGCCTGCGTGGACTAACCAGCACTGGGCCCGCGTGGTGGATTACAGCCCACTCCCTCTCATAGACACGAGGCTTGTGTCCTAGCAGTGGGAACATTATAGGCTGATGATGATGTAGCTACTTTTCTTTTAATTGAAATTTAATTTATTATGAACTAACGGTTATTCTGGTGTACATTTTACTTAATAATGTAGTACGAAGAGATTTACAGCTAATTCTGAGTGATTTTTCGATTTGAATCAAATGATTTTAAAAGAGTAACCATGGAGTTTCTTGCCGGTTCTTCTCCATAGGAAACGACCAACCCGAACCGTGCACCTTTTCACGACGTTTTATAAGTGCGAGTAAATTTAATTTATTATGAACTAACGGTTATTCTGGTGTACATTTTACTTAATAATGTAGTACGAAGAAATTTACAGCTAATTCTGAGTGATTTTTCGATTTGAATCAAATGATTTTAAAAGAGTAACCATGGAGTTTCTTGCCGGTTCTTCTCCATAGGAAACGACCAACCCGAACCGTGCACCTTTTCACGACGTTTTATAAGTGCGCCATGTAAAATAAAATATTTAGATTTTGATTGTAATGTATTATGGCTCTTAATAATATTCCCATCGTTGAGACATAGACCTCCACTCTTTGAGAGGGAGTGGACCAATATCCATCACGCGGACCCGGTGCAGCTTTGTGGCTTACGTATGGGTTAGATTTTGTTGATTCTAACTCACGTAGTTTTATACACATTTCTTCATGAGATGCACCTAAATGCAATAGAGACTCAACAAGGCAAAGGCAAGCAGACCCGCTAAAAAAACATCTGATCTTTCATCTTAGGCTTAGACGTCTCGCATTACTTTGGCTACAAGAGAATAATAGTGTCGTCTCCAGTTCCAGTTTATTTACTGTTCTCCCACGCACTATCTCGTGCCTAGTAGCGAAAGCCTATTTATCTGGATAATGTTGCAATGATACTGTACATTTTCTTGAGAACATTTCAAGCCATATCATCTTATATTCACATGTTTTTAAAGTGTAAAGTCGGATGGATACTTGAATTAGTTGGGAGATAGCATTTTTAAGTATGGGCTGCATACTCATAGGAATAGAAATGTTCTAAGATCATATTTCTCTAAATGAATAAGACAATATAGACATCTCAACAGTATGGGGAGCAAGGCTTGCATTTATGCAGTCTGGTAATGTCTCATAACGAACTTAGGTAACAAGAGGTAAGCCTATTATCACTAACAATCAAAGCTTCTTCACTCCTAATAAAAAACAATCGCCAAATCCGCGATCGACCTAGCACCATACGCTGATTAGCTGCGTTAACAACAGCAAGACCAACAAGGTCCTAGATAATGAGACATTAAATCAACGATAACGATGCTGGAAAAGTCAAAAATGAATGGGGAAGACCGAAAGCTAATTGTAGATGGCGCGATTATAGCAAGGTCTCAATCTGACCAATGAGGTCCGGCTATTTCGAAATATAAAATTACATTACCGGATTTTCAACCAATGACAATGCTGGAACCAGGTATACTAGCGCCATTAGTTTCATAGTTGCCATCCACTTTGAAATGACACAAGCATCACTTCAACCAACTTATGTATCAGCTGGCCTACCATGACGTCTTAAAGCAGTATTGTTTTACTCTTATTCCAGTGTGGGAAGAGACGGAGCTATACAAGTTGTCTAGCGCCATCTCTTTCCCACACTGGGAAAGGAGTAAAACAATAATGTTATAAAACATCATGGTAGGCGACCGGGACAATAGATTAACGGTTACACGTACGAGTGTTCGGAACACTTTGAAAACGATCATCACCGTTTTCTAGGTCTCATCTCCAAAACCAAACTCTATAATTTGATACAGTATGACCACTTTAGATAAAATATGTCCCGATGAGCCCTCGTTTCGCCACTTCCTAGTATTTAAGCTGAAAGTGGCGGCGTAAGACATGGACTTAATCAAAGTAGAGACGAGCAGATCGGAGGGAAAACGTGGGGAAAAAATCTACATCGCGACTCGCTTCTCTCCTGTGATTGGTCGAATCCTGCACATTTACGCTCCGCTCTTCTCCGCTTTGGTGGAGGCTTGAGGCTAACCAGCAACACAGCTGTCACTTAAGAATTTACAGATGACAATAACATCTCCAAATATAAGAAACCAAGTAAGTTAAACGTTGTTTTAACCCACTTTCAGTTATCACCTCCATTCCCTGAGGACTCCTAACAATTTCTTTGATTCGGTTAAATAAGAAGTTGAGGCAAAACCGCGGGAACTCAGTTGTTTTAGTGGTTAAGTTTCTGTTACGGTTTTTCCGCGTCCCTGGACCACTCCAGGGACGCGGAAAAACCGTAACAGAAACTTAACCACTTTAAATACTCACATGTCCTAAACCCCACGGTTTAGGACATGTGAGTATTTAAAGCGATGAGGTATGTTGGTTTTTTGTCTCACATTCGAACTCAAGACACGCCTCTGATTTTTTGGATTTATTTGCGTATTGTATACAATCCTCACGATGTTTTCTTTCAGCGAAGCAAGTGATAATTATAATTATCACTTGCTTCGCTGAAAGAAAACATCGTGAGGAAACCAGCGTGAGAAATATTTTTAAGCGGTATATACATATCCCTCAAAAACTTGAATTTACAGCCAAGTAAGAGGCCCATGGTTGGCATTAAAACTCTGACACCAGCTGGCCTACCATGACGTCTTAAAGCAGTATTGTTTTACTCTTAACTCCAGTGTAGGAAAGAGACGGAGCTATACAGGATGTCTAGCGCCATCTCTTTCTCACATTGGAAAAGGAGTAAAACAATAATGTTTTAAGACGTCATGGCAGGCCAGCTGGTTAGTAACTAACCACACGATGAAGAAGAAGATCTACGTTTTTTCACTTTTCTGGCTTCGAGCTGAACATAATTACAGTCATATTAGGTACTTTAAAAATCTTTACGAAATACCCAGTTTTTATTTAAGCTTCAACCCAGCAATGAATGTATTTCTCCCAAGTCATCAGAACAAAGTGATATGTTCTTGGATAGTTTATTTACATAACATAACATAACATCACGCCTGTAATCCCCGAAGGGTTATGCAGTGGTGTACCTAATAGTACACCTACATTTCGCCAGTTATGTTTAAGTCCCATATAATAGGGGGCGAGCCTGTTGCCATCAACTGAGCACAAATCCAGACTCCGTGGCTGCAACTATGAAATTCCTGATGGAAAAACCCATTAACAATTCGCCCGACCCGGGAATCGATTACCAGAACCACATGCTCAGCAGTCGCGATTGCGGCCATTAAACCAGCGAGACAGACAGAAAGTTTATTTAGTAATAATAATTCATAATTTATTATCTCTTCACAAAGTACAAAATTGTCTCAGCTGTATTCCACCTCTGTGAGAAACTGGTGCCTGATATAGGTTTTTTTTGGGACAAACCAGTGTAACAGATCGCCAGGCCTTCCACGGCTAGAATTAGAGTCTAAGTTAAGCAATTTGAAAAAAATTAAAACTAAGTAAGAGTTAAACAATATACTGTATCTTAATGTGTTGTCCTGTTAAGTATTTTGTGTGTACATAAATAAATAAATAAATCATCATCATCATCATTTCAGCCGAAAGACGTCCACTGCTGGACACAGGCCTCCCCCAAGTGTACATAAAGGGGGTTTTGCCATAATCGCCACGCTTGGCAGACGGCTTGGCGATCGCAGTACGGTTGTTACAAAAGCACAGAGAACGCTGCTGCCCATTCTCTGGCAAGTCCCTTAGTCGCCTCTTACGACACCCACGGGAAGATATGGGATGGTGCTATTCTTTACGTCCGACACCATACAGAACAATATATAAATGCATAAATAATAAATAAATGCTTTCTAATAATAATAATTTGATCACAAATAAAATAAGAAGCAATAACAATAAAAAATACATCCTACAATTATGCAGAAGTTACTGAGTCATGTAGTGATTTAGTTGTCGTAAGACACGATACTTCGAAAAAGCAGCGTATTCCGAACTACTCTAACGTATCGCTTTCACAGGGTGTACTTGCACCCCTAAGTGAGCACTAACTTGCTCCTTTTACGATACGAGTAAGTAATGATTAAGTTGGAAGGTGCTTGTATCGATCACATGTTTTTCACCATTGGGGTAGAATTCCCCAGCAGTGTGTACTATGACATACATATCATCATCTGCCTAGCCTTTAGATGTCATTTGTTTGGCAAATCGACATGGGGGATGAGATGGGAAGGGGCTGAGATGGTACTAAATGTGCCAAAGATCTATAAATGACAGCCGGGACCAGTGGCTAAACGTGCTTTCCGAGGTACGGAGTAAACTTGGTAATAAATAGGTGGACGCCCATCCACGGACCAACCTAGGCAAGTGCGATTTATATCTTATTTAATCTAGGCTAAATAATAATAGTGGTACTACTGATTCCTATGTCTTACTATATTTTTAAATAGTAAGACAAATAAATCACTATTATAATTAACAAGAAAACTAGTTTATTTGTTCCATTTTCAACCTAATACAACACCTTTGTCGATGCAGCAAACTATCTCCTCCCTCTCGGAATATAGTCTGTCATCCCTAGAGACTAGTCGATACTAAATCGAGTGAAAAATACTTTTCTACAGAGCTTGAGGGTCATATAACGGGCTAACAAGTAACTCGATGCGATGCATTTCAGTTTACAAGTGCTATCAGTTCTAATAGGTTATACGAGAATATCTGCCTTGGGTGAAGCCTATAGAGTTGCTTTTTAAAACAAAAATTTTTTCTTTAACATATTCCTGTTTCGACCGGATTGGACGAAACTCAGCGGCCGAAATACCATTCAAAGTCCTATGCGTTTCATTGATGTAACCAAGATCTAGTAAAAATATTTTGATTTAAAAGATTTTGTGGAGTGTCTTGTCCGTTTTACTTCGTATACATAATTATCACCTTGAAATGAGCCACTACAGTATTTTCACAAGTAATTATGCCTTGTGCCTGGGACTATTATAGCTTCATCCTTTTGTGTTTGACATTCAAAAGTGCCTGAAATTAATCACTTTGCCCATCGCTCTTGGGCATTGGACTGGAGTTTCCTACAAAACTGCTTAAACGCTACTAACTAACTTTATTACTCATTAAACGAATATTTTACGGATAAATTTAGTAAAAATACATAAATATGTAAATAACAAAAAATATAGTAAATGAATTACTTAATTACAAATATATTTAAATAAATAATGAATGAATAGATAGACTTGAATACATAATATTAATATAATAAGTAAACGGAAATATAAAATAATAAATAGGATACTTAAAAAATACTTCGAAATTATAATAATTGTAATATTTGTAATAATTGTATAATTACTCTTCTTTTGACAAGGAAAATTAGGGAAGTACTCTTCCTCTCTCTACTTATTTAAAACTTGCTGTGCCCGACAGGGTCCATTATTTTTTATTCAACCACCTGTAAAATGTGGATGCAATAAATGATTTGATTTGATTTGAACTGCAATACCCACACAAAATGTATGGAAAAGTAGGGTGCAGTCAGCGCACACAATATGGCAGCATGGATGCGTATCGCCGCCATTTTTACGTTCCAAGTTATTTCAATTTTAACAGCCCTGAGCCCACCGATAACGATATGCACAATTTTATGGCAACATTACGCTTTAGATGATCGATGTGTGGAGTATCGATACTTGAAATTGATTAAATATTTAGTATCGATGTGTAACTTGATTTATGTTTACTGGGTACATAATCTTCTAATTTATAAAAATCTCGTGTCACAGTGTTTGTTACCGAAATTCCTCCAAAACGGGTTGACCGATTTTTATGAGTTTTTTTGTGTATATTTGGTAGGTCTGAGAACAAGTCTGAGGTAGGCTATTTTATACCCCTAGGTGACAAGGGTGGTTAATTTCCACGGGAACGAAGTCCCGGCCATCAACTAGTATACTTACATAATATAATTTCGTTTTGTAGTGCGCTGGATCAAGTTCGAATGGTACTAGAAACCTCATGTTTTGTAGATTGAAACAGTTTTGATGATATGTTAAGCAACTTTACTTAGAACTTAAACTGTGGCCTAGATTGCTGTGCCGAATATGAAACCGAACCTTATGTCGACCTCTTACAAACTTGCTTGTCGCTGATGCACACATTTATTGTTTTCTGGCTTCAAAGAACGGAATTTTGAATGAAACTCTGAGTTTAATTACTCCAAGCGTGTTTAAATATTTGGACACAAATTATTGTAATAAAAAAATAGAAGGTTCATGCTTTTCTTAAATTATAAAGGGGACAGTAAAAGTGTAAATACGTCACCGAAGACAATTCCCATGGGTGTTGTTTAAGAGTTCTGTTTTAGTCTTGTCTCCTTTGGTTTAGATTAGATGAAGGATATCGAACCAAAATGGTTAGTTATTATTTCGCAGTTGTTAAATCACTTACAATAATTGCAAATAACTTAAAATCAACAGGTACAATGATGTATTATAAATAAACGCATTATGCATGAACATCACGGCATGCACTCAAAAAAAGCGTTAATACCTATCGGTAGCTAGACAGCTACTAAGACTCACGAAGAGAGGGAAGGAAAATTAAATGTCATCTACATAATTCCTGTTGTTAGAGAGAGATAAATATATTTTTTTAATTGCGTTGTCAGTCTGTGCTCCATTCTCGGCACGTGACATACCTTAGGCGTCAGCCGCCATTAAAGGCATCAAAGAAATAAAATAAAATATATTTTTTCTTGATAGTTACGTATGAAATGATCTTTTTTAATCTTTCACAGTTGCAGTTTAATTACGACATTTTCTAAAAATACAGGACGGCATTTTCTTTTGTTATTAAGAGAACTTTTACAAGTAAGTTATTTTAATATCACGTACAGCCGCGGCACTGGTTCGTACGTGACTAAATGACTTTCCGGCAAGTACCTTAATTTCATCTTGCCACTACAGAGCCCGGGCAACGTATCTATAGTTTATATATCATCGGGTATAAATAATTATCTTACATCGTAGGCATAAAAAACCTTACAGACGATTTTTTTTTTCATATTCATTTATTTAAATTTTGAACAGAATTCGTTCTAAAAGAGTATAGAGATGTAACCGTACTTCAACCCACCCGACCTTAAACAATTCGATTTCAATAACGCATTGTAATCGATTCAAACCACGACCGAACAGTCAATTTGCATGAATGAAATCGATTGGGAATGTCTAAAGTCCTGTCGGATGGATGTCGGGGTGAAAATGGTGCGAAAAAGAAACTGCTACCTAGACTTGTAGTGTTGCTAGATTTCACTATTTGTGAGAAAAAGGGAACTTTGGAAAAGTGAAATTCAAAATTCTTGTTTTCTAAAAATACATTCTGATAAAAATACCAGAATGTATTTTTAAATTGTGCATTTATTATTTTGCAGTTGCTAACAATTTTTTACCATACATATAAGATTGAATTGTCAATGAAACAATAAAATAGGAAGATAAAAAAAAACATGGATATCGAATTAATGTCACGCTACCCATATCAAATTACAATGATTGACATTTAGAAACACTTTATCTACCCATCAGATAGAGCATCGCAACTCCCAATTTATTTCAACACAAAGAAAATGGTAGACGTACATTTTAGGGTTATTTCAAAATTCGATGCGTTAACCCTCAGCCGTCCAATCGTCGGACATTTAGACAGATCCCTGATTGGGTTCTCTGTATTTTCTGCTTTGTACAGACGGACAAAAGCGGCACGAAGAAAACTGGAACTGCCAGGTATATCGGCGTGAAGCGTTTCAATGGAAATTGTGTTTCTATTCTCTCGGGAGTCGTACTAATTTCAATGGTTCGTGCCATGTTCGTGCTTACATTGGCAGTAACGTTTGATGTACATTAGACGGGGCATTTTGTTTAGTATTCTAATTTCGTTCTGTGTGGGCCCACCTAACAGTGTATGTGGGATTGTGTTCTTTTAGTGGGTGTGGGTTTAAGGATTTGCGAAAAGGCACTTTTGTAAATGTGTCATGTGAATTTGGCTTATTCAAAAACACGTGCTAAGTTTTGAAACACAAAACATACTTAAATACTTAAGTAATGAACAATCACGACATTGTGTATTTAATAAGGTACACAAGGCGACACATACTATACATTTCCTGTATAACATGGCCTCGCTTCGTATAGATTTTCAATACAATGAGAGATCCGTATAAACTGGTTTTTTTTATATCTCGATTGGTTGCCGTACTTGCCGTGCGTACCTTATTAAATAACCCTATTTTTCTTTTTTTCTGTGAAAGGGGAACTCTGTTACCTGTCTCTGTGAAAGTAAGCTACCATTTCTTACACTCATCGCTCAAGTAAGTCGCGTAAAAGCCTCCTTCCCATTTTTAAAGATTTTTCCTATTGTACGTACCTATTTACTTTAAAACAATAGAATTTCTTATACATTACACAATGGAACGTAAGTCAGTAACATTAAAGAAATGGAACTCGTTAATTACAGGATAATGGAGTGGTCCTTAATTATTAATTAATTATCGGTACACGTCGTTTGCAGGGCTGGGACACAATGGCCCAGTCATTTGTGATGAGTGTTCATTGTTGTTGCTGAAAAGATTTCCGCGCCCGAAAGAGAGGGAAATGATTAATAGTTCCCGATAATTGAACTATTCGAGTGGTATCGATTAGGAAGGATCGATTAGCGATTGTTTCCCCGCACTATGGGGACAATTGCAACGAACAATGGATTTATACTTTTTTGTTGTAAATGTCGCGACCTTTGCGGACAATGGTTTTTAGTTTGTGTAAATGACAATGGTTTTTAGTTTGGGAAAATGACAACGGTTTTTCACTGAAACATAGGCGTTTGAGAGTCGTTAATAATTTATTATTTTGATAGAAATACGTTGCTAATTTATAGTAACCAAAGGGCGAGCCTTTTTCATGGGGAAGAGGAAAAAAACTGAATGACATTCTATGAGCATTATCGGTGATGAAAAAGTATGAAACGTAGGTACCTACTGAATAGAAAAGCGAAAACGTTTGTGAATCTTATAAAGAATGAAAATAAAATCGAATGAGCTGGTAAGAGATTTCTAACGCTGAGTTTCTTTGCCTTCTCTCACAGCACTACCTGTAAACGGATTGACATTATTTACCCTACTAGAATTGTGTACGAATAACCCACTGTCGTATTTAACTTTTTCCATCTACATCGTGAAGAGAGATATTTCGGAATCCACCAAGGGTAATAAACAGATCCAAAATTCAGAACTGCCAACATCCCAAATCGAAAACTTCCAAATTCAAATTCTATAATAAGCCAGCCAGTCATCATTATTATAACGGAGTTAGTCACACACCCCCGCTGAGTATAATCCTGGACCGAAACATTTCACGGGCCACAACACACCGTAATGTAAACTCCGAAAACTTATTGAATAGGAAATCAGGGATCCAATAAAATGCTGTCAAACCCAACGTATGTGATGAGACAGGTGTACAAACGTAATCTTTACTTTTCTGTTGGTATGACATGGGTGAGATTATTATGGTTATGTTGGTAATTTGGTATACTTGCTACTGAAGTGATGATTGTGTGTTGTTTTATTTTTAGAAAAAGTGACGATTTATTGTAGTTGTCGTATTGGCTGTTAATTTCATGAGCATTGGTAGTAAAAGTTTTGTTTTTCATTTTTGACTTTAGTAAATGGATACATACAGTATCATGCGGATGTGAACATAAAGTAGGTACGCTAGCACATCAAGCTAGAACAATCGGTCAAATTTCTTTAATAGATTTTCCCCTTATCTTTAAAGATTATAATATAGTTCAAGATTGATTGGGAAAATTTGACAGTTTCCGGTAGCTTGACCTGGGTGGCGTCTGTACATAACAATCGTTTGTTATTCTTTATTGTGGGTAAATGTAATTTTGTATTTTTGAACGTTGTTGTTATTAGCACTTTCGTTTGTCGTCGTTTCATTTGTTTATTTTAAGTTTTTTCACGATATTAGTTTCCAGAATATGATTATAAGTAGTTTTCACATGTAGGTATGTTTACATTTAGGAGTACAGTAAACCAATAATTAATGCTGCCATTTGTTACTGAATTGTTGTTGTGAGTTATTGATTTTCGGCTTGGATAACACTTTTAACGGTATAACACAATGCACGCTTTGTTACCGTGGCATAGTGTACCTACGTCCATAATAAATATAACGAAGTAATTCTATCTGTCAGTAGGTAAGCTAGATAGGGTAGGTAGGATAGGCAGGGTAGACAGGGTAGGCAGGGTAGGCAGGGTAGGTAGGGTAAGTAGGTTTTTTTTTTAACACCTTATAACGTTTACCTTATCCTACGAGTAAATATCTTGTCTATAAAACATTTACTGAATTGACCAGGTGCTTTTTTTTCAATTCAATTTACACTTCGAAACCGTACATAAATGTATCTTGCTCCTTTTTCCAATTAGTTAAACACATGACCGCCATTTGTAATGAATTTTGCCAGATAAAACATGTGTGGAACGCTTGGGAATTTTACTAATACAAGTCAATTAATGAAGTAATTTTCAGAAACAAGCAGCACTTTAATTCCAGTATTAATTATTAGGGAAAATGATCAAAATAATAACGATTAATAGAATTTTATAATTATGTTCCATGAGTTCCAACATTATAAATATACTGCCCAAAATATCCCAATTCAGTCAAACAGGTACATAATTCTTAAAAATTAACCACGACGTATAGTACAAAAGCTTGAAATTGTGAAAAAAAAACGATATCGTTTTAATAATAACACATATCTGCATATGACACTCATTAGTATTAATGTGCAGACAGTCTTTTTTTCCACAATTAACAGTCTAGAATCATCATCTGCCTAGCCTTTCCCCAAACTATCTTAGGGTCGGCTTCCAGTCTAACCGGATGCAGCTGAGTACCAGTATTTTACATGAAGCGACTGCCTATCTGACCTTCACAACCTAGTAACTGGGTAATACGATACCCCTTGGTAAGACTGGATGTCAGACTTTTAGCTTCTGACTACTCGTAACGATTGTCAAAGATCTACAAATGACAGCCGGGATCAACGGCTTAGCGTGCTTTCCGAGGCACGGAGGAAACAAATCAACAGTCTAGAATACCAGTAGATTATAATGTAGTGAATCTGGCAACTGGCATTCAGCTGTCTTGCTAGTGTCAGACAGAATGTCAAAAGCAGCTGTCAGTGCTGTCACTGTCAAAAGCACGCAACAAATCGCAAAAGATTCAGAACTCGAGAATGTAGAGCAACGAAAGTTAAAATGATTGGGTATCCCGTTAGATCTTGTATTCGTGTCTTAGAAGTGTTTACAATCACCGCACGTACAGACCACCGCCTTTTATAATAAACATTTAACATGGACGACTATATTAACGTTATAGATTTTATATTTCTAAACCTTGCATTCGCAGTAACATTTACCGGTGTTATTATTAATAATTTTGAGAAATATGTCCCTGCTTTTATTATAAAGGGATACAGGTATGGGAGCTTCGCCTACCAAGGCGATGACGCCAATTTCCTGCAAGTTATCGAAATACCAAAGTCGTACTATAGACATTTTTATTTATTTTCGACATTATTTAGTGCTTCTATGTTGTCCTACATGTTTGTGGTCTATTTCTTTGGGATAACTGTTTGTTTTCCTGTACATTTCGTGTTGAAGGTGTTGCTACAGGAAAATGAGCCATCTGGTAAGTAATCTTAGTGATATAATTCATTATTTTACTAGAGAAAAACAGTATGGCTAAATCTAGTGTATCTTTTAGAGCAACATATAGACAGATGTGAAAGGAAACCATGTCAAGACCTTTCACTAATCAACTATGTCAAGACCAGTTAGGAAGTCTTTTATGTGCTAGGTACAAACTCACCTGGTAATCACTCAATTTATTTTTACAACCGCGCAAAGCTAAAGTTATAGCTTAGAGAGAAAGGAGAGGCGGTAACCCAATAGTTGGCTGATCTAATAGTCTAACAGTAGTTTTAAGATAAACTTATTAAGGTCATGTCAGGTCAATCATTCATTTAAATTAACGGTAATTTATAATTTACTCTAAAAATCTTTAATTATCATTTGAATTTAAAATTAATGAGTTAAGACTTTTTATTCTTTGATCATGACTTTGATCCATGACTTGTTGTCTCAAACTCAAAGTTATATTTTTATTGCACACACTAGGATAGGTCAGGAGAGCGATGGCCTGACATTAAGTTTGACCTTATTTATTTTTTTGTACACTGTGGTAAACTTCAAAAGACCACCGATCTTTGGGGGGTATGACCGGGGAGTGTAGGATAGGACCGTAGTACCTCACTAAAACCAGCCGCCGGTGGTGACCAGTCGCACTTGGGAGGAGACACCATTTCTGCTCAAAAGACCTGTCCGGAGATCCCTCCGTACAATTCCTGTAATGGCGCAACCCTGGGGAAATCAACTTTTAGTACCTACTCAACAGTTAGAACATGGCGACACTTCTAACTACACATTTCCAGTATAACATAGCCTTGCTTTGTTTAGATTTCCCGTATCAGAGAGAGCTGCAATACTGGTTTTATATAGCTTGGTTTACTCTTTAAGTTACAACAGACTCATTAATAATGTAAAGCTTGTAGTTAAGATTGTTTGTATCCAATGAGACTTGGGGCCCCTAAGGTTTGACATAATAGCAACTATGTTTCAACACTTGTCATTGCACATATTAAGGTTAAGGCATATAAAAATATTTGAAGGAAAAAGAAACACTCTGCCTAGACCTGGTCAGCCATTATACATACATATAAGCCTCATAGCATATAAACTTTAATTTTATCAAAACTAATATTATAAAGAGGAAAATTTGATTTTTTGTTTGTTTGTTTGTTTGCATTGAATAGGCTGCGAAACTACTGGTCCGATTTGATTCTTTCAGTGTTAGATAGCCCATTTATCGAGGAAGGCTTTATATCACGGGACGACCAATAGGAGTGGAGTTTAGGGTTTTCGAGGAATTAAACACGAATAGGTTTTTAACTCTTTAATCCAAAATGTGATCCCTTACATAGTAAAACACATAAGTGGTTTAGTGGTACTCCTCTGCCAACCATCATATTATTTAGCCAATCACAATGCAGTACAAAATCCATCAGGTCGGCGCGAGGAGTGCTACGTTGAATAAAACTATTTCGCCGTGTGGCTATGCCTCAGTGCGATACCCGACTCCACGCAGGTATGTTGTCGGCGCGGTGAGATGGCTGGCGCGCGCGCCGTAAATAGCACGGGCTCGTGGTCAGCGCCTCAGTAAGCGGCCGCGCTCCGTCCCAGCTGCACGTATGCTCCTAGTATGTAGGTCACTACATTACTCCCCGCCAGCGAAGCGTACGGGTGGCTTTGATAATCTGCCTGATCTTGTAACGTGTGCGTACGTTGGTGTGTCCTCTTTTCCTTCATCTGTGTCTAGGTAGTAGGCTGGTTTCAATCTGTCTATAGATATGTTTGCGATTCTGTTTGCCAATTGCACGTTGAAGTATTTTTCGTACCGCTCGATCACCTTATGCGGTCCGCTGTAAGTTGGTGTCAATGGCTTGCGGACTGCGTCGTTGCGAATATATACATGTGTGCATTTGTTTAGGTCGCCATGCACGAACACCGCCCGATTTGTATTGCTTTTCCTTTGTACCTGTGCCTTCTTCAATGCTTCGGTTAAGTGGCTCAAGAAGTGTGATGGTGAATTATTCGTGGTGCTGGGTACTTCGCCGTAAAATTCCCCTGGCAGTCGTAGTGTTTGCCCATAGAGTAGTTCAGCCGTGCTTGTTCCGATGTCGGCTTTGAATGCTGCGCGTAGACCCAGTAGTACGGTTGGTAGATCGTAAGTCCAACTAGTTGAATTTAGTTTGGCAGCTAGTGATGTCTTTAGCGTTCGGTGCCAGCGCTCAATCATGCCGTTGGCTTGAGGGTGGTAAGCTGTGGTGCGATTTCGATGAATGCCCATGCGATGCATTAATTTGTTGAATAGTTCCGATTCAAACTGAGTGCCGCGGTCTGTTGTTATAGTTGCTGGGCAACCGAATCTTGCTATCCAGTTTTCATACATAGTATTTGCTACCTTTTCTGCGGTTATTTCGTCGATAGGATACGCTTCTGGCCACTTGGTTGCTCTGTCTATCATAGTCAGCAAGTACCTGCAGTTATTAGATATTGGCAGCGGTCCGACTATATCGACATGTAAATGTGCTAATCGGTCGACGTGTGAGTAATTCGCTATCGGTGCTTTGGTGTGGCGGTGAACTTTGACTCGTTGACATTGATCGCAGGCTCTTGACCAATCACTGACATCTTTCTTCATCGATGGCCAGATGTACCGCGTTGTAATTAGTCGCTTGGTCGCTCTCACGCCGGGGTGATTAAGTTCGTGAATTGCTTGGAATGCTTGTTTTCTGAACGCAGCTGGCAGGTAGGGACGAGGCGATCCCGTGGACAACTCACAGTTGATTCTTATTGTACTTCCAGGTATTTTAATTCGCTTAAAAACGCAGCGATCGCTATTCTTCATTTGTGTTAGCTCAGTGTCCTGGGTTTGAGCTTTAGCTAACTCCTCGTAGTTGATCGGCGTCGGGCATGTTATTGTATCCACTCTGGATAATGCGTCGGCAACTATGTTATCTTTGCCGGATATGTGTTGGATTGCCGTAATAAATTGGCTGATATATTCCAAGTATCTCGTGCGCCGCGGTGTTTCGTTCTTGCTGTTTGCGTTCAGTGCGTTGACGAGTGGCTTGTGGTCCGTGTAAACGGTGACGTCACGGCCTTCAACGGTCCGGCGAAAGTATCGTACAGCCATGTAAATGGATAGTAGCTCTCGGTCGTAAGTGCTGTATTTCTTTTGGGCGTCGCTGAATTTCTTTGAGTAAAATCCTATCGGTTTCCATTTCCCTTTTATTTTCTGTTGCAGTACTGCTCCTGCGCAGGACTCAGAAGCATCCGTCATCAAGGCAAAGGGTGAGCTTGATGATGGATATGACAAGAGAACGGCGTTTGTTATGTCCTCTTTGCACTTGTTAAATGCTTGTATTGCTGTCTCGCTCCATTCTACTTTAGTTTTGTCATTCTTCTTGGAATCGCGTAGATAAATGTTGAGCTCTTTTTGGTGGTTAGCGGCGTGAGGAATGTTTCCTCTGTAAAAATTCATCATTCCCAGGAAACGGCGTAGTTGTTGGATAGTTTCTGGTAAGGGATATAACGTAATAGCCTTTGTCTTTTCCCCTGTTGGCTTGATTCCTTCGGGTGATATCGTGTAGCCCAAAAAATCTAGTTTCGACTGCCCAAATATGCATTTCGCAACATTTAGTTGTAGGTCGTTTTTATGCAGTCTCTTGAACACTTCCTCAAGGTCTCTTCTGTGTTCTTCTTTTGTTGCCGATGCGACCAAAATATCGTCGACAAATGGAAAAACGGGTAGTCCTCGTAGTACATTGTCAATGTGACGCTGAAATGTTTGCCCAGCGTTTCGTAGACCGAAACACATCCTTGTGAATTCAAACAACCCAAATGGTGTAATCACGGCCGTCTTCACAATATCTTCATCACGATTCCTGACTTGGTAATATGCTTTTTTCAAATCAATTATGGAGAAGAATTTCTTCCCTAATAAATTGTATGTAAAGTCGTGAAGTCTCGGTATAGGGTACCTGTCAGGAACGGTCACTGCGTTGAGTCGACGATAGTCTCCGCATGCTCGGTATTTTCCATCCTTCTTGAGTACTAGGTGGAGCGGGCTTGCCCACGGACTGTTTGACGGTCTGCAAATGCCTTGTTCGATCATTGCCTCGAACTCTTCCTTCGCTGCTTTGTACTTGTGTGGTGGAAGCGGCCTTGCTTTGGCATACAATGGAAGGCCCGATGTTTCTATGTGATGCTCCACTTCGCTGTGACAAAGCTTCAGGTTTGGACGAGTTATGTCTGGATACAGCGCGAGCAAGTCGTGGTATGGCTGTTGATCATCTACTGTATTGATGCTGTGACTCGAAGTTGGTGTGACGTAGCCAGTTACGGACAGACTCGTTTGTTGGTCGATTAGTCTTCTCCCATGTATGTCGACCGTGAGTTTGTGTTTGTGAAGAAAATCAGCGCCTAGTATTGGTCGCTTGACTTCTGCAATCACGAAGCTCCCTCGAAATGGTCGGCGCAGTCCAATATTTAGCACCATCGATCGTTCGCCGTAGGAAGGTATTGATGTGCCGTTGGCGGCATATAAGTGACTTGTGGGCTTCTGTTTCCTTTTTTCTGTTCTGAGTACTGGCAATACAGAAACGTTGGCTCCGGTGTCGATAAGAAAATGATAACCCGATGTTAAATCTTTAATGAATAGACGGTACTTCGATATTTCGTTAACTTCGGCTCCCGTCGCAGCTGAAGCTTCTTCTAGTTTTCCGCTGGTTTTTTGTTGCTGTCAAAACTACACGGGCTTCGACATCTGTATGCTTCCCTTCCGAACTGTCTATGGAAATAACAGATCGAGCTTCGTTTAGTTGATTTGGAACGTGATCGTGATCGCTGTGAATCCTGGTAGCGAGGCCGGCGGTACTGGCTTCGAGATCGGTCCATTTTCAATGCTGCGACTTCTTTTGAGAGCGATTCTATCATTTCAATGATTTTTGATTCCGATGATGTAGATGGTTGCTCTGGTTTCCTACTGGCGTGAATACAGGAACATACGGAATTAACTTCCTTCGTCTGCTCATCCATTTTGTCTGCCATCGCTGCCAGTGCATCTAACTTTGATTCTTCGCTGACCGAAAGTACTGCTCTCGTCGATGAGGGTAAATGACTCATCCATAGCATGCGTAGTGTGTCGTCAGGTATCTTGTTTCGAGCTAGATCTCGCATTCGACGAAGAAGCTGCGAAGGACGCTGATCTCCTAGTTCAACTTCATTTAGGAGTTTCTGTAGCTGTTTGGTCTCGGATTCTTCATAAACTGATAGCAATCTTTTCTTCAGTTCTTCATATCTTCCCGTGTTGGGCGGGGACAAAATGATGTCGCCTATTTGTTCCACGTCTGTTTTCTCCAATTGTGCGACGGCGAGGCCGAATTTGTTTTCGTCGCCGAGCTTCTGGTTGGCGAGCATGGTCTCGAATTGCGCGAACCAGAGTCTGGGTTTGTCTCGCCAGAACTGGGGCAAACGCGCCTTGACTGAGATTGTTTCGACGTCTTCCTGGCTCAGAGATAGTTTCGGAGGTTGATCACTCGGCGTAGTCATGGTTAATGCTTGTGGTCTTACGTCGGTGTCACCAGTTTAGGGTTTTCGAGGAATTAAACACGAATAGGTTTTTAACTCTTTAATCCAAAATGTGATCCCTTACATAGTAAAACACATAAGTGGTTTAGTGGTACTCCTCTGCCAACCATCATATTATTTAGCCAATCACAATGCAGTACAAAATCCATCAGGTCGGCGCGAGGAGTGCTACGTTGAATAAAACTATTTCGCCGTGTGGCTATGCCTCAGTGCGATACTCGACTCCACGCAGGTATGTTGTCGGCGCGGTGAGATGGCTGGCGCGCGCGCCGTAAATAGCACGGGCTCGTGGTCAGCGCCTCAAATTTTGTCCGGTTAAGCAGTAGCCAGCCTCAGGGGCTGAACTGCGAGATGCCATTCAAAAAAAAAAAAAAAAAAAAAAAAAAAAGTCAGCGCCTCAGTAAGCGGCCGCGCTCCGTCCCGGCTGCACGTATGCTCCTAGTATGTAGGTCACTACAGGAGCAGCAATTAAAAGTGTTGCGAAAACAGGGAAAATGTGACGCTAACGAAGTTGCGCCGGACAGCTAGTTATTCATAAATCTTATACGTTTTTCATCCTGGACTATAATTAAAATAAGTATAGAAATCTGAATTACTACACAAACAAAAGATGGGTCAGCCAAAGACAGAGAAAAAAAAATTACAAACAGATTTATTACTGTTTAATATAAATTGCGTCTGGCTGACTCATCTTTTTAGTAGTGAAAAAAAAAATTAAAATACTTTGTGTAGGAGAATGAATCATTGAATATAATGTAAATTGTACATTTTAGTTCTAAAGAAATTCTGTGTGACTGATAGGCAAATTGTAAATGATGCCGTGACATCTGACAGGGCAGAATGGAAAGAAGGAGAAGAAAACTTGTAGCCCCCCCCCCATTACAATGGGACAAGGGCAAGAAGAGGAAGATGATGAGATAGACAAATTGTATACTTACTATCGAGACCTACTTTAGGGAGGGGGGCTTACCTATATGTGCTTTCACTAACACTGACACCTCAATGAATGCCTAAATAAAAGCAAAGACTTGAAATCCCAACAATACTATAATATTTAAGCATTAATTTAGATGTTACTTAGACTTCGTTCAAAAAAGACACAATGATTTGCAAAACTGTTTAACTAAATGACTTGACTGCTTCGTTGGTGGAGTGGTCCTAAGCAAGCGCGACTGCCGAGCACGAGCTCCTGGGTTGGATTCCCGGGTCGAGCAAATTACTATTTGAGTTTTTCTATCAGGAATTTTTCGGAATCATCCACGGAGTTCCGCATGGTGGATTACAGCCCATTCCCTCTCATAGAGAAGAGGCCTGTATTCCAGCAGTGGGAACATTATAAGGCTGTTGATGATAATGATGATTATATAAATTTACTAGCTGATACCCGCGACTTCGTTCGCGCGGAAATTTTAAGGTGTATGTGTGAGACTGCCTCGTTGGTCGATTGGTCGCAAGCACGAGAGCTGAGCTTGAGGTCCCGGGTTCGATTCCCGGGTCGGGCAGTGTTATTGGGTTATTCCATCAGGAATTTCTCAGTAGCAGCCACGAAGTCTGGATTTAATGTCGGGCTCGGTTGATGGGGCTCGCCCCCTATTACCTGGAGTAATTAAGTACACCTTCGGGAATTACAGGCGTGATGTTTTGTTGTTATGTGTGAGAACTGACGGTCTGATCGTAATGTGATTATGTGGGTGATGACTACAAAGGGCATGCTTTAGGGTGGTGTAATTCTGGGCGGCAGAGGTCCGACACAAAAAGGCGTTGAAGCGACACTATAAATATGGCTTAAAAGCTGGAACATACTTTTTTTAAAGTGAACAATATTGTTGGCCACTATTTATTTATATTTTCCAATAGTTTTGTATAAAATAAAAAATGTCGTAATAATGACCGTCACCACGTGCAAGTGTTGGCTTCATGAAACACGTGAACAATCAACAAATAATTGACCGTCTGAGAAGCATGGAGTAGGTACCCAAAAGAATGCCTGCCACTTTTTAGGTATGGCCCTGACATTTGTTGTCGTCATTGCTAAAGCTTATTTTAAGGGAAATTACTACCTGTTAATTAAAATTGGAATGGAAAGTTATTTGGAATATTTGGCATGCGTCGAATTACAACGCTCTCTCCTTTAGCAACTCCTGTAATAATGGTGGTTTAGGGGTATGAGGAACAGGGTTTAAAGTTACTCACTACTCCAATGAAAAGGGGAGGATCCTCCAACCAGACAGGTGTTGTGTCTGGTGGCCAACTGCCCGACAGTCGAGAAATCGCTACAGTCGAGAAATCGCTACGCCCCCGGCAGGGGGCGCGGCTGGCGGGATGTGGGCAAGCCCTTTCCCCGCGGAGATCAAAACTGTGCCCGTAAAAACGGGCACCTCCTTAGAGTGCCGATATAGGCATGGTAATTGGCGAGTGCGTGTAAAGAGCGCGACTCGCCAGTGTGTGGTTGACATTATGTCCGGTAGGAGGCGCCAGCGGCGCTAAGCGCTGTGCGCTTAGCTACGGCGAAACTTTACCGTAGCGAGCGCCGCTATCTTCACGCCACCTCGGCGGTCTGTCACCGCCAGGTGAGACCTCCGGTTACCCGGGGGAGGCCTGGCAGGTGCAGTCCTGGCCAGAGGTGACTTTGGGGCGCACCCTACCGCTAAGGATGTTGGCCCCCGCCTGCAACGCTCTCAGAGCTAGCCGATCACGCTCCAGACTGAGGGGCCGTGGTGAATGAGTTTGAGCGGTAATGTACTTGCGTAACACCGCTCATGTAGCGAACGAATAGCGAGCCCGCGCCGCACGTTCGTCGCGTAAGTATTTATGCATGTTGAGTAACATGGGTGTCTGGTCGGGCGCGTCGTGCCTATATTAACTTAGAACACGACGCGCTTCGAGTGTGTGTTGTGATTGTGGAGTCTTATTGGTTGGGTAAATCGCGTGTAGATGGATACGACTTACCCGAGTGAGTCAATCAGGGGGGGGGATGGTTAAGTCACATCCGCAGGCAAGAGGTCGCGCGGCAGGCGACGTGTGCGCTTAGCTCGCCCCGCGTCAGGCGGGCGCGTGTGCCACGGCGCTATTTGTGCCAGGTGGGGCCAGGCAGAGGCGTCAGCGCGGGCGAACATGCTCGACGCGAGGCGGCTGCAGAAGTCGTCCAGGCTCTCCATGTTCAGGTCCCGCTGTATGGTAGTGTTCCTCACGTAGCGAGGGGCGGCGACGATTGTCCGCAGCGCAAGATTTTGCTGCGCGCGGAGGGATTTCTTGGATGACTCGCTCGTGAGGGCGAACCAGGCTGGGGCGGCATACGTTATTAGTGGGCGAATGTACGTTTTGTACACGCCCAGCTTGGCACGCAGCGGGAGGCGGGATGAGAGCACTGGGCGCAGCAGGAAGCGGGCGTTCCTGCATTTGGCGATAGTGCCACGGACATGACTTACCATCGTGAGCCGGCGGTCGATGGTGACCCCGAGGTACTTGGCCTGGGGCGTCCATGCGACGTCGGCTCCTTGTAGTGTTAGGGGTGGTGGGAGTTTAGTGCCGCCGGTAGCAAGCGCCTGCGTCTTACCCACGTTCACCGACAACCTCCATATTGACAACCAGTCAGGCAGCAGATCGAGCACGCGCTGTAGTTTGACGGCCGCGTGCCGCGTGTTTAGCGATGTCGCTATGTACGCGGCGTCGTCGGCGTACAGCGCGAGCGTGGTGTCAGGTGTGGTGGGGATGTCGTCGGTGTAATGTGAGTAACAGTAGGGCGAGACGCAGCTGCCCTGCGGCACCCCTGCAGCGATCGGGCGGACGCCCGATAACGCGCCGTCGACCACCACCCGGAAAGTCCTGTTGGAGAGGAAGGAGGAAACCACCGTGACCAAGCGACGAGGCGTGCCAGACTGGGCCATCTTATATAGAAGGCCGGCATGCCAGACCCGGTCGAAGGCCTTCTCCATGTCGAGGAATACTGCTACTGCTTGCTCTTTTTTATTGAGCGCCGCGGCTAGCAGATGCAGTACCCTCGACAGCTGGAGCGTCGTGGAGTGCTCGGCCCGAAACCCAAACTGTTCCTTGGAGGTAGAGGAAAGAAGCGTGATGGGCCGATAACTCTCCGGCTTCAGCACGTTCTTATGCGCCTTGGGCAGCATAATGACGCGCCCTTCCTTCCACGAGGTCGGGAAGGCCCCGGTGCGCAGTATGCCCGTGTACAGGCGCGCCAGCGCCGCTACCGAGCGGTAGGGCAGGTGGCGCAGCGCTGTGTTGGTCACACCGTCCGCTCCGGGGGCCTTCCTTAACCTAGTGTTAAGGATGGCGCGTCTAACTACGCAAGGCGAGAAGGAGATTGGGTCGTCATCGGAGGCTATCGGCTGGGCGAAGTACTCTCCAAGGTATTGCTCGACTGCTGCGATGTGCTCGCTGTTGACAGTCGGGTTTGGGACGAACTGACGCTCCAGGTGATCGGCGAAGATCTCCGCGCGGTCTGGCGCGGCGTATCTTGGCGCCCCGTCGCTATGGAGTAGCGGACGTACCGGAGCCGGGGCATGGGAGAGCTGTCTACACAGCTTATGTAGCGACGCCATGTCCCCCTCGGCGGCGTCGATACATTCCTCCCAGCTCTCGGTATTGAATTCCTGTAGCTTGGCCCTGACCATCTCCGCGTAGCGATTAAGCTCGCGTTTGTCACGTGGGCTGCCTGAAGATTGCCACCGCTTGCGAAGGAGCCGCCCGTGGGCGACCATCCGCTGTAGTGCCCGACAGTTGTTGTCGGGTTTCTCTATATAGTCTAAAGTCGATGTAAACTTTGCTTGCGAGATGTAGGCAATTGATGTTAGTTCTTCCGTCGCGTCATAGATGGCTCTGTAGTACTTTTTGTAGGTCGCTACATCACTCTCCTCCGGAGAGTCGATAGTCGAATGAGTCAGCTTGTAATATTATGCCGTGCCAGTTGGAATTTCGTAGCCGCATTGTTCACGGTGAGTCGGAACAGACTGTGGTGGTGAGGCGAACCCCAGTGAGTCGGGGCTGGCGCTGCGTCGGACGCAGTGCAGCGCCGCGATGTGGCAGACAGTTAGAGAGGTGTCGACCGGGAGGTAGAAGCTCTCGACCGGCCGAAAATGCAGTGTGCTGTGCCAAGGTCGCTTGATGAGAGGCTGAGGGTGCTGACCAGGAATGCGCTCCGGCTGCATGCTGGTGGTCAGGAATACCCATTTGAAGCTGGCTGGCTGTGAGACTCGCTGCTCGAAAGCTTGAGAGAAGTGATGATGATGACGTCACGTTGCTCGAAGGCTGCGCTGACGTCTATTTCGGGGTCACCAGTTTAGGGGTATGAGGGACAGGGTGTAAAGTTGTTCAATACTCCATTGAAAAGGGAGGATCCTCCAATCAGAAGGGTGTTGTGCCTGGTGGGCAACTGCCCGACAGTTGTTGTCGGGTTTCTCTATATATAGAGAAACCTGAAAACCCGAATCGAATTAAGACTTTAGTCTTAAGTCGATTTAAACTTTGCTTGCGAGATGTAGGCAATTGATGTTAGTTCTTCCGTCGCGTCATAGATGGCGCTGTAGTACTTTTTGTGGTAAGTTGCTTTTTGTAGGTCGCTACAGTGACTTTTATAATATTACTGCTAAGCTTTGTGATACGAAGCCTGGTGCCGTTGCACAGTCTGGGTACATCAAAGTTTCGCATCAGCAGAACTAAAACGCCAAGTTTCAGCTTCATCTTATGGGAACGGTACGCCCGTTATCTCCAGGGAGTTGAAAAATTCAACGGGGTGTGCAGGACTACCGTCATTAGGCATCGCCCTAATAGAACGCGTTTGCGCGATCATCGCGCGAGTAAGCGATGCGACCATCGCGTGTTCGCGCGATGGCAAAAACTGGGTGTCCTAACATCGCGCGAGTTGACGACGTGAGCGAGCGAGGTGGCGCGGGCCGCCGACGCAATTATCGCGCGAATTTCAATTAGGACGCCTATTCGAATTCAAAATGTTTGATCGCGCGTTCGTACGAACTCAGTTCGTGCGAATAGATTTACAAACATTTGAGTCGCGCGACCGCGTCGTGTGATTGTCAGTTAGGACACCTATTCGAGTTCAATATGTTTAATCGCGCGTTCGTACGAGTAAAATTCGCGCGAACCTACGATGATCGCGCATTCGCGTTCTATTAGGTCGATGCCTTAGCCATCACAGTGTGATGTGTATTCTTTAAAATCGCCGACGATCATGTCTTAATTTTCGTTTTGTTTATGAACCACTCGTTCTTTAATCACTATTTATTTTGAATGGTTATAAAAACGAAAACTATTTTGTAATGATTTGAAAATCATAAAGCATTAAAAAAATACCTAGTTACAAAAAGTGAACACCGGTTGGGGATCGAACTCGCGTTGTTTTGGAAAACTTATAGCATTCAAAAAATTCCACAAAAAGTGCATACTGACTGCGGATACGAACTTGAAACCTTTTGCTTGGCAGGGCGGTCATAGAACCGCCAGGCTACTTACTTCGATGACAAATGGTTTAAAATAGCCGGTTTATTCTAAAGCTTGTCATGACAGTTGTCAGTTGTGAAACAGTTGAGAAATGTGGACTTAATGCAATATTGCTCATCCCCCTAAGTTATTAGCGCGATAATATATAGCCTATGTTACTCGGTAAAGATGTAGCTTTCTAATGGTGAAAGAATTTTTAAAATCTGTCGAGTAGTTTTTGAGTTTATTCATTACATACAAAAATACAAATCTTTCCTCTTTATAATATTAGTGTAGATATACAGTACATATACTAAAATAACATTTTTTACAATTTTTGTCCATCGGTCTGTTTGTTCCGGCTAATCTCTGGAACGGCTGGACCGATTTTGACGAGACTTTCACTGGCAGATAGCTGATGTAATAAGGAGCTATGTAATTTAGGCTACTTCTATTTTAGAAAAAATGTAAAATAATTAAAACAAAAATGCAAATTGTTAAATTCCACGCGGACGAAGTCGCGGGTACAGCTATTAATTATATAATTCTTCTTTTACAGTATCCGTAACAGCAGCTCTAATAGCAATGACTCTTCTCACAATACAATGTACAAGAAGGCTGTATGAGACATACTGCTTGCAAGTGTTCGCCAAAGCCAGCAAGATGAACCTGAGCCACTACCTCGCAGGGATCATACATTACTTTGCCTGTATCATTGCTGTTGTTGGGCAGGCGCCTCTGTTTTGTGGTGAGCTTATTATGATAAGATAAGATAGGTTGGATACTGCGGAATTTGGAATTAGCTTGACTTACAATTATCTGTAAGGTCCAAAAGTTTGTGACTTCAAAGATAAATAAATAAATATCCAAACAAAAATGGATATCGAAATAAAGGGAGACTACATGATGATACAATATGTTAAAAAAACCCTGTCCGATCCGAAAGGGGCATATAGGTATACCAAGGACATTAGCAAATAAAATAAGAAACATAAAATATTCATGAAAGTACTTAATGAATTTAAAAACCAAAATTACCACCATTTTCCTAAAATCTAACATACTTTTAAAACGTGAGAACACCTTCTTGGGCATTAGTATGTTCGATCGTCAGTTGTTTCTTTATGACGTCACTACCTCAGAAGCAATCGGAGTGTTATCCTGTGTTACCATGTCAGTTTCCTTATTTTACTACATTTTTGTCGAGGTATTTTTATTTTTTGATATTATATTTATTAATAGAATCTAATCTCGATACCACAGATCGGGTAGGGTTTTTTAACACAAAGTATTGACCAAAAATTTTACTTTTTTACTGTGGGTCACTCTGACATGTTAGTTCTGTATTGTATCTCTGATTAATCTATGGTGTTTGGACCGGAAACTTTTGGACCTAACCATGTACATAGAGTACCTATGTAAATGAGAATAATTCAAGCTTTAATAAAGTATAAGTCAGGAAGGTGGCTGAGAGCTCAGACTGGTGTCCGCTAGTACTGGATAACGTACTGCCGCTCATTAAGGTCGCCATTATTGATGGAAATGGCCACGCAGAGAGAAAACGCATTTTACCTTATTCAGGGTGTTGACTGTAACATATACAATTGTTTTCTAAACTTTAAAAATCGAGGCTAATAAATAAGCATGAAATTAATCAAAATTCTTTTTTCTTTTCAGGGAACCAGCACCCCGACACGATAAAATGGAACGACCTCCACACAACCATCCTAGCTGTTCCCTGCACAGTCATATTCCTGGTCACGTGGTACGAGCAGTTGAAGACGAACATTATCTTCGCGAACTTGCGCAAAGACAAGAAGACTGGCGAAGTTGTTTCTGAAGAACAGAAGATCCCTCATGGTAGAATGTTCGAATATGTTTCAAGTCCACATAGAATGTGTGAGATTGTACTGTACACGGTTTTACTGATGCTGGTGCCTACAAAGACATTCTTCTGCATTTATTTGTGGGTTCTGGGTAACCAGGTAAGGTTTTTTTTAAAATAAATTGTGTCTACTATTACAAGAATGAACCGTAAAATGTATGATGATGTGGGGATACTACTTCAGAATAGCGAAAAACCAACTATTTTAAGAGCCTACTTCAGTACAATTTAAACTTCGAAGTATAAACATTGATGGTAGATCCATAGTTTGATTGAGGGACGTTTAATTTACAGTAGGTAGCCAATACCACATATTGGGCATTTAACGACTAAGCCACTTCAAGTTTATGGTGGATGCATTAATGCCAAAGGGGTTTTAAAAAACGATCTTTATTTCTATGCCAAGTATAAATCTCGTGTAAATCAATTGAGTTTGAACAATGATAATGCATAGAATGCCGCCTTACTTTTGATATGCTCGTCAGCATCTTCATGTCCCTGTCTCATTTTACTTGGGGGTTGATATATCTTCTCGTATGAATTAATCTTATTTATTTCCGTTTCAGATTCAAACCGCCATCCAAGCCCACAAATGGTACAAAAAAACTTTTGAAAAGTACCCCACCAACAGATTTGCGGTTTTCCCGCGCATATTGTAGTTATGGCGCGCGAGTACAAATTGAGAAGACTGAGCATTTATTTTTTAAACTATTTATTGGAGTAGAAATTAAGAGAAAAGTGTCAGATTATCATATTGATTGAATTTATTTATTAAACTGGCAATGGGTTAATATTATTAGATGTATTTTACACATGTATTCCCCCAATTAATAGTAATTCTAAATTTTACTAACTAGTAAATTAAACACAGTGTAATAAATAGAAACAAGTTTATTGACCAACTGAGGAACAAAACGAACACCCATATGTAAATACAATTACACACACACACTTCGACTTGATAAGTCAGTCTTACTTACTAATATTCGAACTCCTCACTTGAAAAGGAAGCTGAAACCAAGAGAAAGGCTATATTTCGTTTCATATTTTATAAATAGAAAGTAGAATAGACGTTCATATGAATTCACGAAGGGCGGGCGTTTTGGGGGACTGTCTCTTGTAATTTTGACGTTCAAAAAGTGCTGATTATCAGCCTAATTTGAATAAATGACTTTGGATTTTTGGATTTTCACGTCAAAACCTGAAGGCAAGTTTTATGCTTGTAGAGTAGAGTAGATGATCATCAACATAGGCAGCCTTGTTCCACCACCTGCTGATTACTCAGGCATTCCCCCTTTTGTATCATGCTTCCATCTTATCCGCTTAAAGTATATTCTTAAGATTCTTAAAAAAGTGAACGTGAATCGAGCTCTTGCATATAACACTAACGAAAATGGCTGACCTAGTTAAAGCCATTATTAATAAGGAAACCTGACGTTCTCATTTCTCAACTCGTCTTTGGATCGTTTGCCTTGCTATAGACTCAGGCCCAGTAATTTTTTCAGCTATATTTCCAACACCTGATAAGGTTATATTGATAACAACCTACTCGACAATTTGTACACTGTTTTTCTCGCACACCTACAAAATACGAAATTAGATAACCTAAAAGTACATACCTATAAGGATATCCCTGCGTCTTAGCTCTGAAGACGGACAGCAGCAACGAGAAGAAGACGCAGACCAGGACCAGACCCACGATAGACTGGAAGCGCCGACGCTTGCCCTCAGCCGCGGTGCGCACGATCTCTGTGTTCTTGACACCACCCGCCGCTTCAATCATAAGAATCATGCCCACAACCACTGCGCCATCTGATACAGTCGTTTAGGAAAAACATTGCTTTTACTGTGACATTTACGATCTTTTAAAAACCACTGCTTAGCTTAGGTTCGCAGTGAACGCATGACAAAGGGAAATAACCAACGTCAGTTTTATATGAATGGCATAAAATATCTTAAATTACTAATCTGATCAGGTGTGTCGCAAGGATTAATACTAGGTCTCTTTCTATTCTTGATTTTATGGAAACTACATATTTACCATTAATTTATTTATTAAATGTATCTGTAACCCAATAATAACATATTTAAGTTATATTGTAACGTCTGTTTTTCGCCAAGTTAAATTAGTTAGATCCACATGGAGGCAGAGACCCAGAACATAGTTACTCCATGTTTTTTATGGTTTTGGCTAGAGGTATAAATGTTCTCAATGGTCTTTTTTATCGCTTCGTCAGCGTTTTTGTTTCAACGACGTGGGTTTCGATGTCGTTGTGAGTTGATGATTGAGAGTTTTCGTTTTCGTCCTGTTAAACGTGATTAAACTTTTTTAATTAACACTACGGTCTTAACAGCCCCTGCCGTAGGTACATGATGCATGGCCACTGAGAGCGATAAATGTATTATTCTTTCTTTTGGGATCTTTAAAGCATGCATGCAAGCATGTTAAGCTTTCTCTAGCTGAAATTATATTAGATGCTTAAATAAACAAGGACAAGATTTCCGCAACTTCTCACTGTAAAAAAAACAATTGGTACTTATATTTTCAAAAAGGATACTCAAAACAGCCACAATATAACTTTCCAGAACAAACTGGCCGTGTGAGCCTCCATTGATGTAAACGGGTCCATTCTTAGTCCTATGGAAGAATGGTGGGCCCCTGATGTGATTCCACATCTGGCCAGAAACTAGAGCGAAACAGAAGAAGACAGCACAAACTGCCCACATTTGTTTGTTGTATAGAAACTCGAGGTTGTTTCTTCGAAGGTACAGGAAGCCGGCAATCAGGATGAAGAGCATCGAGAATGCTACGAAACCGGAGTAGTTTGGCGGACGGAACACTCTGATCTGTAAACAAACAATTTAAACTAGAAACAGTTCTTGCAACAACATCAGTCAGGCCATAAGACGTTAAAAGTGTTTGGATAGAGAAGCGAATGCATCTTAATTATTCAAAAGATTGCGGCCGCACTAAATTGCAAAACTATAATAGGATAGTTATATAAATACTGTGATATGATTACCTTCATCTACACTAATATTATAAAGAGGAAAGATTTGTATTTTTGTATGTAACGAATAAACTCAAAAACTACTAGACCGATTTTAAAAATTCTTTCACCATTAGAAAGCTACATCTTTACCGAGTAACATAGGCTATATATTATCACGCTAATAACTTAGGGGGATGAGCAATATTGCATTAAGTCCACATTTCTCAACTGTTTGACAACTGACAACTGTCATGACAAGCATTAGAATAAACCGGCTATTTTAAACCATTTGACATCAAAGTAAGTAGCCTGGCGGTTTTATGACCTCCCTGCCAAGCAAAAGGTTTTAAGTTCGTATCCGCAGTCAGTATGCAATTTTTGTGGTAATTTTTTAATGCTGTAAGTTTTCCAAAACAACGCGAGTTCGATCCCCAACCGGTGTTCACTTTTTGTAACTAGGTATTTTTTTTATTTTAATGCTTTATGATTTTCAAATCTTTACAAAATAGTTTTCGTTTTTTTAACCATTCAAAATAAATAGTGATTAAAGAACGAGTGGGTCATAAACAAAACGAAATTTAAGACATGATCGTCGGCGATTTTAAAGTATACACATCCGTAGACACTGTGATTGCTAATGACGGTAGTCCTGCACACCCCGTTGATTTTTTCAACTCCCTGGAACTAACGGGCGTATCGTTCCCATAAGATGAAGCTTAAACTTGGCGTTTTAGTTCTGCTGATGCGAAACTTTGATGTACCCAACCCAGACTGTGCACCAGGCTTCGTATCACAAAGCTTAGCAGTATTATTACAAAGCCACAGTAGCGACCTACAAAAAGCAACATACTATAAAAAGTACTACAGTGCCATCTATGACGCGACTGAAGAACTAACATCAATTGCCTACATTTCGCAAGCAAAGTTGAAAACCCGAATCGACTCGGGTTTTCGGGTTTCTCTATATAGAGAAACCCGAAAACAACACCTATCTGATTGGAGGATCCTCCCGTTTCAATGGAGTATTGAGGAACTTTACACCCTGTTCCTCATACCCCTAAACTGGTGACACCAAAATGAACGTCAGCGCAGACTTCGAGCGACGTGACGTCATCATCATCACTTCTCTCAAGCTTTCGAGCAGCGAGTCTCACAGCCAGCCAGCTTCAAATGGGTATTCCTGACCACCAGCATGCAGCCGGAGCGCATTCCTGGTCAGCACCCTCAGCCTCTCATCAAGCGACGTTGGGACAGCACACTGCATTTTCGGCCAGTCGAGAGCTTCTGCCTCCCGGTCGACACCGCTCAAGCTGTCTGCCACATCGCGGCGCTGCACTACGTCTGACGCACTGGAGCAAACACAGCGCCGGTCCCGACTCACTGGGGTTCGCCTCACCACCGCAGTCTGTTCCGACTCACCGTGAACAATGCGGCTACGAAATTCCAACTGACACGGCATAATACTACAAGCTGACTCATTCGACTATCGACTCTGGCCCCGGAAGAGAGTGATGTAGCGACCTACAAAAAGTACTACAGCGCCATCTATGACGCAACGGAATAACTAACATCAATTGCCTACATCTCGCAAGCTAAGTTTACATCGACTTAAGACTATACAGAGAAACCCGACAACAACCGTCGGGCAGTTGCCCACCAGACACAACACCTGTCTGGTCGGAAGATCCTCCCCTTTTCAATGGAGTATTGAGGAACTTTACATCCTGTACCTCATACCCCTAAACCAGCATCATTACAGGAGTTGCTAAAGGAGAGAGCGTTTTAATTCGACGCATGCCAAATATTCTAAATAACTTGCCATTCCAGTTTTAATTAACAGGTGGTAATTTCCCTTAAAATAAGCTTTTGCAATGACGATCAACAAATGACAGGGCCATACCTAAAAAGTAGCAGGCATTCTTTTGGGTACCTACTCCATGCTTCTCAGACGGTCAATTATTTGTTGATTGTTCACGTGTTTCATGAAGCCAAAACTTGCACGTGGTGACGGTCATTGTTACGACATTTTTTATTGTGTACAAAACTATTGGAAAAAATAAATAAATAGTGCCCAACAATGCTCCGTATTGTTCACTTTGAAAAAAATATGTTCCGGCTTTGTAATGACTAATGAACTTTGTAATGTAATGAACGATGTAAACTTTGCTTGCGAGATGTAGGCAATTGATGTTAGTTATTCCGTCGCATCATAGATGGCGCTGTAGTTCTTTTTGTAGGTCGCTACATCACTCTCCTCCGGGGCCAGAGTCGATAGTCGAATGAGTCAGCTTGTAGTATTATGCCGTGTCAGTTGGAATTTCGTAGCCGTATTGTTCACGGTGAGTCGGAACAGACTGCGGTGGTGAGGCGAACCCCAGTGAGTCGGGACCGGCGCTGCGTTTGCTCCAGTGCGTCAGACGTAGTGCAGCGCCACGATGTGGCAGACACCTTCAGAGGTGTCGACCGAGAGGCAGAAGGTCTCGACTTGCCGAAACTGCAGTGTGCTGTGCCAAGGTCGCTTGATGAGAGGCTGAGGGTGCTGACCAGGAATGCACTCCGGCTACATGCTGGTGGTCAGGAATACCCATTTGAAGCTGGCTGGCTATGAGACTCGCTGCTCGAAAGCTTGAGAGAAGTGATGATGATGACGTCACGTTGCTCGAAGGCTGCGCTGACGTCCATTTCGGTGTCACCAGTTTAGGGGTATGAGGAACAGGGTGTAAAGTTCCTCAATACTCCATTGAAACGGGAGGATCCTCCAATCAGATAGGTGTTGTGTCTGGTGAGCAACTGCCCGACAGTCTGTTATCCGAAAACCCGAATCCGATCCGATTTAAACTTTGCTTGCGAGATGTAGGCAGTTGATGTTAGTTCTTCAGTCGCGTCATAGATGGCACTGTAGTACTTTTTGTAGTAAGTTGCTTTTTGTAGGTCGCTACAGTGGTTTTTGTAATATTAATGCTAAGCTTTGTGATACGAAGCATGGTGCCGTTGCACAGTCTGGGTACATCAAAGTTTCGCATCAGCAGAACTAAATCGCCAAGTTTAAGCTTCATCTTATGGGAACGGCACGCCCTTTAGCTCCAGGGAGTTGAAAAATTCAACGGGGTGTGCAGGACTACCGTCATTAGCCATCACAGTATCTACGGATGTGTATACTTTAAAATCGCCGACGATCATGTCTTAAATATCGTTTTGTTTATGACCCACTCGTTCTTTAATCACTATTTATTTTGAATGGTTAAAAAAACGAAAACTATTTTGTAAAGATTTAAAAATCATAGAGCATTAAAATAAAACAAAATACCTAGTTACAAAAAGTGAACACCGGTTGGGGATCGAACTCGCGTTGTTTTGGAAAACTTCATTAAAAAATTACTACAAAAAGTGCATACTGACTGCGGATACGAACTTGAAACCTTTCGCTTGGCAGGGCGGTCATAGAACCGCCAGGCTACTTACTTTGATGACAAATGGTTGAAAATAGCCGGTTTATTCTAATGCTTGTCATGACAGTTGTCAGTTGTCAAACAGTTGAGAAATGTGGACTTAATGCAATATTGCTCATCCCCCTAAGTTATTAGCGTGATAATATATAGCCTATGTTACTCGGTAAAGATGTAGCTTTCTAATGGTGAAAGAATTTTTAAAATCGGTCTAGTAGTTTTTGAGTTTATTCGTTACATACAAAAATACAAATCTTTCCTCTTTATAATATTAGTGTAGATTAACGAAATAATTTTTCCGCCACACTTCCTGGTTCTGTGCGTCCCTTATCCAGATGTTTCCCGCGACTTTAATTAATAATTCGTCTTATTAATGTCATTCAGTCAGTCAGTCTGTCTTCTAAAGAGTTGTTTCTAATCTCTCTGATTCAGTTTTAATATTTGTGAGAATGTAGACCAGGTGTGTGTTTTAGGATGCCTTCCTACTAAAAATCAAAATAAAAAATATCTAGTTCTACCTGAACATCAGTCCTATCTTGAATCCATTTGGAAATAGCCTCGGCATGAATACCAGATCTCTCAAAGTCCATTGAGTCAGCTGGTTTCGGCTTGCCTTTAGCTGGGAAGTGCATGATAACAGGTGCTGTGTTTAGACGAAGCTGAAAATAGCAATAATAAAACATTATTAAATATGACAAGTTATTTTTTTCCCAAGAAAGACCATCATCTATATGTTGGCGCCTTTGCAAAAAGGCTTCATATGATTCACGTTGCAAACTAAACTGTTACCACAGACGAGAGAGAAGCGGTCTACAATACTCTCTGGCGGAACGTCAAGTCGTTGTGGGTAGCCATATTGACTTGGGTAGTTGTCAAGGAAAGTGGCGCGTAACAGGACGTTGACGGATCGCCGACGTCTGTTTGCTTAATCTAATTAAATTTGGTGCCACATATCATAAGTAATTCCGATGCAGCGGGTAAGAGCCTTTATATATTTTCTGGGATATACCCTCAGATTGGTTAAGAATATAGTGTGTATGTTATTGTTGTGCCAACCTTTTATTCAAATCAAAGCAGAAATACTGTTATGCCCTTGAATAGGATGAGAAAACAAATTAAAAGCTGACAGTTTTAGAATAAAATAATGAAGTACTTACCATTTGGAAGATTTCAGAACCCTCATCAAAATCAACTACACCAAAGAACAGCTTATTATTAGAAGCTGGTGCGAACCTGAACGAGTTAGCTACGATCAGGTACTCATCGTACACATGCTGGCAGATGGCACATCGTCGAGACGGTGCCATTGCGGTAAACATCACAACAAAGGAGTAATCTCTTGGTGGTGATTTCACATACTCCTTGAATTTGTTTAAGTTGAGGGATACTATGGACTTTTTGGCTGTTAGGTCTGTTAACTGTTGGACTTTATCTTCAAGCTGAAATGAGAATAAGTAACATTAAGTGATTAATTTTCTTTAAATTACAAAAAGAAATCCATTGTTTTACAAACTCAACTTCTGATATCTAAAACAATCATTTATCAGCACAAAATCATATAATCATCATGGTGCTGGATTTACCCCATTTGTGTATAAATTGAATAAAAATGTGTAATGCGCTGTGTGTGTATGTCTGCCTTGAAATTCAAATTTTCTTATGTTATTTGCAGATCACTGTCCAGTTGTATGTTGATTAAAATATGATTTGCGACTATAACAAATGTGGCTTTTCAGCATTATAATCATTTAAATCATCCACACATTCGTCTAAGTTCATTTGATCCTATTGAATGACTTTGAATTGAAAAGGATTAAATTAACTTAGACGGTTGTATTGATGATTTGAATGATTATAATTCTGTAACCATATAATGTGTTACGGTCATATGTACAGACTGACACTGTTGTGTAAATTGCTAATTTCAAAGAAACTTTGATCTTTACTGGCTACCCTGGCGCTTCCCCCTTAAGTTTTTTTTTTTGCAGCACACTTTTTAACGGTATTATTTCGTGACTTGCCCGTGCTACTTCCATTCTTACTACCAGTGGTAACACGGGCAAAAAAATTGCCTGTGTTACTATCGCAATTGAAAGTAGTAGCACGGAACATTATTTATTGCCCGTATTACTACTGGCTGGCAAAATAAATAATTTCCTGTGCTACTACTTTTAATCTTATTGGATTTGAATACATCATCATTCACATCAGGCGAGTTGCAACCAAACACAAGACTCTTTGGTATTTAAAAAAAATATTCACTTACACCTGACACCTGCAATTCTATAAACATGCAGAAGCTTTAGTGGTTGGCTTTTATAAATAAAGATAATTTGTTCATGAAGGTCCTTGACATAGTGCCTCATTAAACACACCTACAGAGATGACCTTAATCTATTTCAGCTTTGAATTAACAAGTTGGGGTTTAACAAAGAATGGCCCAAAAAAGTGACCATTTACATATTACATGCAAATTAAGGAAATGTTTTGTTCATTATATTGCATACAATATGATCTATTTTCCTTATATCCTTGACCACTACTTGTGCAGCTTGAGTTTACGTGACAGAAAAATAACGTTTCATCTAATAAAACATGGTTCATGAAGAGGGAGTTATTGAGCTCCATATCAAGTGTTTAAATTAAATTAAATTACACTAGACGCCTCGTTTAAGTGAAAAGATAACATGAAAACGCCGGTATGTTAAATCACAAGTATTACTCTTACTTACCCCCTTTCCGCGCGTTTGAGCTGCTCCCTCATAGTAAGTAAGGATTGTCGCTAGAAATAAAAGAAGTTTAAACTTCATTGTTTTAACTTATTGTTAAAATTTACCCCAAAGTTCTAAACTACTAAAGTATTGCTATTGGAATCAGTAAATTATGTTTGACGTTTGCCACCTCGAAATCCTCGATTGAACGTCAGCGTCAGAAATGAATGACGTGTGCCTGTTCTATTGTTTGAGACACAGATAACTATAAATCGTAAATAAATAAAGTCGGAGAGATGTTTTACATTTCGTTCCCTTCCTAAATTTTCAACCCATTAGTGGCAAGTTCAGTTAGACTGGAAGCTTACCCCAACATATTTGGAAAAAGGCTAGACAGATGATAATGAGTGCCAACTGTGGCAAGCTGGTCCCAAACTCCCAAGGGTCCCTTCAGGGGGGGGGGGGACACTGCCATACTTGACATAAGCGTCCAATTTTTCACAAAGATACTAGCACCATCTCTTAATAAATCCGCATAAACTTGAGATTTAGTCCGATATAATGACATAGATGGTGCTTACGCTAATTATTGCCTGTGTACCATACCTTTTTTATTTGAATGAAAATTGAGTAAAAAATAATAAATTTTAATTTTAAACAAGAACCATTTTATTAATTTTCATTTCGAAATTGCATATATTTCTTTTTAGGTTTGGCAATATTATCACGAAAATAGTTTTGTTACAAAATGGCCACTACTTTCGGTATGTGCGCATGTTTGTAAATCTCTCCCATTTTGTGTAATTTATGTGGTTTCCCGATTCTGTTAACATTCAGTTTTGTAAACATTAACTGTATTTGTTTCATTTTGTTTTCAAAACTGTTTTTTCTTACTGTCTACCCATAGAAAACCTATTCAATAACAAAGATATAGATATATACTTAAAGCAGCTATAGGTGCGTACCTATACTATAGCTATAGCTATAGGGATTAGTTCAACGGATATAGCACCAGAAGGCGACACCGTTCAATATGGGTGTCAAAATTTCGCGTGAGAGGGCTCTCTATTCCATCTATATTACTATACTCTTTGGGTCCCTTTTTATAAAATAAGATGTGCAGTTTTAAAGTCTGGCAAGAAACTTAATATGACTGTGGCCATTGGCTTTGGTAAAATTATTCCACCCTGTTCCATCCACTCTTTGGTTGGCAATTTAGCATTGTAGCTGTTCTAAAGTATTCTACTCTTTGATTTTAGCGAATGGTAACATTGAAATAGTAGTTGTGGGGAATTTGGCGAACGATAACTTTCTTGATTACTGATTTTATATGCCTGCCAGAATCAAAATAAAGCTACAGTTCGTCATACAATCTCTGAGTGTGAAGTGAACGTAAACCTGTTAAGTGCTTCATAAGTTTTCATTTGGTGTAGTGCTGCAATTTACAAGTAACGGATCAAAATGCTACAGCTACCAGCAATCTATAAACAATATGGGCAAACTTCTTTAGACAGCGTCTACAAAGCACTACGCAATAAGGACTTGGCAGACTGTGTAGTACAGGCTAGAAGAGCACTTAAACAAAGTAACTACTTCATAAAATATGAATTCAAAGAAAAGTCCAATTCGGTAGCCCTTCAGGTTGGGATAGAAGGTAAAAAAGCGTTCTGCGAAGGTGATTATCAGATGGCGTTGGTGCAATACAACATGGCTTTAATGCGAGCCCCACCTAATTCAGAAGCCATGAGATTGACTTACTATAGCAGAGCAGAACTATTGCTGGAAACCAAGCAGTTCCTGGCTTGTGTCAAGGATATTGAGACCTGCCTTGCCCTGAGCTGCCCTGATACCTTGGTCAACAAGCTGCAGGAGATGAGGGCCAAAGCCTCTCAATATGCATGGATGGAACAGCTGGCACGCAAACAGTTGTGAGTATAAGTTAGCATATAGCCCTCTTCTATCTACTTTGGAAACTTTTGAACACACTATATAAGCTCTAATCAAATTAGGGCCACTGCTTATCAATATAATAGGTACTGGGTTCTCATTCAAACTATAAATCTCATTGCAATAGGTATGTGAGCTAGCTAATGCAATTACAGATTCAGATTCCTGCAAAATATTATGTTCTTCGTCCTTCCTACAAAATTATGTTTGTATATTATTATATGATTTAATAGGGATGATAACTGGGTAATACAAAAATATTAAACATGTTATTTTGTTTTATCAAATTAACAAAAAAATACTTAGTTAAAATGCAATAAAGTTGGAGAGCTCACTGCACCACAAGTAGGTATAAAATTTACTTACCCGTTACCTGTACTTACGCGTTTACATATCTCCGTAATTTTATCATTAAGTGAAAAAAAAATGTGTCCAATACTTTTTAATAATCTACCGGATAGACAAAGAAAAATAAAAAGTCATTGTCCTTATCGCCTTTTAGGGTTCCATACCCAAAGGGTCAAACGGGACCCTATTACTGAGACTTCGCTGTCCATCCGTCCGTCCGTCTGTCACCAGGCTGTATCTCATGAACCGTGATAGTTATCCAGTTGAAATTTCTACAAATTATGTATTTATGTTGCTGCTATAACAACAAATACTAAAAACAGAATAAATAATGGTCCGACTCGCCCTTGGCTGGTTTTTTCAATAAAATTTCACAATTACATACCTCCATTTTGGAACACAGTAATATGATTGGAATCTGTGTCTGTAAGAACAGTGTTCTGTAAGAACAGTGTTCTGTAAAGTTATATTTCTTAGGGAGAATAAAACTTTGTCAGGATGGATATTTATATTAAACCAACAAGTTATGATTTCAAAAACTTCTGAACCGTTGCACTGTCTTCATTGCTTGCATCTTACATGTGTATCATGCAGCAAGCAAACCAATTCAACACCAACAAAATTGTGGGGGCCAAAATCTTAATGGTGTTAAATTAGTATGCTGTAAAAAAGTGAAGACTGAAACATATAATGGGTAATTGGGTAAAAACATGTTGGCCTTGGGACTATGGATACAAGAGATTTAAAGAAGGAAAATATATAATATTTAGGTACTGACTACAAATAAATTGGGATAAGGGCAGACAAGAAAGAAAAGTAAAAAGCAGAATCTAAGCAAATTATAATCATGAGCTATTTGTGAGATAGTATTGTTATTTACATTAATTTAATAATCATCTTTCAGATCCACTCCATTTGCTGAAGAATTCTTTAAAGTCAAAGGACCTCGCAACACCGACATACCATGTGCTACTTCAGATGTGGAAGTCATGATGGAATCGGGGAAGCTAAAAGTGGTTGCTGCCAGAGATATACCTGTTGGTACTGTTGTAGCAGTAGAGACAGCATTTACAGTAGCTGCTCATATTATGAATCAGGTCACTTCATGCTACTACTGTCTCAAGATGGACTTTAATTTAATTCCTTGTGAAGGATGCTGTGCTGTCATGTTTTGTGACAAAAGATGCAAAGATAAAGCCATGCAGGAGGGGCATAATATTATGTGCAAAATCATAGGAGGCATACTGCCAGGTGATATTCAACTAGCGATCAAAGCTACTCTAAAAATTCGTCAACTGTGTGGCTCTTGGGATGAATTTATAAAAGCATCTTACGATTTAGGTACTGATCGGATGAAAAACAGTACTTTTGCCGAGATTTTTGGTTCAGAAAAGTTTTCTTTACTGAATTCTCATTATGACACTCATTTCATTTATGGGTCTTTATTTAACCGATGTATGTATTTAGCTAATATCATACATTATTTGGATATACGTACATCGTTTCTGCCAAATTCTCCCGACGACAAGAGTGCAGCCATACATGCAGTGTCCAGGGTGATGATGCACCTGTCGGTTTATTGTACTCCAGTACAACTGCAGCATTCCACCTCGTCATGCACTGAAGATCGCAGACTTATGCACGACCACCTAAATGATGGATATTTCCCGTTTATCGGTAACCTGGCCAATTCCTGTGTACCGAATTCTTATGTGATGGGGCTTCGGAACAGCGCAGCGCTGGTCACCCAATCACCAGTGAAAAAGGGAGCTGAATTAACCTTTTCTTATGTGTGAGTAATGTTTTTTTATTAGCCTAAACTGCTCCAGTTCCGTATCAAAACATCCTATTAGCAATCGCCCTATTAGCAAAACGACCTAGGTATTATCAAAACGACACTAGCAAAATGTTCTATTAGCAAATCGTCCAATGAGCAAATGGTCCTAAAAACAAAGGAATGGGAATTGGAGGCATACCACACAATAGGTAAGTACATTTTAGAGACATGTAAGTTTTTTTAAAGGTATAAATCTAATTATGATCTGTTCTAGACAATAAACTAAATCAAATATAATTAGGAGACTGGGCTGAGTACCTACGGGTTGGACAATGTGATATATATCTTCGAATATTTGTTTCTGAGGAAAGTAAAAAAATCCATTTCTATTTTGAGAGCAGTGTGGTGATGAAATAATTTACGCAATACTTTGCTGTTGGTAACATTAAAACAAAACCAGTCTATCATTGACTGTTCGAGGGCCTGAATATGTATCTTAAAGTCTTGGACACTAAAAATAGTCCAATTAGTCTAGGAGACCTAAGAGCTTAGCACTGTAACCGAGCGAATCAATAATTGTATGTCCAAAATACTTATTTCTGACAAAAATATGATGATATTTTTGGAAATTTCAAACTTAAATAGCAGCCAGGGGACTAACTGTGGACCTTTGAAACCTTTGACCTTTTACCGTTGAAAATGTTCAGGATGTTATTTTTAACAAAAAGTCTGTTTTTAGGGTTCCATAGCCTAATGGCAAAAAACGGAACCCTTATAGATTCGTCATGTCTGTCTGTCTGTCCGTCCGTATGTCACAGCCACTTTTTTCCTAAACTATAAGAACTATACTGTTGAAACTTGGTAAGTAGATGTATTCTGTGAACCGCATTAAGATTTTCACACAAAAATAGAAAAAAAACAATACATTTTGGGGTTCCTCATACTTAGAACTGAAAACCAAAAATTTTTTTTTCATCATACCCGTATTTATGGATAGGTCTTCAAAAATGATATTGAGGTTTCTAAAATCATTTTTAGTTGCATTAATAGTTTGCGCTAGAGCCACTTCCAAATTGGTAAAATGTGTGTGGCCCCTCTAATTTCTAAAATAAGAGGAGATGAAAAATTCTGAAAATATTTTGATTATTTATTATTAATCCGTTTATTCATTTCACAACATACATTTACATTTTTAAATATTTTTAGAAACAGATAAAAAAAAAAAAAAAACATTTAAAAATATAAAAATAGTAGCCCACCGGTATCGGGAATAGGGTCCAAGCTACCGGCGGTCAGGGCTCCAGAGAAAGGAACCTCCTAACGATACGAGCCGTGTCCAGGAGTACCGCTTTCTGTATCAAGCCCTTGATCCAGCTGCCTAACGAGAGCCTCATGAGATATTGGTCGAGGCTCTTGGCAATATTATTAATATTATTATTATTATATTATTAATATATTATTTTGATTGTAGAATGTAAAAAAAACTATCAACGAAAATTGGTTTCAATAAGATATGATTTTTAGTTTTTGAGATATGGGACTTTTTCATCAAACTGCAGCAATAACTTTGTTTTTCATAAACATACTATGAAAAACAAATTTAGTTTTGCGGTTGATTGGAAGTTTACTAACTAATACTACTAACTAATGAATGACAGTTCAAAATATTGTTATTATATTGTTTGGGCTATGGAAACCTGTGTGAGAGTAAGACTCGCTTGGCCGGTTTTTTTTTTCTAGCTATAATTTCGAACTCTGGCTACGCTGATCTCTTGGAGTCTAGTCCAACTAGCGATCTGTTTGCGGATGGATGGATGAAGATTTTATTGGTATGTCAGAAGTACTGTGAGAGGAATTTATGAGTGTTGTTAACCTCCTTTTATTTATACCATGTTTTATATGTTTCAATTTAATTTGCTTTAATTTGTCATTTTGTATAATATGTGTAATAATTATCATTTTAATTTTAGTTGCAGTAATTGGTGGTAAACCGTTGTAATTAAATAAATAATAGTTAGCTAGTTATCTAGGTACCTATAGAGAATCTTTATCGTGAAAGCGTCCGAAATATTGGTCGCTCATTTTGACCTTGGACCCCGGATTTTCGAGGGTATAGTTCTGTTTGTTTATGTTCAAACTTTATGGTGGCTCGGAAGTTGGCTGCGAGTGACGGTCTGTGCAGGTACAGGGGTTCAAACTTTATGGCGGCTTGGAACTTTTAACGTGTGCGTGTGTTGAGTGCTCCTATTTAAAAATTGATGATGTTTTTACGAAATCAAGGAAGAATTTAAGAAATAATTGTGAACACTTCATGATGAACAGTAAAAAAATGTGACATCAATGGTGAGAAAGTCGTGGTCAATTAACTAGAACACTTAATCTGCTCACCTGAGAAAATACTGTACCTCGAGTTTCTCAATATATGTATACTAAATATATGTTTAAACTTTTATGTGGGATAATTATATTGCATTTGTGAAAACCATTCACAACACTCAAGCTGTAGCTCAGGAAGGCGCCTGGAATAATACTAATTATCTTTTTTTTCTTTTTCAGGGGCCGTTGGTTGGAAGAGGTCCCGAAGGAACCTATAATGCGAGCTATACCATTATTCATTCATTATAGAACAATCTGCAAGGATTGTATCGTCTGTGGTGGATGCGCTGACAATATACTACATAGTGTGCCCCTAAATGATACACAAGAGAGAGCATTTAAGAAATTTTCAAAATCTATTGCCACGAGAGTTATCGCTCAAAATATTAAAACAAATTATGAAGAAACATGTAACACCTTGTTGGCATTGAATGACGCACCTGGCTCCAAGGAATATGTTGAAGTTTACGTCTCATTTCTGAACTGTCTTAAATATTTTGCGCTGTCAAAGTTTCCCAATGTGATTATGAGTCGTTATGCATACGAATAAATATAAAAGTAACGGCTATATGCTCTGTAAAGGAAAACAAAAAATTGTTTCCTTTGGCTATGGAGGCAACATTGTTCTAAAATTATTGTTTCTGAACATGCATGTAGGTTAGGGTTGCCAACCATACTTTATAATAACGTATCCTACTTTATTTTTGGCAATTATACTTTATACTTTTGCATACAAATAAAGTATGTGAAAATACTTTATTTTCAACCTTTATGTGAGGCGTAAAACAAAATACTCATTATTACTTAACTATTTAACGTTACACATACGGATAAGGATGATTGAAACGATTTATAATTATTGAACGATATGTTAGATGTCAGATGTGGTGTTGTGAATGTGACAGGACATAATCTAATGGATGATGGATTATATAATTAGTATTATGTAAAAAGTATTCCGAATCTAAGACTTAAAGAGATCCAAAGAAAATTCACTAAAGATGAAAAACAATTTTCAATAAAAAGTACAGTTGAAAAATGGCAATATGTACTTAAAAATGCATCTGATAGAAAAAACACTTTCAGTGTAACCTGAAGTGGCGGGAACGGAGAGTAAATAGGATTCTTTTTTTTAAATTTAGTAATTTAAAAAAAAATCGGAGGGTAAATAAGTTTTTTTTTTAAATTTAGTATCCGTTCCCGCCACTTCAGGTTTCACTGAAAGTGTTTTTTCAGTAATGAATCTAAAGTGGCAAGAAGAGAAAAATAGAGCGTCAACAAATTTAATTAAAAACGAATTGTTTATTTATATAATTTTGTGATTGTCAAACAAGCTTTGAAACATTTAAAGATAACAAAAAAATTTCAGCATGTGCACACAAAAATACGTTTTAAAAGCAATAAAAACATAGAATTTGAAAAATACTGTTTTTTCTTCCAAATACTTTATTTTTTTCCTATCCAAACCATTTTATACGTTTTTTCGTAGGTACATGCGACGACAAATCAAGCTGTAAAAAACTCAGTTTATGCGGATCTCTCATTGTACGAGAAATCTATACAAAACGAGGTCATGTTATACTGGAAATGTATTGCTTGATGTGTCACTGTGTGGACATCCTTTTTATGTGTTTCTACGTAGGTATAGTCGACATGGTCATATTGCTTTGCCACCATAAGTTGGAATATCACGATACGATACGAGAGGTAGGTAGGTACCGTTAATTTGATGAAGTCTAAAAAGACTTCATCAAATTAACCAGTTGGACCAACTGGTACCTATTTCGCAAAACAAAGATTGATCCTAGTATTACAGGTGTTCAGAAGCAGAAATGAGAAGCACAGACTGTTGTTATAATATGTATTTTCACAAAAATGATTGATTTCTTTACAACACGAGTGACGCTCGCTAAAAAGGATCGACGCCAACAGGAAGTCAACTGACATCCCCTTTTTATTATTGTATATGCGTAACACTTACATAAATTGACCAACTTATATAATGACCATAAGAATATAAGCAATAGGTTTCATAAAGTAGACTTTTATAATTGAATATGATTTACAGCAATATTCCCCAATTAATAAATGAATGCTCAGAGAAAAGGACAAGTTATTTAATAAGTGACTACAACATTATAGTGTCTGTAATAGTTGATAGATGGCGCTACTACATAGATTGCATCAGTAGATCTTAATGGCTGCAGTTATACTAGTTGCGTTCAATGTAGGTAGATGGCGTTAGCCGTTTAGTCTTGATGAGGAGGTGAATAGCTTGAAGCTTCCTGGGCTACGGCTGTACAGCTGGCGACTAACTGTTACACTAGCGGCTGTTATTAATTAGCCACGAGCTGCTAACACACACATACGCCATCATGAAAATACACATACTCCATCTAATATACTCTTAAATTAAACGTACCTACAGTGTCACTGACTCTGGTAGGGCCACCATCAAGGATTTTAATTTTGAAAACACAAAAAAATTGTCGCTAATTAGTCGAAATTTGTCGCCAAATATCGGAATTTGTCGGTCACTGGTTCAAAAGATATAAGGGTTTATAGGTGGCCGATCTGGAGAGAGTCTTCCCAGCAGAGCCACATTTATATCTCAAAACTAGGGCACCTAGCAAAGATCTCTTTTCTCCCATATTTTGTCGCCAATTAGTCGGAATCAGTCGCCAAATATCAGAATTTGTCGGTCACTGGTTCAAAAGATATAAGGGTTTATAGGTGGCCGATCTGGAGAAAGTCTCCCCAGCAGGGCCACATTTATATCTAAAACTAGTGCACCTAGCGAAGATCTGTTTTCTCCCATATTTTGTCGCCAACTAGTCGCAATTTGTCGCCAAGTTACAGATTTAGTCGGTGTGTAATTAAAAAGATATTAAAGAATTCAATTTCCCCATAGTGGTACAAGCGAGTACAAAATACTTTATGTAGTTTCTAGACAGTATCTATGACGTCTTATGGAGAAATGTTTGTTTCGAATTAAATAAATATAAAGTTTTACGGTAAGTATGAAAGAGATCGATGCGCGTGTACAGACGAGCTGCTCGAGTTGCCCGTCTCGTAAGTTAAAATCAGCCAGTTTAATTACAGTGGAACTTATTATGAATAGTTACGAACTCGAGTCTTGTTATCTCTAGGTATTCCGAAAATACAAAAACGGAGAAAAGAGCGAGATATAATAAAATTTATATTATAATAAAATTTGATTACAATTGACAATACATGTTCAACGTTTAAGAATTTTAAACATTTTACTAAAGGTACGGTATTTTTTTATTATTCTAACGTTAGAGCTTAACATTGTAAACTAGTAAAACAGTTGCATGCGACTGTACATCTTGACACCAAATAGACCAAGAGCAAGATTTAATGTTTTCAAAGAAGTTTAAGCCACTCTAACCTAGTAATTTAAAACATTTAATTGAGAATTTATCTCTCTCGGACATTTCTAAAGACTTAAGACCGATAAAACTAGAAATATTTTACACATATTAATAGAAAAGAAAATTCTTGGTAATTTTTCGTGAACTCTTCGATCTAGCTCTTGGACTATACCTTACTAATTGAACTCATTATATCTCCTAAACTAAGACCCGATTAAATCTGTGACTTGGCGACAAATTTCGAAGAATTGGCGACAAAATATGGGAGAAAACAGATCTTCGCTAGGTGCCCTAGTTTTAGAGATATAAATGTGGCCCTGCTGGGGAGACTCTCTCCAGATCGGCCACCTATAAACCCTTATATCTTTTGAACCAGTGACCGACAAATTCTGATATTTTGAGACGGATTCCAACTAATTGGCGACAAAATATGGGAGAAAACAGATATTTGCTAGGTGCCCTAGTTTTTGAGATATAAATGTGGCCCTGCTGGGTAGACTCTCTCCAGATCGGCCACCTATAAACCCTTATATCTTTTGAACCAGTGACCGACAAATTCTGATATTTGGCGACAAATTTCGACTAATTAGCGACAAATTTTTTGTTTTCAAAATTAAAATCCCTGATGGTGGCCCTGCCAGAGTCAGTGACACGTACCTACAACCTTGGTTTCGTTGCGTCTAATGCTGGATTAAATGAAGTATACTGTAGTGTGTGTTAATTAATATTATCTCAGATATGAGGTAAGAAATACAAAATTTTAGATAGTTTTAAAAATAAATCTAAAAACATATACACTTCGGACACATCTATTGGCCCACCTTAGAGTTTAGGTTTCGATGGCCCCTATCGAAATATGATTGCTAGATTGAACAAAAACTGTTGATGCAGTTTTAAACCTGATACATTTTACCATCTTTTTCGATCGTATTGTTTTAAATTTGAATTCAGAATACCATACGACATGGAGCTACGCCTAACAAGTCGGATATGCGCCTTGTTAAAGGCAATTGATTTTTGAATAAAAAACATGTTTTATCAAATAAAGGTTTAATATAATAACGCGTGTAGCCTCCATGGGCATCTACCACAGCTCTCATACGATTAAGCATAGAGTTTATCAACCGCTCTATGAAATTTTGAGGGATCATCTCCCATTCCTCTTCTATGGCAGTTTTCAACTCCTGCATCGTCTGGGCAACTGGCTGACGAGCCCTAACACGTCTTTTTAGCTCGTCCCACATGTGCTCAATGGGGTTCATGTCTGGGCTTCTGGCTGGCCAGTCCATAACTGTGATGTTCACATCCCGAAGATATTCCCTGACGATGCCGGCCGCATGGGCTCTTGCATTATCATGCATAAATAGGAAATTTGGGCCCACATAGTCCGCGTATGGTATCACGTGTGGTTCTAAGCACTCACGAATGTACCTTTCAGCATTTAATGTTGGCAGCCGTGGTCCTGTAACAACCTCAAGTTGAGTTTTGCCGCTCGCGGATATACCGTCCCAGACAGTCCATGAGCCACCGCCATAAGCAACCCTCTCTTCAAAGCAGCATTGTGCGAAACGCTCTCCCTTACGTCGGTAGACCTTCTTCCTTCCATCATTGCCATGTAACACAATTTTAGACTCATCAGAAAAGAGTACACGGCTCTAATCTTGCTGTGTCCAATTTAAATGACTGCGTGCGAAATGAAGGCGCGCTGTTCGGTGGGCTCGCGTTAGTTTGGGCCCATTAGCTGGCTTGTGTGGTACCATATCGCGTTCTTTTAACCTTCTCCGAACAGTTCGAGCGCTCACAGATACTCCGTGGAAGTCGCGAAGTTGGTTTTGTATCTCAAAGGAGGTAAGGTGACGATTTCTCAAGCTGGTCGTCACGATGAATCGATCCTGCCTTTCAGTTGTGACCCGAGATCGTGGCCTTCCTTGGCGACGAACAAAGCCGCCAGTCTCTAGGTACCTCCGATAAACATTTCGGACCGCAGATCGACTTAAATTAAGTTGAGCACTCACGTTTCTTTGGTTGTGTCCGGCCTGAATAAGTGCCACAGCTTGGGCGGCGACTTCAGGTGAAGTATCCATAGATTATTGATATTACCTTAATGTTATGAATAAGTAATGTTTGTTGCAAAACCAAAGATATCAATCACTTTTTCAAGAATTAGATCCAAGTAAACCAATAAAACCAAGTTTTCTTAGTATTCGATTGTTTGATATCAACAAACAGGCTCCAAATTGTCTTTTGTTTCTTTAAATTCTGTGTTCGAAATTCAAAAAAAGACTTAATGAAATTGTGAATGTGCCAGGTTCAAACTGCATAAAAACTTTTTGCTCGACCTAATATAAAATTTTAGCTAGGACCAAACGATACTGATAATACAAGGTGGGCCAATAGATGTGTCCAGAAGTGTATTATTTAGAAATTTGTTAAGGTGCCTTCAGCGTATTATTACAAAGAACTTTATTATTCTTAGTCTTAAGTACGATGTTTTAGAATGAGTGTATAGAGACTCACCGGCCCCACAGTGAAACCATTACTACGGTTGGGGCTTAGTTTTTAATTTTTCACTTGTGTCTAAATAAATAAATAAAAAGATACTTAGTTTTAGTTAAACTCATGTGTTGTAGGATAAAGTAAAATTTTTCTGCTTGTTTTGTAAGTATCTCTTCTATGCTTAGTGTGGGAACATTCTCATCTTTTGATGTTTTAGTTACTTCAGAGTATAGCTTGTCCGTGTTTTTGGGTTTTGGCCATGCTTCGATTGGGTAGACCGCAGGCGTTGGTCGGGTCCATTTATTTGGAAGGGTTGGGTAGTTTTTCTTTTGTGAAAGGGCCTCTTCATTGGCATTTGGTTTTGGGTTCCCTCTGGCCTTAATATGTGGTTGTGTGTTTGACTTCCTTGCTAGTATTTCTCTGTATACTTCGCACCCTTTGAAGTTTGCTGGATGCGCGCGTGATGAAAAATAAAAAAACCAAATGCCATGACTGCGCGGTCGAAACGGACACCTAGAATTTTAAAGACATTCCATAGACTGTTTGTAACTTAATACACTGCCACGCACCACGCACCTACGCGCGTGTCACTGACTCTGGCAGGGCCACCATCAGGGATTTTAATTTTGAAAACACAAAAAATTTGTCGCTAAATATCAGAATTTGTCGGTCACTGGTTCAAAAGATATAAGGGCTTATAGGTGGCCGATCTGGAGTCTCCCCAGCAGGGCCATATTTATATCTCAAAAACTAGGGCACCTAGCAAAGATCTGTTTTCTCCCATATTTTCTCGCCAATTAGTCGGAATCAGTCGCCAAATATCAGACTTTGTCGGTCACTGGTTCAAAAGATATAAGGGTTTATAGGTGGCCGATCTGGAGAGAGTCTCCCCAGCAGGGCCACATTTATCTCTAAAACTAGTGCACCTAGCGAAGATCTGTTTTCTCCCATATTTTGTCGCCAACTAGTCGCAATTTGTCGCCAAGTTACAGATTTAGTCGGTGTGTAATTAAAAAGATATTAAAGAATTCAATTTCCCCATACAGTGGTACAAGCGAGTACAAAATACTTTATGTAGTTTCTAGACACTATCTATGACGTCTTAAGGAGGAATGTTTCTTTCGAATTAAATAAATGTAAACTTATTCTGTAATTTCAACCTACGATAGGACAGCTTTATTCATTACCTATAAACAAATCTACAATAAATATATGTAATTATTTGTCTAACACAATGTGCACTTACCACTTAGTCGCAGGCAGCTAGATCGCTGCGCTCAGTTTCATTTACGGTAAGTAAGAAAGAGATAGATGCGTGTGTATAGACGAGCTGCTTAGAACGAGTTGCCCGTCACGTAAGTCAGCCAGTTTAATTAAAGTGGAACTTATTATGTATAGTTACGAACTCGAGTGTTGTTATTTCTGGGTATTCCGAAAATACAAAAACGGAGAACAGAGCGAGATATAATAGAATTTGATTACAATTGACAATACTTTTTCAACGTTGAAGTATTTCAAACATTTTACTAATGGTACGGTATTTTTTTATTCTTCTAACGTTAATTAAAGCTTAACATTGTAAACTGGTAAAACAGTTGCATGCGACTGTACATCTTGACACCAAATAGACCAAGAGCAAGGTTTAATGTTTTCAAAGAAGTTTAAGCCACTCTAACCTAGTAATTTAAAACATAAAAACATGAATTTAATTGAGAATTTATCTCTCTCGGCTATTTCTAAAGACTTTAGACCGATAAAACTAGAAGTATATTACACATATTAATAGAAATATTTTTTCTAGGTAATTTTTCGTGAACTCTTCGATCTAGCTCTTGGACTATACCTTACTAATTGAACTCATTATATCTCCTAAACTAAGAACCGATTAAATCTGTGACTTGGCGACAAATTGCAACTAGTTGGCGACAAAATATGGGAGAAAACAGATCTTCGCTAGGTGCACTAGTTTTAGAGATATAAATGTGGGTGTCCGTTTCAACCACGCGGCCACCTCATAATACTTGATGAAACTTTGCCAGGAATTAGTCCTAATTTGTTCCTATACACACCTCTTTTCGTGAATTTGTTCCAAAAAAAACCAAGGCGCTATGACCAAGAATAGTTGGCCGCTAGAACCGCCACTTGCCGTAGTCATCGCCCGTGATTACACAGAAACTATATGATGGAGATAGACGAATTATGCATCAAAAGAAAGGTCTTAATTTGTTCCATTTGTTTCAAAAATAAAAAACATCAAAAAGTAAATAAATGAAAAGTTATGCAATATTTAGTTTTCAGGTTATGAGTAGGTAGGTATCTCACCTTATATATCAAATTATTAGAAGCTAATGTGTATGGACAATTAGTCCCTAATTTGTTACAGCGAATAAACAGAAAAAAATACTAGAAAGTAGGTTCAATGATTTGTTAGAGTCGATTTTAGTTGGCCGCTCGGACGGCAATATGCCTAAAATACAATGGCGTTTATCTCGTTATTAAAAGCAGGTTTAAGCTTAGTTATAGTACTAATTGACGGGTAACGTAACCTAGTTTGTATAAACATGGAGAATATAACTGCAGCATTCATATTTTAGAAGAAATTTACAAAAAATCTGTAGTATGAAACCGTATGAGAGTAGGGTGACCATGATTACATTGGTACGAAGGCATGTTTTTAATGTTGGACTCTGTTTGAACGAATATGCGGTTCGTTTTGCGGCCATTGTTTATTGTTCTTAATTCTTTAAAGTATTTACTGATTAAATTTTCGTTTCATTGACTTTCCACAGGTGTTTTATGATGGGAACGATTCCAGAAAAAGGATCTCTATTGTTTCCAAACTATTGTTAAAAATATTTGTCACAAGGGGTTTGAACGATTATTATTTGTTGTGAATATAGTCATTACTGTGCTGAATTTTTAACTGTGTGCTCGTACTTCGTACGTATTTAATTCCCGAGATTTACAAACTACTAAGTTACTGAGACAACTATCACTAAATCCAAAAGTGTCTAAGAGTGCTTAGCTATGAGTTGTGTCACTTATATGTTGGATTTGTTAATGTGGAACTCACCACCAAAAAGTATTGCAGAGGGATCCAAATGAACTGCGGTAAGTTAAATTTTTACTTTTTCATGATGACTGGAAGCAAGCCTGCTTTTGGCTGCTCCCAAACGAAAAAATCTCCTTTTGAAAATCTTATTATTTCTTTATTATTATTTTTTTCTTTTATTTTTTTTTCTTATTTTTTTTTTGGATTAAGAACAATATACAATGGCCGCCAAACGAACCGCATATTCGTTCAAACAGAGTCCAACATTAAAAACATGCCTTCGTACCAATGTAATCATGGTCACCCTACTCTCATACGGTTTCATACTACAGATTTTTTGTAAATTTCTTCTAAAATATGAATGCTGCAGTTATATTCTCCATGTTTATCCAAACTAGGTTACGTTACCCGTCAATTAGTACTATAACTAAGCTTAAACCTGCTTTTAATAACGAGATAAACGCCATTGTATTTTAGACATATTGCCGTCCGAGCGGCCAACTAAAATCGACTCTAACAAATCATTGAACCTACTTTCTAGTATTTTTTTCTGTTGATTCGCTGTAACAAATTAGGGACTAATTGTCCATACACATTAGCTTCTAATAATTTGATATTTAAGGTGAGATACCTACCTGAAAACTAAATATTGCATAACTTTTCATTTATTTACCTTTTTGATGTATTTTATTTTTGAAACAAATGGAACAAATTAAGACCTTTATTTTGATGCATAATTCGTCTATCTCCATCATTATAGTTTCTGTGTAATCACGGGCGATGACTACGGCAAGTGGCGGTTCTAGCGGCCAACTATTCTTGGTCATAGCGCCTTGGTTTTTTTTGGAACAAATTCACGAAAAGAGGTGTGTATAGGAACAAATTAGGACTAATTCCTGGCAAAGTTTCATCAAGTATTATGAGGTGGCCGCGTGGTTGAAACGGACACGCCCTGCTGGGGAGACTTTCTCCAGATCGGATACCTATAAACCCTTACCTATATCTTTTGAACCAGTGACCGACAAATTCTGATATTTGGCGACTGATTCAGACTAATTGGCGACAAAATATGGGAGAAAACAGATCTTTGCTGTGTCACTGACTCTGGCAGGGCCACCATCAGGGATTTTAATTTTGAAAACATAAACAAATTGTCGCAAATTAGTCGAAATTTGTCGCCTAATATCAGAATTTGTCGGTCACTGGTTCAAAAGATATAAGGGTTTATAGGTGGCCGATCTGGAGAGTCTCCCCAGCAGGGCCACATTTATATCTCAAAAACTAAGGCACCTAGCAAAGATTGTTTTCTCCCATATTTTGTCGCCAATTAGTCGGAATCATTCGCCAAATATCAGAATATGTCGGTCACTGGTTCAAAAGATATAAGGGTTTATAGGTGGCCGATCTGGAGAAAGTCTCCCCAGCAGGGCCACATTTATATCTCTAAAACTAGGGCACCTAGCGAAGATCTGTTTTCTCACATATTTTGTCGCCAATTCGTCGCAATTTGCCGCCAAGTCATAGATTTAATCGGGTCTTAGTCTAGGAGATATAATGAGTTCAATTAGTAAGGTATAGTCCAAGAGCTCGATCGAAGAGTTCACGAAAAATTACCAAGAAAAAAAAATCTATTAATATGTGTAATATACTTCTACTTTTATCGGTCTAAAGTCCTTAGAAATGTCCGAGAGAGATAAATTCTTAATTAAATTCATGTTTTAAATTGCTAGGTTAGAGTGGCTTAAACTTCTTTGAAAACATTAAACCTTGCTCTTGGTCTATTTGGTGTCAAGATGTACAGTCGCATGCAACTGTTTTTTTAAGCTCTAATTAACGTTAGAATAATAAAAAAAATACCGTACCTTTAGTAAAATGTTTAAAATACTTAAACGTTGAAAACGTATTGTCAATTCTTATCAAATTTTATTATAAATGTAATATAAATTTTATTATATCTCGCTCTTTTCTCCGTTTTTGTATTTTCGGAATACCTAGAGATAACAATACTCGAGTTCGTAACTATTCATAATAAGTTCCACTTTAATTAAACTGGCTGACTTAAACTTACGTGACGGGCAACTCGTTCTAAGCAGCTCGTCTGTACAAGCGCATCTATCTCTTTCTTACTTACCGTAAATGAAACGGAGCGCAGCGATCTATCTGCCTGCGACTAAGTGGTAAGTGCACATTGTGTTAGACAAATAATTACGTATATTTATTGTAGATTTGTTTATAGGTAATGAATACAGCTTCCCTATGATGGGTTGAAATTATAGAATAAGTTTATATTTATTTAATTCGAAACAAACATTCCTCCATAAGACGTCATAGATGCTGTCTAGAAACTACATAAAGTATTTTGTACTCGCTTGTACCACTGTATGGGGAAATTGAATTCTTTAATATCTTTTTAATTACACACCGACTAAATCTGTAACTTGGCGACAAATTACGACGAATTGGCGACAAAATATGGGAGAAAACAGATCTTCGCTAGGTGCCCTAGTTTTAGAGATATAAATGTGGCCCTGCTGGGGAGACTCTTTCCAGATCGGCCACCTATAAACCCTTATATCTTTTGAACCAGTGACCGACATATTCTGATATTTGGCGACTGATTCCGACTAATTGGCGACAAAATATGAGAGAAAACAGATCTTTGCTAGGTGCCATAGTTTTTGAGATATAAATGTGGCCCTGCTGGGGACTCTCTCCAGATCGGCCACCTATAAACCCTTATATCTTTTGAACCAGTGACCGACAAATTCTGATATTTGGCGACAAATTTCGACTAATTAGCGACAATTTTTTTGTGTTTTCAAAATTAAAATCCGTGATGGTGGCCCTGCCAGAGTCAGTGACACCAAAGATGTGTCACTGACTCTGGCAGGGCCACCATCACGGATTTTAATTTTGAAAACACAAAAAAGTTGTCGCTAATTAGCCGACAATTTTTTTGTTTTTAAAATTAAGATCCTTGATGGTGGCCCTGCCAGAGTCAGTGACACGCATGATGATGCAGATCTGCACTGCTGCAAGTACGCGCGTAGGTTCGTTGACACGCAACATGCAGCGTGATGCGTGGCAGTGAGATAATCGCCTTATAGCAAAGGTGGTTTCACCAGGGAGCATGACGTCTTCAAATGTTCCCTCGAACTCGGAACACGATAACTATGCTATACTTACGTTCTTCAAACGCCAATTACTTATCGACCCCGACTCATTTACAACCACCATCCCTCTGCTGTTGATTTCAGTATGGTTATAGTTTGTGTCAGGGACTCAAACTAACCGTAATAAGGTTTTTAACACTGTTTTTAAAACAGTTTTAACATAAAAACACTTTTAAATGTAACAGATACAATACTGTTACCGAATCAAACTGTAACCTTTTATATGTGTTAATATGTGTAACTATAATAGGAAATAATCATTTATAGCTTTAGTACGCTGCGTTTAGCACTTTTATATCTGTTACATATCTGATTCTGTTACCAATTCAACATGTAACACTTATAATTCTGTAACCTTTATGAAGGTGTTTTTAAGTCCCTGGTTTGTGTGGCATTCAGTTTTTTTTTTTTTAGAATCTTGTGTCGTGGTGTGATGATATACCTAAGTAGGGAATTTGCCCAATCCAACGACTACATGTCAAATATAATAACGAGGCTACTTTGAAATCGCAGATTTACAAGACAACAATAGCTTCTCAGAAAAACTATTTTCTAAAACCTATGAAATGAGTCTGATTTGGTTTTCATCTACCTATTGGTGTCAAAAGTAAGAAAGTTAAATATTGATTTCAAAGCAGCATTGTACCGGTCCAAGGATGAATGTATTTCAAAACAAGCAAACAATTGATTCATAATTTACATTAGTTGTTTTCAAAATATTTTATTAACACAATTCATTCAATAACACCAAAGATTATAACATTCTCTAACATGAAACCTAAAATAAAATACAATTTTACCTAAATGTATTTTACTTACCAATTTATAATCATTCAAACATCATTTCGACTATGAGGTATACAGAGAATAAATATATTTTGAATTTTTTTCACATTATAAGTCGTCAGAAATGTAATAATACTATTTAAATATTTAATATTATATAGTTATAATTTGAATGCGATAGTTGCTATATAAATGTCATGAAAACATCCGCCTTCGAATACTTAATTTATATTGCTCGCATGAACACCAAAAAGGAAAATAAAACACAGTATAATCAAGTAGAAACAAAATAATATGGAATGTACAAACCATGTTTATTTACTGATTCCTGGCAATACAATGTTTGTGACTCGCTTTTCAATTTATCAACAGCCACTCGAAAGAGGATAACATTTACAGGCCCATAACAGTATGATAAAGGATACATCCACTATAACACTGAAAGCTATTATAGCATGGTACTTAAGCCAGGTTTTACCTTAACAGCGATAGACATCGGTACACAGTACCCTGGGGTTTAAATGTTTCATAAATTATTAAGATAACTTGTTTGGACTTAAATTTCTACTCTAACTGTACATTAGTTTCGCCTTAACGCTAAAATAATCTAAAAGTGATATCGTCGGATGATACGAAGATACGTTCGCGAGGGGGTGTTTAACGCGCAAATAATCTGATATGTCGATAGGTGAAATAAAGTGATCTCCTGTCACCGAAAATCAAAATAAAAATGCGGCAATAAATTAAGAAATAAATTACGCCATCATCGCACGGTAGCAATTAAATGTAAACCATGATTGGGATTCGAAAATAGTAATCGTTATATTTATAAAATTGAAATAGAAAAAATATTTATACAATTCGCGTCTCTAGACGCGGTGCGGCCGCAGCATCAAGGCTGCACCGGGCCGGAGATTTGCGAAAACATATAAATGATTAACGCTCAAGTAACCAACAAGTACTATACAAGATGTTGTGAGGTGCTCCGAGGCCCTATGCGGGTCTTTTGGCTACCGGCGACGACTTCCATGTGCGCGACTGAGTGACTGAGCAGATTCTGTGGCATAGAAACTCGGAGCACGGGCGACGGGAGTAAGAGTGTGCTTGATGCGTTTACTGTTGTTTCGTGTAAAGGTAAATGGCGACGATAAGACCGTATAGACCCAATACTTCAGCGAAAATGAGGATAAGGATCATGCCGACGAATAACCTGGGTTGTTGCGCGGTACCACGTACACCAGCATCACCGACGATACCTATGGCGAAACCAGCCGCAAGACCAGAGAAACCTACAGCGAGACCAGCTCCCAGGTGGATGAACCCTCTGAAAAGACACAGACAAGACTGCATTAGTACATGTGTTTAAGTATGTGTAGACAAGAACTATGGTAAGTAATGAATTGCGAAACGTGTTGTTTCATTCAGGGAAAGTAGAAGGTGGTGTTAACAAACCACCTCTTTCGAAAATCTTTACTAGAAAGAAGTTGGTACACTTTTATAAACCACTAAATCAGTTAATTTCTACACGTGACCAGTCATTACACAAAAAAAACTAGTGTCAAGGTCAATAGCATGAAACATGCTCGCACGATTTATAAGTCGACGGCAATTATGAAATGAAAAATGTCTAAATAATGTCACTCATGCGTAGCTACCATGGGTGTAATTATACACAATCAGTCCTAACATTAATGAGCCTGACTTACATTGAACATGGAGTAGGTATATGGATTATTTGTATCAAAATAGTATAAAGATTTATATAGGTTAAGCTGAATATATTAACTGATGGCGTCAGCCTTGCGAAGTAGGTCAGTAAGTAATGAATATGGATTTCAGTCGAGAAGATTGATGTTGGCTTAGTTATAACATGAGGCTTGGATAATACCTTAAATGAAAACTCTTCGTAAATGGAATTGAATACAAATATAATAAAAATCCCGTTAAAGATTGTGCAATCTTCATCTAAGTAATGCTGATATATTTTGTCGTATCAATTTGATCGATCGCTTCTTATCTAGTCATTTTCCCGGCGAATATTTCCGAAATGTTGTAATGGAAATCAAAATTACACAAGACTGCTGCATATAAAATGATTTTCGATTACCGGGGAATAGCAGACCTTGGGGGCAACCTGTCTACCTATTATGGCTATGAAGTATAATACGGCAGAAAATAAGTTCTACGAAATTTTCTCTGTATTATATTTAGGCACGATTTTTTTTATATTGACTTGGCATTAATTTGTTTCAGATGAACTATTAACCTGCTATTGTGGCTGAATATTATAACAAAATCGTTACAATAGTTAGCAATACATAGCCTTGCGTAACCTCGTAACCTCGTCATAATGTAGAAAGTGCTAAAATGGAAAATGTCCTGTGACCAAAACTACTGGATATATTCAATTGAATTTTGCAATGTTTTGCTGGGAACCTCGTGAGGCATACACAATTTAATTTATTGTTGTCGCCACCCTTTGTATAATATAGAAAGGACTCCATTTTTAATTGATGTACATGATTGTGCTGAAGGCTGTGCACACTGCATTACTTTTCGTTACAAAGGGAAAAGCTGATGAGAGACTTCATCATTTGGAGTTTAATACCAAAAACCAAGCATTATATTTATTTGCCTTGTCATAATTTAATATTATTTTACCCTCCTGATCAGAAAAAAAATTAATGTACACATTCCATGACAAAAAGTAATTTTTTATAGCTGATATACTGAAATATAATATAGGTTGGAGGGCTATGGCATTTTTTTTAAATTGTTGTAAAATAACCTCCTGATCAGAATGTGAAGGAAATGTCCAACAGCGAGAAACATCTAATGAGCAGTAAGTCTGATTAGCAAAATGTCCATGTAGCAAAACGTCTAACTTTCAGATGGTCTGTTTGGTAGAACATCTATTTAGCATATCGTCAGATTTTCAAAATGTCAGGCACAAAATTCAACACACGCTTTTCATTGGGAGGGAAATGGACACAACATTATAATAATACACTCTTTTCTAATACTAAAAAATGAATGAAGAACAAACATTTACTTTCAACGAAAGTCAAAAGAAGAAGCATGTGTTGCTGAATGTTCACAGGTACAATTTAAATAATATAAATCAGGGAGGGTCAACTCTATGGAGATGCTCCCAGCACAACAAGTGAAGTGCATCTGTTACAATCATTAAAGACGATAACAAGATAAATCGTCAGTTGAATGAGCATAGTAGTTTACAACTAGCTTTAGCTAATTTAGATAAAAAAAGGATATTATACTGTCCTAGCAATTAAAATTTTCGTACAAACAATGCACTTGGAGGTTCTAAACACGAGTATAAAATAGCTAACCCTGCTACTATTCCTCAAAGCTCTTAGAAAAGAAGCGCTTTGGCCAGATCAATAATACAAAAATGTTTTTTGAAGGGAATAAGAGAAGAAAGATCGAAATAATGTTTTATGCCAAATACAAGAGAGCTGCAAAAGCTTGAGAGCCAAAAAGTTAGCCCTTTGATTTTTTGATATACTTTGGCCATATCAAAAGGATATTAGGTGAATAAATGCAGGGGAATTTGTGCGCCTAATATCCTAGTAATATTTAAGAGGCTTGCGCTACTAGCTTTTTAACAAGTTTTTTTTTTAACAAATAATGTAATTTACAAATGACTTTTACTTCCATTGTGACTGTACACATTTTAAAAATGAGTTTTTGCTAAATAGATGTTCTGCTGTAAAGACCATCTGATAGTTGGATATTTTGCTACTAGTCATTCTGCTAGACTTACTGCTCGTTAGACATTTCGTGCAGTTGGTCATTTGCTTCACCTTCTGATCAGGAGGTTATTTTACAACAATAAAAAAATAAAAAATCACCTGTTTAATTCATGCCATAACCCTCCAACCTATTTTTCAGTATATGATATAACATCAGCTATAAAAAATTACTTCTTGTCATGGAATTTGTACATTTTCAGTACAAAATGTATGTGGAAATAAATATTTAGCTAAAACTGTGATAGGTCACAATGTAAGTATGAGAAATTGATATTTAAGTATAAAATTTTGGAAAAAATTGAAAGCAAGTTGTGGGACCAAGAAGATCCTAAGATTACTCCCTATTCTATACATACAGCTCTAAGTAAAAAAAAGTAGTCACGACCATCAACTCTTGCTATTCCAACTCCCTGCTCTCTAAGTAAAAATAAGTAGTGTCGGCCATCAACTCATGCTATTCCAACTCCCTGCTAGACAGGAATTTTCCAAGCTACTTGCGTCAAAACTACCACGACATGCAGGACCTATTATGGCTTGTCATCTACAACAATCAAGAGATAGGATAATTTCAATTTAAACTAACTTGTAAAGGGTGTAGTTGGTGGGTGCATCCAGGGACCCTGCAATCAGGACCGCCACTACCAGACCGTAGATGGCAATGATACCCGCCATGACGACAGGAATGATGGACTTCATGATCAGCTCAGGCCGCATCACCGACATAGCGGCAATACCAGTGCCTGACTTGGCAGTTCCATAGGCAGCTCCCAGCGCTGAAATCATACAAATTAAAAGGTTTAGTAAGATACTAACACATCAGCAAAGGGGGTGAGCTATGAAGGCTTGTAAAGTAAACCCTATTTATTTTTCAAAAACTAATTGAAGTGGTTATTGTTTGATGCAGGGTTTTCATATCTTTTTTATGAGGGTGGAAGAATAAATTTTCTCCTGGTCAACTGTTTGCTTAGGCTAGTGTTGTGCAAGTAATAGATTCTAACTAGACAATAGTCTATCTTTGCAGGTTTCTTCACCCTTAAGTAAGCATTGACCTTTTCAGTCATAGTTGCACTTTGTTGATACTGCCACACCCCTTTTATTGAAATGGTTATTTTTCTCAACTAGTAGTATTCATTAATTGCTTATGCTTGATTTATCAAAGCAGTGAGTCATGGGGATTTTAGGTAGAGTCAAAACATGACAATGGAAAATTCTCTAAGTATCTTTCCATGTTACTTGAGGGTACATTGTTTGTAATCTAAGGCAAACCAAAGTGCTTTCTTTTACAAACCAGTAGATTCCCATAACTATTCCTATTTCCCTATTATATACCAGGGCAGTTTACCACTTGTAATGAGAAGGTATTTGCATATCAGAACATAGATAAGCTAAAGCATGTCATAGAACCTCTTTGATACAAGTTGTAAAGCCTGTACATTCATATGACATAACCTTAATGTTTTAGGTACACAAAGAGTCATGTGATTCTATAATTTATGAATTAAATTAATGCTGTTCTAGAATCCTAGTATTATAATAGTTTTCCATTGTTACTTGCACTGTAATTATAATAGTGTTGATTGGATCTTTACTACTTATCAAAGAGTATCTTATCCTGTAAGCACTTCTACTTGAGAAGTCATGTGATGAGTTGAAATCAAGTTATGTTTGATTAGTTTCTGGATGTTTAGCATGATGAGGATCTTTCTCATGAAAAAGGTAGTTGGAGAATACATAGGGCAGGTAGTAATAGTAGTAGTGCAGCAGAAGTTATAACATGAATGAACAACTGACTTAATCACATGATCAACTAAGTTAGTCATGTGATGATCAAAACCATAGATTTTTCATTATTTTCCTTGTAATGAGGGATTTTTCCTGCACATTAGTTGTACTAAGACTTCAGAAATGTATGTATTCCATGATTCAAGTTATTGAATGCTAAAGTGGAATGATGCTCTTGATCCCATGTTTATTTTATCACATGGCAAGGGATTTTGCCGTGAAAAAACATTTTTCCCTACAATCACGTTCACTAACATTTAAGGTAGTTGACGTCAAAAGAAGTGATCATGCATACAAGCTCTTTTGTTGCCGATGCAGCTACTTCACCAGTGCTGCCAACCGAAGTATCAGCAATCACATTCACCACCCCTTTTCCCGCAAAATACTTCTCTACTCCAATCATTATCAAATGGGCACATTCCGTCATGCATATCTATATATTTATGTAGGGATAACGTAAAGCACAAGGTGCGGCTACTACTATAATTAGTGCTCTTAAAATAACCAGATTCGAACTGATCTAATAGAGCACGATTGTTGAAAATGTTTTCCACAAGCATTCCTGACATTTAAACACTGGTTTCTGAACTTCTGTAACCCATTATGGGAAATCGATAATATTCAAGACAGCCATTTGTACGTTAATGGAACACAAAAAACATACCGCTAAAGATGATAGCAGACGCCGCCCCCATAACTCCAAAGAAGGGTCCATAGATTGGGTTAGCATTATCCGCCGCCGACGACATTTTGTAGGTTGATTGAGGGAGTATTTACAGGTCCCAAAAAACTGTGATGACTATCTGCACACACTCACTCGACGGAACTACTTTTGCACAGACAAATATGGCCCAAGCTTTGCAGACTCGATAGAATGGGTCATATGACGATTGATGTTCAAGGCAGTGCTCGATCTGACCTAAGTTCTGATTGGTTTTCATACGACACTTCCGAAATGCGCAGCCAATCCTAAGCTAAAGATTCGGCTGCGCTATGACGTAGTTCATTAATGTGGATCGCTGGCCAGCACTTTTCTTGTGCGCATGTACTGTTTGATTGTTTCAATACTTTTAAGTGTGAAAACTTCTTATTTAGAATGCATATTATTAAAATAAACAATTCATAAATTAAGTTTGGAATAATAATAGAAGTTAGTTTAATTATTTAATATTGTTGTAAGGAAAAATTATAACTTAAAATTTAAAGTATTTCTGTATTGATTAAGTTAAAATGATACCATATTTTGAAAACTACCATTTAGTAATATGTGGGCGATATTTCAATTGTAAAAAATATTATTTAGGAAATATCCTTTTCGAGCATGTAACATACCTACCTACAATTTTAGATTTCATCGATGTTTGCAACCAGAAGAACAAGATACCTACTCCTCATTTCACATTTCGTTGGTGACCTTGAATACAAAAAAATTATGCTTCATCATGCGCTATCAGTGTATTTAAATAAAAACTAATATTTATCTTCAAGTTAATAATTATAAAACTGCCCTGTCCCAACATTGTTGATTTCGGTGGTCATATCAAACAAGAAATACTTCGTGTTTCCAGTGTATCGGATTTACGACTACGTTTCCATTAATAAATTTAAAATTTAATTCCAATTTCGGCATGTTTAGAAACCAGACCATCATAATTATACCCTTTTTTCCAAGGGCAAGGTTGACGTAAGTGCTATATTATCTTACCCCCCACATACTCGTATCGAGGTGCATGTTGACTTCAGTTCAGCGACGCGCGTTGTCACAGTCTCTTCTTAGAATTCCTAAACGCTTTTTTCTTTCTCCTGTCTATTGCCACGCTATCATTCACTCCTTTTTCCTTCTTACAATTCCTCACACAATCCAATATTTTCTTTGGTCCTCTTGCACTCCATCTATCAAAATTTTAGTCACTCCACACATCCATCTCATATTCTTATCTCTGGAATCTTTAAATCTTCTTCGGAAAAAGAACACGGATGGAAGAAGATTCAATCTTTTGTACTACATGGTTCGAACAGGGGGCTAGTATATTTTACCCCATAACTGCAGGGTTATCCATGGGTTGCAAGTTGTTTTAGTGACTTGTCGCCATTTCATTCAAGCTGAGTTGATCCGGTGCGTTACAGAGTTAAGTCCCAACTCCCGATATACTTCACTATCTCTTGGAATTAGTGACCCGAGGTACATAATCGGAACAGATCGGTGTGGGCGTCCTAGTAAGGGTTATAGGCACAGCATGTGACTGTTCCTAAATTACCCTAGGCTGGTTTTTCCAAAATCATTTTAATACTATTAGTATTTAAGTCGATTTTCTCCAAGGACTGGTGAAATCACCAAAAGCACTAAAGAAGTAGGTATTCCGTTTTAGTTCTACTTAATTCAGGCACACACATTCTCCTGTCTTTTCCACCACACCTTAAATCTGCTGTTATCTGCTCTGGACTTCTAGGTCACCTTTGGCATCTAGCACACTGACGTCAGCAAACAGCATACACCAGGGAACCCTTTCAAGGATGTCCGACGTAAGACCGTTCACTATCACCAAGAAGAGATAAGGGCTTAAAGCCGACCCTAGGTGCAAGCCAACTCTGGGAGGATCGCCCGGAGGACACGGTGGAGCACACCGTGGAGGTCTGCTCCACTTGGTCTGAGTACCGCCACCGCCATGTCCTCGTAGTGGCGATTGGTGGCGGCGACCTCTCGCGTCCGGACCTGGTTCAATACATGGTCCGGACCAAGAGAGAAGCAGTCATGCTAGCGAAGGAGGTGGGGAACGTAAGAAGGAGAGAACCTCACGACCCAGCCGTCGCGGGCCTGTGGACGGTAAGTGATAGGCTGGCTCACCGTCCGTCCGTCTTATGACGACAGGCCGTGTCGACGGCGCGTTCGTGTTCCACGCGCGCCTCAAGGACATGGCAGCAAATTGGAAGGGTTCCGAAAGGGCCGATGCCTACCGGGGCTGCGGGACTGTTCGAAAGAGATACGGCCTTGGAACTCAAAGGGCTGAGAAGGAACATGGATGGGTTTTAGTCAGTACAAGTCTGACTTCTCCCTCTGCTCCACCCAGAGCGGGATGCCACAGTGAAGCTACTGGAAATTAAAATAGACGAGTATAACAGTTACACACACACAAAATACCTACATATTGAGCCTCAATGGTATGAATTTAGGAAAATTCAACTTTTAAAAACACTTTGTTTATCATCATCATTCTCCTGCCCCTTTCTCTCTTCCTCCCATCCCTTTATTTGGGGTCGAAAAAACAAATTAATATTGGAAGAAATAATATTTTATGCATTGGGTATCATTTAACTGTCAATAAGTTCCAACTTTAAAATATTTGGATACACGTCCAGGTACACGTTGTATTATTTTTAAAATTCAACCGGCTACCCAAAATTGTATCCGAATTTTTCGTTTGCTGTGTACTAGATCACGTGATTGCCAACTGATGTTTTCTCTTTTCCTCTTTAAGTAAATCATATAGCGCTCTCTCGCTTTATTGCTGAAAATTAAGTTATTTCAGAGATATTGTTATCTGTTCACGCTGGCCTGTCACTGGCAGTACTGGCACGTCAACGTCAATGTCAAAAACTTCACGTTGCGGGCTGCCAGTGCCCGCTCTATCCATGCTTTTTCAAAGTTTTGGTTTTGTTTGCGCCAATTATTATTTCTAAAAAATAAGTGAAAAAGTATGCGTAACTAAAATTTTCCATTAAACTTATATATTCGCAATTAACTCCAAGTCTACAAAATGAAGTTTCATTACAAGGTAACTAAAAATATGAATTATTGAACGTTTGCTCTTGTTATGATCTTTGTTTACAATATTTTAATTACATAGAAACAAGTCTTTTCGATAAAATTGACATTATTGAATCCACTAAGTATGTATTTTCATTCAATCACGACGTTTCCAAATCAAATTCTTTAAAAATTTAATTAACATTTTATAGTTTTTGAACATAACCTTTCTGAATGTTTCAGTTCCAAAATTTACTGGGTACAGTTTATCGTAAAGGTGATATCTTGTTCACTGGCGATGGAAACTGTGTCATAAGCCCTGTAGGAAACAAAATAACTGTATATAATCTGAAACAGTAAGTAAAAAATAAGGTTAATATAAATATAATTTCACAGGTTCGTTTGTCTAGTTGTTTCAAGCACTACTGCTGAGCATGAAGTCCTGGGTTCGATGCTTGGGTCGAGTAAAGTTTCAGTGGCGAGATTATATTATGTGTGCTAGGTTGAAGGCAATAGTATTATCTGCTAAATATGGGAGTTAGACTTAACTGCGGAATGTGTGTGTACTATAGGATACACCTATGCCTAACCTTTCGGGAATTACATACGTGGTAAAATAATAGCACTTAACTATCTGCCTTACTTTCTATTTATTTTGTAAGACGAAGTAGACAGTCTCCACAACACAGGGAATCCTCGTTTGGAGGCTAGTGATATTTCAGCTTGTGTAATGCTGTCTTGAACAATAAAGCTTTTTATTATTCAATCATGGGCATTTATAAAACATTGACAAAAGGTGCACAGTTCGGGTTGGTTCTTTCCTATGAAGAAGAAACTCCATGGTTACTCTTTTAAAATCATCTGGTTCTACAATATTTGGGATGCTACAGCGTTAATACTTAAGTATGAGAGGACAGCGTAGGCCCGACAATAAGTTGTTGCTTACTACAAAAGGTAGAAAGAAAATAGTAAAAAAAAATAAAACATAATTTCCTTTATTCATCTTTAAAAACAAATTTTATACATTTTTAAATATTTCTTATAAATAATACAAAAATATAAAAACATTTAAAAATATAAAAAATTGTAGCCCACCGGTATCGGGAACAGGGTCCAAGCTATGGGTCTGAGCGGTCAGGGCTCCAGAGAAAGGAACCTCCTTACAATACGAGCCGTGTCCAGGAGTACCACTTTCTGAATCAAGCCCTTGATCCAGCTGCCTAACGAGAGCCTCATCAGATATTGGTCGAGGCTCTTGGCAATTAGGCCATTGGCTGATACGACTATCGGCACAATGATAGCTGAGTCAACATGCCACATGTCGACAACCTCGCGAGCCAAGTCAATATACTTGATTTGTTTATCTTTCTCAGCCTTCACGAGGTTCTCGTCATGTGGAACCGTTATGTCAACAATCATTGCGCGCCGCTCTGATCGATCCACCACCACTAGGTATATCAGGCTTATTGGCTACAATAGTCCTGTCAGTGATGATGGATTGATCCCAATACAGTGTGATATTGCCATTTTCGAGAACTGGGTCGGGCACATACCTATAGAACGGCACTTCCGATTCCACAAGGCTGTATTTCAGAGCAAGTTGCTGATGGATAATCCTGGCAACAAGGTTGTGTCTATGCAAGTATTCTCCGTTAGCTAGACGAGAACACCCGGAGATAATGTGACGGATCGATTCGCCCGGACGGTGGCATGCCTGACATAATATGTCAACCGTGCCATCCTTCACAATAAATTTCCGGTAGTTATTCGTCATCATAACTTCATCCATAATTGCACAAACAAAACCTTCGGTTTCTCCAAAGAGTTCCCCGGAACGTAGCCAGCCTACGGACGCTGCATGGTCTACATCAGGTCCATGCAAGGCACTGAAGAAGCGTCCGTGAAGCTCCTTACTCTGCCATACTTCCCTGCGGTCATTAGTGTCAAGCACTGCAGGTTTGCGCCAGTTCTCTTTAGCCAAGGAGAGCGGGGTGAGGGCCTTGTCCATCGCGACCACATCTCGATGCATCCCCACGTCGGCTTCTAGGAAATATTCCCTGAGACTGCATATCTCGCGATTGTGGAGTGTCTTGGCATTTAAAAAGCCTCGACCGTGGAGGTCGAGGCTTTTTAACAACCTTCGCGGGATATACAGTCTCATAACCGAAGAAAGTGGGTGATGCATTCGATATGCCGGCAACAATGTACGGACCTTCCTATCCAGGGCGTCTAGTTCTGTTTGATTCCATTTGAGTACACCGAAAGAGTACATCAAAACTGGCATGACCCAACCATTGAAGGCACGCACCTTATTTCCGCCTGATAAAAGACTATTAAATACCCTCAACGATTGTTTCATGTCAACAGCATTGATACCCAGCGCTTCCGACATACCCAAATACTTGTAGGTTTCGGTTGCTGAGAGGGATCTAAGATTTATGGAATCTGAGAGCTGGGTTCCCACAGATTCCACAATCCCACCTCGCTTTACATGCATGACCGCACATTTGTCTACACCAAATTCCATCCTGATGGCGCTACTGAAAGTTTCTGTTACCTTCAATAGCTCCATCAGTTGCAAATTGTTGGGGGCAAAGAGTTTCAGGTCATCCAAACATAATTATTGTTATAGTTGTACTTTTCACATAACCCTGTGAGAGAATCTCCTCTATGGAGATTCTGTTAAAACATCTTGAATACCTTCTGATTTATTAAAATGCAGTAAATCATTACACTTCTTTTAATTTACTCCCATTACTCCCAACATCAAAACCCTTACAAAATATACATTACTATCAAAACCTATCAGTGACCCAACATGTTAGCGACACACAATGCTAGACTGCATTGACATCTAGACTAACAAAATACACACGTAATTTTTCCTATTAAATTACACACCATTCCTATTCTAAAACTCTACTTAAAGGCCATAAACATAATCTGCCAGTATAACAATGAAACCTGCCTGTTATAACAAGGACATTAAAATTCTACAATTACTAATTCCATAACAATAACAATTATACATATAGTATGTTACTTACATTTTTTTTTGCATATTACCTGTCCAAGGATTGTCTTGCGGGGTTTATCATTACCTTAAATTAACACTTTATAGTGGTGCCACAAATAAAAATCATTAACAAAGTAATTTTTATTTTAGAAACAAAAGCAACACACTCTCTTTTGAAAGCTACTACAACTACACAGCAATTGATGTTTCACCCAATGGATCTACTTTGTTGGCAGTTAATGAGAGTAAGTATTAGCTTTTTATTTTATATCTTCATTGTTCATCTTCCTGACTGTCTTGTTGGTTGAGTGGTGGCAAGTGCGATTGCTGAGTGTGAGGGCCTGAGTTAGATTCACAGGTTGGGCAACGTGTTATTGGGTTTTTCAATCGGGAATTTCTCAGTAGCAGCCACGGAGTCTGGATTTGTGCCCGGTTGATAGCAATAGGATCGCCCGCCATTACATGGCAGATTTAAACATAACTGGCGATATGTGGGTATTAGGTACTCCTTTGCCTAATCCTTCAGACAAGTGTTATATTAATACTCTTTATTTGCAGAGGGTGAAGCCCAAATGATAAGTCTACTGACATGTACTGTCATACACAAGTACAAGTTTAAACAACAGGTGAATGCGGTCAAGTTCAGTCCGGACGGAAAATACTTTGCAGCTTGCTGTGATGATATAGGTATAGTGTAGTTTTTACTCAAGCAAATTCTTCACTAAAAAACTATTTTTTTCATGCTTTTGAATCAATTCTTATGGTCATGATGAAACACTTTGACCGCTTGGCCACAACCTACCTGCAGTAGTGGTAGCAATCGCAGTCAAAATAATTGAAAGAAATTATAAGAACGAAGGAAAGAAGTCATGCACGCGCGTATTTTTTTTTAAACACTAGTCTTGGATGTGGCGTGAGACTACAGTGTTACAAACAATTAAAAAATTTAAAACTCCTATAGTTTAATTTTTACATTTATTTTATTCCAGTATTCATAATGACAGCACCATGCACATTCACTGGAGAATTCCGCTCATTTGTCATGAAACGAGTCTTCAAGAAAGCCAGAGACGAAGTAACCTGCCTAGACTGGTCTCCTTGCTCCAAACTCTTAGCAGTCGGTTCCAAAGACACAACCACCAAAATCTATACCATAGATTACTTAGATAACTTAAGTATGTACTCCCTCAGCGGTCATACAGATAAAATAGTCGGAGTATTCTTTGAGAAGAAGAGTTTGGACCTAATAACTGTTAGTAGGAATGGTCAGGTTTGTTTGTGGGAGGCTAACATTGATATGGATGACCTAGTTGTGTCTGATGTCCAGATATCTCATCGCAAGAAACGTAAAATGGTGAAGGATGAAGAGAGTGAGGATGAGGTTGATGAAAAGGCTGTTATTGAAAAGGATAAGGAATATGTAAGTATTTGTAGTCGACAGGGTCGCCTGTCTTAACATACGACGCTCAGACGCTGCTGTGACTTGCACGACACCTGCAGTCGTCGGCTGTCGACATAATTGTGACAGTTAAGCGCAACACACACAGAAAGCGGTCGCGGGACGTGCGCATGTCACCCGCTACCACAAACAGAGAGGGTTCCGCGCTTCACCCGACCCGAGCCTCACCCGACCCGAGCCCGACACGCGCACGCTCTGCCTGTGATGTTGTCCATATAAGAACATGTACTATAGATTTCTGACACCCATCCCCGTCCCGCGCCCGATCCGCGCCCGCTCCCTCTGTGTGATGCACTTTAAGGTGTAATGTGGTTTTTAGGGTTCCGTACCCAAAGGGTAAACGGGACCCTATTAGGGTTCCGTACCCAAAGGGTAAACGGGACCCTATTACTGAGACTTCGCTGTCCGTCCGTCCGTCCGTCTGTCACCAAGCTGTATCTCATGACCCGAGATAGTTAGCCTGTTGAAATTTCTACAGATTATGCATTTTTGTTGCCGCTATAACAACAAATAATAAAAACAGAATAAAACAAATATTGGCTCCCATACAAGAAGTGATTTTTTGATTGCTCGTTTTTATAAATAATGGTACGGAACCCTGCGTGCGGGAGTCCGTCTCGCACTTGGCCGGTTTTTTTATTTTGTGTTTTATGCATTATTTGTGCTATTTATTGAATGTTGTGTATAAGTTCTTGTTACTTGAATAAATAAATGAATTATAAACGTTAAAATTTCAGGAAAGTGACAATGAACAAGATCCCACTGAAAAGGAAATTAAAACGGAAGATACGGACAGTAAGCGCTTACTATACAAGAAGTTGGGCAGACATTACATAGGAGATGAGATTAGGAGAGCACATCATAAAGTCAAGCTGACCGCCGCACAGTATCATAAGGACACTAAGATGCTGGTGACTGGTATGTAAACCTCTTCTAATACATTTGATGATCAATAACTTATAGGTCATGTTATGAATTAGTCACTTTACTAATTTTAAACGTATTAATTTATAAAATTAAAGTCGATCGATTTATTCGTTGTCGTCACATACAGAATGATTTTAAGTCAATCGAATTATTTGTTGTCGTCATATACAGGATGATTTTTTGTATTTACAGTAGTTTCCATCATTGATATTCACAAATATAGTGGCTAAGATAATATTTTATAGACACACATTGATGGTACTACTGGCTGACCTAATAATTCAGAGGACAACGTAATTTTTAGAGGAGAATAATGCTACTAAATAGAAGTTGTGTTAATTATCAACCATCATCTACCTAGCCTTTTCAAATTAGTAAAATTAAATCAATATTTTAATTTCTAGGTTTCTCCACCGGCATATTCTTCCTACACGAGATGCCCGACGTGAATCTCATCCACACGCTTAGCATATCAGAGCACAGGATCAGCAGCATAGCCATATCATCGCCCGGGGACTGGATAGCGTTCGGTTGTCCCAATATCGGACAACTACTGGTTTGGGAGTGGCAAAGTAAATGAAGTTTAATTAACATAAAAGTTTGTTTCACCGAAAATCCTTCTGGTACCTTCTGTTCAGCGATCTGATGTTCACCTCAATTGTTTCTTAAACACCAGACATAAAAAGCTCAATTTCCAATGACACAAAATAAACATAGATTCTTGCACTTCTTATTTCAACTATCAATCACAGCAGGCTTGGCGCAGTGGCTGAGCGATTGGCTGCTCACTCAATTATAAATCTCATGTGTCTTCAAAAAAAGGTTATTTTTCAGGTGAACAATACGTGATGAAGCAACAAGGCCACTCCCTCGACATGACTTGCCTGGCGTACTCCCCGGACGGACTATACATAGTCACAGGAGGTTACGACGGCAAGGTCAAAGTATGGAACACGACCAACGGCTTCTGTTTTGTGACCTTCAACGAACATAAGTCCACAGTAACCAGTATTACTTTTAGTGCAAATAAGAAGTTCTTTGTGTCGGCCAGTTTGGATGGGACGGTTAGGTGTTATGACTTGACTAGGTGAGTTGAAATCCCACTTCTGATTGTATCGTTTGAGGGCTTTGATTGTGTAGGGTAGTTTTACCCCAGATAAATTGAAGAAAGACGAGAAGAAGAAATGTTATGAATGAATAACGGTATAGGGACTGAGTTTAGTAAGGACAATCCGTAACTATCCGTAGGGACTTCAGTCTTGTATCGGTCACGTGCCCGAAATACTCGGTTAGGAGTCTCTCATTTGTATGCTAATATTATTAAGCTGAAGAGTTTGTTTGTTTGAACGCGCTTATCGCGGGAACTACTGGTTCAAATTGAAAAAGCTGTATAACATCAGGCCACGACCAATACGGGCGGAGCATAAATTAAAAATTTGAAATCGAAGTTGCGCTGGTTAGCTAGTCTTAAGTAAGAACCTTACCCCACTAAACATACCGTTCATTTTCAGATACCGTAACTTCCGCACCCTCACTTCTCCGAGCCTGGTGCAGTTCAGTTGCGTCGCCTTAGACTCGAGCAGCGAGTTGTGTGCGGCGGGAGGGCAGGACGTCTTCGAGATATTCTTGTGGTCGATCAAGTTTGGCAAGCTACTGGATGTAAGTATTCCATGCTTGAAATTAAAAACGGGGTGAGCTAAATAAAACCGTTTAAAAATAAATCTATCCTAAGTTCAAGTATCTGGTCCCATCCGTGTATTTGTTGAGGCTCTCTTAAAATCTATTACATTATGTATTCAAAATTTTCCGTGCTGGAGCTGAAATGTTAATGCTTGTATTCGTATGATACACTCGATTACAGTCGCTAGTCGGAAAATACGATTTTACTATCGAATAAAAATCGTATCATTCGTATATTTTTTTTTCAATCCTATGATTTTACTCAATTTATCACTTTGACTGTTTTATAAATAAATACGGGTGATACTTCCTGTGTAGTAGACTCAGCTGTTTAGGTTGTGGTTTCTATATCCGTGAATTAATTTATAATTAATTCACGGACATAATTTGTATTATCTGTTCATGTTCACGAGGTCAACATGGCCAGAAATTGCACAAAACAGAGATGTTCCTCAAACACGGCTACTTTTTTTTTCTTTTTGTCACACATGCACACACAACATTTCCACGCGAACGAAGTAGGCAACATCTAGTAGGCTATAAAAAATAAAAAAAAACACCAATCTTATTCCGTCCTCAGGTACTAGGCGGACATGAAGCGCCTGTATCTTGCGTCACCTTCAGTCCTACTCTCGCCAGCTCGCGCCTTGTCTCAGCCAGTTGGGACAAGACCATCCGGATATGGAACGCTATCGAAAGCAGTGCCGACTGCGAGACGGTTCAGCTTACATCGGACGCCCTGCAGGTTGCGTTTAGACCAGACGGTGAAGAGGTGAGTTGGTTGTGACTTTCTCGTACTAGTTAAAATCATTAAAAATGGCTTTTTCCGCATGCTTTTTTGAGAACAGACAGAAACCAAAGGAAGCCGCTTGTTACGATCATTGTATTGTATTGTATTGTATAGCGGGCTGGTTTCCGCAACTCCACGTCTAAAGCGCGTATTTTGCGTACGGGTGGGAACATTACTCCAACCACCCCAGCTCCCCGAGAAAGGCCAGCAGCTCCTTGGTGTTGCTGACGATCTCGCGGAGAGTACCTGGGTTACCTAAGTACTTTACCCTGTATGTTGCAACCTCTGGGCAGTGTAGAAGCACGTGGGCTGCTGTCTCGTCCTCCTCCATGCAGGCTCTGCACAGTGGGCTATCTGTGACTCCTAGGACAAAGTTGTTGTTACGATCATCAAAACTTACGAAATTTTACGTATCAGCAGCATTCTGAACCCATACATCGAAATTTTTCATTGGTAATTTAATAAAAACATATTTTCCATACATTTTGGCAGTGTAGGTATTGCACTGTCGTAGGGCACAGCTGTTTTTTTTTTCCGAAGAAGAATTTGTATGTTGAATGATGTACTGAATACGATCAGCGTCAACCTTCGCCATTTATTTCTTTTTGATGAAAAATATCTCAAGTGGTCTCAGTCGCGACTGCTAAGCATGAGGTCCCGGGTCGGGCTAATTGTTATCGGGTTTTTCCATTAGGAATTTTTCAGTAGCAGCCACGGAGTCTGGATTTGTGCCCGGTTGATGGCAATAGGCTCGCCCCCTTTTACATGGGACTTAAACATAACTGGCGAAGTGTGGGTGTACTATTATGTACACCTCTGCCTAACCCTTCGGGGATTACAAGCGTGATCTTATATTATGTAAAAATAACAATAAAATATTAATCAAACTAAATTTGACTTCGTTATTTCTTCATCAGATAGCAGTTTCATCCCTAGACGGAAACATAACATTCTTCAACACGACCACGGGTGATCAGACCGGCAGCATCGAAGGCAGGAACGACCTGGGTTCCGGCAGAGCTGAGACTGATCTCATCACGCCTGAGAAGATGTTGAAGACTAAGTGAGGGTTACATTATGGCATCAGCCGTTTATTTGTGGAAGCACATTCGATTACAATTTTAAGGAGGAAAAGGAGCTCGTGGCTGAATAATAACAGCCGCACAGGTTGATTTTCAAGGTTAAGCCGTGCTTGCCGAGGTTGGTCGTGGATGGGTGATCATCTTTACATACCGAGTTTCCTCCGTGCCTCGGAAAGCACGTTAAGCCGTTGGTCCCCGCTTTCATTTGTAGATCTTCGGCAGTCGTTACGAGTAGTCAGAAGCCGAAAGTCTGACATCCAGTCTTACCAAGGGGATCCTATTACCCAGTAACTGGGTTGTGGAGGTCAGAAAGGCAGTCTCTTCATGTAAAATACTGATACTCAGCTGCATCTAGTTAGACTGGAAGCCGACCCCAACGAAGTTTGGGAAACGGCTAGGCAGATGATGAAAGAAGCTCGTCGCTAAATCATAGGACCCGCAGCGGTCAATCTTCAAAGGTAAGCAGTCGTTTTACACTTATTAGCGTCGCACGCGATGTTTCAACGGATCGACGGAAGTGAGGTAAAGCGGGGGAGGGATGGTGCGATCGCTGTCAGAGCTCCGGTGCGACACTGGACAGTTCTTGCAATCCAGAATGTATTTCTACGTTTGTTCTTTCGTTTGTTTGGTTTCGTAAGAAAAACAATAGAACACGTTCGTTCAGATCTATTGTCGAATCAAGACTGAAATTCACGTTGAGATGCTGCGCTACGTACTTTACAACGCGCGTGTACGCGCTACGCTGCGACTTGCATCGCCGTCTTGCGTTACGACGTCGTGCTTCGCCCCAACGCAGATTTGGCATGCAATAAGCTGATCCGTTGAGACGACGCAACGCAACGCACTAATAAGGCCTCAGACTTACCCAGTACTAACTGGGTTGTGGAGTTCAGATAGGCCAAAAAAATCACATACTAATGGTGATGTTTTTTTCCAGAGCTTTCACAACGATATGCTACTCAGCTGATGGTTCCTGCATACTTGGCGGCGGCAACTCTAAGCATGTCTGCCTGTACAGTGTGAAGGAATCCATTCTTATCAAGAAGTTTGTTATCACGCAGAATAGATCTTTGGATGCTGTTAATGTGAGTATTATTAGGGTTCCGTAACCACAGGGTCAAACGGGACCCTATTACTGAGACTTCACTGTCCGTCCGTCCGTCCGTCCGTCCGTCTGTCACCAGGCTGTATCTCATGAACCGTGATAGTTAGCCAGCTAAAATTTCTACAGATTATGTGTTTCTGTTGCCGCTATAACAACAAATACTAAAAACTGAATAAAATAAATATTCAAGGGGGTTCCTATGGTTTTTATAAATAATGGTACATACGGAACCTTTCGTGCGCGAGTCCGACTCGCACTTGGCCGGTTTTGTTTTTTATTAAAGGAACTAGCTGCTCCCCGCATGCGTTGCAACGCACTTGTAGATCTTTGCCAGTCGTTACACGTAGTCTGTGGGCTTAAAGTGTGACAACCTGGATGGGTGAGTACTAACTGGCTCGTGGAGGTCAGATAGGCAGTCGCTACATGTGAAATAGGTAGGAAGGTATTCAGCTGCATCCGGTGAGACTGGAAGCTAAACTAAACTTAGATGGGAAAAGGCTAGGTAGATGATGATGTATCTATTGTGTATTTATTTATTTTTTTAGATTCGACTTTGCATTTTTTTTTCGGATTGGAAATCATCAAATGACTCCCCCCGGTCTGGGCGGAGCGGAAGGGAGTGTCAGACTTGTACTGACTAAAACCCATCCGTATTCCTTCTTAGCTCTTTGTGTTCCAGGGCCACGGTATCTCTTTCGAACTACCCGCAGCTCGACTTTGCCGTCCGGCCGGCATCGTATAAAAACCGAAGGAAGCAGTAAAACGACCATTTTTGTAAGAAGAACCTGGGACGCTTTTAATCGAAACTCTTTCTGTTACCAGGACTTCATAAACCGTCGACTGATGACAGAGTTCGGTAACATGGCCCTGGTGGAAGAGCGCGGAGACTTGGAAGGCGGCGATGTGAACGTGCGGCTGCCGGGAGTCAAGGACGGGGACATGGCTGACAGGAGAGTTAAACCAGAGGTGAGTCTGACTTCACGAACACTACTACTGTTGTGAATTTATTTTTTACTAGCTGTCCGGCGCAACTTTGTTTGCGTCACATTTTCCCCGTTTTCGCAACATTTTTCATTGCTGCTCCACTCCTATTGGTCGTAGCGTGATGATATATAGCCTATAGCCTTCCTCGATAAATGGGCTATCTAACACTGGAAGAATTTTTCAAATCTATGATATGAATAATAACTATCTAATATACAGTATGTTAGGTTAAACGAGGGACATATTCAAACCCATAATAGTACATGCTAACATGATACTAATAAAAATATAAACAAAAAAAAAACACTGATAAATAACAAACAGAACCATACCAAAAATTTCGCAAATGTCTCGCAACGTGTAAACTCCCTTGCGCTAGCGACTTATTACTATCGCAGAACATGTGATCGGGTCAATGACTCTTAGGTATACCTATCCATTTTCCCTTCATACTTTAAACCTTTTTAAATCTTCATTGCAAATGTTGATTGTGATTCGCACTAATTTAAGACAAAGTTAATTATTATGCACTTAGTATTTTTGGCGTATTTAAATAATGGAATCACACCTATTTACAACGATTAACTTGATTGAATATTTACAACGAATTTAGTGACTATTTACACATTTTTAGACTAATCTTAAAAATTGTTGAAAATGAGCACCTCCTCGTGTTATGCAAAGTTCGGCACGTTTTCGCATATTGTCTTATCGGTTAAAAACAAACGAATCACTTCTTAAGCGTTCGTGATACGTACCTTTAACTCTTCCCTGTTTACACCCAGCATGAGATTGTACGACGGAATCTGGCGGTTGGGAAACATCACTCGGTACAAATTAATGGCGCCTCGCACACTATCATTTACTAACATGTAGGCACGAACCATAATCCCAATATTCTTCATTGGAATATTGATAAGACGTCATTTTTATTGATTATTATTCAAGATCACGTTAACAGGACACTCTTATCGCGATGTAAGCGGGGTTGTTTATGGAATACGCGGAATTATTGATTAATATTTAAGATTACGTTAACAGGACACACTTATCGCGAATTAAGCGGGGTTGTTTAAGGAATACGCGGAAGCGCAATATTGGACATGCGGAAATAGCGGCGCACACGCATGGACTGCGGTCAGCGCGGGGGTGTGTCCCGTCGGTGCATCGGCGAAAATTCAAAGGAAAGGGGCGGGGTTTGCGTACGCGCTTCCTTTTCGGCAAGATAGGCACATGTTTTGCCGCGTGACTATTTTACTGTTTACAAGTTCACTTCTTGCGCGCTCAGTGTTTATGAATAATGTATTTCATAGGACAATTACGTCACAAATTAAGGTTATAGGTTTTTTACATATTTGGGACGAGAATCGAATACTGAATACCCTCCCTCAATATGTCCCTCGTTTAACCTAACATACTGTATAATATAACTAATTATAAAGAGGAAAGATTTGATTGTTTGTTTGTTTGTTTGCATTGAATAGGCTCCGAAACCACTGGTCGGTTTCGGAGCCTATTCAATGCAAACAAACAAACAGTCAAATCATTCCTCTTTATAATATTAGTTTAGATTGATTGGCAATTTCCCCTTCCAGGAGAAAGATCAATGAAAATACCAGATTGTATATCTAGCTAGAAGATTACAATGTGGTGTTTTCACTTATCCATTAAAATCAAAATGAAAATATTTTATTTTACATAGGCCTACATGAGCACTTATAAAACGTCGACAAAAGGTGCACGGTTCGGGTTGGTCGTTTACTATAGAGAAGAACCGGCAAGAAACTCCATGGTTACTCTTTTAAAATCATTTAGTTTTTGAATGTAGTTTTACAGCTTTAAAAAAATAATTTAATTCCCAACAATATCTTTTGTACAGTCCTCAGCAGGTCAAACTACCCGAAACTGTCAACTGTCAATTTTCCCAATCAAATTTGAACCTAATTCTTTAGCAATAAAGTTGAATATATATTGTAGGTCGGTGTGCAGCAGGCATCTGTACAATGTCTTATCATCCGGCTTCACGACCACTGAAAAAAACCCTCATGTCCCTTCATCATCATCATCATATCAGCCGAAAGACCTACAGACATAGGCCTCCCCCAAAAGGGGGGTTTTGCCATAATCGCCACGCTTGGCAGGCGGGTTGGCGATCGCAGTACGGTTGTTACAAAAGCACAGAGAACACTGCTGCCCATTCTCTGGCAAGTCCCTTAGTAGCCTCTTACGACACCCACGGGAAGATATGGGATGGTGCTATTCTTTACGTCCGACACCATACAGACAAATGTCATGTCCCTGCAACAAATAAATATTTGTTCTTTTTTCTTTTCAGGTGCGAGTCCATTGCGTGAGGTTCTCTCCAACAGGGGATAGTTTCGCGGTGGCCGCTACGGAAGGTCTTCTAATATACAGCCAAAATGCTGGTATCGATGGCACATTCAGGTGAGATGTTATTTTTTATCATTGCATGAGCATAATTGTTGATGGATGCAGAGGGAGAGGAAGGCCAAAGAAAATATGGATTAATTGTGTGAAAAATTATATGAAAGAGGAAGGAGTAAATGATGCCGTGACGTTTAAAATTGGAGAATGGAAGAAGAAAACGTGTTGCGTCGACCCCAAGTAGAATGGGACAAGGGTAGGGAGATGATGATGATCATAATTAGCGTATAGCGTAGAAGGAACGCTGTACGCTGATTGTGGGACACCGGCCACTTCTCTTTGACAGAGCTTAGCTTGAAACGGTAAAGATAGATATTGTGAGGCAACTGCCAGTTCGAGAACCAAAAACATCGATGACATCTGTAGCAGACAGTGCAAAAAATACTAAAGCAACAAAGTACAAAAAGTACTACAGCGCCATAGATGCTCGGAATGTTCTGATGATCACCCATCCACAGACCGACCTAGGCAAACGCGGCTCAACCTTGAGGATCAAGCTGTGCGACTGTTATTATTGTGCCACGAACTCCTGCATTATGTTATATTCTAATGTAATAATTAAATCAACAGGCCATACCGTCTAGAAGCAACATCAACCCCATATGCAGTGAAGCAGTTATTGCTACAAGAAGCGTGGGGCTCCGCGCTAGTGGCCGCCATACAACTGAACGAGCACAGCGTCATACAGCAGTGTGTGGAGGCTGTACCCGCCAACGACAGTGAGTAGCGCCTATATCACAGAGAACACTTGTCTTATTTTGTTAATACAGTATAGGCTAGAGGGCAGCGGTGGTCCAGTGGTGGCAGCCCGACTTACGAGCAATAAGCCGTGGGTCCCAACCCAGGCAGGCGCATTACTTTGTGTAATTTATTTCATCACCGCTACTAACCGCGCTCAAAAACGGTGACGGAAAACATCGTGAGGAAACCGGCATGTCCTAGAACTAAAAATTCGAAGACATGTGACATCTATCAACCCGTACTGGGCGCGCGTGTTGGATTACAGCCCACTCCCTCTCATAGAGAGTAGGCCTGTGTCCCAGCAGTGGGAACATTATAGGCTGATGATGATAAGAGGTGTGAAGCGTTGATGCGGCCTAGGATGGAATACACTTGCCTAGAGTAAACCGATTCACTCGAAAGTCCAAGAGATCCCGATTATAATGATTCCACTAACTGGCGGCGAGCACAATAAATATGGAAGCATAGCATAATTCTTTTTTGTAAGCCGTAGCGAATGATTTGCAGTGGAAACTGGTCTTTAGAATGTAGCAGCTGCAGCAGTAACTACTCCCTAGTCAGCTATAAACTATGATTAAACGGAGGTAAAAGTTCCTGAAAGCAACGAAAAGCGAAACGCAGCTTTTAAAGCTCCCTTTTGTAGTCCAAAGCTAACATTTGAAGCTAGCTCGTATCGAAGATTGCTGTAATTTCAACTTACTTAGAGACCTATTTCAATGTATTTAATGCATCATCATATCATCCGAAAGACGAGCAATGCTAAAAGGGTATTCACAATAGCTTCGATTCGATTTCAATTCGGGAAGGCGGTATGTATATCTCGCACGCAGGTAATGCCAAAAAAAAATATTGAAAGAGAAGAATTCTGTGAGCAGTGAGCATGTCCTGCTCATGAAAGGTCGCTGCCATTTTTGGGTATTCTTCAGACAATACAATTCATAATATTATTGTCTATCTATTGCCAACCAGACAGAAATCTAGACTCCATGGCTGCTACTGAGAAATTCATTATGGAAAACCCCAATAACACTTTGTCTGCCTGAAAATCGTACCCAAGGCAGCATGCTCAGCAGTCCTATTACATAGCACTTTCATAACTGGCGAAATGAGTGTGTACAAAGTGGTGCCAAAAATTAATCTGCTAATTTTAAAAGAAAAACCCGTGCACGCGAAGACCGTCATCGGTTTATAAGCACTTCTACAGGGTTATTGATAAAACACCAACAACCTCTAAGTAGACCTTACTTCCTTAGGTCCTTGTACTCATCATTATGAACAACATTTCCTATGGGACCAAACCTGAAATCGCGAAAAAAAATCAGCTGTTCCGTACTTTATCTTCACAAATAACTCGTCAAAATGCAGGGAACAACTGATTTTTTTTCACGATTTCGGGTTTGGTCTCATAGTAAAAGTTTTTCATAATGATGGTAGCATGACCTCTTAAGAGCGTTTATACCCTACGTCATTTCATACAAACTTTCAAGTCGTTATTTTCCAAAATGACTGAACAGATTTTAATGAAACTTCCTACGCATAAGCAGTATACATAGGTCTAAAAAGTTACTAAAAAACATTTTCGAAAAATAATGTTACAGCTAAATTAGACTGATTTTTAATTATCTATAGAAACAGAAATTTCCAATTATCTTCATTTTTAAAAGACATTTCGAAAATGTTTTTAGTAACTTTTTAGACCTATGTATACTGCTTATGCGTAGGAAGTTTCATTAAAATCTGTTCAGAAATTACGGAAAATATCGACTTGAAAGTTTGTATGAAATGCTGTAGGGTATAAACGCTCTTAAGAGGTTGTTGGTGTTCCTGTATAGCGCCCGGCCGCTGCAAGCAATAATAGCCCGTCGGTGGTCAGAATCATTTTTTGGAGGAGCCTATACTATTAGGTATAGCTCTGCCTTACCCTGCGGGAATTACAGGCGTGATGTTATTATCTTTTCCCCCACAGTAAACCTAACCGTAGCTAACCTCGACGATGACTACGCGGATCGCCTGCTAAACTCACTAGCCCGTCTACTAGAAGACAGTAGGCACTTGGAGCATCTGCTACTCTGGGTGAAGGCTACAGTGACGGTGAAGAGAAGGAAGTTCCCGCCCAGTGTGCTACTGGCCCTGGAGAAAGTACTCACTGTTAAGTACTCGCAGATCAGTAAGATGTAAGTATCTTTTTAAAACTCTTTGTTGCCTGTTTAGATTTTGGATTTTTGGACTTTATAGACGTGATTGGTATTGATATCTACTGGACATAGTATATACTACACTCAAGTATTGAGCTAGGTAACGGCTTTTGGCGAATTTTACGGCTTCTTGGTGTCGAAATTGCAGAACAAACGCGTGTGATACCCCGCATATAAAAATGGAGGTAGTTTTTCTTTTGAGGGTTCTGTACCCAAAATGTCAAACGACCCTATTACTGAGACTACGCTGTCCGTCCGTGCGTCTGTCACCAGCCTGTATGTCATGAATCGTGATAGTTAGCCAGTTGAAATTTCTACAGATTATTTTATTGCTGTTGCCGCTATAGCAACAAATAGTAAAAACAGAACAAAATATTTTTTTTTGCTCGTTTTTCTAAACAATGATACGGAAGCTCACGTGCGCGAGTCCGACTCGCACTTGGCCGGTTTTTTTGTTGTTGTTCAATGTTTTTAAACTATTTTTATTTTCACAAAAAAGATAGTCATATTTTATAATAATCCAGTCATGGGAATTGAAGAGTTAAAACGAGGTCATGTCCACCACGCGGGTGGCTGATTGTATTGCGTAACCATTTTACACTTCCCATGTCTGTGATAATTAAATTGAGCAAATGAAGACTCCAGACATTATTAATTAATGTGAAATTCGTAAACGTTTTAAATTTTTTTGGCGTTTCTTTCTGCTAGATTAAAGATGTTGCGTATTTTCTTTTAAGAGGATCAAGTTTTACCTGTGTTCGTCACCTTCAAAGTTCGAGGCTAAACTGACGTGTTCCATTGTCTGTGAATCATTACAGTACAATGCTAAACTTCCGAATTTGTGCATGAATAGGCATTGTTAAAACTACTGCAAAAACTTGTTGACAAACCATCCGGAACGGTGCCGATGATTCGAGATAAAAACCATTTATCATGACTACGCTGATTTAAGTTTTACAACAAAAGCATTAAAAACAAATCGTATGAACAAATTACCGACTCGTCAATCATTAAAATACATGTATAGTTTATGTCATACTTTAACTGTACAGTTCAATGCCAATTTGATGCCAACTTTGCGACATGTCGCAAAATTGGCATCGGTATGTCAAACTAGGTACAGACAGCGTCAGTATGTGCTAACCCCTCTACAGTCCGGCCGAGTACGCCAGGGGGGTTACCACTTAATAACGCTGTCTGTACATACAAACACAGTGATTCCTACTTACAATAGGCATTCCATAATCAAACCCTAGTTTCTAAACTACCAATTTAAACCAGAGTGTAGATTAATATGACTAGTTCCATGAAAAAGTTTTTTTTAAAATTACTTATGAAGTTCAATGTACTTGGAAATTAAAGTATTTTTTCCAAGAACATAAACACGGTGTACAAACACTTCGGGAACTAAATTAGGTACGAATGCAGAATACAGGTCGCATACAAGCATAACTGATCGAAAACTAAGACAATATCTTTTTGCAACAAATTAATGATGCATTCATCCAAGCTTTTAATGACTTATTGACATCTAGAGCGAATTAGGCTTTAAGAGAAACTTAAACATACTGCAAACTACAAAGTCGTTAACTATTCAGAATGTCCATCAAACCTCCACAGTCCACAAAGTTTTACGTAGACGTGAGACAATTGTTTGCCGATGACTTAAAGTCCCCGAAACATGACTGACTAAATGTGGACATACGTACTATAGCTGATATTAGATACACCTCTGCCTGAGGGGCCGTTTAAGTATTAATATACGTAAGCACTATATTTCTTTGCTTTGCTTATTTTTGATGACATGGGGGGTGGGGGGATCTAGAGTAGGTTTACGTAAGCAGTTTTATTTTTTACACATTTGGCAACCTGTACCATTGTCTATACTTGAAAACGAAATGCATTTTCGAGGATTCCTACAAATAATGAATATGTTTAGGTACTCGCTTAGAACTGAATTACCGCGCGCTATTCAATTGTCTGTCACTTATAACTGCTGCTCATGAATCAATCAATTGTACCAATGTTTACGGTAAGTATGGGGGGGAGGGGTATGAGCTTTGCTTACTTTTGCAGACGAGGGGGAGGGGTTGGTTAATAATTGCAAAAAATCTGCCTACGTAATACTCGAACGGCCCCTTACCCTTGGGGGATACAGGTTTTATATTATGACGCTACGTATCTTTTTAAGTAATAATCTCCTGCAGACTGTAATACGCACTGAGAGATGTGGTGGCCCACTGAAAAGCGCGTTTCTTTATGTCAAATCTGTGAAAGAAAACATCTTGAGGAAACAGGCATATCCTAGAATCCTTCCTCAACCTGTACTGAGACTTCTCTCATGGAGAGGAGGCTTTGTGTCCCAGCTGTGGGAACATTACTGGATGCTATGCATATGCAACCCCTACACCTACACCGTCAAAACGTCGTTGAAGTTCTAACGTAAGTAATTTTTTGGGGCCTTTGAATGGTTTTGACATTTTGATGCCCTTTGCTAGAGAATCGGAAGATGAGTTGTTTCAGCCAATTATAAACAAGCAATCACCATCAGCCTATAATTTTCCAACAGCTGGAACACTGGCTTTCTCTCTATGAGAGAGAGTGGGCTGTTATTACATCCACCTGCCTGTGTTCCACCACGCGAGCCCAGGGCGGGTGTGACATGTCACATGTCTTCGAATTTTTACTTCTAGGACATGCCGGTTTCCTCACGATGTTTTTCTTCACCGTTTTTGAAAGCAGCGGTGATGAAATAAATTACACAAAGAAATGTGCCTGCCTGGGTTGGAACCCACGGCTTACTTCTCTTAAGTCGGGGCTGCCACAAACAAGCCATGTCTCTATCTAATTTGAAGTGAACACAAATAAAAAAAAATGGTTTTCTTCTGTTACGTGGGTATAATTATGTAGTGTTTTCACTCTTCTGTAAAGTTGCTATTTTTTTTTTCTTATGCTGTTATAATTTCTTTAACGAAAAATCCCTCGTCTGCACAGGCCTGTAGTTCGATCACATGTTACATCGATAAATCACGCACGAAACGAATCGTGACGGTTACAAGGTCAAGAGTACGATAGGTAGATGTTCTTGACTGCGAGTCTGAAGGCTAAAGGAACACATTTGGAGATTACAGATTTAGTATGTGCATTTTTAGGACGGATGTCGTTGAGTTTTGACGATTTTAACACAAAATGAGAGTTAGTAAATTTTATTTCTATGTCTATTTTATTTAGCCGGGTAGCTGACTGATATCAAACAAACGTCTTTTGCCCATGGGGTAGGTAGAAACTACATAACGCCACCTGCTAAGGTCTTTACATACTCCTTTCGCCTCGTCCACGTTCATACATCTTTTTTTTTTACGGATGGGAAATCATCAAATGGCCAAAACCCATCCATGTTCCTTCTTAGCCCCTTGTGTACAGGGCCACGGTATCTCTTTCGAATAGTCCCGCAGCCCTGACAGGAATTGGCTTTCTCGGACCCCTTCCGATTTGCTGACATCTCCTTGAGTCGCGCGTGGAACACGAACGCGCCGTCGTCGGCACGGTCTGTCGTCATAAGACGGATGGACGGTGAGCTAGCCCATTACTTACCGTCCACAGGCCCGACGTTCATACATCTGACACGCACGTTGCGAGACTGAGATTGACTCGTGCGATTTAATTTAGCCTGTGTTTGTTTAATCTGACAAACTCAGGATTGGACTTGTTTGCTGATGAATGGAAGGCGATAATGTTAAAATGTTTGTGGTTCTATGAGAAGACCGAGTAAAATAATTACTTAACTTCATTTAGAATTATTTTCTTATGCTATAAACTAAATCATCATCATTCTCTAGCCCTTATCCCAATTCATTTAGGTTCGGCTGTACTAAATGTAATAAATAAACAAATGATTTGAAATAGTTGCCATATTCCAGTTTGATCAACGATAATCTTAAAGCGACGATACATATCGGTTTAGATAAGATGCAGAATATAATATTGAATAGGATACAGCAAGATGGATACCTAAATTCAAAGCGACATATTAATCGTTCAGGCTTCCAATTCACACAAAATTTCGGTTTACCTGTATCGAAAATCAAATTGATATATTGCCTAGAATCTAGGCTATATATCAATTGATGCCCTAGATCCTTTTTTGTGCCCTAGTTTGTATTTATACAGGTCTAGCTGAACTACTCAAATTTCTCTGAGTACGGTCGTTTGTCAATTACTTTTAATGTTAGAAGTAGGTACCGTATTCTTCTTGTTTTATAAAAATCTTTGATATCAGAACCACAGTTAGATCAGCTGGTTGATATCTGTTCGCTTAGAAAGGGTTTTATCTAAGTACTCTAAAAATATCAAATGTCAATTTTTTTTGAACCAAATTAAAAGCGTGTTAAAAATGTTTTTTCAATAAAATGTTAGTGTTAAGTGTGTTTGTAAGCAGTGACAGCCTAGTGGTGAGCTGGGCAGACTGCCAAGTCCTAGGTCTCAAATTCGAACCCAAGACACGCACCTCTTATTCATGTGTGTTTTGTATAACTATCACCTGCTTCGGTGAAGGAAAACATCGAAACCATCATCATCAGCCTATTATGTTCCCACTGCTGGGACACAGGCCTCCTCTCTATGAGAGGGAGTGGGCTGTAATCCACCACACGGGCGCAGTGCGGGTTGGTAGATGTTTAATCACATTTAATCACTATTTCATTAAAAAGTCATTCAATGGGGTTGAATGAACTTTGAGGGTTGTATTGATGATTTTAATGATTGTAACTCAGTAAAGCCATATTTGTTCATCATATTTTGATCAACATACAAACTGACACTGAGCTTCAAATTGCAAAATACTTAAGAAAATTCGAATTTTAATTCAATTTTTATTCACAAACAATTTACATTGTGTTTGAAATAACATAAATAGTAAAAAAGGCTAAAAAAAAACATTCGTAATTAAAGTATCACAATTAAGAATTAACAACATAACTATTATATCACATCAAATCCAAAAAAATAAATAATTAAAAAACAATAAAATAATTTAATGTCAACATAATTAGATAATAATAGTTCATTGTCCGTTTTCCGTTTTCGCGGGCCACCTTGTCGCTTCCGCCTTCACGTGTCTCAGTTGACTCTTCCAATTTGCACGTGATTAAAATCCAGCTGAGTCAGCCTCTCGCGAACTAAAGAAACCGTATCTCAACTGACGTATACAAAAAAAAATGACGCTTTAAGATATGTTTCACTTTAAGAGTAGATTCTTAGTAGTAGACTCCTTTCGTTAATTTTATATTTAACTACAAACAACATGGAAAAATCTATATTTTTTTTTTAGATATATCATCATTACCGCAAACGAGCGATATCATAGTAGAATAGTAGTTTTTCTTCCGAGGTAGAGCAAGAAAATAGACCGGCGAGATAAGGCCATCAGCTGTTTATCTCTACGTCAAGGAACTAAATCAAGGCCACGAGTTCCCTAGTAATAAACCTGACAGCAATCTGTCATCTTTTTATCAGCAGTCTGATTTCCCAAGTTTTGATTGCATGATATAACCTGAAGTTATGAAATAAAGACACCTTGCGAATTTTTCTAAAGGAAAGTGTGCGAGTTTCGCTTTCTTGCTTTGGTATTAATAGATTTAATTCTCGTAATCTTCTTGTTTATCGTGTGGTTATTGCTCTGTATGGTGTCGGACGTAAAGAATAGCACCATCCCATATCTTCCCGTGGGTGTCGTAAGAAGTGATTATGGGATTTGCCAGAGAATGGGCAGAAGCGTTCTCTGTGCTTATGTAACAACCGTACTGCGATCGCCAACCCGCCTGTCAAGCGTGGCGATTATGGCAAAAGCCCCCTTATGTCAATGTGGCGACACTTGGCGGAGGCCTATGTCCAGCATTGGACGTCTTTTGGGCTGAAATGATGATGATGATGATGATTGCCCAACCTGGTGTCAGAGTTTTAAGCCGCCCATATGGACCTCTAACTTGGCACAAACAGTCGAGAAATATCTCTCAGGCACGTTGGTTTCCTCAAGAAGTTGTCCTTCACCGAAGCAAGTGACAGTTATACAAAACTAGCTGTCCGGCGCAACTTCGTTTGCGTCACATTTTCCCCGTTTTCTCAACATTTTTAATTTCCGCTCCACTCCTATTGGTCGTAGCGTGATGATATATAGCCTTCCTCGATAAATGGGCTATCTAACACTGAAAGATTGTTTCAAATCGGACCTGTAGTTTCGAAGCCTATTCAATGCAAACAAACAAACAGTCAAATATTTCCTCTTTATAATATTAGTTTAGATGCACATTATTCCGAAAAGTCATAGTTGCGTTTCTTAGGATCAAACTCGAGACCTTAAATTTCAATCAATCATTAAATTTGAGCTGTCGTTGTAACGGCCACAAACTTACGAGAGACCTCAGACTGGCACGTTTATTTGAACATCACAACTCTTGATCACTCTCGAAGCTCCAAAACGGTGAAAGAAAACATCTTTAGTAAACCAGCATGTCGTTAACCAAATAAATCGAAGACATGTGACTTCCATCAATCTACACTGAGACTGCATAGTAGAGGATTACAAAACCCTCCCTCTTGCAGACACGTGCCTCCTCAACCTGCGTTCAAGCAGTGGGATAATTACGACTACGAACGACGTTAAATGATTCATGCATAATAATTTTAGCACAGTTTAACAATTTTTTATTGTTCACAAAATGGCACATTTTTGACGGACCGCGTTTATAGCTAAAGCTAGAGTGACGGTCGGCAGTTAGTCATAATTATAAGAGACCTTATGCGCGCGGATTTGCTCGAGTGAATTTAGATTTTGACAATAACCGTCTCGGACACGTGGCGCCATCTATAATGTGTTTATAATGTGTAACAACATTATTGTTGTTTTCCTCGGGATCAGTATTTTTTTCGGGATGAATGTCCGTTTCTGTACACCTGAAACCGTATATGCAAAATTGCAGGATGATCGGTTCAGTGGTTTAGGCATGAAGGGGTAACAAACAAAGAAACTTACTTTCGCATTTATAATATTAGTTAGGAGTAGCTGTGCCCGCAACTTCGTCCGCGTGCAATTTAACAAAAAAGTTATTTAGTTTTTTTTTTGTTATTTTTTTTTTTCTAAACTAGAAGTAGCCTAAGTTGCTCCTTATTACATCAGCTATCTACCAGTGAAAGTCTCGTCAAAAACGGTCCAGCCGTTACAGAGATTAGCCGGAGCAAACAGACAGACAGACAGACGGTTTAATAAACTCTAACTTGCATTTAAATGATGGGCAACTGGATGTTTCTGTGGAACAGCTTGTCCGTTGACAAAGGCCCTCTCTAGATTTCCACGTATTCCTGTCTCTTGCTAAAAGGGCTCCTTACCGGACCAGCTATTTTCTTGCGATCATCTTTCCATCTTTAGATTTGTCTGCCTCTATTTCTTTTGCTATTTCTTGGATATCATTCTGTTACTATCTTAGTCCATTTCTCTGTACTTTCTCTTAATATATGTCCCGTCCAACGCCATCTAAGCTGTCTGTAGGCTGTGTGTGCATTTTTAAATTTTGTTTTCTTTTTAATTTCTTGCAATTTCACCCCATACCTTCTCTTATACCTAAAATACTCCTTACTATTGTATTTTGGAAGACTTTTAACTTACTTTCTTGTAGTTCTGTTAACTTGTATAGTTTACTTTCAATCTACATATAGTTTCCTTTCCCCAGTTGTGACTTCAACAAGTACACGATACGCTGTATCAAGACAGTTGGAGACATGACTCCGAAGATGGAAGTGGATGCGCCGATGGACAGCGACAACGAGTCCAGTGGAAGAGGAACAGGTTCTGACTCAGATTGATAACGAATAAAGTATTGATCTTGTTTTTGATATGTTTTATTTTGAATCTTCGTCGAACCTACAAATTTTTACCACTAGGCGAGATTGATGAGCTCGTTATTCACCATTATCGTATTCGTTATTACCATTTTTTATGTGTCCTGTGTGAGTTTAATCAAACTCAAACTCAAAGCATTTATTTCAATTAGACCATTACAGGCACTTTTGAAAGTCAAAAAACAAAAAAAAAACGCGAAGCTACAGTCCCAGTCACAAGACATAATAACTTGTGAAAGTACTGTAGTTGCCCATTCCAAACCGTAGATCTCTATCGAGAAGAATTGGCAAGAAACTCAATGGACACTCTTTTTAATTCAAAATATGTTACAAAATCTTGGTTACATCATTCGTGTTGAGAACTACTAGTATGTGAGAACGATGTAGACATACGGGCAAGTTAAGAGCGTCCAGAGTAAAAGACGAAATCAATAATTAGAAAATAAAGTTTTAAAATACAATAATTAAAATAAACCGTGGCAGCTAAGAGATGACCAGTCACAACTGACAGCGCCCGTTCACGAACAAGACGCATGTATCAGCCATCATTCAACTCAACCATATTGAAGGGAACTAAATGACCCGACACAGCCGCCACCATCAGCGTGACATTTAAGTGAGCATGACATTTACTCAACCGCCAAGGTAAATTCGCGTCAATGAAAGATGTAGGTACTCAGTAAATGGTGGCTTTACAGTACATAGTTTTCACACATGTGCTATGCAATTATATAATACTAAGACACACTAAGAGATTGAATCTATACAAAGCAAAGTTGAATCAATACAATCTTCTGCAGCTTCCACAATAACTTCACATGGTAATTTTATAGCCCCTAAGCTTGTGGAGCAGGACCAGCATTGAGCCAAGCATTTTTGTCATAAATTTAATCCCCCAACTTATAATATGCTTGCCTACATAGTGTGCGCTTTATGCAAGACTGAAATTTCGTTTCATTCAGTTGTAGAATGGGGGGAGGTATTTTATTGTAACATTTTAAACAGTACCCCATGAAAGATGAGTCTACTTTAGCTAATCTAATAAATACTTTATATTTCTTTCTTTCTCTATTAGCATGAAATATCTTTGCAGATGTGTTTTAAGTTTTTTTTTAAAGACGTTGCCTCACTAGGAATTTCTTCTGTATCGTGGGTGCGTTTACAAACATTTAAACTCACATACACAAACAGCCAGACCCGAAACAACTATCTGTAGGCCACACAAATATTTGTTACGTGCGGGGATCGAACCCTCGACACGCAGCGCAGCAGTCGATCGCTCAACCACCGCGCCAACCGTGCTGTCAAACAGTTACAAAATCCGAAGTGCTCTCTATAGATTATAAATTTTTATTTTATACGACATTAGGTTTACTCGCGGCTTCGCTCACGTAATGTACGGTAATTAACCCACAGGGACGTTTTAAATGTAGCTTTTAAATGTGCACTCTGGGGTGACGTAGCTTCGCGTTAGTGAAAGAATTTGCAGAACCGAATTAGTACTTCCGAAGATCTACATATCGTGAGTTACGAACAAATGTTACCTCATTAAAATATTAGTATATATTTATTGCTTCATTTAATTTTGTTTATAACAATTTTTTTTGTTAATATTATTTTCTTATATACAAGGTGTTGTTTTGCAACCTCGTCAAATTCTAGGAGGTAACTATGCTAATGATTCTCGTCCCGAATCAATAATAAAATGAGTAGGTAATTTTCTTTTTTTTATTTATTTACTGAAATCGGTAACTGTGAACCACCCGTGTTTTAAACACGGGCCGTCTGATCCCTGCCTTATAACGTCGCTTACACACAAACAAAAAACCTCAAACGTTTTTTCGATAATTTTATAATCCCTAAACCACGCTACGGGGGTTATTCTGAAATATTGACAAATTTAAACAACAAAAAAATGCAGTGTTTTTTAAAAATTTACTAGGTACCGTAATTTATATTGAATATTTATGTCTTTTGTGACAACATCCTGAATTTTGACGAGGATGCAAAACAACACCTTGTATATATATTTTTTTATAAAATAAAGTCCAGTTTTTATTGAATTTCCTGTAAAAGTATAAAATACGTGAAGTTAGGAAGTACTTTCAAATTGAACATGAGAACAAAAAGGTAGTCCAATACCCAGGTCACAAATAAAACTCAATCTGTCCATCAATTTCCTTTATTAACCATAGTAACACTGGGTCCCGATATAAAACTAACAGAGTTACTGTTGCGTGGCCACGAGAACAGCGCATTTGCCCTGGCGACCGCTACCGCTGACGCTATGACCGCAATGATAGCGACAGTGAGGAGGAACCATCGAGCCACTTCCACGTAGCCTAGGAGTTTGTGTGAGTCGTGGAGTTCCTGCTGTATTGATGGCGGAATTGTAGCTCCCTGAAAAAGTTGAAATATATTTTTAAGATTTTTTTTTATCTATTACGAATGTAGTTATAATGCTGTTTCAAAAAAACCGACCACACGGTACAGCAATGTATCGAGCAGCTGATTTAAAAAAATACCGATTATGTGGTTTTATTATATAGTTCAGATGATCCTCACTGAATACGTGCTAACAGTTTTTATTCGTTAAAACTTCTTTAGAAAGAAAGATTAAGATTGCACTTAAAACAAATATTGCCCATGTATCTAAAAATCCTTATTTAAGAGCGTTTATACCCTACGGCATTTCATACAAACTTTCAAGTCGTTATTTTCCGAAAGTACTGAACAGATTTAAATGAAACTTCCTACGCATAAGCAGTATACATAGGTCTAAAAAGTTACTAAAAATCATTTTCGAAATGTCTTTTAAAAATGAAGATAATTGGAAATTTCTGTTTCTATAGATAATTAAAAATCGGTCTAATTTAGCTGTAATTTTTCGAAAATGTTTTTTAGTAACTTTTTAGACCTATGTATACTGCTTATGCGTAGGAAGTTTCATTAAAAGCTATTCAGTCATTTCGGAAAATAACGACTTGAAACTTTGTATGAAATGCCGTAAGGCACAAACGCTCTTAACAGGTAAAATTAAATTTAATGGAACTTCTCTCATAAATTTTTCCCGACACTCTCCATCATGTCTTATAAATGAATTGCAACAATATTTTACACTTTTTAAACATCTGGTTTCCATCCAATTTCCTCTATGAACAGACTACTTTTACTCCTGGCGTTATGCCAAGAACTAAGATCGTAAGTACCTAATAAATAAAAAGGTTAGCATGGAAATATTCCTAAAATGTTTTACGCGAAACGGTACGGGACATTGATTAGATACGGTAAGGACATAGTTAAGATTATTTATAACAAAGATAACAGCTGTCAGTGACTGAATGTAACTTACGGAACGTAGCTAGGTACTTACTTACTAAGCATACCTACCTAGGAAAAAGATCAGCTGATCCAAACATTATGACACATTATGTGCAATATTGTAAACAAAAAAATGTCAGGTTCGCACAAATCTACTCGAATACGCTCCATAGTTCACGCAAAAGCCTATATCAAATAAATACAGAAACCCGACAATAACCACATTGGCGAGGACCCCACCAGACAAAACGCGGCTGGTCGGGCGTTCACTTTTCATTGAAGAGAAACTTTAGACCTTATGCCTGATACGTCTTAAGTAGTTAATCGTGCGTAGCTAATCCGCGTTTCAATGTGAACATACATACCTCTTCAACCCATAACATAGGGAACAAGCCGGTGGGTACGCTCTTCAGCTGCGGGATGTTGTCAATCTTGCGGAGTTCTATGTTGAATTGTAGCCGCTTATAACCGCTGAGAACTACGCCGGAAGTCTGCAAAAATATTGTGTTTTTTTTTTATTTGAATTTCCTTTGTCATCATGAAGACGGTAGGACGAGCTGGGCAAGACCAGCGACCAGTGGTCCACATTGGCCCTGGATCGAAGAAACAACTGGCCATGGGGAGCCTTTGCCCAGCAGTGGGATGACGTAGGGTCACAGTATCAGTATCGAATATTAGGTAGGGTAACTAGATTACGGTTAATCGACGTCAACTGCAGTCGGTGGATAGGTAATACTCTGGTATAGATTGCCGGTGTTGAGACGCAGGGCTCCTCTTTATCACAGGCGGATTGCACAATAATAAACCTCGCGGGGCCATTGTTGAACGGTGCATAATTTTTTGTTTGTAGGATCTGCCGGCCTCCTTACGATGTTTTCTTTCACCGTTTTGAGAGCAATGTGATGAAAGTAACGACACATAGCGGTTAATACTAGAGCACCACACTGGGTACACCCACATTTCGATAGTTAGGTACCTATGCTAAGTTCCATTTTATTGGGAGGCCTATTACCATGGCATGTATTGTTGACAACATAATAGAATACATTGTCAACAATGTAAAATAAATGCATAGCGAATATGAAGGAAAAAAAATATTTTATTTTCCCATTTTTACTTGTAATTGCCAGTCATTTCGGCCCAAATGCTCGATAGGGCCACCGATCTTCCTCACCTGCTCACACCTTAATTTTTTACCATGTCTGATAACAACTCAATATTTTCTATTATCTTTCCTCAGTTCCAATACATATTGTAGCTGTTTATTGTCCCTGAATAAATGAAATAAAACTCACAGGATCAATATAAACATAAGAGTTATGCTTCTCCTTATCGGGCTGGACTCCTGACGTGAAGAACTCGAGCAGTTCCTCTGAGCCGAGGTAAAAGTGCGGCAAGGAGGCGATGGCGGGCGCGCCCTGGCATGGCATGAGGTTCAGGAGCCCCATCAATAGGCAGCCGTCGTGGTTCGCGCTCCAGTTCCTGGAAGGATATACAGACAGGGGTCAATAAGGGTACCTATGACCTACTAAAATCAACTCACAACAAAAAGTACTAGTTTCAGTGGCATCTATGAGAAAACAGAAGAACTAATATGGGCTGAATCGCGCAAGCAAAGTTTACATCTACTTAAGAGCATATATGTAGAGAAACTCGACAACAACTGTCGGACAGATGCTCACCAGACATAACATCTGTCTGGTCGGAGGATTCCCTTTTCCATAGGGGATGAAGAACTTTACACCCTGTTCGTCATACCCCTAAAACTGCGATGCTGAGACTTGAGGAATATCTTTGTAACATCATAACAACACGCCTTGAAATCCCCGAAGGGTTTAGCAGGGGTGTACATTTCGCCAGTTATGTTTTAAGTCCCATGTATTAGGGGGCAAGGCTATTGCCATCAACCGGGCCCAAATTCAGACTCCGTGGCTGCTACTGAGAAATTCCTGATTAAAAAACCCAATAACACTTTGTCCGACCCGGGAATGGAATCCAGGCCCTCATGCTTAGCAGTCGACTACTAGACCAGCGAGTCAGTTTGGTGTTCGCTTTTATTGGACACCAAGAGCTCGTTTTGACCCGCTCAAGCTAAGTCTGGCGACATTTTAAAGCCCATAGCGCCGTAGATGCTTGTTCTGGGTGGATCTGGTACATGCAGTACAAACTTACCCGCACGTAGTGTCACAGAGTTTATTGCAGCTATTAAAATGATGACATACTTAAAGCATTTGGGTTGATTTAACTACCGGAAGGTGAATAGGTAGAACTGGGGTACGCAGCGTCTACTATTCCGTACAATTAAATATCTTGGGACGAAACATGAATCAGTCGTTTATGTACCTATTTTGCCACAAGCACTATGCTTCGCAAGCCTGCTAGGTCGCTAGCTAAATAATGCAATTAAGTACTTCCTTGAGTAGCCAGAAACATCAAAGACCAAAAGTCTTTGAAATAAGGAACGTATTGCGCTCAGGGTGTCATTCAAGGCGATCGATCGATTCATGGATGCCGAATCTGGGTCAAAATAAAAATAAAAATACTAACTTTTTACAAAAACATCTGTTGTCATGGTTCGCGCTCTTCGCTGCTAACGCCGACTCGGAGATTTCATAGTAATACGAGCTGATGTTGAACATTTCCTTCTTGCCGACTAGATCCACGTAGAGGGACCTGTAGACCAAAGTTATAGACAATTTAATTGCCATCGTTTAAGGCGCAGGCCACATATAAATGGCGTCGGACGCGGACATGGCATGGGCGGCTTCCTATTCTATTCAAATTTGACACAACATGAATGGAAATAAAGCGCCGTTTATAAATATGTGGCCTGCGCCTAAGGGTTGTGTTTGGAGTGAACACTTTGGGAGTTATAAAAAGGTAGGAATTAGGTAAGAGGGCTGTAAGTTGTAATGCACCGTCTAAGGCATTTTTCTGCTGACGGGATGTGTCGTTTGGGACTATTCGAACCATAGATTTCAATCTATTTTCGGGACTTCACCTAATCGAACCAAACCCGTTGAAGACTGTGAGGAAGTCCTTTACAAATGCAAACAATGTCTATGTTGAAACATGGGTTTTTTACATTCATGAAAACTATTGTTCAAAAAGCTACACCGGTGAAATGCGCGGTAATAGCCATGGCTACCCCGCTCGAATAGCTCCGTCTATGATTTGTGTCTTGTATTTTCGTCAAAACACATCAGTACCTCTATAAAAATAATGTTTCTTCCCGCAAGGGTTTACTTTGCAGAGGAGGGAGGACTTTTTTCCATTTGTTCTTTTACGAGTCAGGGACCTACACACACCATGTTTCCACTCCTGTAGGCCCCCGCATACTTAAACGGCGACAAGTTACATTATGGTCATAATCGACACTGCTAAAGTCTGTGCCACACCCCACGGTAGAAGTTTTGATAATTACCTGCAGATTTCCGGTTCAAAAGTATAAAGCTTCTTGGGCACGTTACCCTCTTTGATGGGAGGGAATATGGAGGAGTCGGAACCGTTGATCTGGCCGCAATACTTGTCGCCCCACATGGGCATGCCCTTTTGGCCCTTATAGGTGACTATGTTACCGAGTTCGTACACATTCTCCCGACCCCTTATCATCTCGTAGGGACCAGTTTCTGAACGGTTCATCTGAAATTTGTTTAAAGGATTTTTAATTTCAAAGATAATGAGATGAGTAAGAAGTCTATAAAACAAACTGTTCATTAACTATCATGCTGGGTTTCAAAATGATCAATCGAAATAAATAATATAATACAGTCTATGATTTTGCTTGAAACCATAGATAGTCTATAGCGTGAAAAATAATCAGCTGAGTCATACATTTGGGTCAAAAAGGTGTTTAAATTTTGTATGGACGATTGTTTTTCGCTTTTACTGTTTTGGTCCCGGTTTTCATCCCGTGGATTTGCAAAAAAATCGAAAATATTTGGAAAAGCAATCGTTGTTCAGCTTAAAGATTACAATTTTCTGATACACGCTGTATAAAGGGGACTTGTCAGTTAGGATAGGATACACATTATGTAGATCACAGATAAGAGAAAAAGAGAGAGAGAGAGATTAATTAAATCGTATAGCATCCATCATATTGCTTTAAACCTTATAGAGTGCAAATGTTTATGCTGCGTTCGGAAGTGGCATGTATTGACACTGTCCCTGAGTATTTATGAGAGCAGCGTTAATGAATTGATTAATAAACATCGGCAATATAGAAAATGTGGAACTGTTTTCGTTAATCTAGTGGTCGCAAGTACGACTGCTAAGCATGAGGACGCCATTCCCAGATTGGGCAGTGTTTTTGGGTTTTTCCAACAAGATTCTCTCAATGGTGATGGTGATGATGGTTGATGGAAACAGGCTCGTACCCTACATAAGAATGTACACATAACTGCGAAATGTGCGTGTAATATTAGGTATTCCTCTGCCTAACCTTTCGGGGCGTTACAGGCGTGATGTTATCATCATTTCATCATCATTTCAGCCCAAAAGACGTCCACTGCTGGACATAAGTCACCACATTTTGGGGGGTTTTGCCATAATCGCCACGCTTGGCAGGCGGGTTGGCGATCGCAGAACGGTTGTTACAAAAGCACAGAGAACGCTGCTGCCCATTCTCTGGCAAGTCGCTTAGTCACCTCTTACGACACCCACGGGAAGATATGGGATGATGCTATTCTTTACGCTCGACATCATACAGAGCTGATTTTATGGAACTGCTCAAATATCTAGGTTAATACGTACATGAGAAAACATCGAGAAATAAAACCCATTTGATCCTTCCGCTGGTCGCATCGTCGGCGGCATCTCCCCTTTTATTTTACCGCACACAAGTCCTGTAATGAAAGGGATGGAAAATGTTAATAATGAATAGAATTCCCAATAGTTTTGTAGGGTACACCGACCTAGGGTCAACCTCTCTGAAGCTTTCAATAAGGACGACCCAAAAGGGTCACGCAAAACGTGCTGTGGGTAACTCTTCCCCGAAATTTGATTCATTTCATTTGTTCCTTTGGGGTTTTTTCTAGAAGTGCCTATACTACTTGAATGTTAATGTGTGCTCAAACAACTATCTTTTTGTACAGTTTTTCAGGACAGGCGCTGAACGCCATTTTCCCTTCAGTTTCTGTAGTAAATTCAAATTTTCTTACGTGTTTGATTTGCGGCCATAAAAATACGTCTTTACAGAGTTACTATCATTAAAATCATCAATACAATCCTCAAAGTTCATTGAATCCGAAAGAATGACTTTTTCATTAAATAGTCATTCTCGGGTTTTTGGTACGTATATTGTGAAAAAAATACACACTCTCCTGATTGAACCGCTGACTAGAGTCAAGCGTTTTGTACGGGCGTTTTAACGCTGCACAAAAATGAAAGTGTTCATGAACTGGATGTAGCATTTAAGGCGACAATATCATCAAGTCTCACCCAAAGCAGCATTATCACCATCACAGCTCAAGTAGATGCCGTCGAAGAACAGGTCCCTCACTTTGACCCTCAGGAAGGCATCCTCCAGGCTCGGGAAGAACTGCTCCAGTGCTTTGTTGATCACTCCCACCAAACTTGGCATCATGTCGTGAACTGTTAATAAGGCGGCCTGAAATAAAAAGTTAGAAAATTTTATGTACAACTTTCATATCATTTATTCATATCAAGAGTTTACATTGTGTTGAATTTATAGGTATACATGCAATTTACATACAAATACAACTTAAAATAATTAGCCTCTGCATATACTCGACCTATACCTACTTTAAAAAGTTCTGATTATACAAGGTGTTGTTTTGCATCCTCGTCAAAATTCAGGATGTTGTCACAAAAGACATGAATAATCAATATAAATTACGGTACTTATTAAATTATTACAAAACACTGCGTTTTTTTGTTGTTTAAATTTGTCAATATTTCAGAATAACCCCCTTAACGTGGTTTAGGGATTATGAAATTATCGAAAAAACGTTTGAGGTTTTTTGTTTGTGTGTAAGCGACGTTATAAGGCGGGGATCAGACGGCCCGTGTTTAAAACACGGGTGGTTCACAGTTACCGATTTCAGTAAATAAATGAAAAAAAGAAAATTAGCTACTCATTTTATTATTGATTCGGGTCGAGAATCATTAGCATAGTTACCTCCTAGAATTTGACGAGGTTGCAAAACAACACCTTGTAGATATTGACAGCAACAAACGAAAAACTACATAAACTCTAAAAACAAAAAAAGAACTATTCAGCCTAAAGTATAATGCGATTTAATTTTCAAAGACCACAATTAAAAAAAAACACAATTTTATTATTTTATCAAAAAAAGAAAGTAAATTGTTAATGAACTGACATCTGAGATCAAAAAGGTTCAATTCCAAAACAAAGAAAGTTCAACCCAACTCGAATTAAACCTAACCTTCAGCAAATCTACCTTTTGAATCTCACCGTTCCGTTCGTTGTGTCTACGCATCAGATAGGGGGAGACGACAAATATTTGTCACCCGATTCTATCAGGAAGACGAACATTGACCTGGGTATCAAACCGCCCGGAGGAATGGACCCGGTTATTGCCCTTGCTCAAAATCGAGATCCCATCTAAGGTTCGAAATCAACCAGTTATTGGTTGCCCTAAGGGTGCTTGTATACACGTAGGGCATACGAAACGGGTTTTCGACCCCGGAAAAACCGGTTTTACTATGGGACCAAAAACCCGTTTCGTATCCCCTATACACAGGTTCGCAGTAAGAACAAGCCATGTCAAGTCAGGCCATGTCCTGCCAGGTGAAATAGAGAAACCGGTGCACACTGTAAGTACTTGTTTATTTATAAAGGTTAGATAGGCAGACGCTCCTCGTGAAATAATGGACGGTTAGAATGGAAGCCGACTCAAAAATAGTTGGAAAAGACTAGGCAGACGATGGTATGGGACACCGACGCGAAAATGATACGGTACATCATTCTGTACCACCCCACATCGAAATTTTACATCAGTAATAAAAAAAAACTGCTGTTTCATGAATACATTTTGACCGTGTTGATGTTCGTCGTCGTATTTCACTTCTGTAGGAAACAGCAGTTGTTTTTTAAAATTACCGGTGAAAAATTTCGATGTATTGGACTGAGTACATGGTAACCGTTTTCGCGTCGGGTTTCCCTTCCAACTTGTAACAAGGTATGGGACTATTTGCCCCGCATCGATCCGTTCCGACATGTAACTTTATAATGCAAGCACCCCTATAACGGTTTTTTTCTTAAACAGTAAGTTTACTCCAGTTCGACTTTTAAAATCAGAACAAAAAGTCGTTAACATTATTAATCTCTTATGTTCCGAGCACATTTAGAGAAAGCCTGAACGTTTTTATGCGGCAAGAAGTTTCGAATTTATGATTCCATAATTTCGAAACTTTTGTTTGCTTGTTAGTTTTCCTTGCGATGTTTAAATTCTTTATCTGCCGTCTTCGATTGATCGAAGTCTGCCGTGTACCGCGTGTCGGGTTTTCAATATTAAACTTCTTCAGGGAAAGCAATATTTTGCCTGAATCTCTTGGGTTGTTAATAAATCTATTCTACATTATGAGAAGTTAAACTAGCATTGATAAATGAGCTTTAAACGTTTCGTACTTTTATTGACGTATAATTTTTAAATCGAAACGGTTGGCGCAGTGGTTGAGCTATAGACTGCTGCGCTACGTGTAGTGGGTTCGATCCCCGCACGGAACAAATATTTGTATGACCTACAGATAGTTGTTCCGGGTCTGGCTGTTTGTGTATATGAGTTTAAATGTTTCTAAACGCACCCACGATACAGGAAAAATTCATAGTGTGGGGCAACGTTTAAAAAAATAGAAGAAGAAATTAGGTATATTAGAATGCCAATTGATATTTTTAGGAAAACAACGTGAGAATTATTAGAATCTAAATTAAATGCAAGACGTAAAATAAACCTCTTTCTTACCAAGTAAGAAAAGTGTATGACAGTGACTTCGTCGTCTTCCGAGAGACCGCCAGACGCTCCGGCATCGAACTCGAAACGTTTGCTCAGCATGTATTTGATCGTGTCGTTGTCGCCGTAGCCCAGGATCGTCCTCTCACGGTATTCTCTGAAAAGAGAGAAAGTATTTTAAAACTTAATTATTTTTTATTAAAAAAAAAACTTTTGACTTTATTTATGTCAATTGGCTGTAAATAAACACTTGAACAAACAACACAACATTTTCGGACCTTACATCATAAATGAAAGATTTCTGAATGTTATGGGTGACAATATTACTATCCGTGATAAATATCATCATCTGCTTAGCCTTTTCCCAACTATATCGGGGTCGGCTTGCAGTCTAACTGAGTGCAGCTGAATACCAGTATTTTACATGGAGTGACTGCCTGTCTGACCTCCACTACCCAGTTAGTACCGGCTATTACGATACCCCTTGGTAAGACTGGTTGTCAGCCTTTTGGGTCACTAATTACTTGTAACTAATTAATTATCCCCGACAAATGCATGTAGAAAAATTGTTTCTTAACGGACGAAGTTCGTGCCACTAAACGCTAACTTCAGAACCACAACGGTTCAGTTTTTTCCAAGTCCATTTTCTCAACACGGAACTCAGATTATCCTGAAAATATCACAAACAACTTAACAATATTTTTAACAAGTACTTCGCTGCTGCTAATGGAGGAAAAGATCAAGTTTATAAGTCAAGGTTTTGAGTGAGAAGTTCATTAATCTAATTGTTTCAACTCCAAAACAGTAAACAACGTGTTTTTCAAATAATCCCCGAATTTGAATACTTCCTTGTTTATGAAGCGGTTGGTTCTTAAACAAGGTGGTCGGTTATTTCAAGAAGGGCATTGATAAACAATATCATTCTATTTCTGAAAATAAATTAGGAACTGGACAAGATATGCCCCCCCAAAAAAAAAACGTGTGCGTCTCGGGACGCTTGACAGAAGTGATAACATAAACTAATCTAAGTTGAACTATTTAATATTGAAAGAGCCTGCCTACTGCTGCCGTATGCGTGAGAGATAGGGAAGCCAGACAGAGTGGCGCCGTAACGCGTTACATTACGAAGTTTTACCCTCTCATAAGAAGTTATCACTTCAATACCAAGTCACGCCTTGCATATCCCATGAGGCGGGCAGAAACTGCCGAATGCAATGACAGAATGACACCTCTTTGCGACAACGACATTCTTACATACTCCTTTTGCTTAGTTTACGTTCAATCATTCCTACATGTCATGTTCAGAGGTCGGAATTAGGTAGAGTTATTTGTGTACTTACACTGATTCAATACAGCGAAAGAATAAAGTGGATATGCCTCAAATCCCGAGATTAATTGTAAAGAATAGAAAAATCCCGTAATTTATTAAATAAAAAGTTATTTACTTTTACACAATTTAAACCATCCGACATCAGATGTCGGAAGTTGAAAAAATTCCAATGCGCACAAGCAAGGGAAGATCCATATTAATATCAACATTTCGATGCAAGTACAAAAATAACTCTAAGATCCTTAATGTATTAACAAATAAATTATTCTGATTCTGACCTCTGGTCATAATACACGCACGACGGTTGTGAGTACCACCCACGCACCTGACCTTTCTCAAGGAAGATCATTACCGAACGAGAAGAATCACGAAAATAGACTTATGCCGCAAATAAAAGCTGCTAAATGTTACCAAGTATTTATAATCTGTCAAAGCAAAAGGTTAATAACTGTCTGACTGTCTTTGAAAAACAAAAGACCTTTTGAATAAACGTACGTACCTCTAAACGTACGTAATGTTTTTTATGGACTCAGCTTGAAGTCAATGGAAATTGAGACTTTAGTGCTGTGTCAATAGGTATTCATATTATGATAATATAAGCATCACGCCTGTAATCCCTGAAGGGCTAGGCAGAGGGGTACCTAATAGTACACCCGCATTTCGCCAGTTATGTTTAAATCCCAGGTAATAGGGGGCGAGCCTATTGCCATCCACCGGGCACAAATTCAGACTCCGTGGCTGTTACTGAGAAAATCCTGATGGAAAAACCCAATAACAGTTTGCCCGACCCGGAAATCGAACCTGAAGAAAATTCCGGTCTTTTCTTTTCTTTGAAATGTGCTGTATAATTTTACTTCTGCGATTTTTGATTTTGAGGTCAGATAGGCAGTCGGTCCATATAAAATACTGGTATTCAGCCAGGTGAGATGGGAAGCCGACAACAACATAGTTGGGAGAAGGTTCGGCAGATGATGATGGGGTCGATCCTATGCAGCTATGGCTTAATTCGCGGCCGTGTCCACTTGCCCACCACAGCTTCCCTTGCTTGGTTTTTATATTTGGGCTCCTCATGGTAATCAATATATCTTATTAAGAAGACGAATGCGTCTTCGAGATTGATGCCCACTTAAGCCCAGTTATCCAGTTAGTTTGTACGATAGGAGGCGTTGATTGATTGGTGGTAATTAACTTAGCATTTGGCTGAGTTTCTTTTCCTTCGCTATTGTAGAAAAAGCGTCTATTTTGCTTTCCTTTCAATGAGCGCTATGTGGGTAAAGGGATATTCTTATCCTTATTTCACCCCAGTTAATGGCAAAAGTCTGTACCTACCTTAGAGACAACACTGTCTTACCCTTCGATTAAAACCGGCGTGCTTTATGTGTTTTACCTTCATCATCATCATCACCATCATCAGCCTATAATGTTCCCACTGCTGGGACACAGGCCTCCTCTCTATGAGTGGGAGTGGGCTGTAATCTAAACCACGCGGGCCCAGTGCGGGTTGGTAGATGTCACGTCTTCGAATTTTTTGTTCTAGGACATGCCGGTTTCCTCACGATGCTTTCCTTCACCGTTTTTGAGGGCAGCGGGATTGAAATAAATTACACAAAGTAATGCGCCTGCCTCGGTTTGAACCCACGGCTTATTGCTCGTAAGTCGGGGCTGCCACCGTTTGGGCCACCGCTGCTCTCGTGTTTTAACTTATCACAGGTTTTTTTAATGTATTGCGATTGATATGAGAATTTATTTTATGTTGTATTTTATTACAATTTAATTTTTCTCAAGTATTCCAAATTCATATTCCATGTATTTTTATGCAAATTAAAGTCCAAGCTCAAAGTCTGGACGTGATAGGATACTTTGTATGCATTGGTGGAAAATTGCAGACTTATTTTGTTACTTTGACATTTTGGAAGTGTTTTGTACGAAAATAGTGTTATAAAACCCTAGAACGACTGGTAATTTAGTTTAAAAATGTCGATTTACTTAAAGAGAAGTCGCTGGGGAAGTTTTGTTTGCTATATGCTAATCAGCTCTTGCAGATAGCATCAGGTAGTATTGCCAGTTGAGCACCTAGGCCTGCAACTTAGCCACGTTTTTAGGATTTCATACACAAAGGGTCAAACGGGACCCTATTACTGAGACTTCGATGTCCGTCCGTCCGTCCGTCCTTCACTAGGCTGTATCACATGAACCGTGATAGTTAGCCCAGTTGAAATTTCTACAGATTATGTATTTCTGTTAGAATAGAAAAGAATAGAATATCATTTATTTCTGAGTATATGTTGCCGCTTTATAAATATTTAAGGGGGGCTCCCATACAAAAAAGTGATTTTTTTGCTCGTATTTATAAATAATGGTACGGAACCCTTCGTGCGCGAGTTCGACTCGCACTTGGCCGGTTTTTTTAAGTATAGTTTTTAAACTGACATGGTCAGTAACACTATCAATCCGAGGTCATGGCGTTTGCAACAGCGCCGAAATATTGGGAACTCAAAAGAAATAGTAAACATGTAACATATTCCGGTTCTAGTGTTATTGATAGTGTTTTTTAGGTAGTAGAGTACGTAAGTACCTACTTCTTAATCTGTACTTCCTGCGTGAACATTGTTTTATGTTTGTACGTAAAGGATAAATGAAACCCACGGTCAAGAAATGTGAATCATATTAGCTATGGAATATTGAAACTGACAGCACTTGAACTTTGTTCAGTTCTGCTGTCTCTTTATTGAATCCGCCCTAATTTGAATGCGAATTAATTTTATGGTATATGCAAACTTATTTTACTATGCAAATTCTAGCTATGTACCAGGATCTGCCTTATTAACGTTAGTCAAAAACAAGATTATGTTATGATACTGAGTAGCCGATAATTGCTCCTTCCACCGTAGTTCAACGTTTTACGTTACGTTTAATAACATTAATTAATGTTTTACAATCCGAATAACGATCTGTTATGCAATATTGCCAATACTGATTACTATCCGGAAACAAACGACGTTTTCCTTCCCAGAAATGTATTGAGGGGCTGATTTGACTCGCAATTTCTACAGTTAACTTGATGATTAAAATTAATTAAAGGTCAGATGCGTAGTTGTGAGAGCAGTGGTGGCTCAGTGGTGGCAGCCACAACTTACGAGCAGTAAGCCGTGGGTTCGAACCCAGGCAGGCGCATTATTTTGTGTAATTTATTTCATCACTGCTGCTGTCAAAAATATGAAGCAAAACACCGTGATGAAACCGGCATGTCCTAGAACTAAAAATTAGCAGACATGTGACATCTACCAACCCGCATCGACACACTTTAGATTACAGCCCACTCCATCTCATAGAGAGGAGGCATGTGTCCTAGCAATGGGAACAATATAGGATGATTATTCATTCATTCTCCTGCCCTTATCCCAATTTATTTGGGGTCGGCGCAGCATGTCTTCTTTCTTCCATACTTCTCTATTTCTTCTCATCTCATGAGACACTTCCTTTTTTGCTAAATCATCCTTAACACAGCCCATCCATCGTTTCTTTGATCTGCCTGCACTCTTATACCCATCCACATTCATACTCAAAACTTTCCTCACGACATTTTCCTCATTCCTCCGCATCACATGGCGTTGAATAGTTAAGTTGGAAGAACTTGATTATTAAGACGCATGTGATAACAGACAGATATGTTGCTGTTCAATAAGTTTGTTTCATGAGACTTACTTGTAAACATAAGGTCCAATTTCCTGCAGCATAGGTTTCTGCCCTCGGTTCACCTCATCCACGTTTGTGACGTTGAACACATACACCTTGAAGTCGAGCGGCATGGGTAACTTCAGCCATTTGTCGAACATCATTGAATTGTTCTCTAGTTGGACGTTCTGTAACAAATGATAGGTATAAAGGATGGCATAACATAATCAGCGTAAGAGGTTCCCACTGTTGGAACACAGGCCTCCTCTCTATGAGAGGGAATGAGCTGTTATCCATCACCCAAGCTATGCTCTACGGGTTGATGGCATGGCACAAGTCTTTGATTATTTGGTTTTAGGACATGCTGGCTTCCTCAAATCCTCATGATGGTTTCCTACACCGTTTCGAGAGCAGTAGCGATTAAATAAATTACATAAAGTAGAGTGGCTGTCTGCGATCGAATCTACGACGTACACATCCATCCACATGGCTATACATATTTCAATTTCTTTCAAATGTGGCTATACACCTCTGGCTTACCCTTCGGGAATTTCAGGCGTGATGTTATATCTTACTTATTAAAAATGCAGAGCAGCGGTGGCCCAGTGGTGGCAGCGTCGACTTACGCATTACTTTGTGTAATTTATTTCATCACCGCTGCCCTCAAAAACGGTGAAAGAAAACATCGTGAGGAAACCGACATGTTCCAGAACTAAAAATTCGAAGACATGTGACATCTACCAACCTGCACTGGGCCCGCGTGGTGGATTACAGCCCACTCGAGAGAGGCCTACACAGGCCTCCACTCTATGAGAGGGAGTGGGCGTGTTTATAATCATCATCATCATCAGCCTACAATGTTCCCACTGCTTGTATTATAGTCTGATGATGATGATGATTATAAATATTCGTATTTATAGTCATCATCATCGTTTGTGAGGATGCATGGATGTATCAATGTGTTTAGTGGTTCACCCAATCACGCAAAAACTATTGACAGGATGCCATTTAGCGCAGATAGTTTTAACCTGACACACTTATATTTTTTTTCCCTTTTTGTTCCAAGGGTACGAACCCGTGGAACAATTACCGAACTCCTCGTGGGCGAAGCCGCGGACATAAGCTATCATCATCATATCAGTCCGGAATCACACACTGCTGGGTATAGACCATCCCTTTCTTTTGCCACACTTGCCGATTCTGTGCGTCCCTTATCCAGGTGTCTCCCGCGACTGAAGATATCGTCGACCCAACGTGCTTTAAGGACGACCCTGGTTTCTTTGGCCACCTCTCGGTCAAAGCGTTGCTCCACTGGCCATTAATGCGTCTAGCCAAATGTTCTGCCCAGGTCCGCTTGAGGCGCTGTGAACGGGCGCTGTTAGTTGTGACTGGTCATCTCTTAGCTACCACGGTTTATTTTTAATTACTTTGTTTTTGTATTACTGATTTAATCTTTTACTCTGGACGCTCTTAACTTGCCCGTATTTACCCTACATCGTTCTCACATATTTGTAATTTTTAACATGAATGATGTAACCAAGATTTTGTAACATATTTTGATTTAAAAGAGTGTCCATGGAGTTTCTTGCCCATTCTTCTCCATAGAGATCTACGCTTTGGAATGGGCAACTACAGTACTTTCACAAGTTTTTATGCCTTGTGACTGGGACTGTAGCTTTAGCTTAGCGTTTTTTTTATTGTTTTTGACTTTTAAAAGTGCCTGTAATGGTCTAATTGAAATAAACGCTTTGAGTTTGAGTTTGAGTTGAGTCCTTGGTAACTTTTTATCTTGTTCTACTTTTTGTAGTAAGCAACGGCTTATTGTCAGGCCTACGATGTCCTCTCATACTTACTACTACTACCATAAACCGTTGTAAAAAAAGAAAGAGAAAAAACGTTTATTGATACATGCCATAGGTACACACAATGTAAAAAAACGGATATAAAAAAAAGAACTTAAAACTAAACAATAAATATTGTGTGACTTACGGCTGCACCAAATAAGCCCAGTTCAGCAAAATGCCGGACACTAGTGCCCGACGCTGGTTTTCAACTGAACCTAAATGATGAGTGAACGGATGTCAATATGTAACAGTAATTATATAAATATTGTGCACAATATGATAAGATTATGTAGTGTGAATTATGTACTAACGCTGTAAGATAGAAATATTGTAGAACCAAATTATTTTAAAAGAGCAACCGTGGAGTTTCTTGCCGGTTCTTCTCCATAGAAAACGACCAACCCGAACCGAGCATCTTCTATATCGTTGACGTTTTATATAAGTGCCCATGTAGGTCTATTGGAAATAAAAATATTCTGATTTGACTTGAGTTCGCTGTCCCGCCCACACCTTTCTTATTTTTTTTTTGTTCTCTCCACATTCGCTGTTTAAATCAGTTTCGCTTCAGCTTGTACCTCGTCACCAAGCTGTAAGGCGAAGGTCAGAAGTGCAGTGACTGAGTAGAGTAATAATACTAATAATTACAAGTGTTTTATCGAGGTCTGCGTGAATTGACTTTACATAATAGCGAATAATTACATCGTAGAAAATTGTATGCAAGTGTGAATGTGAATGTTAAGCAAATATCATGCTCGTTTTTTGTTAGATGATGTTTATTCTTTGAAAATATATTTTTAACAACCCCTGGCCGGTGTTTCGTACCTGACTACTCTGAGAAGACACAGACGAAACAAACTCAGAGGTAATTTCTCTCTCTCTTTTACGGTGTTACCACACCAATCAATCGATCTTCGATCGATGCCATCGATCAATGGTAGAATGGTTCACCTAGTAGAAACTATCGATTGACGTCGACTAATCCACGAACCAACGATCGATGGCTGCTTTTAAAAAGTCGATAACTGAAAAATGCTTGCTGGACTGGCTGGAAATTTGGACAGGTCCACTCAAATCTGTGTGGTTCTTTCTTCAAAAGACCATCTCCGACACTAATCTGCATAGTCCTCATGTGAGATGATCAAGATTATGTCTGGACATTGTTACCACACCAATCGATCGATGGTCGATCGATGCCATCGATCATCGATGGTAGTATGGATTAGTCGACGTCGATCGCTAGCTTCTACAAGGTAAACCTATCGATCGATTGTCCTCTGATTTTTCGGATTAATGAGCGTTTTGTATGTATAATTATCATTGGCTTCGGTAAAGAACAACATCGCCAAGCACGGAAACCAAAACAGCATGCCTGAGGGATATTTCTTGACGGCATGTAAAGCCAAGTCGTGGACGGCATAAAAAATTTGACACCAGAAAACACGGTTAATGACGACGATGGTTTACCATTTTCATTCACAAATAGGGGTCAATGGCTTCAATAAAAACTAGTGAATAGTACCTAGTATTTTATAAACCAGTTATAATATAAAGACCTCAAACTGACGTTATGATACAATAAATGGTAAGCAAAATAAAGGTTAAACATGTTTTAAATGTAACTACCTACAATTTTCCTTTGTTTGCCATTGATCTCATTCGTGGTTGTTTTATTTTTACTTATAGTATATCTGTATGCTTCGTCATTAAGCGACGACTTATAATGAATCTCATGTTAGTGAACTGTAGGTATCATGTTCTTATGAGAAATAAATGTTCTTTAAACCTAAGGTAAAGTAAAATAAAGTAATTTATCCATATTCTGTTAAAAACATGACTGTTGGCTGTGTATAATAATGCTTTAAACAAAAGGAATATTGATTCTTGTGAATCTCTTGTAAAGCCGGATTTACATCACGAAATTAGTGGCTTGAAATTAGTTTTATAACACTAATTTGACCAGTAATTTCACGTGTAAACGTTTAGTTTAACAATGCATGCATTACTTTTGTGTCACTGGAATAGTTTCGTGCTATGCGCATATTTTTTGTAAAACTGATGTCATGCATCTAATTTCATCATGTAAATGCGACGCGAAACAAGTGTCGCGACAGCACCTGCGCAGAGTGGACGTGTGGTTTTCTGTTGGATTGCAGACAAATAGGTACAATCATAAAATACAGCTTTGATTTTGACAGGGTCATTATCTCCGCGATACTGATAATTTCACGACACTATAATTTAAACGAAAGAAGTTTCACAAGTGCTAAAATTAGTTTCACGAAACTAGTTTTATCATGCATGACACTTATTTCGTATTGTAAATCCGGCTTTAAGTTTCTAAGGCCGTTGCATTAGGTTGTCAAACCAAAGTTAATAACGATAAAACAGTTCAAAGAACATATTAATTTTACTTCAAATAATGAAGTTAAAGTGTTTGTGTTTGCATTTAACGGCTTTATGGAAAGGCAGCTGTTATTTTTATGTGACCTCGGGACTAGTTATTTATGAGCTGGCCCACCATGACCTCTTAAATCAGTATTGTTATACTCTTATTTCAGTGCGGGAAAGAGACGGAGCTATACAGGATGTCTAGCGCCATCTCTTTCCCACACTGTTAAAAGGAGTAAAACAATAATGTTTTAAAACGTCATGGTAGACCACCTTGTAGTCAATCCAATTTGGATAAAAGACATTTTAGTTCTTTTATTGGGACTGCAGTTTAAGACACAGTCAACGCTATCATCATACAGAAAGTCAACCCCAACACAGTTGATGAAGACCTAGGCAGACCTTTCATCCTAGTTTTTTTGGGGTCGACTTTAAAGTGGATATCAGAATTTCATAAGGACTGACTAACTGATGTCTGACCTCCACAACCCTGTTTCTGGGTAATAAGATCGATACCGTAATAAAACAGTCAACGTAGTAAAGATGATGCCCTTTGTTGGAACTATGTACTTAAACTTGCTACGGCTAAGCATTACATAACATAACATCACGCCTGTTATCTCCGAAGGGTTTGGCAGAGGTGTACCAAATAGTACACCCACAAGTTTTTAAACTGGCATGGTCACTAACACTATCAGTAACACTTGTACTTAATGGGATATTTACCATGTTCATCACATTATACCTATGGTTATTTGTTTTGACTTCCCGATATTTCGGCGCTGTTGCAAACACCATGATCACGGATAAACTAAAGGTATCCATAGTAGTTTATCCGTGATCATAGCGTTTGCAATAGCGCCAAAATATCGGGAACTCAAAACAAATAATAAACATGGTAAATATCCCGTTACTAGTGTTATTTATAGTACACCCACGTTTCGCCAGTTATGTTATAGTCTCATGAAATAGGGAGCGAGCCTATTGTCATCAACCGGGGACAGATCAAGACACTGTGGCTGCTGTTGAGCAATTCCTAATGGAAAAACCTAATGACACTTGGCCCGACCCAGGAATCGGAGAATCGAACTTAAGACCACTTGCTCAGCAGTAGCAATCATTTACTCCTCTGCAGAGTCATAAGCATTATTCCTTTATACATATTTCGCACAACTTTCAAGCTACAACTTCATGATATGATCAATCTACACCAAAGCACTAAGCTAGCTATATTACGTTTATAAATCACTGTCCTATTCCTTCTTCATACTAGTGTTATTAAAAAAATTAACACACTATACAGACTTCCACGAGATTTCTCATACACTGGTAAATTTTGCCCCCATAAATACGACAGGCGGGCGGGCAGTCTTAATCGTAAAAATGTGACATAGCGCTATGTCACATTTTTCTGTTCTTTGTTTGGCTATCAGTAGAAACAGCCAAGTGGTGTGTATGTCCGACTGTTAAGTTATAAGTCCCCAAGACACGCACCTCTGGTTTTTGGGATGCATGTGCGTATTGTAATTATCACTTGCTTCGGTGAAGGAAACACCAAATAATTTTAAAAGAGTAACCAAGGATTTTCTTGCCGGTTCTTCTCTATAGGAAACGACCAACCCGAACCGAGCACCTTTTTGTCGGTGCCCGTGTAGGCTTAAGTAAAATAAAAATATTTCAGATTTCGAATCAGCATGACTGCGACGTAATTCTTTCGAGCCTTTAACCAAAAATCTACAAATGACAGTCGGGACCAGCTTAACGAACATTCAGAGGCACGGAGGAAAATCGGTATACAACGATGTTCACACATCCACGGGCCAACCTGGAATATCGACCCGTGCGGCTGTTATTATTTAGCCACCAGCTCCTCCACTCGCCTCGATTGTATGTGCACTCTCAACTCTTTGTCATCAGCTAAGTGTGGTAACGACTCATTTTAATCGACGCAAAGAATGCTACTCGGAGTGAGTTGCTTTGTCCCCCCTCTGGTTTATTTCAGAAATGCACATAAAAATTAACTTTAGAATATCTTGACTATAAAAAACATACACACAATGTCACAACCATTTACTACTAATCGCATATTATTGATAGTTTCTCGATAATAATCTAATTGTCGCTGGTCATTGGACAACCATTATTCATGTACGTAAGTTATGTTTAATTAATATGTTGCTGACAAAGTTGGGAAGGTTTCGACAAAGTGGGAATTGTCCGATAGTTGGATTTAGATAGTGATGTGCGAGAAGGAGGCCCTAAACACACGGCGACAAAAATTTATCACAATCCCAATTACGTACGAGCTCCTCTTCAAAACTCTACCAACTGTGGTAGAGTTTTGAAGAGGAGCTCGTGGCTAAACAATAACAGCTGCACGGGTCGATCTTTAAGGTTAAGCCGTGCATGCCGAGGTTGGTCCGTAGATGGGTGACCATAATTACATACTAAGTTTCCTCCGTGCCTCGGAAAGCACGTTAATAATACTAAATAAATAATAATAATAATCAATTTGGTGTGGACAAATGTGCGGTCATGCATGTAAAGCGAGGGGGGATTGTGGAATCTGCGGGAACCCAGCTCTCAGATACCATAAATCTTAGATCCCTCTCAGCGACCGAAACCTACAAGTATTTGGGTATGTCGGAAGCGCTGGGCATCAATGCTGTTGACGTGAAGCAATCGTTGAAGGAGCGTTTCTTTGGCCGCCTGAGAAAAGTATTTAATAGTCTTTTATCAGGCGGAAATAAGGTGCGTGCCTTCAATGGTTGGGTCATGCCGGTTTTGATGTACTCTTTCGGCGTACTCAAATGGACTCAAAATGAACTAGACGCCCTGGATAGGAAGGTCCGTACATTGTTGACGGCATATCGAATGCACCACCCACGTTCTTCGGTTATGAGACTGTATATCCCGCGGAGTTGTGGAGGTCGAGGCTTTTTAAACGCCAAGACTCTCCACAATCGCGAGATATGCAGTCTCAGGGAATATTTCCTAGAAGCCGACGTGGGGATGCATCGAGATGTGGTCGCGATGGACAAGGCCCTCACCCCGCTCTCCTTGGCTAAAGAGAACTGGCGCAAACCTGCAGTGCTTGACACTAATGACCGCAGGGAAGTATGGCAGAGTAAGGAGCTTCACGGACGCTTCTTCAGTGCCCTGCATGGACCTGATGTGGACCATGCAGCGTCCGTAGCCTGGCTACGTTCCGGGGAACTCTTTGGAGAAACCGAAGGTTTTGTTAGTGCAATTATGGATGAAGTTATGATGACGAATAACTACCGGAAATTTATTGTGAAGGATGGCACGGTTGACATATGTCGGGCATGCCACCGTCCGGGCGAATCGATCCGTCACATTATCTCCGGGTGTTGTCGTCTAGCTAACGGAGAATACTTGCATAGACACAACCTTGTAGCCAGGATTATCCATCAGCAACTTGCTCTGAAATACAGCCTTGTGGAATCGGAAGTGCCGTACTATAGATATGTGCCCGACCCAGTTCTCGAAAATGGCAATATCACACTGTATTGGGATCAATCCATCATCACTGACAGGACTATTGTAGCCAATAAGCCTGATATAGTGGTGATGGATCGATCAGAGCGGCGCGCAATGATTGTTGACATAACGGTTCCACATGACGAGAACCTCGTGAAGGCCGAGAAAGATAAACAAATCAAGTATATTGACTTGGCTCGCGAGGTTGTCGACATGTGGCCTGTTGACTCAGCGATCATTGTGCCGATAGTCGTATCAGCCAATGGCCTAATTGCCAAGAGCCTCGACCAATATCTGATGAGGCTCTCGTTAGGCAGCTGGATCAAGGGCTTGATTCAGAAAGCGGTTTTATATTTTTAAATGTTTTTTTTATATAATTTTGTAAAAATATTTAAAAATATAATAAGTATGTATAGAAATGAATAAAAAAAATAAAAAAACAATTTATTTTCAGGTTACAACGACCCATAGACACAAGCTAAGCCGTTGGTCCCGGCTGTCATTTGTAGATCTTTGATAGTCGTTACGAATAGTCAGAAGCCAACAGTCTGACATGCAGTTTTACCAAGGGGTATCGTATTACCCATTTACTGGGTTGTCAGATAGGCAGTCGCTTCATGTAAAATACTGGTACTAGCTGCATCCGGTTAGACTGGAATCCGACCCCAAGATAGTTTGGAAAGGCTAGGCAGATGATAATGGTAGAGTTTAGAAAACTTGGGCGCTGGTAAGTTTATTTTAGCTGTAGGTGCTTCTATAGATGCACGACTCAAGCTTGCAAAATATGTTGGCACTCTACCTCAGTAAGTTAACGGCATTGTTCGCGTAGTGGCTGCGTTGCGTGTCGCGGGTAACTCGCGGGTTCGATTCCCGCACGGCACAAAATATTTGTAATACCTACAGATAGTTGTTCCGGGTCTGGTTGTTTGTGTATGTGAGTTTAAATGTTTATAAACGCACCCAAGAACCAGAAGAAATTACTAGATGAGGTAAATGAACACCTGTCATTTTTTATACGTGGCCCTTTCGCTGCCAAATTAAAATAATCCATTTTTACTTGTATACCGGAAAATTATTTGGCAAATATTCATAACAATCCGACATTCGAGTACATCGGCGCGATGACGCAATGGGAGCCCTATGCCCAAACACTCGGATCGGAGTTCATTTTATGACACGCCAACTGGAGTCAGGGTTGTCCAAAATAGTTTACAAAAAACATTTTCTGATACATAACAAAAAAAGATTTATTTAATTTCGACAACCCTCAGAGAGTCTTAGCAATAGGGGATGATCACTATTTTTTTTCTTTGTTTGTCGGGTATATTATAAAAAAGTATTGGACACGTATTTTTTCTTTTTTCACGTGGTCATAAAATTACGAAGATACGAGTATATTGAGTTGAAATGGCGCATGACGTCACATATAGGTAATTTTTATACCTACTTGTGACGTAGTGAGCCCTCATCATTTCAGATGAAAGACGTCCACTGCTGGACATAGGCCTCCCCCATCGCCACATTGACAAAAGGGGGGTTTTGCCATAATCGCCACGCCTGGCAGGCGGGTTGGCGATCGCAGTACGGTTGTTACATAAACACAGAGAACGCTGCTGCCCATTCTCTGGCAAGTCCCTTAGTCGCCTCCTACGACACCCACGAGAAGATATGGGATGGTGCTATTCTTTACGTCCGACACCATACAGAAACAGCCCTCACTCTCCAACATTAATGAGTTTTAACTAAGTAATTTTTTGATATTTTGATAAAACAAAAAATACTTGTCTAATATTTTTGTATTACCTGTCTGACGGACAAAATAGAATTTCGTTTTCTTTACCCAGTATTATACCCTATTCAGAGAACGGAATGCCGTCTGTAGTTACATACCATGGAATCATTAAAAACTAACGTCGTAGTTCTATTTTGTAACACGACGTAGTTCTAAGAGCCAAACTATCTGTGAAATGAACTGAAGAAGTACTGGCATTTTTTGCGAAGTGCCATGAATCTTACGACTACGACTCTAACTACGAGCGGCATTTTGGCGTACAGAACCAATTTAGAGTAACACGTCTTTAAAAAAAATCTTATGTTTACTTTTTCAATAATTTCGTTTTATTGTTAACTAGCTGTCCCACGCAACTTCGTCTGCGTCACATTGTCCCTGTTTTCGCAACATTTTTCATTGCTGCTCCGCTCCTATTGGTCGTAGCGTGATGATATATAGCCTATGTCCTTCCACAGGTTGAAATCTATCTTCTTGCCAAATTTCATTAAGATCCGATCAGCCGTTTAGTCGTGAAAAGGTAACAAACAAACCAACAAACAAACAAACAAACAGAGTGACTTTCGCATTTATAAAAATATATGGATTTAATATAATATTGGATTTAATATAAACAAATTATATGAAATGGATTTAATATAATTTGTTTTGTCCTGTGCGAGACTAATAAATACTTTTTCTTTTTTATAAAGTAATTTAATAACCCTCAACTCGGGATTCCCATATTATTACCTACCAACATTTAGATTTGTAACATCTAAGTATATCTATATCTATACTAATAATAAAGCCGAAGAGCTTGCTTGAACGCGCTAATCTCAGGAAATACGGGTCCGATTTGAAAAATTCTTGCAATGTTAGACAGCCCATTTATCGAGGAAGACTATATATCATCACGCTACGATCAATAGAAGCGGAGCGGCAATGAAAATGTTGCGAAAACGGTGTAAATGTGACGCAGATGAAGTTGCGCGGGACAACTAGTAGTTCTATATTAGTTCAAACTTTAACCGTAACAAGAGTACTAAAGTTATCCTAGAATTAGATTTATGATATAAAATAATATAATTTATTTAGTACGCTTTGTTGCTCCATAGTTTGTATTGTATTAATGGATTAAGACTCGACGCAGTATAATAATCGTGTGAGGAAAATAAATTAAATTGTTAAGATATTTAAGCTAGAGCTTAATGAAGATACTTCATTCTTCCATTCAAGAGAAATACAATAAATTGCTTGTTAACAATTGTATGGAGTTGAAGACGCTTGAAATTGAGTTATTTTAATGAAAATTACATATCGTCATAACATCACGCCTGTAATCCCCGAAGGGTCAGGCAGAAGTTTACATAAAGCACACCCACATTTCACCAGTTATTAGATAAAGTTCTACATGGACTTTGACTAATAACTGGTTTATATACAAGATTTTGTTTTGCATTCTTGTCAAAATTCAGAAGGTTGTCACCACAGACATAAATAATCAATTTGCATTACGGTACCTATTAAATTATTAATCAACGCTGATTTATTTGGTTGTTTGGGATTGTCAGTATTTCAGAATAACCCCTTTAACGTGGTTTAGGGAATAAGAAATGATCGAATAAACGTTTGAGATTGTTTGTATACATGTGTGAAATTTCAATTATAGGGCGAGGATCAGACGGGCCGCGTTTAAAACACAAGTGGTTCACACATAAAGATTTCCAAAAAATATAAAAATGACCCACCCATTATTTTATTGATTCGGGTCGAGAATCAGTAGCATGGTTACTTCCTTGAATTTGACGAGCATGCAAAACAACACCTTGTATAGGGCTTAGCTTAGATAGGGCGTGAGCCTATTGCTATAAAACAGGCACAACTCCAGACTCCAAGCTGCCACAGAGGATTTTATGGACAAATGGAAAAACGCAATAACAATTTGCCCAACCTGTAAATCGAATCCAAGACATCATGCTAAGCATGAGCAGTAGCGCCTGCGACTATTTGTGCAGATAAGGTGTGGATCAAATTGTTTTCAACTGTACTATTACATGAGCAATATTTCTATATATACAGGGTGGTAAACTCTAAATACTAGAGATATCAAAAAAAGAAAAGTACAGTGTACCTATACAGTTTTTTTTTCTGATGTTAGCCTTTTTGATTCCCGAGTGTGGTAAGCGAATATTCGTAAATTTTTGAATGCAGATTTGTCTCCTTTTAAAAAAAAAAAAAAATTTTTTTTTTAAAAGGAGACATTTTTTTAAATTTTTAATATATATATTTTTTTTCTACTTCAAAAAACCCTAAACGCACTAAAAACTTAAAAATAATACTATAACCTACCTATATTAATAAACCTAACCTAACCGACGATTAACCTATAATAAAATTTAATAATTCTTTGGAGTCGGTGCCAAGCAATATAATTTGAATTAATTAATGAATTAATATTTAGAAACTGTAAGATGTTTTGTTTTTCTGGCCTTAGTCTGTCTATATAGTCATTCAGGAATCGTATATTGCTTGGCACCGACTCCAAAGAATTATTAAATTTTATTATAGGTTAAGCGTCCGTTAGGTTAGGTTAATTAGTATAGGTAGGTTATAGTATTATTTTAAACTTTTTAGTGCGTTTAGGGGTTTTTGAAGTCGGTTTTTTTTTTGCAAAAAAATTTTTTATTTGTTAATTTTTAGTGACATATTTTAAATCTAATAATAAAATATGGGTAGGCCTAGTAAAGATGCTTCTCGTATGAGAAAACGGCGTCGAACTGAAACTGAGAAAAAAGACAACGATTAAAAGAAATTAGGGAAAGCAATGATCAACGCATTTTAAATAAGAACCCTGATCATCGCGAAAACAGACTGTCAAAGCAGAGGACCTACATGTTACGTAGGTTGAATAAGGAAAGTCAAGTCTGTGGTACACCTGGAAAATGCATACCGTTACAATTCCAACAAGCCCAAACACAGCTAATATACATTGTCTTATTATGGAGTTACGGTGCCTGTCTCTTGGCTTCATCATCAGATCTGATGGTAGAATGATTCTTATTGAACGCAAATCCTTCACTTATTGTAGAAAATACTAAAATCGCTGTACGTTTTCCTATAAAATTTGAAGTGTTCCCTCGATTTTGCCAAGATTCCATCATCAGATCCCGACTTGGTGACTATGGGACCAAATGGAAAGCATAGGCTTTGGAATAAAAAAATAATTTTCCAAATCGGTTCGTACATGACTGAGTTATGTGCGAACAAAAAACGCAATGCAGAGTAAACGAAAAGTAAGAATATTTAGATTTTTGTTGATTTTTTCAAAACCGCTTGTCTGATTTCGATAAAATTTTCATGGGACCACTTGGAAAGTATACGCTTTCCAACAAAAAAATAATTTTTCAAATCGGTTGGTAAGCGACAGAGTTATGCGCGAACAAATAAAAAAAAAATACAAACATCCGAATTGAGAACCTCCTCCTTTTTTAGAAGTCGGTTAAAAATAAAGGAATGGTTCCTTTCAGTAAAATTTGTTATCTCCAGTATTTGGAGTACTTTTCCTTCAGGTGGTGGTGAAACATTCCACCCTGTATTTTTGCTATAACGATTTCGATGAAACGTACAATGTTTACGGGGGAAATCAATCTAGTTAGGTCTCATATCTGGGAAAACTCGTTTTTACTAATTTTTACTAGTTTAGTCGCCCTGGTACTTACTTATTATTTGTTAAATTAGCATTTCTTATAGTCTTGTCTATTACTTACAACTTAATAAAAGAACGAGTTTCTTCAGTTATTAATCAAAAAGTGTAGAATTGCATTTGCATGTAAAACTTAAAACATTTATCACTATCACTCCGAGTTACTTTTAAAACATAATTTGAGTGGACGTGGACTTTTAAAACTTTAATTCATGTTTCAGTTTCATTTTTGAACATAATAAAACTTTGGAAAAGGTATTAAATTATTTTTTTTGATGTTTCAATTTCAAATTATGGAATTTATAAATCAGTTCGCAAGCATAACTTCAACTTTATGAATAGGTATACCTATTCATTTGTTTCAAACTGTATTTTTTTTGTCAATTGTTTTTTAGTTTGTTAGTTTTTCCAAAACAATAGACATTTCCCAAAGGGTCGCGGGTTCAAATCCGTCGATAGATGAGGTTGTTTCGAACAACGGTAAACAATGTTCCCTTATTGTTCAAAAGGACAATATATCTTTGCCAGTGATATATTGACAGGGCCAGGTAAAAAATATACGTACTTATTTCTTTTACACTTTTACAGGCACATTTTCTAAACTATGTGTATTATCGATTTACGAGTTCATTGCCGTTCCATTGTATTTATTTTTGGAGTGACGACTGTTTTAAAATCTGCAAAATATAAAAGAACCACTAAGCGCAGCTAAAAATCAACGTCAGGTGGTATACCTAGTGTAACCATCTGGCATTATGATGAGCTGAAGCCCTTTTGGCTTTCATATTTTTGTTTAATTATGTTGTGTGAAGTTGTTTCAGATTTTTATAATTCCAATAAACAAACTTTCTTGCCGTTATGGCAAAATAGTTGAAAAAATCTTAAGCAATTTTTAAAATCTGATTCAAAATTGTGTGTGGAGCATAAAACTTCAATAAAAAAATGCTTTGTCGGAAAGGATGTACTACAATGTTTTCACTACTTACTTTTCATAGCGTAAAGATTCAGCCAAGTGCATGATCTTAGGAGCTGTCTTATTCCAAAAAAAATAAAGTATTACTCTATTTTCTTTGATCAGGTGGCCTACCATGACGTCCTAAAGCAGGATTGTTTTACTCTTATTCCAGTGTGGGAAAGAGACGGAGCTATACAGGATGTTTAGCGCCATCTTTTTCCAACACTGGTCAAATCAATAATGTTTTAAGACGTCATGGTAGACCTACTGTACAGTTTTGCATAAAATATTTCGTTCTAAAGGGTAAAGTACAAACAACCTTTAAACTTGTTAAACCTTAAGAGAACTTGTATAAGGAAAATATCTACAAGTGATACACATGTATGGTTATAACATCGCATTGATTGTGAAGGTGCGTTCACATTGTCTAGTCTTAAAATATGTCTGGGTATATACCAGTTGCGTTCCTAGAGGCAAGTCCGTAAGGCTAGCAGACTCCTAAGACACAGGCACATACACCTAGTTTAGGAGTCGGAGCATTAACATTATTGTGACCTAGTTATAAGCCTTATAACATGCTCGTTGTCTGTGGATCTTGCTACTGTAATGGCTTTTGGTGAAATAAAGAATTATTTATTTATTTAGGCTCTTCAAAACCCTAATATCATGAAAATTAGTAGGTTATAAGGGCAAGCCAAGCTTGTAGGTTGTATGAATGTACCATTACCATCATCATTGTGGGTATGTCTTCTTCCAAAGTTTAAACCTAAAGAATAGACGAAATGAAATGACGAATGACATGGCGTCTTAAAGCAGTATTGTTTTACTCTTATTCCAGTGTGGGAAAGAGTCGGAGCTATGCAGGATATCTAGCGCCATCTCTTTTCCACACTGGGAAAGGAGTAAAACAATAATGTTTTAAGATGTCATGGTAGGCCACCTGTTCTGCACACACGGTTCGTAATTATCAGGATAATTGTTTTCTTTGATCTCTTTTTTATGTTATTTTCATTTCAAAAATATGATTTAAAGAAAGACATTTTTAATTACTAATTCTTTATTTTAAAAATGTACCATACTTTCTGTTTGTTGATTAATTAAACACAATGTCTGTGATCGCATTCTTTAACAGTTGACACTTAACGCGTTTGGAAGGAGCTCGTGGCTAAATAATAACAGCCGCATGGGTCGATCTTTAAGGTTAAGCTGTGCTTGCCGAGGTTGGTCCGTGGATGCGTGACCATAATTATAAACCGAGTTTCCTCCGTGCCTTGGAAAGCACGTTAAGCCGTTGGTCCCGGCTGTCATTTGTATATCTTTGACAGTCGTTACGAGTAGTCAGAAGCCAAAAGTCTGACATCCAGTCTTACCAAGGGGTATCGTGTTACCCAGTTACTGGGTTGTGGAGGTCAGATAGACAGTCGCTTCATGTAAAATACTGGTACTCAGCTGCATCCGGTTAGACTGGAAGCCGACCCCAAGATAGTTTTGGAAAAGGCTAGGCAGATGATGTCACTTAAAACATAGGGCATAAAATAACCGGGTATACCGTAGGTAATAGAAGCCTAATGCTTTGAAATAACAGGCGTGATGTTTATAAAAGCAATGCAAGCGAGCCCACTTACTCCGCCGATGTAAACTCACCCTTACGAAATGATCGCTAGTTCAGCAAGGATGCTAGTTGTTCAAGGATAACAAGTAACTAGTAGTAGTAGTCAATTGAAGTAAGTAGCTATAATTCTCAGTATCAATAATTCTTCCCCATAGCGAATGAATGTCCTCGTCCAATTACGGGTATTTAGTCTGAATGGCCCAAAATGAATGATATGCTTATGTTTATATTACCGGGCCTTTCGAATGTTGTAAATTTTTGGTTACGTACGATTGGCACGCGTGCCATTCGTTTTGGGCCGTTCAGACTAAATACCCATAATTACCTACTTATAAAATAGGTTCGTGTAGGTTTATTAAAAAAATTATGTACACACTTAATACAGAAAAACAGTAAAAAGGTGATGCTTATCTCTAAAGAAATCTCTTCCAGCATATTTGCGAAAGGAGATACTAAAACAAAGAGAAATAGACGTAGTGTAAAATTAAGAAGAAGAGAAAATGGAATTTTAGGGGGAATACATGAAACTTAAAGAAGATAACTATTTAAAATACAATATAAAATATACCTACATACGTATAAATACAAAGACAAAACATCTAACAATACTATAAAATATATAATAATAAATAAATATAGCTTATACAACTATGACGAATTGGATGGAAAATGTTCTTTCACTCTTCTTTTGAAAACTGTAATAGTTTGGCAATTCATTATGTCAGGCGGGAGTGAATTCCAAAACCGCACAGCATTTAAAAAAAAAAAACTAATTCATTAAATTGATTGATTTAAGGAGGTTCCTAAGATACGACCTCCAAGGTGTTCTGATACACCTTGGTCGGGAGTAAGAAAAGCGTTCCCGCAGCTACGATGGCGTTTTAGGGTTATGAAGGATGTTAAATAGCAGAAACAAAAAAATTTAAGTTCCTGCGAAGTCAAATTGGGAGCCACTTGAGTATGTGTATTTTCCGCACCGAAGACAGATTGAAAAAGGAAAGTCCTATAACATACTTTTACTACTAGAAATACCATTGCTGTAAATTATCATTGATGGTAGTTTTACTAGGAATAAGAAAGAAAATCTGTAAAAAAGACTGTTAACTTAATTCCTGCCTTTCCTTTACTAGTCCAGTCCAGTGAAGTGGATTTAAAGATAACGAGACTACATACTAAGTGAAACCTAAAGATTTGTTTATTCAAAACTAGCTGTCCGGCGCAACTTCGTTTGCGTCACATTTTCCCCGTTTTCACCACATTTTTGATTGCTGATCCACCTCTATTGGTCGTAACGTGATGATATATAGCCTATGGCCTTCCTCGATAAATGGGCTATCTAACACTTAAAGAATTTTTCAAATCGGACCAGTAGTTTCGGAGCCTATTCAATGCAAACAAACAAACAATCAAATCTTTCCTCTTTATAATATTAGTTTAGACTACTTATTATTTCAGTTGTTCTACGTAAGCAAGCATTGTTATTGAACTTTTCACCTCAATCTTAAACAATGAACTTGATATAAAAAGACGGGTTTTTCTACTGAGACTACTACTAGATCTATTAAAACGATTCCAAGAAATTGAACACATGTAGCGGAATTCTACTATTTTTTTTTAAGATGTCACACTTCGTGTTTTCGGCGACTTCATCTTGGATTTATTTTTACCCGACTGCTGCGAAACCCAAAAAGAGGGTTATGTATTTTATAACTTACATACATACTGACATATTTAACATCACGCCTGTAATTCCCGAAGGTTTTGTAATAAGTGAACATAAATGGAGAGCATCGGTGGCCCAGTGGTGGCAGCCCCGACTTTCGAGCAGTAAGTCGTAGGTTCGAACCCAGGCAGGCGGCATTACTTTGTGTAATTTATATTATGACCGCTGCTCTCAAAACGGTGAAGGAAAACATCGTGTGGAAACCGGTATGTCCTAGAACTGAAAAATCGAAGAAATGTGACATCTACCAACCCGCACTGGGCCTGCGTGGGGGATTAAAGCAGTGGGATCATTATAGGCTGATAATGATGATGAACATAAATAGTACATGACATCTGTATTTAGCCAGTCAAATTTTTTACAACAAAAATATCCTGGATTAAAAGTAGCTCTTTTTTTCTACGTCCCAAGCTACTTACCTATCTGTAATAACGATCGGGTCAGTTCGGTTGTGACTTGAAAAGGTGACAGACAGAGTTAATTCGACATTTATATTGTTAGTATGGAAGTATGTATTATGTGTTGCACATTTCTAGTTTAGTCGTTAACTTTATCATGTTTCTGCTATAAGTAGAAGGTTTACGTCAATTGTGTAACTGTTTGGCAATCGATTGCCTTTGGATTATTGTATCAGAGATTTAAATACCTAAGAAATCGTACAGAAGGTACATAATAAGGTGTACATAATGATATTACAGAGCAAAGTTTAGCTAGGATCGTCTAAAGTTCAGAATGGATGTTTCCAGCGCGTAGAAAGCTAAAACATTAAAGTGATTTCGCTCAGCTGTTTCTAAATCTTTCTTTCTTTATCTTGTGGGTAGTACCTATAACATGGTGTCAAAGTTTGGCCTTGGGCGTCTGACTTAACTTTACAGGCCGTCGAAAAATATCGAGAGAGGAGAGGAAGAAGAGGAAGAACCCAATATGATGCTGCGTCCGGCAATACCCACGACGCAGCTCTATGTGTCCCGGCTACATCACACCATTTAAGTTTGAGGAGATCGTGGAGTATGTTCAAGTGAAAACCAGCTGGACCTTGAGGATCGAGAAGTTGGAGTCGCACCACAACACGAATTTAATGTCATTCGTGGTGTGAGTTTGAACTATGATGAGTTGATCGAGACCTTCTTCAAGGAGGAGTTTAAGCCGAAGGGTGACATGTATCGGCGATTCCGCGGAAGGCTACGCGACACCACGCAGCGCAACACGATGCCGTCACTTCGTGTGCAATAGTTTAATAATATTTTCCTAGTTTTTATAAATGTAATATGTATGTTAGTTTTTAAGGTATATATCCTATGGGTCTTTGTTATCCGAATTAAATGATTTGGTTGATTGATTGATATCTCTCAGGCTGGTTTGGTTTCCTCATGGTTTTCCTTCACCGAAGCAAGAGATAACTATACAATACGCACATGACTCCGAAAATTAAAGATGCGTGTCTTGATTTCGAACTCCAGATCTATGACTTGGCAGACTGACGGACACAGCACTACGCTATCACTGCTATCACAAACACCTACCCGCTAACAGGAAGTGACATCCAAATGGATGCCTACATATCAATATGCTAATGTCAAGCCCCTACGCTGAGACGAACGTTTAAAATCCAGTAGCGCGCTTCTTTTTAGGTATTTCTTTAAGTGTCACCTAGTGAAAATATGCCATTTCTTTTGCGGAACATGTGTTTCCTCAAAGTTAGGTCATGGTCTTGTAATCCGAGGTAAACAATAACGCGGACTTCATTGTTGCTAGTGTAAGCAGTGCAATTGTTCTCCACTCATAAGCAATCCTCAATTCAAGTTCAATTTGTACCTATTGGTGTTTAGAATACAGTCGCATAACATCACGCTTGTTATCCGCGGAGGGTTAGTCAGAGGTGTACCATACAACACTATCACATACCCTCACACCCAGCCTTCCCCATTACCCCATTACACCCCCATTTCATTTCGCCTTATGTTTAAGTCCGGGCCCACATCCAGACTACGTAGCTGAGAAATTCCTGATGGGAAAACCCGATAAAACCAGGGAATCAAATCCAGGATGTTATATATGCTCAGCAGTAAAAAAAAAAACTTATGTGACTACTTAGACCAATACTGACACACCAGCAACTTTTTTTATTCAGGCCAGTAGAGTGTCTTGAATATTGTGAGTGAGATTGAAGTGATTAATCAGCACCATGTTTAGTCATTTCTTTTACATCTTGAGGAAGCGGGATATTCCGAAGCGCTAAGGTAGCAAGCAAAACTAAAATATTCTTAAGTTTTTTGCAATTTGCAATGAAATGAATTTAATTTATTTGCTAGAATATAGGTACAATGATGTGGTAAAATAATTCTTATATGACTCACTATATTCGACTTATCAGTCGTGCAAATATTTCGAGTAGGTACACAAATTACGCATGCTTAGTAAAGTCAAAAAATTACATAGATGTCACCATACCCATCATAATTTACATAATTAATGACGTAGGCCTCCTCCAAGAAGGGGTTTGGTTTTACCATAATCGCCACGCTTGGCAAGCGGGTTGGCGATCGCAGTACGGTTGTTACAAAAGCACAGAGAACGCTGCTACCCATTACCTGGCAAGTCCCTTACGACACCCACGGGAAGATATGGGATGGTGCTATTCTTTACGTCTGACACCATACAGACGTATATATTAGTTATTATACATTATTTTTTGCAGCTATATAAATTATTGCAGGTCAGTTTCAGATTGTATGTTGATTAAAATATGATTTTCGACCTTAACAAATATTATTACTTTACAGAGGTATAAACATAAAACTCATCAAAAAAACCCTCTAAGTTTATCAATCAATCTCATCAAATGAATTGATTTCCGCGGGCTATCCTGGTGCTTTCCAGTGTAAACGGTTCAGTTGAATACCACTATTCGACATGGAGCGACTGCCTATCTGACCTTCAAACCCCAGTTACTAGGTAACACGGTGGACCCCTTGGTAAGACTGATAACTGATATATTCGGGTATCTGACGAAGTAGTACACACAGATAACAACTAAATTACTAGTGAAATAGGAAAACTGTTTGGTATACAGACAAAAATATTTTTTTTATGAATATTTATACCTATATTATCAAGTTTTTTGTATATCTTACTAGCACACGTCGTGTAATGGTATTGTTTGCGATTTTAATGTTTATTTTACAATCCTATTCAGACCACAAGTGTTCAATTGGAACACCATTAAATATGTAACATGTGTGGATTGTTTTGCAATATGATAACAAAAAAAAAAGAAATATTGTTTTCGACTGACAGGACTATACCTGTATACCTCAGCGTACAATTCAACCAACTTATTTGTGCAGATGGGACAACACAGAACCAAAATAAATGTACCTAGTTTGGCATATCGATGAAAATTTTCATGTCAAGCAACTCCACCTTGAACTGCAAACTTGAAGTGGTTATACTATAGTTCCTTAGGAGCGTTTATACCTTACGGCATTTCATACAAACTTTTAAGTCCTTATTTTCCGAAACGAATGAACCGATTTTAATGAAACTTCATACGCATAAGCAGATTAAAAAAAAGTCTAAAAAGTTACTAAAAAAAAATTTCGAAATGTCTTTTAAAGAAAAAAAGATAATTGTAAATTTCTGTTTCTATGGAAAATTTATAATTGTTATAATTGAGCTGTAACACTATTTTTCGAAAATGTTTTTAGTAACTATTTAGACCTATCATCATCATCATTTCAGCCGAAAGACATCCACTGCTGGACATAGGCCTCCCCCAAGAAGGGGGGGTTTTTGCCATAATCGCCACGCTTGGCCGGCGGGTTGGCGATCGCAGTACGGTTGTTACAAAAGCACAGAGAACGCTGCTGCCCATTCTCTGGCAAGTCCCTTAGTCGCCTCTTACGACATCCACGGGAAGAAATGGGATGGTGCTATTCTTTACGTCCGACACCATACAGAACCTATGATGAACCATTTAGACCTATGTATGCTGGTTATGTGTATGAAGTTTCATTAAAATTGGTTCAGTCATTTTGGAAAATAATGACTTGAAAGTTTGTATGAAATGCCGTGAGGTGTAAACGCTCTATGATACTAGCAGGAGGGTGCCATCATTTGCGAGAAGCTATTAGGAAATGTTTTCCATCTTCAATATTTAAAATCTCTTTTTAATATTATGCAATATTAGAGTTAAGATTAGTTAACACTTATGAGATTGACAGTTTTGTATTTCTTCAAGACAAGTTTAAGTACCTATCCGGACTGTTTTTGAGAAGGGTAAATGGGGTTTTTTTCAAGTAAACTTGTATTTTTTTCTTATGTGTGCATGTTTAAAGCACTTTCGATTTGAATAAAATAATAATGTCGATCATAACAATCGAAACTGCAATTGTTTCTGGTATTTTATGATGTTGGAGACGTAATTTTAGTGTTAATTTCGTGATTATTCAAAGTAAAATGATATGAGCACGGTGTTTACATTTGTTTTAAAATAATGTAAAATTGTGATTATGATATTCAACAGTGTGTTATTATACGAAAGAACTTCTTACTTACACATTTAATTTCCATGCTTCATTAAATAAAACAAAACTACGAAGTAAATACCAAACCACTAAAAAAAAACACCACCTATATATAACATGCGAAGATAAGTTGAATGAAACTCACTTTTTGTATCTGTCTGTCAACAATTTTCTGGAACCCCCACGAAGCCAGAATAATGGCGACCACCAAGAACCCCAAAGACACAGTGAAAATCAATTTTGAATGTTTTCCGAACATGTTTAACACTTTTGTCCTTTTTTTATTTTAACACTTTTTATTTTTTGTATTTTTAATTTTAGTTTTAGCAGTTACGTTTGTATTTTTTTTTATTTGTAATTCTTATAACAGCGCGGCATCAGTCCGTCTGCTTCACCACCTGAACTATAATTGTTAAAGGATTTATATTCTCACACAGTTTTTCTTGTGACGAGTTTTTTTGTTAACCAAGTGACTGAGATCTCTAGAGATAAGTTATATGCAAATTAGGTTACATTTTTTGCGGTTTTGGTTTCCTGACATTTTTTTTTGCATTCTAGTAAGTTTTTATTTGTATTTTTTTTTGTAAATATTTTTGTTTTCTTTCTTTAAACAGGAGTAAGTTTTATTTTATCTTAAATAAATAAGTTTATTGACATTGTGTTTTAACTATTTCAATAAAAACGATTTGAATTGTTTCTTGAAATAAATATAACGTGATTTTATATACAAGTTATGTGAGTATTATTTATTAGATTTTGCACCAAGTTTTCAACTTATTCAGCTTGTCATAGTCCACCACTGAACAATCGCATTAGGCATTTCCTAAACAACACCTCAACACAGCTCGGTCCATAGCGCACTGAGCGACCACTATGTTTTATTGGTACCTATTCTAAAATTACGACCGTTTAAATAATTTTATATTCCTTTTTTTTATATTGAAAATTGTTTCTTTCTACTAAGAAACTAAGAAAAGTTTATGGCATTTTTAGCAAAAACGCATAGGAGCTAATGCGTTTTTTGCTTAGCAAAAAACTGGTTTAATGACATAAACCAGTTTCAAACAAATTTCAAGAAACAAATTTTACTACTTAGTTACTTAATAATAACAAAAATGTTGTTATCCTCGTAGTCATCGGAATCAATAGAAAGTAATTAAGATGTTTCGTCCTATTGATCATCATCATCTGTCCAGCCTTTTTCTAACCAGATGACGCTAAGATACAGCGAGTACTTATCCGACTTCCTCCTCCTCAGCTGTTTCTTTCTTCCTTGCTTGTCTTTTATTTCATTCTTAAAAATATTTGGTTTAAGAATCCAATGACGTAACTATGTAGTAGTTATACCTATACACCTATACGGTATACATCATTCATTGAAATTCTTAATACTAATAAAGAAAAGAATTGCAGTCGCCGTAAAATAACAAAAAAAAAAACACTTGTTGCTTGTTGTGAAATTGAAAAGGACAATTCGCCACCCTATACCTACCCTAGAATGAGGTTTTGTCGGCTTGTTGGAACGCGAACGGCAGAACCACCACGTTGGAACTGGCTGAAGGCCTTGGCAATTAAGGATCGTAATGTTGTAGTTTTTAGGGTTCCGTACCCAAAGGGTCAAACGGGACCCTATTACTGAGACTTCGCTGTCCGTCCGTCCGTCCGTTTGTCACCAGGCTGTATCTCATGAACCGTGATAGTTAGCCAGTTGAAATTGCTACAGATTACGTATTTAAGAACAAAGACTAAAAACAGAATAAAGTAAATATTTAAGGGCTCCCATACCAAAAAGTTTTTTTTGCTCGGTTTTATAAATAATGGTACGGAACCCTTCGTGCGCGAGTCCGACTCGCACTTGGCCGGTTTTTATTATTTTTTATGCAGGATGGCATGGTTTAGCCCACAACCTTTTAGGCTAACCGGCGAGATGCTATTGGGAAAGTAAGAGCCATACAACAAGGAATCCATCATCATCATCTGCCTAGCCTTTTTCCCAAACTATCTTGGGGTCGGTCATCAGTCTAACAACCGGATACAGCTGAGTATCAGTATTTTACATGAAGCGACTGCCTATCTGACCTGCACAACCCAGTAACTGGGTATTACGATACCCCTTGGTAACACTGGATGTCAGACTTTCGGCTTCTGACTAATCGTAACGACTGTCAAAGATCTACAAATGACATCCGGGACCAACGGCTTAACGTGCTTTTGCGAGGCACGGAGGAAACTCGATACTTATGTAAAGATGGTCATACATCCACAGACCATCCTCGGCAATACGGCTTAACCTTGAAGATCGACCTGTGCGGCTGTTATTATTTAGCCACGAGTTCCTTATCAAGCGAAACCTATTGTATTTCGCCACCCTTTTTTCTATTAGTAAAGCATAGCGGTAAGTGGTTGGCAATAGCCCAACCAGGGCCTACTTAAAAGATTAAAGTAGGTACATATAACATAATTCCCACGTCATCTAATATTTAATATATATTTTAACGTGTAAAAATATTTTTAATCAAACTAATTTGTATAATTAAACATCATTGATCATAATCATATACTTTTAATAATATTTTTTACTATGACTACTATAGACTTCAAGTAAAAAAAAAAATATCTTTAAAACTAAAAATATCTGGTGGGACTAGCACGAACGCTAGATAGACGCGTGATGATATCTTTTTGCGCATAATATTATTTATTTAAACTTCATGTATAATAGTTATATAAAGGCGGACTTAATGCCACAAGGCATTCTCTACCAGTCAACCTTTGGGTCAAATAGGACAGCTTTGTGGTAGAGTACAAAAAATAATATTATTGGTAATATTACCAAAATGTTATGACAAAACTTGTACATCTCGCCAAAACTATCATCATAAAATCACGCTTTTGATCCCCGAAGGGTTAGCCAGAGGTGTATCTAATAGTACCCACATTTCGCCAGTAATGTTTAAGTCCAATGTAATAAGGGGTGAGTCTATTGCCATCAACCGTGCAAAAATCCAAACTCCGTGAGCCACCACGGAGTTTGGATTTGTGCGGGAGAAATTCCTGATGGAAAACCCAATAACACTTTCCTCAACCCGGGAATCGAACCCAGGACCTCATGCTCAGTAGTCGCACTTACAACCACTAGACTAACGAGGCAATCAAAAAAAGAAAAAAAAGAAAGACAAGAAAAAAAAGAAACAAATTCGCAAAAATATAAACCGAAGTTGCCCGACCCGGGAGTCGAACCCAGGACCTCATGCTCAGCAGTCGCACTTGCAACCACTAGACTAACGAGGCAATCAAAACAAGAAATGAAAGAAAGACAAGAAAGGAACTCGCAATAATGTAAACCATAGTTCCATAGAATAATACCTAATTGGTCTTCTCGATTGACGTTACGTGTATGTCGCGCGTTTATGCTCAGGAAGGTTAATTAAATAATTTAAAATGACAGATCTATTCGCAAAAAGCCCTACAATGTAATTTGCATTATCATTAATAGTCATGGATTTCTCACGCTATTGTTTGCAAAACAGTAGTAATTGTATGTGCGGATCTTAGACCACGACTCTGTGTTATCTTTCTATTATTTACTATTGGAAAATGTGGAGCTCGTGGCTAGATAATAACAGCCGCACAGATCGATCCTTAAGGTCAAGCCGTGCTTGCCGAGGGTGGTCCATGGATGGGTGAACATAATTACATACCGAGTTTCCTCCGAGCCTCAGAAAGCACGTTAAGCCGTTGGTCCCGGCTGTCATTTGTAGATCTTTGACAGTCGTTACGAGTAGTCAAAAGCCAAAAAGTCTGACATCCAGTCTTATCAAGGGATATCGTATTACCCAGTTACTGGGTTGTGGAAGTCAGATAGGCAGTCGCTTCATGTAAAATACTGGTACTCAGCTGCATCCGGTTAGACTGGAAGCCGACCCCAAGATTAGTAGTTTGGGAAAAGGCCAGGCAGATGATGACTATTGGAAAATGTAATAACGAAGGGAGGAAACCCATGTGACTAACAGAGTAATATATGGAGAGGGAGAGGAAGACCAAGTAAACGATGGATGGACTGTGTGACGAATGATATGAAAGAAAACCGGCCAAGTGCGAGTCGGACCCGCGCGCGAACGGTTCCGTACCATTATTTATAAAAACGAGCAAAAATCACTTTTTTGTATGGCCCTTCTTAAATAAATTTGGGAGCCCCTCTTAAATATTTATTTTATTCTGGTTTTAGTAATTGTTGTTACAGCGGCAATAGAACAACATAATCTGTAGAAATTTCAACTGGCTCACTATCACGGTTCATGAGATAGAGCCTGGTGACAGACGGACGGACGGACAGCGAAGTCTCAGTAATAGGGTCTCGTTTGACCCTTTGGGTACGGAACCCTTAAAAAGGAGTAAATGATAGCGTGGTTGACTAAGGAGAATGGAAGACAAAAACGGGTTGCGCCGACGCCAAGTAACATTGGACAACGGCACGAAGATGATGAATTACTATTGGAAAATATTCATAACTAAACGATTTACTCTTTCCAATAATACAAGACCGGTAGATCTACTTAGTAAGTGCTCTTTCCGAAGAACCAAAAAAAACATTGATGGATCAAGTAAAATGTTTGAAGTCGTTTTTAAACTGATGCTACTACAGCTGAAGTATATCCTTATTTTATTTTTTTTGTTGGCATTGCCGTTGGAATTATTCTCGTAGTTTTAAGACGTGACGTTTATTTTAATTAAGTAATAAAAGTTTACGGAACTGTCTATTGTCTCTTCCAAAATCTCATGAACATCATTACTTTATATTTATTATTATATGATAATTATTTGCGACTAGAAATAGATTTAATTTAAAATAATAATTGAATACAATATACGTGATTATATTTTTTAAGTCATTTGAAATAAACGTATTTTTGTACTTTTATACCAAGGAAATATTTGTATCTAAGAAGATTTGTGACAAAAAATCCCAGTCTAACGCAACATATTCCCTAAAATCTTTTGCAATTATTTTCAAAGTGTTTTTTTATTTTATATGTTTTTTTTAACACAAGCACATCACTCGTACCAAAAGACCCACGATTTTCAAAGACGTTAGAACCAAACACTAGACCATTTGAATACTGAGCTGTACTACAACAGTCACGCCATTGTCATACATAATTGCAAACACACACTGCCATGTCCGAAGCTTTATTAGTGCTGTACCTGTAATGGATATTAGTCGGATATTATCCGACTCATTAGAGATATTTTACGAACTTGTTTGTTCTATGATACTATTATATCTGGCTAGCTGGCGACTGCTATATGACCTCCCGAATTTCTATTACTTTGGTATTATCGCTCAAAAGTACAGATGCCAGTACTTCAAACTACCTGAAACTGTAAAAATTTTCCAATCAATCTTGAACCTAATTCTTTAACGATAAAGTTGAAAATCTATTAAAGAAATTTGACAGATTGTTGTAACTTGATGTGGTGGCGTTGTCTGTACGTCACTGTTAGGTTGCGTCATCTCACCGCTGGGCAAAAGCCTGTCGCTACTTCCAATTTATTCGATCTGGGGCTAACGTTAACGAATGGTCGTTGGTTTTGTCCAACTCGTTCCGCCAACTTCTAAGAGTCTGTTTCCACCAAGCGGAAAAATCCTTTTGGACTTTCTTGATGTCACTGAATAATGGACTGTATCAGTATTGGCTTTGAGTATAAAACTCGACGCAGACAATAAGTCTCCTCGATCGTGCTCGAAAATGCACGAGCGCCCAATTTTATAATTAAACTAGCTGTCCGGCGCAACTTCGTTTGCGTCACATTTTCCCCGTTTTCCCAACATTTTTCATTGCTGCTCCACTCCTTTTGGTTTTAGCGTGATGATATATAGCCTTCCTCGATAAATGGGCTATCTAATACCGAAAGAATTTTTCAAATCGGACCAGTAGTTTCGGAGTCTATTCAATGCAAACAAACAAACAAACAATCAAATCTTTCCTCTTTATAATATTAGTTTAGATTATATTATAATACTGAAACAGTTTTTTATTCACTGACATCAAAAGGTCTAAAAAGGACTAAAAAGGCTACCGTAACGCCTTCTGGGTGCGTTAGGGCTTAAAATAAGTAGAAACAAATTATTGCTCCAATCAATACGCAGTGTTATTGGGTAATTATTAAAGTGTATTTTGCAAATCTGCTCGATTCTATTGCTTTATTATTTTTTACCTTTGTGTGTTTTACGATACATAATTATTATAAGACAAACTTATAAATTGGGATAAAGCCAGTAGAATGCAGATTTAAATGTTAAGACAGACAGATTCCTTTATGATTTGTCTTTTTTTAAAATTAAATTTATGAGTAAAAAAAAAACAAATGTATTTTTATTCACAGTGGGTAAATACCACGATATCCGGGAAATAAAAGAAAAAAAATAGGTAAGTTCATATTCTTTCTCAGTGTTCTTAAATGTCTAATGGGGAAGACCGTTAAAAGCTAATTGTAGATGGCACAACTATAGCTGGGTCCCAATCTGACCAATGAGGTCGAGCTAATTTTAAATATAAAATGACATTACCGGATTTTCAACCAATGACGATGCATGGAACCAGCTACGCTAGCGCCATTAGTTCCGCAGTTTCCATCCCCATTGATGATTTTCCACAACATTACGCCTGTAATCTCCTAAGGGTTAGGCAGAGGTTTATCTAAATAATACACTCACATTTGGCCAGTTTTATTTAAGTCCTTTGTAATAAGGGGCGAGCCTATTACCCCTTTTTTCACGTTAGCACATCCCTATTCATAACGATCTTAGATACGCTAAATATGCCTCTAGGAATAGGAAGTTTACAAATACCATAAATTAAAATAAACCTTTAAAAATCCAAATATACCCATGGGCATATTTTGTCATTTAGATATGAAAATAATGTGATACATACAAAGTGATAAATAATCGTAATTTTGATATGAATGAAAGCGTTCTTGTAATGTACTGAAATATTGTGAATAAATAATAATGTAGCTTTTACCTTGATTGAATTATGTGGCACAATGGTACTTGACTTAGTGATTGTCTATGGTCCGGGTTTTTTATCATCATAGCCTTGTAATCTCCGAAGGGTTAGGCAGAAGTGTGCCTAAAAGTACACCCACATTTCGCCAGTTACGTTAAAATCTCATGAAATAGGGGGCGAGCCTATTGCCTTCATTATCATCAGCCTGTACTCTTCCACTGCTGGACATAGGCCTCTCCTATGACACGCCACTGAGCACGATCCTCGGGCACTCTAATCCAGCTCTTGCCAGCCGCCTTGCGAAGATCATCGCTCCACCGAGTCTGAGGACGTTCTACGCTACTACTACTACTACTATTTATTTGTAGTTTGTAAATAATTTACAGATGTAATATACAAAATAAAGACCAGTGTATGTCTGTATGTATTAACCTTTAGCTTGGCCGTCCCAACAAATTATTTTTAACACAAGTTATGAAGTCTGGTAACAGTTCCCCTATTATTTTGTAAAATAAACAAGATTATTAGGATCTATAGTTCATGGTTAATTCGATTTTTTCTCGATTCTAAAGTGCTTACTTTCAATCATAGACAAAGGCTGTGGAGCGACTGACAGCGGACCCATCAGAGACCATAGTACGATAATGCAAAGTAAATGCTAAAGATTTTTGATTCATAATTATAACTATCTGACAATATTTTGATTTGAATTTATGCGGCAAGGATATTCTGTCTTAAACATGTTAATAAAGTCTTCATCTGCCTAGTCAGCATTTTTCAGTCTAACAGGATGCAGTTGATTACCAGTATTTTACATGGAGCGACCGCCATGCCTATCTGACCTCCACAACCCAGTTAGTATTGGGTAATACGATGCCCCTTAATTAGACTGGTTGTCAGACATTCGGACAACCTGTAACGACTGTCAAAGATCTATAAATGACCAATGGCTTAACGTGCTTTCCGAGGCACGGAAGAAACTCGGTATGTAATGGTTTATCCACAGACCAACCTAGCCAAGCGTGGCTTAAACCTGAATATCAAACAGAGTGGGTGGTATTATTTAGCGTGGAGCAATCGTACCTATGAAATAAAGCACACATGAATTTTAAAAGTGATCCAAAACATCATCATCATCATCCTATATTGTTCCCACTGCTGGGACACAGGCCTCCTCTCTATGAGAGGGAGCGGGCTGTAATCCACCATGCGGGCCCAGTGCGGGTTGGTAGATGTCACATGTCTTCGAATTTTAGTTCTAGGACGTGCCGGTTTCCTCACGATATTTCCCTTCACCGTTTTTGAGGGCAGCGGTGTTGAAATAAATTAAACAAAGTAATGCGCCTGCCTGCCACGGTTTACCCTGCCAAAACATAGTAAAATAAAAAACCCGTGAACGGACTTTATTCCACCCATGTCGCTGTCTTTAGCACCTTACCTTTGTTTGCATAGTGCCCGACTTAGGAAGCTGTATATTGAAAAATTTAGTTATTTTTTTATGACCTTGAACTTTTCCCAATGACATTTTATTCTTAGCTTAAACAGGTGGAATTGATGAAAAGTATATTGGTTTATTTGTAAAACCTTGCAAGTGTATTCGGAATTCGCATTTTTACCAACAGTTACAAGTTTCTGGAAAGTAGCAAATGGTTCAATGAATACACTAAACTTCTCGCATGATGTTTTTTGAACTCAAATAAAAAATTGCTCAAAATTAGGATAATAAATAATAATATCTCATATCAATCTAATCAAATCAAAAGTCATTTATTCAAATTAGGCTGAATATATTTTAGAAAGAACCACAATTAGGTTGTAAGAATATTTCTTTTTTCTATGTGTGTACTTGACGACTACAATACTACATTCTCTAATATTTTCATCATTACCAGATGATGATTATGAATAAAAATTATCTATTCTCTTCTATTAAATATCCTACATGAAGTGACTACCTATTTTACCTCCTCAACAGATAACTACCGTGCTATATTATATATTTCTCTTACATTATAATAAAATTAACATTGACAATACATGAAACCAATTTTTAATGTTTCGTCCAAAATAGACATAAGTATTGTCATTAAAGTACCAAATATTACCAAAATTACAAAATTACCCAATCAGCCACGGATCAAATGACAACGAGATTACTTCCTGTAATATTTATTGTATGACTAAAAAATATTAGCATATTACACTGATATATGATTTTAAATCAACATGGAATTATACAGGGTGTAACGGAAAGGTATATACATACTTAAGGGTGTGCTACAGACCATCAAACTGAACATGTTTCTCAATAAACAAACACCGTAATAACGAAAAAAATATTAGCTGCCCCATACATTTGGGTCGAATAGGTATTGAAATTTTGTATGGGCAGCTGATATTTTTTTCGTTATTACGATGTTTGTTTGTTGAGAAACATGTTCAGTTTGATGGTCTGTAGCACACCCTTAAGTATGTATATACCCTTTCCGTTACACCCTGTATATAAAACCTTTGACCAGCAACACCGTATCATAAAAAAAAAAAAAAAATTTAAGCCGACATGATCTAGATAACTATTGTAATATGCGAGTACTTATTAATAAAATTGTTGACATTGGTTTGTGGACATGTAATTTTAATAAATTTATTGACTGTGATAATCTGATATATTTTCTGATTTAATGTAATAATTTATAAAGCTGGAAAATTTATGTATAATTACTAATATATTAATAATGTGAATTTTCTGTGCATGGTGACATCAATCTAATTTTTTGACCTTATTAAGCATGCGTCATTTGTGTACCTACTCATAATATTTGCACGACTGATAAGTCGAATATAGTGAGTCATATAAAAATTATACTACTATTACCACATTATTGTACCTATATTCTGGCAAATAAATTACTTTCATTTCATTTCATTTCATTTCATTTCATTTCATTTCATAAATATCAACTCTTCAATCACGGTTCGTAATTGTACCCTAGCTTTAAGCCATCGAAAGATCTTTAAAAAATCATCATCATCTGCCTAGCCTTTTCCCAAACTATCTTGGGGTCGGCTTCCAGTCTAACCGGATGCAGCTGAGTATCAGTATTTTACATGAAGCGACTGCCTATCTGACCTCTACAACCCAGTAACTGGGTAATACGATTACTTAGTAAGACTGGATGTCAGACTTTTGGCTTCGGACTACTCGTAACGACTGTCAAAGATCTACAAATGATAGCCGGGACCAACGTCTTAACGTGTTTTCCGAGGCACGGCGGAAACTTGGTATGTAAATATGGTCACCCATGCACGGACCAACCTCGGCAAGCATGAGTGCGGCTGTTATGTATGGCAGAAAAATGCATTCCGTAGTGTGAAAAGGAATACTTTTAATCATGCTAACATGTACCAGCATGCCATTTTCAATGCCAACCAATCGATAGTTTACCGCTTAGTGGGTAAGTAATTAAAATACTACCTACCTACGTACTTAATTATTCTAACGGTAGTTCTGTTGTAATTTAAATATGAAAACTCATCGCATCGTCATTAAATTACAAAAAGTACGCCTGTAGTCCCCGAAGTATTAGGCAGAGGTGTTGTGTATTATTATAGTCCATCCACTATTTTGCCACATTTTTAGGGTTCCGTACCCAAAGGGTCAAACGGGACCCTATTACTGAGACTTCGCTGTCCGTCCATCCGTCAGTCCGTCCGGCCGTCTGTGACCAGTATGTATCTCATGAACCGTGATAGTCAGCCAGTTGAAATTTCTACAGATTATGTATTGCTGTTGATGCTATAACAACAAATACTAAAAATAAATATTATGTTTAAGGGGGTCCCATACAAAAAAGTGAATTTTTTGTTCGTTTTAAAAGTAATGGTACGGAACCCTTCGTGCGCGAGTCCGACTCGCACTTCGCCGGTTTTATTATAAATGTTTACCTGGAGGTATGAGTCTCTACAAGCTGTTGTTTTGCAACCTCGTCAAATTCAAGGAGGTAACTATGCTAATGATTCTCGACCCGAATCAATAATAGAATGGGTAGATAATTTTGTTTTTATTTATTTATGGAAATCGGTGTGTGAACCACCCTTGTTTGCAACGCGGCCCATCATGTTTTAGGGTTATTCTGAAATATTGACAAACCTAAACAACAAATAAAAAAAACCGGCCAAGTGCGAGTCGGACTCGCACACGAAGGGTTCCGTATTTATATACATACAGAATAAAGTAATATACTTTATATTACTTTATTCTGTTTTTAGTATTTGTTCTTATAGCGTCAACAGAAATACATAATCTGTAGAAATTTCAACTGGCTAACTATCACGGTTCGTGAGATGTAGCTTGGTGACAGACGGACGGACGGACGGACAGCGAAGTCTCAGTAATAGGGTCCCATTTGACCCTTTGGGTACGGAACCCTAAAAAAGTTGCGTTTATTAATAATTAACTAGGTATCGTAATTGATCATTCTTTTGACAACCTCCTGAATTTTGACGAGGATGCAAAGCAACACCTTATAAAGCCGGGGATATAAATCCGGACCTCGGGCTGCTAGAGTAAATCCGCTAAACACAGGACTTAATGTTCAATTGTAGCATTTGTGACCACGATTCCTACGCGGCAAGCAATTTACTACATATATTCATCATCAGCCTATAATGTTCCCACTGCTGGGACACAGGCCTCCTCTCTATGAGAGGTTGTGGGCTTGTAATCCACCACGTGGGTCCAGTGCGGATTGGTAGATGTCACATGTCTTAAAAATTTTACATCTAGGACATAGCGGTTTCCTCACGATGTTTTTCTTCACCGTTTTTGAGAGCAGCGGTAAAGAAATATATTACACAAAGTTATGCGCCTGCCTGGGTTCGAACCCACGGCTTACTGCTTGTTAGTCGGGGCTCCCACCACTGGGCCACCACTGCTGCATTTACTATATTATTTCATGTTTAATATAGCGTGAGGTTAACAATTGACATATTTATGAGTGACATTGTTTTTTTCTAACTACGCTCACCATGAAATTGCATTTCAATCAGATTAGAACCTTAATAGCTTAAATATATGGATTATAATTGTAATGTCAAGGTAATGTCCATCATTGTTTCAAAACCATTTATTGCTTTTGTTCGAAGCTTTTTTTTATTTTTTGGTCCTAAGGGACGCATTTGGTCGCAATTATTTGTTTGGTATTATAAGACGAATAAGGTTGAATAAAAAAAACCCGCCAAGTGCTAGTCGGATTCGCGCACGAAGGGCTCCGTACCATTATTTATAAAACCCACCAAAAAAAAACACTTTTTTGTATGGGAGCCCCCCTTAAATTTTTATTTTATTCTGTTTTTATAGCGGCAACAGAAATACATAATCTGTAGAAATTTCAACTGGCTAACTATCACCGTTCAAGAGAAACAGCCTGGTGACAGACGGACGGACAGCGAAGTCTCAGTAATAGGGTCCCGTTTGACCCTTTGGGTACGGAACCCTAAAAATGTCCCATGGTTTTGAACTAGGAAAATCCCTGTGAAACGTTACATTCACAGAGCACAAATCAATTTCTTCACGTTAAATTCATTTGCAAAAATTTGGAAATTTTTGCAATTTGCTTCAGGGTGTATGTTAAATGAAATATGATTTGCAGCCGTAATCCGATTGTATTTACAGAATTATAAGCATTAAAACAATCATATTTTAATAAACATACAGCCTGACATCATCATGTGCCTAGCCTTTTCCCAAACTATCTTGGGGTCGGCTTCCAGTCTAACCGGATGCAGCTGAGTACCAGTATTTTATATGGAGCGACTGCCTATCTAACCTCCACAACCAGACTGTCAGACTTTTGGCTTCTGTCTACTCTTAACGATTGTCAAAGATCTACAAGTGACAGCCGGGACCAACGGCTTAACGTGCTTTCCGAGGCACGGAGGAAACTCAGTATGTAATTTTGGTCACCCATCCACGGACCAACCTCGGGAAGCTTATTAGTTCTCGGACATGTCGGTTTCCTCACGATGTTTTCCTTCACCGTTTTTGAGGGCAGCGGTGATGAAATAAATTACACAAAGTAATGCGCCTGCCTGGGTTCGAACCCTCGGCTTACTGTGCTGCTGTGTGGTTATTTTCATAAAATAAATGATGGATTTCTGATGTAGATTTGACAGTCATAAAAATAATTATACTTAGGCATATTTTTGTTTGATACTATCCTTGTAATTGGAGAAACGAACTTTGAGATCTTGATATGATGACATTGTTCATGTTTTTTTTGCAAATTATTTCCAGTCTTCAGATCATTAATATCTTACTTTATCACATAGAACAAACAGGTGCTAATTGAATAAATTATCGTGACGACACAATCATTGGAAGACGTCAGAAAATTACGTAATGTTTATCTAAAGGAAAATTGCATGGTGTATGAAGGTCAGTAATGAAGGATTGCGATTGTTATGGTAAAAGGAAATAAGTCGTTTAATGGTGACAGTAATTCTACTTAGGATCATCATCATTCATCATGGCTCTGTATCGTGTCGGACGTAAAGAATAGCACCATCCCATATCTTCCCGTGGGTGTCGTAAGAGGCGACTAAGGGACTTGCCAGAGAATGGGCAGCAGCGTTCTCTGTGCTTTTGTAACAACCGTACTGCGATCGCCAATCCGCCTGCCAAGCGTGGCGATTATGGCAAAACCCCCCAAAATGTCAATGTGGCGACACTTGGGGGAGGCCTTTGTCCAGCAGTGGACGTCTTTTGGGCTGAAATGATGATGATGATGATGATCATCATCATCCTCTTGCCCTTATCTCAATTTATTTAGGGTCGGCGCAGCATGTCTTCTTCTTCCATACTTCTCTATTACTCGTCAGCTTATCAGACATAGCCTTTCTTGCCATAATCATCTTTCACTTCTTAGTCCATCCGTGATGGTTTAAAAAAAAACGTTGTCTGATAATGACAGTAATAGGTTTTAATCGTAAAATATACGTTGTTATTTGTAGAATAGAATAGAATAGAATGATATTTATTTCTCAGTGAATGGTACAATAGGATCTTAATATTAAACAGTTTCACATACACTACCGTTGCCGGTGTAGAAATATTAAAATTGGCATAAAAAGCCATGTATAGTAGCAATCAGCCGTTCCCACTGCTGGGTCACAGGCATCTTCCCTGAGAGAGGGATGGCTGTAATCCACCAGGTGGGCCCAGTGTGGGAATGTTACAATATTTGTTTGTTCTAGGAAATCCCCGGCCGGTGTTCTCACGATCTTCAATATAAAAGTCGAATATAAAACTACAGAAGATGAAAGCTCACTCCACTTTGTGTAGATTTCAGGCTACTCTCAACGACTGCCAAAGATTTACGAATAGCAAAAGGAAAATTCCGGGAAATGTTCTTAATAAATAAAATGATATTTGAATTAAAATCTTTTATTTCGTTTGTTACTACTCGTAACATAGCTTATAAGTAGTGTGTATTTACTAACATCTTAGGGATCAAGGTCTGAAATAAAGTATTTTTAATTTATTTAGTTTTTTTTTTTTCATCTGCATGTGAAACTTGATTTATTGTGATCCTTGACTGTTATAAGTTTAGTTTATAACCTGCTGCGTGATAAATTGATAATTGCATTACAAGCTCGCGTTTCTAATATAATTCAACAATAATCAATAAGGTTTTTAGGGTTAAAGCCAAATGGCTAAAACGGAACCCTTATAGTTTCGCCTTGTCTGTGTCTTTGTCCGTCCGTATGTCACTGTTATTTTACTCCAAGACTGTTAACACCACACATATGAAATTTCGAGAGTTAGTGTCCTATAGGAACCACTACACAAATATAATGTGAAATTACGAAAAAAAGGGTGGCTCTTCACAAACGTAACTGACAGCTGAAAAATAAATCAATATACATATATCACTGTGTGGGGTGTCTATCGACAGGTTTTAGAGAATGAAAATTTACATATGAATGAGCATTCAATTTTTTTTGTGTTGTTTTTTTTTACTTTATCAAACAGACGAATTCTTTCTCTCGGAATATTATAGGAAACTGTAATGAAATTGGGGAGCTGAATATAAACAAGCGTCCTGGATTTCTTTTTTTTTTTAATGTACGACTTCATTCTTTGTATAGAGCGCGCAGTAGCGAAGAGATTTTCCATCTGAAAAATCAAATCACGCCCAGTACATTATATTAAAACCACCGTTTGACATTAATCACAATTTATGTAGCATATAGCATTACAAAATTGACATCAGACACGTGTACAAATTACAGTTTATAGCATAGCGCTTCTGCACAATATAATATTGCGTACGGAAGGGCCAGCTAAGCTAGACCTGTGTTGGTATGACACTTGGAGGAACAGGTAGGTTTGTGAATGTTGGGCGATCTTCGAAGATTAATGGCCCGGTCTTGTTGTATGCTGGGATGGAGTGTAACAGCTGTTTTGGAATTATACAGGGGCTGACACCGAGTGTGTTGCAAGGTCGTTATTGTTATTAGAAAACCCGATGTTGATGAATTTCTAAACAACGAGTCCAGTATGTAACCTACCTAATTAATAAATAGTTAAAGATTAGGAAAAAGACCGGCCAAGTGCGTGTTGGACTCGCGCACGAAGGGTTCCGTACCATTATTTACAAAAAAGAGCAAAAAAATCAGTTTTTTGTATGGGAACCTTAAATATTTATTTTATTCTGTTTTTAGTATTTGTTGTTATAGCGGCAACAGAAATAAATAGTCTGTTGAAATTTCAACTGGCTATCTATCACGGTTCATGAGATAAAGCCTGGTGACAGACGAACGGACGGACGGACCGGTTTGACCCTTTGAGTACGGAAACCTAAAAACCAGGAACGACGATGACAGTTCTTTGTTTTACTATTTTGTTTGAGACCAATAGTGACTACATTTAACTCCATAGGTATACATTAAAAGCGAAAAAGAGGCTCTGCGGCCTCTGCGGTTAATTTATAAAGGATAAAAATAGTAAAGGATGGATGACGAAACCTAATACTTTTTGGAGCAGGACTTTAGCGGAACTGGGGTCTAAAATGACCGCTTTAGCGGAATCATAATATAATCATTATAATATGAATCACGTTAAAATTCTTAAAATGGTCAGAGGTGCAGTTAATATTATGAATTTCCAGGTTGTAACCAATTTACGAATTGTAATGTAACTCATATTCTTATCGTATTATGATTTATTTATTTATTTATGTACACACAAAATCCTACTTCCTACTATCCTACTAATATTATTAACGCGAAAGTTTGCAAGAATGTATACAGTTTGTAACTCTTTCACGCAAAAACTACTGAATGGATTTTGATGAAATTCGGTATGTATATAGCTTATTCCCTGGATTAACACAAATACTACTTTTTGTCTCGGTCTGCGCGGGTGAAACCGCAGGGCACTGCTAGTACTCTATACTATGATTCTGCTAAAGAGGTTATTTAAGGCCCCCATCATTGAACATAACATGATCTTGCAATTCTCTACACAAGAGAAATGTGCAAAGAACGAATGCATTATGAGCCTACACATCCTCGATACAAAGCCAGTAGCTCCCTCTAGCTGGACTCCAAAAAATCACCTGCTTTCGAACCACAAAGGAAAGTACCCGATCATATGATTACAATGACGTCATCACAAGGAAAAGCGTATACCATAGAAATTTCTCTCACCCGGATTTAGGATGCGCGGTCACGGTCGTATATCACTTGCATCGAGTGAGTCATGGTGAATTAGATTCAGCGCACACTTGCGATTTGAACGCAAAAGGATCACGACTTTAAACTTTGCTTGACTGCTTGACTTGAAACTAAATTGAAGATTGACTAGTTGGAGAACAGCGGTGTCCCAGTGGTGGCAGCCCCGACTTACGAGCTGTAAGCCGTGGGTTCGAACCCAAGCAGGCGCATTACTTTTTGTATTTTTTTCCATCACCGCTGCCCTCAGAAACGGTGAAGGAAAACATCGTGAGAAAACCGGCATGTCCTAGAACTAATAAATTCGAAGACATGTGACATCTACCAACCCGCACTGGGCCCGCGTGGTGGATTACAGTCCACTCCCTCTCATAGAGAGGAGGCCTGTGTTCCAGCAGTGGGAACATTACAGGCTGATGATGATGATGAGGATAGAGACGAAATCATGTTTTGAATAAAAAAAAAATTTGTTCTCTATCATTTTCAATCTATTTACAGACACAGAACGATTTTTTAAATTCATCTTCATAACATCACGCCTATAATCCTCGAAGGGTAAGGCAGGGGTTTTCCTAATAGTACACTCTCATTTCGCCAGTTATCAATCAAATCATTTAATTTGGATAACAAAGACCCATAGCATATAATATGGGTCTTAAGGTGTATTATACCTTAAAAACTATCATACGTATTTAAACAAACTAGAAAAATATTATAAAACTCATGACACGAAGTGACGGCGTCGTGCTGCGCTGCGTGGTGTCGCGTAGCCTTCCGCGGAATCGCCGATACATGACACCCTTCGGCCAAAACTCCTCCTTGAGGAAGGTCTCGATATGATGAGTCGGTAGTTATGCTTAAGTCCCATGTAAAAGAAGGCGAGCCTGTGTTTTTAAGATACTATATAACTTGTGGTGCAAACGGCCTTGAAGTTGATAAATGTAGTAATTAATTAGTTATATATGTAGCTACACAAACAAAAACAATTCACACGCAGAAAAAGTTAAGTACAAAGGTTAAGCGGCTAAACTTTAAGGAAAAAAATACTCATTCTTAAAATAACAAGTATTAAATATCATTCTTAAATACTATTAGCAGACAGGCGAAGGTTGACGAAAAGACGAGAGACTACAAAATGTGTCCTTTTTTAGCAAAAGTGCCAAATTATTTTGTCTACACCAATCAATCTTGATTGATGTCAAACGACACATCGCTATTTCAGATCAGGCCCCCTATTCACAAACGCTCGGATTCGATTTCGATTCGATAAGTCGTATGCCTATCTAGTTTTGGCATTACGAAAGCGAGCGGGATAAACATACGACTTTCCGTATCGAAATCGAATCCGAGCGTTTGTGAATACGGGGGCAGATACAAAAAAATAGTCTTGTTATTATAAATCACAGAAGAAGCGCAGTACCCACTTGAAATAGAAAAATATACTGAAACATATTCTACTCGACGAATGATTTCGTCTTATGTATACCTTACATTCTGAAAAGCTTTAAGCTCGTGGCTAAATAATGCCGCATGGGTCGATCTTTAAGGTTAAGCTATGCTTGCCGAGGTTGGTCCGTGGATGGGTGACCATAATTATAAACCGAGTTTCCTCCGTGCCTCGGAAAGCACGTTAAGCCGTTGGTCCCGGCTGTCATTTGTAGATCTTTGATAGTCGTTACGAGTGGTCAGAAGCCAAAAGTCTGACATCCAGTCTTACCAAGGGGTATCGTATTACCCAGTTACTGGGTTGTGGAGGTCAGATAGGCAGTCGCTTCATGTAAAATACTGGTACTCAGCTGCATCCGGTTAGACTGGAAGCCGACCCCAAGATAGTTTGGGAATAGGCTGATGATGATGACATTCTGAAAAGCTCTAAATTTACTTTGACAAGTTCCGGTGAATGAGATTTAGGTTAAGCCATGTGTAATTCTAATTTAAAAAGGCACTGTTTCGAGGTTGGAAGGGAAATCGACGCGGAACTGGTTGCCGCGTGTTCAGTACATTCTTCTGAACCACCCTACATAGAAATTCCAAATGGGAAAAACCCAATATCTTCCCGTCGGTGTCGTAAGAGGCGACTAAGGGACTTGCCAGAGAATGGGCAGCAGCGTTCTCTGTGCTTTTGTAACAACCGTACTGCGATCGCCAACCAAACAAAATTAAGGACTACGGTAAAGATAGAGAACTTTGGACTTAGCCCCTTCGCACATGCGGCTTCCCTGGTAGCTAATAAACGGCACAAATGTGTGGATGTCTCTAACTATTCTCAATCTTATTTTTTCCTTTCATTTTAATCAGATGTTTTACAATAGTTTTTAAATCATTACACCTTTTGTTTAGAATAGTTACAGCACGGATGACAACATTTGTGTCACTTATTTGATCTAGTCTTTTTGTGATATTTTCTATTTATTTTTTGTTGTTGTATAGACTCTTTTTCTTATTTACAGATTGTTTGTAAATGTGTGGACATTGTAGGCCTTATAGATTCCTAGATCCTTGATAACTTTTTTTTCTTTTTACGTTATGTAGTAAGCAACGACTTATTTGTCAGGCCTACGATGTCCTCCCATACTTTATTACTAACGCTGTAACAGAAATATTGTAAAACCAAATGATTTTAAAAGAGTAACCATGGAGTTTCATGCCGGTTCTACTCCATAGGAAACCACCAACCCGAACCGTGCACCTTTTGTCGACGTTTTATAAGTGCCCATGTAGGCCTATGGAAAATAAAAATGTTTTCATTTTGATGTTTGAACCCGCCTGCCAAGCTTGGCGATTATGGCAAAACCCCCCTTAGGTATACTTGGGGGAGGCCTGTGTCCAGCAGTGGATGTCTTTCGGCTGAAATGATGATGATGAAACACAATAACAGTGCTCGTCCGCGTCCTGGGAATCGAACCTAGGACCTCACTTTTAGAGCGCTTGGGAGTTACGAACAATATACCAACTAGGCAATTAGAACATAACATAACATCACGCCTGTAATCCCCGAAGGGATAGGCAGAGACGTACCTAATAGTACACCCACATTTCGCCAGGAATGTTTAAGTCCCATGTAACAGGGGGCGAGCCTATTGCCATCAACCGTGCAAAAATCCAGAATCCGTGACTACTAAGAAATGCCTGATGAATAAACCCAATAACACATTGCCCAACCCGGGAATCGAACACAGGGACCTCATGCTCGACACACTCGACCAGCGAGCAGTTTGAATAGTCTACAATGTGCGCCTAAAGTAACATAGGTTTAGCTACGCATTAGACATTCAAGTCACAGCACAGTATTCCTCGATCAACAAATGTTTCCATTATTTATTAGTGTAACGGTGTGCTTGTCCTACGTGCGTGCACACGTGCGACTAATGTGTCGCATATTAGTACGCGTTTTATACATACATACATAAAATCCTGCCTTTTTTCTTTGAACCCTCATCAGCATAGATCGGAGTGGGTGGATTGAATTGGGGTCATTGATCCGAAACGTATATATTAATATGTACATTCATCTGGAATTGGTTGATTATTAAAAACATTTTTCAACAGATAAATAATAAATTAATTTGGTTTTGATACCTTCTTTTAAATTTTGAATTGAGTAGTAAAAATATCACTACCAACATTAACAATATTTAATTGAATCCGGAAAAATGGTTTATCCATGTTGTTCTTTCTGTGTGCATTTATGATACAAGTACCAAAAATCAATCTACCTACTCCGATCTATGCTCATCAGGCATAATCCACTGAACGCCACCTGCTACTGCTACGATCCATACATACTCCTTTTGACTCATCCACGTCCATACATCTGGACGCCGGTTGCTAGTACTACGCACCTGACCTTTCTGAAGAACCTCACCAATAAGGTCCGTGTATGTACTTCTAGGGCGTCCCCTCACAAGTTTAATCTATGTTTTTACTAGACTGATTAACTCTTGAAGTACCCTGATATCTAAATGGTTAATGTTAATATACAGATTTTTGCCACCACTTGTAGTAAGCTAGGTAATAGGCATTGTTAACAATTTGTACTTAGGTCTGCTACTCAATTAAATAGCATTAAAAGCAGTTCATTCTAAGAATTCTTCTTACACACGCCCTACAGCTCTGTATGGTGTCGGACATAAAGAATAGCACTATCCCATATCTTCCCGTGGGTGTCGTAGGAGGCGACTAAGGGACTTTCTACAGAATAGGCAGCAGCGTTCTCTGCGCTTTTGTAACAACCGTACTGCGATCGCCAACCCGCCTGCCAAGCGTGGCGATTATGGCAAAACCCCCCTTATGTCAATGTGGCGACAATTGGGGGAGGCCTGTGTTCAGCAGTGGACGTCTTTTGGGCTTAAATGATGATGACGCCCTACAGTTTTGAGTTTAGAAACTTGACAAATAATGAACTCTGATATTTTAAATAAATCTGATTTAGGTTGGATAAGTTGGAGGAGCTCATGGCTAAATAGTGACCACCCATTACATTTCCCGCGTTTCCTCCGTGCCTCGGAAAGTACGTTAAACCGTTGGTCCCGGCTGTCATACGTAGATCTTTGACTGTCGTTACAGGTAGTCAGTGGCCCGAAAGTCTGACAACCGGTCTTACTAATGACCACGTCTATGTGTCATCATCATTATAATCTTGATTCTGAAGAAGTCTCCACTTTCACCCACTACGTTGATTTTAATTTTAAATGTGGCTAATCGTAGACACCAGTCGGCCCAGTCGCAAGTCTGCCCCAAACCTACACACCAGTACGATAGGCCGAGCACAAACGTAAGCTAAAGCCCCGAAGGTTATCCCTATCAGGTGTTATGACAGTAAAATACAATTAAACTATATGTGGGTGATTTGTATACTGTTCTAATGAACAGATAAAAGTGTCCTATAAAACCTAGAGTGAACAGTGCGCCCTTATTTTGTGAAAAAAGTACGAAGCACTAACAATGTCTAATTTGCAAATTGTTTTAGTTTTAGCGCTCAGTTTTTTGAATTCAGGTGAGTGAGTTTTGGAATATTGTTCGTGTAATCGGGTTTTATTTAATGGGTTATGAATTGTTTTAGGTTGAGGTAATATGATTATTTTACCAGCGTCGGGCACTAGCTGCTCGGCAGTTTGCTGAACTGGGCCTTTTTGGCGCAGCCGTGAGACACACAATATTATCTTTTTCAGTTTTAGTTCTAAGTTTTATGTTTTATTTTTTATTGTGTGCATTTGTGGCATGTGCCAAATAAATATGTTTTCTTTCTTTCTTTTCTTTATTTCGTGTTTCGGGATTCTAAATGAAGTAAATGAGTAATTAAATTCCATTACAATAAACTTTTTCTCCGCATTGCAGAAAGCACGCCGTTGATTGTATAGCTTGCATTCGTATATCTTTGGTGTAATGGGTACTGAGAAGTTCCAAAATCTTATTATAATTTCCAAGAGGGAACGGTTTACCCAGTACTTACTGGATTGTGTAGGTCAGATACGCAGTGGCTCCATGTAAAAACCTATCACTCATCTGCCTCCATACATAGACGGAAAAGGCTAGGTTAGGATACGATCGTCATTGACATTTTAAATACATTTCCTGTGCGTTCTTTTCTACTTTTCCCTAATAAATGTCTTACACAACGGTTTCTTCCTATTCCAGTGTCACCATTCGGCTTCAACTTCGACTTCCCCTATGTCCCCACAGTGGAAGACCTCCTCTACGGTGCAACGCCATTCGATGACAGGATCGTAGGTGGCGAACCCGCGAACATAGAGGACCATCCGTACCAGGTGTCCTTTATCGTGAACAACTCCTATTTTTGCGGAGGGTTCATCGTCAGCGAGAATTATATACTGACGGCGGCACATTGTGCGCAGAAGTAAGTAACGTTTTCTCATCACAAACATTACAGTGAACAGAAATAATTTAATCTAAGACACAGGTAAACATTTGTGAGAGGCTGGTGCCCGAAATAGGCATACAATACCTGTGTTATGGGTCACCAGGCCACCAGAAGAAGACTTACAGGTTTAAAACTAATAGATAAACAACTACTCAAAAGTGATGAATTAACTTTAAAACTAGGTACATACAGAATGTAACCAACAAAAAATTACAAATTTAATTAAAATATGAATTAAAAATAATTACTCTGGACGACATACATGTGTGATTTGTGTATGAGATAGTGTGTGTTTGTGTATGTGTAGTATAGATGTGATCATTATCATATCTATTAAATGACGTTCGCTGCTAGAAATCGGTAGTTCCTGAGTTTCCAGCGGATTTGTACATCATCATCCACATATCATTACTGACGTTATCCTGTATCCTGGATGTCATTTGTAGATCTTTGACAGTCGTTACGAGTAGTCAGAAGCCGAAAGTTTGTCATCCAGTTTTTTTGAAAAAACGTTGCTCCACACTAGGAATTTCTCCTGTATCGTGGGTTCGTTTACAAACATTTAAACTAACATACACAACCAGCCAGACCTGGAACAACTATCTGTAGGCTATACAATTATTTGTTCCGTGCGGGGATCGAACCCGTGACACGCAGCGCACCAGTCGATCGCTCAACCACTGCGCTAACCGTGCCGTCAAATCGTGCCGTCAGTCTTACCAAGGTGTATCGTATTTCCCAGTTACTGGTTTGTTGAGGTCAGATAGGTAGTCGCTGTAAGTGAAATACTAATACTGTATCCGGTTAGACAGGAAGCCGACTACATTAAGTTTGAAAAAATGTTGGACAGATGATGATGTAATCCTGTATGTTAGCCTGTATTCCCCGAAGGGTTTGTCAGGGGTGATTCTAATAACACACCAAAATTTCGTCAGTTATGTTTAAGTCCCAAGTAATAGGGGGCGAGCATATTTCCAGACCACCAGTCCACCTCCTCCACCACCGTTTGCCAGGTCATCAGTCGATAGAAAAAAAATGTGCTTGATGGAGTTCAGATAAGGCTCTACTCATATATTAGGAGCTCCATAGGGCCGCCCCTAAAGAGGAGCAAAGACACGGGAGTTACTTACCTATGACATATAAATATTATATGTATAATTAAAACTAAGTACAGACTTCCTTTGCTCTCTTGCTCGCGTCTTCGCTCCCGTTATGTACGGAAATTAACCCACTTGAACTTTAAATGTAGCCTATGATAGTCAGGGATAATGTAGCTTACTATTAGTGAAAGAATTTTTGGAAACGAATCAGTAGTTCCTAAGATTACCCCCTACATCCAAACTTTTGTCTCTATAATATTAGTACTTTAATATTAGTACAACTTAGTTAACGGTTGAGCCGTTCCCATGCATGGAGACCATGGATAGAGCATTTCCTTATTATTTTCATCAACCAAGCAGCAAATTATCCACACAAACAGCAATTTCATAAAGAGTGTCTTCTTAACACGTGTTTTGAAGCGAAGGTTTATAAATACAAGAGGAAATTATAGAATTGTGCATAGTATTATTTCTAGTGCTGCTATGTATAGATCATAATTAACTTTATACGGAGTTGCATGAGAGTTGTGTTAATGTTGAGAGCAGCGGTGGCCCAGTGGTGGCAGCCCCGACTTAAGTGCAGTAAGCCGTGGTTTCGAACCCAGGCAGGCGCATTACTTTGTGTAATTTATTTCATCACCGCTGCCGTCAAAAACGGTGAAGGAAAACATCGTGAGGAAACCGACAAGTCCTAGAACTAAAAATTCGAAGACATGTGACATCTACCAACCCGCACTGGGCCCGCGAGGTGGATTACAGCCCACTCCCTCTCATAGAGAGCCCAGTGTCCCAGCAGTGGGAACATTATAGGAGTTGCATATGTTCACATAATTGATGAAACGTTATTTTCATAGATACACAACACACACAAACACGACACACACACACACAACAGGCACAAACAACAACAACACAACACAGAACGGAACAGGCTGGAAAGGACATCGATGCACAAACGATTAACACGCTTTCAGTACATCATTCCAAACTCCCCCACGCTGTACAAACTTACTGAATACCTAGGTGGGAAGAGTTTGTGGGTCGTTGTCTCTTCAGCCCTATACAAGCTGTACTTTTGCATCCTCGTCAAATTCAAGGAGGTAACTATGCTAATAATTCTCGTCCCGAATCAATAATAAAATGGGTAGGTAATTTTTTTTGTCTTATTTACGGAAATCAGTAAGTGTGAACAACCCGTGTTTTAAGCGTGACCCGTCTGATCCTCGCTGTATATCCGCGCTTTCACACATACAAACAATCTCAAACGTTTATTCCATAATTTCTGACTCCCTAAATTACGTTAAGGGTGTTATTCTGAAATACAGACCAATTTAAACAACAAAGAATAGCAGCATTTTTTTTAAATTAACTAGGTGTCGTAATTTAAATTGATTATTTATGTCTTCAGTGACAACCTCCTGAATTTTGACGAGGATGAAAAACAATACCTTGTGTAGTATCTATTAAAATAATGTTTGTGCGTTCATGTTCCACTCTGTATAGACAGCACGCATTAATATCTATCAAATCAAAATCTGATTAAAGCAAAGACAAAAGTTGATGACAGCAATTTACAATACAATGAAGACCTTGCCTGTGTATACAGTCAAATGATAATTTTATTGTATACTGCGGATAATTATAGCGAACTTAACGATGTAAACTATTTCGTAAATATCTACTATGTATTCACGCATCCATTTATATTTTATGCTTGTTTTGTTGCCATCCTGTAATTATTTATTAATTACATTAAATCACTAGTTGTCCCGCGCAACTTCGTCTGCGTCACATTTTCCCCGGTTTTCGCAACATTTTTCATTGCTGCTCCGCTCATATTGGTCGTAGCGTGACACATAGCCTTCCTCGATAAATGGGCTATCTAACACTGAAAGATTTTTTCAAATCGAACCTGTACTTCCTGAGATTAGCGCGTTCAAGCAAACAAACAAACTCTTCAGCTTTATTATTAGTAGTAGGTATATATATATATAGATTATTATATTATAATCTGCAGCGAGTCAACGATCGCACATACTTAATTATCAATGGCTGAACCTGAAAGGAAATCAATTAACCCGTGAGAAGGCGCGCCTCTGTTTGTTACATGGAGAGGCGCGCGCGAGCAAATTACTCACACTACTTTAAATGCTCATATTTCTACTTTTATAGTACTTATTGACTTATAATGGATTTATATGAATAAAACAAGGTTTAATAAGTAAGAAAATAAGTATTTTTATTAAAAATATGAAACATAAATGCAACTTCTAAAACAAATAACAAATCAACAAATTTTTATTTTCTAATTATGACAGTCTTCATATAAATCACAATAAAAAATCTTACATAACTAAAACTTTAAAAAATTACTCTTCCATGAGATCTGGACAAGTGTGCCTCTCGAAACACATTAAACACATATACTAATTAATGCAATTACTCTGCACCGAACATATTACAATATGTTCATCATCATCATCATCATCATCAGCCTGTATTCGTCCACTGCTGGACATAGGCCTCTCCCATGACACGCCACTGAGCACGATCCTCGGCCACTCTCATCCAGCTCTTGCCAGCTGCCTTGCGCAGATCATCGCTCCACCGAGTCTGAGGACGTCCTACGCTACGTTTACCGATCCGTGGTCTCCACTCAAGAACTCGTCTACCCCAACGGTTATCGGTTCTTCGGGTTATATGGCCGGCCCATTGCCACTTCAGCGTGCTAATGCGGTGGGCTATGTCGATAACTTTGGTTCTCTGTCGAATCACCTCGTTACGAACTCGATCTTTCAGAGAAACCCCGAGCATAGCTCTTTCCATAGCACGTTGAGCGACTTTAAATTTGTGGACCAACCCAACCGTGAGTGTCCACGTTTCGGCACCGTACGACATGACGGGTAGGACGCACTGGTTATAGACTTTCGTCTTTAGACTCTGTGGAATTGGCAATGTGAAGACCCGACGCAGTTTTCCATACGCTGCCCAGCCCAGCTGTATTCTTCTGTTGGCTTCTTTCTCGAAGTTGTTTTTACCTAACTGCATAGTTTGCCCGAGGTAAACATACTCCTTAACAACTTCGAGAATACTGCCTTGAACTGCAATGGGTTCCGGCCTTACATGTTCATTGAACATAACCTTGGTTTTATCCAGGTTCATCCGGAGACCAACGCGTTGAGAAGAATCAGCTAGGCCATTCAGCATATGCTGCAAATCTTGCAGCGTTTCCGCCACGATAACGATATCATCTGCAAATCGTAAGTGTGAGAGGTACTCGCCGTTTATATTAATGCCGCGCCCCTTCCAGTCCAGCGTCTTGAATATATCCTCCAATGCATTTGTGAACAATTTGGGGGATATAACGTCCCCTTGTCTCACACCACGATGCAAGGGAATAGGTTTAGACTGCTGGTTCTGGACTTGGACGGCCATAGTAGCGGCGTTGTAAAGACCTCTCAACACTTGGATGTATCGCCAATCGACTTGGCATCGCTGCAAAGATTCCAGAACAGACCAGGTTTCGATCGAGTCAAAGGCCTTTTCATAGTCCACAAACGCTAAGCACAGGGGCCGATTATACTCTTCTGTTTTCTGTATAATCTGCCGCACTGTATGGATGTGGTCTATGGTGCCGTATCCCGATCGAAACCCGGCCTGTTCGGGAGGCTGGAACTCGTCGAGTCTTCGCGCAAGACGGTTTGTGATGACTCTCGAAAACAGCTTATAGACGTGGCTCAAGAGTGAAATGGGTCGGTAGTTTTTCAAAAGAGTTTTATCACCCTTCTTGAAAAACAACACGACAACACTCTTACTCCACGCCTCTGGAGTTCTCCCATCAAAAAGAACAGTATTGAAAATGCTCTGGAGCTCCTTCATTACAGGTTTACCACCAGATTTCAGGAGTTCAGTCGTAATACCGTCTTCTCCAGGGGCTTTTCCGTTTTTAAGCTGTTTGAGAGCCATCGCAATTTCGTCCAGGCTGACTTCTGGCAAGTCTTCCGTAAAGTGGCGTGTTAATGTAGCTCGGAACTGCTCATTTTCGGGATCAGGTTGAGATGCATGCGTATCGTACAGCTGACAATATGTTCGGTGCAGAGTAATTGCTTGCACAAAGTGCAAGCTTTTTTTGACCGTCTATTCTTACGTCTAGGACATATAGAACAGAATCCGCTTGGCCTAGGCTCTGAAATAGGTCTAGGAGCCGACACAAATCGCTTCATTAGAAACTTGAGATCTGAAGATATGTTCTCCATGCAAATAACTACAGCTACATTCTCAAGATCCACATCCAATGCTTCATCACCAGAATCCTCTTCCAGCCACGAACAAATTTGTGCTTGACGTCGGTCGCCCATTTTACATGTGTGTTGTAGCTAAAAACAAAAAATATTATTATTAAAATATTAATATAGAGTATTTACGTAATAATTAACCAATTTAATATAAATAAATAAAATAATATAATCTAGAAAACACAATTATACTTTTTTAATTGGAAAAATAAATACTTACACGGATGGGCGCGTGATGAGCAAATTGCTGCACGATGGTACGCGGCCTCCACAAACACTTAGCTGCGCGGTCGCAACAGAACTGACCGGCACGAGAGTTGCGTCACGGGGGAGGGGATGAATAGTTAGGAAGGTACCTAGGCGCCCGAGACGTTAGGGCGTCGGTATCGCCAAAAAATTTTGCTTTAAATTTTTGTGTGAGTAAATTGCTCATAGCGCGCCTTCTCCGGGGTTAATTCGGGCGTTGTTTTGTTTTTTGCCGCCCCTGTAACTTAATGATCGCCAATGTCAACTGTATGTTTTGTTCGTTTGGAGTTTCTTGCTCGTTTTTCTCCATAAAGATTAACGAACAGGCAACTAGCATCAATTTGCTGAATTACTGACCGTCTACATCTCTGTTTGGCAAGTCTAAAAGTGCCTGTTAGTTGTGTTTGATGTTTCGTTTTACCGTTAATAATCGTTTAAACTTTGCTGTTAAATTAATTTGTCTTGTTAAAGAGAAAGCACCTGATAGAACGCGAAATTTAAATTTTCTTACGTTTTTGGCAATTTTCAGGTCAGTATCGCTGGAACAAATTTAATGTGGCTTTACAGAGTTATAATGATTAAAATCCATAACCCTTGAAAGTTCATTTGTTCCCGTTAAAATACTTTTTCATGAAATAGTCATTAAGTGGGATTAAATGAACTAAGTCGTCAAACTTTGAATTTCTCCTTTAGCGGATATGTCTTGTGACTGGGACTGTAGCTTCGCATTTTTTTTTTGTGTTTTGACTTTCAAAAGTGCCTGTAATGGTCTAATTGAAATAAATGCTTTGAGTTTGAGTTTGATAACTGAAAAAGGATAACTAGGGATAACTTTAAACTTAACACTTAAATCGTATTTGTTCCGTCGGGGAATAGGCATACTTGTTTACAAACAGTGCTACACAGATCTTTGGGCGTATGTATGACATTGGCTAAGGTCTACAGTGTCACCAGAAGATACTTGCAAAACTTTACTTAATATTTTTTCCAAACCTTACAGCGTAGACCCATCAACGGTGGTCCTTCGAGCCGGCAGTAGCTGGCGGAAGAACGGAACTATTATACCGATAGCAGAAGTTATCCCTCACCCGGAGTACGACGATCCAAGGTTCGACAAGGATGTGGCGGTGATGAAGACTGTGGAGCCTATTGAATTCTCTGATGTTATCCAGCCGGTCAAGCTGCCGGCTAAAGGCAGGATTCTGAAGGATAATTCTATTATTATGGTCAGCGGGTGGGGAAGGACTGAGGTAAGAAAAACACATAATGTGGTGAAAAGGACCCTTAACGAAACCGAAAGAGACTTGTTTTCCCCGTCGTTGCAATTAGTTTTTTGTTCTGGACCATACCTTTTTTTTTCGGATAGAAAATCATCAAATAACCCCTCCCGCTCTGGGCGGAGTAGAAGGGAGTGTCAGATTTGTACTATGGTACTATACTGGTATCTCTTTCGAACAGTCCCGCAGCGTTCTGGACCATACCTTGGAAACTTTTAGTTACGGTGATATTGGGGGTCAAAGTTCCAACTCCTTCACAAAATTTTAATTTTATAAGTTTACCTTAATAACTTCCACGATTTTCGCACTATTCAATGCACAATGTTTTGAGTGTGTTTAACCTTTTGAACGCCATGGCAGAGCACAAACACACGCGCGTGCCCTCCATGCCAAGCCACAAATTCACCGCAAATACTTACAAATAAAACAAAGGGATTTCAAAAGTATTATACTTATTTCTAGATAAGACATTTAATATTTAAGAGTTATAGATCACAGTTTTATAGATATGTATATAAATAAACACACAGAAAAGTAATGATTTAAATTTCTTAATTCGTGTTTTAGTGCACCTCATTTTTTGTCACATATTTGTGTCGTTGGCGTACAGGGCATGCGCTTGCTTGTCACGTTTATGTGACATTGGCGATCAAAAGGTTAATTGAGTCTGTGAATTTACACCACAAATAAAAACTCGTTTCGTAGCAATAATTTTTGCGTAGAGCTACTTAGTTTGGCGGCTTTATGAAGGATCCGTTTGCACAATATAATAGATAGAATAGATTTGAGACCTTTATCACATCCACATTTCGCCGGACATACAAAAGACAGTGATTCCATTGCGGGTATATATTCTGACTCCGGGCTGCTAAAGCTGCTGAAAAATTTCTGACGGCAAAACACAATAAACTCAAAAGGGACTTGAAAGTGTGTATGAAATGCCGTAAGGCCATTAAGGCCCTTAAAAGAAAGTTGAACAGCTGTTGCTATTTTTATTGTTTTTTGTTGTTTGTGTTGGACACAAACAATAAAATAGTTATATAGAGAAAGAAAATATACTTACACAAGCATGTAACAATAGTTCCAGCTTACACTAAAAGCCTGCTAAAAATTCTGACTTCAGCTTTAGAAGTAAGTTAATCAGAACAACAAAAACATAAGAAAGCATTAAGTATGTAGCGACCTACAAAAAGCAACTTACTACAAAAAGTACTACAGCGCCATCTATGCCACGACAGAAGAACTAACATCAATTTCCTACATCTCGCAAGCAAAGTTTACATCTACTTAAGACTTTATGGAGAAACCCGACATCAACTGTCCGGCACTTGCCCACCAGATACAACACATGTCTGGTCGGAGGATCCTCCCTTTTCTAAGGAGTATCGATGAACTTTACAGTCTGTTCCTCATACCCCCTTTTTATTTTATTTTTTTGTTTTTGTATGGGAAATCATCAAATGACTTCTCCCGCTCTGGGCGGAGCGGAAGGGAGTGTCAGACTTGACTGACTAAAACCTATCCATGTTCCTTCTTAGCCCTTTGCGTTCCAGGGCCACAGTATCTCTTTCGAACAACCCGCGGCCCTGGCGCATCGGCCCTCTCGGACCCCTTCCGATTTGCTGACATCTCCTTGAGGCGCGCGGGGAACACGAACGCGCCGTCGGCACGGTCTGTCGTCATAAGACGGACGGACGGTGAGCTAGCCTATTACTCACCGTCCACAGCCCCGCGCCTATCCTAACCCCTAAAAGTCATACCCCCTAAAAGTACATTTGAGTTATTGTTGGCAACACTCTAAATTGAACCGACTAAACAATACGGTATAGGGTATTTAGCTACGACAAATAAACCTACTAGTTTCTTAAGGGTATCTTCCTGGAAAACATAACATTGGGTACCTGTTCTGATCGCTAGATATGTTACATTCAAAACTGTTAATCAGACAAAACCACTTTTGATCGGTGTCAGTCAAAACTCTTATTAGGTTAAATGGCGTTTTCTTTATTAAAAATGTTTTGCTTGATAACGCCTCAGTTATAATTACCTAGAATTAATTCAAAACGATGTTTTTCAAAGACGGCACGGTTGGCGCAGTGATTGAGCGATCGACTGCTGCTCTGCGTGTCGCGGGTTCGATCCCAGCACGGAACAAATATTTTTGTGGCCTACAGATGGTTGTTCCGGGTCTGGTTGATTATGTCATCATCATTTCAGCCCAAAAGACACTGCTGGACTTAGGCCTCCCCCAAGTCACATTGACATTTTGGGGGGGTTTGCCATAATCGCCACGCTTGGCAGGCGGGTTGGCGATCGCAGTACAGCTGTTACAAAAGCACAGAGAACGCTGCTGCCCATTCTCTGGCAAGTCCCTTAGTCGCCTCTTACGACCCCCACGGGAAGATATGGGATAGAGTAATTCCTAGTGCGGGACAAAGCTTTAAAAATAAAAACAATTAAGTAAATGTTAGTTATTGTTAAAATAGTTTTAACCGGTCAAAAGTAGTTTTGACTTAGTAACAGTTTTGACTGCGACAGATAAACAGATATTGTTTTGGCAAGCTCGTCATGTCGAGAGGACTATTACTGTCGCACGTGCCGGCTCAAGTTACGAGAACATCAATATAATGTCGAATATATAACATTACATTACTAGAGAACATAGTTATGTAATATGATACGTTTTGTGAGAGACTCAAGAAGATTTGGTTCGTAGTAGTCGCACTTGTGTTTATAAATCTGATAGTAGCAAAGTAATTGTGTTTTGTGGCGTCGCAAAAATGGAAATAAAACCTTTGTTTGAAGCACGCGTAGCATGACCACTGTAGAAAAGAGTTTTGTCTACGGAAGAATCGAAATAAAGACAGAAAGACTATGACAACGTGTCAGTTTGTCGATTTTTCCGTCGACATAGTCCGTTTCTACGGCGGTCATGCTACGCGTGCTGGACATCGAATTAACTCAATAATAGACATTTATTTATCGTATAGCTAGTCAGTACTTAAAAGCACAATGGTTCAGTATAATTAATAAGCAGGGTTCTAGCAACACACGGAAAAAATATAAAACATTACATGGAAATATAAAAATTCTTTCGACGCAATGATTTTATAAAAGCGATACTTTGCGGTTCTGTATAAAATATGCATAAACACGCGCCTCCCTGATTCAGGGCCAAAGCTTTATTGAATCCCTCAAGATAATAATAATGCTTAAAAGCATAATTATTTTTTTACTAGCTTCGGGGTTGTATTTTGCGTGCCTAAAAAATTAATAACTTCTCCGGTATAAAAGTTTATAATCTAACTTCGATCTGAAAAAGTTGTAGGAACTACTTAACTTGTGAAATAAATTTGTAACAACTTTTGCTACCGTTGAAGCCTGCGACACTTGGACCAATTAAAATTAATTGTATGACTGTTCTTCTTTATTACGGTTTGTTCCCAGTTCTACTCATTTTGAAGTACGTTCTCAAGAAAACTTTAGAGGACCATGATTTTCTTAGTGATCTTAAAAAAGATTTTTAATATGAGTTTGATCGCAATTTATAGTTTCTTGCTCCTTGTTTAACTATAATATATACTTTTTTGTATGGGAGCCTCCTTAAATATTTATTTAATGCTGATTTTAGTATTTGTTGTTATAGCAGAAATAAATAATCTGTAGAAATTTCAACTGGTTAACTATCACGGTTCATGAGATACAGCCTGATGACAGACGGACGGACGGACGGACGGACAGCGAAGTCTCAGTAATAGGGTCCCGTTTGACCCTTTGGGTGCGGAACCCTAACAAGATCTAACAACTATAGCATTATTAAACATCACGGCAAATCAAGACGGAGATTGCGGGATGGAGGGCAAAATTTTTATTTTGTGTTTTATTTTTTATTTAAAAGATAGAAATGTGTGGATTTGGAGGGTAGTGTTCCACTGCAGGACAAAAGCTTCACTTTCCCATGCTACATTATGGTACAAACGCGACACATCAAACTATACATTTCCATTATAACATGGCCTCGCTTTTCTTGATTTCCTTTACAATGAGAGATCCGCATTAACTGGTTTTGTACAGCTTGATTGGTCGTTATGAGTACGTTTTATACAGGCTAAGATTGCTAATTAGAGGATAAATTTAGGTCTACTAAACTAAATTTGTATAGATAATTTTTTATTTACCTATTTTTTGTGAATGTGTGGACATTGGAGGCGTTGCAAATTCCTAGCTATTTTTTCGCTTTATCTTGTTCTACTTTTTGTAGTAAGCAACGACTTATTGTCGGGCCTACGATGTCCTCCCATCGGTATAACATTCAAGTATTGAAAACCAAATGATTTTAAAAGAGTAACCATGAAATTTCTGGCCGGTTCTTCTCCATAGGATACGACCAATCCGAACCGTGCACCTTTTGTCGACGTTTTATAGGTGCCCGTGTAGGCCTATGTAAAATTAATATGTTGATTTTGAAACGCCAAAATGTCTTCACAACAAAAACACCATCATGACTTCCCCACCTTTTTTCTCCTTCCATACTTTTCCATTACTCATCATTTCACAAGTCACTCCCTTTCTAGCCATATTATCCATCATATATCTTCTCCAGTAACTTATGAAACATTATTCCAGCAAGGAGCCAGCTCGATACCCGAAGAACTGATGGACGTGGAGATCCCGGTGGTGCCGTACTGGCAGTGCATGGCTGTCTACTTCACAGTGCTGACGAGGAACATGTGGTGTGGAGGCAACTTTGTGCTCGGGGGGAAAGGAACTTGTCAGGTATGAGGCAGAGATTTTGATACTAGTTTTTTTTTGGTTATCATTATTCATGGTTTTTTCATTGGAGTCTTACCAAAGGGTATTTACCCAGTACTAACTGAGTTGTGGAGGTCAGATAGGCAGTCGCTCTATGTAAAATACTGATATTTAGCGGCATCCAGTTAAACTGCAAGCTGACTCCAACATAGTAGAGAAAAGACTGGGCAGATGATGATTATTAATGAATTGCACCTGCTGGCCCACCATGACCTCTTAATGCAGCATTGTTTTACTCTTATTCCGGTGTGGGAAAGAGTCGGAGCTATACAAGATATCTAGCGCCATCTCTTTCCCACACTGGAAAAGGAGTATAACAATAATGTTTTAAGACGTCATGGTAGGCCAGCTGATTTATCTGTGTAACTTTGTTTTGCATTGTCATCATCTGTGTAACTTTGTTTTGGTTTGCATTGTCGTATGTCTATCTTGTTTTGGCATTACGAAAACGAGCGAGATAGACATACGACTTATCGAATCGAAACCGAATCCGAGCGTTTGTGAATACGGGGGCAGGATTTAACGATCTATTTCAGACCTGTATAAATAGATCTCTTAATAAATCGTTTTACTTTAGAACGTTTGTAATATTAGATATTTAGGTCAACTGGTCTGTAAAATATCTCAATCTGGCTGGTCTGTCTTCTTGACGATAGATAGCGACGAGGACCAAGTGAGGCAATAAATTCTGTGTTTTATCCGACTACTCCAAGTAGCATTTCCTTTGCAATATAAGGAGCCTAGATTTCCTATATATATTATTATGTATGAGGTCATGGGTTCGATCCCCATGTCGCACAAAGTGTTATTGGGTTTTTCCATTAGCAATTTATCTTTTGCAGCCAGGAGTCTGGATTAGTTCCCAGTTGATAGCAATAAGCTCGTCCCCTATTATATGGGACTTAAACATAACTGGTGACATGTGGATGTACTATTAGGTACGGCTCTGCCTAAACCTTTGGGAATTCATCATCATCATCATCACTTCAGCCCAAAAGACGTCCACTACTGGACATAGGCCTCCCCCAAGTGTCGCCATATTGACATTTTGGGGGTTTTTGCCATAATCGCCACGCTTGGCAGACGGGTTGGCGATCGCGGTATGATTGTTACAAAAGCACAGAGAACGCTGCTGCCCATTCTCCGGCAAATCCCTTAGTCGCCTCTTTCGACACCCACGGGAAGATATGGGATGGTGATATTCTTTACGTCCAACACCATACAGAGCATTCGGGAATAACAAGCGTGTTATTTAATGTTTTATCAGTTTTTTCTTTTTTATTCTACAGGGTGATTCAGGCGGGGCGGCATTCCAAGACGGTCAAGCTGTAGGCATCGTCTCCTTCGGCCGCGGTTGTGGCCAGTCGTTCTCACCGAGCGTCTTCGCTGATATGGCGTCACCCCCGATAAGGGACTTCATAACGGAACATACAGGCATGTGAGAGCCGAAGTAACAGATGGCAAGACAATTGGATGATTAGTTTTAAGTCTATTTATGTTTATTTTTAATATAGCCTACGTTACTTCATCATTATCATTCTCTTGCCCTTATCCCAATTTATTTGGGGTCGGCGCAGCAACGAATCCCTAAACCCTACTTTCTGCATTTTCATAAATGGGTAAAATTCATTTAACATTATTCTAAAATAAATCATTTATAGCAAAGCACAATTTTCGTTATACATAATTTATTTTCGTACTCTGTACGAAAACAACCCTGCAACCCCCCCCGCCGTATTACACTAGTTTAAAAACACCCAGGCACTTACATACTTACCTCACAACAAGAAATAAAGACCCTTAACGAACCTGTGAGGCACGTGTTCTGCCCGTATTTTCGATGATATTTTTGTCCTGGACCATAATTATCTTGGAACTTTCTAGTTACGGAGGTATTAGAGGTTAAGGTTCCATATAAAAAAATGTTTTTAATGTTATACCTTTACTTAAAATTCCTACGTAACTCCTGTACAAACTGTCTGTACAATTGTTTTAATTGCGTCACAATGAGTCGTATCGTAAACCGTGACTGTCATCTCAAAAAGAAAAGTCGTTGCCTCGTTACCCAGCAATCTTAAGAGCGTTTACGCCTTACGACTTTTCATACAAACTGCAAGTCCTTATTTTCCGAAACGACTGAACCGATTCTAATGAAACTTCATACGCATAATCAGGATACAAGGTCTAAAAAGTTACTAAAAACATTTTCGAAAAATAGTTTTACAGCTGAATTAGACCGATTATAAATTATCTCTAAAGGCTCTCTATATACCCTTGCCGTTACACCCTGTAGTAACAGAAATTTCCAATTATCTTTTTTTTTAAGACATTTTAAAAATGTTTTCGGAATGTACCATATACTTAGAAATAATAATTATTACTTTATTCTATTCAATTTTTTCTGCGTAGAGTTACTTACTTTGATGTTCAAGAATGCTTTGTTGACGACTTCGTGAGGGGTAACAGTTTAATAACTAAATTAAAGTCACAGTAAATATTTGGAAATAGAACCTCAAATTGCTGATTAACAAACGAAACAAAGCATTTGTCATAATTGAGTAAAATCAATTTAATTATGATTCCCCAATAAATATTTTAAAGCATTTCGTTATAATTTGTATACGTTTTTATAATACAATAGGTAAAAAAGTTTTAGAAAAAAAAAAAAAATACGTGTGGCACTCGGGGACGGCCGCGGTAAAGCTATTACATAGCATTTTTTATCAACTTATGCAATTATAATATTTATTTGCAAATAAACCTAACACCCCCGTGTTAGGTTTTTTTCGTTACGGAATTTCTTGATTCGGTCGCCGCGCTCAAAGCCCGCGATAAAATTATTATATTATTGATTATTAAGCTTAATAACCGTTTTCCAAAAAAAAATCTAGAAAGTAACTTTACTTTCGGAAGTCGGTGAATTTAGTTTTGTTTGATTGACTTTTTTGCCACCGACTTACCGACACCGAAAGTAAAAGAAGAAAAAATATGCTGGTAGAATACATAACCTCCTCCTTTTTAGAAGTCGGTTAAAAATTGTTCACATAGGCGCTTCCGTTATCAAGTACACAGTAGCAATTTGTACTGAAGAATAAAGACAGTACTTACAGCCCTGAAATATCTAGGAAATGCAAAAATCTTCAGTCATCGTCACATGCAAAGAGACCAATCGGATAATCATCAAATCATTTTTAATCACACGTGAAGCAGGATGTTTTGACTCCTCAAGGTAAAAGGTAACTGCTGGTCATCATGACTTTAAATACAAGTAATTGCTAGATCATGTGTATAGTTTGAAATTGGATTAGGGATCCTTATTTCGTGGGCAATTGTTTTTGCTGGGAAAACGCTTCGATTGATAAAAAAACTGATTATTTTAATTTGAACCGTTCATGTTGTATGCGGCCTGTCTCTACAGACAATGCCCAAAACGTTTGGATTGGTAAAAAAATCTGATTATTTTAATTTGAACCGTCCATGTTTTATGCGGCGTGTCTCCACAGACAAAGACCACTCCGTGGCCCACTTTCCATCTTGCGTTGCATGCCCTGTCACCTGCGCACTTGAGGATCTTATGACTGCATTAGCAAGCGGAGTTCGCTTGGCTGAGTTTTGGTCTAAACATTTGTAGCGATTTGCCGTCGACACGCTAAGAAGAAATTGAAGTTCACGTCAAATTACTGAAGTACCTATATTTCATGTTGGAGCAGTAGAGTACTTCAGTAAAGACGTTGTTATGCCAGAAGCATACATACATACAAGCATACAGCATGGGGTGGTGACCGAGACCTACTTGTTCAATTACTTAAACTTATAAATCATCATCATCATCATTTCAGTCGAATGACGTCCACTGCTGGACATAGGCCTCTCCCAATACTCGCCACATTGACCGGTCTTGTGCGACTCGCATCCAGCGGATCCCCGCAACCTTCACCACCCTCACTGGTCATAGACTTTCCGTCTTGAGACACTGCGGTAAGTTGGACGAGAAGATACCACGCAACTTTCCGAACGCTGCCCAGCCGAGGATTCGACGATTGACCTCTTTCTCGAAGTTATACCTACCCAACTGGATTGTTGTCCCAGGTAGACATAATCGTCTACAACTTTGTACAACGAGTGTAGAGTCTCCGATCTTGATAGGAGTGGGTGTTACATGGGCATTCAACACGAGTTCGAATTTTTCCATGTTCATTATAAGATTGATCGAGGTTTATACTAATAAACTTATAAATGCTACCTGGTCTTGTGGTTTGACAGTTGTGTGACCTTTCCTGTTTAAAATAAGTGCACGCAAATTAACATTCATAGATCTCGTCGAAGATATGCTCCGTACAGTAAAATTATTACACTGTACACCCCACGTAAAATGTCGCTATAATCTATAGTTTATGTAATTGCAGTATATTACTACAATTATGTTCACGGTCCAGTGAACTTTGGTATACACGTTTCTGACATATCATTAGTTAAGACCTTGATGGAAATAGCTGGGGATCACCTCATGTGATCAAAGTGATTACGTGGGGTCGTGATTATGAGGTTTCAACGAAACTGAACATTACTTGTAATCATAGAAAACTTAGACTATGTTTTAGAGTTGAGGTTCGCAGCCACCCTGCCAGGGCTGCGGGACTGTTCGAAAGAGATACCGTGGCCCTGGAACACAAAGGGCTAAGAAGGAACATGGATGGGTTTTAGTTAACAAATCTGACACTCCCTTCCGCTCCGCCCAGAGCGGGAGGGGTTATTTGATGATTTCCCATCCGAAAAAAAAGGTTCACACCCACACTAACTGTTTCGTTGGTCTGGTGGTCGCAATCGCGACTGTGGAGCATGAGGTCCTAGGTTCAAATCCTGAAATTTTTAATTAGGTTTTTCCATCAGGAATTTCACAGTAGCAGCCACCGAGTCTGGATTTGTGCTCGGTTGATGGCAGTAGGCTCGCCCGCTTACATGGAACTTAAACATAACTGGAGAAAGGTGGGTGTACTATTAGGTACACCCCTGCCTAACTCTGGGTTTATAGGCGTGATTTTGTGTTTGTGTTGATTACCAGTCCAGTGAGAATATTGGTACTATTTGGATTGGACTTTGTTCATAAATCACTTTATGGTAGGTACTCGGATATTCTTGGGCAGGATACCAAGTAAGGCGCGGTGATGACAAGTGGAGTAAAGCTTCACAGCTTTACTCCGAGTGAAAAGGAAGTGCAAGTGGCCTACCATGACGTCTTAAAATATTATTGTTTTACTCCTTTTCCAGTGTGGGAAAGAGATGGCGCTAGACATCCTGAATAAGCTCTATCTCTTTCCCACACTGGAATAAGAGTAAAACAATACTGCTTTAAGAGGTCATGGTAGGCCAGCTGGTCGTCAGGCGGTGAGATCGGCAGGCGGCATTGTAACCAAACTTGGATGAGGCTAGCAAAGGAACGAGGGGATCAGTGGCGTGCCCAGAGGCTAACAATACGGTAAGCCTATTAGGCAGGGCAGACACCCCAACATCATGAAGTGTGTAGGTTATAAGGCCAGGCCAAGTTTGTGGGCTTATATGAAAGTATCGGCACTAGTCGGGAATGGTTCATGTCCAGCTGTGGTTGAAGTCGGGCTGTGTTGGGTGGCAATTATTGGTCTGTACATCGTAATCTTTGAATCGTGGGTGCCATCGTCATCATTTCAGCCGAAAGACGTCCACTGCTGGACATAGGCCTCCCCCAACGCCACATTGACATAAGGGGGGTTTTTATCGTGGGTACGTTTACAAACATTTAAAATCACATACAAACAGCTAGTTGGAAACCGGAACTACTACCATACAGGTCATACAGGTTTATTTCCGTGCGGGAAACGAACCCGCGACACGCAGCGCAGTAGCCGCCAGTAGTCAGCCATTGCGCCAACGGTTCTGTCAAATACCCCGTTCTTGAAGCCTGATCTAGTTTATGATAGTCTTCCTGATATTCGTTGTTTAATAACTTTTTGAATTAGGATCCTGTAAACAAAACTTACGACAACCCGATCTTTCTAGTTTTTACATGAAGCGACTGCATATCTGACCTCCAAAACCCAGTTAGTACTGGGCCCACCTACCACCTACGATACCCCTTCGTAAGACTAGTTGTCAGGTTTACGGCATTGATTACCTGTAACGACTGTCAAAGATCTACAAATGACAGCCGGGACCAACGGCTTAGCGTGCTTTCCGAGGCACGGAGGAAACTCTGTATGTAATGGGTCACACATTCACGTACCTACCTAGGCAAGCATGGCTTAACCTAAAGATCGGCCAGAGCGGCTGTTATCATGTAGCCAGGAGCTCTTCTAGATTACAATATGTCTGTTGTCATGTGGAAACCAGAACTTAATAATCTATATACAAATAATACACAATACATACATACAAATAAATAAAATTGAAATGTCTGTTTGTAATATTAAAATAACCGCTTTTTACTACATGCATATGAATGTATTTACGGTACCTACATAAAATATACCGAAATAACATTTTTTTTAAATTTTTGTCTGTCTATCTGATGTTTCTTCCGGCTAATCTCTAGAACGGCTGGACCGATTTTGACGGGACTTTCACTGGCAGATAGCTGATGTAACAAGGAGTAACTAAGCTTATTTAAGAAAAAAACTAAAATAATTAAAATAAAAATGAAAATCGAAAAAAAAAACTAAATAACTTTTTTGTTAAATTCCAGGAGGACGAAGTCGCGGGCATAGCTAGTACTTTAATATACGAGTAATGTAGAGCACAAAGAAATGGGTAAATATGCTACAAGACATTATTAACAAAGATTGTAATTAAGTAAGTAATACACCAACATCCCAACTTCCTAGTATTTATTGCGTGGTAGACTTTAGAAACATGTTATAATTAACTGTAAACACCGTTAAAATTAATTAAAGGCTATGACGTACTGATGTTGGCAGTATCTATGTTGTGAACATGCGGGTACTATGATTGCGTAACTCCTAATTATTACCTTAGGAACGTTTATAATTTTGCTGGAATATTAAGTGTGTCGTCCTCTATCTGAAATAATTAGACTATGTCAGTGGCGTAGCGTGCGTTGGCGGGGCCCCGTATAAAAATTTGTTTGGGGGCCCTTATGAAGGGTAAAGATTTCTCACAAAAGAAAAAAAATGTTTACTTAAAATAAAGAGAAATACTTATAATTAAACTAATATTATAAAGAGGAAAGATTTGATTGTTTGCATTGAATAGGCTCCGAAACTACTGGCCCGATTTAAAAAAATCTTTCAGTGTTAGATAGCCCATTTATCGAGGAAGGCTATAGGCTATATATCATCACGCTACGACCAATATTAGTGGAGCAGCAATGAAAAATGTTGCGAAAACGGGGCAAATGTGACGCAAAAGAAGTTGCGCCGGTCAACTAGTTCATCATAATTATCTATCTGTCAGTTACCAAATTTTTTACAAATAATCAAATTAAATATTCCACTCGCCTTTTTTTCGGAAAACTGATTTATTAAATTTAATCATTTAAAGCTAATGATGAGATTAGTTTTTTATAAATTTTTGCTTACGCAGGACGGGGGCCTCTGTGGCCCGGGGGCCCCGTATAATTGATACGGCGGTAGGTACGCTACTGGACTGTGTACTGGATAGGTATCCAGTACACAGTCTCATATCTAGTACCAGTATCCAGTACCAGTACTCAGTTTAATTTGAATTAAGGTTTTGGTATTAGGTCATGGATTATTGGTATTGCTAATTAAGGTTTGATACTGAAGCCTTTCTTTCACATTTCAGTTTATTTTTTAATATTTTTTTTACTTTTTTAACTGCGGAGACTTTTAGATGGCTTTCAAATCCGTATCGTTTGGGAACTTTGTTTTTATTAGCTGTAAGTTTCCCGAACAGCATAAAATAAAATAGTTATTAACATAAAAAATAATATAGGCAGTGGAGTACCTAATAGGTACACCCAACTTTCGCCAGTTATGTTTTTTAAGTCCCATGTAATAGGAGCGATCCTATAGCCATGAACCGGGCACACATCCAGACTCCGTGGCTGTTAAAAACAAATCCAATAACACGTTGAATCGAACCCAGGATTTAGTTTTCAAAGAAAAAAGTCAAATTACTTTCTTAACTTTATTAAATTATTTACAACGGAGCACAATAAAATTATAATCATCACATTTTACATTAAATAATAAGTCAAGTCATTTTTATCCCAAATCACAATTCCTTTACAATCGCCATGATTGCGTAGGTCACTCCTGAGAACATGGCAATTAGGGCGAAAATCCCAATGACCACATTCTTCCATACAACAAAAGAGCATGGGGTAATGTCTTTGTTCCACCTGAAGACAGTTTCCGTGATGGCTGGTAGCAGGAGCCCCATGACGGACAAACAGATGGCCCCGACTAACTCCATGAAGAGCTCCAGTCTTGGTACAGCACTGGCGATGCCAACTGTGAAAGAACAAATCATGAGTGAGATTTCGTATGTCAGTTGTTTCAATTTCAGGCATATGGACCATCCTGCCAAGGCTGCGGGACTGTTCGAAAGAGATACCGTGGCCGTGGAACACAAAGGGCTAAGAAGAAACATGGATGGGTTTTCGTCAGTACAAGTCTGACAGGCAGAGTCATTTGATGATTTCCAATCCGTAAAAAAAAAATGGCATAGGGACCACTTAGCGATTGATCTGGCGGGGTTAATCTTGTGTCCTAACTAGAGGATTCGATCCCGGGATCCCGAATCTCGAGATCCCGGGACCCCGTCCATATTTCAGTACCGACTTTTCCGGGATTGCGTTTAATCAATCCCGGGATTTTCGGGATTTTTACATTTTCTAACTTTTTGAACGCCAGAGCATAAACGCACGCGCGTGCCCTCCACGCCAAGTCACAAATTCACCGCAAATACTTACAAATAAAAAAAGGGATTTTAAAAGTATTGTTTACTTATTTCTTGATTACGCATTTAATTTGAAAAATGATACTATACTTCAAAAATATGTTAAAAGAGAACACGGAAGAGAGCTTAATTTACTGCTCGACTGCAAAACGTGTTGGAATAGTCTTTAAAATGCTGGAGCGATCTGATCTTTTAAAAAATAGCATAAACAAGGCAGTTATTGACCTAAATAATCCTGTACAATTTGAGGAATCAGATTTTTAACTCATTAATGAGATAACCAAGGTCTTGGCGCCAGTTGAATTATCTGTAGAAGCACTTTGTCGTTCTGACGCCAATTTGTGCACGGCTGATGCAACATTTAAGTTTCTTTTTCAACAACTGCGTGACAATGCCTCAATTTTGGCTTCTAGATTGAAGACACATTTTTTAATGAACTTTCCATTACCAACACAATCCCGGGACTATCCCGGGATCCCGGGATTAACTGTAGGTAATCCCGTAATCCCGGGATTAGAAAAATCGACCGGGATCGAATCCTCTAGTCCTAACCCAAGCGAGCGTACCTATGACACTCATTTTACGGAGAATCGCGTGCTCATTCGTTTTACTTAGGAGACAGCCTTAAGCTACGCATAGCACAGCAAATAAATATGTAGTTGTGTCACTATTTTCTTCATATGTTTTCACCTCCCCGTAGTTCGGAATTTCCGGATATTTCTGTTCACTGTTGGGACTGTGCCTACCTAGGCACAGACTAACTTGCCTAGGTAATTTGTCTTAAATTCACACAAACTACACGTAGGCATACCGAAGCGTAGAAAAGCAACAACAAACAATACACCAAACCCATTAACAACTAAGTAATTAATTCGACGCATGAAGTACGCTGAAACGCCTGGTATTAGTCTTAGAGCAGCGTGCAGCGTTCCAATGGCAGTCAGGCGTTTAATGCACAAGTTACGTTGTCGTAAGAGCGATAACATACTGACGAATTGCCAACGAGTTTTCAGCGAGTACTTTTGGAAAGGGGTCTCCGTGGATGAGAAGCGAGATAGCTGCGACTACGCGACGATGCACGATTTTACAATATTGTACAATCGCGTATCTCACTGTCTCTAGTACACTCACTTTAATCGCTCTCGACACGCAAACGTGGCATGCTCGCTACGCATACGTAGCTGGAGCGTCTAACAATCGCCTCGTTGAAAACCCGCTTGCAAATCGCCAGTGTGACAAAGCACTAAGTTCCACGTTTTACGTTTAGCGGGAATGCAGTCGACCTCGAGTCGACTCGTAAGTCTAAGTCAAATATTGCGTGGAAGGAGGCTTCTTTGTGAATGTCTATTGCTCTTAAACTACATATGTGTTTGCTTAAGTGGTTGTTAATTTAGAGGCAGTTGATGAAACTTGTAGGAAAGGAAACCCGTATTTGGTGTTTACCTAGTGAAACGATTTCGTTAAAATACTTATAAAAATACAATTTCGTAGGGAAAAGTCAGATATAGCCTGCATTAATTAACTATCACCCACGCTTTGCTATAATAATTATTGCAGGCGGTACACAGTTATAATGAAGCTGGTGATATTTTAATACTGTTGTATGCTTATTTTTTTGCGAATAACCCTTTAGTATTTGTATTTTAAAATTAATCAGTAAATGTGTAAAAAAAAATAAACATGGCTGTTTGATAATCTTATTATTTTACCACTAAGAGAGACAGGGAGTAAATATCCCCATCTTCTAGTGAAAATGGGAGCGCCCTCCGACCAAAAGAGTGATGTGTCTCACTTTGGTCTTCTGTTCAACGGTTTTCGGGATATTATTGCAAAAACATTTTTACCCCGCTGATAATTACAGTGCTTGTGTGTTATATAGAATTTCATGGCGAGAGAAGACGAACGTATTAAAATGGTTCTGTCTATAGCTTACCTAACAGCAAAGTCCCAAGGAACCGGACCACAGCTAGGGCCCAGGGGTGTCCCCTGGCCGGTATTCTGTCCTGCAGCCGCCGCCACACCACGTCAACTGGCACGTAGTAGACCAGGGTGAAGGACAGCAGCATCACGCAGGCTACGAGCAGCTTTGCAGTTTGGGCGAGACTGGAAGATAAGGAGCTGGTTTCAGGGATATTGTTCAAAGCCTTATAACAGTCGCAAAGTTGAGGCTTGATAAAAGTTTTAAATGGTGATCAGGTGGCTTTGTGGCGTTAAAGGTAATCTCTAAAGCCAAAATCTATAAACTTTACTTAGGTCAAAATTGAGCTACGAGTCTTATTTCTGATCACAACAGTCAAACAACAAGTGGAAGACAAAGCGGGGATCATTTCCTAGCTAAAGCATGCTCCAAGTAACTCAGTCTAAGACTTTAGAAGGCTGATAGAAGTTGCTAGCAGTAACCGTAAGCATTACTGAGATCAACATCTATCCACGAAATTAAGGCCGTTTAAAAAAAGAAAAAAAAAGCTTTTGATACTTAGGTACTGCTTCTGAAATTTACAACAGGAATAAAGCTTAGATTCTTATTATGCAACTTACATTTCCTCCTGCGGCAAGTTAAGAGTCAAGCTTCCTCTGACCTCATCACCATACTTCAGGTAACCGATGAACCCGACGAATCCGTACATCACGGCTATAGCCGACATGGCCGCGTTGAGCACCCCTGGACAGCCCAGGAAGTCCTGGGGCTTCTTCATCTCGTTCTCAATCGGCATCACCACGCCGATGCCTTCCATCGCGAATAGACTTGTGCTAGAAAAGGAGAAGAAGGCAAATTAGTGATTTTGAGACTGAGGTGTGTTGTTGATGTGAAACTTAGAGATCTGTTCAACACTAAAGTGCGAAAAAAAAACCACGCTGAGCAAATCGAGAACGATGAGTCTCTGCTAAAGCGAAGCACAGACTCATCGTTGTTTCGAGTTCAGTTGTGGACTGTGATAGGTCGAGTTGATTGAGATTAGGTTGGACTAGGATTGGTAAACATTCTGGTGGTGTCACATTTTGGTGTAAATAGCTAATGGTAGAAATCTAGATGGATTGTGAGGGAAGATATGAAAGACAAATGAATAAATGATGCCGTGACGTCTGACAGAGGAGAATGGAAGAAGAAAACATCTTGTGCCGACCTGAAGAATGGGAAAAGGGCAGTAAGATGATGATGATGAGAAAAACCCGTGTGTGAAGCCTGAATGGCCAAGATCGCTTCGCATTGCCGTTTTTGAATTTAAAGGCTATTCTGAGTAACCTAACTTCTGACGGTAAAATCTTTACGGTAAAACCTCTATATACAAGTCATAGGTCACGAACTAGAACCCAAGGCATTCTTATTTTTCGGATACCTGTGCGTATTGTATAATTATCACTAGCCTCACTGAAGGAAAACATCGTAAGGAAGAGATGTTTTTCGACGACATGTCAAGCCAAGTCATAGGCATAAAAACTCTGACACGAGATTTGGCATTAACCACACGATTTTTTTTCCACACTCATTATTTTTGTATTCAATATTGATGAGACTGGTTCAAAGAGAATACATTATGTTAGGATGGAATAGGTAAGACGAGTAAAAAAATGCATGTAGTTAAATTTTGTTTATGTCTTTGTGATCAGTGAAGACTAGAGTGTTAATGTAGTTTTATTTTGATCGTGTGCAGGGGGTTATTGCAACGATTAAGTGCTGAATAAAATCACAAGTTTGTAAAATTTGAGTTTGTTTGCTGCTCATATCACTTATCCAGGCGTTCTAAACTTATATTTTTACTGTATATGCGTCTCTAGTTGCCATCGAACATAAATCAAGCCATAAACTTTTGCAATCAACGCAATATGTCATTTTTATGCAAAATTGATCGCCGATTTCTGAGGATTTATTTTTATTTGAAATGTCAATAACATCGTTTTTGCAACACATGTCCCATTATTTATTCATTGGACAATAGTTTTACGTATATTCAAGTCGTAGGTATGCTTATTTGCACATATGCAAGGCGACATATATCGGAATGCCTAATTAAAAGCACCCTGTAACACTTTAATTTACGCATTAATTTAGGTTGGGTAGTATCCAATTCACCAACAATAAATTTCCATAGGCGACTTAAAAGTGGAAAATGGTCTTTAGGTGCTAGAAGACGATAATCATCATCTTCATGCCCTTTAAAATTTTCGAAACAAGATTTCTCGATGCATAGTGTTTTTACACATTTTTCATCACACTTGCACGTAAACAGGATCTAAATATACAGGTTAACTTGGCCGTAATGCCCCATATAAAACCCTCGAGCTTTTTTTTTGTTATGAAACCCAAGGTCGGTAAGTAATTTTTTTTTTAGTGTAAAGCACAGCACACAGGTCATGCAAGTTCAAGCAAGGAGTTTACACGCAATAGAAAAAAAATCTTAAAATGTTATCTAAACAGAAATTTCATTGCAATCTCGCTACATGTTTCTTAAATACTCAACGAATGTTGTTAATAATCGATAGTTTTTTGTATCAAAACTATAATTTTATTTTTTTACACTTTGTCATGGCTGTATACCTACGTAAGTACGTAAGTATTTGCCCTTAACGTTTATGAACGAAACATTTGTTTAATCTATGGCGTGGGCAAAAAGCCTCGCCACCCAGTTAAAAAAAGTTCACGTATTTCGTAATAATAGTTGTGCTGACTTTCGGTATCTCGGTTCACTCGTGCAAAGCGATGGCGAAATAGATCGTAGTGTTAAGCACAGAATAAACATTGGATGGATGAAATGGCGGCAGGTCACGGGAACTATCTGCGACTCCCGCATTCCCCTTACACTTAAGGGGAAGATTTATAAAACAATAGTTAGACCTGCTGTCTTGTATTGGTCAGATTGTTTGGCCACAAAAGGGATGAATGAAAGGCATTTGCATGTGGCTGAGATGAGAATGCTAAGGGGGATGTGTGGTGTTACGCGAATGGATAGAATAAGGAATACAAATAGGAATAAGGAATATAATGAGTACATTAGAGGAAGTCTGAAAGTGGCGCCGGTGACTGGAAAGATGCGTGGAAATAGGTTGTCGTGGTATGGGCATGTGATGCGGACGAATGAGGAAAATGTCGTGAGGAAAGTTTTGAGTATGAATGTGGATGGGTATAAGGGTAGAGGAAGACCAAAGAAACGATAGACTGTGTGAAGAATGATATGGCAAGAAAGGAGGTATCCCATGAGATGACAAGTAATAGAGAGGTATGGAAGAAGAAGACGTACTGTGCCGACCCCAAATGAATTGGGATAAGGGCAAGAGAATGATGATGATGAGTTGTGCTGACTTGTGTATACAAGCTTTAATTCATAATTATTTATTTACTCGCAAATGTGATAAAAAAACATTGTATGTTTCACGGGCGGTACGGGAATTACGAACCTCGACTCAGAAACTTCTACTAGAGCCTCGATCGTAATTCCTTACTTACCGCCCTTAATAAACAATGTACTTTTTAACACGTCTATTATCTTGGTATGTATGTATGTATCTAATGCAATTTTCGAACGTGATTTTGACCCACTGCAAAACGTCGGATTTAATTGAAACTTTGCACAGTTATCAAGGACCGATGACAATGAAATAATTTAAATAGTTTGTCCCATTATCCTGATAAGGACCTTCAGGATCAACGATTTTCCAAATCCGATACCCGTGGTCAGGGAATTTTTACTTTATATAACTGCTGTTCTTAGCCGTGCACAGAGACAATTATTCATTCATATCACAGAGAGCAGCGGTGACCCAGTGATGGCAGCCCCGACTTACGAGCAGTAAGCCTTGGGTTCAAACCCAGGCAGGCCGCAGGCGCATTACTTTGTGTAATTTATTTCATCACCGCTGCCCTTAAAAACGGTGAAGAAAAATATGGTGAGGAATCCGGCATGTCCTAGAACTAAAAATTCGAAGACATGAGACATCTACCAACCCGCACTGGGCCCGCGTGGTGGATTACAGCCCGCTCCCTCTCATAGAAAGGAGGCCTGTGTCCCAGCAGTGGTAAAATTATAGGCTGATGATGATCACAAAGAGCATTAGGAACCGCACACGCGACTAAAGTTTTGTTACTGTTGGAGCTGGCATCGGGAAAACTTTTCTATTAAATTACGGAGACAGCTATATTGAAAACAATGTTTGAGGCAAACTCGTTTCCTGAAGTATTGGACAAGAGTCTAGACTCTGAATCCTGGTAAAATTGAGTCTAGACCGGTAAGCTGAGATATTTTGTAGGTTCCACTGCCCTTCCCTTACTACAGTTGTCTATCTGTGTATTGTTCAGTTGCCAGAGGAGTGAGTTTGCTATCTGGACCCTCACTATCCCCATAATTCTTCTTAATATTGATCTAATACTATCGCGGCATAATCGTCTTGGATCGATGACGGATCACCAAATTCGTCGTATTGAGTTGGCGCGGTATCGCGTCGCGTCTTGTCAAATATTGTGAACCGAAATGAGGCGATAGTATCATCATCATCATCATCATTTCAGCCCAAAAGACGTCCACTGCTGGACATAAGCCTCCCCCAAGTGTCGCCACATTGACATTTTGGAGGCGATAGTATAGACATAAAATACTTTGTTCTAGTGGTCACAAGCGCGACTGCTGAGCACGAATTCGATGCCCAGGTCTGGCAAAGTGTTATTGGGCTTATCCTTCAGGAATTTCTCCGTAGTAGCGACAAGGTCTGGATTTGTGCCCAGGAAATGATACAATGGGCTCGCCCCAATTACATGGGACTGAAACATAATTGGCGAAATACGGGTGTACCATATGGGTATCATCATCATCATCATCAGCCTGCACTCGTCCACTGCTGGATATGGGCCTCTCCCATAACACGCCACTGAGCACGATCCTCCGCCACTCTCATCCAGTTAAATGGGTATACCTCTGCCTTACCCTTCGGGGATTACAGGCGTGATGTTATATTACAAAAAGTTTTTTCTGACCGTTATTCTCTTATAATTGTGAAAGACATTATCTTAAATTTTAAACTGTTTAATTTTTTTGCCCAGCGAGAAAAAAGTGAGAACAAATAGTAACCGTAGTAATAAAAACGATGTCAGAACAATTTGTATTGAGGTATATTAAATTAATGTCTTGCAATTATAAGTTTTACCGACTTAGGTTACCACCTTTTTTAATGTACCTGCAGTCTATCTGATAAGCGCTACATTTCGAAGTTTTTCTCTAGAAGTTCGGAGACTAGTGTAACTGTCGGCAACATAAGTTGTTTAACACAACCAAAGTTACAAGACACCGCTGCATTGAAGTTTCGCAGTAAATAACTGTTTAAAGTTATTGCTTCAACAGATATCTACGACTAGCACACATTAAAGACAATAGTAGAGTCAGCAAATGTTCAGAAATTGCAATTACAGCGCCATTATCACCGTTCTCATTTGAAACAAATAAAAAGTTGGATCCATTTATATTCCCGACCGAATTTCGGTCGAGCGGCTTATTTCAAGAGACGTTAGTCAAGTATGCAGGAGTAAATATAGTGCGCAAGTGTATGACTGGAGGCAGAAGGAGCTCCTGGCTAAATGATAACAGTCGCTCGGGTCGATCTACAATTTTAGCCGCGCTTGCCCGGGTTGGTCCCTATCTGGAAGTTTTCTCCGTGCCCCGGAAAGCATTTTAAGCCGTTGGTCCTGGCTGTCATTTGCAGATCTTTGACAGTCGTTACAGTCAGTGGCCTAAAAGTCTGACTAGTTTTACCAAGGTGTATCGTGTTGCCCAGTAATAACTGCATGGGTTGTGGATAGTTAGATATAAGCAGCAGTATAAGCAGTCGCTCCATGTAAAATAGTCGTACTCAGTTGCATCTGGTTAGACTAGAAGCCAACCCTAAAGTAATTGGGAAAAACTAGGCAGACGTTGGCAAGTAAACAAAAATCAAAGTACATGGCAGTATAACATGACCGAAAAGAGTTCAGCCGAAGCAGCTACGATTGTATGACCTGGAATGTCATACCACTCCCTTCCAAACTATAAGCTGTTACAGAGAAACTCCTGACGAAAAAACGTAACAAAAAAAATATTTCCACGATCACCAGTCGGGCTTGCGACCATGTGACCAACAGGCGTAGAGGACGTTACCTACTAGGGTTTCTTTATTTTACAGATGGGAAATCATCAAATGAGGGTCCCGCTCTGGGCGGGGCGGAAAGGAGTGTCAGACATGTACTGACTAAAGCCCGTCCATGTTCCTTCTCAGCCCTTTGTGTTCCAGGGCACGGCAATTTCGAACAGTCCCGCAGCCCTGGCAGGCATCGGCCCTCTCGTTCCTCATCCTATTTGCTGACATCTCCTTGAGGTGCGCATGGAACACGAACGCGCCGTCGACACAGCCTGTAGTCATAAGACGGACGGACGGTGAACTAGCCCATTACTCACCGTGCATATGCCCGAACCTAGTAGGCAGACAGGATTATTTTATGCTTTAAAAGGCAAAACTTAGAAACGTTCCATCATTTTGAGAAACTTATTTATTTGCTCAACTGTACCAAAGCTAGCGCAAACCAGCATTCACTACAACCCTTTTCTATGTATTTGCAAACAGATAAAAACAAGAAACCGCAGTCACATTTTTTGTTCCTTTACCCCTTTGGCATCCCTACAAAACCTTCTAGTATTAACTACTGAGATTGGAATTTTCAGATCAAATGCCCGGGTCTTTGTCCCTTATACTTTCTATTAGGTCCTGTGCAGAGCATCGGTCGATGTGACGCTAGCTTAGGGTTCCCAAATCTATATATTTTGTCCGGAGAAAATTCCGGACTATTGAAAAAAAAAAACAGATTTTTTTTCTTTAAAATTGTGCAGTTTAATTTGACTGAATTTACGTTTTAGATTTCCTCCCGCGTTCCCGACAATGAGTGAAAATTCCAGACATATGGCAACCCAACCCTAAACTCACTTATTTTCTTCGAGTGAGCACAATACGCTTGTCGCTCGACCGTGTAGGTCGTGCCCAAGCCTTTACATTCTCTATTAGGAAAATTAGCATGTCTACAGAATATGCATATTACACTAACTTTTTATCTTAAAATCCTTATAAAAGAGATCTACGTGAAAACGATGAATATTTATGATGGATAAGCAACGCAGATGAGTGTAATGTTAAGCCATTTGTTTTAAAAGCATTTCTGAAGGATTTTGTGGTTCAAAAATGAGGCAAAGCTAAGCCGAAAGTTATGAGGGTTAATCTTAAATCAAATAGAATACATTCTTTTTTTCTAATCTTTTTGATACTGCAAAAATAATGTTATGTACCAATCATTATCTTTTTCCTGTTATTATCCCTGGTTACTTTAGGACGCCGCAAAACGTTTTTGTGTGTATGTCTTGTTTTTTAAATTTTATGTACATAATAAATACATAATACATGTGTGTTTTACAGAAATAATGTTTTTAGAAGTATAGAAAAAAAATTGCTCGTTTAAAACAAGGTTTATTTTTTGTATATTTTATTGTTTTCACGATTGTATTATATGAGACGTTGTATTGTATAATCATTTAATGAGATCACTTTATTTGGGGACGACAAAGGTCGACTCTTTCATTATTTTACGGTCTAGAGATCAATATTTAAGAGTCTATTCCATAGAAAACTCTTTGACTTTGACACACAAAGAAAATTTAGAAATACATATATTTGTAAATACTTGTAATTTAAATGACTGCTTTCACTTTGTGTCTGACTTTTTGAGTGGGTATTGAGTTCGAGCCAAAATTAGTATTTTCATTGTAAAATTGGCAGCCAAAGAACAATTTTTGCTTTTCTGCTTACCATTTGAATATTTTCAAACAGCTCAGGCCGTGTCCTTTCGACTGGCATAATCAGATTTAATGGCACTACTGTACTGCCCCACGGCTGAGCAAAGGCCCACCCAATTCCCTCCGTGAGCGCTTTTCCCGTGCCTCTTCAAACCAGCCCTCGCGGTTTTATTTGTGGGACATTAGTAGAAATTGTCTCTGTGATAATGGTACTAATTTGGCATATTTTTTTATAAATGCCGGTTTTTTACGAAAAACCATAAAGTAAAGCTGGTAAGCTGGCGGGTTCGAACTTACGACCTACAATTCGTAACTTCTGTTCCGCTACATCTGGGTGACCACTGCCATGACAAAAAAAGAAAGTATTTTGATTACAAAAAGAACTACAGTAACATAGTTAAAAAAGTCCTACAGCGCCAAAGAAGGACTAACTATAAATTTCTGAATAGACTGAAAAGTTATCCGCGTTTCAAGAATACAAAGGAAAATCCGACAACAACTATGGGGCAGTAGTCCCCCATCCGTCGGCGGATCCTTCCGTATCTGTGGAGTATAAAGAACTTTACACCCTGTTCTTCACATCCTTATACGTGAGCCCCAAATGGAAATCACCTACTGTACTATGTTACTTTAGTACTTTTTGTACTGTCCCCTACACACTAACCTTATAAATGTAGGCAGCCCACTGATAGACGTCACCAGACTCTTATCCGAGAAGTTGGGAGTCTCCCTCAAGCAGTAGTACAGGCAGATGCAAATGGAACCGAGCCAGACGAAGTTCGCGAGTGCCGAGAATGGTACCAGGTACTTCAGTGTCGTGATCTGCGTTAGTGGCAGGAGCACTACTAGTGTCAGACCACAGAAGGCCGTTACTGACCAGTCGGGGCCTCCATATACGATTGATACCTGGAAATGAGGGTTAAATGTTGGTTATTTTTAAGTTGTTTTTAGAATGGAATATAATAAAACTTTATTGTACACCAAAAATTAAACACAACGGGTTTACAAAACTGCTAATTTTATGGTTACAACGGCGGTCTTCTCGCTGATACCGATATCTTCCAGAAAACCAGAGAGAGAGATATATATTAAATACATATATAGATTAGATATTATTATTTAGATATTATTATTATTGAGAGATGTTAGGAGAGATATCTCACGGTTTTTTTGCTAGCTTGCTCTGTCCTACTCCTGGGCAAAGACCTCCCTCTACTCCTTCCATTTCTCGCGAATCAACGAGTCCTCCTTCCAGTTCTGAGGCAAACAGTTCGTCATGCCATCGCCTTCATGGCCTGCTGAGACCCCGCCTCACTGTGCCTATCCACAGTCAGTATAATACTGCTGCCACCATTGCTGTTAGGCTAACCTTTTCATACAGAGAAGGGAGGTTCTTTAAATTTAATAATACAGTCTCAACGAAGAGTATTGGTCTTAGAGATAACTGTCGTTTTCCTAAGTTTAAGGTGGATGAAAATACTCACTTGTCTAAAAGACTCTGCTATGACTACAACGTACACGCAGCAAGCACCCATGTGAGTTAGTGCTAACGCCCAGTCCGCTAGCTCTCTGAAAATTAAAAAGTTTTGATTTCAGCAATCAATTTCACTACCAGCGTGTGGAGATTTCGAGTTTTTTCCCTAGAGTAAGGAAAATGTTTTAAACTTAGCTTATCAGGAATGATGGAGAAAGGATATATCATTTTGGCGTAGACGTCTTTAATCTTGTATTTTAACTAATTATTGCCGTCATAGAAAATTCATAATTCTGAAGCAGACAGAATTTTGTCATTATTAGTGATTCCTTGAATAAGATCTTAACCACTTTGCACGACCTGGGAATCGAACCTTTGGACTTCATGGTCAGCAGTCGCACTTGCGACGCTAGACCAACGAGACATTCACCTCTGATGGCTGTACTACAAGGACGTTTACTGCCTATTCTCGCAACTCACCTGGAAAACGGTGCAAATTTTCTGACAGGTTTAGGTCCATGTTGGAACACAAGGTCGCATGTGTCTGCATATCCTAGGCACGGCTTTTTGAGATCTACGCAAAGCTGCTGTGATGTTTTTACCTGAAAAGAGAAGCAATGGAATCGTTAATTTATATAAACTATTATTGTTGCAAAATTCAAGGTTTCCAGAATATACTCGTTATTGATCCGTGCCGATTGAACTACTGATAACCTGATCTTTTTGCATGCACCCGAAATCAGCATATCATATAGCCCAAAATTCGAAGACGTGACTTGTGGCACTCCAACCCACACTGTTTCACCGTGGTGGATCATCCTGGCCAACTACCCCACGCAGGCCAGTGTCCAAACAAAATGAACACTTAAGGTTGATTATGTATGTATGTATAGGGGCTTTAGGGGTATGAGGAACAGGGAGTAAAGTTCCTCGATACTCCATAGAAAAGGGAGGATCCTACGACCAGACAGGTGTAGTCTGGTGGGCACCTGCCCGACAGCTGTTGCTGTCGGGTTTTTCTATATAGTCTTAGGTCGATGTTAACTTTGCTTGCGAGATTCATATTAATTCTTCAGTTTGTACATGAATGGCGATGTAGTACTTTTTCTTTTATGATGCTTTTTGCTAGTCGCTACAGGGCTATGAATAACAGGGTTTAAGGTTCCATAGAAAAAGGACATTCCTTCGACCACACGGGTTTTTCTATTAGTCATGTTTAATAGCGCAATTTAAAATATTGTTGTTTATCTATTTGTGACATAGATAGCGGCGTGGTACTTTTTGTTATGTAGCCGTAGTACGTTTTGTAACACCAATGTAGATGTAGATTTAAGAACAGCAGAGGACTGCAATAGTCCAAAATTATGACAAGGATCAATAAGTAAAATAAAGGTCTGGAATAAAGTCTTTAAGCATCACGTACACACAGCTCCATTAAGTAGTTACCCCCTCGGCCTAATAGGCCGGAGTGTTGAGGGGTTAGCACATACTGACGCTGTCTGTACAACTGCCAAGTTGCGGCCGTTGAGCCACCGCTGCCTCACCTAAATTGGCCCTATTGGTTAAATAGCCCTTCTACTTGAAATTACAACAGCCAGAGGTTTGTTTACACTATTTGTTATTAATATTACACAATTCCTTTCTCCATTACTTGGAAGTTGGCCTCAGAGCCCATAATAACGTTATGTGGGTCATAATGGTCTAAAATATTAGATGCTTACATAAGTTAGGTAATTATTTTGTCGACGCTTTATGGAGGTACACCGACTTTCATATAGTTTTATGGTTATGAACAGTGCTTCTCTTATATTTCCCGTCAAGTAAACTATGTATTAGAAAATGGTAATCTGATATCGTTTATGTGAAACACTCGGCGCTTGCAAACATTAGTTCACTTTGGTTTCGTTAAAAAAGCATTTTGCACGATTTTGCAGAATTATTCTATTTTGTTTACGTTAACTGACGAGCATTTTGTTGGAAGCCTGAAACGGTGTTACCAATCTCAACCAGTCTTATCAAGGGGTATCTTATTAATCAGTAACTGAGTTATGAAGGTCTGATAGACAGTCACTCCATGTAAAACACCGGTCAACTACATCCAGTAAGACTAGGAGCCGACCCAAACACACGTGGGAAGAGGCTAGGCAGATGATGGTGATGGTAACTTATTCCCTTCAAAAAACAATTCGTTGTTTAAAGGGACACCATAACAAAGGAAATAACTCAGAGTTACATAAGAATTTAAAGAAGTAATAACTTTTGACTATTCTATGCGATAACATCCAATACAATCATTAGAAAGTGTCATGAGATTCAATTACCCTAAACGCCATGGATAATGGGAACCGCAAAGTTAGCGTTACGTAACATAATGGTTTTATCTAACGCGTAATACCGCGTTTACGTTCGCGGTTACCGTTTGTTGAGATTGCGTTGAACCTCAAGAATGTTTTTGAGTGCAACATAAAACCGTTTCTCATGAGACATAACAATGAAATAACTCCATATTACTTTTGAATGGTTTGTGCAATTTTGGTTGAAACTTATGAAAGCATAAGTTTAGAAATACTAACAAAGTTATCCTTGTAGCAGTTAAAACTGTTAATCGGCCAAAAGGAAAACAAAGCAAACTGGAAGGGGTCCGATAGCGCCGATGCCTGCCGGAAGGAGGCGTCAGCTTCCCATTCCCTCTCGCTCCGGACCATGGATTAAACCAGGGTCGAAATGTCCCTTTTACCTTGTTTTTAATTTTAATTTTGGTGAAATAAATTCTTCTTATCGTGATGATGACAATTTAAATTGAGTCAGCCCAAAATTAAGCGACCTGTTTGGCACTTTCAGTAGTGTTTATCAACTTCTATGAAGTGCAAGCAACTGGACAGGTAGGACACGACGTCAAGTGTCCCAGTGAACGCGTGTCGCCGATATCTGTCACCCGAAGCACGGTAACGCAGTGTTTGTTGCTCCCGGAGGCATACTATCCACCAAGTCGTCAAACGAGAATGAAATAAATTATATGTACAAGGTAAGATGGTTGCTTGGGTTCCAATTCCATCCCATGATCTACGAGATGTAGGTCGGAGCCATTATTACCGGGCCTTGAACTTGATAACTGGGTTGTAAAATTGACAAACAAGGAACTTCCACGTAAAGTATGACATCCAGAATTTCAGTTCCAAAGTGCGAATTTATTCGCGCACCGAGTGTCGCATAAGTTTTGTTAGACATACTCTCCAAATAATTCAAACTGTGTAGTTTTTCTGCGAATTTATTCTATTTTCCCATGTATCCGGACAAATTTTCGGGAAACTCCGCCTTGTCGCAGCCCTATGCAAATGTAACATTGTCGCGAGTACCCCTTTATCTGTATTTGACATACTTTTATGTTTTCGACGACGAAAACGTGCTGCTGTGTCGTAAAGTTTATCTTTTGCAATAAAAAGAATACACTCATAAAGTGACGGAAGAAAATCTGCTGTAAGGATTTGCCTTTTCCGTAAGCAGGATTACGTAGAGTCAGTGAGAATTTTATGAGTTTATTGTACGCAGATCACATTGCACAGGCACGGTAAGCCGTTTTTTCCGGCTGTCATTTGTAGATTTTTGTCAGTCGTTACAGGTAGTCAGTGGCCCGAAAGTCTGACAATCAATATAACCAAGGCATATCGTATAACTCGGTACTAACTGGGTTGTGTAGGTCAGATAGACAGTCGCTCCATGTGAAATACGAGTACTTAGCTGCATCCGGTTACCCGGGGAGCCAACCCCAAGTTGTTGGAAAAAGGCTAGGCAGATGTTGTACGCAGTTTAAATGGCGCTGGTTAAGGATTCTCTTTTTTTTATTTCGACCATTTTAAAATGTTTAATATAAAATCCGGTCTCTTCAAATTGACAGTGACTTACCAGCACATGTATAGTATGACAGCAGACGAATCCAATGAGTAATGTCCCGAGGCTTCCTATCACCAGGCCGGCAGAACTGAACGCCAGGGGCATCGCCAGCACTCCTGATCCCAGGGAGGCCTTTAGAAGATGAGCTAGTGCGCCGAAACTCCTGGAAATTAAAGAAAAGTGTTCGTTTTAATAAAGAAACAACAAAGTAAAAGTAAAGGAACATAAAAGAGTTAGTGTCTGAAAGTGGCGCCCGTGACTGAAAAGTTGTGTGGTAATTGGTAATCGTGTAACGTGATGCGGAGGAATGAAGAAAATGTAGCGAGAAAAATCTATACAAATAAATAAAATTGAAGTGTCTGTTTGTAATATTAAAATAACCGCTTTTTACTACATGCATATGAATGTATATACGGTACAGATACCGAAATATTTTTTCTCTAATCTCTAGAACGACTGGACCGATTTTGATGGGACTTTCACTGGCAGATAGCTGATGTATTAAGGAATAACTTAGGCTATTTTCATTTTTGAAAAATCTAAAATTATAAAACAAAACATCGAAATGTCTTTTTTGTTAAATTCCACGCGGACGAAGTTGCGGGCACAGCTAGTGTTAAGTATGAATGTAGATGGTTATTAGTGTAGAGGAAGACCAAAGCAAAACAGTGTACCTACATGACATTCCACAACAGATTTATTGATCAGAGTTGATAATATCTTGTTACGCACCTATGTCGTGTACAAGAAATTAAAACCTAACTTGAAATTTGATTTAATTCCACAAATTTTAATATAATTGATTTCCGTAAAATGAAGACTATTTCCATAACTTTTCTAACATCCTTACTGTTTACAAGTTAAGAATATAAATTCTAAAACTAGATTTCCTTGAGTGTTCAAAGTTTCACTTTTTATATAAATGTCTCTTAATTAATTGGCACCGGCACTAGTATAAATACAGTTATATAAATAAACATAATATAGTAATCTTACATAACACTGTAAGTCCCACGGTCTAGATTCTGTTATCAGCGTAAAATCACCAAATGTCAGGTGTCATTAACATTTGTTGTCGCTTTTCTAATAAAACAATTGTTCTCTGACATAACTATTATGTTATTATTTCTGTCCACGTTTATCTTATGTAACTAGTTTTGATCACAGGAATAATGCATAGTTCCTGCCTCGCTTGCCGCCTTTGCCTAGGTTGGGCTGTAGATTGACGACCACCCACTACATACCGAGTTTCGTCCGTGCCTCGGTCCCAGCTGTCATTTGTAGAACTTTGACAGTCGTTTCAGGTAGTCATTGGCTCGAAAGTCTGACAACCAGTCTTACCAAGGGGTATCGTATTACCCAGTACTTGCTTTCAGAGTACGAATGTTAACAAGTATTAGTTTAGGGGATTACGTAGGAGGCATTCCTATGTATAGTTTTCTATCTTAGGGTCTTTTGCACGTTAAAGGTAACCACAGAAGGTTTATAATCACATACCATCAAGATACGATGGATGGTCTGTGTGAAGGATGATATGGCAGGAGAAGAGATGATCGCTGCGATGACGAGGTATAGAGAAGTACCGAAGAAGAAGACGTGTTGCGCCGATCCCAAATAAATTGGGATAAGGGTAAGTTAAGTAAGAAAAAGGAAAACTTTTTCTTACTAAGAAAGAAAACGAATCGGCTAAAATATCGAGATGTGACGGTTCATCACCGGGTATCCGCCATAAATCAATTTATTTCCAGGCGAGTCCAGCTAAGGGTCTAGCTAGAGAAAGTGGCGGTCTACCAACGATTACTGGCATAAGATCTTTTTGAATATCATAGTAAAAATATGCCAAGCTTTTAAAGCGTCATTTGTCCGTGTTTTTCAGAATTTCAGTCTTTTGATAACATGTGACGTCGATAGTCATTTGTTTAGATTCTGAATCGAATTTAGAAGTAGTATTTCTGAATGTTATTTGAGATACGTACAATTTCTTGCTTCTGTAATCCGAGGTCGACCTTTCGTTAATTAAACCGGATCTATAGAATTATTGGTTCATCAAGATTGTTAGGTGACCCGAAAAAATGGTGCGTCAAAGCGTTTTCAGATTAATTAACAACGTTAATAAATTGTTAATAGGCTTTTCGGCAACAATAAAATAATATGGTCATAAATCCTCTAGATGTAATATATAAAACGAGCCTGTTCTTTGTTTTATTTTTACAGTGCGCCTACTACTTACTACGTGCTTTTACTCTGGGGCATACTCCAGGTCTCATCCCCAAAGACCGGTCGCCTTTTGAAAGGCTCTCGAAGTAAACAAAAAAAATTGGTGGCGATGTTATATTTTGTATTTTTTTATTAATAATTCAGTAATTAAAACATGGCCACCTTTTTTGTACGAATTATCGACTAAATTAAAACGTACAATAATAAAATAAACAAAATATTACTTACGATGTATTTGATGCTATCGGTCTGTGTTGCGAAGGAATGTATGGGTCCAAGTCTTCTCTAGATCCATTGTAAGCAAGCTCGATTCTGAAAAATAAATAATTAATTAATTATAAATGGTGGTCATTCTGTAAATGGGTTTTCGTCAGCTATAAACTTAAAAAAACCGGCCAAGTGCGAGTCTTACTCGCACACAGGGTTCCATAGCTCCAAACAATATAATAACAATATTTTGAACTGTCATTCATTAGTTAGTAGTATTAGTTAGTAAACTTCCACACAACCGCAAAACTAAATTTGTTTTTCATAGTATGTTTATGAAAAACAAAGTTACTGCTGCAGTTTGATGAAAAAGTCCCATATCTCAAAAACTAAACATCATATCTTATTGAAACCAATTTTCGTTGATAGTTTTTTTTACGTTCTACAATCTTAAATATTTTCAGAATTTTCCTCCTCTTACTTTAGAAATTAGAGGGGGGGGGACACACATTTTACCACTTTGGAAGTGGCTCTAGCGCAAACTATTCAGTTTAGAAAAAAATGATATTAGAAACATCGATATCATTTTTGAAGACCTATCCATAGATATGGGTTTGATGAAAAATTTTTTTTTGGTTTTCTGTTCTAAGTATGGGGACCCCCTTAATTTATTGTATTTTTTATATTTTTGTGTGAAAATCCTAATGCGGTTTACAGAATACATCTACTTACCAAGTTTCAACAGTATAGTTCTTATAGTTTCGGAAATAAGTGGCTGTGACATACAGACGGACGGACAGACAGACAGACAGACAGACAGACAGACATGACGAATCTATAAGGGTTCCGTTTTTTGCCATTCGGCTACGGAACCCTAAAAATATATGATGAGAACTAGATAAGTTGTGTTATTACAAAGGCACAGAGAACGCTGCTACCCATTCTCTGGCAAGTACCTAAGTCGCCTCTTACGACACCCACGGGAAGATATGGGATGGTGCTATTCTTTACGTCCGACACCATACACTTAAATATGACTGGTGAAATGTGGATAAACTATTAAGTACACAGTAGTTTATCCTCTTTTGCAAATCTCGCAATTGAAAAATGGTTTGCTGTAAGAAAATCCAATTCTGGGTCAAGCTCGCCGTTGTACATACGTTTTTTTATTGCAATTTGTATGTATATTTTCTTTTTTTTATGTGCAATAAAGAATAAGAATAAGTACACCTCTGCCTAACCCTACGGAGATAACAAGGTGTGATGTAGTGATTATGTTTTGTCGGTCTTTGGAAGCAAAATCCATTCAGATGTGAGTAGACCTGTCCAGTCAGTCCACGCGTTTGTTAGTAATCTTGTAGCTCAAACCTAAACTCAGGAGATTAAAAGTAAAATATAAATAAAATAGCTGTACGGCGCCACTTCGTTTGCGTCACATTTTCCCCGTTTTCGCAACATTTTTCATTGCTGCTCCACTCCTATTGGTCGTAGCGTGATGATATGTAGCCTATAGCCTTCTTCGATAAATAGGCTATCTAACACTGAAATAATTTTTCAAATCGGACCATTAGTTTCGGAGCCTATTCAATGCAAACAAACAAACAATCAAATCTTTCCTCTTTATAATATTAGTGTAGACGAATCGAAAGGTAGGACAAGGCTACATACTAAACGTTTGTAATCAAGCATTAAGATAATCTTTTTACACGGCAATTTAAATTCTATGTTAAGGTTGAGTAAAGAGAATTTACCTACATGTGCCTTATTGTTAAGGAAAATTGAGGTTTATTTAGTAAAACTAGGCACTTTATTTAATAACGGAGAAAAATTTAAATAAATGAGGAAATTAAATTAAGACAGCAATCTCCTTTTACAGAACAATGTTTGGTAATAATCTGAAAAATACGGTTAATTTATTGATAGGGACAGTCAAAGCGCTGAGAGGATAAATAATGAAGATGATCTACAAAAGAAAATGTTACAAGAAATAAAAAAGAACGTACAATTTAAATAATAATAGTTTTCTGTATTTGAAGTTCTTCACTAGTTTTTGGAAATCTAATTAAGTATCTGATGCGCGAACGAAATCAACTACCAGACATCTACGTAACTTGACAATTAATTTGACATTATAGTAAATACAATAATTGTTTTAGCACTTAGAAGCATGAGGTCAGCCTGGGCAACCACGTGACCATATTAAAAAACCGAATAATAATCTGGGAAAACACCCAACGAACACTGGGCATTAGCCTGGACAAGCACCATCCTACGACGTTCAAACACCGGGTGTTTCCTGGGTAAACACCCAACCTAACTCCAAAAAAAACTGGGTAAAAATATACGTACAATTTCCTTACCCAAGTCCACAAAAATTAGTAACTTGATCACAAAAATCTCCATACATTCTTAAAGCACGACTATACCACTTTGACATATCAGCTCGTTCTCGATTCCAAAGCATTGTCCATCGAATATAACCCGAACAATATATTAGGTACTTAGCAAATTGACAGGAATCATAATGTATTAACCCCAATGTTCAGGCGTCAATCGTTGTATTGATGAAATACTTATTTACTATTGCATCATGCAAAGGAAGGAGTTCATTCGTTGATTTTATATTAGTTTATTTTTGCGCGTGTGGTCTGCTTTCTTATTGACTAGGTAATGGGTTGGTTATTTAAAGTTTTCTTTGTTTGTATACTTAAAAAGGTATGTAATAATAATAGGGTCGCCCCTACTACATAGGTCTTTAGGGGACTGCCTAACCCTTCAGGGATTATAGGTGTGATCGTGTGTTTTCTAAACTAATATTATAAAGAGGAAAGATTTGATGGTTTGTTTGTTTGCATTGAATGGGCTCCGAAACTACTGGTCTGATTTGAAAAATTCTTTCAGTGTTATATAGCCCATTTATCTAGGAAGGCTATAGGCTATATATCATCACGCTACAACCAATAGGAGTGGAACAGCAATGAAAAATGTTGCGAAAACAGGGAAAATGTGACGCAAACGAAATTGCGCTGGACAGCTAGTATGTTAATAAGTCGCAAATCATATTTTGTTCAACATACAGACTGTCTGGCAAATTGCAAAAAAACGTAAGAAAATTTGAATTTCAAGGTCTACTCGTCTGTCGCTTTCACCTCAAGTTTGATTTCAGAAACCTGGTTGAATACAAATTAATTATTGAAACATATTTACTTTAATGTTATATGAGTCTAAACTCAAGTAAATTAAACACTCGAACGTACATTGTCCAGACTCTTGAGAATTCTATACCAAAATCTCTCCGTTTTAATCAAATATGACTATTGTGTATTGAAATTGAAACAAATTGTGAACATTTCAACTTTTTTACTTTGACATTTCTTCTTTGTGATAACAAAGAAGAAATGTTAAAGTCAATTTTTTTATTGCGAACTAAGTGAACGATGTTGGTGTTATTTTACGTTGGTACTTAAGACTTAGCAGCCTGTGGTTTACTTATAAAATATAAATAATAGCTTAATTGTTCTAGGAAACATTACTTAAGCTGAAAATATCCTGCAAACTAGGATCCCTTATGTCGTGGATAAAAGTTTCCTCATCTTACTGTTCGGGTCAATCACCGAACAATAAAAAGGCATGTCAGCGTAATTGCGGACCGTGCGCTATGCCTTGAATATTTTATGTATTACCTAAGTAAAACAGTCAGTCATCATATTGGGAATCTTGATATTGGTGGCAGCTTACTGTTTTAAATGTTGGTGGCAAAGGCATCGTAAAGGAAATGGTCCCACTTCTACTGCAGAGCAGTCGACGACAGCTTCGGCGGCGACAGCGTTGCCATCTCCACACACCGTTACCGGAAGTGTTGTCATTGAGTGTAGTGAAATTAGGGAAAATGGGCAATCTAGTAGCAAATCAGTGAAAGTTGATCCTAAGCGACTAGCGCTATCTAGTGAGTGCTTAAAAAAAAGGGAAGATAGAGGTTCGTCACCGATCTTTCGCGTGTTTTCTCTTCCTGATTTACACTGTAGCGATTCCATTTAATTTGTAATGTTAGTTTTATCTCATGTTTTAACATTACTAACCCTACATTAATATTTAGTATTAGTTGAACATTGTTTTCACCTTGTTAATATTAATTTCATTACCCATTTAACTATACCTCCTTACTAACCTCATCCTTTTCTCCCTCGGGAGCATGTTCGGGTCAATCACCGAACAATAAAAAGGCATGTCAGCGTTATTGCGGACCGTGCGCTATGCCTTGAATATTTTATGTATTACCTAAGTAAAACAGTCAGTACGTCTCGGACTGCATATCGGGCGCGACTCAATCTCATCCTATTCACCTCATTAGTTTTAATCGTTATAATTTGAATTACTGAAATATAGTTATCTTTACAATCTTTAATCCTAGTTTATCACGATCTCACCCCAACCCCGAACACTTACAATATAAATAAGGAGTAAGGCATACATACAATAGCATCTAATAATAAATAATAATAATAGGTAAGATTTCTTGGCTATAGTAAAAATATGCAAATGTAGAGAAATATAAAAGATATAGTAAAGGTAAATTTTAGGGTCGACTATATCTTCGCAGAGAGAGCAGCGGTGGCCCAGTGGTGGCAGCAACTTACGAGCAGTAACCCGTGGTTTCGAACCCAGGCCAGGCGCATTACATAGTGTAATTTATTTCATCATTGCTGCCATCAAAAACAGTGAAAGAAAACATCGTGAGGAAACCGGCATGTCCTAGAACTAGAAATTCGAAGACATGTAACATCTACCAACCCGTACTGGGCCAGCGTACGGGGTCGATTACAGCCCACTCCCTCTCATAGAGAGGAGGCCTGTGTCACAGCAGTGGAAACATTACAGGCTGATGATGATATCATCGCGGGTCGAAGTCGCGGGGAACACCTGGATAAGGGAATCACAGAACTAAGAAGTGTGGCAGAAAAAGGGGAGGCCTATACTCAGCAGTGGTTGATTTCAGGCTGTTATGATGATCGTGAAGTAATTATAATTGTTTCTTGTGCATGTGTATGGTATTTACATGAGGTTAGTACATATACATTTGTGTAGGTACTTCCTTTTAGTCTTACTTTGCATTATTAAGGTGTTAAAAAATGAATCGAAAAAAATTTAAGGGGTCATTGTACTCATCATTACGAACAAGTTTTATTAAGGCACCAAAAACGAATTCGCGAACATTTTTTAATACCTTACACAATATGTTAAGAAAAAAACCTGTCCGACCCGAAAGGGGCATACCTATAGGTATCCCAATCATTTAACCAAATAAAATAAAGAAACCAAAATATTCATGAAAATTAACATGAAAATAAATTTTAAAATCGCGATATTCTTCCCTAAATTAGCACCATTTCCCCGAAATGCATCAAATTTTTAAAACACCAGCACCATCATATTAGTAATAAAGGAGTACGTAATAAAAGCATGATAACGTCTAATAGCCTAAGATCCCGGTATACAACGACCTTCACCGAGCTGGTTAATGGATCAAACTTATTTTATATTAAATTTAATATGTCAATAAATATATTGCATATGGTTTGTCTAAAAATTTCAGTCCAGGATATGATTAAATTATAATTTAAAAAAAAAAATTATAACGTTTCACCGGTTTGGTTAATAAACAAAATCCGTACCAATCGAAAGTATAAAGCCCATAAAATATGCAAACGTTAGGTTGCCTTTTTTTATTCATTAACCAGACCGGTGCAAGTTACTTGTATCAATTTACCTGTATATACCTACCTACTCGAGAGTTGGGACGGGAAAAGAAAAGGCAACCTAACGTTTGCATATTCTATGGGCTTTATACTTTCGATTGGTATGGAATTTTCTATTAACCAAACCGGTAAAATGGTTAAAAAAAAACACTGACTGATATTTTTTAGACAACCCATATGCAATATATTTATTGACATATTAAATTTAAAATAAAATAAGTTTCTCCATTAACCAGCTCGGAGAAGGTCGTTGTATATCGGGATCCTATACTAAAACGTTGCGGCACCGTGACGTGCATTTTTACGATACGGCTACGTAAATTAGCACGTCACGGCAACGTGACGCGCTGCAACACCGTACTGTTTTACGTTAACGACGTCGTGGTCGTGACGTGGTGATGTGGACAAGCCCTGAGATCCTCCACTTCGTCGATTCCTCGTGCACTTCCATCGCGTCATGCGTGCTCTCTACGCCCGCGCCGTCTACATCGAGCTGCCGCGATGGCCTGCGCCGCCGATGCTTAGCGGACCCATTAAGCCTTTTACTATGACGGTCATAACGGACGTACTGACTCCGAGTCATCTTCTTTCATCCTTTTTCTATTATCTGTGTTTTCATGTTTTAATAAAACCTTGTATTGGGTCATGTTTATAGTCTGCGGCTAATCGTAACGTTTCATGATGTGGTTACCTTAATTACTTAATTTGACAGGAGGCTTAATGCGTAGGTAGGAATCCTTGTTCTCCAATAGTTATTTCTGTTCAAACGATAATAAACTCTATTCTCTAAAGCTAAACTCTATTTTCAGGCAAACTAAAGTGCAGGATAGGTGGCAAAGTTCTTTTGTGTTTTTTCTTGTAAATGGTCCACGTTCAACCATCGAACCATAATTTATTTATACAAAAAAACGTTAAAATTATTTTGATAATTAAAGTATAAGTAGTTTAAGTAGTAGTTTAAGTATAGTGTGTGTATTATCGATCCAAGAATAACACTTTGAGTAGAAAATAATGTAAAACTAACAACATTTGTAGTGGAAATACGTATGCCATTGATTTGTTGTAGATCATTATTAGGTATGTTGTGTTCTGCGTAAAATGGCAAATTTTAATATTTTCGACATGGGTGTCGTCTTCGTGGTTTTTGGTGGCTCTGAGGCCGATAGTGACTAAAAGGCCGGTAGTAACTAAAAGGTTCCCAGGTATGGTCCGGACCAAAAAAAAAAGACCGCAATTATGTGGAAAACAAATGATATTTTTACACCCATTACATTTCATTGCTCGTGACGGTACATCTCGGCCTGATCCTACGGGGAATACATGCGTTATGTTATCTAAACGTTACGACGTATTTCTGCTTCAATACAATGTAGTGTCTTATTAGTCAAAGATCAACACACCAGCCGTTGATATGTCGTGCAAATTGTTCAAGTCAACTGAGATCAATTTGTGTCAGTGACATACATTATGATGACCTTGACCTAGTAACCTGCTACATTTTATTGTCAGCATCAGCCTAGCCTTTACCCAACTATGTTGGGATCGGCTTAGAGTCTATCCGGATGCAGCTGAATACCAGTATTTTACACGGAGCCACTGCCTATGTCACCTCCACAACCGAGTTGGTACTAGTACGATACCCGTTGGTAAGACTGGTTGTCAGACTTTCAGGCAATAGACTACCTGTAACAACTGTTAAAGATCTACAAATGATAGCCGGGACCAACGCAACGGCTTAACGTGCTTTCCGAGGCATGGAAGAAACCCGGTATGTAATGGAAATGTATCCGAAAGGTTCATTTAGATATACCAATGACATTATAATAGCAAATGCAGTAAGAAATTTAAAATATTCATGAAAGTGAACTTGTTAATGAATTTTAAAAATCTGATTTTTGTGCCTAAATTACCACTATTTCCCTAAAACCTAACAAACTTTTAAGAAACGACAGCACCAATTTCGACATTAGTATGTCCGGTCGTCAGTAGTTTGTCTAAGACGTCACTACCTGAGAAGCGACCGGAGTGTTGTCCTGTACTGCCATGTCAGCTTCCTCATTTTAGTACATTTTGTTTAGTTTTTGTTGGTTTTTAGGGTTCCGTACCCAAAGGGACAAACGGGACCCTATTACTGAGACTTCGCTGTCCGTCCGTCCGTCCGTCTGTCACCAGGCTGTATCTCATGAACCGTGATAGCTAGCTAGTTGAAATTTCTACAGATTATGTATCACTGTTGCTGCTATAACAACAAATACTAAAAACAAAATAAAATAAATATTTAAGGGGGGCTCCCATACAACGAAGTGATTTTTTTTCTCGTTTTTATAAATAATGGTACGGAACCCTTCGTGCGCGAGTCCGACTCGCACTTGGCCGGTTTTTTTTTTTACTTGTTATCCAAAAAGATTACATAACTAGAAACTAATGTCGATACCTAATAATACCCTCGCAGATCGGACAGGGTTTTTTAAAATATTGTATTTTAACAGCTACATCGTTCAAGGATTTGTTCTTTTTTCAAAATACCATCTCAGACACTAATCGGATGACTTGACCAATGTCTGGACTTTATAAGGGACAGTGACCTGTGAGTTGGTATCGGCTGTTTCTTCTCAGAGTAGTCAGGTACGGAAACACCGGCCTCGTCTAATTTTAAAAAAGACGACGTATAAAAATGTTTGTAAAAAACTATTTGCTAAATTAACGTCATTTATCTTTTTATTTATAAAGGATGTATAAAACTATTAGAATATTGTGTATTTTTTTTTTGTAAAAATACTATTCCACCAATCTCTTACTTTTTAGTTGAATAAACTTGTTTATTATAATCTCCTTGGCATTAAAATCCTCCCCCAGGCGCTCATCAATCTATAGAAAAAAATGAAACTTTTTCTTCTTGCTCCCTAATATACAGGGTGCATAGCATCCTATTAAAAACTTCCAGTTTCTCTCAAGTAAGCGTCAGTTAAATACTTTTTATAATGTTTCTTACATGAAGGTTTCTGAGAATAAAATATTAGACAAGGATTTATTGTTTTATTTCTTCTCATTAAGGAAAACTTAGAAAGTTAAAAACACATGTCGAAGATGTTTTATTTTTAAACTTGGGTTTCTTTGTTTGTTTTGGGAGCAATGTCCTGTTTTATTACTATTGGGGGTTTTACTTTATCCGATCTGATCATCGAAGGTTTTATTTTATGTCAATCATTTCACTCTCTGGCCCTATTATCCCAATTTATTTAGGTCGACGCAGCATGTCTTCTTCTTCTTCTATATTTCTCTATTACTTGTCATCTTATGAGATATCTGCTTTCATGGCAAGAAAGCAGGTGTCTTCCTTCACACAGTCCATGCATCGTTTATTTGGTCTTCCTCTAATCTTGTACCCATCCACATTCATACTCAAAACTTTCCTCACGACATTTTCCTAATTCCTCCGCATCACATGCCCATACCACGACAACCGATTACCACACCACTTTTCAGTCACCAGCGCTACTTTGAGAGGCTTCTTATGTACTTATTTCTTATTTATCCATTCGTGTAACACCACACATTGACCTCAGCGTTCTCATCTCAGCCACAAGCAAATGCCACATGAAATCTTAATCAGTTGCAACAATCTGTCATCCTATTACAGCATACCGCACATAAACATAATTGCGATGAGGTAATCTATTGTCAGGACTAGGATTATCAATAATTTGACAACAATACATTCTTCTTCAGAGGAGCTCGTGGCTAAATAATAACAAGCGCACGGGTCGATCTTTTAGGGTTAAGCCGTGCTTGCCGAAGTAGGTCCGTGGATAGGTGACCGTAAGTACATACCGAGTTTCCTCCGTGCTTCGGAAAGCACGTTAAACCGTTGGTACCAGCTGTCATTTGTAGATCTTTGACAGTCGTTACGAGTAGTCAGAAGCTGAAAGTGACATCCAGTCTTACCAAGGGGTATCGTATTACCCAGTTACTGGGTTGTGGAGGTCAGATAGGCAGTCGCTTCATGTAAAATACTGGTACTCAGCTGCATCCGGTTAGACTGGAAGTCGACCCCAACATAGTTTGGGAAAAGGCTAGGCAGATGACGAATACATTTAAGGGGGTTATTCTGAAATATTGACAAACTTAAAAAACAAAAAAACGCAGTGTTTTTTAATAATTTACTAGGTACCGTAATTTATATTGATTATTTATGTCTTTTGTGACAACATCCTGAATTTTGACGAGGATGCAAAACAACACCTTGTATAACTGCCGAAATGGGGGTGTACCTACACTCCTGCCGAACCCTACGGGGAATACATCATCATCACCATTTCAGCCAAAAGACGTCCACTGCTGGACATAGGCCTCCCCCAAGAAGGGGGGTTTTGCCATAATCCCCACGCTTGGCAGGCGGGTTGGCGATCGCAGTACGGTTGTTAAAAAAGCACGGAGAACGCTGCTGCCCATTCTCTGGCAAGTCCCTTAGTCGCCTCTTACGACACCCACGGGAAGATATGGGATGGTGCTATTCTTTACGTCCGACACCATACAGACACGGGGAATACAGGCGTGATGTTATCTTATGAAAAAATAAGGTTCTTTTTATTCGTTAAACAGATGGGTGAAGGTTGATCTTAAAATTTGACTTTGTAGCTCAAGGCTAAGCTTATAGATCTTCGTATTTTTCCGATTTTATTCCGATATATTGTAACAAATAGAGAAAGGATTTATGTCTCCCTAGACACGTGAAGTCGGTAATATTGGCACATGTCTAGACGTTGTGACATCAGGGATGTTTTATATATGTCAGTACAACCTGTGTCCAATACAACAATAGAGGATTTCCATTCAGAATAATGTTATTTCACGCTTGTATCACCTTGAAGGGGAAATGATGTACTACGTCCTTTTTTCTTCACACATATCATACGAGGGGTAAGGCAGAGGAGTACCTAATAGCAACCTACATTTTACAAGTTATGTTTTAGTCCTATGTAATAGGGGGAGGTAGGAAGGGGGGTTTCTTGAGTTATGTTATAATTCTCTTGTATTCAAGTCCTTTGTCACTTGTGGAGATCCATTAATGACTGTGCCCTGGAGTGCAAATGACGTGCTGTTCCACAAACGATGGGGAACACCTTCCCTTCTACACTACTGAACCGCACCACTAGTAGTGTCGTGGGGAATTATATTTTTTTCCCTTCTACACTACTGGTCCAGTGGTACCGTGGCTAATTGTAAAATCCATATATATATGCGTTCCCTATTACACTACCAAATTTATTTTTGCTACTAGAGACAGGTAAGTAAAAACACACTATTCCTATTTACAAGTATTTCGGTTTATTTAACACTTATCCAACGTCAAAACTTAACACGCATCATCCAGTTAATATCGTGTCCTGCTGTTTGGTCATTACAGGAACTGATGAACGCTACAGATGGCGACAAACTAGTGGCTCAGTTCTGGGCCGACACAATTTAGATTGCCATCGATACGCTAAGAAAAAGATTGTCACTAAGCGGGCACACAACAATGAAAATGCAAATTTCGAAGTTATGTGAAATTAAAAAGAGGAGAGGCCTTTGTCCCCGCAGTGGGAACAATATATGGTTATTTTGGACACACACCACTAGACAGACCAAACAAAAATAAAAATAAATTAAAATTCTTATGAAAAATCCTAAAATAGCGACTCAGAATTTCTAAAATAGGTCTCTTTTCATTCTTATTTCTGAGATTTCCATGGCTTACTTTCCAACAACTATTTTTCACCTTTTTCAGCAATATGTTACTGTTAAATCGTAATTTAATAAAAACTTTTTCTGAGCCGACCTTTTCTCAGGCGATCGATTGAACTCGAGAGATTTGAACTGGCAACTCCTTGATCTTTATTTATGGTTACGAAATTTATTTATGAGTAGAGCTGTTTCTTTTGCGAGAACAGGTTTTTTTTTTTCAAAACGTTTTTTATATAAAAATGGGAAAGTACCAAGCTATGTCTGTCTGTTACCTATTTCCAGCTTGACGGCTGTTTTGTATACAGGTGGTTACTATAACGTCTTAAAGCAATATTTTTTATTCTTATTCCAGCGTGGGAAAGAGATGGAGCTAGATGACCTGTATAGCTGCGTCTCTTTCCCACTCTAGAATAAGAATAAAATAATACTGCTTTAAGACGTCATGTTAGGCCACCAGACCATGACAAAGACAAGGAGATTTATTCGTAGAATGCGGTAAGCACAAAGTGGTTACAATAGCATAGTTCAGGACATATCCGCTGCTAGATAGACCTGGGTTAGTATATCTTTATCCCGTTGTATCTTCACGAGGACAGAGCTGTAGAAGAAACATAGTTGTAAAATGAGCTATAGTAGACTTGATCTGAAGAGATACTCGCTATCTTCTGAAAAATTGATTGAGAATACCTATGTATATTGTTCGCTTCTACAATTTGGTTTATTCCCGTTTGCCCCCACCGGTCTGCACCCAGTGGTGGCAGTTGGATTTTTTTTCCCATATGACTTCACTGGCCTTTTGTTATCGTACAAGATTAGTTTAATGTCTTATTTTTAATTTACTTTTTTCATGTTATACTTTACTTTTTTACATAAAAATCTTGTGCGAGTCCAATAAATACTTTTTCTTTCTTTCTTTTATTTTCTTTAGCTGGTGGTGGATGCATCAAAATCAGTCGTATTTAGTCCCACCTTTGTCACAATGGAGGCAGATGCCACTTGAATTATTGGCATTCTCCGATCTACTTATCGTACTTTACGATTTACTTTACAGAATTTGGCCTCAGGCTTTATAAATCGTTCGCCATTATCAATAAAGTAACTTACTTTGAACTATAGTTGTCGGAAACCGTGTGAATAGGGGGCGCCGAAGGTTTTGTTTTCTCCATGTTGCCGGTCCAATTTGTGTCGTATTTCCCAAAAGCGAAGGTTTAAATTCTTGTGTCGTGTGCAGGTTCTGGTTGCTGAATCACAAATCCATTGCCAAATGTTATCTGTGAAAAGGAAAAAGGTGATTAATTTCGGCTGAATAGTGTTAAGGCTGTGGGGAATTAATGAAGCAGTTAATTGATACTAACTTTTGAAAATTGATGATTTTGTACAGATAATATTAAAAGGAAGTAAGGACTTTAAAGGAGAGCAGCGGTGGCCCAGTGGTGACAGCCCCGACTTACGAGCAGCAAGTCGTAGGTTCGAACCCAGCGTATTACTTTGCGTAATTTATTTCATCACCGCTGCTCTCAAAATGGCGAAGGAAAACATAGTGAGGAAACCGTCATGTCCTAGAACAAAAAATTCGAAGACATGTGACATCTACCAACCCGCACTGGGCCTGCCTGGTGGACTGATGCCCACTCCCTCTCATTGAGACAAGGCTTGTGTCCCAGCAGTGGGAACATTATAGGCTGATAATGATGAAGGACTTTAAAACAGTTACAGCGATTTGAATTCATAACGTAACCTAGCTAGGTGATGATTTTTAATTTCTCAATGAACGCAAGTGTTTCAAGATGTGAATTACTCATTAAACCACCATGTAATGAGTAAATCACCTCTTCTCATTATTTTTACTTATTTAAATTATGTTTACTTGAAATAAATATAATTTTCTCACTTTTCAATTATTATGATTGCTTTATTGTCCATTGCACCTTATTACTATCATTATCTTATACTACAATGGTATTCTCCAAGTTGTAGGTACTTATTATAAAACCACACAGTAACATCTCAACATCATGAAAAAAAGGTTGTAAATAAAAAAGGTTATTAAGTCACCGGAATTTATTCATTAGCTTCGATGTTGCAAAAAATCTGAAATCAAGTTTTTCTAAAATCAAAAATTGACAATACAGAACTGCACGGGTTGATCTTTAAGGTTAAGCAGTGCTTGCCGAAGGTCAGTCTGGGGATGAGTGACCATGCATAAGATATCGAGTTTTCTCTGTGCCTCGAAAAAAAAATACAATATGTTAAAAAAAAACTCTGCCCGAGCCGCCAGGGTGTTATTAGCTATCGAGATTAGATTCTATGTATGTAGTCCTTTTTGGACAGCAAGTAAAAAAAAATACCGCGACATTTTTTTTTTTTTTGTAAAATGAATGCCCTGACATGATAACACAGAACAATACTCCGGTCGCTTCTCAAATAGTGACGTCATAAACATATTAACTATTTTGCTTTTCTACGTGTAAATGGAGTAGTTCTGCGTAGTCATGCAATCACTTGAAATCTTATCAGTCAACGTTTTGACAAACACAAACGAACATATAACAATAGGTTTATCAAAAATAGATATCTACACGATTCCATCATTGTGTTATATTTTTTACCAAGGAATCTATATTATATTAAAAATCTAAACAGTTTGTTTGAATGCGCTTATCTCAGAAACTACTGTTTCGAATTGTTTATCAAGGAAGGCTAGGAGGATTTATATATTTAGATATCTTTAAGAGGAGGATCAATGAAAAATGTTGCAAAAATGGGGAAACCCCCGCTTGGCTCATGTAACGCAGATGAAGTTACGCGGGTCAGCTAGTCGGTAATAAAAAGGCCTAACCGTTCTTCAATTTTCAATAGAATAATCAGCTGCGATACCAAATCCGCAAACGGAATCCGGGTTTTTTTCCGGGAGACAGTGACTTTTATTTGTTCACTCACCGACATCCGAAAGTAAAGTTATTTTCCATTTACTCGTATTAGTGTTTTTCTGTATTTCAGCCTTTTTTGTTGTGGTTTGCTGGTATCTCACACAAATTATTTACGAGTATTTATTTTCCATTCACTTATTACATCACCGCTGCCTTCAAAAACGATGAAGGAAAACATCGTGAGGAAACCGGCATGTCATAGAAGACATGTGACGTCTACCAACCCGCATTGGGCCCGCGTGGTGGATTACAGCCCACTCCCTCTCAAAGGGAGGACGCCTGTGTCCCAGCAGTGGGAACATTATTAGATGATGATGTTATTAGCCGATCAGTCACATATACATAGAAGAAAAATAAGTAATAAAGAAGATAATTCATAAACTACCCAAGTGTTGTGAATAAAATATATGGGACCACCGCGGGAGCTGCCACAACCAGACCAGTATGTCGGAGTTATGAGGTAACAAACTTCTTCCTATTTAGAAGCCGATTAAAAACAACTTTGTTTGGCCACACACCTATAAGTACCTGATCATTTCACACAATTGGTCAAGCAGTTCATAATTGATGATGCTCTCAACTACAATTCCAAATCGTCCATCTAAACTTCTAAACTAATATTATGAAGAGGAAAGGATTTGTTTGTTTGTTTGCATTGAATAGGGTCCGAAACTACTGGTCCGATTTGAAAAATTATTTCAGTGTTAGATAGCCCATTTATCGAGGAAAGCGATAGGCTATATATCATCACGCTACGACCAATAGGAGTGGAGCAGTAATGAAAAATGTTGCGAAAACTGGGAAAATGTGACGCAAACGAAGTTGCGCCGGACAGCTAGTTGATGATAGTTTCGGCATTGTATGTCATTATAGATGACTATGAAGCTTTATACGTCCTCCATGTAATGGCTGTAATAATCAACAGGTTGATCTATATTCAGTATTTATGGTAACAGCTATTGATTTTAATATGCTTGATTTGTTAAAGTTGGGCTAGGTCACGTAATATTGTTCGGGTGATTGTGGAGGTTCCAAATACCTACCTACCGTAGCCATAAACATCTAAAGAATTTTAGCCATAAGAAGTCTGACTGACCGCTCAGCTCGTCCAAAGACCTAGTACATCCATGTAATCGAAAGGTTAAAATAACGTAGTGAAATTGTGAGCATTTAGGAAAAAGACGAAGGAAGAAATATTCAAAAATCTGTCTCTAAAAGGGTTTCATAAAGGAAAAAAGTTTATCGTTGTGTGTTTATCATTTTTGACGGTTGAAATCCCAGGAAACACGGCTGGTTTTGCAATAAAATTACTCTGAAGTTTTCAAACAAGTACTTAAAGACCAACTTTGGTATACCTTTGGTAACTAAAGACCCCTCTGCTGAAGTTTGGTTTTCAATTCACGTTTTGGTAATAAGAGATGAATGAATTTCCTACAGTATTGAGTTACTTAAGTGGCATTAGAGGTATTCTTACAGCCGGTCACAGACGATAGATTATGCATGACAGTTTTGCCTCTACATGCAACCTGCAGTTAATATCAAAATAGATTTTTTGCCGTTTCGGAAAATTGCCTGCGCCGTACAACTGCACAGGCATAGTCAAGCGTGTGTGCTAAGTCGCATGCACTGCTCACGCAAAACTCACAGTTTTTTTCGATTTTCTAAACTAACATTATAAAGAGGAAAGATTGGATTGTTTGTTTGTTTGTTTGCATTGAATAGGGTCCGAAACTACTGGTCCGATTTGAAAAATTATTTCAGTGTTAGATAGCCCATTTATCGAGGAAGGCTATAGGCTATATATCATCACGCTACGACCAATAGGAGTGGAGCAGCAATGAAAAATGTTGCGAAAACTGGGAAAATGTGACGCAAACGAAGTTGCGCCGGACAGCTAGTGTATAATAAATCTTAATGGGTCAACCGACAGGCTTGCAGTTACGTATGTGTCCTCTATGGAGGGTGGTATACCATGAAGGTTTTGCATGCACATTTAAAATTGTCATGCATAACCTAGCTTCTATGACCAGCTTAAGGAGGTTAAACCAATTTCCGTTAACAGAGAATGGGCATGTAAGGGTTAGTCTTAAATTATTATGTGAAAGGTATTCAATAGCCTTCAGTATCTTTCGGGCTAGAGTCAATGCTTATAATGATATAGTGCTGATCATTACGATTTTAATTTTTGATTACTACGCGACTACGGCGAAGCAAAAAGGAGGGTTCTGATTTTGACCGGTATGTAGGTTTGTATGTTCATCTGTTCCATCATAACTTCTGAACTAATTATCATAATTTGACAAAGGAGGTATGGAGGCAGCGTCTTTAGCGGCCGCTGGTTATAGTCTACGTGTAGTCACATTAAATTGGATGTGGCGGGTTTTAATTTGGTCTTTGGTCACTAGACCACTAGAGTTTTAGTTTGGCCTACTAAGGCTCTTATACTTCAATACAAATAATATAGGTTTTGACCGCGTATGATGGCCGTTCTTAACCCGTTATCAACGTGTATGGTACGCTGTTGATACGTTCTCGTAGGCATTGTAATCCGTGTCACGTTTCTTTCCGTGCCTCATATGTTCATAACACGTTCATAGTACGGTACGGTGGTAGTGTGCAGACTTCTTAACTCGTAAATGTTTTTTACCTAAATGACTCCTACTAATATTATAAATGTGAAAGTTTGTGAGTATGGATGTTTGTTAGTCTTTCGCGCAAAAACCACTGAACGGATTTGGCTGAAAGGAGATGTTCCAGAAATGTATGGAGCCTGGGCTAGCACTATGTACACTATATGTAAATATTGCTAAATAATACAGTAACCGTTTTTTATTATCAATTTTCTTTATTTTCACTTCTATTTAATGTACATTCATATTAACTTGGTCAAAAAGAGCAATACAACATAAAAATTAAACATGGTGGATCAGTTCAGCACGTGATGACCAGGCGAAAAATGACATTTTGACAATGACTTTTGATTGACGTGTATTACGATACACGTCAATCAAATGTAATTGTCATAACTGCTTTAGTAAACAAAACAACTGGAATTTCGAAAATCTCGAGTTTTGGTTTGTTTTGTTTGGTTTGGTTGAATAAAACAACAAGTTCAATCCAAACTCAATGTAAAGAAAGATTCAAAGACGGCACTTCTTAAAACTGTCAAAGTCGTCAACGTCAAACAACTGTCATGGCTGCCCTAAAAATAGGGTTATCGTAGTAAAAAACTTTTCAAATGATAATTATTGTACGACTATACCCTTCTTCAAATTATTTTTTTAATATCTTTATGATATTCCTCTATTTTTTTCCTATTAATCTTTGTAGTGTACATAGTGGTAGCCCAAAATCAAACATCTCCTTTGGCACACGGGTAGTTTATACGAAACTCCTCGCGTGCGAAGCCGCGCGCATTGGCCAGTGTTAAATAAGAGCAAAATAAACACTTATCTACTGAACAAATGGTCGAGGTGGTTGACCTTATCAGCAGGTTAAATATACCATGGTCAGTTTCGCTGAACCATTTCGCTCACTAACCAATTATTTTGTCGCAGTTACATGCGACATTGACACACAAACAGCCAATCGACAGTTTTAGTTTGTAATTTAACTAAACCTTGAAACTTTCAACTAGTTATTAAAATTCTTTGTTACTGTTATTATCTGCGGTATGTTGTTAATAAAGACGTATGCTGTGTCTTTAGCACAGTAGGTTTTAGTTTAGTGTCGTTATGAATGAAACTATATATTACTAGCTGCTGCCCGCGACTTCGTTCGCGGGGTTTTTATGGATATGAAAAATAGATGTTGGCCGATTCTCAGACCTACCCGATATGCACACAAAATTTCATCAAAATCGGTCAAGCCGTTTCGGAGGAGTATGGCAACGAAAACTGTGACACGAGAATTTTATATATTAGATTTTGATTTTTTAACGAATTTTAACAGTAAAACTAAGAAGAAAAAAATGTTAGTATAAAATTATTAAGTAATTTTTTTTTGAAAAAGTGTATTCGATTTTTTTAATCTATGATGTTGTCGAGAGTTCTTTGTATTTAAAACTATTCGAAATTTGAATAAACTTTAAAATTAGTTGATGTACAATTTTAAAATGAAAGTTTACAACAGTTGCAAATGATTAAAAATAATTTAAATATCTGAAAATGACAGTTTTTCATTCAAATTTTTAAATAAACTTAAGTATAATACAATAATTTAATATTGCGTACTAGTAGTTATATCACGGGCCATAGGTCATATTACTCGTAGATATGATGTAAATCATAAATTAAAGAAAAAGTTTAATATATGCGATGTTTACAATAATGAGAATGCTAAGGGCGATGTGTGGTGTTACGCGAATGGATAAAATAAGAAATGAGTACATTAGAGGAAGTCTGAAAGTGGCGCCGGTGACTGTAAAGATGTGTACTAATCGTTTGTCGTGGTATGGGCATGTGGTGCGGAGGAATGAGGAAAATGTCGTGAGGAAAGTTTTGAGTATGAATGTAGATGGGTATAAGGCTAGAGAGGAAGACCAAAGAAACGGTGGATGGACTATGTGAAGTATGATATGCTAAGAATGGCGGTATCTGATAAGATGACTTAATGGTCATTAATATAGATAAGTATGGAAGAAGAAGACATAATGCGCCGACCCCAAATAAATTGGGATAAGGACAAGAGAATAATGAAATACGGTGTATACAATGTGTTAAAAAAAACCCATCACATTACCAAACCATTCCACCATTACCATTATAGGTATACCAAATAAAATAAGAAACATAAAATATTCATGAAATTGAACATATTATTGAATTTTAAAAACTCGATTTTTGAAAAAAAAGGTTTCGAAAGTTCCAACTGAATTTTGTAATAGATACCAAGCCTGTATCTGTATCATTTAATTGTGCTTCTGTGTGTATGCTGTCTTTTGTGTGCACTAAATAAATGATTTATCTATCTATCTATCTCATAATATAATATTTAAGATTAAATAAGGTGCTTACATGTAGGATCTTTGTAGAAATGTAGAGTAATGAAGGTTTCATTATGAAATACTAGTCTCATCGTGACCTAATTTAATTATTAATAGGTAGCAGTAGAAATTATTCAGAAATAACGAATAATTTAAGGCAAGCCTTTTCCTAAAACCCCGGAACGTAAATTAAGGATTAATTATGAACGAAATGAATGAAAACGACAGTCTTTCAATTGATTCATCAGTCATTTTAATGGGCTAATTCATTTCATTGAATACATATATTATAAAGATGTTGGGTTTAGTAATTCTGTTAGTTTAGTTTTGGAATTAATATTAATTCTAACTATCCTAACGAATGTTCTTATTCTAACTTTTCTAATTTAACTAATATTTTAAATGCGAAAGTAAGTTTGTTTCCTTTTCACCACTATATCACTGAACCGATCATCCCCAAATTTTGCATATACGTTGCCAGGTGTGCAGAAACGGACATAAAGTACCTTTCATCCCGAAAAAAAAGTATTGTTCTCAAAGAAAATAACAATAACTCATTTATAAGATAACAGATGGCGCCACGTATGAGCCGAGGCGGTCTAATTGTAAATTTACGCGAGCTAAGTCGCGGGTAACAACTAGTAGCTCGATAAATTTAGCCAGCTGGCCTGCCATGACGTCTTAAAACATTATTACTTCATTCTTATTCCAGAGTGGGAAAAGACAGAGTTATACAGGTCGTCTAACTCCATCTCTTTCCCACTCTGAAATAAGTGTTAAATAATAATGTGTTAAGACGTCATAGTAACCCCCCCAGGCCACAACTTTTCATATAAGGTGGAAAGGATTACGACGCACAAACGGTTACAACATATTCAGTATGAACAATTTCTATGTGGTACCATCATCATCAGTCTATAATGTTCCCACTGCTGGGACACAGGCCTCCTCTCTATCAGAGGGAGTGGACTGTAATCCATCACGCGGGCCCAGTGCGGGTTGGTAGACGTCACATGTCTTCGAATTTTTAGTTCTAGGACATACCGGTTTCCTCACGATGTTTTCTTCACCGTTTTTGAGGCAGCGGTGATGAAATAAATTACACAAAGTAATGCGCCTGCCTGGGTTCGAACCCACGGCTTACTGCTCGTAAGTCGGGGCTGCCACCACTGGGCCACCGCTGCTCCCCATCCTATGTGGTTCAGTGTTTCAGAATTATATACTGAATACATAGTAACCGTTTGTGCGTTAGTGTCCCCTCTATACTTCTGTGGAGAGAATATAGTCAGTTTTTTTCAACTTGGAACAACTACTAAATTAGCTTGAAAAACATACTATATTGTGATCTACCAGGCCCCTCAGAAAGTATTGCGAAAAAAAGTTTTTATATATGGGAGACTGGCCAGTTATTATGTTTTTCGAAAATATGATTATTTATAAGTAAAAATAAGTAAGTTCCAATTTCAAAATTTCCCTCCACATTTTTTGCGAGTTAATTCAAAGTATTGTGTCTCACTGAAATATGGATCTGCGCCGGGAACATTTTAGAGCTATGATTTTATACGATTTCAAGTGTCGCCTGAAACCGGATGAATCGTACGATAGACTTCAAATGGCATTCATGGATGAAGGCCCTTCCAAGGCAACCGTGTATCGTTGGTATAACGAATTCAAGCGCGGTCGACCAACTTTGGGGGATGACGAAAGAAGCGGTCGCCCTTTGACGGCTGTTACCGAAGAAAACGTGCTAGCAGTGAAAAATTTAATCCAAGACAATAGGCGAATTACATATCAGGAGATTCAACACATATTGAAGATTGGATCGGGAAGCGTTCACGAGATTCTACACAGCCATCTTCGCGTGAGGAGGATAGTATCACGCTGGGTGCCGCACAACCTCACCGATGCTCAGAAGCAGGCCCGGGTGGAATGGTGCCGTGATATGCTTAACAAATTTGAAGCAGGCTCGTCTCGGCGTGTTTACGACATCGTTACAGGTGATGAGTCCTGGATTTATCAATACGACCCAGAAACCAAGCGCCAGTCGACTGTTTGGGTGTTTCAAAATGAGCCAACGCCTACCAAAGTGAAGCGATCTAGAAGCGGGGGTAAGATTTTGATCGCTAGCTTTTTTAATTTGACTGGCCACTTGGTATCAATTCCCTTACGGGATCAAAGAAGCATTAATGCCGAATGGTATACTTCCAAATGTTTGCCAGAAGTTTTCTCTGTTATAAGCAACAAGCGACCAAACACAGGGCTCCGCGGGCTACTGCTCCACCACGACAATGCACCTGCGCACACCGCACTCAAAACGAGGGACTTCCTGGACAGCACGCCAGTCAAACTCCTGGGTCACCCTCCTTACAGCCCTGATCTAGCACCGTGTGACTTCTTTTTATTCCCAAAAATAAAAAATCAGCTCAAAGGGATACAATTTTCGTCGCCGGAAGATGCGCTGGCTGGGTTCGAGCAGGCTGTAAACGAGGTGTCTGCGGCGGACTGGAAAAAGTGTTTTGAAAACTGGTTTAGGCGCATGAATCTTTGTATAGAGGCTGGTGGAAAGTACTTTGAAAAGATTTAATAAAAATATATGTACGTATAGAACAATTTTTTTTAGTTTCGCAAAACTTTCTGAGTGTCCCACGTATGTCTGCGTTTTACAGATAGCATTCGGACAATGACAGATTGTGATTCAGGCGATGTGTTATTTTTTTACCAGGATGTAAAGTACTAACATTTTTCCTTTTATTTGTTTTAAACTTAGTTTGGTGAAGGTAATGTGGAGAACATTACTTTCACCAAACTAATCAAAAGAAATCATAATTTATTTGTTAACATTACCTATGTTGACAAATAAATTATGATTTGATTTAATTAAAAGTACAGATCTTATGTTTGATGAAAAGGACGCTTTGTTATGCCAGGAGGCGTACAAACATGGTGTGCAAATCTAGCTGAGGAGTTTCATATTAATCATGATTATTTATGGTATTACATTAGAAATTAATTGAACAATAACATATTTTTTAATGCTCCAATTATGTCAGACCTAAATGAGGAATTATCAATATATTTCAGTTACTTTAAAATAAGATTTAAGAACAACGTTTAACGTTTTCTATAAATAAAAATACCGTGAAACCGATAGTAATTAAATAAGTAATACGTGTACACACGTACAGTATAGCTAAAACACGTGTATGACTCACATCTAATCGCAATGAATGTCAAGTGAGCATAAAAATGGAAGATTATTCTGTTATGAACAAACACACAGTAAATTGTCAAGTGTTTTAAATTAGCCAATAAATAAATATTTAGTCAAAAGAACAATCAAATTACAAATTGTAATAACAATAAAAATTACATGACGGAATCAATACACAATTTAAAAACTTGCAATGAGAAGCTGAGTAGTCGGGCAATAATTGAAAAAAAGTCGAATTCTACCTAATGTTCCAAATTCTCACAATCATTTTACAATATTCTAGGCAGCCATTTCAGCCATGACCTTGCAGCTTGCAGCCTTCCAAATACATACTTTTATCAATCACATCACGGCATTAGCTATTCTCATTTGACTCGTGTCGATACGAGAAAAAAAGACTAACTGTATTTTCTTAAAATAAATTATGAAAATTTTACCGCAAGAAAGCAATCCGAATGCCGCAAATTAAAATGTCACTAGCAACCACTGTTCACGTTCATCGAGATAGCAAAAAAGAAAGACAAAACTGCCGAGTATGAATGATTCTCACCTTCAATTGTTTTAGCACTATTTACACTCTTTTATCTCAAAAGATGTGCTTATCACAACGTGTACACTACTTCATAGCTACGAAACAAGTACTTTATTCGACAAGCTATCATCGTTCTATGAAAACCGCGTCGGGAAAATAATATACAGCATGTATTATTAGAGGACACGTCCAAAGCTTGCTGTATTTACATATCGTCGCACTTAAAAAAAAGTGTTTTAAATACCTGGATTAAAAGTACCCTTTATTTTAATTAAATGCAAATTTTCATTAAAATCCGTTCAGTTGTTTTTACGTTAACGAGATACAAACATCGCCACAATCTTTCACGTGAACAACATCAATGTTATTAAATATTAGGTGCACAATCCTCACTGGATTGCGTACCTTGAATACTTTTTCGGGTTCCCCGGTAAAATGTCCACGCTACTATGGTAGCCCAAAACAAAATACAGTCAAATGTCCACGCTACCATAGTAGCCCAAAACCAAATACAGTCAAATGTCCACGCTACCATAGTAGCCCAAAACATTAGTTCCGAAAAAACTCACTTACAAATGTTCCACGTCGCACTGTATCTATGGTTTTGCCCTCTATATTTTCTGTATTAAATTCCGCGTCTGTGGCAAAAACAACGAGAATCTCAGCCGTACAAAATTAAATGTCAAAAAAGTTTTAAACGTCAGGTGTCAAATTTCACCGTATTGAGTTGTTGTGATATAATTTCCCTGGTTTTAAAACGTGAGTATTATTTTATTTTAACCCAATATATATAGTGTTATATATCAAAATAAACCTCGTTAATCAAGCTTTACGAATATCTAAAAACATCGTAGGTTAAAAGTCTGTTGAAACGACAATATCGAAATGTAAAAGTGGCGTCATGTCGAGCGTGGTATTTTGTTAATGTTTTTTTAGAAATTATTGAAAAAATAGTTAATAAAGTGCTGGTGTTATGAAAATTGGTTCAATTAAGTAATTATTAGTGTCTCCGCAATATAAAACAGTGAAAAAAAACGAAATCTTAGTGATTTTTTTACGAAAACACGACAAAATCAATAGGTATAGAATTTATCAGAGCAGGGGTTGTTTGGTTTGGTTAATTTGGCTACTAATAAAGTGCTAAAGTAAGGACAAATGGGTATTAAAACAAAGCTTATATAGTCTAGTTTAATTATACATAGGTTTTATTGATACTAATTACAATTCTAATTGGAAAAACTTTAATTCTTGTTGGAGAAACTGAAATTCAACGCAAATTCTCAAGTTTTCATTTTTTTTGAAATACTTATATCTAGTTGTCGTAATTAGTTTTAACGTAATTAGATTCTGTATATTTTCAGCTATACACACGTATTTTTTGTTTTCGTGTAGCTGCAGTAGTTTACGAGAAAATAAGCTTTAAATGGGAAGTGGCGCGGGGGTCTTGCGCGGCAAAAACTTCCGAGTGCGCGCGGGCATGTTTGTGGGGTAGCATGTTGACCTTGAACATTTGGTTTAGATCTGATCTAATTTTATGAACAACAAGCGGGTATCCAAAGGGTCAAACGGGACCCTATTACTAAGACTTCGCTGTCCATCCGTCCGTCTGTCACCAGGCTGTATCTCATGAATGGTGATAGTTAGCCAGTTGAAATTTCTACAGATAATTTATCATTTTTTGGCGCTATAACAACTAATACTAAAAACAGAATAAAATTAATTTATAAGGAGCCCTGCTTAAATTTTTTTTCCCGTTTTTATAAATAATGGTACGGAACCCATCGTGCGCGAGTCTGACTCGCACTTTGCCGGTTTGTATTTTTTCGTGAACGGGCGCTGTCAGTTGTGACTGGTCATCTTTTAGTTGCCACGGTTAATTTTGATTATTTTTGGATTTACTGATTTAATCTTTTTACTCTGGACGCTCTTAACTTGCCCGTATTTCTACATCGTTCTCGCATATTTGTAATTCTTAACATGAATGATGTAACCAAGATTTTGTAACATATTTTGATTAAAAAGAGTGTCCATGGAGTTTCTTGCCCATTCTTCTCCATAGATATCTACGCTTTGGAATGGGCAACTACAGTACTTTCATAAGTTATTATGCCTTGTGACTGGGACTGTAGCTTCGCGTTTTTTTGTTTTTTGACTTTTAAAAGTGCCTGTAATGGTCTATTTGGAATAAACGCTTTGAGTTTGAGTTTGAGTTGTATAACATAACATCTGTATACCTTATACTTACAACAAAAAGTACTACAGCGCCATCTACGACACGATGGAAGAACAACATCAATTTCCTACAAGTCGCAAGCAAAGTTTACATCGACTTAAGACTTTTTAGAGAAACCTGATAATAACTGTCGGGCAATTGCCTACCAGACTCACCTGTCTGGGTGGAGGACCCTCCCTTTTCATGGAGTATCAAGGAACTTTACATCCTGTTCTTCATACCCCTAAACACTTTCAAAACTTTTCAGAATTAAAAAAAATGCCTTTATCAAGAGAATTTGAAAATGAGATTTAAAAGTTATAAAATTAAAAAAAAAAGCATAAAAATTTAAACAACTACATAAACATTAATTTTGTGTACTGGCTGTACCACAAACCTTACCTATTTTGGAATCCTTTCCAAATGTTTAACAAATCTAGAGATTATTCCACTCTTTAAACTTTTTCACATTCTTTATACTCCACTGTTTAAACGTTCATTAACTTTTAAACGAAACTCGATTTGGCGACATAACAACACAATCCTGACTTAAAACCTTAGAAAATAAAATTATTCCATTAATTTTATGCGTGATGAAAATCCATCACATGTTCTTCAGCCAAACGTCACTTAACAATAACTTACTAGTAGACAATGACATTTGTTATTTAAGTTAGAAGAAAATTATGTTGTCTGTATTTTTTCCCGACGCGAACAATAGTGATTGAAATTATTTTAGGTATTTTATAAAACAGTTTTTATGAAAATCTTAGGCAATTGGAATTGTGCTAGATGAGTGACGTATAACTTGTTTGACATGTATTTAAGCTGCGCCGATGGTTGTGGTTGTGGATCACGAGGTTTGAATCCCGGATCGAGTACAAATACTGATGAGTTGCATTTCCGACCTCAAAAAACCCAAGGTATTCATTGAACGATGACATGGAATAATTAAAGGCAAAGTTAAGTGAGTCACGACATATACTGATAATGATGAAGGTTTAGTCAATGGCGTCATTAGCAGGGCACAATTGAACAGGATGTACTTTTCGAAAACATTTTTTGTCCATTAAAATGTTAACTTATTTCATAAAGTAGGTACAAATACCTCATTTTTAAGTCGCTGTTTTTTATTAAGGGATGGACTAATTGAGGAGCTCGTGGCTAAATAATAACAACCGCACGGTTCGATTTTTAAGGTTAAGCCGTGCTTGCCGAGGTTGGTCCGTGGACGGGTGACCATAATTACATACCGAGTTTCCTCCTTGCCTCGGATAGCACGTTAAGCCGTTGGTCCCAGCTGTCATTTGTAGATCTTTGACGGTCGTTACGAGTAGTCAGAAGCCAAAAGTTTGACATCCAGTCATACTAAGGGATATCGTATTTAAAGTAGAAGACGGGACAATAGCAAGACGATGAGATTATGGTTATGATGTTTTTATTTATAAAAACAATACTTTGACCCTATTGAGTGTATGTTATCTTTCTCTTACCCTTATCCCAATTTATTTGGGGTGGGCGCAGCATGCCTTCTTCTTCCATACTTCTCTATAACTTGTCATCTCATGAGATACCTCCTTTCTTGCCATATCATCCTTCACACAGTCCATCCATCGTTTCTTTGGTCTTCCTCTACCCTTATACCCATCCACATTCATACTCAAAACTTTCCTCACGACATTTTCCTCATTCCTCCGCATCACATGCCCATACCACGACAACCGATTACAGTGTATGTAAACAAAATAATTTATGTAAATGGCTCAGAGAAATGGGTAATGAGAATGTCTGAGAAATCCCTTAGGATTTCTAGGAATCCCAATTACCTAACTGGGATTCTGAACTGAAGTTTTCTTAAAGAATATCTAGGGAAATCATTTTTGATCTGATTTCTGTGGTTTATGTCTTGGTTTTAGTATTCCTTTTATTTCTTTGAGGTCTTAGTTGAGCTTGAGAGCTGATTTATTATGTAGATAGACATCGAAGACTTTTTATATTATTGCAATTTTTTTTTAAATCGTGCTCCGACTTTTTGTCAGTCCACTTTTATACTATTTTGATCTGGTTACGCCTCCATTCGGAGTCCTGCTTAGTTTTTATCCGCAAATACATAAATAGATATTCTCCAGAAACGTCTGTCTAGCCTTTTCACAAATAGGTCGGCTTTCAGTCTCACCCAATGCTGCTGAATACAGACATTTTGCATGGAGCGTCTGCCTATCTGACCTCTATAACTGAGGTGGATATTGCAGGATGGGATGGTTGGTTTACTCAGTCCGGGGCAGTGGTCCAACTGCTCTGTCCAACTAGTTAGATCATGGGTCTTTACTAACGGCAGTTGTCCAACTTTAAAAATAGTTGGACCACAGCACCTTTTGAGAGTTCCGTGGTCCAATTCGTTTAAAAAATAACTTGACCACTTTAAAAACCTCAACTGCATCTTTATGTGTCTATGGTACCTACTGGGTTACGGTTATATCGAACCTCTTTGCAGTAAAATAACTAAATTAAAGTCGAGTGACTAATTTTATAACTTTCTTTTTTTACAATGTTTTACAACAGTCAACGAAATTAATCTAAATCATGACCTACAGTAATATCACCTGAAATCAGTTTTAGCTGAATTTCTCGTAGATAATCATCATTCTCAATTTGGACCTTACGTCTGCAGGTACAGTTCAAAATAGACCATTGGAAATGTATGCCGAAACATGGAAGTTTGAATTGTTTCGTCAAACAACAACTTCTGCCTAAATAATCTAGCTGCGGTATATACGTGGGACACTCAGAAAGTTTTGCGAAACTAAAAAAAATTGTTCTATACGTACATATATTTTTATTAAATCTTTTCAAAGTACTTTCCACCAGCCTCTATACAAAGATTCATGCGCCTAAACCAGTTTTCAAAACACTTTTTCCAGTCCGCCGCAGACACCTCGTTTACAGCCTGCTCGAACCCAGCCAGCGCATCTTCCGGCGACGAAAATTGTATCCCTTTGAGCTGATTTTTTATTTTTGGGAATAAAAAGAAGTCACACGGTGCTAGATCAGGGCTGTAAGGAGGGTGACCCAGGAGTTTGACTGGCGTGCTGTCCAGGAAGTCCCTCGTTTTGAGTGCGGTGTGCGCAGGTGCATTGTCGTGGTGGAGCAGTAGCCCGCGGAGCCCTGTGTTTGGTCGCTTGTTGCTTATAACAGAGAAAACTTCTGGCAAACATTTGGAAGTATACCATTCGGCATTAATGCTTCTTTGATCCCGTAAGGGAATTGATACCAAGTGGCCAGTCAAATTAAAAAAGCTAGCGATCAAAATCTTACCCCCGCTTCTAGATCGCTTCACTTTGGTAGGCGTTGGCTCATTTTGAAACACCCAAACAGTCGACTGGCGCTTGGTTTCTGGGTCGTATTGATAAATCCAGGACTCATCACCTGTAACGATGTCGTAAACACGCCGAGACGAGCCTGCTTCAAATTTGTTAAGCATATCACGGCACCATTCCACCCGGGCCTGCTTCTGAGCATCGGTGAGGTTGTGCGGCACCCAGCGTGATACTATCCTCCTCACGCGAAGATGGCTGTGTAGAATCTCGTGAACGCTTCCCGATCCAATCTTCAATATGTGTTGAATCTCCTGATATGTAATTCGCCTATTGTCTTGGATTAAATTTTTCACTGCTAGCACGTTTTCTTCGGTAACAGCCGTCAAAGGGCGACCGCTTCTTTCGTCATCCCCCAAAGTTGGTCGACCGCGCTTGAATTCGTTATACCAACGATACACGGTTGCCTTGGAAGGGCCTTCATCCATGAATGCCATTTGAAGTCTATCGTACGATTCATCCGGTTTCAGGCGACACTTGAAATCGTATAAAATCATAGCTCTAAAATGTTCCCGGCGCAGATCCATATTTCAGTGAGACACAATACTTTGAATTAACTCGCAAAAAATGTGGAGGGAAATTTTGAAATTGGAACTTACTTATTTTTACTTATAAATAATCATATTTTCGAAAAACATAATAACTGGCCAGTCTCCCATATATAAAAACTTTTTTTCGCAATACTTTCTGAGGGGCCTGGTACAGTGTGTTCATAGTCTCCAAGTAAATATTGCTCTGCATACCTATTGTATGGGTGCAATCTGATTTCACCTTTAGTGCACTTGTCACGAAAAAGATAATCGTTTTTATGAATCACGAGAAAATTATTGATAATGAGTACTTCTTGGTATTCTAAGCGCATGATCGAGTGGTTTTATGGCTTCACGAATTACATAGTACCTATTTGAGTGTTTATTTTGCCCACTAGGTTATCTAAAAAAAAAGGAAATCGGTTTGCATATTCTTTTATTGTTACTCCAATTCACGATTTCTTAATTACGTTGTAAGTTAATGATTCTCAGTATATCATCATTATTTCTGATGAATCCGTATTGCAATGAGTTGAAATTGCATTTTTTGCATTTGATTGATTTCGTGACTAGTTTTAATTTTGTTTTAAGTAAGCTGGCGACTACATAAGGGGGTTGAAATATGCTGTAATTAAAGTTTAATATTGATTCATGTATGACTCTGCTCATTTTTTTTCGTTGGGAAATTATCAAATGACCCCCCCCCCCGCTCTGGGCAAAGCGGAAGGGAGTGTCAGACTAGTACTGAATAAAATCCATCCATGTTCCTTCTTAGCCCTTTGTTTCTGCCGAACAGTTCCGCAGCCCCACAACTCACTCTCTCTCTATGACTCTGCCCTGGAGTGTAAATATGGTGTTGCGCTAGAAACGTTGGGGCACTCGTTATCGTGTCCTGCCTGTCCAGTTGTTTGCACTTCACAGGAGCTGATGGACGCTACTGAGAGTGCCAAACTCGTCGCCAAATTTTGGGCTGACTCAATTTGAATTTTCATCGACACCCTAAGAAGAAGTTGAATATTTAAAAGCTTTTTGATTTTGTACTTTAAAAATGTGTCTATGTGCCTATCGCTCAGACTGATAAGTGGGGCGTAACATATCCTATTCCGAAGCCATTTATTTTGACAATTAATCGATTTTTATGACATTTAAGTGTTAATTTTACAGAAAAAGATCCTCTTCGCTCTCGCGCGGCCGGGCGGCTCCGATTGCGTCCTCACTCGCTCCGCGATCCGCATGCACCGACAACCACCATACAAAAAAAAAACATTGGACAGCGCGGAATTGGAGGTATACCACCCTTGTAGAGCACCCGGTCGGCTTCGAGCGTATCCGTCCGGCTCAGACAGCATCCGCACAAAAACATTGCTCTTCCAGCCGGTCTGTGTGAACAGACCCTAAGATCTACAATGATATTATTATAATTATTTTTAAAACAGCCTGTAACTAAATAGTACCTACTCACGTATCTATGTTAAACAACATTGTCTTGAAATCGTTCGAGATTAGCATTGAAGAGTCTTTACGTGAGAGAGATAATGCCCTGCACCATGCCTCACTTCAAATTCACGTGTATTAAGTAGCTGGAATTAATTACTATGTTCAGGTTTATTGTTGGTACGAACTAAAGGTGCGGTTGACGAGCCTCGTGGCTAAGACAATCAAAAAGGCTGAAGACTTGATGGCTGAAATCCTACTCTCATCAAACAGGACCAACAAAGAAGATGGGCTAGCTTCGTCTGCGTCAAATTGTCCCTGTTTTTGAAACATTTTTCCAATGTAAAAAGCGGAGCATCAATATGCTCCGCTCATTTTGGTCGTAGCGTGAGTTTTATAGCCTGCCTCAATAAAAGGGGTATCCAATACTAAAATAATTTTTCCCTTTTTCGCAATATTTTTCATTGCTGCTCCGCTCCTATACAGCGCCATCTATTGAATACCTACTCAATCCAGTCAACAGATACCGCCATCTGTTAGAATTGCTTGGAGGTAACAGATAATTATGACTTAATTTGTGATAAAATAATATTGGGACTATAAATTGAGATGTAAGCAATCCTTTCTTTCAAGTTGGATCAAACAGCACACTGCGTGCAAATTTGATTAAAATCGGTTAAGTAGTTTTGGAGTCCATCTCGGACATACAACGTGACGCGTAATTTATGTGAGTGCACCGTGCACTGTATATAAATATCATCTTAAACACGCGAACTGGATTAAGCCAATCTCTTGGGATCATAGAGATGATGATCCTGATGAGATTGGTCTGTAATCTCACGCTCGTATCATCATAATCACATTATTATCAGCTGCGGTGAGCATGATTGATAAGGTGGTGTTATTATGATTTGGTGATAACTACCACAAATATTATTATGAAACAGTTATTATATCCGTAGGGGGCCTACAAGTTGGTCAGAATGGTTCATTTGTAAGAACCGCGATGTACGAGTTACAGGTTTTGGCTCGGGGCCATAACCATAGCCAGGCTGTCAGTTTGCTGACGACACGGTTGGCGCAGTGGTTGAGCGATCGACTGCTGCGCTGCGTGTCAAGGGCGTGATCCCCGCACGGAACAATTATTTGTACAGATATTTGTTCCGAGTCTGGCTGTTTGTGTATGTGAGTTTAAATGTTTGTAAACGCACCGATACAAGAGAAATTCAGTATGGGGCAACGTTTAAAAAAAGCAGTTTACTTTCATCATCAATGCTTTCATAACGATGAAAAGCCAACCCGCATTCGGCCTGCGTGGTGGACTAAGCCTCTCCCTATCACCTCCTACTCAGAGAATAGGCCTGTACCCCGTCAGTCGGAAATCATGGGGTGATTATGCTAATTCATCGACTGCCATTGACTGCCTCGTTCGTCTAGCGGTCGTAAGCATGCTGAGTATGGGGTCCTGGGTATGATTCCATGGGCAAAGTGGTATTGTGTTTTTCCATTAGGAATTTCTCAGTAGCAGCCACGGAGTCTGGATTTGAGCCCGGGTGATGGCTATAGGCTTGCCTCCTATTACATGGGACTTAAACATAACTGGTGAAATGTGGGTATATTACTAAGTACATTTCTGCATAACCGTTTGGGAATTACAGACGTGATGATTGTGATATTACGAGTATGCAATGTTTGTGCTTTTCATGTTTCACAAAGCAATTTGAAGTAAGGTATAGAGGCATTATCTTTGTTACGTTATAAACCTAGATATTAGAGTTATTTACGTAAAGAAGGTGTCTTAGGAAGGGTTTTTCTGGAAATTCACCCTCTTCAGGGGTTTGAAAGAAAAAGGAGTAAATGATAGATTTCCTGATTGATTGAGTTCTGTATGGTGTCGGACGTAATTTTTTTTTTTTTTTGTAAATGGCATCTCGCAGTTCAGCCTCTGAGGCTGGCTACTGCTTAACCGGACAAACCTGTGGATGCCTCGAATTTAAGGCCTCCAGCCAGGCAAAAAGCTTATAAACTAAGCGACAGCGCTAAGGGCACCCCCTGTGGGGTACGAGCCTCGGCTTAGGGCGTCGCTGAGAGAGGGCAGCAAAGGGACAGGCTGGATCTGATTACCATTATGTAGGGGCTGATTTATAACTACTGGCTCAGCATCGCGGGCTGGCTCGAGCAAGGGTCGGGGCGGAGGGGGGGGGTATTGAACTTGGACGTCGCGACGGGCCTCGGCGGCGAGGCCGGAAAGACGGCGGTCTGTGTCTCTGTTTGCGTTTTAGCGTACTGGTTTCCCTACTGCTCTCTTGAAGGAGGGTAATAGGGTCATCGGGAGTGACTAGGGTATGCCGAGGACGGCGAATCCTACTGATACGCGATGGTACGTATCGGGCAGCTTGTCGGACGTAAAGAATAGGACCATCCTATATCTTCCCGTGTGTGTCGTAAGAGGCGACTGAGGGAACTGCCAGAGAATGGGCAGCAGCGTTCTCTGTGCTTTTGTAACAACCGTACTGCGATCGCCAACCCGCCTGCCAAGCGTGGCGATTATGGCATACCCCCCTTTTGTACCCTTGGAGGAAGGCCTATGTCCAGCAGTGGATGTCTTTCGGCTGAAATGCTGATAGATTGACGATTGACAGAAGAGAATGGAAAAAAAGTGTGTTGTGCCAACCCCAAGTAACATGGGACAAGGGCAGGAGTACGGTGATCCTCTTCAGGGGTTGAATAGGGGATGGCAATTCGTATCGCACTTCACCGATGGAAAATCTCATCTTGCTACACGCTACGCTACGTATCACTATAAACTACAAAAAAGCAAAACACAAAATCAATCGTCATAATCATCATTTCAGCCCAAAAGACGTCCACTGTTGGACATAGGCCTCCCCCAAGTGTTGCCCTTTGACATATTGGGGGTTTTGCCAAAATCAATGAAAAATGATTTAATTAAAGTCATTGATCGTGGGTTTTTCCCGAACATTCATAGTGCAAGATCGTCATCAAAATATGAAAGTCATGTTTGTATTGCAATGTGTCAATCATTAGTCATGAGGTTCTCGTCATCATTCCTTATGCGCATCGTTTACACATTTTATTCCACCTCTTATTGTGCCCTCTGTGCATTAACACATATTGATAAGGAACATAAGAATATGGAGTCGAATTACTTTTAACCTTAGTTGGGGGATTTTTTCAGCAGTGGACTTCTACTTGGCAATAACGGCTATTTTATTCAGTACTTGTAACTTTCCACAATGCCATGGAAGTTGGGTAGGCCTTTGGTGTGAGATGCGACTTGCGTCGACACCCTTGCGCCATCCCATCTTACCAGCACGGTGAGCTGCGCTGGGGCGGCTGTTGCAGTTGCTGAATACCTTAAACGGCGCAAATCCAATAATTTAATTGGTAATTATGTATTGGAGCCGTTTGGGGTTGAAACACTAGGGCCATGGGGCCCGATTGCCCGATTGATTATTATCTTATTTGATTTAATAATAAACTTGTTTAGGTTTCGCAGTATTGTTTTATTCTTATTCCAGAATAAGAATAAAACAATACTGCTTTATGACGTCATGCATGGTAGACCACCTGCTCACAATACGCTGATATTAATATTCTCTTTATAAATTATCATTTGTCTAACAAATACCTCGTTTCCGTGGCGTTTTAAATGGATTATTCGCATTAATCCTTTTGCTAAAGTTTATTATACTTCAGGTGATAAATCTATATTTATGCTACGCCCACACCAGTGCTTAGTTACCTTTGTGGCGTTGTGAATTTAGGTAAAATTTGTGAAAATTTTTGTTGTTATTTTTTGTTTTCCTGGTAGCTCCTATAAACATCAGACTGTTTTTCTCAAAGGATTTGGCAAACGTATCTCTTTATTATCTCTACTACTTGTACCTACTTTCAGTGCAAATAAAGACCTATTTATTATGTTCTATTAGGTGCTGCCGGCGACTTCGTTCGCGTGGAAATTTAGATGTTTTATTCAGGGATCAAAAGTAGCCTATGTCCTTCTCGAAGATATAATCTATCTCCTTGCCAAATTTCATAACGATCCAATAAACCGGTTAGTCGTGAAAAGGTAACAAACAAACAAAGTTACTTTCGAATTTATAATATTAGTATGGAAGTCTGGATTCTACATTTCTTCAAAGTCTTACGTATATGTTGCTCTCCCTTTTTTACGGATGGGAAATCATCAAATGACTCCTCCCGCTCTGGGTGGAGCCGAAGAGAGTATCAGATTTGTTCTGACTAAAACCCATTCATGTTCCTTCCCAGCCCTATGTGTTCCAGGGCCACGGTATCTCTTTCAAACAGTCCCGCAGCCCTGGCAGGCATCTGTTGCTCTTCCTGACCGGGAGCATTCGCCTGTTTAACAATCTATGATTCGATTTTGTGCAGAACCAAGTGAATATGAACTGTTACATTATAGGCGAGCCTTTAGAAACCCACCATTTAAATTTAATAACGTTTAGCAGTCAACCACTTCTAACTATTATTTATTGTGTGTTTGAAAATACCCATGAACTGAAAATAAATAAATTCGCAACGGTCGAGTTACTGCTTTTCGCAGTAACATATTATTATTTTACATTGATTTACATTAGAATACATGGCAATGACTGAAAATTATACGAAATAAGAAAAAAAAGAGGCGTCTAAGGGACTTGTCAGAGAATGGACAGCAGCGTTCTCTGTGCATTTTGCAACAACCGTACTGCGATCGTCAAACCGCCTGCCAAGCGTGGCGATTATGGCAAAACCCCCCTTTGGGAGAGGCCTATGCCCAGCAGTGGACGTCTTTTGGCTGGAAATGATGACTGAAAATTGGTTCAAGTTTGATAAATTACGTATGGTATGTTGAAAATGTGGAGGAGCTCGTGACTAAATAATAACCGCCGCACGGGTCGATCTTTAAGGTTAAGCCGAGCTTGCCGAGGTTGGTCCGCGGATGGGTGACCATAATTACATACCGAGTTTCCTCCGTGCCTCGGAAAGCACTTTAGCCGTTGGCTGTCATTTTTAGACCTTTGACAGTCGTTACGACTAGTCAGAAGCCTAAAGTCTGACATCCAGTCTTACTAAGGGGTATCGTATTACGCAGTTACTGGGTTGTGGAGCTCAGATAGGCAGTCGCTTGATTTAAAATACTGGTACTCAGCTGCACCCGGTTAGATTGCAAGCCGACCCCAAGATAGTTAGGGAAAAGGCTAAAAAAAAAAAAAAAAAAAAAAAAAAAAAAATATTTATTACCTTCAAAAAATGTACAGGAAAACACTTATCTAAACACTATGCAGCGTTACAACTAGGGAACAGAGTGTTTCCGATGAGCTCTGGCACCCAATGTAAGATTTAACTTGTGTTTAGGGCTAGGCAGATGATGACTTGGCAATGACTGAAAATTGGTTCAAGTTGGATAAATTACGTACGGAATGTTGAAAATGTAAATAGTTTCGTACACACGGCCACACATAAAGATTTACATTTCCAGTATAACATGGTCGCGTTTTGTATTGATTTTCCGTACAATGAGAGATTCGCATAAACTAGTTTTGTATAGATTCATTGGTCGCCGTGCGTACTACTTTTTGCCAAGTTTTGAAAGTCCGTTCATTATTTGATGGGAACATACTACGTGGATTAAAACTATCCTATGTCCTTATTCCGGCCATAATCAACTTCTGTTGAAAATTGAAAACCGACAATCTTGAAAATATCAGATATACCGACAGTAAGGCAGACAGATAGAGAGAGAGAGTTACATCGCATTTATATATATATTTTTATAAACTTCGCCCCTCACTAGGAATTTCTCTTGTATCGTGGGTGCGTTTACAAACGTTTAAACTCACATACAAAAACAGCCAGACCCAGAATAACTATCTGTAGGCCATACAAATATTTGTTCCGTGCAGGGATCGAACCCGCGACACGCAGCACAACAGTCGATCGCTCAACCACTGCGCCAACCGTGCCGTCATAATATACATTAGTATGGATTTAAGTACATTTACGTAGGTGCTTGTGGAAAAGTTAATAAAGAAAATAGTTCCAAGAAAATTCATCTCTAGGATTTCACAGCTGATACTTGGAAGTTTGAACGATAAATCAAATCTAATAGTTCTTGAAGATACTCCTGAGCGTTTTGTAATCGTTCAGCGAACTAAGATTTTGTTACGTACGTATAGTGTAGGTATACATTGATGACAGATAGATTGCCTTTAGTGCAGTAGGTATTAAGTTAGTAGACGTGACACATATACAGGGCGTAACGGAAAGGGTATATACATACATACTTAAGGGTGTGTTACAGACCATTAATCGTGAAAAAAATATCAGCTGCCCCCTACATTTGCGTCGAATAGGTACTGAAATTTTGTATGGGGTAGCAGATATTTTTATCGCGAAGTTTGTCCGATGGAGAAACATGTTCAGTTTGATAGTCTGTAGCACACCCTTAAGTATGTAAATACCCTTTTCGTTACACTCTGTATATTGTTGGTGCTTGCGATGCCTAAAAATTACTACCCATTTTTAAAAGCTTATTCGGAACCTGACCCAAAAGCTTATATCATCTTCGAATTTATCAAGTGGATACCATCTTCCTCTTTATCCCTGTTCTCACGTATAGTGATTAAATGGATGCTGTATGTAATTTGTGAAATAACTGACTTACGACAGATCTTATTGAATATTCTAAGACTGAATAAAGATGGAAGCTAGTGGCTCATAACATGTCTATGGATGTATTAATATTTATGATACCTACACGGTAAAAATCTAAAGAGTGGAACTTCAATATTCTCTTATCACTTAATAATTTACTACTGAGGCAAGTAATTGAAATTCCTTATCACTTGAGTTATAATCCAGATGTTGAAGTTTTATTGTGATTCGAAGTCGTAGCTAACATTGTTGCAGTCCATCATTTTATGACGAAGGATAATGACGTGGCCTTTGAGAATCACAAACAGCCCAAATTAACAAAGCCAGCGCAAACCACAGTGAGATTAGAAATACCATATTTGTTCTTACCACCAACCATGACTGATGCATTGGTAACAATGGCGTGCCTAGAGGCCAACAATACGCCAAGTCCATAAGGCAAACAGATTGTTCAGAAACCTTTTCATCAAGTAGAGTAGTAGGTTTTAAAGGCAAGCCAAGCTTTAGGCTTATATGAAATTACCGCCAGTAGGTGGAGCAGTGGTCACCAAATGGTAATGGCCTTGACTAATTATGTATTGAAACCCAGAAAGCCACTTTGTGTAAATTTTTTCATCAAGGAAAACATGAAGTAACCATGTACCGAAACAAAAAACCAAAGATTCTTGGACATGTGGTATCCGCCCTGGGCCCATGTGTTATCATCATCTGCATAGCATTTTCATAGAGCATTTGACATAGAGCGACTGCCTATCAGACCTTCACAACCTAGGTAGTATTGGGTAATACGATACTAATTGGTAAGATTGGTTGTCAGACTTTCGGGCCATTCACTGGCAAATTTTTCACGACTGTCAAAGATCTACAAATGACAGCCGGGATCAACGGCTTAAGGTGCTTTCCGATGCACGAAGGATGTTGTTGTGCGTGTAGTGGAATCGGTATGTTGATCCGAGCGGCTTTTATTATTTAATGACATGATTGGCGCAGTTGCTAATCGATTGAGTGCTGCGCTCAGTGTCGTGGGTTCGATATTTAGCCACGAGCTGTTCCTATGTTACATTAGTTATGTGTGAATAAAAAAGGGTTTAGGTATACATTCCTATCAGAACCGAAATCTTGCCATTTACTTAACAAGCACTTATAAATTGCTATACTTGACTTCTATCTAGCAATCTTTCTACTTTCTTCATTATCTAAATGTAAAATCTGAATCATTATTATAAGTGAGTGACACACGCTTTAAGATCTTCAGACATGGAGAGACAAAGACATGTCAGACGGTGGTTGCTAAGCCCTCCGGTTACGTTATACAACGGTTGCCAAGCTTATCAAACGTAGTGATTATGGTGTTCATTGGTGAAGGTCGGTCATTGGACTGTGTTTGAAAATGGCAAGGAATTAAGAGATTTCTTTATGAAGATAACATAAATAACATCGCGCCTGTAACCTCGAATGGTTAGGTAGAGGTGTACTGGTTCATCCTTGACTTAGGTTCAGGCTTTCTCTTTTCTATAAAATAAATAATATAATAAAATATAAAAAACCGTGGGGCACGTTTTAATCAACGATTGTAGACAATTGACGTGCCCCACGGTTTTTTATATTTTAGTCTAGTCTATGCATATGTTTATAATTCCCTCGACTGTATCTATTTTATTATTTTTTGGTTTTTAGTACATTTATCTTAAACATTGCAATGTATGTTTAACATAAAACCGTTTAACTTAAAAAGTTTTTTTACCTATTTTTATTTTCTAGTTTTTAGTTTTTATTTCGCATTCTGTTTAATTCATTTAGTGCTTCATTATTGCAAGGTTTCTTGCCAATATTTAGGTTGTATAGTGCACTGTATTCTTCTTGTCAAGCCCTTTTATTTGATACCCATATTGGTGGGATTGATAAAAAATTGTTATCAGCCATTTGGTAGCGGCGGCCATCTTAGATTTCAATTTTGCATAGTAAATTGTATTCTACTTGTTGAGACCTTTCATTTGATACCCATGTTGATGGGATTGATAAAACCTAAGTTATCCGCCATTTTGTAGAGGCCGCCATCTTGGATTTTAATTTTACATAGTACATTGTATTATACTGGTTGAGCACTTTCATTTGATACCCATATTGATGGGATCGATAAAACCTACGTTATCCGCCATTTTGAAGCGGCCGCCATCTTGTATTTCAAGTTTTTATAGTATATTGCATTCTGCTTGTTGAGCCCTTTCATTTGATACCCATATTGATGGGATTGATAAAACCTACGTTATCCGCCATTTTGTAGCGGCCGCCATCTTGGATTTCAATTTTTTATAGTATATTGTATTCTGCTTGTTGAGCCCTTTCATTTGATACCCATATTGATGGGATTAATAAAACATAAATTACCCGCCATTTTGTAGCGGCGGCCATCTTGGATTTCAATTTTTTATAGTATATTGTATTCTGCTTGTTGAGCCCTTTCATTTGATACCCATATTGATGGGATTAATAAAACATAAATTATCCGCCATTTTGTAGCGGCGGCCATCTTGAATTTATAATGATAATGAATAAACATAATTGTATTGTCACCAAAATCCAAAGTGTATACAAAATTTCAGATTAATCGGTTGACAGGAAGACGGTGAAATTTGAATTACTAAATTTGACACAAGAATAATAAATAAATAAAACAAACGGGGTGAGCTAAATAAAACCGTTTAAAAAAAGGTTTATTGCAGTAACTTGTACAACTTTTACAGTAAATCTTATTTATATACCTCCTTTTAAGTAAAATATATACCTGTGCTAGGATGCCCCACTCTTTAATAACAAATAAAAAAAAAATGGTAAAAGTGGCGTACAAAAATAAAATAAAATTTAAACAAGAAATTATAAATAATATCTAAAATAAAAAATAAAAAAAAAAAACTATAAGAGAAAAAAATATCAAATTCAAATTCATTTATTGCAAATACAGGTGGGTTTTTAAAGAATAGGTAAGTTGAAATAAAAAAAAAAAAAAAAAATTGTAGTGTGTATATATTGTTGTTGTTTGTTGTTTATAGTGGAAATATCTCCTAAAATAGTGTTTTTCTATCACACATAAAATAACATTACGCCTGTAAGCATCGAAGGGCTCGGCAGTGGTGTACATGTGGTATAAACCCACATTTCACCAGTTATCTTTTAAAGTCCCATGTAATAGGGGCCGAGCCTTTTGCCATCAACCGGGCACAAATCTAGACTCCGTGGCTGCTACTTAAAAAAACACAATAACACTTTGGCCTACCCGGGAATCGAAACCAGGTCCTCATGCCTCATGCTCATGAGCCGTTAAGACCAACGAGGCAGTCACATTGTACGGGTGTTAGGTTAAGTGAGGGTCATACCTAATGACTATGGTTTAACTGGTACACGGTTGGCGCAGTGGTTGAGCAATCGACTGCTGCGTTGAGTGTCGCGGGTTCGATCCCTACACGAAACAAATATTTGTATGGCCTACAGATAGTTGTTCCGGGTCTGGCTGTTTGTGTATGTGAGTTTAAATGTTTTTAAACGCATCCATGATGCAAGAGAAATAACCAGTGTGTGGCAATGTTTAAAAAAAAAATATTGGACCATGCCAGTTTCAATATTTCGCAGCAGTTCCGACGCTGATTGCTTTTGAACGCGGTTTAAACAAACTGAGCGAATTTCATTTATGAATTTAAGTCAACAATTTTCAGGCTTCACTAAATTACGCATTACATTCAATGGTACATGACCTTAGATATGACCTTAGCACAGCAAATGATCCGGAAAGGTAGCTACTGAACTAAATCGTCGTTTAATAACGGACGCTTGACTACACATCTGCATTGATTTGATGAATTATCCAATTTAGCCTTTGATGGTTTAAGCTTAGGTACAAATTGGCACTCCCCTTGAGTCAGCATGTACTTACTCTGTGAATGTAGGTCAGGGCGATATTACCCAGTCATTCATGTTTGTAACCAGGATGGTGGACCTGCTACATCCGATTAATTTTTTTTTTTTTATTATTTTGCAATTTTTTTAGTAAAACATTATTTTTGTATTAAATTATTGAAATAACGTAATACTTATCCTTATATTTATGTGACATCTCCTTATTGTGATAATTTAATTGTTTTATTTAATTTTATTTTGAATGTTTTGTTATTTTTTTAATTTACCCTTATTTTAATTAATGTAAAACAAATGACTATGTACCTGAGCATTTTTAATTTTTATTGAATTAATTAATTGAGTTTTATTAATAAATTTTTAATGATTTTACTATTTTACAAGTTATTAACTAGGAATTATAATTAAAATATGTTTACGCCGTTAAAGGCAAAACATAGCGCTCATATGATTAATATTGACATCTGTACCTTTATTATCTATGTTCTACAAATAAAAATATTTGAATTTGAATGGTACTACAAAAAGTGAATTATGAAACGTCAACAAAAATGATATATCTAGAGTGCGAGTTTCACTTGTTTTTTAGAGGCTTTTTGGATGTTGTCATAGAAACAGCGCAACAAACCCCTTCGTATGTAGGTACCTCCTTTGCGTAGGTACCTACCTATAATCATCATCTGCCCCTTTTCCCAAACTATCTTGGAGTCGGCTTCCAGTCTAACCGGATGCAGATGAGTACAAGTATTTTACATGAAGCGACTGCCTATCTGACCTGCGCAACCCAGTTACTGGGTAATACGATACCCCTTGGTAAGACTGGATGTCAGACGTATTGGCTTCTCGATCTACAAATGACAGCTGGGACGAACAGCTTAACGTGCTTTCCGAGGCACGGAGGAAACTCGGAATGTAATTATGGTCACCCATCCACGGACCAACCTCGGCAAGCACGACTTAACCTTAAGATCGACCCGTTAGTCTGTTATTGTTTAGCCACGAGCTGTGTAGGTACCTATAATGCTGCAATTAAAATATAAATTGTCGCATACGTTTCGAAATAAAACGCATGTTCTGATTCAACCCCAAGTAGTTCTTACATCACTTATTTTACAGTCCACGTGTTTTTGCTATGCAAGGATAACTGCGCCACTTTGGCGAGGAAATTGTTTTACAAATGAACTCTTTTGAATCACACCTATGTACCTGTTTGTGTAAATGATCGGCTGTGGATCCTATCGAAAAGCGATACGATCCTTAACATAATCAGTCTAAAAACTTCTCACAGCTGGGATACAGACCCTCTATGTGACGGGAAGAGAGAGGATTCGTTAAACAAATAATATTTAGCAGTTCGGCTATTTCTCTTTTGACTGTGCGCGTACGAAATAGTCTAAACAAAATAAAAGTGTAAAGGTCAATACTATCTAGATCTAGGAAATAATACATATACTATGCAAAAATATCAGTAGGTCATGATATTTTTGCATAGTATGTGTGTCAATAAAAATAAATTCCAAAACAGGATATCCCAAAATAAACTTCATTACGTATTTCGACCTCAAAACTAATTGATTCCTTTTTGGAAAGTTGATAGAACTGGTAAGTTCTATTGGGTGATTCAGAATGAATTCTTAATTTAATTTATTAAATTCTGCGTAGATTTGTTGTGTTTACTTATGATGATAAAAATAGATGATTTTGACGTCATGATTTTAAAGCCTGTTTGCACAACTCCAATTGCGCTAAACACTTTCTATCACAATCCGAAGGAAGTTAATACCTGATTCATTGATATTTTTGTTTAATATTTCGTTTGCACAAAATCGTTGTAAATTGAGCAAATCATCATCATCATCATCAACCTATAATGTTCCCACTGCTGGAACACAGGCCTCCTCTCAATGAGAGGGCGTGGGATCCACCACGCGGGCCCAGCGCGGGTTGGTAGATGTCACATGTCTTCGAATTTTTAGTTCTAGGACATGCCGGTTTCCTCACGATGTTTTCATTCACCGTTTAGAGAGCAGCGGTTTAATTGTACAATAGTTATTTGTGCAACAAGAGAGCAAAGTTGGTTTTTGCCGCGAGTGTTGATTTTGAATCCCGAGTAAGCGAAGGATTCTATATTTGAATCACGAGCGTAGCGAGTGATTCTAGGTTAGAATCCTGAGTGCAGCGAGGGATTCAAAGACACGAGCTGCAAATAACTTTGGTCTCGTGTAGCACATACAACTTTTCACTTCAGCAGCGAGAACACTTTAGGAGATAAAATAATAAACAGGAATAGATTGAAATAACTATTTATCGTGAATCAAAATAATTAACATTGTAGGTAGAGGTACTGTTCTCGTCGCTAGTTTCACTCATATTTTACGATTATTTTAACATTTTTCTAACTTATTCAACTCTTTACGCCAGCCACGAAATTTTATTCCTGCTCTTTTATTTAAATTATGGCGTGTTCCGAAATAGCACCCATGATATTTTATTATTCAAAATATATTACGTAACATTATTTGAACTAGAAATAAATATTTACAGGTTAAGTATTAGTTTTATATGCAGTAAAAACTTATTTTCGTTTAAATACAACAATAGGTTAAAAATTCAATAAATTACATTAAAAGACATAATTATCTTTTTGCAAAATTTCTTTAGTTCGAACGAAATTCCGAACGTGTTTGTCTTTGAGGTCGAATTCAAAATAGGAACTTCGAAAGGGCTGGTCTTTGTCTCTCTCTCTCTCTCTTTCTAATGGCGGGAAAGAGATAGAGTGTAAATGTTTCGAATTGTATGATTAATCCAAGGCTGAATAAGATATTCGCGGCTTTCTAAAAAAATAATTAAAAAGTTACTTTGTCTCACTCAGTGAGCAAAATCGCATTTTGCTCACTGATTTCAGGCAGCAAAAACCTACATGTTTGAGCTACTGAAGTGAAAATAATATTATTGAATTGATGAAATAGATGGCTCTGCCATTGCAAATATGTTGCGCCATTACAACGTCTCTTTCGACTTTCTGCGTTATTTATTGATCCTTTTCAAAACACCATCTCTGTTTCCCAATCATTATAATCTGGTTTTCTTCACAGTTCGAGTGAATTGGTTTATTAAGGGCGCACCAAGGAAATTTCGAAATCATTCCGTTCGTTTGATCCCTTGCTGCATCGTTATTACCTAACCTTTAGTTATGAAGTTAATTTCTAAGAAATTCAAGGATTCACTATATAAATCATACACTTTAGAATCACGATTACTTGTAGTTTTCTCGATAGAAAATAATGCCAAAGTAATCTCTTAAAAAAGAAAATAAATCCTCAGTACGGCGTAAATCCTTCACGGAACGTCATCAGCTTTTAAATAATAACAAAACTACATGTTTTCTATAACTTATACATTCTAGATTTTCAAAATTCGTGTTGGTTTTAATAATACGAAGGAAATACCTAAATTAGCGCGCGTTCCGCCCATTATAACTAGAGCTGCCACTCTTCCTGGAGCGTCGCGCGCGCCTGTCTTACGCACACATACACGGCGCGCATAGATAACTACACGGTGCGCCCTTAAATTAGACCGTCGTGCTCCACCTTAGGCCGCTTCATCACGTCACATCAGGCGAGTTGCAGCCAGACGCAAGACTATCTAATGTAAAAAATAGTGCGTGGAGTCCCTCCGCGCGGAAGAAGTGAAACTTCGTAATGTGGAAATGAGTGCTTTCATACCCCCCCCATGGTAGCATTAAACGTTTAACGCAACCTTGTTGGAAGTTGCATAATAAATTTCACTTGAAAAAAACACAAAACATAACATTGATTATTTTCTGAACACTTCAATACCGTTTTATTTTTACCACGAATCATATGCACACGTAACTTGACATACTGTTACAGTTTCAAAGTTCATCTAAATTTAAATTGTATAATCTGCTGTGTTTAAGTCTACGAAACAGGTTTTCACAAAATCTTCAAATGCAAAACGAGAATTTGGCATTCGAATACATTATCATTTTTATTGCGATTAGAATAAGGTAGTATATCACGTTAGATAATGTATATGCAACCGAGTTTTTATTGTTAACTATTATTATTTTATTCAAATTACAAACAAGGTGATTGGAAGGTGCATTATTTTTTATATCATCTATTAAAACAAAATGGGTCAAATCGGATCGGTTTATAAATGTAAAATTATTTTGATGTGCAAATGTAAAAGGTTGGAGACTGTACTTGGTACATGAATGCCTCTGAAAACAACAAAACTGTCTTACAATTGCGATGACAAACATAAATAAAATATGAAGAAACGGATTAAATATTTTATTGCAAAATCCACTATATTGTGATAGCAAATGTGTTACGCAATTGGTGTGCAGAAATCCGTAACCATCATATGCAAAAAGATAATAAAAATAAATAAGCAAAACATACATTCGACTTTCACAAACACAAACTTGGGTCCCTTTAAAATGCCAATAAACCGCACGAAGCCTTAAAAGATGACATTAAGAAAAAGTGCATGAGTTTTGTTTTTATTAAAGTTGAAATACACAAATTGTGTGTCGTAACTCTAATCTGCATATTCACAATCGCCAGATATACTTTACTTATATAAAGTCTAAAATGGCAAGGAACGGACAAAAATAAACGTTAGTAACGCCGCGATAACATAAATTAAAAGAATAAGTATTTATTGGACTCATATAGGCAACCAATAAATAAAAATAAAAAAGACAACGAAGGCAAAAAAACTAAAACATAAATTAAACGAACTAATAGGTCCCTTAGAAGACTAGAGGCTAAAGAAGCGATTGATGGACTGTGTGAAGGATGATAGGCAAAAAAAGGAGGTGTCTGATGAGATGATGAGTAATAGAAAAGTACGTAAGAAGGAGACATGCTGCACCGACCACAAATTAATTGGGAGAGAATGATAATAATAGGTCTTGTACAAGGATCTGTTTCCGTAACGCAATGAATGCAGTGGTGACTCCTAATAAATAGCGATAATTTAAGAATCTACGTAGGTCCATCATACTACGCGTTCACTAAAGGTACTACGCGTTCACTAAAGGTACTGCGCGTTCACTAAAGGTACTACGCGTTCACTACAGGTACTACGCATTCACTAAAGGTACTACGCGTTCACTAAAGTTACGACGCGAATAAGTATTGCATGGATAACTAATGTAGTTTACCTAGCAATAGATTTCCAACAAAATTGACAGGTACCGAACTTGAATAAGGGATTTGCTTACGTAAGACATTATTAGTACGACGTGTTTCGTTTAAATCCTTTAAATTTAACGAGTACACCTTAAACAAAATATTGCTGCCTTCGCAATTTGAGAGAGGTATTTTATCAATGGGAATTATAGGCCGATATGCCACGCTATGGTTTCTTATGCCATTACTGATCGATAATAAATATCAAATAATAAATATCAGTATATAATAAGTAACAGTTTATCCGTGATCATGGCGTTTGCAACAGCGCCGAAATATCGGGAACTCATAACAAATAATAAACATGGTAAATATCCCGTTACAAGTGTTGTTGATAGCGATAATAAATATTTGATCTAAATATTTAATTCAATCACAAACAGACGACGCACAACCTAAGGCCCGGACTCCATGTAAACAAAGACATGCAGGATTGCACCAATCACAGGAGAGACGAGAGGCAAGATGTGGATTTCAACAATTGTGATTGGTTGATTTCCGTTCGCCTTCCCTCCGCTCCGTCTCTGTTTTGGTGGAAGTCCGGGCCTAAACCGCTAGATCAAAATACATGCAATTTTGGACAAGAGTTCATTTATTTTATACAGCTAGGCAAGTGGAATATTTTAAAAAGAAGATTCTATTAAATTACCATGTAAAACTTTCCTCATGTGACACACGAGAAAGTACCGTCAGGTAAATACCCCATCACCTGCGTCAATCCAATCCGTATGTACTACTGCGGTCACTGACGGACGACCACTTTTCAATCTTATTACTTATGACATAAGGGCGAAAAGAGGCAGACTGTCCTCGCATACCTACTTACTTTTTCCTAACCAAAGCAAGACAATTTAATAGTCAAAGCAATTTTTCCTTATACTCCTTTTTGGTATGTACTTAACGTCGTCTTCAAAGTCAGTGTCACCAGCCTAAATAAAAAAAAAACGACAAAGCCTTGAGGCATATCTTAAGGAAAATGGTTTCCTTAAAAGGGGTCCTCAAAATGCAAAGGTTAGAATAACATTATGGAGGTGTTGTTTTGGCAAGATTTATGAGACAAGGATGAGGTCAAGGATGTACCAAAAAGGAAGAATGATTTGGGAGCATGGTTAAAGTTACGCCTTAAGCTAGTAGGTAATGTATTGAGTAGGGAAGGCTGTTCATAAAATATGTGTCAGGGAAAAGGTAAGTGAGACTTTAATTCGACACATTGGGGACCATTTTTTCTTTTTAGTTAAGAGCGTTTATACCCTACGGCAATTCATACAAACTCTCAAGTCGTTATTTTCCGAAATGACTGAACAGATATTAATTAAACTTCCTACATATTATAAGCAGTATACATAGGTCTAAAAAGTTACTAAAAACATTTTCGAAAAATAATGTTACAGCTAAGTTAGACCGATTTTTAATTATCTATAGAAACAGAAATTTTCGATTATTTCATTTTTAAAAGACATTTCGAAATTGTTTTTAGTAACTTTTTAGACCTATGTATACTGCTTATGCGTAGGAAGTTTCATTAAAATCTGTTCAGTCTTTTCAGAAAATAACGACTTGAAAGTTTGTATGAAATGCCGTAGGGTATAAACGCTCTTAAAAGGGGTGGTTGTGTTTTATTCGAAAAACGTTGCTAAGCTTACAGAGATATTATTTAAAATTATGATTTCTTAATAATAATTATATCTGGTCTGGTCTGGACTGAAAAGATGTGTGGTAATCGGTTGTCGTCAATAAATACATTTACTTGGGCAAGCAAATCTCATTTAAAACGTCAAGTAACGAAGAAGAAGTAACAAGAAGAATTAACACAACTTGGAAGAAATTCTGGGCATTAAAAGAAGTCTTAAAAGGGAACTACAGCTTGCACATGAAAAGGACAATATTCGAAACATGTCTATTACCCTGCTTGCTGTATGGCTGCCAAACATGGACATTCACAAATAAAATAAAACAAAAAATCAAATGCAGTCAATCAGCAATGGAAAGGAGCATATTGAAAATTAGAAGAATACATAAAATTAAGAACAAAAACATTCGTCAAAAAACTAAGCTCACCGATGCTCTCAGACACGCACTCCAACTTAAGTGGAGATGGGCAGGACATATCTCACGTTACCAAGACAGAAGATGGACCATTGAAGCCACACGATGGAAAGGACCAGTGGGGAAAAGGAATGTTGGTCGACAGTTAAGACGGTGGGCTGATGACATAACACACGTCGCAGGAAACGACTGGATAAAGTCAGGCAAGGACAGAGAGTCATGGAAAAGGATGGAGGAGGCCTTTACCCAAACAGGGGTTCAAATCTCACATAATACTAACATAACTTAACTAACTAATAATACTAACCTTCCTTAGATTTAAGAAAAACTTACTAACAATCTTTGTCATATATATAGTAAGTGAGATTTGGAATAAATGGCTTTATTATTATTATTAATCGGTTGTCGTGGTATGGGCATGTGATGCGGAGGAAGGAAGATAATGTTGTGGTGAAAGTTTTGAGTATGAATGTGGATGGGCATAAGGGTAGAGTAAGACCAAAAAACGATGGATGGACTCTGTGAAGGATGATATGGCAAGAAAGGGTATCTCATGAGATGACAAGTAATAGAGAAGTATGGAAGAAGAAGACATGCTGCGCCGACCCCAAATAAATTGGGATAAGGGCAAGAGAGACTGATGATAAATTCAATCTGGTGGCCTACTATGACGTTTTAAAGCATTATTGTTTTATTGTTATTTCAGAGTGGGAAAGAGACAGAGCTAAACAGGTCGTCTAACTCCATCTCTTTCCCACTCTGGAATAAGAATAAAACAATACTGCTTTAAGATGTCATAGTAACCCCCCTGAGCTGAGTTTAACCATCTAAAAGCCTTTTATTTAAATAAAGTAGGGTAACAGCTCGTATACTGGTATTCTACAGTACCTATGTCTTTTTCAGACAGGGGTATCCTCTCTAAAATCTTTCATATCATATCAGTCATCATCTGCCTAGCCTTTTTCCCAAACTATCTCGGGGTCGGCTTCTAGTCTAACCGGATGCAGCTGAGTACCAGTATTTTACACGAAGCGACTGCCTATCTGACCTCCACAACCCAGTAACTGGGTAATACGATACCCCTTGGTAAGACTGCATGTCAGACTTTTAGCTTCTGACTACTCGTAACGACTGTCAAAGATCTACAAATGACAGCAGGGACCAACGTCTTAACGTACTTTCCGAGGCACTGAGGAAACTCGATATGTAATTATGGTCACCTATCCACAGACCAACCTCGGCAAGCACAGCTTAACCTTAAAGATCGACCTAGGCGGCTGTTATTATTTAGCCACGAGCTCCTATCATATCTATATCATATCAGTATCAGTTTCATATCAATATTCAAACTGCACAAAATATCTTTGATCTGATAATGCAGCTAAAAATTTAAATCTTATAGTTTTCAAATCACACCATTTTTTATCCAACTTACATAGTATTTTAGCAGTATTCTAAATTGAGAGTAGTTTAATAAGTACCCGTAGTAGTGATAATTTGCAATACTTCAAGATAAAACAAATATTTGGCTCGCCACTTTTTCCTCCACATTGACATTGTATCATTGAGCCTTGTTCTACTTTGATGAGGTCAGCAGAGTGATGCATTCAACGTCTATTTAAGTACTTATTCATGTAGAAGTGTGATATAAATATTAGTTTATTTGTTGTGTTGTGAGGAACTAATATTTGAATACTACTAGACTAGGCAATAAAAGAAAAACTTCTAATGATGAATGATTCGCATTATAGTCTATTTTCATTCTTGTTTTCAATTAATTGGGTGATATTAATTTAGTGGCAGTGTATCTTTAGTTGAGTTTGGAATGACAAATTCCAACACGGAGCGAAGGGTTAAACACTATGGGGACAAAAAAAAAAAAACTTCTTTTTAAGCATTTCTTTCAGTATCCTATTTCTAGGCATAGCCCACTTCCCATGATATCAAATTCTTTCGATTTATCTCCCATGTAGACCATTGATTGTTGCCTGAATTAAAATCATACAATTAGTGGCACTAAAATAATTTTCCAAGTACAAGTTTACATTTTTGGAACCTTATTTCAAACGCAGTTCAAAACAACTGCAGAAGAGTAAAAACATACAATATTAAGTAGTGGCGTCAGCGTCAGAACAACACGTCCCTAATCTCTTTTGTATTTTTGTATTAAGAGCCATCAATTATTCACAGTTCTCAAATACAGTACATGTCCGAATTTTTATTTTTCCCAGCTCTCCATTCCCTTAGTTGCTTGTTATGAAACTGATGGACACGCGGCTGACTTTTGTTCAGAGACTATGTACACCCGGCAAACCAAGCTACCTGAAACTGTCAAATTTTCCCAATCAAACTTGAACCTAATTCTTTAACAATAAGATTGAAAATCTATTTGACAGATGAATAAATTTGACAGATGCGTAGCTTGATGTGCGGGCGCTGTACAGGACAAATCTGATTATTAAAGCAATTAGTTACTACCGAGTTCATGACTGACGGTCGATCACTTTTCAACCTTGTTACTTAAGACATAAGAGTGAAAAGTGGCAGACCGTCAATGACCTCGGTAGTACAAAGGCTATCTGCCTTAGTAGGTGCCTCTTGAGTTTGTCGCGTGTTCTTTTATCAGAGCAGTACATGTGTGTCCATTGAAAAGAATACGTATCTCGAGTAGTTTGCGATAAACTTCTGATAGAGTTTGTATGCATAAGATAGGTTTATTTATGCCTCTCAGGTATATTCCCCAAAGAAATGTATTACATAATTTAGGTATGTTTTGCAAGTTTTTTAGTTTTTTTATTCATTATTTTTAAGTTTATATTAATTGTTTAAACATTTCGAAGCCTTCAATTGTAAGTGCTATAGTATTAATATTTAAACAAATTTATGTTTCGTATTAAAATTCACGTTTAACATTTTCAAATATTTGTATGCCATTCTATGGCAAAACATGTAAGTTCACAACCCTATTTATAAGACCTAAATGTACCATGTTTTTACGCAAATAAAACATATTCTATTCTATTCTTCAATGGCTTGAGCTGCAATCATGGCATTTCATGGCACGGTTGGTGCTGTGGCTGATCGATTGACTGCTGCGCTGCGTGTCGCGGGATCGATCCCCGCACGGAACAAATATTTGTATGGCCTACAGATAGTTGTCCTGGGTCTGGTTGTGTATGTGAGTTTAGATGTTTGTAAACGCACCCACGATACAGGAGCAATTCGAAGTGTGGGGCAACAAAAAAAAGATAAAATCAAAATCAAAATATTTTTATTTTACATAGGCCTTCAGGGGCACTTATAAAACGTCGGCAAAAGGTGCTCGGTTCGGGTTGGTCGTTTCCTATGGAGAAGAACCGACAAGAAACTCCAGAATTAATCCAGTTACATTAAATGCTGCAATGTCTTTCTCTTATTCTCTTTCGTTCTCTAATTCTGCCTGTCTTTATCCTTTTAGGCCTTTATATGATAACGTGAATTAGGAAATGCGATATTTCTAATTTCGTACGTTTCAACAGGATAACTTTCAACCGAGTGAAATCCCGGGTAAAAGTTAGTCTAACTTTTGAAACTTTTGTTCCCACTTCTACCTAATCAGGCTAAAGCAAAACTAATAAAGGAGATTCTCAGGTTTTCCCTCATCTCGTGTCAGGCATGTTAATTCGAAACTATTCAGACATATTTCTGGTAGTTGAAAACTGGCAGGAATTTGTCTGAATAGTTGTGTTACTTTAGCGTCAGCATTGCAAACGGCGGTTTGACGGTAGTTTTAACCATAATCCTGCAACAAATCGAAGGACGAAACTTTGTGTTTTTTTTAAACAATAACAAACAGGCTGGTTAAAAACAAACAGGCTAAAAAAAAATCACAACAATGGCAATCGGTTTAATATATTTTTTATTATTTATATTCTATACGAATTTCTCCTGTATCGTGAGTGCGTTTACAAACATTTAAACTCACATACACAAACAGCCAGACCCGAAACAACTATCTGTAGGCCATACAACAAATATTTGTTCCGTGCGGGGATCAAACCCGCGACACGCAGCGCAGCAGTCGACCGTTCAACCACTGCGCCAACCGTGCCGTCAAAGTCGCTATCATTAGTTCATGTCAATCACGTCAATCCAATGCATTTTCGTCTTTTTGCCGTTATCGTTTATATAATGTCATTTAGTAGAAATATTGCCTCGTTAGTCTAGTGGTTACAAACGCGACAGCTGAGCATCAGGTCCCGGGTTTGATTCCCGGGTCGGGAAAAGTGTTATTGAGTTTGTCCATTACAAAATTTTCATTAGCCGCGGAGTCTGGATTTGTTGATGGCAATAGATTTACCCCCTATTACATGGTCCAAACGTGAGATTTCCGGTTCCGGTATTCGGATACGTCAGACGCCTTAGTGTTACGCTGCTACATTTCGCGAAGTAATATTGCAAAAGATCACAATTCCGAAGAAACAGTGCGGACCAAGAGTTTTCTTAGTGCTTGTGCTTCAAAAATCATACTATCCATAACGAAGAACATTGGATAAAACGTAGAAACACTTAAACCAAGTAAAATAAATAAGTGAGGTTATCTGTCAAAATAAAAGTAAATCATTCATTCATCATAGACAAGGAAATAGTGAAGTGACACTTAGTAACCAACATAAAGACAAAATATCTCGTTCGGAAACGCGAGCAACGATCTGTCTCAATCTACGCCGCGTCAACTAAACAAACTACGTTCCATTCCACCAACACAAGATGTCAACTCAGCTGTCACCAGAAATGCTACTTTTACTGGAAAAGCTGGACGAAAAATTAAATCTCCAAACCGCGGCTATTACCGAAAATATCACAACAACAGTACTCCTCAAAGTAGATGAAAAAATTAAACCAATAGTGGAAGAAAACATAAAATTAAAAATCGAAATCGAGAAACTTAACAGAAAAATTGAAATCCTAGAAACAAGCGGAAAGAGAAACAACTTATTAATACATGGGATTCCAGAAAGGAAGAATGAGACGGAAGAGGACCTTAAAAACATCATAACTACTACGGTGAATGAAATAGATGTCACATTGAAAGAAGATGAGATAGATAGAATGCAAAGACTAGGGAAACGAGGAGAAGGTAACGGTAAAACCAGACCAATCCTACTTGCTACAACGACCCTCCAAAAGAAGATCCAAATATTAAAGAATAAGAAAAAAATGAAACCTAATACATACATAACACAGGATCTTACAAAAGAAGCCCAGCTTAAAAAGAAGGAAAGAAGAAATAACGATAACAAAGGATTTGAGAAAAGGAAGAGATCTGAAACCCCTAGCCCCAATACTAACAATGAAGGTAGAAATAACGACCCAAAAATTATGAAGCGGGATGCATTTCAGTACCTACGCGAAAGATCACAATCACTTTCAGACAAATACGATTACAGAAATGAGGAAAAGGGAACCGCGACCCGGAAAACCACACCACACTAAAGAACAACAAAAAAACTGTCTCCCACTACGGCTGGTCCCCGCGGGAGCACTAGACCACCACCCTCTAACGAGAAGAAAGGAAACGCTCAAAATTGCAACCCTAAATACAAGAACCCTCAGAACAGACGAAAGTCTACATGAGCTGGAAAAAGCCTTGGAAGACATAAATTGGGATATCCTAGGAATAAGCGAGATGCGAAGAATAGACGAAAAAATAGAAGAACGTGCAGACTACATACTGTATCATAAAGGGGAAATAGCCGGACAACGAGGCGTGGGTTTCCTAATCAAACAGACAATGAAACAACATATTCAAGAGCTAGTTGGAATTTCCGACCGAATAGCCGTACTCAATATCAGAATACCAAGATACCGAAAACTATGGTCAATCATTCAAACTTACGCCCCGACTGAACAAGCAACAAAATCAGAAACCAACCTTTTTTACGAAGAGCTAACTCAAACAGTAACTAAATACCCACACAACCATATTATTCTAATGGGGGACTTTAACGCACAAGTCGGTGAAAAGCAAAGCAAGGAAGAGTACGTCCTGGGTAAATTTGGGCAAGGAAAAAGAAGTCCAAACGGCGAACTACTAGTGGAGTTCTTACTAGAACATAACCTAACGTTACTCAACAGTAAATACAAGAAAAACAAGAAGAACAAGTGGACTTGGATATCCCCTGATGGCAGATATAAAAACGAGATTGACTATATAGCAACAAGCCACCCAAATGCCTTCACGGACACAGCAGTAGTAACTAAATTTAATTTCAACACGAACCACCGCATGGTAAGAAGTTCCTTAAGAATAGAACCACCAGGCCAATCTAGAAAACATGTAACTCCACACAGAACTGACCAATACTGCAACGAAACATTCATGAAAATGGCTAAATCACTGAAGGAATTGGGTCAAGAACTAACACTAGAAGACAAAAATGCAAATGTCCTTACAAAGTATGAAAAATTAGAAAAACAACTAACTCTAATCAAGACCAAAAACACGAGAGATAAGAAATACAGGCTGACCGACACAACACTTAAACTTATAGAAGAAAGAAAAAACCTGCTCTCAAATCACCCCAAAAAGGAAAATATCAAACTAATAACCGAACTAAGTAAGAAAATTAAAGAAAACATAAGAAAAGACAGAAAGAACAAGAGACAGGAAACACTAGAAAGACATATAAAGAAGACAGGGGGCGTAAAGAAAGCTTTAAAGGAACTCAAAGAAATAAACAAAGAATGGATACCAAAACTCATAAAACAAGGAAATACTTCAACGAAAAGAAAAGATATTAACAATTTAGCAACTAAATTCTACAAAGACCTATACTCGAAACAAGATAACGATCAAAATCAAGGACATAAGAACGAACCAAACGAAAGGCAGCACAGAGAAGGTCCAGAACCAAAAATTTTGTCTGGCGAGGTCGAAAAAGCTATAATTAGCCAGAAAATGGAAAAAGCTCCAGGCCCGGACAAAATTACAAATGAGCTCCTCAAAGGCACCCTCGAAGAACTACTACCTATACTTACATCTTTATTCAACGAAATAATGAGCACTGGTCTAATCCCAGCACAGTGGAAAACATCGCACATCATTCTTATTTTTAAGAAAGGACCTAAAGAGAACATAAGCAACTATCGTCCTATAAGCCTGATGTCAAATATTTAAAAGGTTTGCTCCAAAGTGATCTTGGAAAGAATAACCAAAAAGCTCGATGAAAACCAACCACGAGAGCAAGCTGGCTTCAGACGAAACTATTCAACTCTAGACCACATACATACAGTGAAACAAATAATAGAAAAATATAAGGAATACAATAAGAACCTGTACATGGCATTCATTGACTACGCTAAAGCCTTCGACAGTATTAGTCACAAAGCAATATGGGAGAGCCTAGAACAACAAGGGGTACAGTCAATTTACATAGAAATTTTAAAAAACATCTATGCAAACACCGAAGCAAGGATACAACTAGAAACGTTGGGAGAAAGGTTTCAGATCGGAAGGGGAGTAAGACAAGGTGACCCTCTGTCACCGAAACTTTTCTCGGCCGTACTGGAAAGTATCTTTAGCAAAATGAACTGGGATGAATTTGGCCTCAACGTACACGGAGTAAAACTGAACCACCTAAGATTTGCAGACGATATAGTCCTGTTTGAAGAAAATCCTCTACATCTCGAGGAAATGATAAACTCACTTGAAAAGGAAAGTAAGAAAGTAGGTTTGCATATGAACAAAAGTAAAACAAAACTGCTCACAAACTCCAAGCCAACAGCTATAGACATCGATAACCAACCACTCGAATACGTAAAAGAATACATCTACCTGGGGCAGATAATCTCTCACAGTGACCAAACTACTAAAGAAATTAACAGAAGAATTGCAAATGGTTGGAAGAAGTACTGGTCCCTGAGAGAGATCATGAAATCCAAGGAGTTAAGTATGTCAACAAAAAGGAAAGCTTTCGACACCTGTATACTACCAGTCATCATCTACGGATGCGAAACATGGTCACTCACCAAACACCACAGAGAAAAACTGGAACGATGCCAAAGAGCCATGGAGAGAAGTATGACGGGAATAAAGAAACAGGACAAAGTGAGAAGTTGCAAAATAAGGGAAAAAACAAAAGTAGCAGACATACTTACTCGGATAGACCTACGGAAGTGGAGATGGACCGGTCACATGATAAGAGACCCACAAAACAAATGGAGCACAATAATCTCAGACTGGTACCCCAGGGACGGGAAACGAAAAAGAGGTCGCCAACAAACCAGATGGCAAGACGATCTGAAGCTCACGGCTGGACAACATTGGAGAAGAGTAGCGCGAGACAGAACCCAGTGGAAATCGTTAGAGGAGGCCTATGCCAAGAGGCACACTGATCTACGGGATATTTTATAAAAACTCTATAACATAATTATGTATTCATGAATGTAGTCAGAATAAAAGGGCTTTATTATTATTATTATTACATGGTCCAAACATAACTGGCGAAATATGGATGTTCTATTAGGTACACCTCTGCCTTACCCTTCGAGGATTACGGATTACAAGCGTGATGTTCTGTACATTTATAGACAAATTCCTTCAGGATTGAGTCATTTTCATCAAAACTGGAAGCCCTTATGAATACTGAGGGATGTTTTTTTTTTATGGTATCTCCCAGTTTAGCCTCTGCTGGCTGGCTGGCTGCTTAACCGGACTATCCTGTGGATGCCTTGAATTAAAGGCCTCCAGCCAGAGTATAAAACTTATAAAGTAAGCGACAACACGCTAATGACACCCCTTGCGGGGTACGGGCTTCGGCTTAGGACGTCGCTGGGCGAGAGCAGTAAAGGGACAGGCTGGATCTGAGAGATTCCATTATTTAGGGGCTGATTTATAACTACAGGCTCAGCTTCGCGGGCTGGCTCGAGCAAGGGTCGGGGGGGGGGGGGGGGGGGGGGCTGAAGATGACTTGGGTCCCATTTTATACTCTTTGTGGTCACTTTCGTAGGTACTAAAAAGTCAAGTCCAGCCTAGTACTTCATCACGTTAAGTCAAATATTTGTACATTTGTCCTTGAATAGTGTAACTCGAACACGAAGTACAATGTAAATGTTATCCGTCCATTTTTACGCGTACTTGTCAAATCACAAGTGATTAGGTATCCGTTGGCAAATAACTATTTTGCATAAAATAATACTGGGGCACGTAACTCAAGATCAATGAATATAGTTTTCGCAGAAAGATGGCTTTGGTACTTGAGTGCCATTTTTTTACCAGGAATCCTTGGAACCTGAGCCAATAACATCACGCTTAAATTGTTTGTAAGGAAAGGCAGAAGATTAGCACTTGTTCACCAGATAATTATGTATTTAGATATAAGTATTTGGAGATGAAACTCGAAGTTTACCTGGTTCTTAAATCTAGAATTCAAGTTTGTGAATTTGTTTTCAAACTCTTCTTTAGCATTTTATAAGATAACTTATTTTTTTTTGACGCTGCTCAATTTAGAAATGTTATTTTTGATAAATAAATTGAAATATATTACATTTATGTGGGAATGTAAGGTGAGTTAAGTGGCAACACTGATTGAATGTGGGAATATATTATGATGGAGTGACAACACTGTATGTCAAGGACGGATACGCAAAAAAGAAGTAAGACGACGACGAAAGATGAAAGACGTTTATTTTTGAAAAGTTTATTATATAATTATTTAAGAAGTTTACTTGCCGTTTTATTCGGAATCCCACCACACACTACATTTTGGGGGCTCGTCCGGGATTCCTAAAATAAAACGAGGAAGTAAATGTTTCTACGAAGCGGGTTTGAAAAAACGATGACGTTAGAACAAAAGAAGATCGAAGCAGCAACGGGTTCAGGTTCCACGCTTCAAATGAGCGCGGACCTGGTACCAAAGTTTAACGGCCAAGACCGATCCTATCCGGCATCCCGATGGGTTCAGGAAGTAGAAGATAACGGCGTGATCTTCGAGTGGACCCCGATGCAACAACTGCTGGTGGCGAGGCGTGCGCTAGCAGGTACCGCGGCGCTTTGGCTGAAGTCTGAGAGGCCATTCAAGACATGGGGTGAGTTGAAGAATGAACTTCTCATGGAGTTCGCAGACACCACTGACTCAAAGACCATTCATGAAATGATGAGCGCCCGAAAGAAAAGGAAGGATGAAACGTGTAGGGATTATTTGTTTATCATGAAAGAAATGGGCAGAAGAGGCAAAATGGCCGACAGTGTAGCAATAAAATATATTGTAGATGGTATCGTTGACCATGAGACCAATAAAATCATGCTTTACGGTGTAAATACGTATCCTGATCTTAAAGAGAAATTAAAAATCTACGAGACAGTTACGGAAAAAATGAAGCTGGAACATTCTAGAAGTATCAATAGAAACGAAAAACGCGGTTTCGTACGTCACGAAAAACTGTTGAAAAGGTGCTATAACTGTGGCGATGGCGATCATGTGTCGGGAGACTGTCCGAAGAAGGCACAAGGTCCAAAGTGCTTTAGCTGCAATGAATATGGTCACATTGCACCGAAGTGCCCGCATAGAAAAAACATGGCTGAAGGCGGCCGTAAGGAATATTCGAATTCGATTTCAACAAGATGGCGTAGTTCCGGCGATGAAAAAGACCACAGCGGTGCATCGACGAGTGGAAGCGGGAGCGGCGAACGTGTGAGCAAGCAAGCAATGTTCGGCCAATTATCGTCCGACAACGCGGATCATGCGTCACACTCACAGGATGACAACATGACAGAAGATGCCAGCAAAGATTTAAAAACTCAACTTCAAAATGAAAATGACATTTACGATGTAAACAAACCATGGCAACGAGAAAAACCATTGAAAATTGTAGAATTATGTGGAAAAACGACCAGTGCGCTTATTGATTCAGGTAGCGATGTGAACTTGATATCTTCTGAGTTTTGTGCTAATATCGGTAAAGTGATGAACAATAACATAACACTGTCTGGACTTGGTTTCGCCAAAGTGGAGTCTCTAGGTTGTATAACAACAAATGTTGTGATCGACTGTACGAAATACGATGATGTGTTATTCTACGTGGTGCCGAAAGACTGTATGCCTTTTGATGTAATCATAGGTCACGATTTTCTTAAGAATGTTTTAACGGTTATGAATGGAAGTTTGGTATGGATGAGACCAAAAGATGAAGATTGGTTAGGCAGATTGAATTGTTATCCCTGTGTTTCAGATAGTATAGGTTATATTGGCAGCGAACAACTAAAGAGCCAAGTGGTAACTTTGATCAATAATTATCATCCTAATCAAACAAAGGATATTCCCATACAACTGAAGATAGTTCTCAAGGATGATGTTCCAGTTGTTCAAAGACCACGCCGAATTTCATTTGTGGAACAAGAAGAGGTTGACAAACAGGTAGCAGACTGGTTAACTCAAGGAATTGTTAGGGTAAGCTATTCAGAATATGCTAGTCCGTTGGTCCTGGTACGGAAGAAAGATGGTACTACCCGAATTTGTGTAGATTATAGACGGCTCAATGAAAAGATTGTGAAAGATGAATTTCCACTTCCTCTGATAGAAGACTACATTGATAGGCTGACAGGTGCTAAAGTTTTCAGTGTTTTGGACCTGAAAAATGGGTTTTTTCATCTTAAGGTTGATGAAGACAGTGTGAAATACACATCTTTTGTTACACACAATGGTCAATACGAGTTCTTGAGAGCACCGTTTGGTCTGTCTGTGTGTCCTAAGTACTTCATGCGTTTTATAACTTATGTTTTTAGACATCTGATAGCAGAAAGAAAAGTTATGATCTTCATTGATGACATCGTAATTCCGGCAGATGATGAGTATCAAGCTGTGGAAAGACTAAAGGAAGTTCTGGAGGTAGCATCCCAGTATGGATTGCAGTTCAGCTGGAAAAAAGCAGCCTTGGTATGTCGCAAAATTACTTACCTCGGTCATGTGATCGAAGATGGGAAGGTGAGGCCTTCCAGTGACAAGATTGATGCGGTGATTAAGTTCCCAGAGCCAAAAACGGTTAAACAGTTACATAGTTTTGTTGGTTTAGCCTCATACTTTAGAAAGTACATTCAGGATTTTGCATTAATAGTTAGGCCACTGACTAATTTACTGAAGAAAGACACAAATTTTAAATTTAATGAAGATGAGAGTCGTGCTTTCAATACAATAAAAAATAAGTTGTCTAGTGATCCGGTGCTAAAGATATTTAATCCAAAACTTTACACAGATTTGCACACGGATGCATGCTGTGTTGGTTATGCAGCTATACTTATGCAGCGTAGTTTGGACGATCAGCAGCTACACCCTGTCTACTACATGAGCAGAAAGACAACAGATGCAGAGAGCAGATATACAAGCCATGAACTTGAGGCATTGGCAGTCATCGAAGGTGTCAAAAAGTTTAGACACTACCTATTCGGTAGGCATTTTAAGATTATAACAGACTGTAGAGCGTTTCAAATGACTTTAAAGAAAAAGGAGCTGGGAATGTCAAGTAGAGTAGCCAGATGGATTTTGTTTCTTCAGGTTTTCAACTTTACTGTAGAACACAGAGAAGGTTCTAGTATGAGACATGCTGATGCATTAAGCCGTAATCCTTATGTAGCGGTAATCAATGAATTATTTGGCAGTATTAGAAAAGCTCAACAAGCAGATGAAGGTTTGAAAGCTATTACAAGTATTTTGCAGAATGCACCATATGAAGATTATGTGTTGGACAATGGTCTTGTGTATAAAGGAGTTGACAAGAAGTTGGTGGTTCCACGAAGTATGGAAGACGAAATTATCAATAGAGTTCACCAAAACGGTCACTTTTCCAAAAAGAAGATGTTAGAGTTGCTTGATAAGGATTATTTTATAAAAAACGTAAGTAAAAAAGTTGAAGATTTTCTTTTAACATGTATTCCATGTTTATTAGCAAGCAGAAAGGAAGGAAAACAAGAAGGATTCTTGCATGTGATTGACAAAGAAGCTATACCCTTGCACACCCTGCATGTTGATCACATTGGGCCGATGTCAGACACAAAGAAACAGTACAATCACATCTTGACTGTAGTGGATGGATTCACTAAGTTTGTTTGGATTTTTCCTACAAAGAGCACTACGAGCAAAGAGACGTTAGACAAACTACGTATTCATCAACAGCAATTTGGTAATCCAAGTAGGATTGTTACAGACAGAGGAACAGCATTCACCAGTTCTGAGTTTCAGGATTACTGCAAAGAAGAAGGGATAGTGCATGTGAAAATTACCACAGGAATGCCAAGAGGTAATGGACAGGTTGAGCGTATACATAGAATAATTATTTCAGTCCTGACGAAGCTTTGTATAGAAAACCCTACACTGTGGTACCGGCACGTTAGTCGTGTGCAGCGAGCTATCAATAGCACTTATCAGAGGAGTACAGGTACAACACCACATGAACTTCTAGTTGGTGTGAAAATGAAGAGCAAAGAAGATGTCAACATTTATGAAATGCTGCGACAAGAAGAAAGGGACAGCTTTATTTTAGAAAGAGAAGAGCTCAGGCAGAAGGCCAAAAAACAGATATTAAAAGTACAAGAAGAAAATATTAAAAACTACAATAAGAAGAGGAAGAAAAGTGTTGAATATATATATATGGGAGATAAAGTAGCAATAAGGAGAACGCAATTTAGAACAGGGTTGAAAATCCAACCAAAGTATTTTGGCCCATACAAAGTTACCAAAGTAAAAGGAAAAGATCGTTATGATGTAGAGAAGTGTGATGGTAGCAGTGAAGGTCCAAATAAGACATCAACCACGGCCGACAGTATGAAGTTGTGGCCAACATGTTAAGGTGTAAAGTTTAAGGAACGTATGCATGGTGATGAATGAATAGTATAAAGGAGAACAATAGTAAACATTTTCTTTCTTTTGAAATTAAAAGGAGACACGTTTTGAATTAGGTTCTTTGTTTTAAATATGAGCTGTTTATGTTTTGTAACTACTGATGTTATTTATTTATTTTTTGTTTTTCTTTTGGTTCTTATGATGTTGAAGTTTAGTTGTAACTTGTATCATAAATGTTGTTGTATTGTGTTAAACTTAAGTTAATGTGTTCATAACTTATAGATTGTTTAAATGGTACGTGTGGTTGTAAACGAGTAATGAGTGTGTGTTCCGTGTATGTAAGCGAGTAATGAGTGGATTTAAGCAGAGCAATGCATGACTGAGGACAGTCATGAAAGTCAGAATGGCCGAATGTGGGAATGTAAGGTGAGTTAAGTGGCAACACTGATTGAATGTGGGAATATATTATGATGGAGTGACAACACTGTATGTCAAGGACGGATACGCAAAAAAGAAGTAAGACGACGACGAAAGATGAAAGACGTTTATTTTTGAAAAGTTTATTATATAATTATTTAAGAAGTTTACTTGCCGTTTTATTCGGAATCCCACCACACACTACATTTATCTTATATTATATTAAAGACATCATATTAAATATGATATTGAATGAAAATATATTGATATATTACTTAACGCTATTAGGCACTGGGACAATTCTGACTATTTACCATTCTGACAATTTTCAATTTCTAATTTCAAACGAGTATTTGAAAAGTTAGCATTTCCCTCTACATTATGGGCAAAATTAAATAGCTTTTTAGGTATCTATTTTCGTTTTAGTAATATAAAAAGAAGCCTAGGTTGGCAAGAAGTAAGCATTAGCTGATACTAAAAAAACTTAAACAATATTTTCTAGAACAACGAACTAAATATTTTGACGTCAATGTGGTTTTCACGTCTCCTATATATTCATATTTCAAAACCAATGTACTGGACGCCTAACCATTATGGTGTTATATTTGCATGAAAACTATATGCCTACCAACGAGTATACACAGAAAAAATCGTTTGAATTATGTGTCAAGTTGCGGTCAACAATATTTAAATATTTTTGGTATTACGTATTTAGTCGTTAATACCATAACTTTGTACGTGTAGAGGATATACATAAAGCAAGAAGCAAGCAAGCCGACCCCAATAAAGTTGGGTAAAGGCTAGGCAGATGATGGTTTGGCTTTTAGCACAAATAAAAAAATTGGTAAACGCAGTAAAAGCGTTGGAATATGACCACACGCTGTACAAATGTGCGATCGAATACCATAATGTTCTGCAACAGTCACCCAGAACAGGAAGAATTTTAGGAAGAAATCGTCACGTCTACAACCAAATTATTCGAAAACATATTTATGGCATCAATCAAGCTGTACATCAAACACCAACAAGTAAATTTTGCTAAAATTATGATTGCTAAGAAATGACTTATTTTTCATGGTTAGAAAAAAACACGGTTATGCGGAAGCGCTTAACCTAACGCACTCAGAACATTGTGCTAAAAATGGATGCATATAATAGTGCAAGGATCATAGAGGTATTTAAAGTAAAGTTAAAACATTTAACACTTGCATTTTTTTACTTGTGCTAAAGGTGGAATTTTGACCTCCAATATCTCCACCTCGTATGTATGGTAAGGACCAGAAAAAATATTGCAATGACGGTGAGGGCAAGTAAGTGCCTTTCAGTTGCATCAGGGTTGTTTTTACATGCGCTATTTTAGCCTTATAAGTATTCTTAGTAGTTAATGTTACCATTCCTAAGATAATACTATCATGGTACAAGTAGATGCAAGTTGCATCGCTACTTTTGTAGATAAGTCTAACCTTATGATAGAGCTTAACAGTTCCTACGCTTTTAAAGTATACAAATGTTTTATAATAAGGGTTATCAAGAGTAAACGTGTCGTTTTAACCTTCAGCATTCCTTGCATTTTGCATAATAAAATCAATAAAGGAAACCAGATGTGTAGAACTCGTTTTATAAAGGACTATAGTCATTGGAAAGACAAGGTTACTAATTGTGAGCAATTTCCCTTGAGTTGTCTGGCTGACGGTAGAGAAGGATTTTGGATTGCTTTACATTCTATTTTAAATAAAAACACATCCGTCGACCACCATCCACTTGTACGGCTGCCTTATCCTCCAGAGATCACAAGCGTGGAGTTACGCTGTATTTCAGCAGTAGCCCAGTTTCAGGAATTAAGACTCGATGATGAAAAAAGCTGACATAACATAAATAGCTTACTAAAAAAAACTAAACTAACAAAAAAAATTAGTGTAAATGGCACTCGCAAACATCGCATCGCAATAACGCACCCCTGGAAGCCCCTTTCAATACTACAAAATGAGCTGTATATTAAAAAAAAAGGCAAATGCAGGGTTTTACGATTGACGTCATAATCTCAGTTTTAAGCGAAGATTACGCATGTACTGTTGGATCTATTACACTGACTATAGTCACGACGCTATTTACAGCACCCTCCAAACCTCAGCCAACGTCCTAGGCGCTTGGTTCCGGAAATGGAGAATCGAGGTGAACCCCGACAAGAGTCAGGCAGTTCTTTTCTTTAAACCGCGTAAAAATAAGCCACTTGCGCTCAGCCCGAACACTATGTAAGGTAAGCATATCCCTTGGGAGAAGCAAGCCAAGTACTTAGGAGTCTTACTTGACAACCACCTGTCTTTCGCGACGCACATCAAAGCAGCTCGCCACCGAGCTGCCTTTGCTATGGGTAGGCTTCATTTCATGATTTCGGCAAAAAGCAAATTGTCAGTCAAGTGCAAGCTGCGCCTTTATACCGCGGTGATCCGCCCCATTATGACGTACGCTTGCGTCGTGTACGCTCACACCAAGCCGAAATACATCCATAGGATGCAAACCTTGCAGAACCGGTTCTTACGTAGAGTCACGGGAGCCCCTTTTTATGTCCGTAACGACCGTCTACACGTAGACCTTAGAATGCCCACCGTCGTTCAGTTTATGAAACGTGTCTCAAAGCGTTTCTTCGATAACGCCAGTAAACACCGTAATCCCCTGATCGCAGCGGCCGCCCGTTACGAACCCTCGCGCATTAGTACAGTACGCCGTCCTCTGCATACCCTCGTCACTCCCGATGATGCTATCACCCTCCTCCAGGAGAGTAGCAAAGAGACTAGCACTCTTAAAAAGTTCAGACACAAACCGCCGTCTTTCCGACCTCGCCGTCGAGGTCCGTCGCGACGTCCCGATCCATGCCCTCCCCGACCCTCGCTCGAGCCAGCCCGCGATGCTGTGCCAGTAGTTTTAAATCAGCCCCTAAATAATGATATCATTCAGATCCAGCCTGTCCCCATGCAGTCCTTCCCCAGCGACGCCCTGAGCCGAGGCTCGGACCCCACAGGGGGTGCCCTTAGCGTGTAGTCGCTTAGTTTGTAAGTTTTTATGCCCTGGCTGGAGGCCTTACTCTTAAGGCACCCACAGGATACTCCGGTTAAGCAGACGACAACCTCCTAAATTGAACTGCGAGATGCCATTCATAAAAAATAAAAATATACTGTTGGCTTATTCGGTATTGAATCTGACCACATTATTTGTCGTGATTTTGATCACGAAGATTAAAGTTTGTGGTGTAATTGCAGAATCTGATCACGTTTACTTGAAAACATTATGGCACATGTTTTGTTACGGAAACAACGGTTTTACTTAAATAAATAGTATAGGTACTTCTTTTGTACGAATATTTTCCTTAAAGTAAGTTGATATAAAGAAGTCTATTAGAATCTGGACAGATATACTTAATTCTTTTCTTGTTCTAAAAGTGCGGTCATAACGAGCGGACCGTACTGGCAGCCGATAAACTTTGACAGTTATTTTAGTACGCACGACGTCAAATCAAGATCTACAAAACCAGTTTATGCATTACTCTCATTGTACGCAAATCTGTGCAAACGAAGCCATGTTATACTGGAAATGTATAGCTTAAAGTGTCTCCGTGTGTATTAGGAATCTGTCAGTTTTGCGTTCTATGGTATCGGAGTAAGGCGTATCGATGACAAGTATGTATATTGAAGCGGCTCAGAATTTGTGTACGAGTTATGCGCCATCACTAGTTTTACTCATAATCTTACTGAATAGGTAATGTTTCCTCATGGCATGGGATACGCACTTCCAAAAGGCCATTAATTTTTTTTTTATTATAATTTAATTTTTTTTTAGTATAAATTAATAAAAATAAATTTCTTTCTTAAGTTTTCAAAACAAATGCAAGTCTTCATTTAAATCGTCGTTGATAATAGATAAAGATTCAAAGTAAGGAGTTTATTTTAAGAAACAAAGGAAGACGTTATAATAATTATTTTTCATACATTGTGACATGAAATATTTTAGTACAATGTAGTAAACAATACCGTAAAGTGTAACAATTATATCTTTTGAAATTAAAACAGACAAGTACGTGACAAATATTTTTTGACAGAAGTCAGTTAATATGGTATCAAATAAAAATATTTAAAAGTATAATATATTTGAATGTGTTAAACGTGGTAACAAACGTAAAATGAGACTTCTTCAAAAACTCCAGTAGCGATCTCTTTGTTATCAGCCAAACTAGTACGGACAAGTTGTAGATGCGGCTCTGGGCACATCCATACAAATACTAACGTAGGTATCTGTCAATGTCTATGTCCGGAGACGTGTCTGCAATTGTTCGTCAGTTTTGCCGATCCATTAAATGATTTTGTAGAAAAATGTCGCCTGAAAACACCTACATGCAACATGTAGGCAGTAGAAATGGATGTACTGTGTTTATTTTGTTTTGTACCAAATTGAAACTGTGTCAAAATGTTTGACCCCGTTATGACGTCACAGGAAATTCAAGATGGCCGACGTTAAACAACAAAATGTCAAGTTTTGTACATTTCAACCATTTTTCCGCTGTTTTCTTTTCTCTCCCGTTATTGTGTTACCGTTACGCTGTATTTTATTTTCTTATTATTTCTGAACAATGCGCAATGATTGCTAGTTTATTACAGCGTGCAGCGTGACATTTGTTTAAAACGACCTTGAGTAGCGGGGCATTGGACGAGAACGTAATCGCTTGCAGTGACACTTGGGCTTTACAGCTGTGCAGTTTATAATAATGTTTTGTTTATTCATAATAATGTTTTGTTTATTTTTTTTACTTTACTCATGGCGTTTCACGTTTTATGGTCACTTTTAATTTTAACAAGAACTGTCAATGATAGTGTTGTAGCCAAGTTGCAGTTCTATTTTTGAATGTTCAGTTTTTTTTTTTATTTAGTTTTTTTTTTGTCTTGGTAGCGTTTATCAAGTTGGTTGTATTTTGGGTACAACCAACCAACCAAACTTTTTGGGTGGTCTTGTCCTTACCACCTTTTTTGGCACTATCATTTTATTATTGCTTGAGTGTTTTAAAAATAGAGCTATGTCTATGCGTATACGTACTGCTGTACCGCGACTAGTATGATTAGAAAACTGCCTTCAGAGTTAGTACGCCCTACAATGACAAACAGTTTAATAAAAGAGAAGATTGCTGATGAATTATTGTTTTTCTCCTAAAAGAGCAACACAATCTCGTCTCCATTTACAAGTTTTTGTTTAGAAAAAACCAAGAAATCCATCATCTTCTGACCCTTCTCCCGTGTTACTTGGGGTCGGTGCAACACTTTTTTTCATCCATCCAACGTTTCCTTGGTCCTGTTTCTCTCTATCCATCAACATTTAATACTCATCACTATTTTAGTCACACGCTATTTTACCTACTCATTAGATGTCCAAACCAAAAGTCGAATCCTTTTCAACTTTTCTGTAACTGGCGCAACTTTCCAACTTCCTCTAATGTACTCACTTCTTACTTTATTCATTCTTATCATACCAGACATCCACCTCAACATTTTCATCTCCGCTACACACGTAATCACGAAATAAAATAAAATAAAAATTAAAAAAAATCTCATCTGGAAAAGTTTTATGAATCCGCTATCTGTATTACATATTCTTTATAAGTACACAGCTGCTGTAATATTATTTAATTTATTTTCATCGTAATATTGAAATTTATGTAAATATGAAATACTGAATTTATATGAAGTAACGCGTAGCATGATAATAAATTAATGACACTTAAAGATTACGTATCATAATGAAAAATGTATTACTATACGAAATATTTTAAAATTTTGTCACGATAATTTTAAACAAACTAGGATTCAAAAGCTATAATGAAAAGATGCATAAGGCTTACACAAGCTGTTACCATTCATATAAGGTTTTCCATTCCAGAACGCCTTCTCTCCTCCCCCTCCGTTTCTCGAATAGCACATCAAGTACGTTAAAAATATCTACAAAAGACAGCCGGGGACGGTGGTTCCGGGCTGACTTTTGTAGATTTTTTAACAATCATTATAGGTGGGCAAAAATACATACAAAGTATTTAAACAATCACTCTTACCAAGGGGTATTGTACCTGGTGCCTAACTTTGACCCACCATTGGGGTAAGTAAATAGTACCAATATAAAAAATCTCTTGCAGTATATCTCCGAAAAGAGATACAAAAAAATGTAGACATAGTGTATAAAAGAAGAAGAGAAAATGGGATACATAAAGCAAATAACTATATTAAAATTAAATATAAGGATATACTAACTTAAGTATAAATCATCATCATCATCATTTCAGCCGAAAGACGTCCACTGCTGGACATAGGCCTCCCCCAAGTGTCGCCACATTGACATAAGGGGGGTTTTGCCATAATTGCCACGCTTAGCAGGCGGGTTAGAGATCGCAGTTGTCACACGCTGCTGCCCATTCTCTGGCAAGTCCCTTAGTCGCCTCTTACGACACCCACGGGAAGATATGGGATGGTGCTATTCTTAATGTCCGACACCATACAGCACATACGTATACACATGCGTACTACGTACACGTACATACGTATAAATGCAAAGACACTTTTATACATATTTTAAAACAATACCGAATACAAAAATATTAATAAACTAGCTGACCCGGCAAACGTTGTTTTGCCATAAAATAAAATAAAATATTTAGGGGTGGACTACCCCTAACATTTAGGGGGATGAAAAATAGATGTTGGCCGATTCTCATAGATACCGGATAAGCACAAAAAATTTCATCAAAATCGGTCAAGCCGTTTCGGAGGAGTATGGCAACGAAAACTGTGACACGAGAATTTTATATATTAGATTGTAGCCATCGGCATCAGAAACAACGTCCAGGCTGCCAGGTGCCAGGAAGGTGGTGGATTACGGCTTTTGCCCTTTATCAGAGAGAAGGTCTGTGTTGCGTGTGAGATGAGTTGAGTGCGATGATTGAGTTGATTTTATTATTATGGATCTGGTCTTTTTGTAAAAATAACTTAAGAGTGTGTCTGGTCGAGCATAAATTTAAAACTCAAAATCTTTTTTTTCCTTATACTTGGTGGTGGAGGTCCACCAACCTGTTTAGGAGATATCACACCGGTTAACCGAAAACCTGCTTAATATTAAGCAGGTTTTGTCCCGTATATCCGAGAGAATTCTTTATCCCTTTTTTAATTCCAACCTTAAGCTTCCTTGGCTTCGAGCTGCAAACAATGATCGACGAATCAGTAAACATTGAAATATTTTTTCAATTATTACAGAGCGTGCCTCCGGCTTTATAACCAAGATTTACGTGATAGCTGAAAGTTATATTTATTGCTTTTGTTAGCGGAAAGATAAGCTTAAATTCGTTTGGATTGTTTTCATTCAAAAATTTCACCGGAAACCTGTTGAAAAATCAGGATCAAGATTATGTTCAGAAAATCTGCTGTTCAAAATCAAAATCAAAATCAAAAGTCATTTATTCAAATTAGGCTGATAATCAGCACTTTTTGAACGTCAAAATTACAAGAGACAGTCCCCCAAAACGCCCGCCCTTCGCCACTTCCTAGTGTTTTAGCTGGGAAGAAGAAGTGGCGCAACAAACTCCCCAGCAACACATCTGTCTGTTAGGTTAGAAGAACCAGATTCTACACAATAGTGTTCTAGTTCATATAAACAAAGAATCTAATTAATGTCACATGTCAGCTAGCACACACCAATAATAAAATATTAAAAAATAAAGAAAAAAAATAAAGCCTCCAGACTAAAGGGCGTGCCCGCTTACACGTGCATACCGACGAAAAAAAATAAAATAAAGTAAAAAAAAAATGTATATAAATTAAATGTCACGTTAGCTTACATTGTGATTGGTGGATTAAAAGGCTACGCCTGAAGGTGAAATAATTTTAATGAGTGGCAAGTGTAAAGGTAGGGGAGGAATGGGGTACTTGTAACTGCACTATTTTGTGAACAATTAAATTCAATTATTTTTATTATTTTAGATTAGCATTATATATTGTATTTTACAGGAGGAGATCGTGGCCAAATAATAACAGCCGAACGGGTTGATCTTTAAGGTTAAACCGTGCCGGCCGAGATAGGTCTGTGGATGGGTGACCATAAATATATACCGAGTTTCCTCCATGCCTTGGAAAGCACGTTAAGCCTTTGGTTCCGGCTGTCACTTGTAGATCTTCGACAGTCGTTACGAGTAGTCAGAAGCCAAAAGCCCAAAACTGGGTCATACCCACCCACCCACCCAGTTACTGGGTTGTGGAGGTCAGATAGGCAGTCGCTTAATGTAAAATACTGGTACTCAGCTGCATGCGGTTAGACTTGAACCCGACCCCAAGATAGTTTGGGAAAAGGCTAGGCAGATGATAATTCTCTCTGATGGGAAATAGGCGTCCTCTAAGGGGGCCATAATCCACCACTTCGACCCATTTCGCAATATTTTGTAAAAAAAATGGAGTTAAATCCTAACAATCCCATTAAATAATAATACCTAAAGGACAGTATTTCTTCCTACACAATTCCACCGTGCGCAAGTCAAACCTGAAGAGCAAAAAAAAAACAAACTTCAAGCCAAGGCAATTGAGTACTGACTTTGAGCTATCACTGACAGATGTCAGTCTGGGCACCAGAGCCAACGGTCTGTTGTATCAATGCCACGATGCCTTTAGAAAAGTCACCCGATGCGACAGTTTAATCAGGTGTGTTGACTGACAGCTGTTTTTAAACTTGGAACTGTTTTACTGGGTACACGATTTTCTTTTTTTTGCGAGTGTGTCGACTGCAAATGTTGCAGTTGTTGTTGGTGTTTTTTTTAAACTTGGAGCCTTTTTTTTTGCTTTGGACACGTTTTTTTTTAGCTATATAACGGTCTGATCTTTTGATAGACTTTTTCAACAGTTAGGTACCGTAACCACGATTGAGCTGAAGTTTAGCGCATTCTTGTACCTAACTGTATCTCTAATAAGCGATGTAGTTTTTCAGTTTCCAAGTCTAAGGAAGAACGCTGAAATGTCATAAATGTCATTGTAGCAAAAATCTTATTTTGTTATTATCCTACTCATCACCTGCCTAGCCTTTTCCTAAATTTGTTGAAAACGGCTTCCAGTCCAACCGGATGGATCTAAATGCCACTATTTTACATAGACCGACTGCCTCTCTGACCACAACAAGCCCAGGTAGTACTGAGATTACTCAGGTTGCCCCTTGATAAGACTGGTTGTCAGACCAGGCCTCTGACTACCTGTCACGACTGTCAAAGATCTACAATTGACAGCCGGCACCGATGAACTCGGACACTCCGTTTGTAACGGATGGTCACCCATCCACGGACCAACCTTGGTCAGCCCGGCTTAACCTGAAGATCAACCTGAGCATCAATAAAATATAAAATAAATAAATAATAATAATAATAATCAGTTATTATTTAGCTACGACCTCATCCTTCCTTACTGTTTTATATTATTGAAACAAAAATATCGCTATGATAAGGAATTACAATACCAAAATAGTGCGACCGCTAATCGCTTTTTTAAAAAACTCGCATGGTAATAGTTATAACTTTTTGATTTCAATGGACAATCTAAACTAATATTAGAAAGAGGAAAGATTTGATTGTTTGTTTGTTTGCATTGAAACCACTCAAAACTACTGGTCCGATTTGAAAAATTCTTTCAGTGTTAGATAGCCCATTTATCGAGGAAGGCTATAGGCTATATATCATCACGCTACGACCAATAGGAGTGGAGCAGCAATGAGAAATGTAGCGGAAACGGGGAAAATGTGACGCAAACGAAGTTGCGCCGGACAGCTAGTGGACAATACAATCATTATTGTCATAGGAGCTGAAATTATCTCATAGGATGAACTAATCAATTGATTGAATGCTGTAGGCTGGCTGAATTGGCTGATAGATTCAATAATATTGAAACTACATAGCATAACATCACGCCTGTAATCGCCAAGGGGTTAGGCAGAAGTGTAGCTAATAGTAAACACACATTTCGCCAGTTATGTTTAAGTCCCATGTAATAGGGGTAAGCCTATTGCAATCAACCGAGAACAAATGGCCGTGCCTGCTACACACTTTGCTCGACCCGGCAATTGAATCTAGGCCCTCACACTCAGTAACTGCACTTGCAACCACTAGGCAGTCCTAGGCAGACCAACGAGGTAGTCCTTACTCTATTATTGAAACAATAGTTCATTTATCTTGATTAAATTGAGAGCTGTCAGGATGTACATAATTAAGCCGATAATTTTTTAAGACTATGTTTTTTATAGTTTAATTTAATTGTTCCTAATTAAATACCCATCATCATCAGCCTATAATGTTCCCACTGCTGGGACACAGGCCTCCTCGCAATGAGAGGGAGTGGGTTTTTAATCCACCATGCGGGCCCAGTGCGGCTTGGTAGATGTCACATGTCCTCGAATTTTTAGTTCTAGGACATGCCAGTTTCCTCACGATGTTTTCCTTCACCGTTTTTGAGGGCAGCGGTGATGACATAAATTACAAAACGTAATGCGCCTGCCTGGGTTAGAACCAACGACTTACTGTCTAGGTCGGGGCTGCCACCACTGGGGCACTGCAGCTGTCTGCACTGCATAATCGTGATTTATTTATTTCAATATGACTAAGCTTCTAGTCCCTTTACTTTGGCAGCTCTCATTTTAATCAAGTTAGATTTTAGGGACTGTAGATACTGATACTCGACTGAAATTAATCGAGTGCGTTGACCTCAGTTGACAAAAATATCAACAGAGATGAAACGCAACACCTCAAAGATCCCAATTATATGTTTTTTTGCCCACTTGTAGGCACAATACCACATCCGTAACTTAATTTGGGTAAACTTTTTTTAATTACGTAAGAAACTAAGACCCATTTGTAATAATTACCGACTTTTTTAATTGGTGAGTACGTACAAATTGTTTTTATGTTACCTTGAGTAACTGAATTTATTTCATAATAGTAACTTTAGTATAGATGAAAAAAATTAAGTTACCAGGAATCAACAGAAATCGGAATAGGTAGAGAATATTTACCTGAACTTCAAGGAAGTAACCGTTGAAGTAAATTGTGGATAATACCTATCCCTGATTTAAAAACTTTATTTCGGCATTTAAAAATAAATCATTCCGTGATTTTATGCGGAGGTATTTTGCACATATTACTTACCTTCTTAAAGTTTAGGCAAAAAATTGTACTCCACCTATTTTCCGATCTTTGGAAATGAATTCAGTATTTGACTTTGAAAATATATTTTTTTCATGTTTTATTCTCTTAAGCGTTGTATGTTGCGATAAGTTTATTGAATTATTGTTATAACATCGATTTATGTTAATTAATGAACTCGTTAAATGGACCTGCATTTCATTAGAATTCCCTTGGTTATCAAAATAAATATAAACTTCAAATCAACATTGTTGATCGCTCTTTCAATTACGGCTTAACTGTAAATAATCGCAACATTAATTAAACCAGTAAATCAGTTGTAATTAGTTACGTGCGTCCATTGATAGTATTCAAAAACCAAACAACGTTTATTAATTTTATATTGAAGTTATTTATTGGTCTTAATATTAAAAATATCATGCGATAATTGCTGCAATAAAACTATAATAAACACTAATTTGTTGCGTTATAAATAATATAATAAAATAAAAAATACTCACGCAGAAAACACAAAAAATCTCACTTAACGAAAACACAATTCAAATCACGCACATTAAAAAAGTTTTTACTATAATTTTTTTCCGAGCGCGAAATTTACGCGGCGCGCACGTGCATACACTGTGTACATAAATTAGACATTAAGCCGCTATGTCCATGACGGTACAGGCAGAGGCTGCAGTACCTCTAGCGTGCGCGAACTGCAAGGCCTTTCGAAAGGGACTGCGCAGGCGGCGGAAGTGTAAACGAGCAACATGGAAGTTAAACAATAATGGTAACATTCGTACGGACAGCGACTAATCATGCTATAAAAACAGTTTATACGGATCTCTCATTGTACTAGAAATCTATATAAAGCGAGGTTATGTTATACTGGAAATGACCTTGATATGTCGCCGTGTGTATGACTGTAAAATACTTTTTTATCATTTATCCTCTATAAGTGAGCAATGTTTAATTAGTTATTCAGTAACAATCTACATTGCGTTCGAATATAATCTGCATGAAAAAGTAATGGAAACACAAACAATAAATTAGAATACGTGAACTTCAATTAGTTAAATAAATAAATAAAATTCGTATATTTCAGGTCATTGACCCATATTAGTTACACAACAATATAAGTACACTTTTGTCAATATTCATGGAAAAAAATAAGAAATTAATTGAAATATTTTCTACCGGGTGTTTGTGGGTGATGCAGACGCCAATAGATAGTTTATTTGCATTGGTATCGGTGGCAATGTACCGAATTTTAATTGCATAATTGAATGTTATTTTATTTTTGATCTAATAAGTGGAATTGTAAACCTTATGAGCCGTGTCGTGTAAGTTTTTAATGTAAAAATTGTTTGTGAAGTAAAGGAAATTTAATGAACTTTACACTTTCAGCACACACACTTACAGAGGCGGACATAATGCCATAGTTACTACCACCCAATTTTTGCGGGATTATAAAAAAGGGTAGGTGCAATTTTACCTGGTGTTCGCTGAAAACCATTGCGTGATTCAGCGAACAACAGTAAGGCAATTTCTGTAAGTTTTCGTTTTTTTGCATTGTTGCTCTCTCTTGTTGTTACTCTTGCTTTTTCTTGGATTTGCATCCAGAAAACAAGTTTAAACAAAAAGAACAGATTTTCGTGTTTCTTTATTAGGAGCATAAAAGAAAAAGTGCAGAAATAGGTTTTTTATTTGGATAATTTGAATGCGTCAAATGACAATCATTAAAATATTCTCACACAATTTTTGTTGGAAAACTATTTAAAAATGGTCTAACTTTCTTTTATTTATTGATTGATTATTTGATTAGTGCAATAATCTTAATGCTGAGAGAAAATATCTCTCAGCATTAAGATTATTGCACTAATATGAGTTCAAATAATTCCCAACTTTCGTTTTCGTTAACATAACAATTGCTTGCCATAATATTTTCACTCCAATTAGCGTATTGTCGTCAAGTTCATAATGCCAATATCAGACGCTTCACTGGAATGAACTGTGTGTGAATGTTCACTCCGGTGACTGTTCATTCTAGTTTTATGCTATGTTAATAAAGTGAAGAAAATTTCTTAATTTTCATTGAACACAACGAAATACAAAATATGCTTATGTGTTTTGCTCTTTAATAAGAGCAAGGGTAAAACCCGCGTCTCATTCACGCAAAGGGAGTTCTTTGCGTGAATGAATCAATCAGTGAATTTAATCAGCACCATTATGTTAAGCGATAGTTCGCTCAACATAATGGTGCTGATTAAATTATTCGACTCTTCGCTACTTTCATTTATTTGTCGAATGACGAAATTGAACATCGTTGAATGGGTTAGGAAATGAAAACATTTTTCTCTTTTGTATAATGTTTTTTTCAGACGTTACACTTAGAAAGAAAGACGAACAGAAACAGAAGCGACTGATACCGGCTTAAGTAAGAGAAGTTGAATAAATAACCCAGACTACTACAAATATTAACAAATCGCGTGGAACATTTAGAGTTTTCCGGAAGAAAAGTATTTATTCATGAACTTAGGAATGTTGTTTGCTTGTTTTGATTATCTGTGAAAATGTATTGAGCAGACGGAATAACAGGTATTAGAACTCTTACTATTGTATTCGAGATAAATGTATATTTCATTGTTCTGCATGGTGTCGGACGTAAAGAATAGCACCATCCCATATCTTCCCGTGGGTGTCGTAAGAGGCGGCTAAGGGACTTGCCAGAGAATGGGCAGCAGCGTTCTCTGTGCTTTTGTAACAACCGTACTGCGATCGCCAACCCGTCTGCCAAGCGTGGCGATTATGGCAAAACCCCCCAAAATGTCAATGTGATCAAAATTACACTTGGGGAAGGCCTATGTCCAGCAGTGGACGTCTTTTGGGCTGAAATGGTGTATTTCATTGCGGGATCCAAGACAGTTAAATTGTTTCTCTGAGACTTCGTCGATCTTCATCGGCTCAGCGGTCTTCTGATGGTCGCCACGGTTGATCCTGGCTTTTAAGAGTTGCAGTGGTTAGGCAATAAAGAGGAGGGTTTGTTCCAATAAAAAATGCCACCACCGGCATTTTTGGCATTGTCCATGTTCTTACTACGAAATGTATGAACTTGAAAATGTAGAGAGTGTATCTAATGATCGTAGCCTTTGGGGTTCTTTCAGTTTCTGCCAACCTCCACGAAGAAGGTATAAGTTTATGTATGTAAATATGGATGAAGAAAAAGTCTGACGGCTTTTTCTTTGCCCATACAATCAGCACTGCCATTCAACGTGGCAATGCTGACTGTGTTCTGTGCACATTTTCGGATGACAGCAATGTAGAGGAGAACTTTGACGCCTAAGCGCGTTTTGTTTATTTAGTTATTTTATATTTAGTTATTATTTATACAAATTATTCCTTTTATTGTAAATATTTAGTTTTACTTAATCTTTCTTCTTCTTAGTAGCTACGCTCTTGACAGAGCGGTCGTGGTCGTCATTAAGTGTTGTTACTATTTATGGCAGATGTAATACGTCTCACGATGTCCCGCCACCTCGCCCGATCAGAAGTCATCCGGGTACATTCGTGCAAGGGACCGCCTACAGCAGACTTGATCTCATCGGTCCAACGCATGGGAGACCTTCCACGCGGTCTAGTGCCCTCCACTTTTCCTTGGACGACTAACCGCTCTATGGACTGACTGTCTCGCCTTGAAACGTGTCCGAATAAAGTGAGTAATCGCGACTGTACTATTGTGTAGAGACGCTGCCTGATGTGAAGTTCTTGGAGTATCGAGACATTTGTGCGGAACTCGGTCCACGATACTCCGAGCATTCTTCTCCAGCACCACATCTCCAAAGCGTCTATCTTTTTTCTTTCCACCTCCCGCAACGTCCACGTTTCTGCAGTGTACAGAAATATGGGTAAAATTAAAGTGCGCACAAGCCTGGTCTTCGTGGCTTTGGTGATGTCTCTGTTCCTCCATATTTTTTTCATTTTGTCCATTGCAGTTCTCGTGATCGCCATACGTCTCTTTATCTCGTCAATGCAGCTGCCGTTATTCGAGATTAAAGCTCCAAAATATACGTAGGATTGGACTACGTTGCAGTAAATGCTGGCGAATTATTGTTGGCACGGTCCACAATCATCACTTTGGTTTTACTGTGATTAATCTTTAATCCAAATTCAAGGCTCACTTGTTCCATTTCGCGTAGTAAATCTTCCATATGGCGAGCATCAGATGCAAAAACAGTGGTGTCATCTGCGTAGCGCAAATTCGCTATATTGTAGCCACCAACTGTAACTCCATCCGTCCAATCACTTCCAAAGTTATGCGCATTATAAGCTCTGTGTAGATATTAAATAAGAGTGGCGATATAATAAACCCTTGGCGGACACCTGCACTGGGGTGGAACTTACTCTTTAAGTAACTTTAATTCATTGATGTATTTACGTACAAATAAAAAAGGTAAGAATAGACGGGTTTGTATGATATTGAGTAGGTATCAAGCATATTCTATGAGTTTGATTAAACGTTATTTTATTTTACTTCAGCTAATAACATATTTTATCACCTCATCAAGATCACATCTTTATCAGCTCATTCAGAATGGTTAACTGTTTCCCAATGACGTAAATAAAACAATTGAATGTACGTTAAGTATATTTATAGCTTTAAAACGTACTCGTGAAGCAATATTCCACTCGCGCGAAGGTCCGAACAATTTCGCCATACTATTGAATTGTGCATACAAATCTTGTCCATACACAAATAATTTAATGTTGTAATTTATATTGGTAGCCAATAATTACAACGTAAATTGGCAAGAATAACAATTGTAAACAAATCATGACGACATAATTAGCAACAATAAATACATGGAGGTAAATGAGAGCAAATTATTTGCTTAAGGAGTGTTAATGGCTTTAACCTATAACCGGTAATGGATTTATTATTTTTTGGGTTGAAATTAAACCGCCTTCTATTTAATAGCATTTTTGTCGTCCAAAAATATAACTTGTCCTCTAACTACTACTAACTCAGCCACCATCAATGTGCATCTAAAAGTACTATATAACATATATCATCGATGTCAGCTACTGTCAGCATGGTTTTTATTTTAAAGCATCTATATTTGTGATATGTATTCAAGCAGTAAGCTTCTATTATAACTATATATGACGTCCTTATAGTAATTATAACGACTTCTAATTTTATAACGTAGTACGTTTAAAATTTTGTTATGAATCACGCATTCATAAGTCGTCCTATAATTTATTGATCATAAATTGTACCTAAAATAATCATCAATTAATTAACTATAGCCGATAAATATATAAGTAACAAGACAAACGTAGCATTTTTTGGGTAGAATAAGGTCTTTTTAGTGTTTAAATTCTCCTAACGTTCTATGTTCATGGTAAACATCAATATTTTGTGATAGGCTTTGTCGACGTAGCCCCGCTGCGCGGGGCTTCTATTTCTGTCTGCAATCTTTAAAGTAACCTATTACGAATTGGGGTGCCGCAAGTCCCGAGCTCGCTTCGCTCGCTCTCGCATCCTTTGTTCTCCTTGCCGCCATGCTTTTTTTACAATATTGAGAAGTGGTAGTGTTTATTTAACTAATTATAAGATCCACAATGCAGAGGACTGTTATTTTTCTGACTACACGAAACGACTTGTCCCCCCATGAATCGAAATCAAAAGTCATTTCTTCAAATCAGGCTGATAATCAGCACTTTTTGAACGTCAAAATTACAAGAGACAGTCCCCCAAAATGCCCGCCCTTCGCCACTTCCTAATGTTTTAGCTGGGAATAAGAAGTGGCGGAACAGACTCCCCAGCAACACACCTGTCTGTCAGATTCTATACCATAGTGTTCAAGTTAATATAAACAAAGAATCCATTAAATTGAATTAATGTCACATGTCAGCTAGCACACACCAATAATAAATAAAGAATCGAATAGCGCTCTCTCATTGGTGATAGCGGCCAGTGGCAGTTGCTATTTTCATATTAAAATAATACGATGTATTATTTTCCATTTTTAGGGTTCCGTAGCCGAATGGCAAAAAACGGAACCCTTATAGATTCGTCATGTCTGTCTGTCTGTCTGTCTTTCTGTCTGTCTGTCTGTCCGTCTGTATGTCACAGCCACTTATTTCCGAAACTATAAGAACTATACTGTTGAAACTTGGTAAGTAGATGTATTCTGTAAACCGCATTAGGATTTTCACACAAAAATAGAAAAAAAAACAATAAATTAAGGGGGTCCCCATACTTAGAACTGAAAACCAAAAAAAAAAATTTCATCAAACCCATACGTGTGGGGTATCTATGGATAGGTCTTCAAAAATGATATTGATGTTTCTAATATCATTTTTTTCTAAACTGAATAGTTTGCGCTAGAGCCACTTCCAAAGTGGTAAAATGTGTGTCGTCCCCCCCTCTAATTTCTAAAGTAAGAGGAGGAAAATTCTGAAAATATTTAGGATTGTAGAACGTAAAAAAATCTATCAACGAAAATTGGTTTCAATAAGATATGATGTTTAGATTTTGAGATATGGGACTTTTTCATCAAACTGCAGCAGTAACTTTGTTTTTCATAAACATACTATGAAAAACAAATTTAGTTTTGCGGTTGTGTGGAAGTTTACTAACTAATACTACTAATTAATGAATGACAGTTCAAAATATTGTTATTATATTGTTTGGAGCTATGGAACCCTGTGTGCGAGTAAGACTCGCACTTGGCCGGTTTTTTAAAGGAACATACGTTGAGGCTGTGAAACGTAAAATGTTGGTGAGCTGTAAAATCCGTGGCTGAGTTAGTAATTTAGATGGTGATGTATAAATCAAGGAGACCAGTAAAAATAATTGTTGCTCTTTATTTGACGCTTTCGTTGACATATTAAGTTGGCGTTGTAAAAAAGCCGAATTAGTTTATTAGAAGCCTTCTTATTTTCCCGTGGCTTACATAATTATAAAACTAGAGGTAGGATTCTGTAGGCAAATATTTTTTTTGTGACTAGATTTATAATGTTCCTTAATTTTTATTGTCAACGTAGTGTTGGAACGTGTTCGCTAAATTGATTTTTTAATCCCTAGTCATATCTTATATTATAAGCTTAGTAAAATCCACTGATGAACATGGGGCGTTCCAATTATTCAAAATTAAGGCCCTGGCCATAATCATAATATCGCCGTTTACAACACTTGTTGGGAAAAGCAAAAGCCATAATACAGGGTGGAATGGTTATTGACGGCAAATGAATACCAAGTATTCAGTATACCGTTTCGAGCTGTGTTTTTTTATATTGCCTATGAAACATTTTGTTTGCAGGTGGTTTATAACGGTGTACTGAATACATTATATTCATTTGTGCGTCGGTATCCCTCCACCCTGTATACAGTTGCATATGCAAATATGTATTTGCATATGACCGGTCTCTACTGATAACGTAGTCTCGTCATAGATTCCCGTGCTTTTCCTGATAGGTTTTCCTTGGGGGGATTACTGGCAAGGCCTTTACCTTTAATAGGGGGTATTTTATGTTCCGTTGGGTGCCGCTCCGGGAGCGATTAGTGGCCATCGCGCGATCCGCCATTGCACCCTGTGCCATTACCCACTTAAAGCTTCTCGTTTCTCGTAAACTACTACAACTACACCAAAATAAAAAATACGTGTGTATAGCTTAAACTCATTTAAATTCGATAAATAAAAGTCTGTTGATTCGATATTATCGTATCAACAGACTTTGAACCTACGACATTTTTAGATATTCGTAAAGCTTGAATCTTAAGGTTTATTTCACTTTTTTCAATACAGGGAACACAAACACTTCACAGTGACACTGGACTGATGACGTCAGTAGATGACGTTCAGCAAATATTTCATATTTTTGCTCAAAATATATGTTGACGCGGAATTTAAGACAGCGATATACAGGCGATGTTTTCGACTTTCTTACCATTGACGCACAAAATCGATCAAGTTTATTTCTGTTGATTACTCAATGTTCCTAAACGATTATCCAAAAGTACTAACCTAACCAGTTGCAAGAGGTCATTGAATTTTTCAACAGGATAATTTTAAAGGGACGGTGTCTGAAGGAGTGGAACGCAGAAAAACAAAAATAAAAATATGGTTTTAGTATTGAATGTTTATATTTTAATTTATTGATGTTTGTCTTTCACGCTTGTATTATGTATCGGGATACATAATACAAGCGTGGTGAGCGTTAATACCATCTGCGACGATAAGCTCGCGTGGGGCCGCCCAAACTCCGCAGCGCCGGCGCGATGACAGAAATAATATATGCTTGCTGCATGTTGCATGCCTGCTTGCATGCTGCATGCTGCATGTCTGCTTGCATGTTGCATGCATTGTGTTTATTTGTCTTGCCATTCAGTTTTATGAGGCGTTTTTATTTCGGAATTGTATTAATCGATATTTTTAACCCCCGACCAAAAAAGAGGGGTGTTATAAGTTTGACGTATGTATCTGTGTGTCTGTGTATCTGTGTATTTGTGTATCTGTGTGTCTGTCTGTGGCATCGTAGCTCCTAAACGGATGAACCGATTTTGGTAAAAGTAATGTCGTTTGAAAGGTATTTTAATCGAGAGTGTTCTTAGCTATGTTTCGAGAAAATCTGCTCAGCCGTTTGAAGATCATCACCTCTTTTCTAGTTAATGAAGGGATATAAACAACTTACACAGGTAGTCTATTTGAAATTTGAAATGTTGTCGCTTGTCACCATGGGCATTGCTGAGGGGGGGAGGGCACCCCCCTCCCCCCATTCTTTATATTTTTAAATTTAAGTATATCTTTCCTTGGTTTCGTTAATTAGCGAGAAGAGACACAACATCGAGAAAATTAGAAGGAAAGGGAGAGGCCTATGCCCAGGAGTAGGACAGTCAAGGCTTAGAAAAAATAATATAAGTTTAAAAAGCATGAAAAAAAAATTAAATTAAAAATTTAAAAAACCCCCGACATAAAAAACCTCTAAAAAGACAAAAATAGCTTAGAAGACCGCTTAGTACAAGCACAGAACAAAGCGGACCCCCGACGCTACGACGCTTGGATTAATTTATTTTTGTCTTTTTAGAGGTTTTTTATGTTGGGGGTTTTCTAAATTTTTAATTTATTTTTTTAATAATCGGAATTCGTATTTTTGATGTTTCGAATTATCATTAAGTCGGACTTTTTGTTATTCGATCTATTGAAAATCGGTATTTTGTGAATGGTAATTATAAATGTTAGGAATATTGAAATTTAGGAATTATGAAAGGAGTAATAACAAGTCGGATTTGTTATATTAAGAATTTTTGAACCATTCAGAATTATGACAATCAGCATTTTGAAATTCGGCCTTGTGACTATCGGAATATAGTTTTTCGTATTTATGTAGTGTACCCCCTAAAAATACAAGTCGTGTTAGTAAATAGAAACTTAAAAACTATGTTAGTAGCACTTCACTGCACTATGACACTGTGCGTTCATGTGGCACTTGCCCGTGGAAGCGTCGGAATACCACTCCCTGCGGCCAAAAGTCCTCTTCCAAGGCAAGGTGCAGATATCACGTTGGTATTCGCACCACAAACGCCTTAAAGTTGACGTTGACGACTGCACTCTCGCCACGTACTTGAGCCATACAACACAGGCACACACAGGCAGGACAGGCTTGTAGATGATTATGTCTACCAGGGACAAACGGTCCAGTTGGGTAGGTCTAACTTCGAGATTTGTACGCCATGTTTCTATCTACAGCTAAGGCGTGCATTTAACAAAAAAAAACTTATAAAAAAAATAAAACACTAAGGTAATAAAATAAATATCTTAATTAACATATAAGAACATGTAAATTAAGCTTAATCCAAATCCGGATGCACTAGTTCAAGTCATTAGAATATCTGGCTATCATAGCTCCCACGAGTCAAGGAAACTAACATTACTATGTATGTATGTTAAGCGAATATATAATATTATTGTTTAAAAAAAATATTTCCTTAATTATACTTTATAGTGTTGCTTTGTTCGATTTAAACCTACATTTATGAATGAACATACGTCATAACATCATGTCTGTTTTCCCAGGAGGGTTAGATAGAAATGTTTCGAGTGTAGAGGTTCCTTGAAGACGTTACCCCGTGCAGCGGTGAACAGTTTCGGAGATAGGACGTCTCCCTGTCTCACACCTCGATGCAGAAGGATAGGTTCCGAGGTCAGAGATAAACTCAAAGAACTCAAAGAACACTTACTTGTATCTAGTAGCTATTTTCGCTACTAGATACAGGTAAGTAAAAAACACAATTTCTTTAGTTTATTTCTCAGACCTCGGAACCTATCCTTCTGCAGCGAGGTGTGAGACAGGGAGACGTCCTATCTCCGAAACTGTTCACCGCTGCACGGGGTAACGTCTTCAAGGAACCTCTACTCTCGAAACATTTCTATCTAACCCTCCTGGGAAAACAGTCGTGATGTTATGACGTATGTTCATTCATAAATGTAGGTTTAAATCGAACAAAGCAACACTATAAAGTATAATTAAGGAAATATTTTTTTGTGGGTAACGGGGAACGCATATAATATATATATTTTTACAAATACCCATGGTACCACTGGACCAGTATTGTAGAAGGGAAAAAAAACCCATGACACCACCAGTAGTGCGGTTTAGTAGTGTAGAAGGGACCCCTCCCTTCTTTTATCTCGTCGCACTCCGCAAGTTATGTTAAAATCCCCTGAAAAAAGAAAAAAGGAAAAAAAAGAAAAGCAAAGAAGAAAGAAGGTCCGGTTCCCAGTTATTGCGGGATGCTACAGAAGAATTTTGCTCCTGGTGGTGAATTCCAATAATAGTGTAAACGTATTTCAAAAATCCAGTGTGAATCATCATCATCATCATCAGCCTATAATGCTCCCACTGTTGGGACTCAGGCCTCCTCTCTATGAGAGGGAGTGGGCTGTAATCCATCACGCGGGCCCAGTGCGGGTTGGTAGATGTCACATGTCTTCGAATGTTTAGTTCTAGGAAATGCCGGTTTCCTCACGATGTTTTCCTTCAGCGTTTTTGAATAAATTACACAAAGTAATGCGCCTGCCTGTTCGAACCCACGGCTTACTGCTCGTAAGTCGGGGCTGCCACCACTAGGCTACCGTTGCTCTCAGTGTGGATCATATGGCTAGAAACAAGAAGACTTCTAAAACGACGACTAAGGGTCTGTTTCCACCAACCGCTTGGTGGAAACCCTAAAAGTATGGAAGAAGAAAATATGCTGCCTGACAGCAAATAAATGGGGATTATGGCAGAAGAATCATGATGAGGAAGGAGTTCGAAAACCCCAGGCTTGGCATTTGCACCTGACCACTAGACCGAGGCAGTCAAAAGGTCAAACATTTCCCCAAATTAAACTTGATCGTTTAGCATTGTTTGATTTAGTCACACTTCATGACTGAAATATTATCAAAACATGTTATTGTTAACTTGCCTACAATGCGGTTGGCGTAAATTACAGAAGGTACCCGGTATTTTCTAACATGATTAATTGAGGTGAATCAATTCAATAAAATTGTAGAAAACCCATTCTTAATAGTAATTATTCAATATGCTGAGCTACATGGATCATTGGAATTTTGGTTTTTTAATTTGTTTTTACTGTCCTGTTGCTTCTGGGCAAAGGATTGCCCATGTTCTTCCAGGATTTTATTATATTCTAACATTGATATATATCAATGTATTCTATTTTTTTTTTTTGTGAATGGCATCTCGCAGTTCAACCTAGGAGGTTGTCGTCTGCTTAACCGGACTATCCTGTGGGTGCCTTAAGAGTAAGGCCTCCAGCCAGGGCATAATAACTTACAAACTAAGCGACTACACGCTAAGGGCACCCCCTGTGGACACGAGCCTCGGCTTAGGGCGTCGCTGGGGGAGGACTGCATGGGGACAGGCTGGATCTGAATGATATAATTATTTAGGGGCTGATTTAAAACTACTGGCACAGCATCGCGGGCTGGCTCGAGCGGGGGTCGGGGAGGGCATGGACCGGGACGTCGACGGCGAGGTTGGAAAGACGGCGGTTTGTGTCTGAACTTTTTAAGAGTGCTAGTCTCTTTGCTACTCTCCTGGAGGAGGGTGATAGCATAATCGGGAGTGTGTATTCTAATGTTTTTTTTTTAAATATTTTTTACGGGTTATTTTTTCTGTTTTTTTTCTTTAAAAACTACGTTTAATGAATAAATAACGGAAATAATATTCCTTTTTTGAACAACAGTAAAGGAATACAGGCAATTTGGTTTTTCGCTCATTCATTCATATTCATCACTCTTTGATAAGTTATAGAAAGAAGTGTAGAACTTTGCTGAAATTGATGTTTTTCTTTTTCGTGGCATTAATACTACATACTATTTTGCATAATATTTCATATCACTCTTTGAGCCAAGTACGTTTATGCTCTTTTGCAGTCATTCTACCCACACTTCAGTAAAAAGATCCGAAATCGACAAGTCAATTATTCAATCTAACTTCATCAACAGTACAGTTAGTAGTAGTAGTTATTATTAACAGTACGTGTATTTTTTATGCGTAAACAATCACTGTTACGCACTGTAATTTTATGTTTAACATGATGATTGTGGCATTGACACAAAACCCGTGAAGAGGATAATCACTTGATGACTAATCATCGCAGGTACAACGAAATTGCGTACAGCTAGAAAATAATGAGATATCATCATCTGCGTAGCCTTTTTCCAATTTTGGTGGGGTCGGCTTCCAGTCTCAAAAGCAAAATATTTTTATTTAACATAGGCCTACATGGGCACTTATAACACGTCGACAAAAAGGCGCTCGGTTCGGGTTGGTCGTTTCCTATGGAGAAGAACCGGCTATAAAAACCACGGTAACTCTTTTAAAATCATTTGGTTTTACAATATTTTTATGTTACAGCGTTAGTATTTAAGTATGGGAGGACATCGTAGGCCTTTTTTTTAGGATGGGAAATCATCAAATGACATCTCCCGCTCAGGGCGGAGCGGAAGGGAGTGTCAGACTTGACTGACTAAAACCCATCCATGTTCCTTCTTAGCCCTTATTCATCGTAGGCCTGACAATAAGTCGTTGCTTATTACAAAACGAAGAACAAGATAAAATGTTAGGTACCAAGGATCTAGAAATCAATTAGGCTTGCAATGTCGACATATTCACAAACAATCGGTACTTAAATAAAAATAGAGCCTACAAAAAAAAGAAAATGTGAAATTGATACAAATGTTGTAATCCGTGCTGTAACTATTATAACAAAAGGTGTAATGATTTTGAAAACTATCGTTAAACATCTGATTAAAAAGAACGTAGAAAAAAATAAGATTGAGAATAATTAGAGATCCACACATTTGTGCCCTTTATGAGCTACCAGAGAAGCCGCATACGCGAAGGGGCTTAGGCCAAACTTCTCTATCTTCAACGCAGTCCTTAATTTTGTAATATGCCTTTTTAATAAAGACACGTTTGATGTAATTTAATTTTAAACTTTTCATCGGCTTTTTCAGAAACTGACTTCAGAAACTTAATATAAAAGCGTATACTGTTTATAAGAAATTACTTACTAGTTTTAGTTTATCTGAATTTGGGTATTACAATTTCGTGATTACTGTGTGTATTTATATTACGGAAGTCGCTTCTAATTTTGAAAAGCCCTCGGTATTTGCGGACGTAAAAAATAAATACATCAATCAAAATCAAAAGTCATTCATTTTTATATTAGGCTGATAATCAGCAATTTTTGAACGTCAAAGTTTAAAAGAGACAGTCCCTCAAAACGCCTAGACTTCGACACTTCCTAATGGGATAGCTGGGAAGAAAAGTGGCGGAACAAACTCCCCAGTAACACATCTGTCTGTTATGTTAGAAGAACAAGATTTTATACAATAGCGTGTAAATTAAATAATATAAACAAAGAATCCATTACATTAAATCATCGTCACATGTCAGCTAGCACACACAATAGTAAAATGTGTCAGTTTTGCAGATCAATTTCTGTGTCTATAAATAGAACAAAATTAATGATTAGTTTCATTACTATGTCCATAGACTACTATTATTGTAGTGCATACTGCATTGAACTCGGCTTTAGTTCCCTTTCAATGTTCGGCCTTCAGCGGATGGTATGCGGCCTTGCGTATGTGTGCCAGCCACTGAAATGTTTTACTTAAGAGTTCAAACGGAGTATTCATTTTGTTCATTACACCAATAAAAGAAAACAGGACAACTGCGAAATCTGTTGAACAAAAAATCTTTTATGTCTGCATTTGTGCAATTGGAAATGACAACTTATGTACCGTGTGCATACGTTTCATTTCTTCATATCATATATGTTTCACCAGGCTGTCTACCGTTTATTCTCTGTCTTCTGACCTTGTACTGAAAGACTTAAGGCCTGCACAGACGACGGACTTTTCTCCGTGGCGGAGAAAAAGGTACACTCCGCGAATAAAAGTCCGTCGCGGATTTACCGCGAACTCAACGCACACGGTGTACGATCATCACCACAACTTTTTCTTTGAATTTCGGTCGTGATATTCTTTTTTTGACGTATCATATAAAGAAGTTCTTTTTTCGACTTTCTTTTATTAAAATTTTACAATCGATTTCCTGTGTCATCGTTTATCGTCGTGCATACGTACGTCACTCTCGAGGGCACAACGCGGACTAAAGTCCGCACTCCGCCATGTGCGTTGCTTCGCCTAGCCACACGAGTTCTACTTTTTTCGGGTACTCCCCCGTACTTTTATCCGGCCCGCTCTCTGCATGTCCTCGGTTATTTGGGGGGACTTTTTGTGTGGGACTTTTAATCCCTCGTTTCTCGTTTGTTTTTCGATACAGTTGTACGCGATCTATTTTAGCGGACAAAAAAAACCCCGCGGACAAAAATCCGTAATCTGCGCAGGCTATAAAACTATTTTTAGGCCCTAAGGTAATTCTCACACGACACCGCTAGTCCTTGCGGTTGAGCGAATGTCTTGGCGGTGCGCGCGCGGATAGGCGGTAAGCGCCGCTCGTACGCGCGGTCGGGCGATGTACGTTCGTGAGGCATCCACGGATTTCATACGAGTCAATGCGATGTGAGATTGACTTGACCGCCAGACGAGCGGTTATGAGCGGTGTAGTGACAGAATTGCTTTACAGTGCTACTTACTTCCCCATAAATCTCCATGGATGCTGAACTACAAAACAACCGTTGCATTCATTACATTTACTTACTATAGCATAAACACAGACTTATGTACCAAAAGTACGCCGTATAACTTACTACAATCTATTATTATATCTACCTGCCATTATTTACTGCTGTTTTGAAACAGCAATCGAGAGCCCTAAACGTGACTGTAGTACTTAGAAATAAATCTAGTAGAATCAGATTGTAAGTATATTCAAGTACCGACCTAATCGATTTAGTTGCGTACTTTCTGTAGTGGATTGTATTAGTTAACTTTTGGAAAAGGAGAACGCTTTATTCCCATTACCAGCCACTACTGGCCATTATTAGCCACTACTGGCTTTTACCGGTGTGGCTTCGTTAGTGTGGAGGTCGAATATGTTGCACGGGAATTTAACGCCTGGATAAAAACATCCTTTTTCCTAACACGGGTCTTACCGTGTGCCCTGTAAATAGCAGACTGACTTATTTTCACATCTTCTATCTTCTTCAAACTAATAATAAAGCTGAAGAGTTTGTGTTTTTGCTTGAACGTGCTAATCTCAGGAACTACCAGTCCGGTTTGAAAATTCTTTCAGTGTTAGGTAGCCTATTTATCGAGGATGGTTATATGCTATATATCATCACGCTACAACTAATAGGAGCGGAGCTGCAATGAAAAATGTTGCGAAAACGGGGAAACATGTGAAGAAGGTGAAGTTGCACGGAACAGCTAGTTTATGATATTAGTCTGGAGGTATTTTGGCCTTGCGTCGTTGGTCGAGTCGTCAAAAGCGCCACTACTGGGCATGAAGTGGTGGGTTTGATTCCCGGTTCAGCCAGTGTTATTTTGTTTTTCCATTAGTAATTTCCCAGTAGCAGTGATGGATACTGGATTTGTAACCGGTTGATGGCAATAGGATCGCCCCCGATTACATAATTCTTAAAACATAAATGGTGAATTGTGGGTGTACTACTTATGATATATTTTTTTATGATAGCCGCAGACAAGGACTTTACATTGACTAAATTCACCGAAATCAACGAGTACCAATTCTTAGTGGTTTTACCGAAGACACAAGGTGAGTCGGAGGAAAAATGTTATCATTGAGCAACACCAATTGACAAATGAGGTCTCAGTAAAGTGGGGAAAAACCTGTCTTGTTTGATCTAATTAGTCATTATCATAAACACTGGATATTGGATATTTACCATGTTTACTATTTGTTAGGAATTCCCGATATTGTAGAAGTATAAATAGTCATTGCTCTGTATGGTGTCGGACAGCACTCTCCGCCTGACCGCCGCCGCGTACGGACGTGCCGCTACCTGCTCGCATTCCCGCTCGCTATCAGTGTGTGTCATTGGTTCGTCGCTTCCCAGTGTCGTGACGTCATCAGTAGTCCCTTGACTACACCCCCGAACAATTGTTGTCTTTTTATTAAGACAGCACTTGCTCATTTTGCTTCGGATATTATTCCGATTTAACTTCCTTTGCCCCATCAGGGAAAAGTCCTCAGTTTCGAGGTTCTTGGTGGGAAACCTAACGGTGCCAACGAAACCAAGAGAGGGTGGTGACCCAATCCTCCCGCTTAACCCCTTCAGGGTCTAAGTGAAAAAATTGGGCTCCGTCGCGAACGTGTGCGCCGCCGATTTGCTGTGCTAGTGTTTCCCGTTTCAACAAGTTCCTGAAAGCAAAGTTCCCTGGACTGGAGTTGGAGTTGCTACCAAGCCCGGACCCTCGGACTGTGGCTGCGGGAAGGTTGAAGCGGGTGAGTCGCTGGACCCAGTAAATTCCCTACATAATTGTGCAAGGAATTAGGTTGTTAGGCGCACTGAGCTTCACTCAAATGTCTGCTAACTCTTAGCAGATAACATGGCCCTTGATGCGGATGAGGAACGCCTTTTTGCGTTTTTCAAAAGCGTTGTCCTGAAAGACCCAGATTTTTTAAAGAAATATGGGTCCGATGTCGCTGCCTTGCAGCAACCCAGTATTGCCGTCACTGACTTCAGTGACGCGCTCGAGAGCCCTTTGTCGCCGCCACCTGCCGACAGAGGCTTACCGCCAGCCGTCGCCGCCGCGATTAAGGCTACCCCAAGACCCATTCTTGTGAAACCCTTTGTTTCGCAAACAAAGGTCCAGCCCGCACCTGCGTCCATTGTTCCCGTTTCCGAGAACATGGACAAAGGCTTACCGTCAGCCGTCGCCGCCGCGATTCCGGCTAAACCGAGGCCCATTGTTTCGAAACCTTTTGTTTCGCAAACAAAGGATCAGTCCGAACCTGAGTCCATTGTTCCCGTTTCCGAGAACATGGACACAACTGAGCCAATCTCCGACTCAGAGTCAATTTTAGACGCGTGCTCTGCCTCCTCATCCTCTGAAGACGACTATCAAGTCGTCGGAAAGGGCAAGAGGAAGAAGGGCAAAAATTCCCAGGCCGCCATGACCAAAAAGATCGTCGCGCTCCCTTATGCCCCCTCTCACGCGGCCTCCCGTCCCAACTCCCCGGTCCCCTTACCTACGTCCGCCGCTGCTCATACCAGTAGGCCAGTCAGCCCTAAGGCTAAACCTTCAGCCGCTTCTTCAAAGAAGCTGAAGCCCCCTCCCCCGTTGTTCATTCAGGACAAAGGGAAATGGACAGATGTGTCCAAAATGTGTAATGAGCGCCGCATACAATATACAAGCGCAAAAAGCACACAGCAGGGAATCAAAGTAGTGGTTCCTACGACCACGGACTTTAGGGAACTTACCCGCCAGCTGATCGGAAGGCACATAGCCTTCCATACCTACTCCCTTCCAGAGGAGAAGCCCACCCGCGTGGTGATCAGGCGGATCCCGAAGGAAATCCCCACGGAGGACATCCTCAATGACCTCCAAGGCCAAGACATCCCGGTCGCAGCCGTCCACCGCCTTCATAAGGCGAGAGGCGGAGACCAGTACGATATGGTACTGGTCATCTGTGACCCAGTAGAAGGTCACCACCCGATCTTCAAAGTGAAGTCGGTATGCTCACTCACAGGCATCACAATAGAGAAGCCCTACCGCTCAAGCGTAGTCGGGCAATGCCACCGCTGCCAGATGTATGGACACAGCCAAGCCAACTGCCATGCGCCGCACAGATGCGTAAAGTGTCTAGGCGACCATGGCACGGCAGACTGCCCCCGTCCCAAAGACAAATCGCTTTGCACGGAGACACCGAGCTGTGTGCTTTGCGGCCAGTCGGGCCACACGGCCAACTACCGCGGCTGCTCGAAAGCCCCCAAAGGCTCCTCCTCTAACCTGGTGAAGCGTGCAAGCGCCCGTCAGCAAAGAGAAAGCCCTTCGGTGAGGCTACCCTCTGCCCAGATGCCGGAGAGACTCAGCCCTCAGAGGCCCTCTCCCTGGACCACGCTGAACCACCAGAGAGCCTTCCCGGCACTCAGCAAAGCCAAGTCCAGCCCCATCCCCGGGCTACTAGATGCCCCTATCCCCACTCCCCCGGCCCAAGCGAGCGCACCGGCGCCCGCTCGTCCCACGCCACCCGGCCCCGCGGCCGTGGACCCCTCTCACAACGTAATTTTAGAAACGCTAGCAGAGTTAGTCACCCCCGAAGCAGACCGCATGGCGGCTGATCTCAGGGCGGCTAACACTGGTGGCGATAAACTAAAAATTATCCTCAAGTCCCTACTCAAGTTAGGCGACCTCCTCCGCAACCTTAATCTTGACTAACTCCAATGGATAATACGAGATTAACGTGCACCAAACCCCGATCCCTAAAATTAGGGTACTTTAATGCCAATGGCATTAGAGGCCAGCGTGATGAGATCGCCACCTTCCTCCGCGACCATCAAATTGATATCCTCCTCGTACAGGAGACCTTCCTCAAGCCCAGTCACCGCGATCCGAGAATTGCCAACTATCGCATAGTTCGCAACGATCGGTCACGCTGCCACAAGGGCGGTACTCTAATCTATTATAGAAAAGAACTGCACTGCATCCCCTTAGATCCCCCTCCCATGGAGTCTCTACTCGAGACCTCAGTGTGTCGACTAGGCATGACCGGCCATCAACCGATCACTATCGCCTCTGCGTACATCCCTCCCGGCGGAACGTCCGAGGAGCACACTCTATTCACCAAAGACCTTGCCGTCCTCTTCGGCTTGAGCGACTCCGTTATCATAGCGGGCGACCTCAACGCCAAGCACCCCGCCTGGAACAGCACGACGACCTCTGCCAGAGGACGTCACGTGTATAACCTGGGCGAGTCCCTCAACTTCGATCCCATCGCTCCTATGGAGCACACCCACTATCCCCACGACCCCGACCAACGTCCGGACGTTCTCGACATAGCGCTACTCAAGAATGTCAACCTTAAGTTACATTCCATCGAGACTTTACATGAGCTTAACTCAGACCATAGACCAGTGCTCATGCACTTAGTTCCCCGCTCGGGTCCTTCTGACCCCAACCAGCCCCCGCCGACCCAAGTGATAACCGACTGGAGGAAAGTCAGCGAAAAGCTGAAATCCACCACGTCGCCTCACCTGGAGGCCATCCCCGACCACATAGTCTCAGTCGCAGACACGACGGCCGCCATCAACTCGTTTACAGAACACGTGCAATCCGTACTGAAGGACTGCTCACGGGAAGTCCCAGCAATGAGCGATCAACGCTGGATACTACCCGCTGACGTACGTGAACTGATAACCGAAAAGAACGCGGCCATCCGTGCCTACAGCAGCTTTCCCTGCGAGGCAAACAAAGCCCACATGCGTAATTTACAGCGTGCTGTAAAGGATCGCACCAGTGAGCTTCGTAATAATCAATGGGACAAAACGCTAAGCGAACTCGAGCCTACCCACCTAGCCTTCTGGCAGCTGCAACGCAAGTTGCGCTCCACCGAAGAGGCTTCGATGCCTCCCCTCACCCGACCCGATAAGAGCGTCGCATTCGACGACTCTGAGAAGGCCGAGTGCCTAGCCGACAGCCTGGAGTCCCAGTGCTCCCCCAGCTCTCAATCAGTAGACAAGCGACATCTCGATGAGGTGAACGCATTCGTCGAACGTAGAACCGCCCTGCCCCCCGAAGAAGACCCTGATGATCCTCTGCCTCCGGTCACAGCTGACGAAGTGCAAGACATCATTAACAAACTTCAACCGCGGAAAGCACCCGGCTCCGACGGAATCACCAATAGGGTGTTCAAACTCCTCCCCGCTCAGCTCGTCGTGTTAATGGCGGCCATCTTCAATGGCGCCCTGAGCAACAACGCGTTTCCCCAAATATGGAAAGAGGCCACGGTCATCGGTTTCGCAAAGCCAGGCAAACCCAAGTCTGAGCCTTCGAGCTACAGACCTATCAGTCTCCTGAATGCACTCGGAAAAATCTACGAGAGACTTATGTATAAGCGACTCAAAGACTTCGCCGAGGCTAAGAGTCTCATCCCCAACGAACAGTTCGGCTTCAGGACCGGACACTCTTGCATTCAACAGGCCCACCGCATCGTAGAACACTTGAGCGCTGGCTTCCAGCGTGGAGCGATGACGGGTGTATTGTTTTTCGACATAGCAAAGGCATTCGACAAAGTCTGGCACAACGGCTTATTATATAAGTTGTACAAACTGGGAGTGCCAGACCGTCTCGTGCTCATCTTACGAGACTTTTTGTCGGATCGCACCTTCCGCTATCGCATCGGGAAGGCACTGTCTTCCCCCCACCCCATTCGAGCCGGAGTCCCTCAGGGCTCCCCGCTCTCTCCCCTTATCTTTACTCTGTTCACCAGTGACATCCCCAAGAGCAAGAAGGCACAGTTAGCCCTGTTCGCGGACGACACGGCCATCTATTACACTGGCCGTAGTCACGACGCTATTTACAGCACCCTCCAAACCTCAGCCAACGTCTTAGGCGCTTGGTTCCGGAAATGGAGAATCGAGGTGAACCCCGACAAGAGCCAGGCAGTTCTTTTCTCTAAACCGCGTAAGAATAAGCCACCCGCGCTCAGCCCGATCACTATGTACGGTAAGCCTATCCCTTGGGAGAAGCAAGCCAAGTACTTAGGAGTCTTACTTGACAACCACCTGTCTTTCGCGGCGCACATCAAAGCAGCTCGCGACCGAGCTGCCTTTGCTATGGGTAGGCTTCATTTCATGATTTCGATAAAAAGCAAGTTGTCACTCAAGTGCAAGTTGCGCCTTTACACCGCGGTGATCCGCCCCATTATGACGTACGCTTGCGTCGTGTACGCTCACACCAAGCCTAAGTACATCCATAGGATGCAAACCTTGCAGAACCGGTTCTTACGTAGAGTCACGGGAGCCCCTTTTTATGTCCGTAATGACCGTCTACACGTAGACCTTAGAATGCCCACCGTCCTTCAGTTTATGAAACGTCTTTCGAAGCGTTTCTTCGATAACGCCATTAAACACCGTAATCCCCTGATCGCAGCGGCCGCCCGTTACGAACCCTCGCGCATTAGTACAGTACGCCGTCCTCGGCATACCTTCGTCACTCCCGATGATGCTATCACCCTCCTCCAGGAGAGTAGCAAAGAGACTAGCACTCTTAAAAAGTTTAGACACAAACCGCCGTCTTTCCGACCTCGCCGTCGAGGTCCGTCGCGACGTCCCGGTCCATGCCCTCCCCGACCCTCGCTCGAGCCAGCCCGCGATGCTGTGCCAGTAGTTTTAAATCAGCCCCTAAATAATGATATCATTCAGATCCAGCCTGTCCCCATGCAGTCCTCCCCCAGCGACGCCCTAAGCCGAGGCTCGTACCCCACAGGGGGTGCCCTTAGCGTGTAGTCGCTTAGTTTGTAAGTTTTATGCCCTGGCTGGAGGCCTTACTCTTAAGGCACCCACAGGATAGTCCGGTTAAGCAGACGACAACCTCCTAGGTTGAACTGCGAGATGCCATTCCCAAAAAACAAAATGGTGTCGGACGTAAAGGATAGCATCATCTCATATCCTCCCGTGGATGTCGTAAGAGGCGACTAAGGGACTTACCAAAGAATGGGCAGCAGCGTTCTCTGTGTTTTTGTAACAACCGTACTGCGATCGCCAACCCGCCTGCCGATGCCTGGCGATTATGGCAAAACCCCCCTTCTTGGGGGAAGCCTATGTCCAGCAGTGGATGTCTTTCGGCTGAAATGATGATGAAGTAGTCATTGTCAAAAAAGAACGGTAGTTCATTTTCGAGAAATAATTTCTTTATACATCATCATCATAATTTGAGCCGAAAGACATCCACTGCTGGAAATAGGCCTCCCCCAAATTTCGCCACATTGACATAACATTTTTGGTTCTGCCATAATCGCCACGCATGGCAGGCGGGTTGGCGATCGCAGTACGGTTGTCACAAAAGCACAGAGAACGCTGCTGCCCACTCTCTGGTAAGTCCCTTAGTCGCCTCTTATGTCACCCACGGGAAGATATGGGATATTGTATTGTATTGTATTGTATAGCGGGCTGGTTTCCGCAACTCCACGTCTAAAGCGCGTATTTTGCGTACGGGTGGGAACATTACTCCAACCACCCCAGCTCCCCGAGAAAGGCCAGCAGCTCCTTGGTGTTGCTGACGATCTCGCGGAGAGTACCTGGGTTACCTAAGTACTTTGCCCTGTATGTTGCAACCTCTGGGCAGTGTAGAAGCACGTGGGCTGCTGTCTCGTCCTCCTCCATGCAGGCTCTGCACAGTGGGCTATCTGTGACTCCTAGGACAAAGAGGTGTTTATTAAAAGAGCCGTGACCAGTGATGGCGGCTGTGACTATGCGGAGCTGTAATTTGGTCAGCCGAAGCAAACGTTTGGTGAGGCGGCCATCTATAGTAGGAAGTGCCTCCTTGGCCTGCCTACACTCACCATGGTCTAGCCACAGTTTGTGGTGTTGATCACTGGTGCGTTTCCTTACCAGAGTCCGTAGATACCCGAAGGGGAGTGGAACGATGGGTTCTGGTCCCACTGCTGTCATACTGGAACCCCTTCTAGCGAGTTCGTCCGCTGCATCGTTGCCCCGGGAATCGCTGTGGCCCTTAATCCATTGTATGGTTATGTTGTTGTGCTTACCGACCTGGTTGAGGCGCTGGTGACACTCGTGTATTAACCCGGAGTTGACCGTGTGGTTATCAAGTGCTAACAGTACAGCCCTGCTGTCTGAAAGTATACGGATAGAGTGATCCCTAGCCCTCCTGGCTAAGATGGCTGATGCGGCCAGGGAAATGCCCATGCATTCCGCCTGAAATACCGTGTTGTGGACCCCCAGTGGTACGGCAATGTGGATGTTGAGATCCTCTGAGAATACTCCAGCCCCAGTACCTGTACCTGTTTTAGATCCGTCCGTGAAGATCCGTAATTCTGCGGGATTTAACCCCTCGCAGCGGTGGTCCTCGTGGAGCTGGATCTTGTATTTTTTGTCGAATACAAATTGTTTTGGTACCCGATCGTTGATGGCTTTCGCCAGGGGGAACTCATTGTAGAGTCCCTCTAGTACCGCAGTGTGTTGCGTGTTTGACTTACTCCAGAGTTGAAGAGTTTTAAGGCGTGCTGCCGCCATTGTTGCCTCCTGTTGTATGTACAGATGGAGCGGCGGAAGCTCCAGCATGGCTTCGAGAGCCGCCGTCGGTGTGGTTCTCATGCAGCCTGTAATTGCCATGCAGGCAAGCCTTTGCATGCGTTGGAGTTTGTTCGAGGCTGTGACTAGTCTGGTACGTGGCCACCAGACCACCGCCCCGTACGAGATCATGGGGCGGATCACCGCACAGTATAGCCAAAGTATTATTTTGGGAGATAGGCCCCACTTCTTACCTATCATCCTCCTGCACTGCCAGAAGGTGATGCACGCCCTGTTTATTTTGTTGTCTAAGTGACTGCTCCAGTTTAACTTACTGTCTAGGATGACTCCCAGGTACTTGACTTCGGTGGCTAACCGAAGTTCTGTATCAAATAGTTTAGGCAAGCGATAAGGTCCTAAAGTACGCTTTTGGGTAAACATGACTAGCTCAGTTTTCGTGGGATTGACTGAAAGGTCATATTCCCTGCACCATCGTTCCACGATGCGTAGCGCCTGTTGGGTGAGGTTACAGATTGTTCCTGTCACTTTTCCCGAGATGAGAATAGCGAGGTCGTCTGCATACCCAATTGTGTAGAAATGACTGGCGTTGAGTTTGGTGATGAGATCATTTATCACCAGATTCCAGAGAAGGGGGGAAAGTACTCCACCTTGGGGGCATCCTCTGGCTATCAGAGCCATCTACTGCTCTCCTTCCAAGCGAACCGCTCGTTTGCTCAGCATGTTAGTGATCCAGTCAATCAGCACCTGCTCCGCCCCATGACGAGAAAGGGCGGAACTGATGCTTGAGAAGTTGGTTTTATCGAAGGCTCCTTCGATGTCTATGAAGGTTCCAAGGCAGGTGCCCTTCTGATGTATAGCATCTTCAATCCGACTGACTACTAGGTGGAGTGCCGATTCAGTGGACTTACCCGAGCTGTATGCATGTTGGTTGTTGTGTAGTGGTATAGATTTCAACGCGCCCTCCCTCAGCTCTCTCTCGCAAATCCTTTCCATGGTTTTTAGAAGGAAGGAGGTTAGACTGATTGGTCGGTGGGATTTGGCATTGGTGTAGTCACTCTTACCTGGCTTTGGAATGAATATGACTTTCACTTCCCTCCATCCTTTCGGAACGTATCTAAAGGCCAGGCACGCTCTCATTAGGGACACCAGTCTACCGGCAACGGAGATACCCCCCCACTGTAGTAAGGCGGGAAATATCCCGTCCGGACCTGCCGCCTTAAAAGGATGGAAGCACTGGATCGCCCACTGGAGTTTTTCCAGCGTTACCACTTTGTGTGCGTAGCACCAGTCGTTCTCTGTTGGTGTTTGATTTGTCTCGGTCCACTCAATTACCTGAGCGAAAGCGCATCCTGGGAAGTGAGTTTCAATGAGGACGCGCATCGCTTCTTCTGTTGATGTGGTGAGTGTACTGTCTGGTTTTCGGAGAACAGCAGGCCCAGTCGTGTTTTGCTGTGCCAGTATTTTCCTTACCCTGTTAGCTTGTTGGCATGATTCGATGTTGCCACAGTATTTACGCCATCCGGTTTTGCTCCTGAACCTGATGCACTTTTTGTAGCAGGATTTGGCCGCTTTGTACGCGTCCCAGTCCTTGTCAGCACAGCTGTTCATGGCTTTGTTCAGGGCTGTCCTTACCTTCCTGCGCTTGCGTTCCAGATCCGCTCCCCACCACGGTTGCTGCCCCGGTGTAGAGGACGGAGTGGTTTCTGGGCAGGCTGAGTGGTAGCTGTCTAACATTGATTCTGTGAGGTGATTGACTTGGTCGTCAATCTGCAAGATGTCCTCGAACGTCGACCGATACTCGGTCAGCGCAAGCTTGGACTCTAGGGTTCGTGTATAGGCAGCACGGTCTGTGTTGCGTGGGTTACGCCGTGGCAGTATTGGCGTGACACTAACCTGGAAGTCGAAACGGATCCACCTATGGTCCGAGCAGGAGGCCTCCCTGGACACCTGCCACCCGGTGGCCATGGCCGCTGCACCTTCTGAAGCCATGGTTAGGTCTATGATTGTGCGACTGCGCCTGGTTACGAAGGTTGGTTCGGAGCCTGTGTTTAGTAGGGTTAAGTTCGTAGTGAATAAATAATCAACTAGAGCCTTACCCCGATCGTTTTGTGTGTCCATGCCCCACAGAGGGTGATGTGCATTTGCGTCAGCGCCTATGACAACCTCCAGCCCCAAGCTCTCGCAATGTCTCACGAGGCGGGCGAGGTCATGCGGCGGCGGCTCCTCAGCCTCAGGCATGTATACCGAGGCGAAGACGACTGCTACTTCTGTGTCGTCACGCTGTATGGCCAACCTTACTGCAGAGATATCCCTGCAACAGAAGTCTGTCAGTGGTTGTGCTTTGATGTTACCTGTTGTATATATGCACGATCTTGGGTGATTATGATCTGTACCAACGAGAAGCTTACCTCCCAGATTGGAGAGGCCTTGTATATGGCCAGCCCTGATCCACGGCTCCTGGATCAGAGCAATGGCCGTATGTTGAACCTCCAACCACTTGCGCACCTGAGCCGTTGCGGTTTGGCTGTGGTGGAGGTTAGCCTGCAGCACTCTACAGGTCGACGAAGGGGACGCCATCACTGGTCGTGCCTTCCTCGTCGCCCTCCAGACGCAGCCCGGCAAACAGGTCGCCCGCGTCGAAGCCATCCCCGTCCGAGCCCGAGACCGACGACAAGTTATTGCCATCGAGCTCGTCACCCGATGTGAGGACGGCGTCCACGCCGGCGGCGGCCGGGATGGCCGTAGATGCTTGCGCCACTGGCGCCGCAGGCGCTGCCGGCTCCGCTGGCGCTATTGGCGCCTCTGGCGCTGCTGGCACCGTTGGCGCCGGCGGCGCCGCTGCCGCAGGTGCAACCGCGGTTGCTACCGCGGTGTCGTGGTGGGGAGAAGCTGCCTTCTCCTCCTTCTTCACCTCCACGATCGTCTCCGTGGCCGGGTCCCATCCCTGAGGGACGTCGACAAATCTGCCGTTCGCACCCTGGAATTTTACGTACGCCGTCCCTACCCCGAAGGAGAGACGACGTTCGGCCTTCATCAGGGTGGGAATTTGGTCCTCAGGGATCCCGACCACCACGAACCACGCGTCGGCCTGTCTGCTAGAGTGCAGCAATACCCATCCCTTGATGTCGATCCAGGGATTTTGGTAGCACAGAGCGCGCCCAATGATGGACTGCTCTGCGAAAATCCCCTGTGCATCCGGGATGAGTATGCCGCATCTCACTCGTCGTTTGATTTCCGCCTGCCTCCTGACCACTAGCGAGGTACTAGTGGAGGGAGGCATCTCGGATATCACGGTCCTCAGCCAAGCTAAGGTGTGGTCACTGCCAGGCCACAGTTTCAGGACCCCTCCGGTGAACATCGGCCTTGCTCTGAAGGCCGGTGCAGGTGAGTCGTGTTTGGTGGAGAGGCACTCGGTGACTATCCTCCTTTGGATGGCCGCGAGCACCTCTTCTGAGGTCTCCTTTGTGATGAACCCCGTGCGATCGCAGGTTACTGCTACGTCCAGCTCGGAGCCCACTGCTTGGGCGTAACTGCGGTTGGCGGCCCGTTTGGATTTATCAAGCCGCGGCCGCTTGTGCTCCCCTCGAGGTGACGAGGTCTCGTTGAGAGCTCGCTTGGCCGCAGCCTGATCCTTCCGATCGGGTCCCTGTGCTGTGCTTTGGGCTGGTCCCTTCGTGCTGGTCGACGGTTGGCTGGGTCCTGGGCGACTACAGTCGACCTTGGCCTGCTCCCGCCTGCCTGCGGAGAAGTTGACATTACCGTTGGTCGGTTTAGCCGAACCTGCGGCGTTTGCCTGTTGATTGAGTGGAGTCTTACCTTTCCACCGTTTCTGACGCCTTTCCTTTTTGGACGGTCTGTTCCTTCTCCAGCCGTTGCCCGCAGTAGGGGCCGGAGCTACTGGCGCTGAGGGTCCAGCACGTTGTGTAGCCGGAGTGTTCTTGGCCGTCCTCCGCCTATTACCCTGCACCTGCCAGGTAAACGCGGACGTGTCCCCAGCGGTGCTGATCTCCTCCGGTTGGTCAGTGACGGCCAGCGGGGGAGGGGTGGCTTGAGGAGCCATAGGTGGAGGTGTCTTCAGTAGGGGGGCCCTGCCACCGGTATTAACCGTCGTGGGGGGCTGTACACCTGCAACCAAAAGAGGATCGGTACTGGTCCCAATCAGCGCCGATGTCCTCTGTATTTTCCGGGACTTTATTTTGGTCTTGGCCGCGGTTCTCGCCGCAGCCGGACCGACACCCGCGCTGGAGCCCGCTGTAGTGACAGCGGAACACCCAGGGGCGAGAGAGGTGCTGTATGCACCCCCCTTTGGAGTATCCTTGGCTTTCGCCTCCACTCCGATGTGTGGTTGTGTGGTGTGTGTGTATGTGTGTGTGGTGGGTGTGTTTGTTTGTGTAGCGTTTGTGTGTGTGTGTGTGTGTTTGGTGTCGTATGGGCTTTTGGTATCCATAGTTAGTTGTCGTTTTTGTTTCATCTCTTTGGCCTCCCACCCTCCACGGAGCCCGCACCTGGGAACGTCTCGCTACAAACTAGCTTACCGTTAGAAGTACCATCGAGATATAGGGGCGAGAGGCTGGCTTACAGTGCGACATCGGGTGCTTGATCGGGTTGGCGGTAGGGACGCCCGGTCCCTTCCCGAACTGATCAACCCTCACTTACACCGTCAGCATGACCTTAACCCACCGCTGTGGCAATCCGAGAACTGCCACAGTGGACCCCCCGCTCCTCGCCGTGCCCCTCTGACGGGACACTCTGGCCATTTCCCTACCCTTGGCTATTGGTTAGGGCCACCGTTTTGCTTGAAATCCGGACCAAAGAGGGCGTGTTGCCTTACGGACACATTACCGCCAGCGCCGTTCGACTCAGCCCCCCAGGATTCCTTCATCCCTGCATACGGCGCTCGACTGCGCAGGTCCTAGCGCAGGTGACTATATGTACCTACCCGTCGCCAGCTCAGTTTAGTGACGGCCGAGCCCACAACCACCCAGTCACAGAGGGTCATGGTTAGGAGAAAAGGCGCCCGGTGGTTTTTGTTACGTCTATTTCTTATGGAATTAGACCAAGAACAGGGAGGCAACCTCGTGAAGGTGAATCCACCGGACTTGCCTTGAGGATCTTAGCGACTGTTGCGCTCCCCCTCAAGACCCCGCCCCCTTATCGCCTCTGAGGGAAGCGATAAGGTAGGCTTGCATTTATACTACCAAGCAAAGCGTAGGCAAAGCAAGTCGTTGTGCAACCGCAAAAGCATAAATACAAACCCCCCCCACTATGATATGGATATGGGATATACGGGATTTCTTTATACGCTTCTATAGAAATTGTAAATCAATTAACTGGAGTCATCGATATAATATAGCTCACAGGGTTAGCAAGCTGAAAAGGCAGTGCGCCGGCCATGTCTGTCGAAATCAGTCGAAAGACCGCACGGTGGAGTAGACAAGTCCTGGCGTGAAGGTCGTGTAGTGGCCAAGCATGGGTAGTAAGGGGAGGTGGCTGGAAGTCATAGAACGTGGAAGGTGGAAGACAGGATGTTGTGGTGAACCTTGGGAAAGGTCTGCGTTCAACAGTGGAATACGACAGGCTGGGTTGATATGAGTGAGAGGGTTTGAAAATAGAAATAAGGAAAGAACAAGTATTTGCTGTGTGAGCAACAGGACAAACAATAAAGAATATAAAAAACAAACCAACCAAGGGAACAAAAAAAAAATAAGACTAAAAAAAAACCAACATAAAATTAAACTTGTTAAGGGGTACGAGGCCAAAAGGCCCCTATATCTGCATGTTGTATGACATTGAAAAAAAAGATATCTATATCATTTGATGATTTCCCATCCGTAAAAAAAGGATTAAACCCAGAACAAAGCTACCAGTAACACAAGCAAGATCGAATTTATATTGATCTCAATATGTAGTAAAGAATACGAACAAAACTATTTGTTAAATCAACTAACAACTAACTGTATCGGGGTTACGACCTGCAATTATTTCATTTACACTAATACTCCTAATTGGCTTGCGAGTAAAACAATTATTGTACATTTATTTAGTACATGTCTGTGGATCTGTGGGCTTTGTATGGTTTCGGACGTAAAGACTAGCACCATCCCATATCGTCCCGTAGGTGTCGTAAGAGGCGACTAAGGGATTTGGCAGAGAATGGGCAGCAGCGTTCTCTGTGCTTGTATGTAACAACCGTACTGCGATCGCCAACCCAGCCTGCCAAGCGTGGCGATTATGGCAAAACCTCCCAAAATGTGAATATGTCCAGCAATGGACGTGTTTTGGGTTGAAATGATGATGATGATGATGACTGTGGATACCTACCTATTTCATCTTGCTAACAGAGAAACTATGTTAATTTTGATACCTTTTTGAATTTTTGAACTTTGATGCCTTTATCCCAAGGTATAATTACGTTTTTTCAGACGTGACGTCATGCATCTTATTTAATTTAAACTATGTTATTTTTATGCCTTTACCCCATGTTAATTTTTCGGAATAATTATGTTTTTTTTGGGCGTGACGTGATGATTATTTAATTTTAAACAGGGTGTAATCAGCCCTCCGAAACTGACAGGGTGCATGCATTATTTGCATGCATTATTTAGAATTATATTTCACCGGAATTTTTTTCGAAGAAAGAAAAGGACCTGCAATACTTTGGAAAATCGCGTAACAAACTAATAGCAATGATTTCGTCATCTGCCTAGCCTTCACGCAAATTTATTGGATTAGGCTTCCAGTCTTACTAGATGCAGCTGAATAGCAGTATTTTACATGAAACAACTGCCTAACTGACTTCGCCAACCCATTGAGTACTGGGTAGCACGGTATCCCTTGATAAGATTGGTTGTTAGACTGTCGGCCCACTGACTGTCAAATATCTACAAATGATAGCCGGGAACATTGGCTTACCGTGCTTTCCGAGGCAGGGATAAAACTCTGTTTGTAATAATTTGGTACTTACAATTCTTCTCCTTAGCGTGTCGATGGCAATCTAAATTGTGTCGGCCCAAAACTGTGCCACTAGTTTGGCACCCTCTGTACCCTCCATCAGTTCTTGTAATGAACAAACAGCAGGACACGCTGGACACGATATTAAGTGCCGCATCGTTTGTGGAACGGCACCACATTTACACTCCAGGGCAGAGTCATTAATGAATCTCCACCTGAGCAGGTTTTCCTTGCTGCAACCAACCTGGGTCCGAAGTCTATTTGAAGACGTTCAGGTCCACAATGGCAAAATTTCAATTCATCAACACTAAATGGCCTAAATAACGCTATCGAGCAAATGCAAATTTCATATGTGTCATCATGATTCTCTTGCCCTTATCCCAATTCATATGGGGTCGGCGCAGCATGTTTTCTTCCATACTTCTCTATTACTCGTTATCTCATCAGACACCTCCCATTTTCAGACTATGAAACAGTGAGTTTTCTTCTAAAACATTTGAATGTATACCACGCTAGTATACCACGACTCTCAAGCGGACTGTGGTCCAGATGGTGGCGGATTCAGTCAGCCGAGCCAATAAACTTGCAAAAATATTGATGAGGATATCCTAGGATCTAAAAAATCGAAGATATGTGACACCCACCAGAACAGGCTAGACCCACGTGGTGGAATCCAGCCCGTTCCTTTTCTATCCGTTAAAAGCCTGTGGCCCAGCTGTGAGAAGTTTTTGGGCTGGTTCTGTATGCAATGAGATTGAAAAAAAAAATGGCCACTGCAATATTGGTAGAACTATCGTAACTTATGGAGGTGGCCTTTGTTAATGCAAAGTCTTAAGGACATAAATACTTTGACACACAGTTCTGAAATAATGTTGAAACTAAAAGTCACGTTAAGGCAGGTTAATGACCTGTGATTGCAGTTAAGATTAAGCAATAACTTGCGGTTCGCGTAACAACAGACAGTCATAGTAATGTTTGTGAGTCATTCATCACTAGTGAGTATTATAAGAAGTTTGAAAGTGGCGCCTATTACAGAAAAATTGAAAGGAAGCCGTTTGTCTCGGTATGGACATGTAATGGGAGAGATGAAACGCATGGGACTAAAAGAGTGGTGGATATGAATGTCGATGGATGAAGAAGGAGAGGAAGGCCAAAGAAAAGATGGATGGATTGTGTGAGGAATGATATGAAAGAGAAAGGAGTAAATGATGCCGTGCCGTCAACTGACCTCTGAGAGGGATGCCAAAACAAGATAGACATACGACTTTCCGCATCGAATCCGAGCGTTTATGAATAGGGGCCCTGGATGTGCAGGATACCAGCCATTTAACCGCGAATGGAAGAAGAAAACGTGGTGCGCTGACTCCAATTAAAAAAGGACAAGGGTAGGAAGATGATGATGATAAGATGTATGAAAGCCTACTATGTAGAATTTAAAGTGAAATGTAAAGTGGAATTCCCTGCCGGAGTCTGTGTTTCCCGATAGCTACAATCTAGGGGTCTTTAAGTCAAGAGTGAATAGGTTTCTTCTAGGCAAGCGTGCTTCACCGTCGACCATATCATCGCTTACCATCAGGTGAGATAGTGGTCAAGCGGGGGCCTATAGAAAAAAAAAAAATGTGAGAAGAGATCGTTTTATTCGCGAAGCCCGGAGACGTCTGCTCTTTGAGGCTTCTTTTTCGCAAGTGGTTTGGTGCTGGGTTCGATACCCAAGTCAGGTAATGGTATTGGATTTTTCTATGAGGAAATTCTCACAAGCAGTCAGAAGTCTGGAAATGCAACCACTACCCATATTCAGTGCTACAAGGGTTTTAAGGACCTCGAGTGGCATTGGTGGAAGGGAGTTATTGACGTTTGATCAGATTTTCGTCACGTGCCAAAAGATCGTTGTAGCACTATAGTTCTGGCGGCACGGTTAGCGCAGTGGCTGAGCCATTTGATTGGCTGCTGCGCTAGGTGTCGCCGGTTCGATACCCGGCCGAAAAAAATATGTGTAGGGCCTACAAATAGTTGTTCCGGGTCTAGTAGTCAATCTAAACTAATAATATTATAAAGAGGAAAGATTTGATTGTTTGTTTGCATTGAATAGGCTCCGAAACTACTGGTCCGATTTGAAAAATTCTTTCAGTGTTAGATAGCACATTTATCGAGGAAGGCTATAGGCTATATATCATCACGCTATGACCAATAGGAGTGGAGCAGCAATGAAAAATGTTGCAAAAACGGGGAAAATGTGACGCAAACGAAGTTGCGCCGGACAGCTAGTTTGTATGTACATTTGATTTAAATGTTTTTAAACGGACCAATGATACAGGAGGAATTCCTAGTGTAAATTAACGGGTGAAAAAAAAGTTGGAATAAACTCTTTGATTATTTATTTAATTTTATTTGGTATAGTCATTTTGTATCAGTTAGAATCTAATTTAGACCATCTTATGCAACTCCACTCTAACTAATAGCTCATATCCGTGTATTTGCAACTTATTCGGCGGTTACAAATGGTTACAAAACAAATGCATAGTCTACACTCGGTTATGTAAGAGGCAATTCGATCAACACTTAAACATTACAAATTCGAATGTGATTGTCCGTATAGTTTTATTTTAATGTTTATGATGTCTCCATTTGTTATGCAATTCGTCTAGACGGACACCATGCATCATTAATTTGTTCATACTATCATATGCCTAGCCTTTACTCCACTATGTTTAAGTCAGCTTCAAGTTTTATCGGATGCTGCTGAAGACAAGTAGATGACCATGGAGCGACTACCTATCTAACCTCCACAACCCAATTAGTACTGGGTAACCCATTTTTTTTTTCGAATGTGTAATCATCAAATGACCCGTCCCGCTCTGGGCGGAGCAAAAGGGAGTGTCAGACTTGACTGACTAAAACCCATTCATGTTCCTTCTTAGCCCTTTGTGTTCCAGGGCCACGGTATCTCTTTCCCGCAGCCCTGGCAGGCATCGGCATCGGCTCTCTCGGACCCCTTCTGATTTGCTGACATCTCCTAGAGGCGCGCGTGGAACACGAACGCGCCGTCGGCACGGCCTGTCGTCATAAGACGGACGAACGGTAAGTTCGCGGGTAGTCCCTTGGCCTTAGCTTTAGGGATCTTCGAGTCACTGACTACCTGTAACGACTTCCAAATATCTACAAATGACAGCCGCGCCAAACGCGGCAACGTGCTTTTCGAGGTACCTACTTATGAACTCGGTTTATAATGAACGGTCTACCATCCCTACCTGCAACTTGAAGTGATATTACCTTTGACCAAAGTCCAGTCTTACCAAAGAGTATCGTAATACCCAGTACTAACTGGGTTGTAAACTTCAGATCAGCAGCCGTTCCATGTATTGAGCTACATCCGGTTAGACTGGAAGCCTACCCCAACATATTTGGGAAAAGGCTAGGCAGATGATGACAATGACAATACTTCTAACAGTACTTTTTCTGCTAACACAATTTGTTATATTGTAATAAGAAGGTAAAAATATCCACGTGCCGGAAAGTGTAGTCGACTATTGCCGTATATTTACAATTCTAAGCAGACATGACGTAATATCCGACCATAACTTCCGCTAAAATTAGAAAGACCTACTTCCCACGACCTCAGAACATGCTCAAAACCTACATTAAAAATAAATTTTGAAATTAAATAAAGTATCGACCTAAACGAAGTGAAGGAATATTTTTTACGACATTAAAACCATTCGCGGCAGGCCAAGAAGTAGATGGCGGGATGTGTTGGACTCTTTCTCAAAGGATTAGCCTACAATCGCAATAGAGCGCGAAATATGTAAGGAAGCCTCCCTACCCTCCTTCCACTTTTAGCGATCTAGTGCGATACCCTGCAGTGGTACAATATAAGCTTATAATAAGACTAACAAAATCCCTTTCATCATCAGCCTATAATTTTCCCACTGTTGGGACACAGGCCTCCTCTGTATGCGAGTGGACTGTAATCCACCACGCGGGCTCTGTGCGTGTTGGTAGATATCACATGTCTTCGAATTTTCAGTTCTAGGACATGCCGCTTTCCTCACGATGTTTTCCTCCACCGTTTTTGAGGGCAGCGATGATGAAATAATTTACACAAAGCAATGCCGCCTGCCTGGGTTCAAACCCATAGCTTACTGCTCGTAAGTCGGGGCTGCCACCACTGGGCCACCGTCGCAGCAGTTTTTAATGTAACTATTTAAATAACCCCAATTATTCATAACCCTAAAAGGAACTAAAAGAAAATAAGGAACGACTTAATTGCCAGTTTGAAGAAATTCTTTCCAAAAAATAAATGAGCTTTTATGAGCTTTTTGCCTCAACCAGCGAATCCCAAGTCTTTTGTAAAAAGTTAGTCGCCTCAGACAATGCTTAATATAGGTGATCAAATAAAAGGACAAAAGGAACTTTGATAGTATTTTATTAACTCGACGTTTTTAGTTTTACTTACAAACTAGTGTTAAAATTAATCATATCACATTTCTTTTTTCACAATAATAAAAACTTATTCATATTAAAATTGATGTTTATAGTAAAAGTAATTGTACTCAATTATTTGTCTATTCTTGAGGACGGAGTGAAAAGTAAAGTTTTTAAAGAAAATTTTGGATAAAATAAAATAGGAGATAAGAAATTTGTCTAGTTTTTTATATTGCGCTGCCGAAAGGTTTTAAAGTTATGGTTCCACTCAATGCGAAGAAAACGAGATTATTTTGAGCAAATATGTGATGAAACTGATGTTGGACATTTTTCATCATTATTTATATTTATTTTGATAGTATGTATGTATTTGCTTTGCTTTCGGTACAAAAACAAATGTTTACTGTATCTTTAGCTGCTATAATTTTGTAATTGACAGACTATTAGTCTGTTGATGTGAGCAATTTCAATAAACTCGGTAAGCTAATTACGATACTAACTTTAAAAGGCTAGTGTATTTTTACTAATAAAAGGATTAAAATTTATCTTAAAATCTCAGAAAAATATTATTTTCTGTAATCGATTTAATCTAACCTTAAAGTAAGATACAAAATGGCATCTGAAGAAATAATATTATTGGTAACTACACTTTAATATGTAGTAGGTAAGGTAGAAACTAGACGAAAGTTTATTATACGAGAAGAGAGATAAAATACGTAACAAGACCTCTCTAGAGAACTGGTTATCGATAAAGTAAACTACTAAATAATTAGTCTAAGAGAGGCCCTTTTGTGTAGAATAAACTTTTGTAGTATGTACATACGACGACCAATAAAGCTATACAAAACCAGTTTAAGCGGATCTCTCATCCGTTGGGGAATCTGTACAAAGCGAGGACATGTTATACTGGAAATGGCTCTATGTGTCGCTCTGTGTACCAGATTTTTTCTTTTGAATGGGAAAGCGATGATGCTGACAGCTTAAAAGTAAGCTTACATTACAATTAATTATATAATAACTTAATTTAAATTGGCAATTCATTTCAATTCTTGTGTAGTCTCTTAGTATGTATGAATATTTTATTTTATTACAACTGTTTTTCTATACGTTTCTTTTATTAAGGCTTTTTGATAGAACTTAATTTTGTTAACAACTAGATTTCTTCTTTATTTCTAACATAATATCAGTTTATCACGTCCTTTTTACAATATTGCTTGAAAAACAGTTACCATATCATTGTAATTTTTGATAGTTAAACGTTGAAAGTAAAATATAACTTACGTATTTAAATAAAATCACTTAAAATAATTTACAAGAGAGCCCGCCTCAGGTAATACATTCTTTTATAATGGTTGTAAAAAGATCTTTAGCGCAGCCGAAAGACACTTCTTCTACCCGTCATAGTGAACATTTTTGATTGACCAAATTTGTGAACTTTCAAGTAACTGGAGGAAAAAGATCCAATTTCTTCAAAAGTAACTCAACCTTAAATACCTCCATGGCTTTACTATTCAGTGCGTTCACCAGCACAATGTTTGATGTACAGCACGCGTATCATGACCGCGGTAGAAACGGGCTATGTCGACGGAAAAATCCACAAACTGACACATAGTCATTGTCTGTCTGTCATTATGTGGATTTTTCCGTCGACAAAACTCGCTTCTTCAGTGGTCATGCTACGCGTGCAGAAAACTTGGTTGGGGGCTTGGCTAAAGGTCTCTTTACATCTTATATATTTAAACAAACAGTAGTAGATACCAGCGTAAAAAAAAAGAAACAAAAAAAAAACATGATAAAACTATTGGTAATGGCATAGTGTAACAATATAGGTGTACAGAACAATAATATGAATCATTAGATAAGTTTTCAGACAGGCAATCAATACCAAAAGGCCTTTTGTATCACAACCTTATTAGTAGGTTTATAGTCCAAGAGACTTACTTAATTACAACGATCCTTCTAAGTAGTCCTATCAATTTAATGGAATGTCAACATCTAAGAGATGATATTTTGGGCGGAATTTCCATTATTACCAGAGGTCGGAATGAGGTAGAGTTATAGTACGTAGTAGAGGTATTATGTACTTGCATCGAAATGTAGATATTAATATGGATCTTCCCGGGATGTACAAACTACAAATGTGGCAACATCGTGCGTGCATGTCGGATGGTTTAAATTGTGTAAAAGTAAATAACTTTTTATTTGAAAAACGGGATTTTTCTGCTCTTTAAAATAAATTTCGGGATTTGAGGCATATCCACTTTATTCTTCATCTGTATGAAATCAGTGTAAGTACATAAATAACTCTACTTAATTCCGACCTCTGATTATTACAAACCAACTTTCGCATTTTGAATTTGTCTGTGACAAGCTAGACAGCTGTCTGGCAGAACTATACTTTCATTATTAAAAAAGGTCAAACAATTTGTTTTAATATTTTTTGTCTCCTAAAAGATATTCAAAAATTCCATTAGTTGACTTCCTATCTTGTCAAAGAGTCATAGCATGTCATGGTTCATAAGCCTGACGCTTTCAAATCATAGTATCATTCATAGAAATGCTAGTCACATTAGCTACCATCTCCAAAACTGGAGCGTCATAGAATTTGTCCAACATGCTCTTGATGGAAGTAAATGATCCTGCAAAGAGAGCGACAAGAGCTATCATGGCGATGAAGATGTTCTTCCATAGGATCCAGTTGAAGGGTCCCAACCCTCGGTCCCATTTGTGGACGGTGTCGATGATGGCTGGAGTGAGGAGGCCAAGGGTCGAGAGGAAGATGGCACCGCTCAGGTTGATGAAAAGCTCCAGGTCGGGGAAAGCTGCTGCGAGTGCAACTGTGGGAAAAAAATAATGTTAAGAAATATGTCATTATTCTTCCGAAATTATATGTTGTGTTTTAAGATTGGGTTTCGGTTAGGTCATAATTATAACACACAAAAAAAGTAAATTGAAAATCGATTATTAAACCGGTCACAATATCATCTATTTTTTTTTTATTATTATCATTTGTTTTTTCTGTGTTCTTTTTTTCTGTGATCACAGTTTTTTGCTAGCTAGGTAGAATAGGTCCAAACTCAAGGATTATTTCCAGTGTCGTTTTTAGCATTTAAGTTTCTACGTCCTTAAAATAATGACTATACTTCCTTCAATCTTAATATTTAAATATAGCTGTTTTTTTTCATGAAATTTTTAAGTTACAACTTTCCCTTAGCAAGTGATCCATATAAGTTATTACGATCGTGGGATGGTCCCGTACGGAGTAATAAAAATGTTACCAAAACATCCATAACAATTAATTACAAACTTTTTTTAATTCTCAATTAGGCTTGTAATCTCTGGGGCTTTGTCATGAAACCCGAAATGTAAAATACTTAATTTCACAAGCCCTTTTCAAAAACAAACATTTTATTTTAAAAACCGGCTAAGTGCGAGTCTTACTCGCACACAGGGTTCCATAGCTCCAAACAATATAATAACAATATTTTGAACTGTCATTCATTAGTTAGTAGTATTAGTTAGTAAACTTCCACACAACCGCAAAACTAAATTTGTTTTTCATAGTATGTTTATGAAAAACAAAGTTACTGCTGCAGTTTGATGAAAAAGTCCCATATCTCAAAAACTAAACATCATATCTTATTGAAACCAATTTTCGTTGATAGTTTTTTTTACGTTCTACAATCCTGAATATTTTCAGAATTTTTCTCCTCTTACTTTAGAAATTAGAGGGGGGGGGACACACATTTTACCACTTTGGAAGTGGCTCTAGCGCAAACTATTCAGTTTAGAAAAAAATGATATTAGAAACATCAATATCATTTTTAAAGACCTATCCATAGATACCCCACACGTATGGGTTTGATGAAAACATTTTTTTTGGTTGTCAGTTCTAAGTATGGGGACCCCCTTAATTTATTGTTTTTTTTCTATTTTTGTGTAAAAATCCTAATGCGGTTTACAGAATACATCTACTTACCAAGTTTCAACAGTATAGTTCTTATAGTTTCGGAAATAACTGGCTGTGACATACGGACGGACAGACAGACAGACAGACAGACAGACAGACAGACATGACGAATCTATAAGGGTTCCGTTTTTTGCCATTCGGCTACGGAACCCTAAAAAGGGCGCAAATACACACTTTGATATCTGCTACTTTTACTAACCCAAATGTGACAGTATTTTTAAAATTAACAAATTATGTTGACTTACATATTAAAAAAAAATATGGACAAAAAGAAAATATATGAACATACATGCATAGTAGTGGTAGCCTGTTGATTATTATGATAAAAACATGTTTGGTCTAGAGATATTATTCGTCTAGTCATAGTAATTATTATTAGGTTTCTCGTTTTTTTTGTTTTGGTATTTGTTATAATATTTATTAGTTTATTTAATTTCTATAATGTCTACGAGTATTTAAGTAAGTATAAGAATTTTTGAAAATTATTAGTTATTTGTAAATTTTTTTTTTGTACCCTATCACAAGGTTGTCGTATTTAATCCAAAGGTTGACTGGTAGAGAATGCCTCGTGGCATTAAGTCCGCCTATGTACCACCAATGTACGTGAAGTTTAAATAAATAATTCTTGACCAAGGAAGAAACATTTCGAAATTGCTATTTTAGTACAATCAACAAAGCTACATGGCACCTGTGGTTTCCAGTAGAACTATGAAATTAGGGATTAATATCCATACAAAACGTATTCAAATAAAATAAGACTATATTGAAGAAAAATGTTTGAGTAACTAGAGAAAACTTCAGTAATTTCTATATCTGATTGATCAATTGTGTGTGGGCTGGAAAGTTTTGGAGCTTACTGATAGTTAATGCTTACCTGAGCCAACTACAGCAGTGGTCCTGATAGCGATCTGCGTGATGTTCTGGTACCTCACGGAGATCTTGTTGTGAAGCTGTCTCCAGATCATCTCCATAGGCACGTAGAACTGCAGACTGTAGGTGAAGAGGATCGCAAGAGCCATTAGGATCTTTGCGCTTTGGGCGAGACTGGAACAAGAAGAATTACGAAGTGTTAGTCTGCTTGGCTACTTTAAGTAAGTTCTCGTTTTAATCTTCAAAATTATCAAAACAGTGCATATAAGCTCAAGACGTTTATTTTCTGCGTAATAGTATTGTTGAAATACCTATTAGGCTCTTTAAACATAACACTTGTCTGCCTCAGTGAATTTCAGCCATCATCATCTGCTTAGCCTTTTCCTAACCACGGTGATATGTGATAGATTTCCCGTACATTGAGAGATCCGCATAAACTGGTTTTTTATAGCTTCATTGGTCGCCTTGCGTACGTTTGACAACGAAGATGCGAGACACACAATGATTTCCCGAAAAACTTTTTCATAAAAAATGACCGACTTCCAAAAAAAAAAAAACGCTAAGAAGCGGAAATTAAGTATACTTTCGGAGTCGGTGACTCTTATTTGTTTCATTGTGTTTTTGCCATCGACTTCCAGAAGTATGGTTATTTTCCACTTTTTTCAAGTCGGTTAAATTTTTTTATGAAAATGTTTTAATTTACGGTTTTAGTATCTCACATAAATCCTTTTCAAGTATCAATTGTACACTGTAACTAGACACCAGCAGTCAGCACATCACCCATACATACGAAAAAAAAATGTTCAAATAATGAAAAGTACTGGGCCAAATTATGTTAAATTTTTATCGGACCAAATGGCAACTATTCCACATCAAACTAAAGAAGAATCACGTAAATCGGATCATAAATCTCAACGTGATCGGTGTATATACATTAAAAAAACAGTACCAATCTAATTAAGAACCTCCTCCTTTTTTAAGTCGGTTAAAACAGTACTCACACTTCATCTTGTGGCAGATTCAAGGTAACACTTCCCCTCACATCATCTCCATACTTCATATAGCCGAAGAACCCGACGATCCCATATAGCGAGATCACGATAGTCATGGCCACGTTCAACACTCCAGGGCACCCGAGGAACTGCTGCGGTTTCGCCATATCGTTCTCAACCGGCATCACGACGCCAATGCCTTCCATTGCGAAGATCACTGTGCTGGAAAGAGATGGGTATATTTATAATATTATTTATTGAACACTAGCTGTCCCGAGCAACTTCACCTGCGTCACATTTTCCCCGTTTTCGCAACATTTTTCATTGCTGCTCCGCTCCTATTGGTCGTAGCATAATGATATATAGCCTATAGCCTTTCTCGAAAAATGAGCTATCTAACACTGAGAAATCGCACCAGCAAATCGGACCAGTAGATCCTGAGATTAGCACGTTCAAGCAAACAAACAAACTCTTTAGCTTTATTATTACTAAGTATAGCTTTATTATTAGTATAAAGATTGACAGCCTCACTGGTTGCAGTCACAGGTGCAGCGCGACTGCTGAGTACTAGGGCTTGGGTTCGATTCCATCAAAACTTTTAATGAGAAATTCTTTGCAGCACATGCACTATAGAACTCTTTATAGCGGGCATGAACAGTGAATTCTGGTCTGGGTTGGACTGGGTGTATACAACGTGGATACAACACACACCAAATAGTTTTTCAAGGCTTTGTGGCTGGATTTAGAAAATACTTATGTCCAGCAGAAGACCAGTAGTATGTCTTCCTATTCATTCATTCATTTCAGCCGAAAGACGTCCACTGCTGAACATAGGCCTCCCCCAAGTGACGCCACATTGACAAAAATTTGGGGGTTTTGCCTTAATCGCCACGCTTGGCAGGTGGGTTGGCGATCGCAGTACGGTTGTTACAAAAGCACAGAGAACGCTGCTGCCTATTCTCTGGCAAGTCCCTTAATCGCCTCTTACGACACCCACGGGAAGATATGGGATGGTGCTATTCTTTACGTCCGACATCATACAGAACCCCTTGGGTCTTCCTATTATTTTATTAGTTCTCTAAAGTTAAATGTGCGTCAGCAAAAAATAAAATCAAAATCAAAATATTTTATTTTACATAGGCCTACATGGGCACTTATAAAACGTCAACAGAAGAGGCACGGTTCGGGTTGGTCGTTTCCTATGGAGAAGAACCGGCAAGAAACTCCATGGTTACTCTTTTAAAATCATTTGGTTCTACAATATTTGGATGTTACAGCGCTAGTACTTAAGTATGAGAGGACAGCGTAGGCCCGACAATAAGTCATCGCTTACTACAAAAGGTAGAAAAAGATGAAACTGACAAAAAAAAAAAAAAATACAAAGCCTACAATGTCCACACATTCACAAAAAATATGAATGAAAAAGAATCTATACAAAAGTAAAAATAAAACTAAGAACAATTAAATAAACAATTGACACAAATGTAGTCATCAGTACTGTAACTATTCTGCACAATGAATAAACGGTGCAATGATTTGCAAACTATTGTAAAACATCTGAAAAAAATGAATAGAATAAATAAAATTCGGAATAGTTAGAGACATCCACCTATTTGTGTCGTTTTTGAGCTACCAGGGAAGCCGCATGAGCAGAGGGAACTACAGCCAAACTTCTTTATCTTCAACATAGTCCTTAATTTTGTAATATGCTTTTTTAATAAGGACACGTTTGATGCAATTTTTAAACTTTCCATCGGTCAGTTCAATAACTGACTTTGGCAACTTATTATAAAAGCGTATACTGTTTATGAGAAATGACTTGCTAGTTTTTGTTAATCTAAATTTGGGTATTACAATTTCGTGTTTACTGCGTGTGTTTATATTATGGAAGTCGCTTCTAATTTTGAAAAGCCCTCGGTTTTTGCGGACGTATAAAATACATTCTAAGATATAAAGTGAAGGCAGAGTCAGTATATCGATCTCTTTAAATTTTTCTCTAAGGGACTCGCGAGGACCCATTTTATAGATCGCGCGAACTGCCCTCTTTTGCAATATAAAGATTGAATCAACGTCTGCTGCCGATCCCCACAGCAGAATTCCATAAGACATAATACTGTGGAAATACGCGTAGTATACTAACCTAGCTGTGGCTACATCAGTCAACTGCCTTATTTTCCTAACTGCATAGGCGGCTGAGCTTAACCTCCCCGAAAGAGTTCCAATGTGCGCGCCCCACTGCAGTTTTGAATCGATAGTAATTCCTAAGAATACAGTTTCCGCGATAACATCAAGTTTTTTGCCGTCAAGATTTAAATTAAGGTCACGTTGAGTTACATTTGGTAAAGAGAACTTTAGACATTTAGTTTTGTTCGTATTCAGTAAAAGATTGTTAGCTGCGAACCATTTCGAGAGAACAGTTAGACTTTCGTTGACATGTATGACATCCTTATCTTTCCTATGAATTTTAAAAATTAGCGAAGTGTCGTCAGCAAACAGAATTATATCCGATAATTTGGCCATCATATATGGGAGATCATTAATATAAACAAGAAATAGGAAAGGACCAAGAATTTAACCTTGGGGCACACCCATCCTGACTATAGACCCAGAGGATGTCGCCCCATTTACATTTACTTTTTGCTGCCTGTTTGATAAATAGGAAAGAACAAGATCAGCAGCTTGTCCACGAATTCCGTTGTGATGTAATTTACAGATCAGCGTGTTGTGGTCGACGCAGTCGAACGCTTTTGAGAGATCACAAAAAATGCCAATAGCGTCCTGGGACTTCTCCCAGGATTCCAGAATGTGACTGATGAGTTTTACTCCCGCGTCCGTTGTCGACCTACCCTTCGTGAAACCAAACTGCTGACTATGCAGTATCCCATTAGAGTTAAAGTGAGACAACATCTGGTCCAGCATGATTTTTTCATAGATTTTACTCAGTGCTGGAAGCACAGATATCGGTCTATAATTAGAAGGATCACTCTTACAACCCGATTTGAAAATTGGTACCACTTTACTATGTTTCATCAAGTCAGGAAACTTGCCGCTGTCCAAACATTGATTGAATATGCCTGTTAGGACAGGCGCAATTGAGTCAATAATGTTTTAAGAACCTTGACCGAAATCCCCCATAAGTCTTCAGTATTTTTGATATTGAGACTTTTGAATGCGTTTTTGATTGTGGCAATACATACTGGTTTAAATTTGAAGTTTGGTATGTCTTTTGTGAAGTTCTCTCTAAGAAGGCCCTCAGCTAATTCAACCGAAGAGGGGAGAGATTTCGTAACCTCTAACGGAATGTTAGTAAAGAAATTATCTAGTGTCTCAGCGACTTCTAAATTGTCAGAAATTATTTTGTTATCTATGTTTAAAGACAATTCACTCTTATCTTGTTGTTGATTCTTACCGGTTTCTCTGTTAATTACCTGCCACACCGTTTTTATTTTATTATTAGAATTACCAATTTTATTACTTATTATTTGAGATTTTGCTTGAGCGCAGACACTTTTAAATATTTTCGAATAGTTTCTAACATAAGTGTGAAAGACTTGATCTGAAGTCAGAGATTTTTCGTGATATAAATTATATAAAATATCTCTGCTTTTTCTTATTCCCGTAGTGGCCCATTCGCTAAATTTAGATTTTGAATTGAGTTTAACTTTTTTTATAGGACACGTTTTATTGAATTCATGGCAAACTGTGGAAAATAATGTACCGTAGTTTATATTGGGGTCTTTTGAATCAAAACTAGCATTATTAAGGTTGCTAAGAACATTATTATTGAAAGAAATTAATTTATTTTTGGAAAGAGGTCTTAATTGAATTGTTTTAACTAAGTGTAACTTTTTGTCTAACTCAAACGATACAAGTTGACCAGTATGGTCTGACCTGACGCCACTAATTATTAACGACTCTTTTACTATGCAATTAGTAAATACATTGTCTATGCATGAAGCCGAGGTTGCTGTTATTCTAGTTGCTTCATTAAATAAATATTTTAAATTAAATGATTTAAACAATGAGACCAGCCTATATTTTTCTGGTGAATTGACTAACAGATCAATATTTAAGTCACCACAAACAAAAACTAATTTATTATCTAAGAAAAGTTTACTTAATATTTCTTCCATTGTGATTAAGAATAATGACAAGTTTGATGCTGGTGGTCTATAAACACATAAGACAGTATGACCTTCAATCTCTGCACATGCTACCTCACATAAGCGATCAACAGAGTAAGCAGTGATATCCTTCCTCTCCTTATACCTGAGACAGCTATTACAAAGTATCAGGGTACCACCGCCCACTGAGGATCTGTTGAACGCACTGGCAACTTAAAAAATATTCACTTTAAACAACATCCTATCTGGTTTTAACCAAGTTTCACAGAAACATAAAATATCCATGTGGTATTTATCAACTAACAGTTCCACGTCTAAAATTTTGCCGGAGAAGCGATTTATATTCTGGTGATAAAGTAAAATATTATTACCAGGCTTCTCTTTTGTCGGCTCTAATAGTTTAAAGAATCTGTAACAGTATTATTGGAGACACAAGATAATACTATTTCATCACAATCATCACTTAACCTAGTCTCAGTTAAATCATTAATAACCGCGTTTATATAATATGATAAAAGTGAAGCCAGAAAATGTTGACTTTTCTTGGGAAGAAACATATGATCCCGAATCAAAACAAAATCTCTAACAAAATTGTTAGTATCAAAAAACAATAGACGGTCACTATGACGACATGATAAAATATGCATCAGATTATTTAAACTAGAAATATAAACATTTTCTTGATCAAGAAGATTGTCCGAATATGGCAATGCACATAAAATTAATTTGCCTAATCTTAACTTAAGTAGGGTGTCAACACCGTTAACTATGTCCCTTTTAGATATATTGTCAAAAGATTTGTTGTCCTAACAGCTGCATGTGTTCTGTCATAGTACTGATCAAAAGACGGACATAATAAAAGTCTTTAATCTACGTTTGTATGGGCTATTTCAGTAAGTTGTATTGTTTCAAAACTCAAAGGATTTGATCAATTAAACAACCTTTGTAATAACTACATTTCAGTAAGTTGTAATTAAAAGTTTCAGAGCCGTACAAATTCTAATAGTACTAAAATCAGGTCGATCGTTACTTCTAATAAAATTGTTCTAGAACAATCAAAATACAACTGAAACGTCTAGAATTTTGAGCTGTATTTCAATTACATTTCATGAATTGAAAGTACGTGTTTAATGTGTTAGAAGTAATGTTGTTTTATTTGTTGAAAGTTTTATTTTAGTGAAGTAACTTTATAAAGTAGTTTGGGTTTAGTAACAACGATTTATGTCATAAACTCATTATATGCCTAGTATTTTTCCAAGTATGTTGGGGTCGGCTTCCAGTCTAACCAGAAGCAGCTAAATACCAGTATTTTACATGGATCGAGTGCTTATCTGACCTCCACAACCCAGTTAGTACTGGGTAATACGTTACACCTTGATAAGACTGGTTTTCAGACTTTCGGGCTACTGACCTGTAATGACTGTCAAATATCTACAAATGACAGCCGGGACCAACGGCTTAACGTGTAGGCATGGAGAAACTCAGTATGTAATGGGTGGTCACCCAACGGCAGACCAACCTTGGCAAGCGCGGCTTAACCTGACAATTGATCCGAGCGTCTGTAATTATTTAGCCACGAGGTCAGCCAGAGACGTAGCAGACTAAAAACAAATGATGAACAGCAAAAAATTCAAAAATAGATCCTCACCTGATAAACAAGGGCCACTGCGTCACACTAGCAACCACCGCCTTCCCCTCAGGTTTCGGAAGATCACTGAAGATGTAATACATAGTGATGGCAAAACAAATCACCAAGAACACGTTAGCTATCGCCGAGAAGGGTACCAGCCACTTCAAGTTCCTGATCTGACAGATAAGTACTAGTGGCACAAGAGTCAGTGTACAGTACGCTTCTACTGATAACTTGTAATCAGGCATGTATTCGTCTAGGACCTGGAACAAAGGAATATTATTAATGTCAGATAATTTTCTTAGTTCTGTATGGTGTCGGACGTAAAGAATAGCACCATCCCATTTCTTCCCGTGGGTGTCGTAAGTGGCGACTAAGGGACTTTCCAGAGAATGGGCAGCAGCGTTCTCTGTGCTTTTGTAACAACCGTACTGCGATCGCCAACCCGCCTGCCAAGCGTGGCGATTATGTTAAAACCCCCCAACATGTCAATGTGGCGACACTTGGGGGAGGCATATCCAGCAGTGGACGTCTTTTGAGCTGAAATGATGAATGATGTTGATGAATTTTCGTAACTGCCCCTTTTAGAAGGGACTACTGCTGAGCTCAGAGGTCCTGGGTGAGATTCCTGGAAGTCCGGATTCTGGATTTATGCCTAGTTCGTGGCACACTAAACATCTGGCAAAATGTAGGCATGTTTTTTTTTATTTTTATAAATCTTTTCCCCACATTAGGAATTTCTCCTGTATCGTGGGTGCGTTTACAAACATTTGAACTCACAAACACAAACAGCCAGACCCGGAACAACTATCTGTAGGCCATACAAATATTTGTTCCGTGCGGGGATCTATCCCGCGACACGCAGCGCAACAGTCGATTGCTCAACCACTGCGCCACCCGTGCTGTCGTACATTAAAAGTAGACATCTACCCAACCTATTTGGGAAATATAAGTTTTTAAACTGACATGGTCACTAACACTATCATTGTCACTGAAAACGGTCGTTTACCATTTTTACATTTTTTTGTAGTTCCCGATATTTTGGCGCTGTTGCAAACAGCATACCACGTATAAAATAAAGTTAGTAGTCAGTAGTAGTAGGTATTTTATTTGTTTGTCTTTTTGGAAAATGCTTTCATGATGTTAAGCGGGTGTTGTCTTGATTGAGAGTTGTATCCAGATGGATGTAAGCTTCTCTTTCGAAGGGTGACAGGAATAGAATAGAATCCTCTATTGTGCCTAAAAAAATTCTACGATAGTCCGATGACCTTGCGGGTATATATTGAAATATTTTAGCAATGCAAGATGTCCGTTACTTGCCATGGTTTTGGCACCCAAGGAATATACAGACCGAAAAAAAATATCTGTTCTATCTGTACTTAATATTATAAAGAGGTAAAATTTGTTTGTTGTTTAGTATGAAGGGATTCCGAAAATTCTTTCACTAACGCGTAACTACATTATCGCCGAGTGTCAAAAGTTGCATTTAAAACTGTAGCGACCTACAAAAAGCAACTTACTTTAAAAAATACTACAGCACCATCTATGACACGGCGGAAGAACTAACATCAATTTCCTACATCTCGTAAGCAAAGTTTAGGTACATCGACTTAAGACTATATAAAGAAACCCGACAAAAACTGTCGGGCTGTTGCCCACCAGACACAACACCTGTCTGGTCGGAGTATCCTCCCTTTTCTGAGGAGTATTGAGAAACTTCACACTCTGTTTCTCATACCCCTAAAAAACGTTCCCGTGGGTTAATATCCACACATATCGGGAGCGAAGTCGCGAGAAAATGCTAGTCGTTAATAAATAATAAATTGCTTGACATTTCAAGGCCGTTCATTCGGAGGAAGCACAGTTATGTTACAAAATAAAGTCAACAACAGATCGATACTCATAATAGCTACTAAACAAAACTTGCGAAACCACACGATAAAAATAATTAAAGTTTTGACAAAGCGCCTTGGAAAATTCAAGCAAATAATTATAATCAAAACTTGACTAAAGTTTGCAAAACAGTACTTTCGATATTATTGGTGAGAAAATTAATTTAATTTTATCTTAATTAATTTGGTTTTCATTTAATTAATTTTATAGCCGTATTAGAGAAGTTTTGCAATTTACTACAAAGCTTCTGAATGTATAATGTTACGCGTGCCTAAATATTAAGATCAAAGATGGTAGAAAGGAAAATACCTCGAAATACACAACAAAGGTAAAATACAATTTGAACGTCAAAATGTGAAAACAACACCCAACCTTTTTCCGGTTTATTAATTTAAACCATTTATTTCAAAAGAAAATAAAACACATAACATAACATCGCGCCTGTTATTCCCGAAGGGTTTGGCAGAGGTTTACCTAATAGTACATCGACATTTCGCCACTTCGTTTAAGTCCCATGTAATAGGGGGCGAGCATATTGTCATCAACCGGGCAAAAATCCAGACTCTGTGGCTGTTACTGTAAAAATCCTAATAGAAAACCCAATGACACTTTGCCCGACCTGGGAATCGATCCCTGGATCTGATGCTCAACAGTTGCGGTTGCGACCACAAGGTAGTAAAAAAAAACACAACAACATACATTCTCTTGCCCTTATCCCAATTTATTTAGGGTCGGCGCAGCATCTATTACTTGTCATCTCATGAGGTATCTACCTCCTTTCATGCCACATCATCCTTCACACAGTCCAACCATCGTTTCACATTCGTTCAAAAAAAAAACATAACAACAACAACAAAAAATAAATCTTACCTCTTTGAAATTTTCAGCAATGAATACTATATAAACACATAGCGCTGCTAAGTACGTGCAGGTCATTGCATAGTCCACGAAGGTTCTGAAAAAAAAAAAAATTTACAGCTTCAATCATACAGTTAATAAGAACAGCTAAAACGCCTGTGAATCGACGTGTATAAAATTTATCATTAAGAATTAAATATAAATTAAATTTATAAGACCTAATTTATTTTATGCTTTAAATATTGACGTATGGGTCGCACGGATACTTTAAAATCTTGTTTAAATTCTTGCTTTTTTACAAACGAATTTAAAAGTCAGATTGGTTTAGCTATTTAATAAAAGTAAGTAAGTAAATAAATAAAGTCAGTGAGAACGTTGTTTTTATTTTATTTCAGTCAACTCCAATTTAAAATATAGAACACAAAAAAATATTTATGTTGCATGTGTGGATGCTGTAGGTTCATACGATGACAATGCATGGCGCTAGAGCAAAACGCTCTTAACTTGCACGTATTTCTACATCGTCCTCAAATATTCTATTATATTGTGATTCTCAACATGAATGACGTAACCAAGATTTGGTAAAATATTTTGATTTAAAAGAGTGTCCATGGAGTTTCTTGCCCATTATTCTCCATAGAGATCTACGCTTTGGAATGCGCAACTACAATACTTTCACAAGTTATTATGCCTTGTGACTGGGACTTGAGATTTTTGACTTGCAAAAGTGCCTGTAATCGGTCTAATTTAAATACTTGCTTGCCGAGGTTGGTCCGTGGATGGGGCCATAATTACATACCGAGTTTCCTCCGTGCCTCGGAAAGCCGTTGGTCCCAGCTGTCATTTGTAGATCTTTGGCAGTCGTTACGAGTAGTCAGAAGCGCAAAGTCTGGCATCCAGTCTTACCAAAGGGTATCGTATTAACCAGTTACTGGGTTGTGCAGGTCAGATAGGCAGTCACTTCATGTAAAAACTAGTACTCAGCTGCATCCGGTTAGACTGGAAGCCGACCCCAAGATAGTTTGGGAAAAGGCTAGGCAGATGATGATGAGCAGTTAGAAAAAATACTGTTATTGCTAAAGCTACGTTCACGAGGGGGTTTACCTTGCAAAATTAGCCCAAGGCCTTAGCCTTTTAGGTCCAAACTCGAATGCAGCACCACAAGTCTCCGCGAAGCCCATCGACGGCTTCTTGGCGTCCACACATACTTCTTGAGATGTTTTCACCTGGGAAAAAAATGTTTTCTTTAGTTTCAATTCGAATGTTTGAAACAGTTTGAAACCGTACGCAAAGAATTTATTTTCTTGTCTAACTAGCTGTCCGGCGCAACTTTGTTTGCGTCACATTTTCCCCGTTTTCGCAACATTTTTCATTGCTGCTCCACTCCTATTGGTCGTAGCTTGATAATATATAGCCTATAGCCTTCCTCGTTATATGGACTATCTAACACTGAAAGATTTTTTCAAATCGGGCCAGTAGTTTCGGAGCCTATTCAATGCAAACAAACAAACAAACAATCAAATCTTTCCTCTTTGTAATATTAGTTTAGAAGATTTGTGTAATTTTTTTTTAAATTAGTGATTTATTTGTGAAGAATAAAAAGTTTTTTTTTCTGAATTTTTCTTTCCTTCAACTTTATTTTGGCGACTCGGTATTTTGAGAAATCCAAAATACATCGGATTACGTTTGTCCACATTAAGACATTGAGGAGGAATAAAACATTAATTTTAACGCAGGTTATTAAACCGTGCCTAAAAATAGACAAGAAATTATGCATAGCTAAAAATACATAGGTATTAAAAAAAAAAAAACTCAATGTCGAGGCACAGAAATGCTGAACTCATCAACTGGTCCGTAAAATATTCATCGTAGTGGCTATACAGGATGTTTGGTAGAAAGCCCGACAGAAAATGTTGAGCGCTTGGTGGTATTTCAAGTACAAAAAGACAATTTTAAAAACACAGAAGCACAGCAAAATTACACATGTTTTAGGATTTTGGAAGCTAATATTAAGAAGTATGGAAGAAGAAGACATGTGCGCCGGCTCCAAATAAATTGGGATAGGGGCAGGAGACTGACGATGGAAGCAAATACTTTTATATCATTGTTTTTATTAAAAAAATGTACATTGTAGAAAGTACTAAAAAATATTGTCTTATTTATTTATTTAATTACAACGGTTATGTTTACCACCAATTACAGTAACTAAAATAGTAAAATAATAATATGTCTTCTATTACACCCAAAAACAAAAAAAGTTTTGATGTCATGGAGGTTCCATTTCACAAAATAAAAATAAAATATTATCTCAATTACCTTTACATTAAAGGTTCTGTGGGTGAAAACTAGGATACCACACCCCCTATTCCTCACAAAATTGTGCCGGTCCGTCTCATAAACAAACATCCTGTATTTTTAGACACAAACTTAGTGACGGATAACAGTAGGCAGATATCAAAGACTAAGCAAACTCTTTAAGGAAAAACAACAATAACATGCTTGGCAATAGAAGTTTGTCATGTCATCAAGTTCAGTGTCCCTCAATAATTTCGTATTATTATATTAATAATAGTATTCCAGCCAACATGATCAAGTGGATTCGTGATCATTAATACAAATGGGGATGACTCTTTGTTTACGCCTGTGTACTTGAATTTCAGCCTTATTTTTAAAAAAAAACGTTGCCCCACATTAGGAATATCTCCTGTATTGTGGATGCGTTTACAAACATTTAAACTCACTTAAACAAATAGCCAGACCCCGAACAACTATCTGTATGCCATACAAGTATTTGTTCCGTGCGGGGATCAAACCCGAGACACGCAGCGCAGCAGTCAATCGCTCGTCACATCGTGGTCATAGAGTTGAGGTGTAAACGTAGCGTAAAATCGAACGATTTTAAAATCGAAATTACTCGTTGCACACCGGAGTATGAATGTGAAATGTGGATAGCGCTGTAGTAAGGAAAGATCAAAGGAACGATGGATGCACAGTGTGAGTAAGATCATGATATTTATGGCTAGAAATAGGGGCATTGTTGTAAAGGTGGGAGAGACAGATATAAACTTTCACATCAAAATACATTGACTTAATTTTTAGTCTTTATCAGGGATTTTATGGAGCTCTGTAACCGTAACCGAAATTATCGGATATCCCAAATAAAAATGTATCCGTAACCGTAACCGTATCCGTTTTACAAGTTTCAGATAGTTTCGTATAAGGGAGGAGTCTAAATAAAACGACATGTTTCGACAGGTTTTTGTTTCACGTAATTATTATAACATCTCTAAATAATTACTTATCTATATGACCGATTATAATACCAAATGATAACCTAGGCTAGATAAAAAACCTATAAAGAAAACCAAATTATTACATAATATTTTTGTTTATATTTTACTTCAATCTAATATCCGTAACCGAAACTATCCGAAACTAACGGATAATCCGAAATAATTACATATCCGTAACCGTATCCGAAACCGATATAATTTTATTCCTATATCCATATCCAAAACATCTCTGGTCTTATGTATATATCAATGGAATCATTCATTGAAAGGCATCCGCCTATATTCTGCTTATCGCTTGCTGTAAGACGAGAAAATCGGTCGAATCTTCTTTATGTTTTCATCGCATGTTCGTGTAAGAGTTTCTGGGAAACAAAACGTCTTTAAGATTTAATTATTACTCGATAGTCTTAAACCAAAATGGACTGCGGAAATGACACTGAATAAAAGGGGAAAGCGGAAGCTAAGTCATTAATTCCTTTTAATTGTCCACTCAAATCGCTTTCCTACTTTAGAACAAAGAAGGATTGAAACCGACTGTTGCGAAGTTGATTCATGCTTGTTTTACTTACGATGTCTAATTGAATGCCTAAATGTTACATCACTATTGTATTTTTTACGCTCGGCTAGGAACAGAAAGTTCAAATTCCAACAGAGCAATTATACTTAGGTGTCCGTTAATATTGAAAAGGGGGATTACTTTCTCAAAGATGTTGACGGCTTCTCGGAAACATTACCAATTTATTTTAATACAGTAATTAAGGAAGTTTTAGGTGAATAAAACTGGCGAAATAAATAATATAAATGGCCTGAAATAATAAATATAAATGGCCTGAAATAATATAATTTTATTTAGACAAAGAGAATTAAAGTCATCGTTGGTCTGTTGGCTTATAAGACGCGCTCTATACTTACATATTTGGAAGTAAACAAGTGATTCTAAGGTGAATAAAAAATGAATAAATGTATATGTAGTTTCTTATTCAATGGTTTCTCATAACTTTGTTAAAGGACTCATATAAAAAAATTCATACAATCAAAATAATATAGGTCGAGTAAAAAAATAAATAATTCAGTTATAAAAATAACTAAAGCACCGATGATTCAGTTATGAAAGTGTTATGAATACACTTACCAAAATTCAAAGGGATTTTTCTCGTGGAATATTATATATCAAATATTAGATTTTAAGGATGTATGACTATGTTCGTAACAATATGAAATAGTGATCAATAGAGTACGCTAAACTCACTCCTAAAAGTTCTAAGTGATACATACAATAGGAGAAGATCACTCTCGGAAGTTGCTAAGTTATCAATACATTGTGAGAAAATCGCTCTTAGAAGTTACCAAGGGATCAATACAGTAGGAGAAAATGACTATTGGAAGTTGCCAAGTAATCAATACAGAAGGATAAAATCACTCTTAGAATTTGCCAAGTGATCAATACAGTAGGAGAAAATCTTTCTTAGAAGTTGCCAAGTGATCAAATACAGTAGGAGAAAATCACTCTTAGAAGTTGCCAAGTGATCAATACAGTAAGATAAAATCACTCTAAGAAGTTGCAAAGTGCTAACACATTGGTGTTAGTGCCTGTACGAGTGGGTATTAAGCCGATATTTATTTTTTGAAATTTGTTTTATCCGTATGTTTTATGGCAGCTGCGGTAGCTTCGAGATTTCACGAGTCGTTAACTTTGAAACTATCGTGTGAACTAACTTCTTTATTCTTATTTCATAAATATGATTGTGTTAATAGTGGCATAGTTATTAGTACATTATTATTTCCTTTACATATAATTTACATTTAAAATATTTCTGTATAAAATAAGAATTAAAAAAAAAAACAAAATCTGCCTACCCTTTTCCCAAACTATCTTGGGGTCGGCTTCCAGTCTAATCGGATGCAGCTGAGAACCACTATTTTATATGAAGCGACTGCCTATCTGACCTCCACAATCCAGAACCTGGGTAATACGATACTCCTTGGTTAGACTGGATGTCAGACTTTTGACTTCTGACTACTCACACGACTGTCAAAATCTACAAATGACAGCCGGGACCAACGGCTTAACGTGTTTTCCGAGGCACATTAAAATAAACATTTAAATTTATTAAAAAATAGTAGCTCACCGGTATCGGGAACAGGGTCCCAGCTACCGGTGGTGAAGGTTCTTGAGCGAGGAACCTCCTAACAATACTTGGCGTGGTCCAGAACTACTGCTTTCTGAATCATGCCCTTGATCCAGCTGCCAAGCCAGAGAGTCCTCAAATGTTGGCAAGGCTTTTGGCTATTAAGCCATGAAATATGCATAGTCCAAAAACATACTATAAATGTATCAATATGGCAGAAACCTGAACTCCTGTTGCTTCAGTTATAACTAATAATTGCACAACGGCTGGGTTTCGAAAATTAGAATTTCCGAATTTTTCGGTAAAAAGATCATACGATAAGTGAAGTTAATTTCGGTAATAATACAAATGATCTAATTTTATGAAACAAAGGTTTTTGCGGTATAATTTTTGTGGCCTATTGTTACTGTTTCATGAGATGTGATCAACGCTTTAATGAGGTTATTGTCACCAAGGATAAAATTAGGAGTGTTATGATTTACGAGTATAAAAATACGAAGGAAGTTTAGCAGTTTTAGTATAATAACGCTTTCATGAGTAAAGATAATTATATCTTCTAGGCTTTCAGCTCTCTTCCAATCTGCTTGATGATGCAGTAAAATATTACTAGAGGGCCAATGAGTAAGGTTTTCGACAGCTAATGCCAATTTTCTACTGTCCTAATCGAATGTCACTTGTTCTAGGCCCTCTTGTTATTTTCAATTCTTTACAAACGTTTAAATAAACAATGCATGGTGACAATAAAGAAAAACATCAGTCATGGAACATTGATTAATAGATGTAATCTCTTGAGCGCTGAATAGCTAAGCAGTCACCTTGGCCTTCACGGCGCTTCCTTCTAATGTCGTAAGCAGTGATGAAACTGCAAATAGACGGATACATAACATTTACATACGATTTTCGATTTTTAGAAACACATGATGATCACAAAAATGTCTTCTTCTACCCTTGGTAGGTACTATCTGCCTAGCCTTTTCCCAAACTATCTTGGGGGCTTCCAGTCTAACCGGATGCAGCTGACTACCAGTATTTTACATGAAGCGAAGGTACTAATCGATAAAAAAATAGAAAAAATAAGTGGGAAGGAAAGGTAAACCTGACCGATTTTTGGACATAAGTAGCAAAAGTATACAGAAAAAGGTCTAAAATGATAAATATATCCAAACGGTAATTGGGAAGCTCATGTAGTCAACGAGTGTAAACGGACAGTTCTTGAAATATATTTATCTATTGTGCATAAATATAAACCTTAAAGTATTCCTTTTTAAGAATACAAAACATTCACTTAAAGGAAGTAAGTTGTTAGTTCGAAAAATTCAGTATGATTTATTCTAATTTCAGCAAAACAAATATACTAATCTTTTCTCATAATATAATGCTAATGAATACGGAAGTCGATCAAATAACGCGTTCAAACGGTAAATCGAGTTTTAAAAACAAATGACTCGAGGCCTTTTTTACGGATAAGAATTCATCAAATGCTGCAATGCAAAACTCGAGGCCCTGACATTCAGATTTCGAATATTGTTAGTCAATTTTATTTATTGTGTAGTGTTATTTTATGTTACGGTACCCCTGATTTTCTATTGAACTTTATTGTCATTGGCCTAAGGTTTATGTCAAAGGTAAAATATCTGTGTAAAGACTGTGGTCATGTTTGATTGGGGTTTTGTTTTGATTGCTTCTGTGGTTTGATTTGATCTTAGACAACAACAATATTTATTCGATTTGCCGCCCGGTCGATAGATACAGACCCTAATATCCGTATATCATTATCATCATCACCATTTCAGCCCAAAAGACGTCCACTGCTGGACATAGACCTCCCCCATGTGTGGCCACATCGACATTTTGAGGGGTTTTGCCATATCGCCACGCTTGGCAGGCGGGTTGGCGATCGCAGTACGGTTACTACAAAAGCACATATATTCGTGTATAACACCACTGAATTAGCAAAACCATGACTCATTTACAATCATGAAAGCGAAGAAGCTTCAGTATGCAAGCTGAAAAGTTGAAGGTATCGGAAAATTCTCAATTGTAATTCTACGATTTTTACAATGTTTTGCTTTCCTCTAAAGCATGAATAATGATGCCTGTAGCTAGACAAAAAACGGTGGTAAAATATTTTTAAACTGTACTGTGAAAATCGCCATTTTATAGATTTTATCATACTGTATGGATAACATGAATCTTTGCAAAGCGATAATATTCATTCATTCGGATTTAGTGATACATGAACAAATAATGTAGGTTTGATCCTGCCAAAATTGATTTCTATGTGGCAAAGGCTTTATCTGCGATGTAGCGTTATCCCTCCACGTTATACTCATCACACCTAAGAAATAATTCTTTATGTAACTGGCGCTACAGTATTCCAATTTATACTGGCTTTCGCTTGGTAGCGCAAAGCTTAGTTTGATTACATATTTTGGGACTCAGAAGCCAGAAAAGAACGTAATTATTATTATTCTATAACCTCCAGAATTAATAAAGGACCAATTTGCTTCCTAGAGTTTGAACTTGAAATAATAAACCCTTTGTAAGGTAGAAAAAAAAAAACTTACCAGCACATAAACGCAGTGTGTGCAAATAAATCCGACTACTAATGTGCCGATGGCTCCGGCTGCTAGACCTGCATTCTTGAACGCAGCAGGCATAGCCAGGATACCAGACCCCAGCGAAGACTTTAGTAGATGCACCAGAGATCCTATTGTCCTGGAAGAAAGTAATATTTGTTAACCATCTTGAATGATCTTAATGCATAGAGATCACATCGGATTTTTAAGTTGAAGATAGCTCATATTCGATAAATTTTAAATATAGGGATAACTTGAGAGATTGCATTGCTTTCTTTTTTTTACGGATTGGAAACACAAAACCACCCCTTCTGATCTAGGCGGAGCGGAAGGGATTGTCAGTCTTCTACTGACTAAAACCCATCGCCACGGTATCTCTTTCGAACAGTCCCTTGCATGACCCCCATGCCTTTTATCTTTTCTTAAATTTTCGGGTGTTTTTGGCAACAGTACCAACACAATTTGGCCCATATAAGTGTATTATGTTATTTTTAATATAACCTACTCCAGAAATACAACTTCAAATAAAATTTAATTTAAAAGTTAATTTGGTTTCTGAATGTTGCTTACGAATTCGGGTGTTCCACTTTTCTGTGCTCGAACGGGTTGTAGGCTTTTTCATTGATGACTTCTTTTGAGCCCAAACTTAGCGTTGATTGGAAGCCTGGATTATTCGCGAGGTTGGCCCTGAAAAAAAATTGGATATCAGTTTAATTTGGGATTTTCTAGTTCCAGTTGGGAATCAGATTCGTTGGTATTCAGTTGGTTGGAATAATTCTATTGAAATTGAATAAGGCCGCGTTCAACCAAAGCCAGCATCGCTCAAACACATTACGTGCGTTCATAGTGCCGACAGAGGGTGAATTCCGGTTTTCCGAACTAATGAGCGTATGAACGCGACATTCGCGTATTCGGGCAACCGATGGTTTAGGTTAGGTAGGACGTAGGGATTCTGTTTTGCTGTCTCGTCATCATCATTTCAGCCCAAACGATGTCCACTGCTGGACATGGGCCTCCCCCAAGTGTCGCCACATTGACATAACATTTTTGGTTCTGCCATAATTGCCACGCTTGGCAGGCGGGTTGGCGATCGTAATACGGTTTTCACAAAACCACAGAGAACGCTGCTGCCCATCCTCTGGCAAGTCCCTTGTCACCACTTACGACACCCACGGGAAGATATGGGATGGTGCTATTCTTTACGTCCGACACCAAGTAATGGTCTAAGTGAAATAAATGCTTTGAGTTTGAGTATGAATATAAGTTACGTTTGTTCTTGAAACTTACGAAAATAATTTTGGTGACGCATTGTTTGTTCAAAGTACTAAATGTCGTCTGTCTTTTCAGACTTTTTGAAACTTCTTCAGGTTTTTACGCTTGGAAGATTGAAGACGACGTGAGTAGGCGTCATAGAAGAAACGTCGTATCTTGTTTTTGTGAAAGTTTTCTATTTTCCTGGGACTGTTGTTTTAAATTAAATAGAAGAAGGTCAAGTGACTATTTCTAAGTTACCCTTTACATAATGATGTTTAAGTTTATATTAATGATAAGGTCAGCTTCTTCGAATTTTTCTTTTAAGTAAAACGATACTTATACCTTGGAACCTTATTAAAAAAATATGACCAGCATAAAATTTTCCCACTACTGGGATGCCTGCACTACTGGCCTTCGCTCTATCAGAAGGAGTGGGCTGTAATCCAGCACGGCCCAGTTCAGGTTAGTAGTATCCATTTGACTAATCTACTTGAGTTATTGACTCACATTTGACTCCTGATCATATTGCATGTTACTTGAAAACAAAACTGGCGAAATGTGGGTGTACTATTAGGACACCTCTGCCTCTGCTTAAACCCTCGGGGATTACAGGCGTAATGACATGTTATATTTCTACCTAAATATTTGGCTGTAAGGTATGCCAGTTTCCTTATTTTTACCGACGTAAAATCCCGTACAGCCCTCGGCTTGTTACTGAGAGTTAGTTAGTCAATGTTGTAAGTAGTGCCAATTAGGAAAAGTAGGTTAAGAAAAGGAAAATGGGCAGTAATAAGTGTGTTCCAGGTGACCTGGCCAATTTTGTTGTAAGAAAACCGTTACTATGGATTTATTCGTTTCGACACAAGAAAATATTCATACACCAATCTTACGTAAACAAACACTGTCTCGGACAAGCTATATTATCGGAAGGTTTTTGGTCTTTTTTGTGTGAGATGGGTTTGCTCTTGACTTGTTAGGTCACAGATGACAGAGATAAAGTCGGCGATGCAACAAGCTTACCCAGAAAAAGCCTGTTCAACTTTGTAGTAGTTAGAGTGAACAGGCTTACACTTATCTTTTTTCTGTATGGGAATCGAACCCACATGCAGCGCAGCCAGCAATTTCAGCTTTTACAAGCGCAACGCTCTCAATTAGAAAGAACATCAGCAAAATATCTACTAAATAATTTTATCTTTTTACTCAGCTGGATAAGTACTAAATAAATAAGAATTTATTAACATCAAATTCTGATCAATTCTGTCAGCGCCATCAAAGGTCGATACTTGAAACGCTTTTGATATTTTTTCTTTCAATTTAAGACCTTTATTGGCCGTTATTATTTATAGACTATTATACCTACCTTATTTACTATTATACCTTATTTACTTTAGTGCGAAGTCTAGAATTACAGTACTTACGTTGAATTAAAATTCTCGAGCACAATGCTGCCTTTTTTCTCTCCGTTCCCCATTATGCCGTGTTTCTGTAAAGAAAGAAAGGTATAAAGATTAAGTTGCCTAAATTCAGTAAATTCTTGTTTTTTTTTACAACAAGTGAACCGTGACATTAATTTTAGTAAACGACTGCCTCCGACACTTTGAAGTTGAATAAGTTTATTATCGTTAGACTTAGGGCGTTGACACAAAAATCAAAAACATATGAAGAAAAACAAAGGACAGTGGGCGGTTAAAGTTCTTTTTTCAAGGACTTGTTTTACTATCCAGCGACACGTCCGACATCAAGCTATTTTCCAGAATAATCTGACCTTGATTTGTATAAGCTTCCCGTATGCAAGATCAAGATCAATGCGAGATCAGCATTAAGATTTTGTGTAACTTGATTGGTCGCTCGTGCGTACACGACTTATTTATATGGATTTGTTCCTATCACCTTAATCGATTTCACAACATTTCCGTGCCGCTTTTGCTTTGGCAGTTCCTTGATACATTTTGTACGGGATTCTCACATTCGACAGCCGGCAATGCGGTTTAATGTGAACACGGCCTTAATGTTTACATTTTGCGGCTAGAAAACGGGAGAAAAGGACGACCTAGAGTTCAAGTAAGAATAAAATTATATGATTTTTTTATAGGACTTTTAGTTTATTTACTGAGACTTGGCAGCCATACCTTATGGCAGTCTCAAACTAATTCTAATTTTGTCTCTTAAAGTGTGGCATTTGTAGAAAAAAACAAGTATAAAAAAGTTCACGACCATTACGTGATGCAAATTTTTCACACTTTCTGTTTAATCTCATTATATAATAAAATAACCCATAAGAAGGCAATTTTTTATCGTCACGTACTACTAAGGTAAAAAAGCTTCACGACGCTACAGCAAAAAAAAACAAGTGCCGACCATAATCATCGTTACGTCACGCAGGTAATTTTCATTTCGTCAACTGTCTGGAAAAAATACAGACCAACATAATTTGACAGACGGCGATTTGGAGAACTAAAACTTTTAGTACCGAATTCGCATAGAAGCGCCACCGCGAACAGTCAAGTTATACTGGTCAGTTTGTAAGATAATAATCGACGATAATCGTATGAAGCGTACATTTGGCACGTACGTAATCGGTGTCAAGTAAAGCGAAGTAGGAAACGGTGAAACGCATCAGTGATATTCAGTAACTGGATGTGCCAGAATTTCGATTTTCGATCTGTTTCTAGTCATCATCATCATCATTTCAGCTGAAAGACGTCCACTGCTGGACATAGGCCTCCCCCAAGTGACGCCACATTGACCGGTCCCGTTTCCCCTGTTCCCCCTGTTTCTAGTAGGTAGCTATGTTACCTGCACTGGTTGCTGGTTACTGAAAGTTTACATCATCCTACTGCTGCAGCTGGGCAGTTCCTCCCATTCAGAGCTAATTCGGACCATGCATATCGTATACTAACTCTTCGTAAGTTTTTGTAAAGTCTTTTTATGGCAGGTCTCCAGAAAATCAAAACTCTTTTTAGCGGAGCGTGGATATCCAGCTAGATTGAATAGATGACTCACGGCTCAGATTTCGTAACCGGCACGGATTAAAAGCACGAACAAAACACGAATCATGATGAGTCACAGTCGACCTAGCACAATAGTAATTCATCAAGGCCCCTTCCAGTTCCTTACATCTTTAAGGGTACGTCGGCGGTATGATAAACGAGTCCAAGTTTTTTCGCCGGCAAACATTTGGAAACGAGCCCCATTATGTTTTTTTGCAAAAACCGGACAGCCGGTAATTGGAAATCGGAATTTCGAACGATGAAAATTAAAATTGCGAATTTTAACTCGACCTGTTTTTTTGGCTTGTTGTGTAGGCATGCTGGATCGTGGGATATTTTGATTTCGGAAGTTGATGTTGTGGAGTAAGCTATTTTATGAAGTTTAATGAACTTTTGGTTCTGTACTGTCTGCTACCTGAAATGTTGTCTGACAGTGATAGCGGGAGAGGCACAAACTAGTTTTAGTCCGTGTTATTAATTATATAGAACTTCAACACATATGAGGGTTAGTACACGATAAAATAAGGTACACCCGGGGAACGGACCTTATTCTAACGTGTGTAAATTTAAAACGAGCGATATAGAGCCAAATCACGGCTGTAATACAATACAATATCCTTTATTTTTGGTAATCACCGAAGGGTTAGGCTAGACTCATAGTACACCCACTAGTTGGTTATATTTAAGTCCAATGTATTAGAGGGCGACCTCATTGCCATCAACCGGGAGCAATTTCAGACTCCAGGCTAAACCTAATAATTTGCTCGACCTGCAAATCGAACCTATATCTTCTCCAACTCTCCAGCGTCTGCGACCACCTAGACCAACAAGACAGTTAATTTAACAAGAAGTGATGCAAATTGATTTGATTCGGTTTGTAATTGATTTTGCATTCACTGCGCCAGCATTCCTATAATCAAATCCAGCAGGTTTTTAAGAACAACACTTATGGGTCACTTGGTTTCGGTGGTCGTGAATTATGCAAAGGGAACGTATTAGAGGTCATCCTTTAATCACGCGAGGTTCCAATAGGGTGAGAAAAAGAAAGAGTGTTTACTTTTCTGTTTTTTTTTTTCGTTTTCATGATTGGGATAATGAAGATAATCGTGTATTTTTACGGATGACGAAAAAAAATAACTTTCACAATGTGAGACATGTACCTACTATAATTGATGAACTCAAAACACGAGCAAACAATTTCGAGCATAAGATAAAGCTGAAGAGTTTATTTGTTTGTTTGTTTGAACGCGCTAATCTCAGGAACTACTGTTCCGATTTGAAAAATTCTTTCAGTGTTAGATAGCCCATTTATCGAGGAAGCTATAAGGCTACACATCATCTTATATAAGCTACGACCAATAGGAGCAGAGCAGCAATGAAAAATGTTGCGAACACTGGGGAAAATGTGACGCAGACGAAGTTGCGCGGGACAGCTAGTTATAATATAAGTGTGGATATAACTGAGTTTAAGATCGACAGTAGGCACCTAAATAATAGCTCATTTAAGTGACCCTTGCGTTACATAACTTCTTGTAACTATTTTACATAAATATCTATCAGGGTAAAACCGTAGTTTTGTCAGAGTTCTCATGACACAATTGCATTTGATAGTGACTGAATTAGCATATAAGTACATAGTGGCATTGAAGTGAGCCTTCGTCGGTACTTACATGATGAGAATTACAATGTCAATGTTATTTATTTGGGTTTTTATCACTTTGGCAATGTGAGTCATTTATTAGGAACCTGTTGCTATAAAACAATTTTGCCCCATACATTCTATCTGCAATAGTAAAAGATGCTTCAGCATATTCCTGAGCTTGAAAAATAGTAAAGTAAATTCCTAAAATAATTGTAACTTGCAGCAAGCCCCGGTTTTGCACGGGTATTTAACAAAAATTTCAAAATTGTAATACACACACATAAACCCCTTCTATTTGCGTCAGATTACTGAAAAAAGAAAATTATAAAGAAAATTTGAATATTCCTTTCCCGTACGGCCCGTACCTCAGTGACGCCTACATAGCATAAGGTGCTGCCTAACTAGCCAGCTGAGCAGGGTGAGCGGTGACCACGCAACTTTTTTCCAATACTTACATTTTAAACTCGTGATATCTTTCGAATGGATGGTTCAAATTAATAATTCAAAAAGCTATACAATGGTATGAAGCAGTCTTGAATATGAAGTAATTTATTTTGATAAGGATTAATACCAAGATACAAATACAGAGCCTTTTCTAGTGGCGGCATTTCCATTAAATTTTCAAAATAAAGGAACACTTCATATGGCATAACTATAATAGTTAGACATATGCTGGCCCATTCTTGCCAGAGAATGGGCAGCGGCGTTCTCTGTGCTTTTGTAACAACCGTATCGCGATCGCCAACCCGCCTGCCGAGCGTAGTGATTATGGCAAAAGGCAGCGATTATGTCAATGTGGCGTTGGGGGAGGCCTATGTCCAGCGATGTAAATAATATTTTAGGTAATGTTTGGAGTTTTAGTGAGGATTCATATTTTTTTTGAATATATAATATGGCCTATGTCAGTCTTTCAAATCGGTTCAGTAGTTTCGGAGCCTATTCAATGCAAGCAAACAAACAATCAAATCTTTCCTCTTCATAATAATAGTTTAGATAAAAAGACATCAGTGACTATTGCATATGGTTGCCCTTGTCCCAAATAACATGGACAAGGGCAGGAAGATAATGATGAGTGGCTCTTGAATATAATTATACTTGTATAACCAGAGACAACGTATACAAGTTGTTGTTTTGCATCCTCGTCAAAATTCAGGAGATCGTCAAAAAAGACATAAAAAATCAATTTAAATTACGGTACCTAGTTAATCTAAACTAGGTATCGTAGTTTATAAATATATACTAATATTATAAAGAGGAAAGATTTTTTTTTTAAACTTTGCCTCTGCACATACTAGGAATTTGACCTGTATTGTGGGTGCGTTAACAAACATTTAAACTCACATACACAAATAGCTAGACATGGAAAAACTATCTGCAGGGCTTAGAAATAATTGTTCCGTGCGGGGATCGAACACGCGACACGCAGCGCAGCAGTCAATCGATTAGCCACTGCGCCAACCGTGCCGACCACTGATGTGATAAAGGCCTTCCCTTTTTCTCTCCAAACCTCTCAATCTTGTGCAACAGCTGGCCATGTTCACCCCGTAAACATGATCTGCTGGCCTGCCATGACGTCTTAAAACATTGTTTCACTCCTTTTCTTGTGTGGGAAAGAGATGGCTCTAGACATCCTGTATACCTCCGTCTCTTTCCCACACTGGAATCTAAGTAAAACAATACTGTTTTAAGAGGTGATGGTAGTCCAGCAGTTCGTCACACCACCTTCGCCGTGGTCTACCTCGACGGCAATTTCCTCCGACAGGCGTCCAGTGAATGTCAATATACTGAATATACATTCATATATGCTCCTTATGTAAGTTTAAGCGTAGAAAGTAGCGACTAAAGACCATTTCAAAGAACCCAAATAACAAAATGAGTCATTCTTTAAAGACAGTACACCTAAAAAATTTTTAGCATGAAAAACAGGTTGTTAAATTATATTAAGACTAGCTAGGTACTAAGTTTTTGCAAAGGTGTGAAAAATACATTTTGCTTTCATGATTCATTTTGTTAGCCTTTTATTATTCTACGAACCATTAAGTTTGTTTTTCTCAGTTTCGCTCTTACGTGCGAGATAAGTATCTATACATTAGACAAACAAAGTGGGTAGCAGGTACCTATTATACCAGGAACTTAAGTTACATTAAAGGTTGTTAAAAAACTTTAAAAATGTGTTTTTTTGTGTCATCTTTTCGAGAGTGAGTGCGTATAACACTCGTGGGCTGCAGCTGAAAATCAGCGTCAGGTGGTACACCTTGTGTTGCTATCTGGCATTATGCTGAGTTGACGCCCATTTGGCATTATTAGTTTTGTTTGTTCATTAATTTTGTATAATTTTTAAGGTGTTATTAATGCCATATAAAAACCAATTTTCTTTCTTTCCTTCTTTTGTTGTCTAAATGGATAAAAAACCGCAGCAACTACCAAGAAATTAAAAAAAAGATTAAGGGCGTATTTCACCAATTAAAATTACCGCGTTTAAGAACTGTCACTGACATGATTGCTGTAGAATGTTGACTCTCACATGCCGTTCAGAGATGAGTTGATTGTGTTCAGTTTTGTTAGTAAAACCCGCTCTTAGTAATGAGGCCACACAAAACTACGAGTATACAGGGTGTAACGGAAAGGGTGTAGACACACTTAAGAGTGTGCTACAGACCATCAAATTGAACATGTTTCTCCAACGGACTTAACATCGTAATAGCGAGAAAAATACCAGCAGCCCCATACATTTGGGTCGACTATGTATTGAAATTTTGTACCTTGTATAGCGATTGTAAAAATAATAAAGACTTTAACATAAACATCATCAAGCCTGTAATCCCCGAAGGGTTAGGCAGAGGAGTACCTAATAGTACACCCACATTTCGCCAGTTAAGTTTTAAGTCCCATGTAATAGGGGGCGAGCATATTGCCATCATTATTATCATCATCAGCTTATAATGTTCCCACTGCTGGGATACAGGCCTCCTCTCTATAAAAGGGAGTGGGCTGTAATACAACACGCGGGCCCAGTAATATTGTCATCAACCGGGCACAAATTTAGTCTCTGTAGCTGCTATTGAGAGATTCCTGATGGAAAAACCCAATAACACTCTGCCTAACCCGTGAATCGAACCCAAGACCTCATGGTCAGGAGTCGCGCTTGCGACCACTCGACCAACGAGGCAGTGAAAAAAAATAAAGAGCTCAATTTTTTTGTTTCGTCATCGTCGTCATTGCAGCCCAAAAGACGTCAACTGCTGGACATTGGCCTTCATCAAGTGTCGCCACATTGGCATTTTGAGGAGTTTTGCCATAATCGCCACGCTTGGCAGGCGGGTTGGCGATCGCAGTACGGTTGTTACAAAAGCACAGAGAACGCTGCTGCCCATTCTCTGGTAAATCCCTTAGTCGCCCCTTACGACACCCACGGGAAGATATGGAATGGTGCTTTTTATTAATAATTATTCTTTACGTCCGACACCATACAGAGCCGGCACTATAGTCTGTAATTATTTTTTAAGTTTACTAAAGGCACAGTTGGTATTTCATAATACCATAAGCATTCCATGGATGTAACTGTGTACGCCTTCAAGTCTATAACGAACCCACAAGCACATGTCAAGGCCCATTGGTACTCAAAGCAGTTGATTTTGCAAGCCACTTTGCATAGGTAATAGTGTTATATTTGTTTTAAGGTATTTTACTGTAGGTTTAGGTAAAGTAGGAATGACATAAGAACAATTTTCGATATTAGAAGGGAAAGAAGGTTTTACCAAAATCTTAGGCAAGGTCTATGTCGCACCCTGTAAACTAAAGTGACATCACTTACTTTTGTGGGAAATAACAAAATTGTGTTTCGTGTTGTAGGGAGCTCGTGGCTAAGTAATAATAGCCGCACGGGTCGATCTTTGCCGAGGTTGGTCCATTGATGGGTCACCATAACTACATACCGAGTTTCGCCGTGACTCGGAAAGAACGTTAAGCCGTTAGTCCCGGTTGTCGTTTGTAGATCTTTGACAGTCGTTACGAGTAGTCAGAAGCCGAAAGTCTGACATTCAGTCTTACCAAGGCGTATCGTATGACCCAGTTACTGGGTTGTGGAGGTTAGATAAGCAGTCGCTTCATGTAAAATACTCAGCTGCATCCTGTTAGATTGGAAGCCGACCTCAACATAGTTTGGGAAAAGGCTAGGCAGATGATGTAGGGAGCTTCCAACAGAACATGTGATGAAATGTTTTCGTTTGTCCTTTCCCAGCACGATATCGTCACTTTTTTTGATTCACAAGACATTAATAGCCCATGTTATAAGGAGTTTTATTTAACGTAATTCGCCGTACTTGAGTTTGTTTCACAGTTTCACATTCGTTCTGAATGTGCGATGTGTTTCTTAGGCCTGTCTAGCTCGGACTGCGGGACTGTTCGAAAGAGATACCGTGGCTCTGGAACACAAAGGGCTAAGAAAAAACATGGATTGGTTTTAGTCAGTACAAGTCTGACACTCCCTTTCGCTCCGCCCAGAGCGGGAGGGGTCATTTGATGATTTCTCATCCGTAAAAAAAGGTCTATCTTGCTCTTTGCTCGAGCTTTTTCTTGTCTTGAGACGTACGAGCGTTACGAGAAAAACTTACGTCGATTATTCTGTTAATAGTTTGGAACTGGAACAGGACTTGCCTTGCTCATTGGCGATGTCTTTACGCATCTCAATAAAAATAATATACACACATCAAAAGTGTCTAGGGATCAACATATATTTTTGCAATAACTTTTCTCCTGATTGATATTAATTAAAATTTTCTTTAAGGATTCATCAAATAAAGTGTTTTCGTTTGTCACAGTAACGATAAACCAAGTCACCTTTGCATTAATAAAGAAATTTGCCATTTTCTAATAAAGGGATTTTTGACATTTGAACCACTAACATTAAAGTTCGAAAAAAAGACTGAAATAACAGTTTTCTTTAAAATTTTATTGGGTAACTTAAACAATTAATAATCCGTGTTTCTACCGCGAACACTAACAACACAAGAACATCGGTTTGGCATATTCAAAATGAGTTCATCCAAATCACGCTGTGGAATGGCCGCCCATGTTCGTTGCAACAACAAAAAAAGGTCTTCTTGCGACTGGATACCCTCCATATTCGGCAGAGCTCTTCTCTGTAGCATATCCCATGCATGCTCAATCGGGTTCAAGTCTGGCGACTGAGCAGGCCAGGGCAGGACATTGATGTTAGCTGCGGCGAGAGTCTGTCTTACAACTCTTGCGGTGTGCGGTCGTGCATTATCATGCATTAACTGAAATAAGGGACCGATTTGCACTTGTAGAGGAACGATGACGTCTGATACAATCGTCTCAGCATAAATTTGAGCGTTGAGGTTGCCTCTGATCCAAATCAACTCAGTTCTTCCGCCGATCCAAATACCCGCCCATACCATGATGGTTCCACCACTATAAGGATGGACTTCCTGGCAGGATTTTAATCGCTGTTGGCGTCCAGGGGTTCTCCAGTGTCGTATACGTCTTGTATCCGGTCTCATACCAAAACGAGACTCATCAGAAAAGCACACGAAACGCCATTGTTCTTCTGCCCAATTTCTGTGTTCAAGAGCCCATTGATATCGAATCCTACGATTGTGCATTGCTATAGGTGGTACCCGTAGCGGTCTTCGGGAATGAAGGTTCACTTCATGCAAGCGGTTTCTGACTGTTTGGTCGCTAATTAAGTTCCCTGAAGAGTGATGAAGCCTCACGGCTAACATCATGGCGGTTATTGTTGGAGCTCTTCGAGTTAAGATTTGAATGTATCGGTCTTGTCTCCGTGTGGTGTAGCGATACCGTCCTCCATGGCGCTCAGCCACGGTACCAGTGCTTCGGCAACATCATAAATTTATTACAAAGCCACATCTCAATCTCAAGAAATCCGCATAAAAATGCTTGATCCCTAGACACTTTTGATGTGTGTACTTTGCGCTGGTATTCTACGAGGGTTTTATCAAAATAGTCTATGACTTTTGGTTGCAGCGAGGCTTTAACATGCTACGTGGCGGTTTTGTCACTAGTTCTCATAAACAGAGGCGATAGTTCGCCCCTATCACCTTGAATCTTTATGCACGATCGGTGACCCATGACAATTGATGACTGATAGCAAAACGTTGTCAAGGATTATGTAACTGGATTGTGAAATTTTTATGAACTAGCTTATGTCCACGACTTCGCCCGCGTTTTGTTTTGTGATTGCCCCATGGGATTGTACTGAAGGGATAAAAAGTATCACAAGTGCTTTTCTAGACCGTTATCCATCCCTGTACCGAATCTCATCTAGATACATTCAATAGTTTTCGCGTGAAGAGTAACAGTCATCCATACGTCCTCACAAACTTTTGCATTTATAATATTAAGTAGGATAGTTGGATTTAAAATACAAAAGCAGTAAAGGACAGAATCTAAGAGCAAAGTACAGTTCCCATACGATTTTTTAACACAGTTCTGGTACAGTAGTAAATTTAAGTGATCAATAAGAAAATGAAAAAATACTCATAATACTTCCGATTAGCTTTGATGACAAAATACTTCTATCAGGGTCGTTGTATGAGTGTTCAGGGTTACTGAGTGGGCAGTCATCCTTAGCTGCGGTATTAGATCCACCAGTTTTTTGTGCATCTTAAACTCTAAAGTTATTAGTTAAGTTTACAATAAATAGCTAATTCTAGATAACTTACTGAGCTAGGGATTTTAGGGCCAACGAAAGTCTCCAAAAACCGCTTTACGCTTGACGGACAGGTCTTATTTTTCTTTTAGGGCCTCTTTAATTACGAATATTGCTCCTTGTCTTTGAGTAAGTGGAAAAGCTAAGCAGCACTCGTTATTGACTGGTGAACGCATTATACAAAACACATATACTGGAAATACCATACGGCCAAATAACACAGAGATAATGCTAATTTAATTAAGAAATCTCTTCCAGGAGACATGCGATAAGAGAGAGAGAGACGAGAAAAAACAGTAAAAAGAATAAACTAAATCCTAAATTGAACATACATACTAATTAAGTAAGAATATTAAATGTAGATATATATTATAACGTATTACATTATAGCGTCACAATGATTGAAACCAGGTTAAATGATAACAGTTCAATGCATGATCGATCAGTCATAGATCTTAGATATAAAGGTTTGCCGTAATCGTATAAGGCATCAACAGTTTAAAGATGTCCCGTGACAAATCATCTAAATTCACTCTAATGACATCGCTCACGGGTAATGTACGATCCAATCACCCCTCTATTGTCTTACGTAAAGAGTATGTTCCAGTTAAAGCTGATACTGTGCGAAGCGAGGCTATGATAAATTGAAAAGAATCTTTGAAAGTGGCCTTTTGGTCCAGTTACTTTATATATCAGTGCTTGCGTCAAATCTAGTAGTTCTGATTTTTTGCAGACTTGTATATGATATTGGCCCAATGAATAATCCAAGTTTGTGATTTCGAGTGCCGAACGCAACTATGTCAAAAATAAAAAAAAAAACGAAAATTTAGTTGTTTTTCAGTTTTTGGCCCTAAACTAAGGACTAGTTTTTTGATAGTACCTTTTCAAAACACTTTTAAAGTAGACCAAATTTGCTACAATGTGAAACTATAGTCTCTGTAGACCCAATAATTTCCGAGATAAAACCTTTCAAAGTTTATAATTTTTTTCGAATATACTATTTCTCATATAACCATAAGATATCTGAAGGCAGTGGTTCAATTTCTTCAGGTAGCGAACGAATATTAATTGCCAACAAACCCTGATTGGTATGGATGGCACTTTTTGGAAGATTTCCAGCGTAATAAGAGGATTTCTCTGTACAAGTTCAGAAGCGATATATTTCGTCAGACTATACAGTTATTTTATTCTCGAGGCATGAGGAATCACAATCATTATACCTCCCATTGCATGAAATGTACCCGCCCCATCTAAAGTGTTGACATTAAAGTCGGCGTTCATCATCATCTGCCTAGCCTTTTCCCAAACTATCTTGGGGTCGGCTTCCAGTCTAACCGGATGCAGCTGAGTACCAGTATTTTACATGAAGCGACTGCCTATCTGACCTCCACAACCCAGTAACTGGGTAATACGATACCCCTTAGTAAGACTGGATGTGAACCTTTTAGCTTCTGACTACTCGTAACGACTGTCAAAGATCTACAAATGACAGCCGGGACCAACGGCTTAACGTGCTTTCCGAGGCACGGAGGAAACTCGATATGTAAAGTCAGACAAATCCATTAAAGTCGGCGTTCTCAAAAGGAAATTTCACTAACGACATTGAAGGGTCCTTCAACATCTGCGGGTTGTTCGAAAGAGATACCGTGCCCCTGGAACGCAAAGGGCTAAGAAGGAACATGGATGGGTTTTAGTCAGTCAAGTCTGACACTCCCTTCCGCTCCGCCCAGAGCGGAAGAAGTCATTTGATGATTTCCCATCCTAAAAAAAAAAAAAAAAAGGGTCCTTCAACATGAGTTGGTCTCGTCGAATGTTGGCCGAGGTTTCCAAAAGTATAGTATTCTTGTGACTAGCTGAGAAAAAAGTAAAAAAATTATCATTCCCATGCTGTAAACGAAGAGATGAACGAGTGAGGCTTGGTAGAGCGTTGTTTGGCATCACCGATTATAACTGGCATCAAGGGCTACCCAATCACACACACTCAATAATATCGGCAGTCAGATATCTTATGGTTACCTATATTGCGAAGTTAAAGTTAAACTTTGAAATGATTTATCTAGGACTCTGTTGAGTCTACAGAGACAATTCTAGTCTTTGATTATATATATTAGATTTTTGTCAAAGTTGCGTTCGGCGCTCGAGGTCACAAACTTGGACTAATCTTTGGGCCAACATCATAAACAAGTCTGCAAAAAATCAGCACTACCGGATTTGACGCAAGTTACCCCGTACTTTCGGGCGACAAGGTTACTGGACTAATTACCATAAGTTATATTATGTTTACAAGAACTCTTTTTGTAGATTTGAGACTCATAAGGTAGAATGGATCATGCATTTAAATAAAATACATTTGAAGAAAGAAAGAATGAAAATACATAATAATATGTTTATTGGGCTCATGCATGATGTGCACACAAAATATAAAACTGTGAAAACGAAAATGATAAGATTGTGCGTCTCATTTATAGATCACATTTTCTGCCTAGCCTTTTCACAAATATCTTCGTGTCCTCTTCCAGTCTGATGCAGCTGATTACTAGGATGTTACATGAAGCGACTCTCGATCTGACCTTGAATCTAGTTACTGGGTCTTACCATACCCCTAGTCAACACAGGCTGTCAAACTTTCTCGGCTACCCCCGTACCGACTGATAAAGATGCACAAATGACATGTCTTAAGTACGAGTATACAGTTCAAGATGACTTTGCTCCCAGGGCTGCGAGACTGTTCGAAAGAGATACAAACACAAAGCGCTAAGAAGGAACATGGAGTCACTCCCGATGATGCTATCACCCTCCTCCAGGAGAGTAGCAAAGAGACTAGCACTCTTAAAAAGTTCAGACAGAAACTGCCGTCTTTCCGACCTCGCCGTCGAGGTCCGTCGCGACGCCCCGGTCCATGCCCTCCCCGACCCTCGCTCGAGCCAGCCCGCGATGCTGTGCCAGTAGTTTTAAATCAGCCCCATAAATAATGATATCATTCAGATCCAGCCTGCCCCCATGCAGTCCTCCCCCAGCGACGCCCTAAGCCGAGGCTCTTACCCCACAGGGGGTGCCCTTAGCGTGTAGTCGCTTAGTTTGTAAGTTTTTTATGCCCTGGCTGGAGGCCTTACTCTTAAGGCACCCACAGGATAGTCCGGTTAAGCAGACGACAACCTCCTAGGTTGAACTGCGAGACGCCAATCCAAAAACCGACTTCAAAAAACACTTAACGCACTAAAAAGTTAAAAATAATACTACAACCTACCTATATTAATAAACCTAACCTAACCTACGATTAACCTATAATAAAATTTAATAATTCTTTGGAGTCGGTGCCAAGCAATATAATTAGAATTAATGAATGAATTAATATTTAGAAGCTGTAAGATTTATGTTTTGCTTTTTTCTGGCCTTAGTCTGTATATAGTCATTTAGGTAGGTATCGTGTATTGCTTGGCACCGACTCCAAAGAATTATTAAATTTTATTATAGGTTAATCGTAGGTTAGGTTAGGTTTATTAATATAGGTAGGTTGTAGTATTATTTTTAACTTTTTAGTGCGTTAAGTGTTTTTTGAAGTCGGTTTCTTTTTTTGTAAAAAATATTTTTATTTGTTAATTTTTAGTGACATATTTTAAATCTAATAATAAAATATGGGTAGGTCTAGTAAAGATGATTCTCGTGTGAGAAAAGGCGTCGAACTGAAACTGAGAAAAATGAAAACGATTAAAAGAATAAGGGAAAGAAATGATCATCGCATTTTGAATAAGAACCCTGATCATCGCGAAAACAGACTATCAAAGCAGAGGACCCACTTGTTACTTAGGTTGAATAAGGAAAGTCAAAAAGTTAGTCTGTGGTACACGTGGAAAGTGCATACCGTTACAATTCCAACAAGCCCAAACATAGCTAAGATACATTGTCTTACTATGGAGTTCCAGTGCTTGTCTCTTGGCTTCATCATCAGATCATCATATTAGATAGAATGGTTCTTATTGAACGCATATGCTTCACTTGTTGTAGAAAATACCAAAATCGCTGTACGTTTCCTATAAAACTTGAAGAGTTCCCTCGATTTCGCCAAGATTCCATCATCAGATCCCCATTTGGTGACTATGGGACCAAATGGAAAGCATAGGCTTTGGAATAAAACAATAATTTTCCAAATCGGTTCGTGAATAAATGACTGAGTTATGCGCGAACAAAAAACGCAATGCAGAGTAAACTAAAAGTTAGAAATATTTAATTTTTGTTGATTTTTTCAAAAACGGCTTATTTGATTTCGATAAAATTTTCATGGGACCATTTGGAAAGTATACGCTTTCAAACAAAAAAAGAATTTTTCAAATCGGTTGGCAAACGACGGAGTTATGCGCGAACAAACATAAAAAAAAAAAAAATACAAACATCCGAATTGAGAACCTCCTCCTTTTTTAGAAGTCGGTTAAAAAAAAAAAAGGAACATGGATGGGTTTTAGCCAGTCAAGTCTGACACTCCCTTCCGCTCCGCCCAGAGCGGGAGGAGTCATTTGATGATATCATATGCTAAAAAAAAAAAGATGGCGTTGCTTGTCAAGAGCAACAATACGTCAAACATGTAGGTTTTATTTTGGTTCTGCGTTTTCCCGTCTGAACAGATAAATTGGTTGAAGTATACTTTCCGAGGTAAGAAGGGTCCAAGGCTTAATTCAAATTCCATAGATACTTTTCTTTATTAAAGAAGTGGCTCACTTCACTTTGTCGGAAGAAATCGTAGCTCTTGATGGAACACCGCCTGAAGGTATCACAGCAATTTTCTACCATATTGAATGAAGGTAATGTCTTATTGTTTGTTTCTTTTGGCATGTAATAGTGTTTTTATTAGCACTTTAAGTCATGTAGAAAAAGATTTATTGTTTTCAGTTGTTTTATGGATTTGCTGGCAGCCGATAAAGTAAGATAATCTTTGTAAATGAACAATAAAGATAATTGCAGATTGCAAGGAAAAAAATCTTAATTGGATCAAAATGTCAAGAAATACTTTTCTAAAATTTCAATAATGACATGCAAATTTTGTCTACTGATTTGATTGAAGATCTGTATTGAAGAAATTGCAAGCCATATGTTCCATGAGATCCGTCATAGGCAAATTTCAAACTTCCATACCAAAATTGATCAACAATAAAGCATGAATTTCCATTATCTTGCCCCAGTGTTTAACTTCGTTATACAGACCTAGAAGGAACTCTTGTTCAAAAAATTCTTGCTTGGTGTGTTCTAGATCCTGCCACTTCACTGCCTATACCATTCTAGATAGAATGGTATAGGCAGTGCGTATTGTCAGTGAGTGAATGAATTTAGGTTTTTTTAATGAATAGATCAACTTTGGAATTAGCAACACGCGAGCTCTCAACTAAAAGAATAGTCGTGGAAATCTTTGTCATGTTTGATCATCATCATCATTTCAGCCGAAAGACGTCCACTGCTGGATATAGGCCTCCCCCAAGAAGGGGGGGTTTTGCCATAATCACCGCGCTTGGCAGGCGGGTTGGCGATCGCAGTACGGTTGTTACAAAAGCACAGAGAACGCTGCTGCCCATTCTCTGCTAAGTCCCTTAGTCGCCTCTTACGACACCCACAGGAAGATATGGGATGGTGCTATTCTTTACGTCCGACACCATACAGAACATCATGTTTGATAGTCGTGTCTAATTTGCTTTGCAATGTGTCAAGTATTTATTAGTAGATTGTTGCATCGAGCTCAAAGTGAGTTATTAATGCACGAGTGTTATGTTGGTGCCCGAGCGCATGCGAGGGCACTAAATTAACGCGAGTGCATTAATTACTCACTTTAACAAGGTGCGTAATCTACTTTTCTTTCAACTACTGTGACAAAATATACCTACTCAAAATAAAAACTCAAGTTAATGAAACAAAGTTTAATTCATCTTCTCTTCAAACATACCACTATTAAAAGTGCAGTTAATAAAGGTTAATAACAACTTCATTTACAGCTGTTTTATATTTTCTGGAGTTGAAATCATATCGCTATCGCTGTCAATTTACATGATTTTTTACCTTTTTATTTGCTAAATAAGAATTATCAAAGTTATACAATGATACAAAATGCGCGCCATTTGTTTTTTTTTCACCAAGTCAGTTTTATTCAGCCGATTTTTACTTTCAGCCAGTAATCTTTTTGATTTAATGATAGTAGATTGTTGCATCGAGCGCAAAGTGAGTCATTAATGCACGAGTGTTATGTTGGTGCCCGAGCGCATGCGAGGGCACTAAATTATCACGAGTGCATTAATTACTCACTTTATCGAGGTGCGTAATCTGCTTTTCTTACAACTACCCTGACAAAATATACCTACTCAAAATAAAAGCTCAAGTTAATGAAACAAAGTTTAATTCATCTTCCCTTCAAACATACAATTATTAAAAGTACAGTTATTAAAGATTATTAACAACTTCATTTGCAGATGTTTAGATTTTCTGGAGTTGAATTTTATGAATATTTTTTTTTTTATTATATTTTTTAATTAAATATTCTTGAATGAAGCTATCGCTGTCAATTTCCATGATTTTTTACCTTGTTTTTGTTATATAAGAAGTATCAAAGTTTTACAATGGTACAAAATGCGCGCCATATGTTTTTTTTTTCACCAAGTCAGTTTTATTCAGCCGATTTTTACTTTCAGCCAGTAATCTTTTTGATCTAATGCATACATTTTATTAACTTAATAGGAGACATTACACCTCTGTGGTAAATTTAATTCCAAATTTAAAATTTAAAACAGTGCAGTAATGAAAAACAGTGCAATAATGAGATTTCATATAACTTTTCTGCACTGTTTTGGTTCTAAGCAAAAAAGACATCCTTTGTGATCGGTTTTGTAGTGATTAATGATAACATTACTGCGTAGTTGAAAGAAAAAAATATATCATGGAACTAAGTACCTAAGTATGTAAATCCGTTATAGGTAACAACATTCAAATGTAAAGACTGAAGGAAGTAAAGAATGTGTTCCAATTAATTACTGGCTTCTGTTTGGATATTCAAGAATTACACAGCTTTTTGCTACTTTGATCAAAGCGCCGCCTGCCGCGAAGAAATTCTTAAGGCGCAAGAGCATCTGTTGAGCATGAGGTCTTGGATTGGATTGCCGGCCAGTGTTATTGGGATTTTCCAGCAGGAATTTCCGTGTAAACACATTTTGCGTGTAATGTCCAAAGGTTCCTTTTCTGGATTACGACCGCAAAGGGAGAGGTGTACCTAATACAATAACATTTATGTTTCACCAGTTATGTTAAAGGCCCATGCCATCAACCGAACACCAATCCAGACTGCGTGGCGGCTACTGAGAAAATTCTGAAGGAAAATCCCAACAACACTAAGCACGACCTAGGAATCGAACCCAGGCTTCATGCTCAGTAGTTGTCTCTGCAACCACTAGACCAAAGAAGCCTTATAATCATCATTTATAATTATAAATTACTAGGTAGATACCTTCATTGAAAGAATACTAAGAAATCTACGCGGAACCAGCACGATGCCGCGATCTCGACTTAATTAGACGTTATTTATTGACGTTCATACAAGGAATTAACTGATTTATGTGCATTTAAAGACGTACACCTCTACGGTTATTTATGAATTAAATGGCGCGTTGTAAATAAAAAGGAAGTAAGCACAACTTCATAATTATTGGAAGAATGTAGCAAAAATGTCTGATTGAGCCTAAGCGTGCGTCATACTGCAAATAAGATTTAAATATTATAATACGATTATGAATAAAAACACTGGTAAAACAAGTTCTTAGGAATATTTCCGTCCTGTATTCGGGTAGGCTCTTACCCCAATACAGGAGGAATGTTTGATAGAGTTTTTGAGATTGGCCTCAACATCTCGTATTCAGGTGGTATCATCATCATCATCATCATTTCAGCCGAAAGACGTCCACTGCTGGACATAGGCCTCCCCCAACCCCACATTGACATTTTGGGGGGTTTTGCCATAATCGCCACGCTTGGCAGGCGGGTTGGCGATTGCAGTACGGTTGTTACAAAAGCACAGAGAACGCTGCTGTCCATTCTCTGGCAAGTCCCTTAGTCGCCTCCTCACCCACGGGAAGACATGGGAGGGTGCTATTCTTTACGTCCGACACCATACAGAACCAGGTGGTATAGTTGGTGTTTAAATGAATCATGCATGTGTACAAAATTCATTGTTGTTAGGGTGTCCAGTAGAAACAAAAAAAAAAGTTACTGTTAAGTGACATAGCATGGGTCAATGCTACCACAACAACACAATATAACATACAATGTTCCACAAAATGTTACGGATTTTCAGTTCACTATACGAAATTTTCCAAAATATCGAACAGTCATATTTTTGATAATGAGTGGTGTAAATATTCACTATTAATTTTATGTGAAAAAGTCTAGCAATTGTTTTTTTTTTATTACGAGATGCTTAAAAATCTTGTAGTAGAGATTGATCGATATTTTAGTAAATCTGTAACATTTTGCATGAAAACCTGTAAACACAAAAAGCTTTCAGTTGTTTAGTTAAATTCAAATTATTTAACACGGTTTCTGCCAGACAATAGACACAGTTGAAAATGTATTGTTTGAGATCACCGGTTACCGGAGCAGCAGCGAAGGTGTTAAAAACAAAAGAATCTCTATTTCATTGTCTGTTAAAATGAAATGCAATAATAAAATCCACTTTTCATAATAAATCAAGTTACCACCAAGTTCAGTACGAACAGTGTATTGTGTACTGTAGTAAACAACCCCTCATTCAATTCAATTTTATTCACTTTGAAAAGAATGATAGGTACATACATAGGTGTTGATCAATACATTATGTCTTATATGGTGAGATTTGTAAAGGCATTGTGGTTTATCCTATTTCTGAATGGATGCACTGAGACCAATCGAAAATAAACAGATGATACCTATATATTAATAAATCTATACAAATATTATAAAGCTGAAGAGTTTTTTGTTTGTTCGTTTGTTGCTTGAACGCGCTAATCTCAGGTACCACTGATCCGATTTGAAAAATTCTTTCAGTGTTAGATACCCCATTTATTGAGGAAGGCTATAGGCTATGTTTTATCACGCTACGACAAATAGGAACGGAGCAGCAATGAAAAATGTTGCGAAAACGGGGAAAATGTGACGCAGGCGAAGTTGCGCGGGACAGCTAGTTACTTATATGACGGCACATTGTTTTCAGCTTCAAACTTCGATCCTCGCACGGAACAAATATTTGTATGAGCTACAGGTAGCAGTACCGGTTCTGACTGTTTGTATACCTATGTGAATTTAAGTGTATGCAAATGCAACACACAACACAACGCACATTGGAAATTCCTAGGGTGGACCAAGGTTATTTTTTAAACCTAGCTGTGAGTAAAAGCATGAAATTTTATAAAGACGAGATGGAATATAAGAAAGATTATAATATATACAACACACAGCATTGCTTGTTCTAGAAGCAAGCAACCCCTAAAGGAGGAACTTTTTGGGAGAAATGAGCACTGAGGATTTTTTGGGGATGAAAGTTTCTACGGAAGTTTGTCATTATTTTTCTTTTGGGAATGCAGAACTTGTAATTTAGAATAATGAATGTCAAAGTCTATTAAACTGTATTCTGTTCTAAAATAATTAATTTATTTTGGGAAATATTGAATGGAAATTTTATCAAAAATATTTACTGCATCATTGCTATTGTAGGTCAATGTTTTACAATGCGTTAAAAAAACATAACCGCAAAATACTACACGCACAACGTGACACGACACTAACTTCGCAAAAAATAACAAAAAATAACAAAAACAATATCGTTTGTAAAAATAAATTGCAGTAAAAATATTGTTGTAATCAGCATTGCATGACGATATTCATTCATGTTACCACAGTCGGGCACCGTGTTAGGTTCGATTTCCACCAAAGCGGGGGACGAGCGGAGCGGAGCGGAATCATTGCTTGGAATCTAAATTACGTTTTTCGTGTTTTTTTGTGATTGGACGAATCTTGCACATCTACTTTGGTGGGAACCAAGCCTCACAGCCGACGAAAAAGCAACTATCCATCGACTAATCTCGCTCCAGAAACAAACATAATATTGTAGGATCCCTGTAGCTAAAGGTAGTTTGGTTATTGTATTTTCAGGGTGTGGTACAGGTATAGACCATACACATCCATTGTCGAAACATCCCGATTTAGTATAATATGGTTTTGTTTGTTACGGAGTATAAATGACTCCTGAGACCTACACCTAGTTTAGGAGTCAGTGTATTTAAATTATTGTGACCTTGTTTATAAGTCTTATAAGTTCTAAGTCTTTTGTATATTGTATTGTTTTGGCTTTTGGCGAAATAAATCATTGATTTATTTATTTGCATCATCTGGACCGAACAAGAATTAAAATTTTGTATGAGGTAGCTATCATGTTGGCACCACTGAGAAAGCTATTCAGTTTGATGGTCTATACCAGACCAGGAGCTCGTGGCTAAATAATAACAGCCGCTCGGATCAATCTTCAAGTTAAGCCGCGCTTGCCTAGGTTGGTCTGTGGATGGGTGACCACCCATTACATACCAAGTTTCCTCCGTGCCTCGGAAAGCACGTTAAGCCGTTGGTCCCGGCTGTCATTTGTAGATCTTTGACAGTTGTTACGAGTAGTCGAGAAGCCAAGTCTGACATCCAGTCTTACCAAGGTTTTTCGTATTACCTAGTACTATCTGGATTGTGGAGGTCGGATAGGCAGTCGCTCCATATAAAATACTGGTATTCACCTGCATCCGGTTAGACTGGAAGCCGACCGCAAAAAAGTTGGAAAGAGATGATGATGGTCTATACCAGGACCCTTAATTATGACTACACATATTTGATACATATATGCTGTAGTAAAACTGATCGGATTGCAAGGACAGTACCACATAAACAACTTGCATTTAATTGTTAGCTCTACTCGCTTGTGCCTAATCGCTGGCTGTAGAGCCTATCTATACTAATCTTCTATACTAATATTATAAAGCTGAAGAGTTTGTTTGTTTGTTTGCTTGAACGTGCTAATCTCAGGAACTACTGATCCGATTTGAAAAAAGTTTCAGTGTTAGATAGCCCATTTATCGAGGAAGGCTATATGCTATATATCATTACGCTACGACAAATAGGAGCGGAGCAGAAATTAATAATGTTTCAAAATCGGGGAATATGTGACGCAGACGAAGTTGCGCGGGACAGCTAGTTTACTATAATGAGACGAGGAAGCAACGAAGTAGGTAAAATAAATAATAAATAGTCATTGTTTTACCGGAATAATGACTTAATGTTACGCAATAGATATGTTAGTAAAATTCAAAATAAAACCATGTGAAACAAATAAATATTGTTGAGGAAAATCCTTTACTTTGTTGCTATAAATTGCGTGATCCATGATTTAAATAATAATTGGCAGAACACAACATAGATATCAATTATTTTACCTCTGTTATAATCTATCTAAGAGCGATAGATAGATACCCTACGACATTTCATACAAACTTTCAAGTCGTTATTTTCCGAAATGACTGAACAGATTTTAATGAAACTTCCTACGCATAAGCAGTATACATAGGTCTAAAAAGTTACTACAATACATTTTCGAAAAATAATGTTACAGTTAAATTAGACCGATTTTTTATTATCTATAGAAACAGGAATTTCCAATTATCTTCATTTATAAAAGACATTTCGAAAATGTTTTGTAAGTAACTTTTTAGACCTGTATGTATACTGCTTATGCGTAGGAAGTTTCATTAAAATCTGTTCAGTCCTTTCGGAAAATAACAACTTGAAAGTTCGTATGAAATGCCGTAGGGTATAAACGCTCTTAATCATTATTTTCAAAAGATCAAGATTGCGTTTGGTTTGTTTAAAAATTAAGGTAAACATTTACTAAATTGGCTTTCACAAATGCTTAATTTGTAATGAGTAACGGCATTGTTAAAATCAAGTTATTGTTTTAATTAGTTTGTACGTAAATTGTCAATACTGTTTTGTGCGTTTTCATGACTCAATTATTATTAAACAAAGTGTATTGACTCAAACACGTCAGACAGCTTGGTACAAACGGCGATCAATCAAGCTAAACAAACCAGTTTATGCGGATCTCTCATTGTACGGAAAATCTATACAAAGCGAGGTCATGTTATCTGAAAATGAATTGCTAGATGTGTCTGGTTGGTACCTGGGAAGGACATAGGGTACTTTTTAAATAACACCACTTCTGTTTCCAAATCAAAATCAAATCAAATCAATTTTATTTGCATAAAACATGGTGTACAAAGTCGTTTTAGACATTATTAAGGTTGTGTACCCAAAGGGTCAAACGGGACCCTATTACTGAGACTTCGCTGTCCGTCTGTCCGTCCGTCTGTCAACAGGCTGTATCTCATGAACCGTGATAATTAGGCAGTTGAAATTTCTACAGATTATGTATTTCTGTTGCCGCAACAACTATTACTAAAAACAGAATAAAATAAATATTGTGATTCTTTTGCTCGTTTTTATAAATAATGGTACGGAACCCTTCGTGCGCGAGTCCGACTCGCAATTGGCCTGTTTTTAGAGATTTCCCGAAACGTTCGACAGAGTTGTATCTACAATACACCACATTTTACCAGTTACCAGTCTCATGTAGGGGGCGAGCCTATTGTCACCAACGGCACAAATTCAGGTACACCGGACAGTAATTGAAAAATTCTTGGGCTTCGACTAAAAGACCGTTAACATTTATGTATACATTTATGTTTGCAGTCACTTGGCAAGGTAGTCATGTTAATTTTATCTTTGAAAAATAAAATGAGCCACAGAATTTTCTGGTTTAATATTATGATAGATGGCAATCTAAATTGAGTCGGCCCAGAATTTAGCTACACATTTAATATCTTTAGTATCATCTATCAGGTTCTGTTACGTGCAGATAAAAAGACACGATACTAACACTTCTTAATCTTTTTTGTTAGCTTCTCTTGTTTCCCACTGCTGGGCAAAGGCCTCTCCTTTCTCCTTCCAAACCTCTAGTCAAATTAAAGTAATTACTTGATTTTAAGTAAAATAATATCTTATTAACGAAGTAAGAGCCGTCAAAGAAAGCATAGCCAATAATCTAGCTTATGACAGTTCTAGCTTCCAGCAATTCCGGATTTTGATGTGTTTACGAGCAGCAATAAAGCTGTACTTAATTATTGCGTAAGTTTTTTTAGTTAATTTTAGGTTGTTGGCTTGCTGCACGCTTTGGTGCAAACTGTAAGTGCAGCAATTATTTGTATAAATAAATAAATAAATAAATAAATAAATAAATAAATAAATAAATAAATAAATAAATAAATAAATAAATAAATAAATAAATAAATAAATAAATAAATAAATAAATAAATGAATAAATAAATAAATTAATTAATTAATTACTAAAGTACAAAAAAATGATGTCGTATTTCTAATAATGACTTTGACTTTTTTATACAAGCTCTTGTTTTCCATCTTCATCAAATTCAAGGAGGTGTTTATGCTAATGATTCTCGACCCGAATCAATAATAAAATGAGTAGGTAATTTTTTTTATTTACGGAAATCGGTAAGTGTGAACCACCCGTGTTTTAAACTCGGCCCGTCGGATCCTCGCCGTTTAAACGCACTTTCACACATACAATCTCAAACATTTGTTCGACAATTTCTTATCCCATAACCCATGTTAAGGGGGTTATTCTGAAATATTGTCAAAATTAAACAACAAAAAAGTAGCGTTCATTAATAATTAACTTGGTATCGTAATTTAAACTGATCATTTACGTCGTTTGTAGGTACCTCCTGAATTTTAAGGAGGATGCAAAACAACACCTTGTAGATACAGGTGTAAGTGTTTCATCAACACCGCTCTACCTGACTAAGTAATCCAATTATCTCAATAAATAATTTATCATTAATAAGGTCGAAGGAAAGAGTTCCATCGTTATTAAGCTGCATTCTGCAACGATCACACTTTCTGCTATTAAATACCTGTTTTCCGTTACTTTCCCAAACCTACTTTCTTGCAATTAACGCTGTTTATATGTTACTCGTAAATAACATTTAAAACTTCGCGAAAAAAGCAAACTTCAATGTTTATGGTTGCGGTAGACTTTGAAAGTAAAAATATTCGCTGCTTCTTGAAACATTATCCGACATGTTTTTAAAGTGACGGTTTTAGCGATTCAGGAAAATATCACCTTTTGACACGAGAATTTTGTTTTGTAATGAAAACTTCTTTAACATCGTTGTGATTTGAAAGTCGATGAAACGAAAAAGCGACAGTAAAAAGGGACAGACCCATTTTAAAGTGGAAGAAATTGAGATAGGAAGCATTATACAGTGTTTCTTATGTTCGTGGTTCTCTTTGTGCTATAGCCTAAATTATATTTATTTATATATTTATTTAATATATATTTATAAATCATGTATTTTTTTCGCTCTGAGTCTGAATAAATCTATGTAATACATACGAATAAAATGTGTATAAATTTTCAAACTTTGTATCACTATTATCATTACTAAAACCTTCAATTATCCTCTTCCCGAAATTTTACATTCGTCTCATTATCTTGAAGCCAAAATTTTTGAAGGTTTCACTTCTACCACGTGTGAATTGCTACTTTTTTTCTCTCCGTGTAAGTCCTACATATAGACACAGATATCCTTCGCCCTGGGGTGACTGAAGGGCTCTGGAAGACTCGTACTGACTAAAACCACAGCGGTGTTCCCTCGCACACTTACTTCTGGGGGCAGTGGGATCTAATGCGACTTCCGCTGCCCTGGCGTAGTTTCCGCCCGCTTGATCTGTGGGCCTTATCCCGGGGGGGAGTGAGTCGTTGATGTCAGACCCAAGTTAAGTCTTTTGATGTCCGATAAAGTAGAGAGCTCAGACTTTTTACTTTTTCTATATACGCGTTTTTCCAAATGACGTGTTACGTAATTATTGGGTCGTGGAAATAGACACTCAATGTAAAAAATTGGTATATAAGATGCGGTCTAAAGCAAACTAGATTCCAGAAATGCTGGGTTGCTGACACCGGATTTTGACAAATATTTTTCTGAAATATATGTCAAACTCTGGTGTCCAGCCAGTCCTCAACCCATTCAGCTCGATTTGACCGCACCGTCAGACTAAGCCGACTGAGAAAGGCTAGGCAGATTTAGAAGTTGGATCAGAATCTATAGTTTTATTGACTCATGTACTTAGGCAAATCTAGTCCTTTTGATTAAGAAATGCAACAATTATAGAGGCAAACACGTGTTTAATACAACCCTATTATGTATAGCATGAATGAATGTTTAATAATACATAATAGTTAATAATAGCTGGTTATCTCACCATTGTGTATTTAAATGCTAGTATCCTTCAGTTGGCTGTCATTATAATACGCAGGAGCGTAAATAAAGGTTGTTTAATATAAGTACTTCTCAAGGATCTTGTACACGATGACTTATGATGGCCTTAATTCAAGGCGGATGCAGTCATACTTAGGACCCAGGTTAGTAAAATATGGCATGGTTGGCGCAGTGGCTGAGCGATCGACTGCTGCGCTGCGTGTCGCGGGTTCGATCCCCGCACACACACATGGCCTACAGATAGTTGTTCCGGGTCTAGCTGTTTGTGTATGTGTGTTTAAATGTTTGTAAACGCACCCACGATACAGGAGAAATTACAAGTGAGGGGAAAAGTAAAAAAAAAAGAAATTGAGAAACGACTATGCGACATTTAAACTTACGGCAACGAATAAAATCTTTACTGACTTTTCTTGCCTACTTTTTAATTAATGTAGACATTTTTTGCGTGTCTGTTTAATAACATTTTTGCGTGACTGTATATTTATCACTCACGACGACGAGTAACTAACTGTCTTGAACTTGATTTCTGAATCGAGAATTTCAATGTCATGTCATATTGTCTTCAATGTAGCTCGCGAATTTAAATAATTAATTAATATTGAGTTCTCATTACAGAAACCAAGAAGTTAATATATGGGTGTTGAAATATTAATTTTAACGCAAAAATGTTTACTCTGCGTTGTTTACACACAAATTTAAGGCTCGATCAAGATTACCCTTCAATTATTCGCATACATAATTACTTCCATGAAAAAATTACGACAGTTTATTTTATATTTTATACATTTACTTCCTTATTGTGAGAATTTAAGAACACAAGGTACTTAGGTGTTGTGTTCCACGAAAAGTTAAGGTCTTAGATGAAGAAAAACATGAGTCACTTTGAAAGAACGCCGCACGTAACTACTGATCTTTTGTTGTATAATGTCAAAGTTGAAATCATGACTAAGTCATCAGGCTTACACCTAGTCATTACTTGTCATTGCCGTTGGGGTTGGTTGAGGTTGTTTTGGTGACACACAGAGTAATTATGAAGTGGTTTCTGGGAGGAAAGTTTCATTTTTCTTTTTTTATGTTTTTTTTTTTATAAAACATTTGTTGCAGAAACTAGTACAACTTTAACTTAACTTTAACTTTTACAACTGTCATCCAGTCTTACCAAGGGGTATCGTATTACCCAGTGGCTGGGTTGTGGAGTCGCTTCATGTAAAATACTGTTACTCAGTTGCATCCGGTTAGACTGGAAGCCGACCCCAACATAGTTTGGGAAAAGGCTAGTCACATGATGTACAACTTTTACAGTAAATCTTACATAGGAACCTCATTTTATTATTATTTTTATATTACTATTTATTTTATCTAAAAACTCTGACGAGTTACATGAGTCTGTTGGCCTTTAGGTTTGATAAACTGGCTCTCGTAAGCACTGGTGATATTTTTACCATCAACTGCATTTTCAACTCGAGGTGAAATCTGTGACTGGACTCTAGAGGAAATGGTTATTCATTCTGTTTATTTGCCCAGACTCAGTTATTATGCTTAAATGTTGTAGGTACAGTTTTCCTGCCCGTTTAAAGTGTCAAAAAATTTGATTTAATTCTATCATTACAAAGAATCTTGCAAACCACGTCTGTGGTAAAATAAAGTACGGTATCAAGTAATTTAAAAACGGTACTTCCGGCCGTCTAGACGTCTGAGGCCCGATTTATAAAATATGAATCAAAAAACCACGTAACTGTAAAGCGAAAGAGACATTCTATCCATAAAAATCAAAACTTTAATGGCATCCATATTGGATTTTTTTAGATAGGTACTTAAGTACCCGAATTTCGGCAGACATGTTTTTTATTGGGTACGATTTATGTGCATTTGAAACCAGTATGTTTTTGTTGCGAATTTTAAAATAGAAGTGTTCTTGCAACTAACTGGTATTATAAAAATAGAATAAGTTGGTATCTTAGGATTTAAAAATCTTAGATAATTTGGTTATGAGAATGAATTACTTACCAACGAGTGTCTTGTTCTGTATGGTTTCGGACGTAAAGAAATTTAGCACCATATCTTCCCTTTAGAGGCGACTAAGAGGCTTGCCAGAGAATGGGCAGCAGCGTTCTCTGTGCATTTGTAACAACCTTACTGTGATCGCCAACCCGCCTGCCAAGCGTGGCGATTATGGCAATACCCCCTTTATGTCAATGTGGCGTTGGGGGAGGCCTATGTCCAGCAGTGGACGTCTTTCGGCTGAAATGATGATGATGATGAGTGTCTTAGCAAAAATGTTATTTCTACAAATTGTAGATTGTAAAACAGGATTCTAATAACTTAAGAAAACGTCACGCTTGTAATCCGCTAAGCGTTAGGCAGAGGTTTACCTAATAGTACACCCACATTTCGCTAGTTATGTTTAAGTCCCTTGTAATAGGGGGGGACTCTATTGCCATCAACGGGGACCTGGGAATCGAAACCAGGGCCTCATGCTCAGCAGTCGCACTTGCAACCACTGACCCAACGAGTTCTAAAAAATCTCAGTTTCTGAAATAGATTAAAATTAGACAGCAACTGAATTATTGATTCTATTTTTAACAAGAGATTTACTAACTTGATTAACATTTCAAAAACTGGGTGAGGTGGAGTTATAATATTGTTTCAAAATATTACAGTATCCCATATTAGGAGTTTAGTTTCAAAATTGAATTTTAATCATTTGGGATAATTTTGAAATCAATGGTCAATAATTTTTGTAAATTAACATATCATGTGGCAACAAAGCGTAGGCGTAGTCTTGCCATGATTTTTAAATGTCAACTTATAAATGGTTTTCTTAAATAAAACAATGTAATATGAACAAGGCCAGGTTGGCGTAGTGGCTGAGCGATTGGCTGCTGCGCTGCCTAACACGGGTTCGATTCCTGCACGGAACAAATAGTTGTATGGCCTACAGGTACATAGTTTTTCCGGGTCTGGCTGTTTGTGTATGTGAGTTCATATGTTTGTAAATACACAATACAAGAGAAATTCAGTTTAGGGCGACCGGACTCGCGCATGAGGGGTTCCGTACCATTATTTATAAAATCGAGCAAAAAAATCACTTTTTTGTATGTCCCCCTGTATTTATTTCATTCTGTTTTTAGTATTTGTTGTTATAGCGGCAACAGAAATACATAATCAGTAGAAATTTCAACCGGCTAACTATCACGGTTCATGAGATACAGCCTGGTGACAGACGGACGGTCAGCGAAGTCTCAGAATAGGGTCCCGTTTGACCTTTTGGGTACAGAACCCTAAAAAAGGTATTTTTGTTTAAGCTAGTAGGTAAATACGTTATTTAATAATGGATATCCCAATAAACTGTATTCGTACGGTACTGCTACCGTCGAATACAGTTTAATATTAAAGCTGTCTTAAAGGTTGGATTCGGCGATGGTCACGAAGGAGGCTATAATATTTCTCGACACAAATCTACTCACACTTTTGATTTTCATTTGGCAAGATAGTGAACATCGGAGGCGAGCTTAGTATTTCAAAGCACCAATCCTTGCATGTTGCTTGTGTCAACAGAATTCAATCTTCATCTTAGATTACTTGGCATATCTAGCCAGAATTAATCTATCTAGGTACAGTCACGAGCACTTATATGTGAACACTTAGCAAAATTGTAACTTTATTTACTTTGGGATCAGACCTAATTAATATGTACCTAGTCGAAGTGAACCTAGTAACGGTTCCAAATTCAAAGTTAAAGTCAAACCATTTACTTTAATTAGACCTTTCGAACATCAAATACGGAAATAGTATTGAATCTATTGTCATACTATGTTCGTGATAAGATATAATTACAATAAATACATAAAACATGACATAACATCACGGCTGTAATTCCCGAAGGTTTAGGCAGAAGTGTAAAATATAGTACACCCATATTTCGCCACTAATGTTTAAGTCCCATGTCACATCGGGCTCGCTCGCCATCAACTGCAACACAAATCCAGACTCCACGGCTGCTACTGAGAACAGCACTTCTAGCTCAGCAGTAGTCGCGATTGCAGCCACTAGACAAACAAGGCAGACTACCGATATTAGGCTAATATAGTTTGCCCAAGGCCTAAGTTACCAAGCTGGAGCTCATATCAAAAATTCCATCATTGTACACCTCGACTAAGTGTGTTAATAGAACTAGGATCAACCATGCTACATCGGCGTCAGTGTTATTCGTCTGCTTAGGTAAACTGGTTTGGCCTCTTTTTATAGATGGGAAACGACCCTTGCTCTGGGCGGAGCAGAAGGGAGTGTCAGACTTGTACTGACTAAAACCCATCCATGTTCCTTCTTAGCCCTTTGTGTTCCAGGGCCACGCTATCTCTTTCGAACAGTCCCGCAGCCCTGGCAGGAAACTGGTTTGGTCCGAAATCATGTCTAGTCCGCTATACACACATATTATTTCTCGGGACTGTACCACTCTGGCTTCAATCACATTTGCGGCAGACGTGGTCGAAGGTACTCTAGCAATAATCGTAACTTGGTTCAACGTGACAGCACTGAAACATGATGTTATGTCAGTACGTGGTCCCAATACTAACTGAGAATAATGTAGAGGTAACTTTAAATAGTGCTTTGAAGTATTGTTGTCGTAGATTATGGCTAATCTACAATCAGACATTATGAAATACCTATGTCTTGACAGTTGTCATGAGAAACCTTGATGTTGTGAGCAATTTTGTACACAGTTTTGTATATATTTGCCACACGAAATAATTAAAGGCGTACAGGCAAATTAAAAGCCAGTCGAATTTTTCTTCCTACCATTTTAAGTAATCTTATATTCTGTTGAATAGTTTTAAGATTCCAAAAAAACATCACAATACTAGCTACTACGTAAGAACTTTTCTGACCTAAACATCGGGTTTTACGTCACACCACCTGCCATAAGCCAAAGCAACTAGGTACTTACATTGTACTAGCGATCTGCTCCCGTATTCACAAACGCTTCTATTCTTTCTGTCATTTTTGGCACTACGAAAGCGAGCGAGATGTGCATACGACTGGTTTATGAATAAGGGGGCTGGCCCGGCCCTACTTTGAACGGTTTATTTATTTTTTAAATTCTTTAGGTACTATACATAAACCCACCGAAACGTGGTCGCTCATAATGGGCCTCATCAGAAGGCTTGAAGTCACCCAAAGAGCAATGGACAGGGCTATGCTCGGAGTTTCCTTGCGTGGTCAAATCAGAAATGAGGACATCCGCAAGAGAACCAAGGTTACCGTCGTAGCCCAAAGAATTGCCAAACTTAAGTGGCAGTGGGCAGGGCACATTGCTTGCAGAACGGATGACCGATGGGGCCGGAAAGTTCTGGAATGGCGACCGCGAACCGGAAGACGATGCGTTGGAAGGACTCCCACTAGTGGTTCACCAGGTCATCGGACCTGGTGAAGGTTGTGGGGATCCGCTGGATGCAAGTCGCACGGGACCAGTCAATGTGACGACACTTGGGGGAGGCCAGCAGGGGACGTCTTTCGGCTGAAATAATGATGAATGATGACTATACATATAAGCCATCGGGATCATCACCTGCCTAGGCTTTCCCTAACTATGCTTGGGTGAGCTTCCAACCTAACCAAGCGTAGGTAACGAAGTATCACTATTTGACGTTGAGGTACTGCCTATATTTTGAAACCGTCTGGTATAAATTCTCTAAATGAAGATGAATACCGTCGGACTGCTAAGTCTCAAGTTCGAACCCAAGACACGCTCCTCTGATTTTTTGGACTCATGTGCTTGTTGTATAATAACAAGTATCACTTGATTCTGTGAAGGAAAACATTGTGGGCAGACCAGCATGCCTGAGAGATATTTTTCGACGGCACGTAAAGCCAAGTCAGAATAAATTTTATCATTGAAATAGGTACTATTTTTTACTATTGGGTTTTACAATTTATATGACATTGTTACTGACCTTTTTAATACAATTTGTATTTTTTTATCATTGATATTCACAGAAAATAAGAAGACATATATAGGTATTATTAATCTTTATTACACAATTTGTTTTTTATTTTTTATTTTTATTGGATCTTTATAGAGATGACATATCGTTTTATAATAATTTGATTTTCGTTTCATTTTACCTTTTTTCGGACCTTTTGTTTTTTTTTCCAATTTTAATGTTTTAATGGTACGTACTGCTTTATTTTAGATAATTTCTACACAATCCATATTGTTCCGAAATAAAATAACTTATGACCATAGATCGGAGTAGGTAGATTGAATTGAGGTCATTTATCCGAAACGTTGTATAGTATTCTATTTATCTATTTCTTAGTATATGGTACATTGAGATCTTATATTAAACTTTGTTTCACCCATACTACCATTGCTGGTGTAGAAATATTAAATAATAAGCTAGGTACATGCAAATCAAAACTAGGTAAGTACATTTCAAGAATATTATATAAAGATATGAAATGTGAATTTATAATTGTAGACCGTTTTAAAAATGCATTATTTATAATAATAAAAAAACAACAAATGTTCATTCAAGAATATAAATCATAATGTAAAAAAAGTACAAATAAATCACTATGTCCAAAATATAAATCAATGCCAAAATAAAAATTATTATGTCTTAAAAGAAAATCGGAATAATGTCAAAAATATAAACCAATGTCACAATAAAAATTACAATGTCAAAAAAAATTGTTGATCGAAAATTGTGAATCGTTGATATTAATATGGACATTCCTCCGGAGTTGGTTGATTTGATTGAAATTTAAGTGCAACAGTTTATAAAAAGTTGCGGCCATAAAAAGGCTAAAAAAAAATATGCTTCGATCGGAATTCGATTGTTTTTATTATTCAACAAACAAATAACTAATATTATAAAGAGGAAAGATTTAATTGTTTGTTTGTATGTTTGTTTGTTTGCATTGAATAGGCTCCGAAACTACTAGTCCGATTTAAAAAAAATCATACATTAACAATATTTAATTGAATCCGGAAATACCGGAATTAATTTCCGGAAAAATGGCTTATCCATGTTATTATTTCTGTGTGCATTTACGATACAAGTACCAAAAATCAATCTATCTACTCCGATCTATGCTTATAACTTATGACTCAGAGGTACGGTAGCGGCATAAAAACTCTGATACCAGTTTAAGCAATAACCACACGATAACGAACAAGAAGAAGATGATGAATATCCCATCAAAATAGAACAACAACTTGGCCCTACACGAAAAGTGACATTTATAACGCACGGTACGTTTATAAGTTTCTGCATTCTTACACGATATGTCATCTGCCGTGAGACAAGGTCATTTAAATTTCATAGTCATGTCAGACGTTTGTTTTATTGCAAGTGTTATCTTGATTGATATATTTGAGATAAGGAATACGGTCAGTTTAGTACTGTACGTGATCTAAATGAACAGTCTATTTGGCATTTAAGCTTATTATTAGACACCTGGACACGAGTTGCCATGGCTGACCTGGAAGTCTTTTAATAGAATTCGGATCCAGGTTGATTGCAGCAAGGAAAACCTGCTCAGGTGGAGACTCATTAATGACTCTGCCCTGGAGTGTAAATGTGGTGCCGTTCCAAAAACGATGCGGCACTTAATATCGTGTCCTGCGTGTCCTGCTGTTTGCTCGTTACAGGAACTGATGGACGCTACTGAGAGCGCCAAACTAGTGGATCAGTTCTGGGCCGACACAATTTAGATTGTCATCGACACGCTAAGAAGAAAAAGATTAGATACAAGAGTATAACATAGTATCACGCATTTATTACAGTAGTGGATTACCACTGGAAGTTACATTACCATATAAGAATTGATTACAATTCTTATATGCATACGAAAGTGTCTTTGCTCGTTTGTAAAGTTTAAACGGCTACACTACTGCTTGACTTTATTTGGTGAAATTTATTACGAAGCTCAACGCGCTCATGGAGACCCTGGATTCGATTGTTAGCTGATGAATGACAGACGATATGTTAGAATGTTTGTGACTCTGTGAGAAGACATAATAAAAGATTAACTTAACGGCTTATGCTGTACTAAATGTAATAGATAAATAAACAACCAAGATAACTTGTTTTTTTAAGAAAATACAGAAAGATCATTGTAGGAGCGAATAGGGAAGTTGTTCTTGTTCGAGCTTAACTAATGTAAATAATTAAGTGAATCATCGACACGAGTGCACGACGAAGAAGAACGGGAAGTTACAGTTTCAACCTATACAAAATTTAAAAACCACACAATCGAAGACTTGTAACAATTATTTAGTGTATTTTCAAAGCTTCTCAATAAGTCAGTGCCTAAAAAGACATTAAAAGAAGCGTACAATATACAAATGATAACTAAACAAGAAAATGATTTGCAATTCTTAAGCTTAGTGAGTCTTATAAAATTGTTCCAATAATAAAGCGAGCTCTTAGAAGCGACGATCGAAGTGTTCATAAGAGTTAAAAAAAGGCGAAGTTGTTCCTTTTAACGAACCGAACAAAAACATTAACTTCCTGTATGAAGTAATGAAAAACCGGCCAAGTGCGAGTCTTACTCGCACACAGGGTTCCATAGCCCCAAACAATATTTTGAACTGTCATTCATTAGTTAGTAGTATTAGTTAGTAAACTTCCACTCAACCGCAAAACTAAATTGGTTTTTCATAGTATGTTAATGAAAAACAAAGTTACTGCTGCAGTTTGATGAAAAAGTCCCATATCTCAAAAACTAAACATCATATCTTATTGAAACCAATTTTCGTTGATAGTTTTTTTTACGTTACTACTTTTCCTCCTCATACTTTAGAAATTAGAGGAGGGGGGGGACACACATTTTACCACTTTGTAAGTGGCTCTAGCGCAAACTATTCAGTTTAGAAAAAAATGATATTAGAAACCTCAATTTCATTTTTGAAGACCTATCCATAGATACCCACACGTTCGGGTATGATGAAAAAAAAAATTTTGGTTTTCAGTTCTATGTATCGGGAACCCCAAAATTTATTGTTTTTTTTTTCTATTTTTGTGTGAAAATCTTAATGCGGTTCACAGAATACATCTATTTACCAAGTTATAACAGTATAGTTCTTATAGTTTCGGAAAAAGTGGCTGTGACATACGGACGGACAGACATGACGAATCTATAAGGGTTCCGTTTTTTGCCATTCGGCTACGGAACCCTAAAAACAGTTTATGACTAACTCTTTACCAACACACCTGCATGCATTTGGTTTGAATAATTAATAAGTGCACCACCTGCTTGCTCAGCACTTTGGTCCCTGCATCCATACAACTATTTTGTATCAAAAAAGCCCTGTGTTTATTTATCAATTTTCAACAATTGAAAAATAAACTCAGGGTTATAGGTCTAGTGTTGGTTGGTAAGATAAAAGTAAGACTTCCGGTCAACCGTCCAGCCCTCGAAATACGCCTGACAATTTTCGTCAAGGTCACAAAACATATCATATATCAACGTTTATTCGCAAAAATGCATTAGTATGCAATAGTTTCACATAAAGCAACCATTTCGATTTATAATAAATGTGACATAATCTAAAGGTATCTTTAGATTATGTCACATTTACTAAAACTCTTTGACAGTTGTATGAAATAGGGTGTCCTGCCTTTTCGCCGAAAATTGTTTCCCAGATTTTCACTTGCCAACCAATGTTCATCGACACGACACGAACGTTCATCATCTGCCTTAACGAGCTTTCCGAGGCATGGAGCAAGATCATCCTGAAGATCGACTCTAGGGGCTGTAATTATTTTGCGACGAGCTTCTCAAATTAACAATTAATTTTGCTGACCGGTCCAAGCGAAAATGACTTCTATTACATACACAGGTAAGGGTCGAATTAATCTAGATAACATGGCACTGCGGTTTATATTAATTCTCCTTCTCCCTCTGCCTCGGAAATTCAATTTGAAATTGTCTAGACAGGTATTTGCTGGTATTAAATTCCCAAAATCAGTTTGGAGCCGGGTTTAACGAACAGACGTAGGATTTATTCAGGGAAGCCTAGAGGCAAACTTCTATGATATCAGCGATATTTTATATTTTTATAAAATTCTTGAAAGCCTTCTTTGTTACTTAAATACAGGTCTAAAAAATGTGCCCCGTTGGTCCCAAACGCTACTGCAGAGCTTGAGGTCCTAGCTTCGATTCCTGGGCAGTGACATTGGGTTTTTTCTAACAACAAAACACACACACGAGCATATACACACTCAGTAGCAACCTAAAGTGTAGAATGACTCAGTAGCAGAGTTTGGAGTTGTGCCGGTTGATGGCAATAGTTATGTTTAAAGTTCCGTGTAATAACACGGAACTTTAAACATAACTGTCGAAATGTGGTGTAGGTGGCTCCACCTAACCTTTCGAGAATACAATTCATGTCATATCATCATCTGCCTAGCCTTTTCCCAATCTTGGGGTCGGCTTCCAATCTAATCAGATGCAGTTGAGTACCAGTATTTTACACGAAGCGACTTCCCTTTTGACCTCCACAACTGGGTAATATGATACCCTTTGGTAAGACTGGATGTCAGACTTTTGGTTTCTGACTACTCAAAGATCTACAAATGACCGCCGGGGCCAACGGCTTAACGTGCTTTCCGAGGCATGGAGGAAACTCGGTATGTTATTATGGTCACCCATTCACGGACCAACCTCGGCAAGCACTGTTTAAACTTAAAGATTGACCCATGCGGGTGGTATTTAGCCATGAGCTCCTCCATGTACGTAACAAAAAAGAAAAAAAAATGTTCTGTACCGGATGAGTTTTAATACTATGATGTCATGGTTAGAGCAACTAAAATGCCGCTAATCCTGATCCGTTAACGTATCTATATTTATTTATGTACGAGTTTAATTCTTACATTGCAAAGTGAATATCTATAATTTAATAAATCTAATGACAGCTTTTAATATAGGCTTAATTTATTCAAAGTCGTGCCGGAGATATTATGATGTACAATATCATCATCAGCCTATAATGTACTCACTGCTGGGACACAGGCCTCCTCTCTATGAGAGGGAATGGGCTGTAATCCACCACGCGGGCTCAGCGCGGGTTGGTAGATGTTGTAACATGTCTTCGAATTTTTAGTTCTAAGACATGCCGGTTTCCAATAGCATTGGAAGATTATTTAATACATTGTATTACAAAGCACAGAAAACGTAAAATAGCTGAGAGGTGCTGAGGAAAATGAGAAACCAATGTTAAATTGTTACATCTAAGATTTTAAGGAAAAGATGTTTTCTTATTTATACCCATTTTGTTCTAAAGCGTTACAAGAGAATTCTCAAACAGATTTTCCTGCTTACTTAGTTAATATTTTGTTCATCTTCAGGTTTTCCCCCGCGTCCTTTAGATGTGTCACTCTTTCACTCAGATAGGTATACATTTCTTGTAATATTATGTTATTTAATTAAAATATAAAAAAGCAGAAGAATGTAATATTATGTTATAAATATAAGAGCAGAAGAATATAGAGAGCAGCAGTGTCCCAGTGGTGGCAGCCCCGACTTACGAGCAGTAAGCCGTGGGTTCGAACCCAGGCAGGCGCATTACTTTGTGCAATTTATTTCATCACCGCCGCCCTCAAAAACGGTGAAGGAAAACATCGTGAGGAAACCAGCATGTTCTAGAACTAAAAATTCGAAGACATGTGAAATCAAAATCAAAAGTCATTTATTCAAATTAGGCTGATAATCTGCACTTTTTGAACGTAAAAATTACAAGAGACAGGCCCCTAAAACGCCCGCCCTTCGCCACTTTCTAGTGTTTAGCTGGGAAGAAGAAGTGGCGGAACAAACTCCCCAGACATCTACCAACCCGCATTGGGCCCGCGCAGTGGATTATCGCCCACTCATTGAGAGGAAGCCTCTGCCCCAGCTGTGGGAACATTATAGGCTGATGATATAATATAGATTATGTTATGGAAGATAAGATATAGAACATATAATTTATTACTTTTCAATATAATTTAACAGTCATTCAACTTAAATCAACTGCCTTGTTGGTCTAGGGGTCGTAAGTGCGACTGCTGCACTTGAGGTCCTAGGATCGGTTCCCAGGTCAGGCAAAAGGTTGTTGGGTTTTTCATAAGGAATTTCACTGAGCCTGGATTTGTACCCGGTTGATGGTAATAAGCTCGACTCCTATTACATAGGACTAGAAATAACTGGTGAAATGTAGACGAACCATTAGGTGTGTAGTGTACACCCCAGCCTAACCCTTGGGAGAAAATAGACTATGTCATTCAACTACTTGGGAACACTAATGTCTTATACAGGAATGATTTTTTCAAGTGGGCATGGGTGGCCAAATCCGAAACTATGAGGATGGCGAAAAACGCTCAAAGGAGTCTCGAGCACGATTTTGATGAAAACCAAAACTGATCCTTGGATTTAAAAAAAAAACAATATTTCTAGCCAGGAATCGCACCAGTTGCTTTTGAAAAAAAAAATCAGCCTGTATAATTATTACATCACTCGATAGTGTCGCTGCTAAGGATCAAATCCTGCCGTAATGACATACGGCCGGGGTACAGTAAATAATAAAAAGCAACACTTTAGCTAGAGCTACCTAGACTGCGTACTCTCAAATCCAGTTCCTCAAAAAACAAGGTCATACATATTATAAGTACATTATGTTGGTATTAGTATTAAGTAATCGGTTATTAGATAATGTTCACATAAAACATCCAAGCACTGTTAACAAAGCTCATTTATTAATTTAACAGTATTTTCTGCAATACTTTTTATTGTTTTTAACAAAAATATTTTATTCGAAACTTATTTTGTCAACAACACGATAAAACACTTCAAAGTGATATAAAAAATGTACTAAGTGTTTCTTGGATGTATTTTGAAGTATCACCTTGACATACTAGATTTTTCATTATTATTATTATTTTATTATTATAATAAGCCTATATTGTCCCACTGCAGGGCAAAGGCCTCCTTTCCCTCCTTCCACTTTTCGCGATCTAGTGCGATTGCAGGCCAATCCTTAGAGAACGAGTCCAACTCGTCCCGCCATCTCCTTCCCTGCCGCGTTGTCGTTTCTTGCTCTCTGGAATCCATTGAGTGGTTATTTTTGCCCATTGCACCTCCGACATGCGGCAAATGTGACCAGCCGAGTTCCACTTCAATCTAACAGCTGTAAAGCCAGCATCCGATATTTGGGTTTTGGAGCGAAGAATGAAGTTTCTGATGCGGTCCGTAAGTTTGACACCCAGTATACTTCGCTGCGTCTGTATGGTGTCGGACGTAAATAATAGCACCATCCCATATCTTCCCGTGGGTGTCGTAAGAGGTGACTAAGGGATTTGCCAGAGAATGGGCAGCAGCGTTCTCTGCGCTTTTGCAACAACCGTACTGCGATCGCCAACCCGCCTGCCAAGCGTGGCGATTATGGCAAAACCCCCCTTTTGGGGGGAGGCTTATGTCCAGCAGTGGACGTCTTTCGGCTGAAATGATGATGATGATACTTCGCTCCATAGCTCGTTGGCAGGCTCCAAGTGTGATTTTTCATAGTAGTAGAATTTCTGACACAGCCAGAAGGCGACAGACCTCGTAGGAGATGGCGGGTCGAGCTGGACAAGACCAGCGATCCATGGTCCACATTGGCCTTGAATCGAGACAACTGGAAGTCATGAGGAGAGGCCTTTGCCCAGCAGTGGGATGACCAGTGATCGAAGTAGGTAGATTGAATTGGGGTCATTGATCCGAAACGTATATATTAAAATGGACATTCCTCCAGAATTGGTTGATTTATTTGTGCAACAATTTATAAAAAAAAATGTGGCCATAAAAAGGCTAAAAATAAAAATATTATTGCTTCGATCGGAAATCGATTGTTTTTATTATTCAGCATATAAATAATAAATTTATTTAGTTTTGATACCTTCCTTTAAATTTTGAATTGAGTAGTAATAATATCACTACCATTATTAACAATATTTAATTGAATCCGGAATTACCGGAATTACTTTCCGGAAAAATGGCTTATCGATGTTATTCTTTCTGTGTGCATTTATGATACAAGTACCAAAAATCAATCTACCTACTCCGATGACTGGTGATGACGCAGGCTAACGGAATCAGTATCGGTAGAATTGTGGTCCTCCACTTTACATTAATAAAAGTTGGCAGAATTGTTAAGTGTCTAAGTTAAAACCTTTAACAGGCAAAACAAAAAAGCAATATCAAAGTTCCTTATACCAAGAGCTTTCAAAATAGAACTGATTGATCGCTTTATTAACGTCCATCAAAAAACTTTTCAAAACGAAATTATTACTGAAAGCCTCGTTAAGACGTTGAAAAATTGTTTCTTGATTACCCTAATTTCGAAAATATTATTATACCATTTAGGACAGTGTTCCGCAAAGTGTGTGCCGCGGCACACTGGTGTACCGTGGTCATAAGTTGGTGTGCTGCGGAAAAATAAGGTCTTGCTACGAATGGTAATAACGAAATGTTCTCAAATGACTTGGCATCCCTTCCTAATCTAGAAAAGGGGTGATATTCTTCAAACGGCTTAGCAGATTTTCTCGAAAAATAACTAAGAACACTCTCGATTAAAATACCTTTCAAACGAAACCAATTTAATCAAAATAGGTTCATCCGTTTAGGAGCTACGATGCCACAGACAGACACACAGATACACAGAAACCCCTCTGTTCATTTCCCTAAGCGTGATCTATAAAGTTCTACAACCTATGGATTGAGTTAAAAGTACATTCTTCCTTAGCATCCCTTTTAGACACTTACCGTTTATCGAGCAGGAAGATCTGTTGGAAATGAAAATGGATAGCACATTTTTTGTTATTCAGAAACTGGCTTAGGACAGTTTTTGCTAGGTGTGAATGAATATCTTTTGCTTTTATAGCATGCTATTGCAATACTTTTGCCATTTGTAACGACCCACTTATGTTAATTAGAATTTTCAACTCTTATACCACAATAAAACCAAACAAAAATAAAAAACAGACTTGTTGACTTAGTGGAAAATAACTTTTAACTTTCTTGCTAAAAGTAAAGACGACATACACTAAACTGGAGCCCTAAGACAGATAGACGGGGCCGCGGCAGACCGAGGAGAAGATGGCGGGACACCTTGGATGGCTTTCTCGTTAATTGTCGAAAAGAGGCGCAACATCGAGAAAAGTGGAAGGAATAGGGCAAACTCTTTGCCCAGAAGTGGGAAAGTTCGGGGTAAAAAAAAGCCTTTCATTTAAAACGAAATTACTAGACGTCATACTATGACTAAAAGACATAACAATATTTTCATCAATGGTTACACAAATTCGCAAAACAACACTGATCAGCACAAAATTGGTGTAATATTGAAAAGTTTTAACCGACTTCTGATGCCGACTGTACCTACAGGCTTGGCATACTTCTGTTAAAATGGAAACAGATTTGAATAGATCAGAATGATCTTTATGTTTTGGAAATATTATTACTATCTCGTTCTATTTTATATATGTTTTGGAAATATTATTACTATCTCGTTCTACTTTTCCTTTATCGAAATGGAAACGGTTTTTAATTATTGTTAGTGATGTAACGATAATTTGTTTAAAATGGTAATTAAGTATGTTAACTGCGTATAATTTAATTAACTCGTAGCTTTTGCTACGAGATGGATGTTAACATCGTAATTATTATTGATGTTTAGCCACACGAGTCGTTCTTTAGGTTAAACAACGCTTGCAAAGGATGATCCATGGATGGGTGACCATCCATTAGGTACATACCGAGTTTCCTCAGTACCACCCACCCAGCATAGGTGGGAAAAGGCTAGGCAGATGATGATGAATTCATCTGCATCTGAACATCTCATCTGCTCTGTATGGTGTCGGACGTAAGAGAAGAAGAAGTAAGAGGCGACCAAGGGCAGTAGCGTTTTTTTGTAACAACCGTACTGCGATCGCCAACCCGCCTCCCAAGCGTGGCGATTATGGCAAAACCCCCCGAAATGTCAATGTGGCGCCACTTGGGGGTGGCCTATGTCCAACAGTGGACGTCTTTTGGGCTGAAATGATGATGATGATGACTAACATGTAATTGGACTGGTAAATCACACTCTCATCTTGCCAAGAGCTTCCATTCGGCTATAAAAATAATAATGGTTCGAGTTACCATATGTGGTTACTAATAATAGTTACCTATGAGTTGGCAAATTAGTCTCTTAGTGGTGATATTAAACCATAATATTTTATGGTTTGACTAGAGGTCATTGCACTGTGATGGGTCACAGAAGGGCTCATAAGAGTAGGTATATGTTTAAGCGAATAAGTATTTAATATTGAACTTGGCTCCGTCGTATTAAGGACTCAAATTCTTAACTACTTATATTAGCAAGGCTTACTTACATAAAAATAGAACAAGTCCCAACTTATCGTATCTAAAGATTCGACTTATTATTACACTCTGGTTTACAGAAATAATAATGTGAACACAGGTTTAAACGGGTTGTTGACGTCCATAGTGTGGGGAAAAACGCTTATGGTGATGCTACTGATGTTTTTACCACTGACGTATGTTGTGCTATTTTTTAGGGTTCCGTACCCAAAGGGTCAAACGGGACCCTATTACTGAGACTTCGTTGTCCGTCCGTCCGTCCGTCCGTCCGTCCGTCCGTCCGTCTGTCACCAGGCTGTATCTCATGAACCGTGATAGTTAGCCAATTGAAATTTCTACAGATTATGTATTTCTGTTGACGCTATGGGCAACCACACAAAAAAGTTTTTTTTTTCGTTTTTATAAATAATTATAAATAATGGTACGCGCGAGTCCAACTCGCACTTGGCCGGTTTTTTTTATTTAATCATTTAATTCGAGCAACAAGACTCATAGTGTTAATAACAATGTACTTACAAACTGTGTTTGTAATACATTTACAAAGACAACAAAAAATTGATTGTGACCCTGCCGAAACCTTGCAGCAGTGATTCACAAACTCACAATCAAGGCTGCTACGGTCTTACTGTGCTTAATTTTAATTTCTGGATCCAATTCCTACATGGAACAAATAGGTATTTGTATAATCTTCTGTTTAAATGTTTGTAAACGCACCCAGGTTACAGAAATAGTTCCTATGTGGAGCAACGCTTGTTTACTTTATAAGAAAAAATAAAATAAAATTGAGGAGCGGTAAAATAAATAATTTGAATTTACTTGTCTAATTTTTCCATGTATTTGATCACTGGATTATTACCAGTCACGGAATTCCAGAATATTTTCTTTAGTTCTCCTCTTCCCCTTCATATACAACTTTTATTGCAGTTGACACATGATAAAAGAGATTTTGAAAGAGTAACCATGGAGTTTCTTGCCGGTACTTCTCCATAGGAAACGACAAACCCAAACCGTGCACCTTTTGTCGCCGTTTTATAAGTGCCCAACTGCCCATGTAGGCCTATATAAAATAAAATATTTTGTTTTTGATAAATATCAACATACTCTATTATATAAACGAATACATTAGTTACTTCAAGAAATTAGTATCTGAATGTCAGAACGGTACATAACATGTCGATGAACTCTTGCAAACGGATGATCGTACGTTCACTGTTCTAGATTATTTGAACTATGATTTATTGTATAATTTATTATGTAGGCGTTAAGTAGTTTTGTAGTGGTAATATTTAATAGTAGTTAAATAACATCACGCCTGTATGTCCCGAAGAGTTAGGCAGAGGAGTATCTACTTCATCATCTTCATCAGTCTATAATGTTCCCACTGCTGGAACACAAGGCCTCCTCTCTATGAGAGGGGAGTGGGCTGTAATCCACCATGCGGGCGGGTTGATAGATATCACATGTCTTCGAATTTTTAGTCATACGACATGTCAGTTTCCTCACGATGTTTTCCTTCACCGTTTTTGAGAGCAGCGGTGATGAAATAAATTACACAAAGTTATGCGCCTGACGCTAAAATGGTTACACCGTATTCAGTTCATCATTTTGAACGCCCCATATACATTTTTCGTCGTTTTATTTAATTAACAAAAAACATCTGCTTCCTACAAAACTGCAATAGGTACTTACCTACAGCACGGTTAAAATGTATTTATTTTTTTATTCATATACAATTCGCTTTGTGTTTGAATTAAAGTCCTCTCCCAAGAAGGGGGGTTTTGCCATAATCGCCACGCTTGGCAGGCGGGTTGGCGATCGCAGTACGGTTGTTACAAAAGCACAGAGAACGCTGCTGCCCATTCTCTGGCAAGTCCCTTAGTCGCCTCTTACGACATCCACGGGAAGAAATGGGATGGTGCTATTCTTTACGTCCGACACCATACAGAACAAATAAAGAATTATTTAGTACATTAACAAATTACATCTACTTAAATACAATAAACTAGCTGCCCGGACAGACTTCGTTCTGTCAAAAGTTTTTTCCTAGTTTTTTTTTCAGTTTTATAACCTTCCATGAACTTTAGGGAACATACAAAAAATTTATTAGCCGAATTGGTCCAGCCATTCTCGAGTTATGCGCTTACCAACATTAATTTTTATTTATAAAGATTATGAATATCAAATGGTAAAATTCACAAAGAATAAAATCAATAACAAATGATAAATATCGTGTCATGGACATAATATTTACCATATACAACATGTTACGTAATAAACGCACACCCTCAAACACCCCAATTACAGTATTATATTATAATCATAATACATACTCTGAAATTTTAGTTAAACATGTATAGACATTGATTAGTAAAGACTTTAACTTCCTTAAAATAAGTTTGATTTTTCTTTATTATATATTAAAAGACGGAATTTGTATTAATACAAATGAAACTGAACTTTTAAAGTCTTATTGCCATGAGTTACGGTCAATTTTAGTTGGTTTGACTGTACAAGGGTTGTGTGTCAGTAATTTACGTAGTTTTAATTATTTTTGGGATAAAAAGTAACCTATATTAAAAATGATAGAAATCGATTCAGTAAACGATTCTGAACAAACAACTTTCAGGATGTGCGTTAATTATGTTACATGTTGTATATATCGTATCGTATGGACGACGTACTTACGTTTCTTTTACAACTGTCAGTAAAAAACACTTGGGGGACGAAGAATTAAAATATCCAACGGTTTTACAACCCTTACTCTCTCGCAACCGCAATAATATCCGTCATATCATACATCTCATCACCAGCATTTCTTTACGATCAGCTGATACCATCAATTACGAAGTAAGTTGTATAACAAAAAGCGGAACACATGCACACTGTAACTAATATAACGGACTCAAGACACGTGCCGACCCGGATATGATATACGTCGTGATAATACGGCATCGGTATTCATAATGCATAAGTCTATAACGGAAGGTTTGACATCGGTTTTGTTTAAAGGGGATAGTTAGCGCCGGTGAGCGATACGAGCTTGTGTTTTTAGGTTCCGTACCCAAAGGGTCAAACGGGCCCTATTACTGGGACTTCGCTGTCCGTCCGTTCGTCCGTCACCAGGCTGTATCTCATGAACCGAGATAGTTAGCCAATTGTAATTTCTACAGATTATGTATTTCTGTTGCCGCTATAACAAAAAATACTAAAAACAGAATAAAATAAATATTTAAGAGGGCTCCCATATAAAAAAGTGATATTTTTGCTCGTTTTTATAAATAATAGTACGGAACCCTTCGTGCGCGAGTCCGACTCGCACTTGGCCGGTTTTTTTTTGGTTTAAGTAGTATATACTTTTCCTGGTTATTGGGTTAAGCTGAAGTGGATTTTCGTGGATTGGGGGACGCCCTAGAGATGTTACAACTAGCTTTGTATTGTGAACCGATGTTCAATGAAACCACGAAGGGCTAGGCTAGGAGTAAGTACCTACTTGTACACCCCACATTTAGCCAGTTTGTTTAAGTATCATGTAATAGATAAATAATACTAATAAAACTAAGGGATTTGCCAGAGAATGGGCAGCAGCGTTCTCTGTGCTTTCGTAACAACCGTACTGCGATCGCCAACCCGCCTGCCAAACGTGGCGATTATGGCAAAACCCCCTTATGTCAATGTGGCGTTGGGGAGGCCTATGTCCAGCCGTGGACGTCTTTCGGCTGAAATGATGATGATGATGAGATAAATAATTGGTGATGTTTTGAAGAAGTTCCTAATACTTTATTGAAATAAGTACAGTTACTATATACATTACAAGGATTAACAAACTAATAAATTAAAAAAAAAAAACTAAAATAACAGTAAACTACAAAAGCGCTTCAAAAAACTCTTCCTCAACGCTGTCAGCTGGTAATGTGCCCAAGAGACTGGCCGCACTGGCAATACTTAGCCTCTGGCCAAAGAAGAAGGTACTATTTTGAACAAAGTGGTGTTTCTTTTTCATGATACAGGTAAGGGGTTATCCATAAATTATGTCACATATTTTTACCCCTCCCCCCGTCCTTTCACAGCTGGTCATATTTGTGAGACTCCGCCTTCCGCAGTGTGACGTTACAAATTTTAAATACTTCACATAGATAAGACAGGTTACAAATTTAAAATCCCTTATCTAAGTTACAGCGAACGATGCCCTCGATTCCACTTACTTCCACTTGTAACTCGCAGAAATATATCTGACATACGGTTCCTTGTAAAAATAGCACAATCTAAAGTTGAATGTCCTGACCTTCTTTCCGAGCTGTCTTTGAATGTTCCACCCCGACACTCTCGCTTGAGAAATCTTATTCATTCTCCTTACGCTGGCACAGAATACCGCAGCTATTCCTATATGCTTCGCTCAGTCAAAGCATATAAGCTAATTCTAATGAACGAACACCCTTCAATTGATTTGTTTGCAAGCTCCCTAACGACAATTTACTTACAGCGATGTCCAAAAACTTCGTCTGATGAATGACGAATTCTAATATTATAGTGATTATTTCTGTGCCTGTGCAGGTACTTAATCTAATCTATAATATTAAGTTTATTCTCTTACTCTGTTTCCTAAAATTATGCGTAGTGTTTATTATGTTAATATATTGTGCAACTAAATTGTTTACTTCTAACTGTGGAGGCTTGTTAATGGCTTGTCGTTGTTACATCACTATAACTTCTGTATGTTAGCTGTAAGCCACCCAAATACAATAAAATAAAAATAAAATAAAATAAGACTTAGAATTTTTAAGATTTTTAAATGGAAAATGTAGGTTTCTCCCACACCTTGTTACACTACGTCGACAACCTCCCCCCTTAATGTGTGACGTAATTTCACTCTAGAAAATTAAAATTCAACTCTAGATATCAAATCAAGCAATCTGGTTAACCTACCTAGACACAGTTACCCGAATACATAGTAAATTTTGCATACCAAAAACTAGTTTTTTTACGGAAATGATTGGCCAATCTAGTTTATAAATCCCCCAGTTTATTGCATTTTGCGGTTTTATTGAATGGTTTAAAATTTAGGATGACATAAAACAAATAATATAATATGTAAAATAATGTCTGTTTCTATAGAAACTAGTTTTCTTTTTTGTTAAAAACCATTCATTTATACATACTTAAGAGATAAAGTAGGCAACGAATTATTTGGTTCTAGTCCGCCTGTGTTCTTGACCCAAAAACTAACAGAATTTTCTTGTAGGAATGAATGAATGAATATAATTATATAGCACTATAAATAAGATTAGTTCTGAATAGGATACTAGTCGGGTACGTGCTAGTAGTTAAGGCAAGTTTTGGCTCTGATAAATAATGTTCTCTTTCGTGCTGGATCTTTTCTGTAGGATATTCTATCTTTTCGTGTGATTAGTGCCTGGTGTCAGTGTTTTTGCCGCCTATGCCTCTGACTTGGTTTTACATGCCGTTGAAAAATACAGCTCGGGCATCATCATCATCATCATCAGCCTATAATGTTCCCACTGCTGGGACACGGGCCTCCTCTTTATGAGAGGGAGTGGGCTGTAATCCACCACGCGTGCCCAGTGCGGGTTGGTATCTCGGGCATGCTGGTTTGGTTTCCCCACGATGTTTTCCTTCACTGAAGCAAATGATAGTTATAAATTATGCATTGTACCTTTCGATCAATAAAGATTTTACCCTATCACAATGTTGTCATATTTAACCCAAAGGTTGACTTGTAGAGAATGCCATGTGGCACAAAAAAAGAAGAAAAAGAAAAGAGAAAAAGAATTTTTTATTATTATTAAGTCCGCCTATGTACCACTATTGTACATGAATCTTAAATAAATAAATATAAACATGAATCAGAAAAATTAGAGGTGTTCGAAGTCCGTAGGATATTACCAATTGGAACCATAACCTAGCCTCTGAAGTATGTGTGGCAATTTCAACATAAATCGCCCTTGTCCTATTCCCTGGTTCAAGAGGGTTGAAAGATACTTGAAAATACTTTATTGCACATCGGTGTATTGCAATAAAACTAAATAAAAACTCAGCTGCATCTTTCGTCTAGTGGTCGCAAACGTTCTTACAGAGCATGCGGCTTTGGGTTTGATTTCCAGGTCGGGCAAAGTGTTATCTGGTATTGCTACCAGTAATTAATTAGGCCGGAGCCTTGATTTTTGCACGGTTGTTTTCAACAAACGCGTCTTTTTAGGGTTCCGTATCCAAAAGGTCAAACGGGACCCTTTTACTGAGACTTCGCTGTCCGTCCGTCCGTCCGTCTGTCAAAAAACTGAATAATATAAATATTTAAGGGGGCTCCCATACAAAAAAGAGATTTTTTGTTCGTTTTATAAATAAAGGTAAGGAACCCTTCGTGCGCGAGTCCGACTCGCACTTGGTTGGTTTTTTAATACTAAATACTGATGTGAAGCGATGATGCGATCTAGGGTGGAGCACGCTTCATATAACATGGGATTAAACGATTAAAGAAGCTAATGACATACCTAAACTTGATTTTTGCTCTAGACCAATATTCGGTGTCTATAGATATAATCTCAAAACAATTTCCAAATAAGATATCATTGATTGTTGCAATGCAGTCAACACAAACAAACACTTATGATAAAAACTAACAAAAGCATTATTGTATTAAGTAATTTAATCTTCATATTATTTTGTTTGATTGATAGATTAGCAGAAATTCTAGTTTTTTTATGTTCCAGGTTAAAACCTCTTTTATGATTTGAGACAGGTTTTAAAAGTGGAAACTTCACACATAGCATCATCTGCCTAGCCTTTTCCCAACAATGTTGGGTTTGGCTTTCAGTCTAACCGGATGCAGCCGAATACCTGCTTGTAATAGAGGACAAACCTATTGCCAACAAACGAGCATATTCCAAAAGTGGAGCTACGTTTAAATATATATATATATATATTGTGGGAATACCATAGGTAAGATCACTGTCTTATGCTTACTCTTAGAGAAGCAGGCGTGATGTTGTGTGTTTTATCTAACATGTTAGTCTAACACGGATTATAATGCAATCGATGCATAGTTTCTTCATAAACAGATTTCTAACATTCCTAAACCTTATCGGACAGTACGGATTAGCGCAACAAACACTTGATCCTATCTATTATTTAGTATTAGCCAATAGATATGTCCTCATTTTACAACACGTTTCAAATAGTTTGAAACCTCGTATTATTTCATTATGGAAAAGTATTTAGAGACAATAACACTGGCCGCTATTTTGCCGGTATTTTTTTTCCATTCAAATTTTAGTCAGCATTCTCCTACCCTTATCCTAATTTATTTAGGGTCGGCGCAGCATGAATGCTTGTCTTAAACTTCTCTTGCTCTCTCCATTTCGGTAGTCACCTCTTTCTTGGCCATATCATCCTTCACACAGTTCATCTATTGTTTCTTTGTTCTTTCTGTGTTCCTTAATGTTTTTTTATATAAGTCATGACATGAATCAATTTTTGTTTTCCTCTACTCTCATAGCCTTTAGCCATCCTCTATTATAATCAAAACTTTCCTCACCTCATTCCTCCGCATCCCAATCATGCCCATACCATGACAACTGATTGCCAAATATAATAAAAACCGGCCAAGTGCGAGTCTTACTCGCACACAGGGTTCCATAGCTCCAAACAATATAATAACAATATTTTGAACTGTCATTCATTAGTTAGTAGTATTAGTTAGTAAACTTCCACACAACCGCAAAACTAAATTTGTTTTTCATAGTATGTTTATGAAAAACAAAGTTACTGCTGCAGTTTGATGAAAAAGTCCCATATCTCAAAAACTAAACATCATATCTTATTGAAACCAATTTTCGTTGATAGTTTTTTTTTACGTTCTACAATCCTAAATATTTTCAGAATTTTCCTCCTCTTACTTTAGAAATTAGAGGGGGGAGGACACACATTTTACCACTTTGGAAGTGGCTCTAGCGCAAACTATTCAGTTTAGAAAAAAATGATATTAGAAACATCAATATCATTTTTGAAGACCTATCCATAGATACCCCACACGTATGGGTTTGATGAAAATTTTTTTTTTGATTTTCAGTTCTAAGTATGGGGACCCCCTTAATTTATTGTTTTTTTTCTATTTTTGTATAAAAATCCTAATGCGGTTTACAGAATACATCTACTTACCAAGTTTCAACAGTATAGTTTTTATAGTTTCGGAAATAAGTGGCTGTGACATACAGACGGACAGACAGACAGACAGACATGACGAATCTATAAGGGTTCCGTTTTTTGCCATTCGGCTACGGAACCCTAAAAATTGACATTCGATTACATAAAAAGCACAATATTCATAAGAACAACCCATATAAAAAGCCGGCCAAGTGCGAGTCGTACTCGCGCACGAAGGGTTCCGTACCATTATTTATAAAAACGAAAAAAAAACCTTTTTTCTATGGAAGCCCCCCTTTTTTTTTATTTATATTTTTTTTTGATGGGAAATCATCAAATGACTTCTTCCGCTCTGGGCGGAGCGGAAGGGAGTGTCAGACTTGTACTGACTAAAACCCATCCATGTTCCTTCTTAGCCCTTTGTGTTCCAGGGGCACGGTATCTCTTTCGAACAACCCGCAGCATGGGAGCCCCCCTTAAATATATTTTTTTTCTGTTTTTTTATTTGTTGTTATAGCATCAACAGAAATACACAATCTGTAGAAATTTCAACTCGCTAACTATCACGGTTCACAGCCTGGTGACAGACGGACGGACGAATGGACGGACGGACAGAGAAGTCTCAGTAATAGGGTCCTGTTTGACCCTTTGGGTACGGAACCCTAAAAACTGTTCAAGAGGTTTTCAGGTAGCATCTAATGTCACTTTTGACATTAGGGAAGTCTTTAAATAACAGACTAACCTTAAATGACCTTTAAAATAGACTGTAATGTCTTTACTTGTTACCAGCTGCTGGCTAATATCGGATAATATTGCAAACTTGTTTTAGAAATAGATAAAAAGATGTAGTCTTCAATTCCATTTGTAATTAAAAACAAGTTCCAATACAATAAAAAGAAAACCCGGGGTTTTTCGCCGACTGAAGCACATGATGATTTAATCTGACGAATTAACAAATTACTTTTTTTCTATTTACTTGAAACCTACTTGTCATTAAGTCAAATATAATATTTAGATTCAGTTGAAAACCAGTGTCGGGCATTATGCTGAACTGGGCCTATTTGGCGCTGCCGTGAGTCACAAGGTATTTCTTGTTTAATTTTAAGTTTTTATGTTTGTTTTTATTTTTTTTAAATATTGTGTGTACTTGTGGCAATTGCGCCAATAAAAGTTTTTATCTTTTTTTCTTTCAAATAATCCGAGACCATGATCAGAAAATGTTTACAATGTGACATAGTATCGAATGTTTTAAATGAGTGAGTATTTCATTTCTCAGTAGCAGCCATGGATTAGATTGGGATTGCTGGCAATAGGATCGCCCCCTATTACATGGGACTTAAACGTAACTGGCGAAATGTGGGTGAACTGTTACGGCAACCCTTTACGAACCGAGGCATACCCTCGTCATCACCGATGATGCTATCACCCTCCTACAGGAGAGTAGCAAAGAGACTAGCACTCTTAAACAGACACAAACCGCCGTCTTTCCGACCTCGCCGTCGAGGTCCGTTGCGACGTCCCGGTCCATGCCCTCCCCGACCCTCGCTCGAGCCAGCCCGCGATGCTGTGCCAGTAGATTTAAATCGGCAACTAAATAATAATATCATTCAGATCCAGCATGTCCCCATGCTGTCCTCCACCAGCGACGCCCTTTGCCGAGGCTCGTACCCCACAGGGGGTGCTTGGTCCTTAGCGTGTAGTCGCTTAGTTTGTAAGTAGTTTTTTATGTCCTGGCTTACACTCAAGGCACCCACAGGATAGTCCGGTTAAGCAGACGAAAACCTCCTTCCTCTACCTCCTCGTTGAACAGAGAGACGACATTCACAAAAAAAATGAACTATTAGGTACACTTCTGCCTAACCCTTCGGGCATTACATCCGTGAAGTTATGTTATGTAATGTAGTAACAATGTCGTCTACTCAGCTCGTCACCGAACAACCTGCACCTGAGTCATCGAGCAAGATGTGTACTACCAAAAACACAAAGGCTATTAAATAGGTGACGTCAGTTAAACGGCCATGATATCTGCTGTAGGCTTCGATCAATAATAGTACGTAGGCCATGATATACCATAAACAATGAAATAGCTATTAGTATTATAATTTTGTTCTTTTTAAGCACACATTCTATCGTGATTCAAACACCTCTCGTGCAATGACTCAAAGAATCTTAAAAGGTCATCGTTAAAATAATCTAGTATCAGCTAATTTCATTCAATCAATCAATAAATTTTGAGATAGACTGGTATTTAGGAGCATGCGGTTAGATTGGAAGCAGACCCCAATATAATTCCTATGTCGTTGGGAAAAAATTAAGCAAATGATGAAATCTAGACATAAGCCATCATCTTTTATCTCGGAATGGTACCTGAAGGGGCTACCAAGTATATTTCGACTTTGAGAAAATGTTTTAAAACCGCATCTACCGCCACCGCTGTCCTTCTTAACTTCTGTTTTTAGAGATTTCGAGGCATTTTGATATTTTAATTTTTAGATAGTCCCGTTGGTAAAAATAATAGTAAATCCCATGTAGGTAATAGGGGACGAGCCTTTTGCCATCAGCCGGGCACAGATCTAAACTTCGTGGTGGCTACCAAGAATTATCTGGTGGAAAATCTCCTGATGGCATAATCGAAAAACCTAATCACACTCGACTCCCAGGCGTTCGCTATCAGGAATCAGACTCTGACCGGACATCTACTTCATAAGATGGAGTATATATTCTCATAGATTATTTACATGACGTATAACGTTATTGTTCAATTCCTAACCTTCAAATGTTTTATGTCACAGACCACTGAAGTTATGATTAGAAAACGAAAGGCAATCACAGAACAGGACAATGACATTAAGCAAATGTTGGAATTGACCGAATTCAGTGATCTCATGAAAATTATCATTTCCTGGGTCGATTTCGTGGTCAGATAAAGTGTTATTGGGTTCATCAGGATTTTTTTTGTTGTAGCCCGGAGTCATTGTTTCTGATGTCAATAGGCTCGCCCCCATTACATGGAACATTAGCTTAAAATAATATCACGCTTGTAAACCCGAAAGGGTTAGGCAGTGGTGCACCCACATTTAGCCGGTTTTGTTTTTAAGTCCCATGTTATGCGGGGCGAACTTATTGCCAACAACCGAGCACAAATCCAGACTCCATGGTTGCTACTGAGAAATTCCTGATGGAAAATCCAAATATAACTTAGCCCAACCCGGGAATTGAACCCTGGATCTCATGCTCAACAGCCACGCTTGCCACCACTAGGCTCAACAGGCAGTCAAAATGGAACATGGTACTTTAGCATATTGAAATATGGGTGTAGAAACAATCTATACCTAACTTCACCTGCCGGCCCAGCATGACCGCCGTAGAAACGGGCTATTCGGGGATTGTAGAGAGATTTCTATCGTCATAAGCGTGGCGATGTCAAGAATGTAGAAAAAAAAATTTCTATTCTTCATTCGACATAAGTCTACAACATCGAGCATGACGACCATATTTTCTCTAATTTTGACACTTGGGGGTAGAAATATTTTTTCTTACAAATGTCAAAATAGTTTTCATCACATCGGACCTAGACAAGATTCTTTTTGTAAAAATCTAGCTATTATTTGTGTTTCTTGAGCTTCTGTGATTTTAAAAAACATGTTGGGGACATACCGTCGCCATCTCCTAAGTTTGTATGACGAGAAGAATGAAAGGAAGGCCGAAAGGACTGCTGTACGAGCGTTAACCGGGGCTTTCGATTTCCCTTAAAAATTAATTCCTTACAAATTCGCAAAGAGTATTTGTGCCAGGCTAGCTGATCGAGCATCTGTCTCCTAGCACATCTCAGGGTCTGCCTGTTTTAAACAAACTGCGTATTTACAATGTTTCATTTTTATTCTAATGTTTGCTTTGTTTGTAAACAATCCAACATGTCATCTGAGTCCGCCATAGATTAAAAACTAAATACGAGAAATACGTTTCGTGGTTGCGTTTAGTTACGTTCAAAAGGTATCTAGGATGCAGCACCACCAACCCGCCCGCGAAAAATGAAGAACTCATGCAATTGACACTTTTTTTTGGTTAACTAAACGTAATATTATCGTAAGATTCAGGAAATATAAACATCACTAGATACTTCGTCCGAGGAATTATCTTCCTCGGACGAAATTTCTATGTCTTCGTACAAACGCGAGTCGACGGGGTGCACCATGCTCGGGCAGAAGAAATGTCAAGTTTTATAGAAAATGTTTTGTCATTTCTTGGTAGAATAGAGATAAAACGGCATGACCGTTCTATTTCTATTCTTCCAAGGGAGCCTGGATTACAGGGTTGATTTCTTGTTATGTCATGTCAAAAATGAGTAATTTTCGACAATATACCACCATATACCACAAGTACCTACACTCGCGGATAGAAAGAGAAATCGTGAGATAGCGCGGTTAGGCAATGTAGCTCAGTAATTGGCCGTGTCGACATAGTTCGACTTGTGTGCCTGACTGTACGTCGTTATGATTTTATCTGCGGGAGATAGTTGCATGTATATAATTGTTGAAATATTTTCACGTTGATACCTATTTCAGCTCAATGGATGATGGATGTCAAGTATTGTAGATGATAAAATAATAAATGTTGAAGTCAAAATAATTCTAGCTAGTAGGAGGTATCTCATCAGATGACGAGTAATAGAGAAGTATGGAAGAAGAAGATACATGCTGCGCCGACCCCAAATAAATTGGGATAGGGGCAAGAGAATTATTATGAGGCATCTCAAATTGGCAAAATTCCTTTATTTTCGAAAAAAACATTCTTTATTATTTTTTCAATGGCAGTCTTAGTACGTTTTTTTTTTACAAAATAAGACTGAAAACTAGATAATTTATTTCGGCATTTCCGAAAATCCATACTAATATTATAAATGCGAAAGTCACTCTGTTTGTTTGTTTGTTTGTTTGTTTGTTTGTTACCTTTTCACGACTAAACGGCTGATCGGATCTTAATGGATTTTGGCAAGAAGATAGATTTAAACCTTGGGAAGGACATAGGCTATATATTATCACACTATTAACATTGGGAGGTGAGCAATATTGCAATTTGTTCATATTCCTCAACTGATTGACAACTGACAACTGTCATAACAAACATTAGAATAGATCGGCTATTTTAGAACAATTGTCACCGAAGGAAATAGCCTGACGGTTGAGCGGTTGACCTGTGAATCATAGGTTGCAGGATCAAACCTCAGCCAATATGCACTTATTGTTTTATTTATTTTTTGAATTTTTGATGCTGTATTATTTACAAAAGTAACCATGGTTCGATCCCCACCCGGTTTCCACTTTTTGTAAGTAGTTATTTTGTTTTTTTTTTTTATGCTTTAAGACTTCCTAATCATTACCAAATAGTGTTATACATCCTTTTAGTTATCATTAACCATTCAAACTATAGTTAAACAATCATTTAGCCTCTGGCCGAAGTAAAAGCCAGCTCTTGGATCACGGAAAGCGTAAGTTATGCGTTTAGAAATTTCTTTAAAAAGACTGTGAGCATTGAGTACTCTGATCTTACGGTCCCACGGTCCAAAGCTTCAATTCCCAACGACTCGAAAATATAAGTAGTTACCGATAAGATTACTTTATTAAAGCTGCTTGAGCTTCCCCGTGGCAACAGCGACAGTACCAGTGTCCAGCCCTTTTAGTTTATATAGTTTTGTTTTCGTAAATTTTTAATTATTTAGTAAGAAAGATAGATATCATCATCATTCATCATTTCAGCCGAAAGACGTCCGCTGCGGGACATAGGCCTCCCCCAAGTGTCGCCACATCGACAGGTCCCGTGTGACTTGCATCCGGAGGATCCCCGCAACCATCACCAGGCCATCGGTCCACCTCGTGGGAGGCCTTCCAACGCAACGTCTTCCGATTCGTGGTCGCAACTCCAGAACTTTTCGGCTCCATCGGCCATCCGTTCTTCGAACAATGTGCCCTGCCCACTGCCACTTAAATTTGGCAATTCTTCGGGCTACCGGGACTTTGGGGTAACCTTGGTTCTCTTGCGAATGTCCTTATTTCTGATTTGATCACGCAAGGAAACTTCGAGCATAACCTTCTCCATTGACCTTTAAGTGATTTTAAGCCTTCTGATGAGGCCCAATGTGGGCGACCCAATCGGTCCGGTATGTAATCACTGGCAACACACACGGGTCATGGACTTTCGTCTTGAGACACTGCACGAGAACCTATCATGCAACTTCCCGAACACTGCCCAGCCGAGTCGGATTCGACGGTTGACCTCTTTCTCGAAGTCAGACCTACCCAACTGGACCGTTTGTCCCATGTAGACCTAATCGTCTACAACTTCGAGTGTAGAGTCTCCGATCTTGATAGGAGTGGGTGTTACATGGGCATTCAATATGACTTTGGTTTTTTCCATGTTCATTTTAAGACCCACTCTTTCGGACGATCCACTGAGGTCATCGAGCATTGTACTGAGGTCCTCTATGGTCTCAGCCATGACCACTATATCGTCGGCAAATTGAATGTGAGAGATGTACTCGCCATTGACGTCGATGCCTAGCCCTCTCCAGTCCAGAACCTTAAATACATCTTCCAGTGCAGAAGTGAACAGTTTCGGAGATATGACGACTGTTTCACTTCCCAGTCACTGTCACTGTCCATGTCTCTCAGGAAAGCTAAATAGTGAATCTCATCAAAATGACTGCTGGGCTAAGGGCTCCCCATCTTACAATCTTCTCTCCGTGCGATTTTGTGGTCAGAAATTAATGGTCGAAAACCAAAATAAAAGATTACCCGACCCGGGATTCGAAACCAGGACCTCATACTCAGTAGTTGCGACCACTAGACCAACGATACAGTATATTAACAGCATCTATCAGTCTGTTTTAAGTTTTTCACGCCTTAACTGGTGAACGGATTTGGATCAAAGCCAGGTCATGATCTGGATAAGGACATAATAATACTTTCATTTATACATGAAAGCGCTATACTATTCACTCACCGATAAACCACTCAAGAACTACTAACTACCACTTTTGACCTATTTAACTTGAAATCTTGCAAGTAAGTTCTTAGTAAGGCAGAAAGGGATTTTTGGAAATTCCACCCCCAAGTGGAATTAATGTCGGGTTAAAGGTTAAGTTTAGGAGTTAGTAAGTTTAGGAGAATATTTGTAATTTTTAAAAAGAGGCATGAATGCACAAAATCACGATTTACGTTTTTGGAAATTCTATCCCTAAGGAGGTTTCATAATGAAAGTTGATCGACTTCAACTTTCAACATAACCTTTTTTTACAGTAGTCGGTGGCGTGTTCGTATACATTGAGGAGTTATACTCGGTTTTCGAAGTTTTACTCACAAATGAATAGGAGATCTCACTTGAAGCAAGTTCTTTCAAACGAAAATAATCATATAAAATCAATTTAGGTCGCTAGGGTCGATCTTCAGTTTAAGTTGTGTTTGCCTAGGTTGGTCTATGGATGGGTGACCACCCATTACGTACCGACTTTATTGTGCTTTGGAAAGCACGTTAAGCCGTTGGTCACGGCTGTCATTTGTAGATCTTTGACAGTCGTTACAGGTAGTCAGTGGCCCGAAAGTCTGACAACCAGTCTTACCAAGAGGTGTTGTATAACCCAGTATAACTAACTGGGTTGTGGAGGTCAGATAGCCAGTCGCTCCATGTACAATCTTGGTATTCAGCTGCATCCGGTTAGACTGAATGTTCCCAACTTAGTTGGGAAAAGACTGAGCAGATTGTATTAATACTGGAGACATCTGGTAACGAACTTCAAACAAAACATTGGAATCAAGAACCTCCTGACTAAAAGACTTATTATAAGCAAATCACGAACCTAACGCGTACGAAGTCGCGGGTAACAGCTAGTTCATTATGTAATTCTTCCGAGTATAATTTTCAATTACTGTTAAGGTCGTCATTACATGAGAACAATTCAATTTTCCCGATTACATTAATAAATCATCTATTAGTTTGACTGGCACTGATAACAGTTAGGTAATTAGGGCATAAATACCTCAGCAACTACTTAGTTATATTATTTTATGATCACGGAATTAAGAGGAAAAAAGAGTGGTGTTGAAATGCCTGTGTGTCAATTTGTGGTAGCTCCACAACGGAAAACCCATTAAACATTGTTTTGAAAAAAAAAACATTGTTTTGACTTTTGACATATTATTATCATGTGTTTTACTTGTGGTATTGATGTCATCATCATCATCATTTCAGCCCAAAAGACGTCCACTGCTGGACATAGGCCTCCCCCAAGTGTCACCACATTGACATTTTGGGGGGTTTTGCCATAATCGCCACGCTTGGCAGGCGGGTTGGCGATCGCAGGTTGTTACAAAAGTATAGAGAACGCAGCTGCCCATTCTCTGGCAAGTCCCTTAGTCGTCTCTTACGACACCCACGGGAAGATATGGGATGGTGCTATTCTTTACGTCCGACACCATACAGAGCTATTATACAGAGGTATTGATGTGGCACAATAGTATACACACAAATAGTTGCAAGTGAACGAAGTAGCGACTTTTTAATGATGAGCTATGTGGGTTTACGGGGAATGTGCATTTTGCAATTACGTCTGAATGTAATTGCTAAATGCATATTCCGATTACGTAAAGATATATATTTATTATCAGAACGCATCTTAAGTGCACCTAATATCCAGTTTCAAAACAGAAAAAAACTTGTATCCTGTAGACTCCAAATAGTTAATAAAATTGACGTCACACCCAGGGAAAATCCTTGTCCCCGACCGACCGTGGAATTCCGTGTGGAATTTTTGTAGTACCTTGTATAACAAGAACTCTGGTTGGACTATTCAACAGATGACGTCACTTGTTCTACCTGTGGTATTTAAACTGGCATTGAAAATTTTCTTGTAAAATTATAAGTCATGGTGGGTAGGATAGTAAGGTTAAAGCGTTATTCATGTTGAATGCTGCAAGGATTTTGTTTATAAAGTCCAACTAGCATTTTAGCGATATCAAATCAGTATGAAACAATACAATATACCATTTATTCATTCTGTTTTAATCTATAGGTACTAATATTTTAAGCTGAAGAGTTTGTTTGTTTGTTTGAGGAGCTCGTGGCTAAATAATAACAGCCGCCCAGGTCGATCTTTAAGGTTAAGCCGTGCTTGCCGAGGTTGGTCTGTGGATGGGTGACCATAATTACATATCGAGTTTCCTCCGTGCCTCGGAAAGCACGTTAAGCTGTTGGTCCCGGCTGTCATTTGTAGATCTTTGACAGTCGTTACCAGTAGTCAGAAGCTAAAAGTCTGACATCCAGTCTTACCAAAAGGTATCGTATTACCCAGTTACTGGGTTGTGGAGGTCAGATAGGCAGTCGCTTCATGTAAAATACTGGTACTCAGCTGCACCCGGTTAGACTGGAAGCCGACCCCAAGATAGTTTGGGAAAGCTAGGCAGATGATGAGTTTGTTTGTTTGTTTGAACGCGCTAATCTCAGGAACGACTGGTTCGAATTTAAAAACTATTTTTGTTTTGGATAGCCCATTATATCAATGAAGGCTATAGTCTATATAACATCACGCTGCCACCAACAGGAGCAGAGCAGACGCAGTTGCGCGCATCACCTAGTACAATGAATAGTTGTGGTCTTTACATTATAATTTGTCGTCTACGAATCATACAACATGCACTGATTCTTAAATATTGAAAAGCCTTACTTAGGCGTCTGATTGCCGACTTCGAGTCACCGAGATTGATCTACAGTTGATACAGTAATAACGTAAACCCACCCCTACCATAAACATATTGGTTGAAGGGGTCACCAGAAAAAACTGGGTTTTGGAGGTCAGATAGAAAGTCACTCTACGTAAAATACTGGTATTCATCTGCTGTATCCGGTAAGACTGGAAGCCCACCCAACATAGTTGGGAAAAGGCTAGGCAGATGTTGGGTGACCAGTAATAACCGTAATGGGCTAGTCATCAAAAACATGCATTACCAGTTAATTACTAATAGCAGTACCTACTTAGAACCGATTAAAGTGTTATCACTAAAGGTTATAATCGATGTTATTAGCAGAAATTAGAGGTAATTGACGGATACGCCGGCTACTGGCAACTTTGATCAATGCTCACATGTTGCTAAACTGAACGAGCATACATTTTTTGAAGGATACAGGTTTTTAAACTGGTATAGCCACTAACACTATCAATAATGCTGTAAATGTGATAGTTACAATAGGGAACTCAAAACAAATAGTAAAAATGGTAAATATCGCGTTTCAAGTATCTATACTTCTATACTGATATTATGAAGCTGAAGAGTTTGTTTGTTTGTTTGCTTGAACGTTCTAATCTCAGGAAGTACTCGTCCAATTTGAAAAAAAAAATCAGTGTTAGATAGCCCATTTATTGAGGAAGGCTATAGGTTATATATCATCATGCTTCATCCAGAAGGTGCGGAGCGAAATTGAAATTTTTTGCGAAAACGGGTAAAATGTGACGCAGACGAACTTGCGCGGGATATACTGATATTGTTTGAACTAACTGAAAGCCATTAAAAGAAAATTTGGAGAATGTCAAATCAATGAAACAATAAGTCTATAAATTGACATTGATTTAATGCATCAATGTTGCTTCAATTAACATTGTTCGTAGAATAGATGATCGGTGGGGTAAATGTTCTTTTGAGTGGCAACTGTAAATAATTGGCCAAGGTTAAACACTCGCAGGCTACGTGGAAAGATGATCTGATTGGGGTTTCTGTTAGCAGCTGGATGAAAGAGGGACTGAGTTAAATGTCGTGCAATTGAAAAGGCCTGTGTCCTGCCACGCCAATTAACTCGATTGTCGACTAGTCTCATCCAGCCGTTACCAGGCATACTCCTTGTATCGTCGCTCCAACAACGCTGAGGACATCCCATCTAACATTTACGGAATCCCGATCTCCAATTTACTCCGTATGGTGTCGGACGTAAAGAATAGCACCATCCCATATCTTCACGTGGGTGTCGTAAGAGGCAACTAAGGGACTTGCCAGAGAATGGGCAGCAGCATTCTCTGTGCTTTTGTGACAACCGTACGGCGATAATCAACCCGCCTGCCAAGCGTGGCGATTATTGCAAAACCCCCCATGTTATGTCAATGTGGCGAAACTTGGGGAGGCCTATGTCCAGCAGTGGACATCTTTCGGCTGAAATGATGATGATGATGATGATGATGATCTTCAATTTAAAATATGTCTACCCCAACCGGTTATCGTTTCTACGGAAAGCTTCTTCTTCTTTGTCTTCTTATTCTCTTTCATTTTTCTTCTCTTTATCGTGTGGTTAGTGCCAAAGTGGTGTCAAAGTTTTATGCTGTCCATGGGCTTGACTTGTCTTTACATGCCGTCGAGACATATCTCTCAGACATGCTGTTTTCCTCACGTCAAGCTAAAGTGGCAATGATTCTTATACCGACCCATTCCCACTTCAACGTGTAGTAAGTATTTTAAATATTTTATTAGTTTAAGTATATCAGGTTATTAAACCGATAGCAGAGAGGAAGGGAAAGGGCCACCCTTGAGCATGTGGCTACTCAATAGACTTGCTATGACGCACCACGAACTGAGATTAGGTTTCACAACAGTATTGCTGATCATTACAATGCACAGGCAGTGTAAACGGTTAAATCTGCCGTTTGTCGTAAAAAAAAATTGTCGGAAGGGTCGGTGCAAAAGCAAAATTACTCTCCAAAAAACTCCTCATTTAACACTCCAACCGATTGACAAACCAACCGAATGACATTCTGCGAAAATGACGTTTTGCGAAACTCAAATTGTGCGAAAATGAATTTTTGAGAAAATATCGTTGTGCGAAAATGGCGTTTTGCGAAAGTGACATTATGCGAAAGTGACTACATTTTTCACGATGACCTTTTGGGAAAGTGACGTTCTGCGTCACGACCAAACTACCTAGGTACCTATCCACCAATAATAATAAGCGAAGGCAAACTGACACAAAAAACACTAAAATTATTTTTTTCTAAAATTTTACCTTTCGCCGTAATAGAATAAACTCGGAGTCGAACCTAAACAACAGTGATCATATGACAAATAATTTGAATAATACAATGTGTTGTTTTGCATTCTCGTCAAATTCAAGGAGGTAATTATGCTAATGATTCTCGACCCAAATCAACAATAAAATGGGTAGGTGTTTTTTTATATTTTTTTTCTTATTTACGGAAATCCGTAAGTGTGAACCAGCCGTATTAAAACGCGGCCCGTCTGTTACCGCGCTTAAACGCACACAAAGAAACGCTAACAATACATACACAACGCAAACGCAACAAAGATACGATAATTTCATAAGTACCTATTCCCTACCACGCACGGCGGGGTGCGCGGGCGCACTCTGTCGCTCGCGCGCCTATCCACCCCCGCCGCGCCGCCGCCGTCCCGGAACCAAACAGTGTGAATTTGTCGCCGACGCGTGCATACGCGTTGCGAATTCCGCTCCTAGGTACATCGTTGAGACGTAGGTGCAAAGTGCAAGATGACGGACAATTACTCAAACGTCGAGTTGGTAGAGATGGTCCGCACGTATGCCATCAGTGGAGACAGCCTACGTGGAGCAGTACGGTGTTTCCTCTCAATATGGTCGGCATGTACGCGAGTAGGTACTTAACCGAAAGGTTTGGTGACCGTTGGATGGGTCGCGGAGGACCTGTGGCCTGGCCCGTTCTCCGGACCTGACGTCTCTAGACTTTTATTTGTGGGGAGACGTTAAAAGGTTAGTTTACTCGGAGAAAGTGGCAAGTGTTACAGAATTACGTGAAAAGATAATTAGTGCTTTCGACACTTTAAAAAGGAATGTGATAGTGCTACGTAAGCTGAAGGAAAACCAGCTACGTCGTTGTCGACTGTGCCAAGAATGTGGTGGTGGCAACTTTGAACATACCTCCGGGTAACTTAAGTAGGTAATTTATTTATTTGTACTAGACTATCATTTTGTAAATACGTTGTTAGCTTAATCAATTTTATTAGTGTAAATAAGTTGATTTCAAATTTTTAACTACGCCAACAGCCGAAAGTATTTCTACATACCTACTTAGCTAGCACATCTTTCCAATTCCAACAAGAGTAAAAAACATTTTTAGATTTAGTAAATCGGTACCTACACCAACTAAGGTACTAAGCACCAATAAATTCAATCCACAAATTCAAACAAAATCATTACGAAAACTTTAGGCTGAATTTACCTACGTACAATGTTCAGAGTGTTAGTGTAGATAGCAATAAAGCAAAACTAACATTTTATTACTCATCTGATAACTACCGAACTTAGGTAAGTACAGGTCAGTGAACTTTTCTTTGGCACACTAGTATTGTCGTCGTTAGTAAGATTTCCGTATTCCAATGATGCTTAAAAATTAGTTTAGTATCAAGCGAAATTTATGACAATAATGTAGGTGATTTTCGAAATAAAATTAGGTAAAATTGCTAGGTACCGGTCGCCGTAGGTCATCGCACGGTCGCAACACTGTTGCATTTCGTAGGTAAGACGTCGACTGTCGACTCTCACGCACACAGAGCAGCTGCATTGTCGCTGTGTGCGTACTTGGGTGATTCTGTTTTAAGAGTTTTGAATCAAGGGTTTTATTCTGAAATACTGTTAAATTTCAACAATAAAAAAAAGCAACGCTTATTAATTATAGACCGGTACCGAACTTTAAATTGATTATTTATGTGTTTTATGACAACGTCCTGAAATTTGACGAGGATGCAAAACAACACATTGTATAGTCACTTGTGTATTTGAAATGTCAGACGATGATGGATGAAGAACTAAAATAGGTACAAGAACAAGTTATAATACTTACGATGAAAAACCTGCATTTATTTAGTGAACGATGTGACCGGCACCACTATAATACTAGAAACAGGGACCAACTAGTTCTGCCAGATTTTAGGTTAGCTAAAGTAGACTCATCTTTCATAGAGTACTGTATGAAATGTTACAATAAATACCTCCCCCCATTCTAGAACTAAATGAGACGAAACTAAAATCTTGCATAAAGCGCACACTATGTAGGCAAGCATATTATAAGTTGGGGGATTACATTGATGATAAAAATGCTTGGCTCAATGCTGGTCCTGCTCCACAACCATAGGGGCTATCAAATTACCATGCGTTTGCAAAATAAGCGCAAAAAATGTGTTTATTTACGACATCACATTAGAAACCTCTATAATTATCAGTGTTTCTCTTCCACCACATTAAAATCCGTTGCGTAGTTTTAAAGATCTATGCATACATAGGGACAGACAGCGAGGAGCGACTTTGTTTTATACTATGTAGTGATAGCACATGTGTTAGTACTGTGTACTGTGAAAAGTAAACGTTGGAACTGACACTTATATTTTTTAATTTATAGAGTTTCTAAATTGTAGACTTTGTTAGCGCCTATTTTAAATAATGTTTCGATTATTTTTTATTGATAATTCGTTACAATGTTAAGTGAACTATTTGTACGCCGATACTTACGGCTTAAAATGATTTGACTCAAACGATGCAATATCTTGCATACCTTGTATGTATACAATGTTTAAAGAATTAAATAAATCTTATCTTATCTTAAATAAGACAATCATTTACTTGACAGTTTAACGCTTTGATAGTGATAAAACCATTTCATCTAAACTAATATTATTATATTATAGGGAGAAAAGATTTGATTGTTTGTTTGTTTGTATGTTTGCATTGAATAGGCTCCGAAACTACTGGTCCGATTTGAAAAAATCTTTCAGTGTTAGGTAGCCCATTTATCAAGGAAGGCTATAAGTTATATGTCATCACGCTACAACCAATAGGAGTGGAGCAGCAATGAAACATGTTGCGAAAACGGGGAAAATGTGACGCAAACAAAGTTGCGCCGGACAGCTAGTGTTTAATATCATTAGTGTCCATTTCATATCCTTATAACCTATTACATAATTTAGTTATTCTCAATTTTGACATAATATTTCTTTATAAAATCTAATCATTGATGTTTAGTATCAATGATTTTACCTAATTGACAAAAAACAATAAAAATAATATTCTAAAAGAATATTATCATCAGGGATAAATTAAATGTTTTTTTTTGTAACTAAAGGTCTAGAAGTTTGATACCTAAATGACGACTTCATTTTGTTAGGTATTTTAATTTAATTTTTAAGTTTGCATGCTGAAAAAAGTCGGCGAAATATGTGAAACCTTTTTATTTATAAGACCATAATGTACCATATTTCATGCGAATAAAGAATCTTGAATCTTGAAACAATACATTTTCCTGGAAGATATGAGACCATTAACACAAGCAATTAATAAACAATTAAATAATATCCACAGGCAATTAAAACACGTGCTTTGCGGTTTTGTCGTGAACTATATAACTCTACACATATAATTCGCATTCGCAAAAAAGCGGGATTTTTATGACGCGCACTGTTGGGTTTTAGAAACCGCTTTTTGATTGTATCATTTTAACCGGATTTCATAACACGTGTACAATGTTCTCAGATTTTGTGACTTTTTTTTTGTAAACGAGGTTAATGTATGTTTTGTACGATTTTATTTGTATTTATAATATTTTTTTGCTAAAATGTGTAACTAACTCGGTTAATTATAACATGCCAATTCTAACCCTCGAGGGTTACTACCCCCCTTCTACCGGTTGTGTTTAAGTCGCATGTTTGTTTTAGATGGCGAGCCTATTTCCATCAACCGGGATATAATACTAAATCTGGGGTGCTACTGAGAAATATCTAATGGAAAAACCCAATGACCGTCCTAGGAATCGAACCCGGGCTAGAACCCGGCTTAGTCGTAGTGCTTCCGACCACTAGACCCAATTAAGACAGGTGACGAAGTTAAACTTAAATGAAAAGAAAACTAAACCAAATAGGCACGTCGAATAAAAAATAACACCCACAGTCCTCTCAGTAACAAAAGATAATAAGAATAAAAAAAAATGTAAATAAAAAAAAAGATGTGAAAAAAAAAACACAAATTAAAATGTCTCATGCAGTTCTCGTGGACATTGTAAAAACTGAGATAGATTTAAGTAGATAAGAAACAACTCGTCCAGAGAAGGTCAACAAGTTGTCAGGCTTTATTTTGAAATAAAAACCTCCACAGCATTTTAATTGAGACGATGTGTAGCAAGAAAAAAACAATACGGAATTGTCAGTTATTTGGGCAAGGATAATTTAATTAGGTTGATACATTTTATCGGTTGTCAATCTTTTCTGATGACAATGTAATTCTTTTGATTGTTTCGTAATCCTTGTTTATTTTGTGTTTATTCGTGCATAAATGAGATATTCTTAACACAACTTTAGAGTATAATATAATTTTCTGAAAGCCAGGCAAATCTTTCGTTTATACATATAATTACATTAGGTCATATTATATCTTTTTCGACTTTGAATCTATCGTGAATTAAAATAACTCAGCATCCTATTCGTACCAATTTAACAAAATAATATAAACGTGATTATTCATTATTGCTACAAAAAATCTTGCCAGTCAAACAAGAATAAAAAAAACTTCTCCATCAATTGAACCAACAAAAAGAAATACTTATTAAGTACATACCGAATCCTTTTTCAGACGCATCTCACAAAAAATAAAGCAATTTATTCCGATCGCTAATAACTAACAGATTCACCTTGAACGTAAATACTGCACCAATTATTCACTGCACGCAATTTCTACGCAAAACCTGAATACCCGCAGTATGAAAAAGTAAGTTAACCAAATTAAAAAAAAAAGAAAAAAACAACGTTTTAATTTTCTGTGAGTACAAATATTGGGCTAAAGGATGACACTATAATATAATTTGTCTATTTTATAGTTAATTTGATTAACCCATCAAGTGAAAAACATACAAAAACATGTCAATAATAAAAAGAAAACCTTGTCAGCAAAAATTAAACGCATCGCAAAAAAATAACATAAACAAAAAAATAAAATGTGGCATACCTCAGGTCAGTGACAGTCAAAAAATCCCTTCACTCAGCGCTTGCTACATACATCACTTACGTCACGATCGATTGTGCGAAAATGTCAACACTAAACTTTAATTTGACAATAACGTACACCACGCACGACGGCCGAACCAACACTGCACTCGCTGCTGGCATTGCTAAATGCGCCAACGCAGAATTACAACACCAGTTTACATTGACGTTTGATTCCGGCCCACTTTTCCCTCTACTATCGACATGTTATACGCATCCAGAGGGGCATGGGAGGTCTTGCTACACTGGTGGTTTTTATACGCAATGATTTGGCTCAATATAAGGACGGTCGAAAGGCTTTGGTAGGGTTCAGTGACTCTCAAAGTTGCCATAACAGGGGAAATCCGAATGCAGTTCACTTTGCCATGTTACCAGGTCATGGCTGTACATATTACCTATGCGGATTTGAAGGGAAATGTGTTTGAGTTCTAAGATTTGGCAATAACGGGTAATAATTTAGTTAGTTGGTAAATTATAATACAGGATAGTCGAGGATTGTTTTATTTACGTAGATTTTTTCTAATGAGGTCATAAACGTAACCACACCAACAAATACTATGACAATATTTCCAGCTGTGCAAAAACGAGGAATTCCCTAGCAGAAAACCCAATAACCATTTTTTGGCGCCCTTTTATAGTTTATTCTTATTTTAGTTATTTAATTTTAGTAGTTTCTTAATCCTTGTATATAGTAGATATTTTTGTTCATTAATAATTTTTGAAAATAAATGGAATACAACATTAAAAAAAAAATAACCATTAGTCTGAAATGGCACTCGAACCCAGATCTTCAAGTCTCGAAGTCGGTAATAGTTTACTTTAATAACTGCTTGTTTTCTTTTGATTTTGTTCAAAGTATCCACTGTCGGTACACAGCTTAATTCAGGATTTTAAAAGCAAGTTCGCACTTTGAATAGGCACCTTTATAAAACGAAGAGATAAAACAAGTTGAGCCTACATAAATGTAACAAAAACAGAGCCTCGAATTACAGATATTGTTGAAAAAAGAAACTTGTTTTTCTCGACTTTCAAAATCGTCAGCATTTTTACCATAAAACGCTACGGATCGTTTTACAGTTTGTGCACATTACGATTCCACGTGTTCCATTAATTTATGGACTTTTTAAGTACAAGTTGACTGTATCGATATGGAAACAAAACAACGCATTGTATTTTTAGGTGGTTTATGTTATTAAACTCAGAGATAGCAACGCATTTGCAATGCCAATGATATAAGGGAACACAGCCAGCGATGATCATTTCAGAGCACCGTGATGAAATAAGATTGTTTCATTCATAAAGCTAATGAAATAGTCGTAGTAAAACTGACTACTGACCACCAGAGAGCAGCGGTGGCCTAGTGGTGGCAGCCCCGACTTACGAGCAGTCAACCGTGGGTTTGCGAGACACGGAGGAAACTCGGTATGTAATGGGTGGTCACTCATCCACGGACCAACCTAGGCAAGCACGGCTTAACCTAAAGATATATCCATCGAAGTCTTCTTTTTCTTCCATACTTCTCTATAAATCCTCATCGCACTCCATTTAGCCAAATCATATAACACAGTCCATCCATGCCAAATTATCATCTTTCTATCCTTTTCCCAACTACATAATCAGTGCATTCTTACCACACCAAAGCGACAACTGAAGTAGTTTTTAATGGACTGATAAATAAAATTCAAGAAAAACACTGCTTCTTATATTTTTCCAACGATCATCTTATAAGTAGGCCCAAAGACAAGCCCGTTTTTTCGAATAAAGGGAAAAATCTATTATCCACAGGGCCGTTTCAATTTTCCTCCAATTTACGGAAGCCATTTCCTACTTTCTTCCAAAATATTCGAAACCAGGTGTTCTGGCATATGTTATTATAATAATCTACCCGTCCTTTGTCACATAATTTGTTACATCGAATCTTTTTTCGGTGAATATATTCGCGTTCTTTTTTTACCCGACTGCTGCTGTCTAAGCGGAAAGTTGAATTTTAATATCGGGCTCTCGAGTAAAAAACAAACAGACTGACTACAGAAATTCTTCGGAGCAGTTACCTAAGGTCTTCTTCTGTGAAGAGGGAGCTTTCTAGTCACCCAAAAGGCCGATGGGGATTGACGTCCTGTATAGCTGTTAGCTCATAGATTAAGCATAACATTATGGTAAGTGCTTCCCATTTATGTCAAGTTTGCTGATATTATGTTACAGGAAACTGAGATTTCCTATGTTGCCTTACTAAGAAATTTTCGTCTATGTATAGCTATACAATGACTTACAATGCAGAGAGTCACACTTATTATGTTTAAATGAAATATACATACAGATATTATTTTGTTAAAGAATAAATATTTACAAAAAGTGGATTAGATTAAGACTAACACCTATATTCTATTCTGTTCAGTCCATGACTAACACTTGTATTCTTAGTCATAAACTGAACTTAAGTTGGACTAACCACGCCTACATTCCACCCCGTTTGATTATAAATTGACATTCATGTTTATGTAACGCTTACTCTTAGTCTGTATTGAAGTACCGGAAACGTATATACATCTTTAACATTGAATAAAGTGAGATATGACTTCTTTAGCATTGATTAAAGCAGGATGCAACTATGGTTATGACAAAGATAGGTAGCTTGAGGAAGTACCTTCAAACTCAAAGCATTTATTTCAATTAGGCCATTACAGGCACTTTTGAAAGTCAAAACACAACCACTGTCTATTGTAATTTTGACGTTCAAAAAGTGCTGATTATCAGCCTAATTTGAATAAATGACTTTTGAATTTGATTTTTTGACACAAAAAAAACGCGAAGCTACAGTCCCAGTCACAAGACAAAATAACTTGTGAAAGTACTGTAGTTGCTCATTCCAAAGCGTAGATCTCTATGGAGAAGAATGGGCAAGAAACTCCATGAAGATTCTTTTAAATCAAAATATGTTACAAAATCTTGGTTACATCATTCGTGTTGAGAATTACTAGTATGTGAGAACGATGTAGAAATACGTCAAGTTAAGAGCGTCCAGAGTAAAAGACGAAATCAATAATTCGAAAATAACGTTTTAAAATAAAATAATTAAAATAAACCATGGCAGCTAAGAGATGACCAGTCACAACTGACAGCACCCGTTCACGAACATGACGCATGTATCAGCCATCATTCAACTCAACCATATTGAAGGGAACTAACTTATTCGAAGATCCGCTAATTGCGGCCAAGAAATTCTAGGAATACGATTTGGCGCGAGTTTTCAAATATTGTCATGGCATTGCATCATCATCATCATCATCATCATAATTTCAGCCCAAAAGGCCGGGAGGTCTTTGTGCAAGTGTCGCCACATTGACATTTTGGGGGGTTTTACCATAATCGCCACGCTTGGCAAGCAGGTTGGCGATCGCAGTACGGTTGTTATAAAAGTACAGAGAACGCTGCTGCCCATTCTCTGGCAAATCCCTTAGTCGCCTTTTACGACACCCACGGGAAGATATGGGATGGTGCTATTATTTACGTCCGACACCATCAGTACATGGCAATACAGTTCGACTAAATCCAAAAATAATATTTTTTGGTTTAGATCTTAGAATATGGGTGTAAGAATTCCAGTGTTAGACTATGTGCCTTATTAGGCTCTTAACAAGTAACAGTAGCACATAACAAGAGGTTAATACTTCAGTTCCCTTAGAAGCACACAAAATAACCAAAAACAAAAAGAATCCACAAAAATGTACCTAGACTAGCTGCTGTCAAGTGGTAAACGTCGAACCTGACAATAACATTGGTATTCATCACATCTGACTAAATAAGACTTTATTGTATTTCAAGTTAATTAACATGAGAAAACATTTGTTTCACACCGGAAAATGGCTACTGAACAAAGTATTGAATGTCGCTTTCCTCGTGGAAAATAATACATATTATACCTAACTAACTAGTCAATAAGAAGAGCAATAAATACTATTTGTGGTTCCGTCAAAACGTTTTCGTCCTTTGTCTAGTGCTTTTTTAATGGGGTACCTACGTTTGTTATTTTTAACCCCCGACCATAAAAGAGGGGTGTTATAAGTTTGGCGTGTGTATCTGTGTGTCTGTCTGTGGCATCGTAGCTCCTAAACGGCTGAACCGATTTTGATAAAATTGGTTTCGTTTGAAAGTTATTTTAATCGAGAGTGTTCTTAGCTAGTTTCAAGAAAATCTGCTTAGCCGTTTGAAGATCATCACCTCTTTTCTAGTTGTTGAAGGGATATAAGCAACTTCCATAGGTCTAATCGATTTGAAATTTGAAATCTTGTCACTTGTCACCATGGACATAGCTAAGGGCGGGAGGTCTGCACCCCCCTCCCCCCCTAAATTATCGTTTTTTTTTCTAAATTTATAACTTTCGTCGTTTCCGTTAATTAGCGAGAAGAAGCACAACACCGAGAAAATTGGAAGGAATGGGGGGAAGCCTATTCTCAGGAGTGGGACATTCAAGGCTAAGAAAAAATGATATAAGTTTAAAAAGCGTGAAAAAAAATTAAATTAGAGAGAGGTTTTTTGTGCCGGGGTTTTTTTTTTAATTTTTAAAAAATACCCCCGGTACAAAAAACCTCTAAAAAGCCAAACATAAATTAATCCAAGCGTCGGGGATCGCTTTGTTCTGTACTCTAAGCGGTCTTCTTAGCGGTCCCTCGACGCTTCGACGCTTGGATTAATTTATTTTTGTTTTTTTAGAGGTTTTTTTGTGTCGGGGTTTTTTTTAATTTTTAATTTAATTTTTTTTCACGCTTTTTAAACTTATATCATTTTTTCTTAGCCTTGAATGTCCCACTCCTGAGCATAGGCTTCCCCCCATTCCTTCCAATTTTCTCGGTGTTGTGCTTCTTCTCGCTAATTAACGGAAACGACGAAAGTTATAAATTTAGAAAAAAAAACGATAATTTAGGGGGGGAGGGGGGTGCAGACCTCCCGCCCTTAGCTATGTCCATGGTGACAAGTGACAAGATTTCAAATTTCAAATCGATTAGACCTATGGAAGTTGTTTATATCCCTTCAACAACTAGAAAAGAGGTGATGATCTTCAAACGGCTAAGCAGATTTTCTTGAAACTAGCTAAGAACACTCTCGATTAAAATACCTTTCAAACGAAACCAATTTTATCAAAATCGGTTCAGCCGTTTAGGAGCTACGATGCCACAGACAGACACAGATACACACGTCAAACTTATAACACCCCTCTTTTTTGGTCGGGGGTTAAAAATAACAAACGTAGGTACCCTGTCAAAAAATCACTAGACAAATGACGAAAACGTTTTGACGGAACCACAAATAGTATTTATTGCTCTTCTTATTGACTAGTTAGTTAGGTATAATATTATTTTCCACGAGGAAAGCGACATTTAATACTTTATTCAGTAGCCATTTTCTGTTGCGGAACAAATGTTTTCTCATGTTAATTAACTTGAAATACAATAAAGTCTTATTTAGTCAGATGTGATGAGTACCAATGTTATTGTCAGGTTCGACGTTTACCACTTGACACCAGCTAGTCTAGGTACATTTTTGTGGATTTTTTTTATTTTGGTTATTTTTTGTGCTTCTAACGGAAGTGAAGTATTAACCTCTTGTTATGTGCTACTGTTACTTGTTTAGAGCCTAATAAGGCACATAGTCTAACAATGGAATTCTTTGAATTACACCCATATTCTAAGATCTAAACCAAAAAATATTATTTTTGGATTTAGTCGAACTGTATTGCCATGTACTGATGGTGTCGGACGTAAATAATAGCACCATCCCATATCTTCCCGTGGGTGTCGTAAAAGGCGACTACGGGATTTGCCAGAGAATGGGCAGCAGCGTTCTCTGTACTTTTATAACAACCGTACTGCGATCGCCAACCCGCTTGCCAAGCGTGGCGATTATGGTAAAACCCCCAAAATGTCAATGTGGTGACACTTGGGGGAGGCCTATGTCCAGCAGTGGACGTCTTTTGGGCTGAAATGATGATGATGTAATGCCATGATAATATTTGAAAACTCGCGCCAAATCGTATTCCTAGAATTTCTTGGCCCCAATTGGCGCATCTTCGAATAAGGTACCTCCTCAAACTACCTATCTTTGTCAAACTTTTAGTTGTATCCTGCTTCAATCAATGCTAAAGATGTTATATCTCACTTTAGTCAATGTTAAAGATGTTCATAGTTAATAGTTTTCCGGTACTTCAAATTTGACAGATGAAAAGTAGTAGGCGTTTATTTGTCAATTTATAAACAAACTGAGCGGAATGTAGGCGTGGTTAGTCCAACTTAAGTTCAGTTTATGACTAAGAATACCAGTGTTAGTCATGAACTGAATAGAATAGGGGTGTAAAATAATAGTCAATTTTTTGTAAATATTTATTCTTAAACAAAATAATATCTGTATGTATATTTCATTTAAACATAATAAGTAAGTGTGACTCTATGCATTGTAAGTCCTTGTATAGCTATATATAGACGAAAAGTTCTTAGAAAGGCAACATAGGAAATCTCAGTTTCCTGTAACATAATATCAGCAAACTTGACATAAGTAGGAAGCACTTACCGTAATTTTATGCTTAATCTATGAGCTAGCAGCTATACAGGACGTCTATCCTCATCGGCATCTTACCAGGTGTAGTCGGCATTTTGGGTGACTAAAAAGCTCCCTCTTCACAGAAGAAGTCCTTAGGTAACTGCTCCGAAGAATTTCTGTAGTCAGTCTGTTTGTTCATTACTCGAGAGCCCGATATTAAAACCCAACTTTCCGCTAAGACAGCAGCAGTCGGGTAAAAAAAGAACGCGAATATATTCACCGAAAAAAGATTCGATGTAACAAATTATGTGACAAAGGACGGGTAGATTATTATAATAACACATGCCAGAACACCTGGTTTCGAATATTTTGGAAGAAAATGGCTTCCGTAAATTGGAGGAATATTGAAACGGGCTCTGTGGATAATAGATTTTTCCCTTTATTCGAAAAAGCGGGCTTGTCTTTGGGCCTACTTATAAGATGATCTTTGGAAAAGTATAAGAAGCAGTGTTTTTCGTGAATTTTATTTATCAGTCCATTAAAAACTAGTTGTCGCTTTGGTGTGGTAAGAATGCACTGATTATGTAGTTGGGAAAAGGATAGGTAGATGATAATTTGGCATGGATGGACTGTGTTAAATATGATTTGGCTAAAGGGGGTGCGATGAGGATCTATAGAGGAGTATGGAAGCAGAAGAAGACTTCGATGGGTCATCTTTAGGTTAAGCCGTGCTTGCCTAGGTTGGTCCGTGGATGAGTCACCACCCATTACATACCGAGTTTCCTCCGTGTCTCGGAAAGCACGTTAAGCTGTTGGTCCCGACTGTCATTTGTATATCATTGACAGTCGTTACATGTAGTAAGTGACCGGAACGTCCGATAACCAGTCTACCAGTGGTCAGTCGCTCCATGTAAAATACTGTTTTTCAGCGGCATCCGGTTTGACTGGAAGCTGACTCCGTTAGTTAGGAAAAGGGTGGACTGATGATAGTGGAACAAGAAGACTGACTGACTTAATAAAGAGGTATAAGGTCAGAAGATCATGATGATTATCATGATGTGGTGGGGTGTGACTGTAGCCCGTCTGAGAAGACTTTAAGCTAACAGAAATTAAACTCACAATTTCTATAAATAATATTCAGAATATTTCCAAATTACTTCTTAATAAAAAGCACTTGTCCACGTTTCATATTTTTTTTTTATTTTTAGCAAAAATATTCAATCTCGTCGGTTCTATTATGGTGGAGAGATTTTTTTAGCATTACAGACGTAGGTTGACGTAAACATTTTTTCAGAATATTTATAAATAGGAAAAAAATGTCCAGGTTTCATAAAATTTTATTTTTAGCAACAAATATTAGTTTTCATCGGTGGTTGAGGTATTTTGACGTAAATTGATCGAATACTTTTGTTAACCACCCCCGATGATTTCAAGAGAAAATAGTTTGAGAGCCATTAAAAAATATTTTCACATCACCTACCACAGGTGCAAAAACGACACAGACTGAAAAAATTACCGAATTGTATTTTTGTTTATAAAATTAAAAATTAAGAAATCCAACAATCACCATTAAAGGGTCTTCGTCATACAATATTTATGATAGTGAAAAGTTGTCTATTGATTTGCTGTAAGGCAGCTTCGTTGTTGTAGTGGTCGTGGATAATTAATATAACGTCCAAAATGTGTGTGTAATGGTAGGTATTCATCTCTACCTACCCTTTGAAAATAGTTGTTCTTTCATATCATTGAGCGGAAACTTATACAAAGGATCTCCCGATGAGCCAACAAAAAAGAACAATTAAAGATGATTTAATTATGCCTGTTAATTCACACACTACGTCATAATTCAATAATGATAATTACAATAATACCATTATTATTCGTTTTCTCACTGATTGTATTAAATTCAATAGAAAGATAGGCAACAGATCAGTTTTGTTTTTTTAAACTATATTCTAAGACCATAATTATTATGGTAATTTACTTAAGAAAACAGACGTAACTACTAACCATCCATGACGGTTCACGACCATGAAATATTAGGTACCTAAATAAAAAACTTGTTAGATGACTAGGTCACTTCTAATACATATCGATTTAATAATTTATAAGTCGTGTACCTAAGTAAGTTGTTGTAAGTGTGTATATTAAGAGTTCTGGGTAGTTACCTACCCAGAACTCTTAATATACACACTTACAACAACTTACAACTTATGCTAGCCTTGTCCTTTTGCTGGGGTATTTTAATTTATTTTTGTTTTATTAATTGTCTTATTTTATTATAATCACTATTTGTAATGTCTTTATTTCTTTGTTTGCAACCGTCAGTAGTAACACGGGCAATAAATAATTACCGTGCTGCCAATTTTGAACTGAGGGAGTAAGAATGGTAGTAAGCACGGTTATGTCACGTTTTTGGCTTAGCTCTCTATCTTTGTACAGACGCCAGCAGGTCAAGCTACCCGAAACTGTAAAATTTTCCCAATCAACCTTGAACCGTATTCTTTAAAGGTGAAATTGAAAATCTATTAAAGAAATTTTACAGATTATTGTAGTTTGATGAGCTGGCGTCTATTCTTTAACCTTCGTACGTTTTTTTTTACGCGGAATTGCCTTTTCGTTTGGGCGCAACTCGTTTGATTCGAGGCGAAGATGCGGCCTAGGGTGGTTGCACGCTTGCCTAAAAGTGACCTATTTTCTCAAGCTTTGAAGAGATTCAGATTATAATTACTTTTCTTGATACGTGTTTCTATGGCCACGCTATTAACCGTTGAGGAGTTCCCTCGTGAAAAGACGATCATGGCTGTAGGTTGAGTTCAGGATACAAATCGTGATTATCCATCAAACATGAACTCGTATGCAAAGTTTCGTGTCCACGCTATTAACAGTTGAGGAGTTCCCTCGTGAGGAGACAATCCTGGCTGCAGGATTAAGTTATGTCTATCATAAAAATGTATTGTCTTCAGAACCAAAGGTGTGTGCAAAATTTCAGCTCAATCGGACATCGGGAAGTGGTTCTAATTTAGCTTCCAAGACTCCACCGTAACAAACATACATACATGCAAGTAAAACAGAAAATAAAAAAAAAAGTAAAAAATAAAAAAAAAATTGAAAAAAAAATAAAAATAAAAAAGCTTTTAAAATACCACTTATTTATTATGATTTCAAGATTCCGTTTAGATTTCTATGTATTCTATCGTAAATTGGTTACGTTTTTTTTTGTGTAATGTGAATATTAAACGTAACAAATAAGTGGGCCGAAAAAAAATTGTGTCCTTTGTACAATCCGAAGGAATCCTATATGCTATTTTCAGAAGAATAATAATAGACTAGAATAGAAAAAAAATATTAACTCAAATAGTATTACAGTATGTAAAGATGTTTACATACATTACCGCAGCTCACAAAAACATCCCAATACGGTATTTTATGAAGTGCTTCATGTATCAATAACACTAGTAACGGGATATTTACCATGTTTATTATTTGTTATGAGTTCCCGATATTTCGGCGCTGTTGCAAACGCCATGATCACGGATAAACTGAAGTTATTGCGGGTGGGTGTTTATGAGCAGACAAAACGGTCTACCCTCTTTCTTGTTCGTTTTTTGCTCGCCGTACCACTACCACTGTCACTCATAACTCGATTCTGTTCCCGACACACGAAACTCACTGTGTCCACTCGCGAACTTTTTACGGCACTCTTTCGGTTTTTACACAGTTGAACCACTGGTCGCCCGCCCCGTTACTAGTGTTATTGAAAATATTAGTGACCATGTCAGTTTAAAAACTTGCTTCATGTATGTACTCAAATTGGTTTTAAAGTCCACTCATCTAGTATTATTTCCGCTCACTCAGTATTTTAATCGCTCGATTTAGTTTTGATTCGGCCACTTGGAATTTTATTTGCGGGCTTAGATTAATTGGTTTCCACAGCTAGCTCATTTTAGGATTTTTAATCATTCATAATTTATCGCTAGTTAAATTTACGCAAACGTAATTTAACGCCGCTCGGTGTAGTATTAAAGTAGGTATCTGATTAACAGTCGTCCAAATATTATTTATTCGCTCAGTTTATTATTTTCCTTAATATTAATAATAATAGATTAATATGTAATAATATTTTGTAATTGGCCATATTATTGTTATTAACTAAATTATTGTGTTTGCCTAGCTGTAAGTTTTCCGAAAATAATAAAATAAAATAAATAATAGAAAGCTGTTCAGTTAACTTTCTAAAGGCATTAAACTGTTATGTCACAATTTTATATTCCTGAACTAGCGTCGAAATAGGAAAGTTACCAGACGGGATGTAGCCCTGATAAGAAAGTATTCTGCGTTGAAACTGTTGTTGTTCAGCAATTTACTGATGACGCACTTTTATTATTTCTTTTAAAATAACAACGTCATTCAACATTGACACTACAGAGCTTCCTACGATAGGGTTAAGCTCAAAGTTAAGCACAACAGCTGATACAAAGAAGCATCTGCTGGGACAGGTCAGGATGCTATCCTGAATTTTGGTAGTGGTCAAAACACCGAGTGTGTTTTTAAAATTAGGTAATGTCTGGAATCCAGATTCTGGACTTCAACATTAATGGCGAAACGAAGTCGGATGTTTCCTTAACTCCTGAGTAAATTTCACCATGCCTTCTGAGGGGTTATGAGATTGGAAAATATCGACTCCATCTAACTGGTTTAAAAATTTCTAGATGGCATGTAAAGCCAAGTCAGAAGCCCCTGGGCGACATAAATCTCTCCGACACCAGGGTTAGGTAGGTAGGTACTAATCACATGAAAAAAAGAAAATTATCACCTATATCTGCTTAGTCTAGCAAGAACTTCTAAAGGAAAGTATATACTTACTTAAATCCTAGAGTACGTAATCTAAATGTTTGTTAAGCGTAGCCATCTAGTCTGTGGGTTGTGCGGTGTGCGTGAAGTGTGAAGCCATTGTGGTGCTCCAGCACTGTGACGACCCTGGCATAGTTTAGATAAATTTGTCATTTATATTGTCAACAAAATTTTGAGGATTCTTCATTAATTGTTCTCATGTGACGATTCGCTTAATGGGAATAACGTTCTTTAAACCGAATGACAGATTAACGGATAACAGTGGAGAATGGAAGAAAAGAAAGAAAGAAAGTTTCTTCATCTTCCCCTACGTAACATACTCGTACAAGCCGTGCGATCAATGAGATTTTCCGTTTATTTATTTATATGCTTCCTTCGCTATATGTCTATGTTTATGGAACTCTTGTGCATTTCGTACTTCTAAATAAACTTTTTTGTTGGTCTGTGTGCTCTTTCTGTTTAGATTTTTCTTAAGCGGATCTTGATCAATTTTGATCATGCATGATAAATAAAATTGTAGAAACCTTACCCAGCTACTATAATTCAGAAAAACAAATTTTTGGAAAAGTTCAATTCAACAGATACAGATACCTTGGCCAGAGGCTAAGTATTGCCATTCAACTAGGCAACGCCGCCAGTCTCTTGGGCACGTTACCAGCTGACAGCGTTGAGGAGGAGTTTTTTGACGCCCGTTTATAATTTGTTGTTATTTTAGTTTTAACTATCTATTTTTATGTTTAGTAATTAATTTAGTTTTAGAAATTAGTACTTTAATTTGAATAACTTAATATATGAATATAATTGGTTAACAGTATTAATGAATAAATTCAACAGGATAAACATTCATTGGAGTGTAAATGTGGTGCTCAACCACAAACGATGGGGCACATAATATCGTGTCCTGCTGTTTGTACATAACAGGAACTGAGGGACGCTAAAGAGAGCGCCAAACTAGTGGCTCAGTTCAGAGCCGACACAATTTAGATTGCCATCGACAAGATAAGAAGAAAAACATTGTTTCAGTCGGAATATAAATTTATTTTGTTAACTTCATAGAAAATCTCATGCATATCAATTCTATTTCCAATCTGGAAAAAGATTTTTATCTAAAAGCCATTTATAATCCGCTTATATCCAGTAGTCTGGGTAACTGACGCCTCCCGTGAGTATTGTCGCAATGCCAAAAGTTCACTGTCATGTAACTTATTGATCTTTGCTATTTATCAGGCGCTTGTGACACCTATGTCAATCAAACTGGAGATAGGAACCAAAATAACTGGATATTGATTAGCTGTTAATGATAGTTTTGTTTTGTTTTGTAGAAAGTTACGGAATGCCTTGTGGCATTAAGTCCGCCTATATACCACTATTGTACATCATCATCATCATCATCATTTCAGCCGAAAGACGTCCACTGCTGGACATAGGCCTCCCCCAAGGGGGAGTTTTGCCATAATCGCCACGCTTGGCAGGCGGGTTGGCGATCGCAGTACGGTTGTCACAAAAGCACAGAGAACGTTGCTGCCCATTCTCTGGCAAATCACTTAGTCGCCTCTTACGACACCCACGGGAAGATATGGGATGGTGCTATTATTTACGTCCGACACCATACAGCATATTGTACATGCAGTTTAAATAAATACATATATGTTGTCACGACACTTTGTTTAAGGCTGCTCCAATTAAAGTTGTGTGAAGATCCACTTTTATCTTCAAAGCTTGAAGTGACATAAGCTTGAAGTGATGTTATACAGGACGAGCACTTTAAAATGAAACGATAAATTAATGACAAAACCATTTTAATTTTTATCAATACGGCATACTTTCCTCAGTGTTGAACAAAAATATCCTAAATATAATTTTGCGCATAAAAACGTCAAACAGTTAAGGCATCCGTGACGTATGAGCTTGTACCCTTAGCACTAAAGCGTAATGATATATCATTTGTATTTTTTAATTATAATAAACTGTACAATAACTGCAACAATGGACAATTAGGAGTATTTCCTATTATTCAATACATCCCTAGGTACTTATATTATTAATAATAAACCACCCAAAATACTCCGCAAACCATATTTTATAATACTTTTAGTCTGTAAAATAATTAATAATATATTTATTTTTGATCTTATTCAAAAGAAGTATCTTATCTACACAAGTTTATTAAAAATATTATTATTTTTCCAAAACTTTATTTAATGTTGATAATTAAATTAAAGAAGAAAGAGGACATAGTATTTTAATGACAAAATATACACCATAATTTAAAAAAAAAAATGCATATTAAAGTATCTACTTATATTACTGCCACTTACTTCTAGTTCAACGAAATTAATATAATTTTTTTAATTATAAAAATCTCATTATAATTAAGCTATCACAATGGTTTAAAGCTGATAATGATTGCGACACTATTCCATAAATGACGCTGATGACTTGTAAGCACCTTATTTAAAATGTAAATATTATTTTGTTGTTATATTATATATATATTTATTAATATAAATTGAAATAATTATATTTATAAAAAAAGTATGATAATGTAATTTTTGTGATATTATTAATATTTGGTTTTTGTCTATTATAGAGTTAATCATCCTCGTTTCATTTGTTTCAAAGCGTAACTGTTTTTTTTCTCTTCTGATATTATTTACGTTTATTCTTTCAACATAATTGGTTTGACTTTCACCGAAAGTTAACTACAATTTGAAACAAAAATTCTTAAAATGTCTACAAAATTGATAAGTTCTATGATAAACACGTGTTTTTAATATTAAAAATGTCTATAAACCATATAATTGTATGTAATCAGATTACAACTTGACTTTAAAACAACAACATGTGTATAACAAAAATGCTCTAATAAATAGCTTATCTATGAGCACCTTATATCTATAATAATAATAAAATAACTACAGTTATTTTATGGTTATTTTTCCTCTGTCATAACTCATAAACCAGAGGTAAAATAACAATAAAACCACACTATGAGTTTATACTTCATTTTAAATGAATATCAAGAAAAGATATGTTACATTATTTTCAAAATATATTTTTTGTAAAATATAAATCAGCATCTTTTAAAATTCAAAAAGAGTTTCTACATTTATCATTTTGTGCATATTTTGGTACGTCCACCTTTTTTATTAAAAATGTTTTAAAGCAACTACTTAAAGCTATATCTACAATCAAGATTCCACCACTCTTTAAAATTCTCTTCGTTGCCTTACTCTAAGTTCCAGTATTTCTTTAATTTGTGCCTTCTTTAGAGCAATATTTTTTATATTTAATTTATTCCTCAATCAAGGAAAACGATTGATATAAACGACAATGTTAAAACTCCGAAGCTTTTTCTGTGTTCTGAATAAATTGCCTTCATACATCATACATGCTTTCTTGTAAGTCCCACAAAAAGGATTTTCGATAAAGAACTTTAGCAAAATCAGAAAAATCATTGACGGTTTCCTACACAAACAAATGTAAAAACTGCAAAATATTTCATTTGAACTTACACGCAATGCCTTATAACCTGTCGATTCAAACCCTTATCATTTGTACACACCGACAGTACTATGAATTGAAAATGGCCTTTAAACGCATTGAGTTTGAACAATGCTTTTCAGGCAGCGACAGTATGACCCAAGGAATCTAATTGTTATGAAGAGGTCTTCGTTTTCAGCAGTAGAACGGGCCAGTACATGGTGACGAAGAGAAGAAATAAGGCTGGGAATACAACGCGGGAGAGTTTGTCGATCTCTCTCCATAGGACGCGTTCTTGACCAGTGTCGGCGTCTAACCAGGCAACCTGCAAAGAAAATGAATCAATTATCATTGAAGTAATGTAAATCGACGTCAAAAATAACCTATAAACTAAAAGGTATCAGCCTGTATTGTTACCACCACTGGAGAGAGCTTTTCTTTGAAAGACAAAAGTATGCGTAAAATGGAACAAACCTTACCACAAGATCAACTATAGAGGTAAAGTTAGTATGGGATAATCCGATATTAAGCATACGAAATCGTAGGCAATCTCCTCTTCTCTATGCTTCGCACAGATGTGCAAAGCATAGAGAATGTCTCCGCCTTGGTAGTTCCGGCCTAACAGTTGACTAACTCTTAAAATCGTTCTCTTTAGCGTAACAGTTGGTACTAGGGAGATCTAAGGACCCAGAAAAGTGGTAATCACTCTCAATACGTTTCGTATTTATATAAAAAACCCTGAAAAGTATTAGTAAGAGTTTTGGTAGCTAATGCGCATCCTACGGATCATACCTCAAAATCTGTTAGTCCTATACATATTCGATTGGTTGGTGTTTCGATTGGCTGAAAAAATGCCACTTTTTCTTCCGTTCAATTATGCAAATGCTCAAAAGAAAGTAAGACAAAAAAAAATGTCCATTACTCGTATGCATAAAGCATAAAAATTACCTGTAGTATACTCTGCCGCCTCTCGACGCCAACCAGATGAGCAGTAGCGTGCGTAGCAGACGGCGCGGGATGCACAGCCGGCGTGGACGCAGGGGGTGACGTCGGTGACGTCAGGTCCACCTTCCGACACCTCACCTGCGAGCCTTCCCAGGCCGCCAGGGTGCCGCACGACCCCTTCTCTCCGTTCAGGCGCTGCCAAAGATAACGGAACATCTTTGTCTGAATAATCTTGATTCAATTTCGAACTGGTTGTTTTGATTGAGGCCATGGAGTGCTGTCAGTTTTGAGGATTTTGATTTAGAGCGAATTAATAAGATGTGAAATGTTTCATGTTGGCAAAGATACCAGATTACAGCGGTATGGAGAATAGCGTCGAAAGTTTCTCATCCTTCATTGAAAAGAGAGAGATCCTTCGTCAATCAGACCAGTGTTGCGTCTGGTGGGCCACTACCAAAGGAGCAATAGCCTAGTGGTGTTACTGTCGTACTGTCAAGTCATAGGTTTCAATTTCGAACCCAAGACAAGCATTTCTGATAAATTGGATTCATGTGCATATTGTTTAATTATCACTAGCTTTGGTGAAAGGAAACGTTGTGGGGAAACCAGCATGCCTGAGAGATAATTCTCGACGGCATGTAAAGCTATGTCAGAAGCCCATGGGTGGCTTAAAACTTCTGCCACCAGATAGGCACTAAACACGATAAAAAGAAAGAAGACTTTTCTAGCGCAGGATTTGACGTCAGAAGAGAAACATAGTTCGTACGTGGCATTGTATATTCCACATAATCGATGAATAATATAATAATATCTAAGGGGCACCTTACACTTTGCAAAATATACATTTCATTTATCAAGAAGATAATATTTACCACCGGAATGATTCTGGGCATGGACTCCTGGGCCTTGGTCTTATTCATCTGGTACTGCTTGTCCAAGACCTTCACGACGACGAACTCCCCTAGGGCAGCGAAGACGAACATCATGCAGCCAGCCATCCATAGATCCAATGCCTGAATGATGATGAATAAAAAAAAATGGTTATCAGTAAAGTTGGTTTACGGACGACAGTTTAACGTGACAACGTCGTAACAAAACATTGATGAAATGATTGCATACTTTTATGAATAGCAAGCCGAACGCTCAAGCCGATCGTGCCTTTCGCTCGGTCGTGCAGCGCTCTCGCTGCGATCGTAACGTTACAATGAGCGTAACGTTACAATGAGTCATCCTTTTTCGTGCCTGCAGCCGGCGTTCATCGATTTATTAGACGACCGACATTTTTATTTGACGTTGTCACGTCAAAAAGGTTAGACAGTAATTGCTACTGGTCTGTATGATATAATAATAAAAGCACCCAGGACTTTGTTATATCTAAGTTGATTTTAAAAGAGTTTTCATGAAGTTTCTTGTTCAGCCGATAAAAAGTCGTTCTGTTTTATAGACATCTACGCTTTCTAACGGCTTTAACTTTTTGACTACAAAACAGAAATACAAATATTTGTATCTTTATGACACAATTTAGTTTTACGAAACTCTGATTTGCCATCTGATTACCATCCTAACTTTGTCAAAGAAATTTAAGGATTCTCCGCCTATTATTGAATTTTCTTTGTTAATTGTTAATTATTTCCAAAGATACCTTGAAACAATTACGTAAATACCCTTTCATTAAGTAGAGATGGAAGTTCTTTGTTCAAAGTCAAAGTGTTCAGTACATTTATAGCTATTATGAATTGTTAAAAAGTTGCCTGCCGAGTTCCCAAGTGTTGTTTTAGTTGAGAAAGGAAGAGAGGGCGCTGATGTGCTCATGTGTTTACATCGTCTCTGTGCTGTTTTTAAAATAAAAAATAGAAAACTAAAGCAATTCCTTGTTAAATAGTGTCATTTCAGTAAAATAGGCAGTAATACATCTGGACAATTGTTATCTAGTGAGAAAACGCTAAGATAAGTGTAAAATTTTTCAAATAACTGCTCGTAACGGATTTCTACTTACTTTTGAAGTAACGTGATCAAAACGGACAAGAATCACCTCTGTACAACAACGAGAAGGTCAGTCCAAGTGTTTAATACAAAACTGTGGATGTGAAAGTGATGCCAGACAATCTACAGCTCATGACAATATCAAAATAGCAATTTGCAAATTGAAAGTCATCTTTCGTATCGATCGATTATAACGCCATCTATTGGAAATGTGTTGCAACCGCACACTAACCACAGTTCGAAGCCAAGTCACCGAGCTTTTGTCGTAGTTGCACTTCCTGCCACTAGAGGTCATCAGCGGTCTCCCGCAGGATCAGCTGTTTGTTAACTATACAAGGAAAGCAACCTACATACGAAAATTCATACGTAATTTATTAAGATGGACACCGAACACGAACAGAATATCACATATCGGAACTACAATCCTCAACGAGCAAGCTCATTAAGTGATCTCACAAAAACTGATCATTCGTCACTTTTTGATACGACGATGTTAAGCTTACCGAGCACTTCATGTAATGAGAGTCAAACAGTAATTGAATTAAATGAAAAGTTAAATGAACTCACAAACCAATTAAGTAGTGCTCATCAAGAAATTGAAATCTTGAATACTGAGAATTTCCGCTTAAAGACAGACCTGAACAAAAGTTTGAAACTCGTTGAGACGTATAAGAACCTAAGTCTATCAGATAATACACATATGTCACCAAGTAGTATTAGGAGGAGTAAAGGTAAAAAGGCTACACTAAGTACAGATATTACTCACTTGCAGAAAACTCCCAAAAATACCAGTCACCAAACAACTCAGACTGATGGATCCCCTACAAATTATGTACCTAATAACATCTCACCATACAAAGCAGTACAGATTCGTGAAAAAACTCCAACATCCGTCTTAAAAAAGAAACCAACAACTACAAATACAATGGTTAATCCGGAACCAAAAGAACTAAGGCAGTTAAACACGTCTGACAGTAATATTTGCATCTTAAGTACCAACAACAAAAATAAAGTAAGGAATATTGCAGAAACTACTATCCGCAAACATTCAAAAAACATATGTCATTATTTAATGCCACACTGTAACACCGAAAAATTGTTGTGTGACTTAGAGACAAAATTAAAGACATTTACATACAATGATTTTTGTATTATATTAATAGGAGAAGAAGACTTCACAACAACTAACGATTATTTCCAGTTAGTATTGAGTATAAGGACGACTTTGCAAAAAACAAGCCACACTAATGTTATCATCTGTACTCCAACATATAGATACTGTTACTATAAAACAATGTACAATGGGAGAGTAGAAAACTTTAACAACCTGCTGTATCTCGACATATTGACACACGAGCATGCATACTTTCTGGACTCGAATAAGAACTTATCAGATGACTACACAATGTTCAACAAACGCACTGGATTAATTAACAACTTTGGGATGCATACCATTTTTAAAGACATTGATGAGTTCATTCAGGGACTAAAGAAATACGATCTAGTGAATACTAACACTATTGACGAGTCACTCCAAGTAGACGACGACGAATCTAATAACCAGTTATTTCTATGACAATTATTTATAAATACTACATCAGAATATTGCAGGACTTTTAAATAAATCAGAGGCTTTGACTGTGTGCTTAGAAGAACTTTACATTGAAGAAAATCAATATTGACATTTTATGCATCTCTGAACATTTCATCATGTCAGGCTATGAAAACTATCTCTCCATACCCAACTACGAGCTAGCGGCCTGTTATAGTAGAAAAAACATAAAACGAGGTGGAACATGTATATTGGTAAAAAAAGGACTTAAGTGGATAGATTTACCTGATATAAACAAATTAGCAATAAGTAACACATTTGAATGTTGTGCTATCAAATTAACGCAAACAGACACCATTATTATTTGTATTTATAGAATTCCAAAGTCTAATAATTTAAGTTTGTTTTTGGAGCGTTTGGAAAAAATGTTACAGTCGATAACAATGAAACGTAAACAAAACATTATAATATGCGGTGACTTTAATATTGACACATTAAAACGTAGCCATATATCACAAGACCTGGAATGTCTGTTGCTAAATTATAATTTAAAGTTGGAACTCAATCAGCCAACAAGGCTAAAAAGCAATACATGTATCGACAACTTTGCACATAATTTTGGCAATAAATGTAAAGCTGACGTAGTTGAACTTGCCTTATCAGATCACACCTGTCAAATACTGAAATGTCCTGTAAAAAGAACCTTCTGTTTAAATTACTGGTATATCAAACGACGAGATTTTAGTAACGAAAATATGAAAAAATTTAGAGAATGTCTGGAAAACATTTCCTTTTCGGATATCTATGAATGTGATGACCCGGATAGAGCTTACAATCTATTTCAAGAGACTTTCTCTCTATTCTACGGCTTATGTTTTCCGCTTAAGAGAATAAAAATAAAACTATACAATAGACCTCAATGGGTGTCGCGTGGAATTAGAGCTTGTAGCAAAAAGAAAAGATCACTCTTGTGGCGTTACCGTTTGAATAGAAATGAAGCAAATAAAAAAGAACTTAAAAGATATGCCAACACATATAAGCAAATAATTAAATTAACACAACGAGCTCAAAATACATACAAAATAAAAAAATCATTAAACAAGTCAAAAGCGACATGGCAAATCATAAACCGGTCAAAAACTAATTTACCTAAGAATGCAATTACCAGCATTAAAATGGGAAATTCAAATATAACGCATCCACGTGACATAGCAAATGCTTTTAATGATTTTTTCACTGACAAAATTAAACCAGTCTGTAATAGAGGTATACAAACAACTACAAATATCTCCAAACCAAGCCACTCCATGTTTATGGCACCCAGCAGTGAAAATGACATAAAAAACATAATCAATTCCCTTAAAAATACTAATAGTGTAGGACATGATGGCATTTCCACAAAAACTATTAAATATGTATCGGACAGCATTAGTGGACATTTAAGCCACATAGTTAATTTATGTATAATACGAGGCACATATCCGGCAGATCTTAAGACTGCCGTAGTAAAACCTCTGTACAAAAAAAATGACAAAGAAAACACGGAGTCATATAGACCTATTGCACTGGTGCCAATATTCTCAAAAATATTTGAAAAGTACATATATGAACAAATTAATAAATATTTAGTAAAACATAACATCTTGACTGAAGAACAAAAAGGCTTTAGGAAAGATAAAACTATTAACATGGCCATTTTTGACTTCTTGTATAAAGTAATTGTAAATGTTGACCGTAAAATTCCTGTTTGTTCAATATATTGCGATATGACTCAAGCATTCGACTATGTTGATCACAATATCTTGCTTGATAAATTAGAAGCCTACGGAATAAGAGGAAACGTCCTACTGCTAATCGAATCGTTTCTTAAAAACCGGAAACAATATGTAGAAATTTCACAGGTAGATCCAAAAACAAAATACGAAAGGGTCTATAGGTCACGTGACAGATCAAACTTATATGGTGTACCACAGGGGAGCGTGCTTGGGCCCCCTCTTTTTATACTATATATAAATGACTTGCCCAAAGTGACTAAACACCACATGACTCTTTTTGCTGACGACAGTACAATTACCATTGACTGTACAAACAAACAAAATTATAATAATGACATAACTAATACTATTAATTCAATAATAAAATGGCTTGATAATAATAATCTCAAAATAAACATTGATAAAACCAAAATAATGGCTTTCAGTCAACGCAAAAATATGACGATGAACATTCACTACGGTAATAATAAAATAAATCAAGTTAGCACTTCCAAATTCTTAGGCTTAACAATAGACCAACGCTTGGACTGGAAAGCTCACACAGAAGAATTGGCAAAGCGACTTAGTAAATCGACGTATGCGTTATATAAACTCGCTCCAGTCGTAGGAACGGATGCTCTTGTAACAGCATACCATGGAATAGTGGGGTCAATATTAAGATATGGTGTTATGTTTTGGGGAAACTCAACCAATAACGAACTAATATTTAAATGTCAAAAAAAGTGTATTAGGGCGATGTTCGGTTTGAAATGCACCGACACTTGTAAACCATTTTTTATTCGGTATAAAATATTGACACTGCCCTCTCTGTACATATTTGAAGTTGCGGTATTTGTGAAAACCAACTCACAATTATTTCCCAAGTTATCAGACTTAAATAACCGAAGTAGACGACACGCCAATATGTTATGTGCAAGACAATCTAAGACAGCTATGATGCATAAAAGTGTTTTCTGCATGGCACCAATTATATATGATCACATACCAGAGTCAATTAAAACCTTAAATATTAATTTGTTTAAAAGCCACCTAAAAAAGTTTCTGATTTGTAAATCATATTATAGTATTTCGGAGTTCCTATCGGAAAAAAAACTGTGGGACCTAAGTGGGATCTAATATCTATGTTTTGTCGCAATATTGCAATGGCTTTATGTTAGACTTTTTTGGTATGATCTTTTGTTTTTCATTCTTATTTCTGACATGCACATAAAAATTAAAAGGTAAAGTGATTGACCAAATGAATTATTTCTTTACTTGTTATTTTGCTTATTTAAATTGACATGCTTGTATTGACATTCATAATATTGTTGTAACCAGTGACATTTGATGTAATATTTTTTTGACTTTTCTATTTTCTATTTATTGTGTTTCAAATGTTTTGACATGTAATTTTGTAATAATGGATTTTTTCAAACACTATTGATTGTTTTCTGAAATAAATTTTATTTAATTGATTATGTTTTGCATGCCCATGTGACGGCAGAACATGGAGAGCTAACTTATAAGACCACATCTATATACCAATTTTTACCCATGTTTGCAAACTAATAAATGATTTGATTTGATTTGAGGAACTGGCAAGAAACTCTGCTGCTATATTTTTTCTTAAACTGTTTATAATTTTCGCTATCTCCAGTGTTTGAGGTGATTAAGTAGGTTTCTTATGGTATAGTAGTAGGAAATTTAAGCGTACGTGTGACTTTAAAGTCCTGTTTACGGCCTCGATGCGATGCAACTTGAGACGCGACATGCGTAAACCGAGACTCGCACGCGCGTCCCATCAAACGAAAATACGTCGATTTATGAATTGAAAATACCATTATCCTTTAGCTTTATAGTTAAATTGTTTGTATCATCCATAAATTTGAATACATTCTTTAATTATGAAAAAATATTATCATTATGACAAACGAGTATTTTTAATTTAAAATTGACGCATTTGCCGTAGGTTTACGCTAGGACTACTGTTTTCGTCTGTCGAGTCCCTCTACGATCACTCATTCACTTTGTCACTTTGCGATGTCTTATGGTTAACTCTTAACAGCTTCTTTCGTTAGTTTTCTCCCAAATAGCTGCCCCAAGAACGTTAAGCCCGTGGCAAAGGTGTAATATTAATAATTGCAATAAATGACGTACGCACGAAGACCAATCCAGCTATACAAAACCAGTATACCTAAGCGAATTTCTAATTGTATAGGACATCTATACAAAGCGAGGTTACGGTACACTGGAAATGCATAGCTGGATCTGTCGCCGTGTGTGTGTTTGGGAAATGCAACAACTGTAATGCAGTAAATACCTTAACATAAGCCACAGGAGGAATATCAGCTCGCAATCCAGTAAACATGGTGACGAGAGTCAACATGCAGGTGACCAACAGAGTCACCCTCCCAGGAATGGCGTCCAGATCTAGCCAGAAGCTGAACCAGGACAGCATCACCACCAGGGATGATGGAGCGAAGGTTTGGATCAAGTGATGGCCGATCTGACGCTCGAATCTGAAGTATACTACTAATCTTGAGTAGTTGCCTGAAAACAGTATTTAATGTTATAATTTTAATTTAAATAATTCATAATAGCCGTGCTATTGAATGCATCTATCAGCATAATGTGTTGAATGCGTTACATTGAGTCTGACTGTAGGACGTAATTTTTCACCCCGAACAAATGCCGTTTTCCAACTATATTATTAATGTGCGTTAAGTTACTTAGGTTGACGGTTTCGTGCTGGGTCCGTTTACACCAAAATCAAAAGTCATTTATTCAAACTAGGCTGATAATCAGCACTTTTTGAACGTCAAACTAACAAGAGACAGTCCCCCAAAACGCCCGCCCTTCGCCACTTCCTAGTGTTTTAGCTGGGAAGAAGAAGTGGCGGAACAAACTCCCCAGCAACACATCTGTCGGTTAGGTTAGAAGAACCAGATTCTACACAATAGTGTTCAAGTTCATATAAACAAAGAATCTAATTAATGTCACATGTCAGCTAGCACACACCAATAATAAAATATTAAAAAAAACAAGTGTTATTAAAGCATAAAAGGGCGTGCCCGCTTACAAGTGCATACAGACGAAAAATAATAAATAAAAAAAGTAAAGTACCTTCTAAACTATCGAAAGATAGTAAACACAAAACAAAGTCTACAAAATCTAAGTAATTCTGGTTGAAGTCGGTACAAGTATAACGTGTCGCAACTATGTAATTTATGTCAAGAGGCTTTAATTATTCTTGAGTTATTTTTTTATATTTTATTATTGATGTGTGGTAGCTGACATATGACATTTATTTTATGTAATGGATTCTTTATTTATATTGAACACTATTGTGTAGAATCTGCTTCTTCTAACCTTACAGACAGATGTGTTGCTGGAGAGTTTGTTCCGCCACTTCTTCTTCCCAGCTAAAACACTAGGAAGTGGCGAAGGGCGGGCGTTTTGGGGGACTGTCTCTCGTAATTTTGACGTTCAAAAAGTGCTGATTATCAGCCTAATTTGAATAAATGACTTTTGATTTTAATTTTATACATCGGAGCACTTTATTCCTATGAGATTTATTCTTTCTTTATTGATATTATTTTGGTAACCTCTTTAACACTTCTCTCTATACTATATAATATCTTAAATATCTTAGGTTGCTATAATAGAAAAAAAATCTGCAAAGGTCATGAAAACTTTTCAAATTGTGTAACATATTTTTTGATTTATTTTTGAAACAAATGAAGTGTGAAAATTTATGAAGACGTGCCGAAATTTTACTTAAATTGGATATGATAGTTTATGAATTACACTTTAATAACCTCTTCATTCTGAAATAAGTTGATAAAAGCGTGGATTAGAAAAGTTTAATAAAAGAAATTGTCCCTAAGGCAATAAATTCTTTATACGCCTAGTGTGAAATGCCTATTTAATATTACGTTCTAACAACTTAACTGCGATAAAGGTTCTTAATCTTACTTTATTACGTTTCGTCACGAATTACAAAAACATATTTTGAGTTTGACTTTTGATGTATCAGGAGTTCATACATTTTTCGCTTCGTTCGGAATAGCTGGGGTTTTACCATGACCTCTAATGAGTGTGAGAAAGAAATGGAGCTGTACAATTCACCTAGCACTTCGCTTTCCCACACTGCAGTGTCATTAAAGTAATACTCCTAAGGTGGTAGCAAAATCAAATTAATGTAGATACACTATCTGAAAGAATATAGCGACCACACCCTCAACTGCAGCACTGGTATCCTCGATACCATTGCAACGATGGCGAGATGATATCGTCGCACTGGCAGGGTGGACCACAACGGCCCCGTTGGAGTAGGCTTTCACTCCGAAATGGATAACCCCTTAAAAGCTTAAGTTAAAAAATACCAGAATTGGAAATAATACGAAAATAATTGGCTATTTTTACTCTATTTGAATAGACCCTCTCTCTCATAGAGAGGAGGCCTGTATCCCAGCAGTGGAAAAATTATAGGCTGCTGATGATGATGATGATGATGATTATGAATAAACCCAAATATACTGATACTCAGTTGCATTTGGTTAGACTGGAAGCTGACCCCATGAACGTTTGGGAAAAGGCTAGGTAGATAGATGATGGTGAATGTCGACCCAAATATGATTCAGCAATTGAGGTTGCCGAACGAAGGGAATCATACTTCCGTCCGGCTTTGTTGTTCAAGAAATACCAAAACACACCACTGACATACAAAAGAGTTCCCATAAAATCACTGCCAAAATAAGGAAAAGTTTTATAATATTTCATTGCACTCGATAAGACTCCCGTGGAAAGCTCGAAGAAAGTGTTGAGTTGTTGACGTCGTTGATAAGCTTAAGGAAAATTGGCTTCGAATGGGCCAAGTCAGAAGGAAACCGTAAAAGTTACTTTGGGAATAAAGACGGTATTTTGACATGATCGATCGTTGGTACGAGAAAATCGTAATATAAGAATGAACGTGAACGGTTATAACGCTGATATTACTCTCAATCACAGTTCAGTTGATTGAATGAATCACTCGAGTAAATTTATGTTCCATTCGAAGTTTACAAGACATCGATAAAATAACATAGGTGCCTATGAACGTTCTTTTGTTCATTTCATTTCATTTATCGATCAATCGGAGTCATAGTGAAAATCACTACTATACATCGTTGGATTTAGTCACTAACGAATTCATTTTGACAAGACAATGTAGATTGTCTAGGGTGTTCGAGTGAAGGAAGCTGATTAATAAAAGACATAAATTAAGGCCCATGGCACACGGCGTATTTTAAACGCGCAGACGACGCGCGTTTCACGATCGCCCCGTGTGCTTGCTTACAAGGTTGCGTTCAAATCTAGTTTGAAGCACGTATACGCGCGTCATCTGCGCGTTTAAAATACGCCGTGTGCCATGGGCCTAACAAAAAGAGAAGCGTTTTTTAGGTAGATATCAATCGCTTCACTTTTTGTTAATTTTAGTTTCAGTTATTTTATATTGCAAAAATAGTTACGAAAAGGAGAATAAGGAAACGACGCGTGGATTGAGTGACAGATAATAAGGGTATACCTAATAGAAAGAGGGATAATACCTACTCCGATAATGGCTGATCAAGATGTAAGGAAGTAGAACACTACATGCTGCGTTGGTACCCTAATAAATTAGGACAGCAGCAGGAGGTTGATAAGAGCCGGGTTTTTTGATAAGACGTAATAATATGACGATGGTATATGAAATGTGCGATTTAAAATCAGGATACTTGCATCCTACCTCGGTTGAATGAACTCAATCTAAATTAAAGCAGAGAAATGATGTTCCTATCATTCCAAATGATTATAAAAGAGTAACCATGCAGTTTCTAGCCGGTTCTTCTCCATAGGAAACGACCAACCCGAACCGAGCACCTTTTTGTCGACGTTCTATAAGTACCCGTGTAGGCCTATGTCAAATAAAAATATTCTGATTTTGATTCAGTGGTAAGAATAAAAAATAGCCTTTCACCGAGTGTGAATCATAAAGTTAATCTAAATAGTTTAGAGAGAAAACCCCGAATCTTAGTTAAGCACAACTTTTCTCATTTTTGGATAACTTTTACATGTACGTTTCTACCTGAAATACAAAGTAATGCTTATCCACAGCAGAGAGCAGCGTTGGCCCAGGGGTGGCTGCCCCGACTTACGAGCAGTAAGTCGTAGGTTCGCACCCAGGCAGGCGCATTACTTTTTGTAATTTATTTCATCACGGCTGCTCTCAAAACGGTGAAGGAAAACATCGCGAGGAAACCGGCATGTCCTAGAACTAAAAATTGGAGGACATGTGACATCTACCAACCCGCACTGGGCCCGCGTGGTGGATTAAACCCCACTCCCTCTTATTGACAGGAGGCCCAGCAGTGGGATATTATAGGCTGATGATGATAATGATGCTTAGCCACAGAAAAGAAAGATCCAAAAGTACTGTTCGACGTTCCTGCTGTGACTGCCACTCACGAATAGTGGCCGCAATGCTTTAGGAATTCACACGAAGCTAACCCAATTAATTGCGTGTTGTTTGGCTATTGCGAGCAGGTTGACCTATATGCCCATTTGCACTTTAAATCACATACCTAAGTGACATATTCAAGGTCATTTTTGAACGATTAGTTGGAATAGCGTATTTCGACTATTCGTTAATAATGTATTTATTTATTCAATAATATTAATTCAATTATTCCATTCCATTTTTCCGACATGACCCTTAAAAATTGATCATTAGTATCATGAAAGTCCTACTGAAACAATAACAACAAAACAAAATTGTTTCCGAAATTCTACCCGGATAAACTTAATGCACCACTAACTACCCCCCTTTTTTAAATTCGTTCACTTCATCCAACCGTTATCTGTAAGATATCGCTATCAGTGATAAGATCGCCATTGTACTCATCGAATAAGGGCATGATTGTAATAATATTGTATATTATATATTGTTTATATATAAACATATTCTATAGATCCATCTCAGTGATGTACTAGTAGGCTGTGTAGGCCATATAAACACGGCAAAATTAATTGTTAAGCCACCAATTTTAAAGCCAAACAACTTACCATCCTTGTCGATCATGTATCCATTAGTTTCTTCCAGTCTTAGCGGTTGTCCAATATGATACTGTAACAGCTTTAGCTCAGGGTTGATAGTTACACCAGCTTCGCTCCAACGAAACCGCACTTTTTGGTTGCTATATGAAACTAGAAAGAAAATAATAAGAATAAAGACGAAATTAAAGTTATTTAATCCATAAAGATGAAGTGGGTCGTCCTATAGTTAGTCACTCTAAGGCCGCGTCCTAACCAAAACAACCGTCGCACGAACATGCGCCTGTTGCGTTCATTTTGGCACCGACAGACGGTACCATTCTGTTGACCGGACAAATGAGTCACGTACACATAAACGCTATGAGTCACATAAACGCTATGATCGAGTATTCGTGAGAATAATCAGTTTAGTTAGAATACGAGACGAAATAAATTATATTCAATCCTGCTTGTCAGGTGCTGTAATAATAGCTAAGCTAGAAAAATCAACCTACTAAGGAGGTACTCAGACACTAGTTGTGCATGCTTCCACAAAATTAATATAAAAAAATATTTATGCGTCATATTCGCATGTGAATTGGTCGTCACTCAGTACTATTATGCTATGGTGAGACAACATTTAATTAATTTTTCCAACATGCAACACAAACAACACTGATTTTCTGTGACGATTGTTACTGAACACGTCGGTATTCTCAAGAGGAGAAAATGCAAAAGCAATTATTTGGTAACATATTTCAGCAATTTCAGTGCGATGCCAGAATCTGTTGACCCACGAAAATATCTGAATCAGCGCAGAATCGTTGCATTCATTGAATTCCCGTAATGTCTCCGGCTTTTAATCTTAAGATAGCTTGTATTTAATTTAAAATAGTTAGGATGAGGTCTGTGTGCCATCAATGCGAAGCAATGCTTTTTGTTTTGGTTATTTCAAAATTATAAGCGTTTCTGCTGTAATTTCTGTAGGCCTGCAGAAATTATGATTTTGGTTTGAAAAAAAAATACCGATTTTGCATGCCAGCGTAGCATGACCGCCGCAGAAACCAGCTATATTGACGGAAGAATCGACAAACTGACACTTTGTCATTGTCTATCTATCATTATGTCGATTCTTTAGTAGACAAAACTCGTTTCTACAGTGGTCATGCTACTCGTGCTGAACCTTTCCAAGCATGACCTTATTGACCAGTCCTACATCCCCGCATCCAGCAGAGCTCCTGCGACTCATGGTTCTAATCTTGATATACAAACAACGTTACCAGTATTGTAAGTACTAACCCGTGACCCAAGGGCTCACCAAGTCACCATACATTCTTATACCAGGTCAAGGACGAAAAGTGAACCTGTCGTGCGATTTTGTACCAAATGCGCCCTAAATGTAATAACCTTGGCCTGCCCAAATAGTAGGATAATAAGAACTAAAATTGTATGAACATGCTTACAGCTTTCTATGTAAATAGGGCAGGACTGTATATCCATGGGGTACAACTGGAACTCCATTTGGCAGGCAATGATGGCGTGCATCCTTGCGGAGTATCGGACTGTTTGGTTTCGGTACAGCGTCACTGAAGAAAACTTGTGAGTCAGCTCCGCGATTTCTGGAAAAAATGTTAAAGAAGACATTACACTTTATTTTATTAAATAGGCTGCATCCTAGTTGGTTGTATTTAATTGTATCCTATCGCCAGTAATAACCGTATTTCCAACGCGCCGCGTGCCACTCTTTAGCAAAAAGGGGTTGCGGAAATATTAGCTGGTTAAACTTAAGTTTAGCTACCATATCTTAAGATTATTTTCTACCCATCGTTACAAACAAATACACACTCACTACAAATTCACTTTTACACCTAAACCAGTATAATTTTGAGTTATATCCGACCCACTACAACTTCTGGTTTTGTGAAAATCAGTGTCCGGCACCAGATGCCTTTTTTTTACGGATGGGAAATCATCAAATGACCCCTCCTGCTCTGGGCGGAGCGGAAGGGAGTGTCAGACTTGTATTGACTAAAACCCATCCATGTTCCTTCTTAGCCCTAGGGTACGCAATCCTGCTAAATGTTCTACATTGGAATTCTTTCTTTTTAACGGTTTTATTTTACAAAGCTGTTATGTGAATTTTTGTGTGTACTAAATAAATGTCTTGTCTTTCTTTTTTTCTACAAGGGCAACATCAAATATGAAATTGCCGTTTTGTTTGAAAAAGTTAAAGTATTTTTTTTTTCGAACTTATTTATTTCTTTTATTCAAAGTAATCACCCCTGCAATCAATGCATCTTTGCCAACGCTGTGGCAGTTTATGGATGCCCTTCTTGAAAAAATCAGCTGGACGGGAGACAACAAACTCTTCAAAGGCGTTTTGTACTGCCTCTCGGGAATTGAATTTTTTTCCCGCTAAAAAGTTGTCCAAATTTTGGAAAAAGTAATAGTCGGAAGGCGCAAGATCTGGTTAGTATGGCGGATGAGGGAGAGCTTCCAAACCCAACTCATGCAGCTTAGAGACGGTCTGTTGTGCAGTATGGGGCCGCGCGTTGTCGTGAAGTAGCAGTGGAGACGACCGATTGACCAAAGCTGGTTGCAGACGTGCGAGTTTCGCCATCATTGTGGTCAGTTCTTCAATGTACACATCTGCAGTAATGCTCTCGCCGTTTTGTAAAAAGCTATGATGAATCACACCAGCACTAGACCACCAAACTGTGACCATCACCTTTCTAGGGGTCATTTTTCGTTTTGCACATTGCTTTGGTACCGAACCAGGATCTAACCAACTTGCTGAGCGCTTTCGATTGTCAAAAAGAATCCATTTTTCGTCGCACGTAACAATTCGGTTCAAATTCCTTCATTTCTGTGCCTGTTAAGCAGCGCAAGGCAAGTCTCGACGCGTACGTTGCGCTGGCGATCGTTAAGTTCGTGGGGCACCCATCTATCAAGCTTTTTTATCTTGCCAATCTGTCGCAAATGGACCAATATTGTTTTAATGCTAACATCAAAAGCTGCTGCCAGCTCAGCTGTAGATTGAGTTTCATCAGCTTCAACAACCACCTTTAATTCATCATTGTTGACCAAAGTTTCCGGACGACCACGAGGTTCATTTTTCAAGTCAAAATTCCCAGAACGGAACCGAGCAAAGCAATAACGGGTTGTGCGTTCGTTTGTACAGTTCTCTCCGTAAACGTCGTTGATGTTACAGGTCGTTTGTGCCGCGTTGGTGCCACGACGGAACTCATATTCCATAATTACACGAAATTTCAAAGTATCCATTATGAGGAAAAATGTTGAAATGTAATGAAAATACAACGCTAATCAATAAACAAAAGACTGATTTTGTAAATAGAATGTCATATTTTTAAAACAAAATTAATTTGAATTTAGAACTCATAGCCAATCAAAACTTTTTTTTGTTTGAAAAAGTCTGTACTGCAATACGGCAATTTCATAGGTAAAGACCTATTATTTTATTTAGAGCAGGATATAGTTTAGGTAAAAGTGATTCGATCACAGCCACGTGGAAACACAGTGTAGTTTGTTGTTTATTAAAATAGACTATTTAGTATTATGTTTTCCTAATTTTAAACAACTGAAAACCCATGTATCGAGGCAGGCCTGGGTGTGATGGCGGGATGAGCAGGATTTTTTTTATAGAAATTGATCATTGGCTGGCCCCAGCCAGATTGGTAAAAACTTTTTAACAATGTCTGGGTTTTTGACTGGTACTTATTTGAAGAGAGAATTTAAAGTTGAGACCCGTCAATTTTCGCAAGTTGAAGTTTAATTCGCTAACTTGAAAATGCCACGGTGAATATTCAAAAAATTCAAACCTAGATAATTAGATTACTTTCGTGATTTAGTGTCTTTTTAACCGACTTCTTTAAAAAGGAGGAGGTTCTTAATACGAATGCAACATTTTTTTTTTTTTGGTTTTTTTATTGTAAGTGCATCCCGAGTTATACACAGATCGTCAGAAAGAGCTTTGTGTCCAAAATTACTACCGAATCTCACGTCCCTAATACATTCTTACATTATTTATTTATTTAAAAAACACATACGCTATCATTACAGGGTTACTTAATACAATAGTGCAGTTATGGTTATATAATAGATAAAACAAAAAACGTAATACACATAAATCTTACACTAATAGGAATAAGTAATTAATAACTAGCAATTTTACAAAATGTGGCCCATGTGAATTCACTCAGAGTACAATTAAAGCAGTCAATCTGTTATTATCTGGCGATACTCCGGGAAAAATTGTGAGGAAGGGTGACGAAGTTCAGTGCCCTTTTGCGGAGTAGATGTCTTGTTTGTCTTGTTCATTTGCTTAATATTTAGGTTACTTTTTGTGATTTTTTGAATTGAGTGTATTTTTGGTACTTAAATGTTGTAAGTGCGTCCCATATCATACACAGAAAGAGCTTTGTGTTCAAAAGCTTTTGGTTAAAAGTATAAAAAACGTCATTCACCTTGTTTTGTTTAAGTGAGTCAACACCATCGTGGTGTACTCGTACTATTCGCTTTTGTTTCACGAAGATTAGGCATTTTCTAAGCCAATTCTGCGTTGATTATGAACGTGGGCGCTCTTAGTGAGCTTGCCTGTAATAAAACTTACCACAACGTGTATAAGTTTAAAACTAGTAGGGGGCCTAAAGTGGCCGCTTTAGCAAGATGAATTACGTTACCATTCATAAAATGGTCACAAAGTGACAATTCATAATAATAATTTATAGCCTGTAACCATTTTAAGAATTTTAATGTGTTGAATATTACCGGGACCGGTCAATGTGGCGATACTTAGGGGAGGCCTATGTCCAGCAGTGGACGTCTTTCGGCTGAAATGATGATGATGATGAATATTATTATTCTATTATGATTCTAGTAAAGCGGCCAATGTAGGCCCCCAGGATTCCTATTCTAAGTTTAGATATAATATGATACCGATACCGTACTAAGACCTTAACGTGGGAACTATGTCTAATAGTGCTAACCCTACACCATCTTTGTGATGGAATTATATCTAGTTGACAAGCATCCAGTTCCAGAAAACTACCTGGTTCTCAGTTCTGGATTTTATTTTATTTTTTATTTTATTTTAATTATGTATGTCATGAAGTTTCGTAGATCATTTTGCTATATAAACTAAACTAACTTTAGTCTCAGTTAGTGTACCAGTTTAGTCTATAATCCTTTCGTCTTAGGGTGGTGCGGGCGACATTAGATGGAATGTTCCATTTCAATCTAATCTAATCCTAATAATAAAGCTGAAGAGTTTGTTTGTTTGCTTGCTTGAACACGCTAATCTCAGGAACTACTGGTCCGATTTGGAAAAATCTTTCAGTGTTAGATAGCCCATTTATCGAGGAAGGCTATACAATATCACGCTACGACTAATAGGAGCGGAGCAGCAATGAAAAGTGTTTTGTTAACGGGGAAAATGTGACGCAGACGAAGATGCGCGGGACAGCTAGTCTTATATAAACCCATGATTTGACCGTACGTGCGAACTTAAGACAGAAATGGGAAAGAGAGGTGTCAAAACTTACTAGCTCATGTAAAATACAAAGGCTACATACAGGAATAACCATCATAATTTAGCAGCTAGTTGGATGTGATACAATTTCTTCCCAAAATATAAAATTTTGGGAAGAAATTCTAACTGACAGCGTCTCATATTTCCAAATTCAGAGGTAATGCTAAATTGAACTAAAATATCGTTATAAATGATGTTCATTTAGCTCAATATTGGTTATTCAAATTCAGTGGTTCCATTTAAATAAGTTAATAGGTATCCCAAAAATTTAAGAGTTTGGCAGCAGTAATATTATAAATGATTAAAAATCCTCAAATGAGCTACTAGCTATGGGAAACAGTTAATCTAAGTTAGCAACTAAAATTCCAAGTGGCCGAGTCAAGAACTAAATCTAGCGAAAATAATACTAGGTGAGTAGAATATAATATAACAATAAACAAATATAATATAATAACCGATTTGAGTTCATACATGAAGTACTTAAAAAAATACCGGTTTGGGATGTGTTTGTGAGCTGCGGTAATAATTTCTTTACAAACTGTAAATTCATTTGAGTTACTATTTTTTTTATTAACCCCCGACCAAAAAGAGGGGTGTTATAAGTTTGACGTGTGTATCTGTGTATCTGTGTATCTGTGTATCTGTGTGTCTGTCTGTGGCATCGTAGCTCCTAAACGGATGAACCGATTTTGATAAAAGTGGTGTCGTTTGAAAGGTATTTTAATCGAGAGTGTTCTTAGCTATGTTTCGAGAAAATCTGCTCAGCCGTTTGAAGATCATCACCTCTTTTCTAGTTGATGAAGGGATATAAACAACTTTTACAGGTAGTCTATTTGAAATTTAAAATGTTGTCGCTTGTCACCATGGGCATTGCTAAGGGGGGGGGGGGTACACCCCCCCCCCCTAATTTTTATATTATTGTTAAATTTATATCTTTTCTTGGTTTCGTTAATTAGAGTTAGAGTTCGAGAAGAGACGCAACACCGAGAAAGTTGGAACGAAAGGGGGAGGCCTATGCCCAGGAGTAGGACAGTCAAGGCTAAGAATAAATAATAAGTATAAGTTTAAAAAGCATGAAAAAAAAATTAAATTAAAAATTTAAAAAACCCCCGACGCAAAAAACCTTAAAAAGCCAAAAATAAATTAATCCAAGCGTCGTAGCGTCGGGGGACCGCTAAGAAGAACACTTAGTACAAGCACAGAACAAAGCGGACCCCCGACGCTACGACGCTTGGATTAATTTATTTTTGGCTTTTTAAGGTTTTTTGCGTCGGGGGTTTTTTAAATTTTTAATTTAATTTTTTATTATGGGATATTCTATTATTCTTTTGAAAATAGCACACAGGATTCTTTCGGATTGTACAAATTTAGGGGCGGGGGGGGGGAGCGACGAAGCGACTACGGTGTACGGTGTGTTCGGATGCACTCGGGCGCGTTCGTATGACGTCGTAACTTGTGTTCTTAGACTCGCGTGCAATCATTTGTTTGTTCACTTTTTGACGTGACGTAATGTTTTAGCGAGCATCATCTGCCTAGCCTTTTCCCAAACTATCTTGGGGTCGGCTTCCAGTCTAACCGGATGCAGCTGAGTACCAGTATTTTACATGAAGCGACTGCCTATCTGACCTCCACAACCCAGTAACTGGGTAATACGATATCCCTTTGTAAGACTGGATGCCAGACTTTTAGCTTCTGACCACTCGTAACGACTGTCAAAGATCTACAAATGACAGCCGGGACTAACGGCTTTACGTGCTTTCCGAGGCACGGAGGAAACTCGATATGTTATTATGGTCACCCATCCACAGACCAACCTCGGCAAGCACGGCTTAACCTTAAAGATCGACCTGAGCGGCTGTTTTTATTTAGCCACGAGCTCCTCAATTGTATCAGCATTTGTTGTAATGTTTTAGCGAGCGCAGCGGGCAAGTGAGATTTAACATCGTAAAAAAGGCAGGGAGAACATAGGATGCGGGAACGAGCGAAGCGACCTCGCCATCCACTTCGTGTTAGTTCACTTTAAGACAGAAATGGGAGCCGCGGGGCTCCGTCTACTGAGCCTGGCAAATAAAATGCTGTTTGCATTAGCTAAACTGTTGTATTATGTTATATAAAAGTAACAATAGTCAATATCACCGCCCCCCAACCCCTTTTTGACAGCGACGGTTTTCTCTCCGTACTGTATACACCAATCAGTTTTTCTTATTTTAAAAGTTATTTTTAAGTATTATTGAAATAATCAATATAAATGGAATAAAATTTATGCCGGATGTTGAATATAATTTGTGATCTGCAAAATTGTCACTCAAATAGAAATTTGTTCGCATAAGAATTATTATGCTGATCGTTCTGAATAACTTGTGCCTCAAATTCGTATTTATAAGTTGCCGTTTTCCATATTTAATTTGTGTTCGCTCTGAGTCTTTCGTTCAGTTACTATTTCAGTAGGCCATAATCAGTATTTTTGAGAGCCTGACTTGGAATTTATAATCGATCGTTTAAATACTAGCCTTAATTTGTTTTGTCTCGCACAGGAAAAAACCAAAATTATAAAAATGATTAAATTAACAATAAAATAAAATTATGTAAAACGTATTATGTCCTTAGGAAAAAAATAAAAATAAGAAACATTTGAACTAAATTGTCCTGTACGAGGCCAAAAGGCCGCCTGTCTCAGTATGGTGACGTCACATAAAAAAAATATCGCGCTGACGTTGGTTGGCTGGTACAGTTTAAAAAAAAATATTTTAAGATTTCGTTGTTTTTTTTTGTGGTAGTGGACTATCAATAACATTAATAACGGGATATTTACCATGCTTTTTATTTGTGTAAGAGCATGGTAAATATCCCGTTATTAATGTTATTGATAGTGTTAGTGACCATGTCAGTTTAAAACTGGTAGTGGACTATTTGCTATATTTTCTTTTTCTTATTGTTTGTACATGGTTGTTTTATTTTAGGTTTTTAAGTATTACGAGTATGAGTTAAACGGCACATATTTAAATTACCTACCAATAAGATTTCCACTTTGCGAAGATAAATATTTTTGATCACAAAACGTGTCGAGGTTGGTAGGAAGCTGTTTTCGATGAGAAGTTGTAAAAACGCTTTTTCGTTTTCCTGGAAATTAGGTACATTTCAAATACAATGGCCAGTGGTTGCCAGGTTATTATTTACGAGCAATCGCGTGCTGAAATAAATATTATAATAAATAGTATAAAGCCGCAGTTTTGTCTATCTGTGTGATCGCTAAGTTCTCCTAAACTGCATAACGGATTTTGACACTGTTTTACTAAAATTTTGAGAATTTGCCCCGGGACGTTTATGTGTGTGATCCAATCGTTTTAAAATTTTACAATATAGATGCTTTATCAATTCTTTGAAACTGTGCACAACAGGACGCGTTGCCAGTAATAAATTATTATTCTTTTACAATTCAAGAGTGCTTGTAATTAAATAAATGTTATAATCTTGAATCAGGGTTATTAAATCAGACATCACTTGTGGTAATTTCTTTAAAAGTATCTGGAAGGTCCTGGGCAGTCAAGTTTGTTAGAGACCACCCTGTCGAGATACTAAATATCTTTACTCTACATGAGCTAAATTCCCACGTAAAAAACAAAACGAAAACAAAATTGCGGGCAATCGTGAAAAAAAAATACTTTATTACCCCTAGCACTAAATAAGATAAATATCGTGAAAAATTATTTAAGCATAAAAATATAAAACAAAAAAATATTCGTACTAGCGTGGTAAGCTAAAGCTCACATTATCATAATTAGTGACAATACTGTGATAATTAGTGCTCCAACTGAGTGTTCACCAAAGCTGCCCTAAGCTATTAAGTTAAGTGACTTGATAACACTGTGACCTTCATTAAGTTGGTATCTACTGCTAACTCAAGATAGGACGAAATTATGCGCTAATGTGAAATTTTATCACTTGGGACTTAACTATAGAATCTAAGGAGTGACTATAATGTGTTTTGATACTTGAATTAATATAATTTACAACAAAAAAGAAACAACTTTTTTATGTTATGTGTTCAGATATTTAAAAAAAGACAATTTCAAATTGAAAGATTTGTTTCACAAGTCAAATATGCTTGAAATATTATTACGAAAGAAATGAAAGAAATTCGCTGGAATATCTCCAAGATACAGTAAAAGTTAAACTCATTGGTTATGGTTAAGTGTAAAAGTGTGCAAAAAACTTTGTCAAACCCGGTCAAGGTATAATACAAAAGTTTGTGACAGAATTTACGACATTATGTGAATAATAAATAAAGAGAAAGGAAAAAAACATGCGAGAAAGTTCAAAACTTGACAAGGAACTAATAATGTCGCAAAACTATAACAATGCCAGTGGCTTTTTCCTCTATTTCAGAAATAACTTTAATTTAGTTTGTTCGTGTTTTGTGGTTATGTCCTCATTCCATAGATTTGAGTTGAGGATATAATTCTTTAATAACTAAAATAGTTGGAAAGCAAAAATACTGGTATTCTCTAGCTATATCTTGCAAGTGAAAACTCAGTGAGTGTACGAAAGCATTAATTGTTTTGCAGAGTGATTTATAAGCCCGCTGTACATGTTCCTTAGTTTGTAATAATACTTTTTAATACAAACTAAAGTGTTTATACATCTCTAAGTATTAACACTTCAAGCCCTTTCAAATTTACAATTGGCCACATTTTTTTTTATTTTTAACAAATTTAATATTGGCCAGTTTGTAAAAGGTCTTATACTTTTTGGAGAACATAATAAAAGAAGTTGCCATCTTTTACTGTTGTCTGGATTCTTTACTTTAATTTATAACATACTAGATTTCATTGAGATTTTAAGGTAGCTTCAATAAATTATTTTAAAATTATTCATTAGAATTTTGTAGTATTATTTCCTTTTTTGTGCCTAGTTTTGTCCACGAATTTACGGCATACTATTTAAAAGTTAGTGAATTTTAAGTTTTTAAACTGGTCACTAACACTATCATTAAATCTGCAAACAGGATAACAGGAAATATCCCGTTTCCAGTGTAAATGATAATAATAGGGGTTGAAGTATGAAATTGCCGTTTTTTTGTAATAGGTACTTCGAATTGACATTCAGGCAGTACAAAATGCATTCACACAGTTTTTCAAATCTAGATCACCAGAGTTCTATTGCAATTACATAAATGATCTTCCTATTAGATGGCAGCAATGTATAGATAATATTGGTAATTATTTTGATTAGATAAATAATTGTGTTTAATAAAAAAAACAATTTTTCAGTTCAAATCGGCAATTTCATACATTTAGTGTTACAATATCCTTCATAGAGAAGAAAGTAACTCACAACTTTTTTTAAGACTATAATGTTACTTAAAATAATAGTTTGTACCTACTATTCTCTACTAGTAGGTAACAGAACACAAATACCAGTCTCATTCATTGGCATGAAAATATTGCAATGTAATTGTGTTGAATTGATTAATTGTCGTACGCGCGAAAATTTGTACGTACGCGTTCCGTAAACTCCAATAACAATTCGTTAGGAGTATTCGTATTTCGCGGAAATATACAAACATTGCAAAACTGAGTTTGTTGAACTGAAGAAGTTATGGCAAAGAATATGCAAGCTATGAATGAAAATGCAAAGTTTCAAAATGTTCATAAAGTTTGTTGTATACTTTTAATTATGTGGTTTTACATAATGGTTGGTTAGGCTCACTCTTTTTTTTTTTGCAATTCGAACATTTAATTAATACATTGAGATTATTTAATTTCTAAAAGGTTCATTATCTGCATAATCTTTTCTATATGAATTTATATTTTGTTAAAATTACAATATTCGTTATGTAAAAGATGGCAACTTTTATAAGTTTTTAAACTGACATGGTCACTAACACTATCAACAACACTTGTAACGGGATATTTACCATGTTAATTATCCCGTTACAAGTGTTGTTGATATGGCAACTTTTGTTTCACCGAAACAGCAAACATCAAACATGATGTATCTTCTAAGTATTTACACGAAATAGAAACAAAAGATAAATCCAGTATTTATTTACAGACAACAAAAACAGTTATCTAAAGTTAATGACATTAAGTGGCATGTACAACGAGCTTTTGTGACAAAAGGAGCTTTGATAAACTTTCATATTACCGGGAGACCGTGGTTTGTAATGCATTGCTCCTCCTAAAAAGCAAAACTTTGTTAGACTTAACTAAATGTACTTAAAAGTTAGTTAAATTAACTCACGACTTGAATTCAGAAGATACGTGAGTTATGAAAACTTTTTGTCAAATATTTGATGAGTTTTTCGGATAGCTTCGGTGAACAAACAGTATTATAGCACCATTTATTTAAAGTTCAAAGTTTCAAAATCTTCTTCTTAAAATTAAGTTATTACACAAATTATCTACCTAAAATGTCTATCTTTGCACAACCCATTCAAATCTTTTTATTGTTTTTATTAAGAAATCTGTCTGGACGACTATCAATGTTATCACCCACGTAAAAGTAAGAAATTATCACCTACAAGAACCTTGAATATAATAAATGAATCATTTTTACTTGCTCTAACTGAAGTATTATTAACAAATAATTCTAATTCGAACTTAAAGAAAGATAACTTTGTTTTTTTTTCAAATCAATTTTAGTCGAAGTAATAGAGAGCTTCAGAAACAATATCAATCAATGAAGTATAAGGATCAAAACTTTTTCTCTACTTTTTATTACTTTTAATAGTCAAGCTTTATTTGAAACCTAGCCATAAATAGCCCATTTTTTGTCTCAGATACTTTTTTAGTTTCAGGTTCCAGTAACACATACACGACACACACACACACACACACATAATATAGTAAAAATGTTCAGGTATACATGTAGATGTTCCTTTGTATAGGTCTGCAATTTTATTAGTATCAAAAACTGATAAACCATTTACCTGTAACCTTAGAGTTCAAGAAGTAAGGGTCAGGATGCCAGAGGTTGTCAAAGAACTCCGGTGGCAGGGTTACGTGGTCGTCTCCTTCTTCAAAGATGTCCTCTGGAAGCTGTAGTCGACTCTCGCTCCAAGTCTGTCTTATAAACATGTCCACTCTGCAAGAAAATGAAAAGGTTTCTTTATAAAAGATTTCTAAGGCTGAAAGGCAGATAATCCACTATAAAAGAATGAAGATGAACACACTTAGAATTGCTACTCACTAAAATGAGATTCAATCGTACGTTTAAGTGCTTCCTATGCGAATGAATGCAGATGGTAGGGACTGGACTTCTCGCTCCACCAAATGACGCGCTTACGTAACAGAATGAGATAGAGATACTCGAAAACGGTGTGCCATGCGCGCCAATGCAATTTCACCCTAAGTCATTTCCAAAGTGCGATTGAAGAATTTATGCAGATGTGGTGACATTTACATTGCCACATATGAATTACGCATCATACCGGACTTCATGCAAATCCGAAATCAAACAACAATCATGGGGGATAGATAGATACATCAGACACAACGCACGCCTCGTCGAAAAATTCTCCCTTTTCAACGGGACATGAGCTGTGAGCAACTTTCCACCTTGGTCTTCATATATATAAAGACTGTTTTAGCAATTGTTTGCTTGCCATTTTGTACTAAACAATTCTACAATATTAAATGTTTGGTTAAAATCACATGTGAACAATGTTATTGTGTACCGTGTGTAATGAACAATTATTATAATTATGTCAACTACACACGCTTAGGAGTCCACAAGAAAACAATGTTATATACATATTATAAAACGAAAACTGCGTAGGATCCTTTACGAAAGTGTTTGCATATAGGTAACAAAATTTGTTCAGATGTGAAAGCAAATTCCTGCAAAACGCAGATTATGATAGTAATTTTTGTGTAGCCCAGACAGACGACGGTAAGAATCTGAGGAAGCAGTACATAACCTTAGATAACGATTGTTTATTCTAGAACAAATTCCAGCGTGGACACTTATATTTTCTGTTGACTGTAGTCACACACTATACAAACACACCCTAACATAGTCGTCTACCAAGCATTCTGTACATTCAATCACGTAAGTACGAAATATTATAAAATAAAATTTGTACCTTTTTTGGATGAAAAATTACGGTGGGTCTCAATGAAACACTAAATTTATGCGATAATGGGTGCATTCAATATTTCGGGGGCATTGGAGGTATTTAAATTAAACTTAAATCATTAAAAATTGGTTTCTATAAAAAATGCAATATCAGGGAGTACAAGTGACTTACGGTTTTGTTAAGGCTATAGTCTATTTGTCCAAAACTCAGAGCAAAAGTCGGAGCAAAAACAAAAACAAAACATGTGTACCTTCCCCTTTGACACCTTGGCTTACTTGAATTGTTTGAGATGATGCTAAAGCTACTCTACCTGCCTATTAACCGACAAAAAAAAGGAGGTTATCAATTTGACCCTTATATTTATTCTTATTTCCAGGAACTACCATAAAATTAATGACTGTAAAAAAACTATTTCGAATTAAAATTCATGTTCACTAGTTTTCGAACATTTTGTTTGGCTTCCGCTTAATAGAACTAGTCGCTTTGACACTACAAAATTGCTACAATACTAATAAGGAATTTCTTTTTTTAAGATCTAGGGCATTTGCGCGACTGAAAATCAAAGATAGCACCGACGGAAATGTTGTTTTCCCTTCATGGGTGTCATTTTTATGGCTTTCGGGGTCACTGATTACGAACATTAGGTCAAAATAAAAATCCAAGATGGTGCCTACGAAAATTACCAAATTTTCTTTCATGGGTGTCATTTTAATGGTTGGAGGTTATGATAACGAAAATGAAAATCCAAGATCGCGCCTATGAAAACCCACAAAGAAGAAATGAAGGGTCTAGCTAGAGCCATTTGCTGAATTCGATGTACCTAACACCGTGTATTTTTAGACCTATAAATAATTATAATTACATTTGCCGAAACTCTAAAACATCTTTTCTGAAGGATGGTACAAAGTTATGTCAGGTATTACGTTATTTTGTCAGGTGGAATGTTATTTTAGGACTTGTAACGCGACTTAATTACACCTACCACAGTTTGTCTCTGCATCGCTCAAAGGTTCACTGGTAGACGATGCTATTGGCATGATGTCCGCCTCTGTATATTGCGTGTGCATAAACTCTCACAAGTGGTTTTCTGATAGCCTCGTTGTCTAGTGGTTGTGAGCACGACTGTTAAGCGTGAGGTCTGGGATTCGATTCCTAAATCAGATAGTAATTAGGTTTATCCGTAAGGAATTTCTCATTATAAGCCCAGAGTCAGAAAAGTAGGTGGTGTGATAATCCCGTGTTTAAGAAATCACGGAAAACTGTAAATTTTTGTACTTTGTTTAATCTGATCGTGGGCCTTCCTGTGATTATTTATGGATTTTAAAAAACAGGTATTGTCGCATCACCTAGAACTGAAAGCTACTACTCTAAACTGATTTCTAGAAAAGTAATTACTTAAATGTCGAATTAAACAAATAAAAATAAAAATAATGTTGTAATGTGATTACATGTAAACCATGGAAACCGGGGCTTATTCCCACCAGTTCGATTCATTAGTTCGATCGTCGAACTAGTGAGATTTTTTTTTCTTATTTGTTCGACCGTCGAACTAGTGAGAATTTTTTTCCTCATTTGCTCCACCGTCGAACTAATTAGATTTATAAATAGTCTACTCTTTCTCTTTCGATAGGGGTTAACTGGTCCCAGAGAACTTGGATGCAAGAGCGAGCAAAGCGAGCTATGGACTTGGGGCACCCCGACTCGGACAGGTTAGGATCGAAGGGCATGGCGGGGTCTAGTGAGCGAGCGGAGCGAGCGAACTAAGACCCCGACATGCCCTTCGTGTTAGGTTACTGTAAACCCTGCAGACAGAAATAGGAGCCCCGCGTAGCGGGGCTACGTCGAGTATCAGTAAAACAGCTCTGCAAATACCAATAAACTAAATCTAATTAGTTCGACGGTCGAACAAATGAGAAAAAAAAATCTCACTAGTTCGACGAACGACCTAATGAATCGAAATAGTGGGAATAAACGGAAACCGGTTGCTGTAAAAAGTATTGATCCATAAATTCTATCTGTTATACTGAAAAGAAGACTTAGGAGTGGTTTGTGTAGTCTAAGAACTACTCTGGCCAAACTCCTTTGTCTAGATCCGGAATAGCTTACTTACAAGTAGGAGATAAAATTGTTTTGTGTATTTTCAATTTCTAAAATAATCTGAGATAAAAGGCAAGTGTTTATTTGTGTTGTTGCTGGTTTCAGAAAATTTTGAGGCAGATCTGTTTGTTTTACCTTTTAGGCTTATACGCGCCGCGCCGTCGGCGCTTTACTTTTAAGGCGCATCGAGGGAGCGTTTTCTGTTTTGGGTTACCTATGAGGAACAGGGTGTAAATCTTCTCATACTGCGTTGTAAAGGGAGGTCCTCCGACCACACGGATGTTCTATCTGGTGGGCTACACTGCCTACCAGTATTGTTGTCTTGTATATACGTAGCGACCAACAAAAAGCAACTTACTACAAAAAAGTACTACAGCGCCATCTATGACACGACGGAAGAACTAACATCAATTTCCTACATCTCACATGCAAGTTTCATCGACTTAAGAGTATATAGAAAAACCCGACTACAACTGTTGGGCAGTTGCCCGCCAGACATAACACCTGTCTGGTAGGAGGATCCTCCCTTTACTTCGGGGATGAGGAACTTTCCACCCTGTTCCTCATACCCCTAAAAGTATGCTTAACTTGCGACTAATTTAGGCTGCACGATGCAGGATTTTAGTTCTCAACTAGTGTCATAGATGTCACTGCTAATTTTTATGCAGGTATTTTTGGCTGTGCCGGTTCAATCTGCCTTGTTTTATGCAGGAACGCAGCAACGATTACAACTGGATACCACACCCATTGTTGAAACTTGTTGTCATACATTCAAGTAACAGTTTAACGTAGATTCTGATGGAGGGGTATTCCAATAGATGGATCCACGGACCGACTCCGGCAAACCAAACCTTTGCTCGACACGTGCGTTTGTTATTACTAAGCTGGAAAACAGTCAAAGTCAAAGTCAAAGTATTTTATTTGTCGAACATAGGTAATATGGTACATGGTATAAAATTTGTGTTGTATCACTATGTTTTGCCTTGCAAGGCGTACAAATTAGGTGTAAAGGTAAAAAAAAAGAAAACTACAAAACTAAAAAAAAACGGTTTCAAACAAGTAACATCGTAAACAAGATAGAATAACATGTGGATCGGACATTTTTATTTTATGCTTCTATCATCTAAAAACTCATTGATAGAGTAGTAAGCCTTTTCAATCAAGAATTTCTTAAGTTGCGATTTAAAATGGTTTATGTTGGTCATGCTCTTTAAAGTTTTTGGTAGTTTATTGTAAATTTTTGGACCCATGCCAAGACATCTCTTTGAGAACAGTGCAGTATTGTGTTTTTTTGATTTTAGTGTGCTTTGGTGACGCCTAGTATTAAGTTTTTCAAATTTAGACAGATTCTCCTTAACAAATATACAAATTTCATAAATATAGAGGGATGGAAGCGTAAGTATTTTTAAACTAACGAAAAATGGTTTGCAACTTTCGGTGGTTTTTAACAAACATATGGCTCGAAGACATTGTTTTTGGGCTTTAAATGCCATTTCTCTGTCGGTAGAGTTGCCCCAAAATATTATGCCGTAACGAAGAGTTGTGGAGACATATGCATGATATGCAGTAAGGACAGTATTACGATTTGCAACCTTATTCAAATTGTGTAAAGCATAGCAAAATTGATGATTTTTTTTTATCATTTTCTCTATGTGTGTTTTCCATGTCATGTTTTCGTCTAGCCAAATACCTAGAAATTTGTTTTAATAATCTTATTTTGGTCATAATTAATGTCAAGAATTTTAGGATTAGTTCTTTGTTTAAATGTCATTATTTGAGTTTTATTAAAATTAATCTGTAAGTTGTTATTATTTAGCCATTGAATTATTAGACTTAAGCTACTGTTTATGTCATTTTCATATGAGTCACTATTTTTACCAGAAAATACTATAGTACAGTCATCAGCAAATAGGGTCATAGGATGTGGTATGGTTTTTGGAAGGTCATTTATATAGCATAAAAATAATAAAGGGCCAAGCACACTTCCCTGAGGCACACCATAGTAAATTTGTCTCTCTCTCGATTGGTAATTAATTTCAGTTTTAGTTTGAACATCGACTGCTGAAATACTAGTTAGCTGTTTTCTGCCAGTAAGGTATGACTTTATTAAGTTTAAAGCTTTGCCCCTAATGCCATATTTATATAGCTTATTTAGAAGGATTCCATGGTCAACGAAATCGAAAGCCTTAGTCATGTCCATAAGTCAGTCGTGCGCAGATGCCTGAAATTGCTATTATCAACGGTAATAAAAGGTTTTTGAATTAGGCCTGCGTAACTTCCACCATTTTATTTTATTTTCACCAAACAAATTTCGATAATGTAACGCTTTGGAAGATTTTGTCTCATACAATGCGTGTTTGTATTGATGCGAGCTATTGATTAATACAAGTATAACATTTTTTTTTTAATAAATAAACTGCGGAAGTCAATCAGAACACCCTTCTTATAAAAATCTGCCAAACTTCGTACGAGACATTAAACTTGCTGTTGGATTTTCAATTTTCCGTGCTGGACCAAATTTTGAATATACCATACTTATACCATACGCACGCGCCCAATTTCCCAGACGACATATAAAATTGTTACCTGTCACAAGAACGCCAAATCTTGATAGAGCTTCTGAGCTTGTGTAAATAACGCCATTTTACGATAAAGCAACTCGACAAAGACTACAACACATTAATTATGTAAACCTTTTATTTCAGCTTGCTGTCTTCACTCTCGCTTTGACTTTTAATAACGGCAGAAGAAGTGGGTTTGTTTTAATAAAACGTGTCTCTAAGTTGAACGAGACACGTGTTCAAAGTTTTTGCAGCCATTTTTGCTATTACAATATTCTTGAGTGACTGAATATTAAATTGGAATAATTTGTCTTGTCAAGACGGTGTTGTTTTAAAGGTATCTTTTTAAGTAAAAGTAGTATGGCCCCGTTCATAGCCTCGAGCGACGCGACTCGCGATGCGACTTGTGTTGGAACTTGCGACGCGTCTTGCGACTTGCAACGCGGGTACACGAAGGACACGCTTATTGGGGTTTTCCTTCGAAAATTACGCAGTAAAAGCCACGGATTCAGGATTTGTGTCCGGTTGACGGCAATCATCATCATTTGTATCATTTGGGTCATTTGCATTTACATGGGGCATGGCATTACATCGGACTTTTATATTACTGGCGTAACGTGAGTGTACTATATTAGGGACATCACTGCCCAACGCTTCAAGGAATACAGGTTTATATTCTCCTCAGCTGGGTGTATGCTAGCAAGTATTGTATTGTGTTCGTCCGTTACCAAACATGGATTTCAATGACTGCTACAATTTACTAGTCAAATAGGAAATTGCCATAATCTTCACGCTGTGCACGGCTGCCGGATCAGTGTCCGCTTGTCAGTAGAGAAACGATGTTTCCTGTGATCCCCAAATTGTCTGGCTAAGTGTTAGTGACCTATTCTTTACTGAGAGTTTTGAAATAGACTTTAGTTCCCTTCAAAATGGTTGAGTTGAATGATGGCTGATCAATACGTCATGTTCGTAAACGGGCGCTGTCAGTTGTGCCTAGTCGTCTCTTAGCTGCTACGGCTCATTTCGAACTAATTATTTTATCTTTTAATTGTTCTTTTTGTTTTTACTATGGACACTTTTAACGTGCACGTTTTGCTATATCGTTCTGACATAATGTACCATCTCAACATGAATGATGTAACCAAGGTTTTTGTAACAAGATTCTGATTTCAAAGAGTGTTCATGAAGTTTCTTGCCCATTCTTCTCCATAGAGATCTACGCTTTGGAATGGGCAAGTACAGTACTTTCACAGTTATTGTCTTGTGACTGGGACTTTAACTTCATTTTTAATGTTGTTCGACTATTCAAAAGTGCCCGTAACTGGCCTACTTGAAATAAATGATTTTGATTTGATTTGACTTAACAAGTGAGCTATCAATGAAGACTTGCCCGAGGAGTTAAATAGATAAGAGAGGTTGACCTTTGTCTCGTAGATTAACAATCTAACTTTTAAAATGGAAAAATTACTTTACCAACTGCCTTCACTATTCACAGCTATGTAAGGTTTTAAAATTCCAGTTTAACAGGATATAGGAATATCAGCATTTTACGGGGAGTGACTGCTAATCCGTCTTCTATAGCCCTGTTTTTTGGAAACGTGATACCGCTTGATTAGGAGGTTTGACAGACTTCCGGGCTTTTAAAGACCTGTAACGACTTTAAAAATTCTACGAATCAAAGCCAGGAACAACTGCTCATTGTGGTTTCCGAGGGAAGGAGGATCTATAATGGATGACCGTCACCCATCTGTGGACCGAACTCATCAAGCTGATTTAAGGTTTAAGATCGACCTGTCGTTGTTTATGTAGCTACCAATCATCATCAGCTAAGCCTTTTCCCAACTATGTTGGGGACGGCTTTCAGTCCAACCGGACCTTGACGCAGATTAATACCAGTATTTTACATAGAGCGACTGTCTATATGACTTCCACACCCAGTTAGTAATACGATACCCTAAGGTAAGACTGGTTGTCAGCCAAGGACCCTTCAAAATGGAAAAAAAAGTTACTTGCTGGTTGTCTTTTGTAGTGTCTCACCTGAAGTCCATGTCTTCAACATTGATCGAGTTGACGTCTACCACATAGATGCTGAACTCCACGATGACCGGTTGGCCCTTCCGTGCCGGTGGCCGCATTTCTAAACAAAATTACAGTTTTTTTTTTATTAAAGTTTTTGTCAAAGAAAATAGTTACGGTTCTTGCCTGATTAACAGGGTATATTCGTGGTTCTAGACCATATCTAAAATGCACACTTAGACGAGCAATTTCTGACAGTAGAAACTTTTGAGTTGTAAAATATCATCTTAATTCAAGATTCAGTAACTAAAGAATATATTAGCAAAATTAATTGAATTGTATCAAGAGCGGACTCCCAAAAATACGCGTTGACCTTTTTGTCAATCATCATCCTATTTTGCATATTGCAAACATTAAAAAAAAAGTTTTTAAACTGACATGGTCACTAACACTATCAACAACACTTGTAACGGGATATTACATCCACCCGCAATAACTTCAGTTTATCCGTGATCATGGCGTTTGCAACAGCGCCGAAATATCGGGAACTCATAACAAATAATAAACATGGTAAATATCCCGTTACAAGTGTTGTTGATAGTATTAAAAAAAAACCAGTCATATGCGGATTACATTAATTTTCGGGTTTCTATTATGGATTATTGGAAGCGGTCAAATGGAACGTGTTTACCAACGTCCAATTTATCTATAAATTGATTAGGGAATGTTATTTTTTACCCCCACGTTCGGGTAAAGGTCATGAAAATTTTAGGTAGAGTGGTTTTTCTTTATCACGTTATAGGTAAGAGGTAAGAGCTGTGCTTTCCTAAATGTCAAATTCTAAAAGTAAACATTAATTACGTTACGTTACGTTAGACACGTTTAATGTTTACTTTTTGAATTTGACATTTTTGTTTTAAATCAATTAGGTACCTTTACTCCACTTAATACTTTCATTTTTTCGCACGATAGTGTGCAAAAACTATATCTGAACGCCACGCCACAGTTTATGGCATTTTTTTCGTCTACCTTCAGTGCAGATGTTTAAACTCCTATCTACGCACACCCATTAGGTCCCACCCTCTCAGTTCGTATTTTACCACGGAAGGACGGAATAAAGTCATTTAATGAAAATAAATGAATGATTTAATGAGAGGGTTGTTTTGATAATTTTAATTATCATAACTCTGTAAATGAATATTTGATTACAAATAACACCCTCCCTAAAACGTGAATTCATTGGATGGCTGTATTTTACATAATAATTGTAACGCTTGCTTCCGTGACGTCTGTGACGAATTATAATATAATTTATTTTAAGCATTGTTATTTTGTCTTTAAACCTAAATCCGGTCGTGAATAATATTTTAATCAACATATAACCTGACGCTGACCGGCAAATTGCAAAAAATGTAAGAAAATTTGAGTTTAGCAAGCTACCGTGGCGCTTTTACCTTTAAGGCAAAGAAAGCAACAATCGCTTAGGTTTTCTGTAGTTTAGCATAGTCCTAAATGCTTTTGACAACTCTGTCAACGGCTTAGCAGCTGTCTCGGCCACTGACTTTCATCCGATCCGGTCGAAACTCGAATCAACCCACATCCGTGTAAGACTAGATATATGTACGTGGATGAGGCAAAAAGAGTATGTAAGTATCGTAGCACGTCAGGGCTGCGGGACTGGTCGAAACAGATACCGTGGCTTTGGAACACAAAGGGCTAAGAAGGAACATGGATGGGTTTTAGTCAGTACAAGTCTGATACTCCCTTCCGCTCCGCCCAGAGCGGGAGGTCATTTGATGATTTCCCATCCGTAAAAAAAAGGATCCTAGCAGGTGGCGTGATGTGTAATATGTATGTAAATACTGGTAGAATGTCAATTTGTCTAAAAGCTCCTCACTTTTCAAAGGACATCTAAGCGACAGGTATGTTCCTGAAGTTGTATTTTACTCAAAACGGAAGGTACGTAATCTCTTCAATCCAATTACTAGGAAATACCACTGTCCTAAGATTATATCAGTTGGCCATCCTTCCTACCTACCCAATTATGACTGAATAGTCATACAATCGAACGTACGTCAGTTGTAATAAAACTACCCGTACGGTTACGTTATTGGTGCGATTGAATTAACTTACAACAATAGGGACTGTTCTGATGGAAATCATTTCCACATGGTGTTGGCATTTGCTTGCTTTGTATTGATTCCGTGGTCCTTTATAACTTCATACAAGTATTTAAATCTACACACCGTATAACATCAGGTCGCTTTTTAGGGTTCCGTAGCCGAATGGCCAATAACATAACCCTTATTGATTCGTCATGTCTGTCTGTCTGTCCGTCCGTATGTCACAGCCAGTTTATTCCAAATCTACTAAGACAACACAGTTGAAACTTGGTAGGTACATGTATTCTGTGACCCGTTTTACATTTTTTATAAAAAAAAAGATTAAGGGCTCCCCATACATGGAACTGAAATCCAGAAAACTCCATCCAGAAATTCCATCTAGTGATTGGGCCCTGACTGCAGTAGATGTTCAGCTATGGCAGATTTTTGAACATCATTGTTTTTCACTGCCTTGTGTTCTTTAATTCGGCATGAGACAGTTCGCTTCGTTTGACCGATGTGTACACTGCCGCAACTACAGTCAATTTTAAACACCCCAAGATGCTCATACGGGATTATATCCTTCGGGAAACGCAGACTTTGTGCAATTGCTCTAGTGCTCTATTAAGTATTTACTCAGTAATCGATCTATCTTGTCTGTTACTCCTCTAAGATATGGCAAGAAAGTTGGTTGACGCTCCACTATAGATCAGGCCACTCGCATCTTTTTTGGTCTTACTGGTCCAATATTAGTTTGGTAGCCATTCTTATGAAGAACTTCTTGTACGTGAGCTAATTCCCCAGTGAGATGTTGAGAATCGCACAGATCAACTGCGCGATTTTTAAGCGAGGTGACCACGGACTTAAGGTGACGGGGGTGAGGATGTGTGGTGGCGTGCAAATAGCGGTCCGTATGAGTCGGCTTTCTGTACACTCAATGGCTAAGGGTCCCATCATTCCTTGCAATGACCCTAACGTCAAGGAATGCCAGCGCCCGACCCTTCTCTTCTTCTGCAGTGAAACATATGGCAGTGTGAATGCTGTTCAGATGGTCCAAGCATCTCTCCACTTCTGGTTTTCCACCTTTGAGGATGCAGATACGTCGTCCTCATACCGTAATAGCCAGATCTTCAATGTGTTTCATCCACAGGTGCTACTGGATTACCAATGGCTACACCATAAATTTGTAAATAGACAGGCCTTTGTAATAGGAAGAAAAAACAAAGAAATCAATCTATGATCACGCAAGATATTCTGTAAGTGATAGTATATAGTCTGATAGTGTGACTGTTCGCTTCGAAACTACTCCATGGATTTTGATCTCATCATTATTATAAAAACATATTCTGGAAAGTTTATTTCTATAATGCATAGACTCCGACTTTAAAACATTTGTTCATTACACCTACGCAAAGAAGGGGCCTCCGGGCGGGTCTCTAATCCACAACAAAAGGGAAATCTTAATTCAATTCTCAATTCTTTATTGCGTACCATAATGTATTTACATAGATGGAAAGGAAGTAATTATATAAGTCACAATTATGGACCCTGTCGGGCACAGCAAGATCAGGTAGGAGAGAGGAGGATGAACACTGGGTGCTTAATTAGATAAATTATATTTTTAGTTTGTAAGATAAACTGTTTAATATTACTGAATGGAATGTTAGAATTATTATTATTGTGTAGATTATATGCATTTATTTAATCAATTAGTAACATTTTTAAAATCATATATTTTTTAAAATTATGAATTGTAGTTTTAATTAATATTCTAATTTATTGCGTATTTAATATTTGTTTTTTATACATGGTAAGATTTTTTTTTTTTTATTGATTTTTTTTTGTGCATTATAAGTAGGTAGGCGTATGTTATTGAGTTACTTATAATTAATCTTTCGGTCATTCAGTGATTAAGCATGGGCAAAAGAATCTCGTCAGGTGTAACTTTTCAAAAATAATAACACTTCGAAATGTTTCACAAGGAGATACTTACAAGCAACGTTAAAACACGCATTCACGCGCTACGCTGCATGGTGCGTGTCAGTGTGATAATCGCCAAACGCAACTACGCGTGCGAGTGCGTAAAAAACCCGCACGATGATGCACATCGACACAAAACGCAACTACGCGTGTGAGTACGTAAAAAACCCGCACGATGATGCTCATCTGAACTCCCGCAAGTGCGCGCGTAGGTGCGTTGATACGCAACATGCAGCGTGATAGGTGTTTTAACGTTGCTTGTTCGTTGATCTACGTTTGTATAGAGGACACGCATAGTCCAAACACACAGAAAAGGCATCCACGCGCGTTCATTCAGATCACGCGCCTACAAGAAAGAAACAGCGCGGAGAAACATGCGCACACGCGCGTGGGTGCGGGGCGAGACGCAAGGTATGGCACACCGAGTCTCGTAGTGCCCTGCGTGATTTTGAATGGGCTTGAATGTAATGAGTCAGAGCCGCCGTGAATCCACAAAATGCGAACTACACGCGTGAGTGCGTAAAAAATCCGCACGATGATGCAGATCTGCACTCCCGCAAGTACGCGCGTAGGTGGGTTGACACGCAACATGCAGCGTTTTGCGTGGCAGTGTGATAATCGCCTTACATTGCGCTCTTGCGTATTCGCAACTGTTCTATTGTTTTATTCGTTTCGTTTCGTTTTATTGTTTTATTTTACAAAATTTCTACACAATGCATGTTGTTTCGAAATAAATGACTTATGACTTATGACTTATGTTCGGCAAATTTCAGCGCTTGCTTGAAACCACCGGCTTTTCTAAAACTTCGGCCTAATTTGGCCAAAGGTGTGGTTTTTGCGAAAACTAGCCAAACCCGAAGCTGACGCCGAAGTTTCAGGCGGACGCTACTATATTGATTTAAAACCTTTGAAAGTGAGTGTCGCTATGGATCCACAACTGATGTAGGTAAGTCATAAAACGTCAACCAGTTCATCGTATACATGTGTTTACAATTTTATCGATTGACTGCAACTGTGTCTACCACGTAAATTATTCATAGTGCAAGCTTATTGATGTGAGGTAATAAGCCTAGTGCCTACCTTTGACATAGTTTTCAGGTAGAACGACCCGCGGTTTCAATGTGTGATTCCTCTTCGATGCGACATCATTGCAAAGCCTGAAATAGAATGAAATAATCACGGTTACTTCTGTTTGATTTTACATATCTACTATTGTGTAAAACATATACAAGATGTTGTTTTGCATCCTCGTCAAAATTCAGGATGTTGTCACAAAAGACATAAATAATCAATATAAATTACGGTACCTAGTAAATTATTAAAAAACACTGCGTTTTTTTGTTGTTTAAGTTTGTCAATATTTCAGAATAACCCCCTTAACGTGGTTTAGGGATTATAAAATTATCGAAAAAACGTGTGAGGTTTTTTGTTTGTGTGTAAGCGACGTTATAATGCGGGAATCAGACGGCCCGTGTTCAAAAAAAAAAAAACACTCTCCGCCTGACCGCCGCCGCGTACGGACGTGCCGCTACCTGCTCGCATTCCCGCTCGCTATCAGTGTGTGTCATCGGTTCGTCGCTTCCCAGTGTCGTGACGTCATCAGTAGTCCCTTGACTACACCCCCGAACAATTGTTGTCTTTTATTAAGACAGCACTTGCTCATTTTGCTTCGGATATTATTCCGATTTAACTTCCCTTGCCCCATCAGGGAAAAGTCCTCAGTTTCGAGGTTCTTGGTGGGAAACCTAACGGTGCCAACGAAACCAAGAGAGGGTGGTGACCCAATCCGCCCGCCTAATCCCTTCAGGATCTAGGTGAAAAAATTGGGCTCCGTCGCGAACGTGTGTGTCGCCGATTTACTGTGCTAGTGTTTCCCGTTTCAACAAGTTCCTGAAAGCAAAGTTCCCTGGACTGGAGTTGGAGTTGCTACCAAGCCCGGATCCTCGGACTGTGGCTGCGGGAAGGTTGAAGCGGGTGAGTCGCTGGACCCAGTAAATTCCCTTCATAATTGTGCAAGGAATTAGGTTGTTAGGCTGTTTAGGCGCGGAGCTTCACTCAATGTCCGTTAACTTTTAACCGACAAAATGTCGTCCTTAGACGAGAAGGAAAAAGCGCTTTTGCGTTTTTTCTTCCGCGTCTTCACGACCGACCCAAATTTTGAAAAGTATAGGTCAGAAATTGCTGCCATTCAGCAAACCAGCGATAACGTCACTGACTTCAGTGACGCGCTCGACAGCCCTTTGTCGCCGCCGCCTGCCGACAGAGGCTTACCGCCAGCCGTTGCCGCCGCGATTAAGGCTACTCCAAGACCCAAAGTTGTGAAACCCATTGTTTCACAAACAAAGGTCCAGCCCGCACCTGCGTCCATTGTTCCCGTTTCTGGGAACATGGGCAAAAGCTCACCGCCAGCCGTCGCCGCCGCGATTCCGGCTAATCCCGAACCCATTGTTTCGCAAACAATGGATCAGTCCGCACCTGCGTCTATTGTTCCCATTTCGGAGAACATGGACACAACCGTACCAATCTCCGACTCGGAATCGGTTTTAGATTCCTGCTCTGCTTCCTCGTCCTCAGAAGACGACTACCAAGTCGTCGGAAAGGGCAAGAGGAAAAAGGGCAAAAACTCGCAGGCCGCCATGGCCAAAAAGTTAGTCGCGCTTCCTCTAATCCCCTCTCCCGAGGCGTCCCGTCCCACCTCCCCGGTCCCCGCACCAAAGTCCGCCGCTGCTCATACCAGCAGGACAACCAGCCCTAAGGCTAACTCTTCAGCCGCTTCTTCAAAGAAGCTGAAGCCCCCTCCCCCGTTGTTCATTCAGGACAAAGGGAAATGGACAGACGTGTCCAAAATGTGTAATGAGCGCCGCATTCAATATACAAGCGCAAAAAGCACACAGCAGGGCATCAAAGTGGTGGTCCCTACGACAACCGACTTCAGGGAACTAACCCGCCAATTAATCGGAAGGCGCATAGCCTTCCACACCTACTCTCTGCCAGAGGAGAAGCCCACCCGCGTGGTGATCAGGCGGATCCCGAAGGAAATCCCCACGGAGGACATCCTCAATGACCTCCTAGGCCAGGACATCCCGGTCGCAGCCGTCCACCGCCTTCATAAGGCGAGAGGCGGAGACCTTTACGATATGGTACTGGTCATCTGTGACCCAGTAGAAGGTCACCACCCGATCTTCAAAGTGAAGTCGGTTTGCTCCCTCTCAGGCATCTCAATAGAGAAGCCCTACCGCTCAAGCGTAGTCGGACAGTGTCATCGCTGCCAGATGTACGGTCACAGCCAAGCCAACTGCCATGCGCCACACAGATGCGTAAAGTGTCTAGGCGACCATGGCACGGCAGACTGCCCCCGTCCCAAAGACAAGTCGCTTTGCACGGAGCCACCGAGCTGTGTGCTTTGCGGCCAGTCGGGCCACACGGCCAACTACCGCGGCTGCTCAAAAGCCCCCAAAGGCTCCTCCTCTAACCTGGTGAAGCGTGCAAGCGCCCGCCAACAAAGAGAAAGCCCATCGGTGAGGCTACCTTCTGCCCAGATGCCGGAGAGACTCAGCCCTCAGAGGCCCTCTCCCTGGACCACGCTCAACCACCAGAAAGCCTTCCCGGCTCTCAGTAAAGCAAAGTCCAGCCCCATATCCGGGCTATTAGATGCCCCTGTCCCCACTCCCGCGGCCCAAGCGAGCGCACCGGCGCCCGCTCGTCCCACGCCACCCGGCCCCGCGGCCGTGGACCCCTCTCACAACGTAATTTTAGAATCGTTAGCAGAGTTAGTCACCCCCGAAGCAGACCGCATGGCGGCTGATCTCAGGGCGGCTAACACTGGTGGCGATAAACTTAAAATTATCCTCAAGTCCCTACTAAAGTTAGGCGACCTCCTCCGCAACCTTAATCTCGACTAACTCCAATGGATAATACAAGATTAACGTGCACCAAACCCCGATCCCTAAAATTAGGGTACTTTAATGCCAATGGCATTAGAGGCCAGCGTGATGAGATCGCCACCTTCCTCCGCGACCATCAAATTGATATCCTCCTCGTACAGGAGACCTTCCTCAAGCCCAGTCACCGCGATCCGAGAATTGCCAACTATCGCATAGTTCGCAACGATCGGTCACGTTGCCACAAGGGCGGGACTCTAATCTATTATAGAAAAGAACTGCATTGCATCCCCTTAGATCCCCCTCCCATGGAGTCTCTACTCGAGACCTCAGTGTGTCGACTAGGCATGACCGGCCATCAACCGATCACTATCGCCTCTGCGTACATCCCTCCCGGCGGCACGTCCGAGGAGCACACTCTGTTCACCAAAGACCTTGCCGTCCTCTTCGGCTTGAGCGACTCCGTTATCATAGCGGGCGACCTCAACGCCAAACACCCCGCCTGGAACAGCACGACGACCTCTGCCAGAGGACGTCACTTGTATAACCTGGGCGAGTCCCTCAACTTCGATCCCATCGCTCCTATGGAGCACACCCACTATCCCCACGACCCCGACCAACGTTCGGACGTTCTCGACATAGCTCTACTCAAGAATGTCAACCTTAAGTTGCATTCCATCGAGACTTTACATGAGCTTAACTCAGATCATCGACCAGTGCTCATGCACTTAGTTCCTCGCTCGGGTCCTTCTGACCCCAGCCAGCCCCCGCCGACCCAAGTGATAACCGACTGGAGGAAAGTCAGCGAAAAGCTGAAATCCACCACGTCGCCTCACCTGGAGGCCATCCCCGACCACATAGTCTCAGTCGCAGACACGACGGCCGCCATCAACTCGTTTACAGAACACGTGCAATCCGTACTGAAGGACTGCTCACGGGAAGTCCCAGCAATGAGCGATCAACGCTGGATACTACCCGCTGACATACGTGAACTGATAAACGAAAAGAACGCGGCCATCCGTGCCTACAGCAGCTTTCCCTGCGAGGCAAACAAAGCCCACATGCGTAATTTACAGCGTGCTGTAAAGGATCGCACCAGTGAGTTTCGTAATAATCAATGGGAAAAAACGCTAAGCGAACTCGAGCCTACCCACCTAGCCTTCTGGCAGCTGCAACGCAAGATGCGCTCCACCGAAGAGGCTTCGATGCCTCCCCTCACCCGACCCGATAAGAGCGTCGCATTCGACGACTCTGAGAAGGCCGAATGCCTAGCCGACAGCCTGGAGTCCCAGTGCTCCCCCAGCTCGCAACCAGTAGACAAGCGACATCTCGATGAGGTGAACGCATTCGTCGAACGTAGAGCCGCCCTGCCCCCCGAAGAAGACCCTGATGATCCTCTGCCTCCGGTCACAGCTGACGAAGTGCAAGACATCATTAATAAACTTCAACCGCGGAAAGCACCCGGCTCCGACGGAATCACCAATAGGGTGTTCAAACTCCTCCCCGCTCAGCTCGTCGTGTTAATGGCGGCCATCTTCAATGGCGCCCTGAGCAACAACGCGTTTCCCCAAATATGGAAAGACGCCACTGTCATCGGTTTCGCCAAGCCAGGCAAACCCAAGTCTGAGCCTTCAAGCTACAGACCTATCAGTCTCCTGAATGCACTCGGTAAAATCTACGAGAGACTTATTTATAAGCGACTCAAAGACTTCGCCGAGGCTAAGAGCCTCATCCCCAACGAACAGTTCGGCTTCAGGACCGGACACTCTTGCATTCAACAGGCCCACCGCATCGTAGAACACCTGAGCGCTGGCTTCCAGCGTGGAGCGATGACGGGTGTGTTGTTTTTCGACATAGCAAAGGCATTCGACAAAGTCTGGCACAACGGCTTATTATATAAGCTGTACAAACTGGGAGTGCCAGACCGTCTCGTGCTCATCTTACGAGACTTTTTGTCGGATCGCACCTTCCGCTATCGCATCGGGAAGGCACTGTCTTTCCCCCACCCCATTAGAGCCGGAGTCCCTCAGGGCTCCCCGCTCTCTCCCCTTATCTTTACTCTGTTCACCAGTGACATCCCCAAGAGCAAGAAGGCTCAGTTAGCCCTGTTCGCGGACGACACGGCCATCTATTACACTGGCCGCAGTCACGACGCTATTTACAGCACCCTCCAAACCTCAGCCAACGTCTTAGGCGCTTGGTTCCGGAAATAGAGAATCGAGGTGAACCCCGACAAGAGCCAGGCAGTTCTTTTCTCTAAACCGCGTAAAAACAAGCCACCCGCGCTCAGCCCGATCACTATGTACGGTAAGCCTATCCCTTGGGAGAAGCAAGCCAAGTACTTAGGAGTCTTACTTGACAACCACCTGTCTTTCGCGGCGCACATCAAAGCAGCTCGAGACCGAGCTGCCTTTGCTATGGGTAGGCTTCATTTCATGATCTCGGCAAAAAGCAAATTGTCACTCAAGTGCAAGTTGCGCCTTTACACCGCGGTGATCCGCCCCATTATGACGTACGCTTGCGTCGTGTACGCTCACACCAAGCCTAAATACATCCATAGGATGCAAACCTTGCAGAACCGGTTCTTACGTAGAGTCACGGGAGCCCCTTTTTATGTCCGTAACGACCGTCTACACGTAGACCTTAGAATGCCCACCGTCCTTCAGTTTATGAAACGTCTTTCGAAGCGTTTCTTCGATAACGCCAGTAAACACCGTAATCCCCTGATCGCAGCGGCCGCCCGTTACGAACCCTCGCGCATTAGTACAGTACGCCGTCCTCGGCATACCCTCGTCACTCCCGATGATGCTATCACCCTCCTCCAGGAGAGTAGCAAAGAGACTAGCACTCTTAAAAAATTCAGACACAAACCGCCGTCTTTCCGACCTCGCCGTCGAGGTCCGTCGCGACGTCCCGGTCCATGTCCTCCCCGACCCTCGCTCGAGCCAGCCCGCGATGCTGTGCCAGTAGTTTTAAATCAGCCCCTAAATAATGATATCATTCAGATCCAGCCTGTCCCCATGCAGTCCTCCCCCAGCGACGCCCTGAGCCGAGGCTCGTACCCCACAGGGGGTGCCCTCAGCGTATAGTCGCTTAGTTTGTAAGTTTTTATGCCCTGGCTGGAGGCCTTACTCTTAAGGCACCCACAGGATAGTCCGGTTAAGCAGACGACAACCTCCTAGGTTGAACTGCGAGAAGCCATTCATAAAAAATAAAAAATAAAAAAAAAAACCCGTGTTCAAAACACAGGTGGTTCACAGTTACCGATTTCAGTAAATAAATAAAAAAAAAGAAAATTACCTACTCATTTTATTATTGATTCGGGTCGAGAATCATTAGCATAGTTACCTCCTAGAATTTGACGAGGTTGCAAAACAACACCTTGTATAGCCCTGAGACTAATCATTATCTGCCTCACTTTTTGCCAACTATGTCGGTATAGTAAAGTAAAAGTAAAATTATTTGCTTATATTGTAGGTACATAGAATAAGGTGTGGGATTAGAATGGGTTTGCGGGGTTGACTTCCACTCTAACCGGTTGCAGCTTTGAATCAGTATTTGACATGACACGACTGTCTATCTGACCTCAACAACCCAGTTAGTACGAGGTAGTACAATACACCTTGGTAAGACTGGATCTGTATGATGTCGGACGTAAATAACAGCACCAGCCCATATCTTCCCGTGGGTGTCGTAAGAGGCGACTAAGGGACTTGCCAGAGAATGGGCAGCAGCGTTCTCTGTGCTTTTGTAACAAATGTACTGCGATCGCCAACCCGCCTACCAAGCGTGGCGATTTTGGCAAAACCTTATATATTATTATGTCAATGTGGCGTTGGGGGAGGCCTATGTCCAGCAGTGGACGTCTTTCGGCTGAAATGATGATGATGAATGATGGTAAGACTAGTTGTCGACTTTCGAGCCATTCTACCTGAAACGACTGTGAAAGATTAAAAAAAAGTTGAAAAAGAGCGGCCGACGAAGCTTGTTTGTTTAGGAAAGGAATTTATTTTCCTTTTATTTTAGGTCTGGTCAATAAAATGGCGATCTCCGTATCCAATATCCAAATCCTAGGCTCGTATGCTAAATATTTTGAATAACATGGCCGTACTTATGCTGAATATCTCTGAGAATTCCAGGCATTTTACATTACGTTTTAAAATCTTTGCCTACAAGTAAAAACAATTTCCCTATTTCTAACAATATCTTTCCTTATTTCGATCAAGCGATAATCTTTTTCCCCCCAGGAGACAAAAGCTTTCACGATATTAAAGTTTTAGAATAGATTAAAGTGAACTTAAAGTTCGCACATGCTTTGTAACGTATGCACTGGTAGTTTCTAGACTGTTGCAGACAGGTTCAATTTAATAAGTTCGTCTAAAAGCTTATAACTTTTGTTACCTTAATGTCAAACATACAAGGAAAACCTTTACTCTGAACTCTTTTTTGCATGAAGTCTTTTTAAGTACCTACAACGATTTAACTTCTTAGGTGCAACGCGTAAAATGCCGGCTGATGAGCTGGTATGTACCATCATGAGCACTAATATGTATACATGTACCAAGTTTTATTAGTGATTTTTTCCTAATGTAATGATTAACATTTTACGTGTTCACGAACATAGTAGGTATTTTGGAAACCGAAATAGGTCTTAAAAATTCGATTTCAAACTTTATAATGTATATACATATTTTTACTAGCTGTGCCCGCGACTTCTTCCTCGTGGAATTTAACAAAAAAGTTATTAAGTATTTTTCGTTTTTGCTTTTTTATTTTCATTATTTTAGATTTTTTCTAAAATTGAAGTAGCCTAACTTACTCCTTATTACATCAGCTATCTGCCAGTGAAAGTCCTGTCTAAATCGGTCCAGCCGTTTTACAGATTAGCCGGAACAAACAGACAGACAGACAAAAAATAAATATTTTGGTACGTACCGTATATACCTACATTCATATGCGAGTAGTAAAAAGTGGCTATTTTAATATTATAAACAGACGCTTCAATTTTATTGTATATTCTATGTATTGTAATATAGATTACTAGCTGTCCGGCGCAACTACGTTTGCGTCACATTTTCCCCGTTTTCGCAACATTTTTCTTTGCTGCTTCACTCCTGTTGGTCGAAGCGTGATGATATATAGCCTATAGCCTTCCTCGATAAATGGACTATCTAACACTGAAAGAATTTTTCAAATCGGATCTGTAGTTTCGGAGCCTATTCAATGTAAACAAACAAACAAACAAATCTTTCCTCTTTATAATATTAGTTTAGACTACGCTAGCTTCTAACAGCTGCAATGGTTGGTCAACAGTTTTACAAAAACCATGTTCTGACCAACCCGTCTTTTTTTTGTTTACTTTTGTTGGGTGTTTATTTTGTTAGTTTGCTTGACTATTTTGCCACACCCAACTTTAGACTGTTTACCCTTACGACATTTCATACAAACTTTCAAGACCTTATTTTCAGAAATGACTGAACCAATTTTAATGAAACTTCATACGCATAAGAAGGATACATAGGTCTAAAAAGTTCGTTAAAATCGAAATATAGTATTACAGCTAAATTAGACCGATTATAAAACTTTCTTATACAAGCTGTTGTTTTGGTTTCCTATCCATTTGCATAAAATTTTAAAGCCTTATATAACTTAGCATAATTTTGTTTGGCATAATTATATTTTCGCATAGTATAATTACGCATAACAGGTCACGCATAATTTTTCTAAGCATAATTTCTCTAACCATAATAATGATGCATAATATTCTAAAGCATAAATTTATTAAGCATAAAGTTCTAAAGCATAACTTTTTTAAGCATAATATCCTAAAGCATAAATTTATTTACGCTTGCTTTTATGCTTGCTTGCATGCTGCAAGCATGCAGCAAACAAAAAAAGCATGCAGCATGCAAGCAAGCATGCACCATGCAAGCAAGCATGCAGCATGCACCATTCAAGCGAGCATGCAACATGCAGCAGGCAGGGTTTCTGTCACGGCTCCGGCACTGCGGGCCTCCGGCGGCCCCACGCGTGCTAATCTTCGCAGCCGCCTGTTCCTCAGCCCGCGGGCCGCCTCGCCCCTACGCGCCTACGCGATTTCAAATTACACTCTAGGGGTAGGAGAAACAAGACTACGTGGAGTCGGTTTTGCAGCAATTCGGTTCTGTCACTAACTTTTGTTGCACAGCATATTAAATTTTTAACCAACAATATTATTTTATTGTTACAAAAACTATAGCAAATTAGGCATGAATAATCAATTAAAATTACGCTAAGTACCTAGTTAATTATTAATAAACGCTGATCTTTTTGGTTGTTTTCGTTTGTCAGTATTTCAGAATAACCCGCTTAACGTGGTTTAGGGAATTAAAAATTATCGAATAAATGTTTGAGATTGTTTGTATGTATGAAAGCGTGGCTATAGGGCGAGGATCGGACGGGCCGCGTTTAGAACACGGGTGGTTCTCAATTATCGACTTTCGTAATTAAGAAAAAAATAAAAATTACCTACGCATTTTATTATTGATTCGGGACGAGAATCATTAGCATAGTTACCTCCTTGAATTTGACGAGGATGCAAAACAACACCTTGTATATAAAATTCTCCTGTCGCGGTGTTTGTTACCAAACTCCTCCGAAACGGCTGAATTCATTTTTATGAAATTTTGTGTGCATATCGGGTAGGTCTGAGAATTGGCCAACATCTATTTTCATACCACTAAAACCCATCAAAACTTCCACGCGAACGAAGTCGCGGGCAGTAGCTAGTAATCTATAGAAACAGAAATTTCCAATTATCTTTTTTTTTTAAAGACAAATTCAAACTTAATCGAAGCTTGAAACGTTATGAATGTATAATACAAGGTGTTGTTTTGCATCCTCGTCAAAATTCAGGAGGTTGACACAAAAGACATAAATAATCAATTAAAATTACAGTACCTAGTTAGTAATTAATTAAGGCTGATTTTTTTGGTTGTTTAGGTTAGTCAGTATTTCAGAATATCCCCCTTAACGTGGTTTCGGGAATAAAAAAATATCGAATAAACGTTTGAGATTGTTTGTATGTGTGTAAGCCCGGTTATAAGGCGAGAATCAGACGGCCCGCATTTAAAATACGGGTGGTTCACACTTACCGATTTCCGTAAATAAGAAAAAAAATAAAAATTACCTACCTATTTTATTATTGATTCGAGACGAGAATCATTAGCATAGTTACCTCCTTGAATTTGACGAGGATGCAAAACAACACCTTGTATAATGGCTTGTTCAAATTTGAAGAAGTAGTGAAGTACCATTTACTCTGAAAAGAACCACTTTGCACAAATTCATACAATTATAGTGTACAACAAAACATACCATGATAATTTATGTTATAGCTTGCACTATTTAAAAGCTAAATAAAAGTGGAATTTTAATTTGTTAGTAAATTCCGTTTCAGTTTTACTAGTCAGCTGATATATGAATTTATTAACTTTTCAGGAGTTACCATCAACTTTTCAACTCTATTTCCGTCGCAATAAAGGTTATAATGTTGTGTGGTGTAAAATGGAAACGATTTTTTCCAAGATACTAAATAAAAAATAAAGGTAGGATTTTAGACTTTACGTGTGAAGAAATAAAGTTTATATGGTAGTTAATGCAGGCTATGACGTCAAAGAAAATTGTTATTATGCTAACTTAGCGTGGTATATTTAAATTTAGTGCCAGCGCTCACGTGCTGGCGTGCCTAACCTATTTTAGTATAAAATTGAAAGTTTTAGTGTACTACGAAAGCATTTGTTGTCAATTATGTACTAAATTCAAGGAGCTCGTGGCTTAATAGTAACAGCCATTTGCTTGCCTAAGTTAGTCCGTGGATGGGTGACCACCCATTGCAAACCGAGCTTTCTCCGTTCCTTGCAAAAGATCGGAGAGAAAACGTTAAGCCTTTGGTCGCGGATCTCATTTGTAGATCTTTGACAGTCGTTACAGGTAGTCAGTGACCCGAAAGTCTGCCAATCAGTCTTACCAAGGGGTATCGTATTACCTAGTTACTAACTGGGGTGGTGGAGGTCAGATAGGCAGTCGCGCCATGTATAATATTTGTATTCAGCTTCATCCGGTTAGATTGGAAGCCGACTCCGATATAGTTGGGAAAAGGCTAGGCAAATGATGATAATATATAGTCGATTCTAGTGTATTTTTAATCATGTTTGTCACAGCATAACCTGCGGTAATATCCCTGATGGGACACAGACCTCTTCTTTATAAGAGGGAGTGGCTACACTACGCAAAAGGTATAAGGCGGGTTGCTAGCAAAGGTGGACTGTCTTACTGACCTTCGAAATTTAAAATACCGATGCACTGTATTCATAAAGTTTAAAAGAACGATTTGCGTGATTTGCAGTATGAGGACTTATTTAATTAGCCATGTACTGAAATTTGCAATCTCTCACATAACGTTTAAATTGGAACCACAACTGCGACACGTTAGTCAGAGCCGTTACTATTGATCTCAATAGACTGTTTTCTTGGTCTACTATAACTTATAACTATATATTCAGGGTTAAAGAGACACCGACGCTATTTAGATCCAGCCTGTCCCCATGCAGTCCTCCCCCAGCAACGCCCTAAGCCGAGGTTCGTACCCAACAGGGGGTGCTCTTAGCGTGTAGTCGCTTAGTTTGTAAGTGGTTTTGATGCCCTGGCTGGAGGCTTACGCTCAAGGAAACCACAGGATAGTCCGGTTAAGTAGACGACCACGTCCTAGATTGAACAGCGAGATGATATTCACAAAAAAAAAAAAAACGCCGACGCTAAAACGATTTGGATCCCGTATTTGGAACATGATTTTGAACCCCGACATCCCGTAGAGAAAAGCAGACTATCCCTCTATATTATATATACATACCAAACTACGCTGACTAGCTAATTTTTGACTGAACTACATAAGCTGGTAGGACACAAATGAAGAAAAATATACCAACAACATTTTCCTCAAAACTGAATTGAACAAAACCCAGTGCATAATACAACAAACAGCCAACGTACTTTATTTTCATAAACATACTAATGCCAAGGCATTTGTGTGATCATTTTTCTTTCTTTATTTATAAATACAGGTCTAAATTCCTACCACCCCTATAAGGAAATCCAAGGGTGTTAGCTAAGAGTGTTACAAAAACTGACCAGTGACTGGAATGTCGCAGTCATTAGTAAAACACGATTTTACGCACTGCGCCGGCGGAATGAATATTTACACCATAAGATATACACATAATACCTACAGTTAATGGGAGGTAGGTGTTAATTAATGATTCTAGACTAGTAACTTGCACTGCCATGCTTGCTTTTTATCATCAGCATCTGCCTAGCCTTTTCCCAAACTATCTTCAGGTCGACTTCCAGTCTAACCGGATGCAGCTGAGTACCAGTACTTTACGTGAAGCGACTGCCTATCTGACCCCCACAATCTAGTAACTGGGTAATACGATACCCCTTAGTAAGACTGGATGTCAGATTTTTGGCTTCTGACTACTCGTAACGACAGTCAAAGATATACAAATGACAGCCGTGATCAACGGCTTAACATGCTTTCCGAGGCACGGAGGAAACTCGGTATGTAATTATGGTCATCCATCCCCGGACCAACATCGGCAAGCACGGCTTAACCTTAAAGATCGACACGTGCGGCTGTTATTATTTAGCTACGAGCTCTTATTGCTTGCTATTTATATATTTAATTAATTACTGAATGCAAAAATCACGAGAGTCTTTGTTTGGACTAGACTATTTACGGATACCTTACATTTTTCTCAGTTCTTGGGTACGTACATACTTTAATATAAACTAGCCGATGCGTGGCGTATTCAGCTGCATCCAGTTAGACAGGAAGCCGACCACAGCCTCCAATATATCGAGTTGGAAAAGGCTAAGTAGGTAGATGATGAGAGTAACATCGATGGATAATATTATAAGTGGGAAAGTGATTTTGTCTACCTGTCACCTTTTGGTTTTTGGTTGAACAGAATTCAATGAAACTTAGCAAATAGCTAAGCCATAAACTAGGTCAGGACTTACTGTCGTTTTATAGTAGTAGTTACTCTTATTGTTTGACATTCACACAGGCAATAACAAATATTTTATAATTATTGTTTCCGCCTTCGCTGTGTTGAAAATGGGTCCATATTGGCTCACCTAAAGTTCTTTACCCGAAATTGTTCTTCCTAACGATTTGTAATCCGAATGATCATTCTTCCTAAAATTTTTCATCCTAAAATTTTCATTCATACTATTTGTAGTGCTACCGGCGATGTTCATAACACTCATGTTTCCGAAAATTGTAATTAATAATATCATTAATGTAAATAATTTAAACTCCTACTGTTTTTTATCATAACGCTTTTATCCCTAAACATAATTACCATAATATTTTCACTGATACTCAGATAGAAACATTTACCAAGTGTAATAAAAATATATGTGGGTAGAATATGTTTTATAGTTTTAATTTGGGTGGGGATTAGGTCAGAGTGTCGTCTTGGGGGCACTATAAAAAATACTTAGAAAAATTTTGCGACCAATTTCGAGGTAGCGCTCGCCGGCCGCTGCCGCGGCACCGCTCGCTTCGCTCGCTCGGCTCGCGCGTAGTTGGTCACGGTTCTAACCTAACCTAACCCATGGATATCTTTCCAGGTCCACACCGCAATAAATAAAAAAGTAAAAGTTACGCAAAACCAATGTATATAATACTGATTATTATGAATAAAAAGAAATCTAAACAAAAAAGATATGACTTTGAATAATAGTGTAAAAGATGATTATGTTGAGAAAATTTAGGAAAACAAATAAAAGTATAATAGATTTTTATTGCTACTGAAATTATGAAGTTGAATGCTTCGGAATTATGGACATTAGAGACAGATTAGTTAGGAATTGCGATTGTTAGGATGAAAAATGTTAGGAAGAACATTTTCGGATTTCCAATTATAGGAGTTGAAAATTTAGGTGAACTTTGGCGCACCCGTTGAAAATAGATCTCTAATATTATTTTTTCTGTAGCATACTTCCGAGCCTTACTAATTTATTTCCAACGGGAAAAATGAATAGGCCTTTTCTGATATCCGCAGGTGTCTCATAAATTAGCCGTATTGTATTAATATCGGAAGAATTAATCAGCGTAAATAAATTTTGTCGTTTCTCTTCCGACATCTTCCAATGCTTATTACTTTGTTATGTTTATTTCTATTACACTTGGTTCCACATCAGCCGGAGGTTCCAACATATAACAGGCCTAGTTGGTTTTGATAGCAGTACCCATTTCTTCTTCTTAGCTTGTCTATGACAATCTCATCATCATTTCAGCCGCAAGCTGGACATAGGCCTCCCCCAAGAAGGGTGGGTTTTGCCATAATCGCCAAGCTTGGCAGGCGGGTTGCCGATCGCAGTACGGTTGTTACAAAAGAACAGAGAACGCTGCTGCTCATTCGCTGGTCCCTTAGTCGCCTCTTACGACACCCACGGGAAGATATGGGATGGTGCTATTCTTTACGTCCGACACCATACAGACGTCCGACATCATACAGAATGACAGTCTAACTTGAGTCAAACAAAAATTGGCGACTAATTTGGCACTTTCAGTAGCGTGCATCAGCTCTTGTAATGTGCAAACTACAGGAGAGGTAGGACACGATATTAAAATAGCAAATTTTAATATCGTCGAAGGGATATCGTGTTATCCAGTACTAACTGGGTTGTGGTACTCAAATAGCCAGTCGCTCCATGTAAAATATTTATCTGAGTCCGGTAAGACTGGAAGCTGACCGCAACATAAAGTTAGCAAAAGGCTAGGCAAATGATGCTGATGACTTATTGGAATGTAGGATCAGGTTTAAAATAACAGTATCGTATTTGATTGTGGCAAACCTGTGCTCGTGGTACATTTACAAATATCACTTATTAAACGTCAAAACCACTGCCACGGCTTTCACCATTTCCTATTGTTCCAGCTGGGGAGGCGAAGTGCCGAAGTGGAGCAAGAAACTTCCTAACAACACATCTGTCGACACAATATTACAAATGAAAGCAACACAGCATGTGAATTGTACATTGTAATTAAGTTTATAAGATCTAATATGTAAATATATACAAGGTGTTGTTTTGCATCCTCGTCAAATTCAAGGAGGTAACTATGCTAATGATTCTCGACCCGAATCAATAATAAAAGGGGAGGTTTTTTTTTCTTATCAATACGGAAATTGGCAAGCTTGAACCACCCGTGTTTTACAACACGGGTGGTTCACACTTACCAATTATCGTAAATAAGAAAAAAGTTATAAGACACCCATTTTATTATTGATTCGGGACGAGAATCATTAGAATAGTTATATTAATATCTTCTGCAAACCTACAACCTGAACCAACGTGAATAATAATGATTCTACCTCCTAAACCGTATTACCTGGCGCACTGCCTAATCCATAACCGGTTTAGCGCGATGATATAAATGCAAATTCACGAATAACATGGTAAACGTACCAATTTCGGGCCAAGGTAACAACATCGATTGACGAGTAGGCACTGTACATTGCACGCTATGTCCCTATATTTAGAATTAAAAAAAAACTTGCGTGGTTTGTATTTGTATTGATTGCACAGTAATAAGCGGTCGCAGTGCGGTTTCCTTTACTGCTTACCTTCTTTTATAGTGGATTTATGTATGGAAAATGCATGGGAAGTCATTCATTTATGTTTATGGTGGTTCAGCGAGGTGAGTTAAGCAATTAGTGGCTGTAAATTACGTACGAGTATGAAATAAGAGCTGCGTTATTTTTTTAAACATGGCTCGTTTTTCGGTTTGTCGGGATTGATTACGATGAGGTTGTTGAAAAGAGAGATTTATAAAACATTGGTGTGATGACAAGGCAATGAACCTTGTGAACTTTTTGAATAAACGCTTTGTTAGTACTTAATTTATTGAGTAAAATGTATTTATTATTTATTCAGGATATATTTAACTTTTTATTTTAAATCTTTAAAATAATACATAACCGAACATAACGCCTGTAATTCCCTAAGGTTTAGGCAGAGTTACACCTCTGCCTAACCGCTTAGACATTACTGGCGCAACGTGGATTGTACTATTAGGTACACACCTAATAGTACAATCACATTGCACCAGTAATGTTTAATTAAGTATCAAGTAATAGGGGCAAGCCTAAATCCCATAAACGGAGCACAAATCCGTGGCAGCTACTGACAAAATTCCTAATGGACAACCCAATAACATTTTGGCCGACACAAGAATTGAACCCAGGACAGCAAGCTCAGCAGTCGTATTTGTGACCAATCGACCTACGGCCAACAGGCAGTCCAAATAATAGACACGGTGTATTGAACCTTTTTTATACTAGGTTACAACATAACAATAGTTACTGGCTGGTAGGTACAGAAATACTGTATGGTGTCGGACGTAAAGAATAGCACCATCCCATATCTTCCCGTGGGTGTCGTAAGAGGCGACTAAGAGACTTGCCAGAGAATGGGCAGCAACGTTCTCTGTGTTTTTGTAACAACCGTACTGCGATCGCCAACACGCCTGCCAAGCGTGGCGATTATGGCAAAACCCCCCCAAAATGTCAATTTGGCGACACTTGGGGGAGGCCTATGTCCAGCAGTGGACGTCTTTTGGGCTGAAATGAATGAATGATGAGGTACAGAAATAACAAAGGAAAACGAAAAATATACCTAGGTACACAAAAAACTTCAGTTTTCAAAGCCCAGTTTTTACAATAGTTTCACTTTTTGCGTTCATCCGGCAGCAAGGGCAGTTTCCGTTGTCCAAATAGAAAAAAAAAATACGTTCGTTAAAAATCTTTTGTTACAGGTACGTTTTTGGGAGATGAATTATTTGAATAGGATTGGGTACTATGGGTAGCTTGGAAAGCTTCGGGTATAATCAGGTACTCTCACTCAAAGCATGTCAGTCACCAAAGCCTTATAGATAAGCGGTGATCAGCTAAAATATTCACTCGTGGGTTAGTATCGGATCGTAGTTCTCGCATTCGATTCTCACATCGGGAAAACTATTATTAGGTTTTTCGACCAGGAATTCCTCAGTAGCAGGCTGGAGTTAGTAAGAGGCTCGCCCTCATCTACTTAACATCACTGGTGGAATATCATGTATATGTATAAATGTTTAGGCTTACCTGCTTTTTAAGCGATAAAAACGACCTCAACGTGTTATGGCATATTCAAAATGACCACTTAGTGAAATTCACGTCGTGGCTCTTTTAACAATAACCACAATGCGTTCAGAAACACGAAATTCGACAACAAAGTACAACGTTCTGACTGTGAGGAAATGCCATAACGCGTTCTGAGTATTTTTCAAATAGCCAAGACACTATATAAAGGTAATTAAATGGAATTTGTCGACGATGACGGATGTAGTCGAGGTTATGATTCCAAGATGGTGGATGTGAAAATTCATCAAAATTCGACTTGAGTAAGTGGGACAAAGTAGATAACATTTGTTCAATAAACAAAAAATGCTCAGAACGCGTTTTGGAATTTGTGCGTTAAATTTTGTGCCACATTACTTATTTTATCAAATAATTACTATTTGATAAAATATGTAATGTGGCACAAAATTTAACGCACAAGATACAAAGTTTTTCTCAGTAGAAACACAATAATTATAATTTATTCCTCACTCTGTGTGTTCAGGTTTATTTATAGTTGAAGGTTTTATTCTGAGCTCCAGTTATATTATTCGGACATGCAATCTTAGATACACGTGTGAATACGCAGAGGAATACCTACTGTGAAGATAGGATCTAGGACATTTACGCGAAGGATACTTGCGCGAATAGACATTTGCGAGACTGATAGTTGCGCGAGTTATGCCCTTGAGATTCCTCACAAACAAAATATAACATTCATCATCATTTCAGCCGAAAGACGTCCACTGCTGGACATAGGCCTCCCCCAAGTGTCGCCACATTGATCGGTCCCGTGCGACTCGCATCCAGCGGATCCCCGAAACCTTCACCAGGTCATCGGTCCACCTAGTGGGAGGCCTTCCAACGCATCGTCTCCCGGTTCGCGGTCGCCATTCCAGAACTTTTCGGCCCCATCGGCCATCTGTTCTGCGAGCAATGTGCCCTGCCCACTGCCACTTAAGTCTGGCAATTCTTCGGGCTACGTCGGTAACCTTGGTTCTCTTGCGAATGTCCTCATTTCTGATTTGATCACGCAAGGAAACTCCGAGCATAGCTCTCTCCATTGCCCTCTGGGTGACTTTGAGCCTTCTGATGAGGCCCATTGTGAGCGGCCACGTTTCGGTCCCGTATGTAATCACTGGCAACACACACTGGTCATAAACCTTTGTCTTGAGACACTGCGGTAACTTGGACGAGAAGATTCCACGCAGCTTCCCGAACGCTGCCCAGCCGAGTCGGATTCGACGATTGACCTCTTTCTCGAAGTTAGACCTACCCAACTGGACCGTTTGTCCCAGGTAGACATAATCGTCTACAACTTCGATAGTAGAGTCTTCGATCTTGATAGGAGTGGGTGTTACATGGGCATTCAACATGACCTTGGTTTTGTCCATGTTCATTTTAAGACCCACTCTTTCGGAAGCTCTACTGAGGTCATCGAGCATTGTACTGAGGTCCTCCATGGTCTCAGCCATGACCACTATATCGTCGGCAAATCGAAGGTGAGAGATGTACTCGCCATTGATGTTGATGCCTAGCCCTCTCCAGTCCAGAACCTTGAAGATATCTTCCAGTGCAGCGGTGAACAGTTTCGGAGATATGACGTCTCCCTGTCTCACACCTCGCTGCAGAAGGATAGGTTCCGAGGTCTGGTCCTGAAGTCGGACTGACATGGTGGCGTTTTTGTACAAACACTTCAGCACCTCGATGTACCGATAATCAATTTGGCACCGTTGGAGAGACTGCAGTACAGCCCAAGTCTCGATCGAATCGAAGGCTTTCTCATAGTCCACAAACGCTAAACAGAGAGGCAGGTTGTACTCTTCGGTCTTCTGTATAACCTGTCGCAGCGTATGTATGTGGTCTATGGTGCTAAAGCCTTTACGGAATCCGGCTTGTTCGGGAGGCTGAAAATCGTCAAACCTGCGCGCGAGACGATTCGTGATGACTCTTGAAAACAACTTGTAGACATGGCTTAGAAGTGAGATGGGCCTATAGTTCTTCAACCGGGCATTGTCGCCCTTTTTGAAGAAGAGTACCACCACACCCCTGCACCATGCCTGAGGCGTTTTGCCCTCGAGTATGACGGAACCAAACAGCTTCTGAAGGGCCTTAAGTACCGGTTTTCCACCCGCCTTCAGAAGTTCGGCCGTAATTCCATCATCACCCGGTGCCTTGTTGTTTTTAAGCTGTTTCAGAGCCATCCTAATCTCGTACAGGCTGATGTCTGGGATGTCTTCGGTGTAGTGTCGGGTCAGTCTAGCTCTTGGGTCATTCGCTAGATTTACAACGGGTTTCCTGGTTGACGTGTACAACTGCCCATAAAAACTCTCGATCTCCCTCAGTAGCTCCGGTTTGGCGGATACGATCCTGCCATCATCGGTCTTCAGTTTCGTGAGCTGGCTCTGCCCAATAGCCAGATCTCTTGCAAATACCTTTGAGCCTTTATTCCGCTCAATGGCGTCTTTAATACGCTCGGTATTAAAGCGGCGGAGGTCGCTCTTCAAGGATTTAGAGATCTGTCTATTGAGCTGCCGGTATTTCCACGCGTCTTCTGAAGACTGCAGGATCATCTCACGCCGTTCCTTCATGAGCTTGAGAGTATGATCAGAGAGTCTTTTGTTCTTCTGTGTACGACGCGTCTTGAAGAACTTAGACCCTGTCGTATGGACAGTTTCCACGAATCCATCGTTGCATTCGTCCACTGAGCTTCCTAGGCACTCGAAACGATTCTGGAGTTCAAGCTGAAAGCTCTCGGGGTTTTGGATCTGGATCTGTGCTGGTCGGAGCGTAGACTTCATCAGTCGAGACCTTTCTAGCTTAATATTGATGTTCAATGTGCCTCTTACCATGCGGTGATCGCTCCCAGTTTTCACCGAATTGATCACAGAGACATCATTGAACATTTGCTTCTTGGTTGACATGATGAAGTCAATCTCATTTTTAGTTGCACCATCGGGGCTCTGCCAGGTCCACTTCCTGTGCTCACGCTTTCTGAAGAAGGAGTTCATCATATAGAGGCCCTCCTTCTCCATAAAACTAGCCAGTTGGTGTCCCCGGTGGTTCCGACATCCAAACCCAAATTGCCCCACCTGCAGCTCATCTCCGTCTCGCTTGCCCAGTTTCGCGTTGAAGTCCCCCATGACAACGGTAAAGTGAGTTTTGGAACCATGCATGGCTTTGGAGATATCCTCATACATGGTTTCCACTTCGTCGTCGGGGTGTGCCGAGGTCGGGGCGTAGACCTGTATGACCTTCAGCGAATATCTTGAGGATATTCTGAGTATCAGGTACGCCACCCTGATCGACACACTCTCGATCTTCACCACGTTATTCACAAGGGACTTGTGGACGATAAACCCAACACCACCCTGGGACTGCCGGTCACCCTCTCGGAAATAGAGTAGGTTGCCGGATTTCAGGATCATCGTGTCCTCCCCCTCTCTTCGGACTTCAGATAATCCTACAATACTCCATCGCAACCTGCTCAATTCCTCCTCGAGTTCCGTTATCTTCTCGTCGGTCCGGAGTGTCCGCGTGTTATATGTTGCCAGGTCAAGTCGTCGGTATAGGCAGCCGGATCCCTTCCGGAGATTCTTCGCACCCCTTGCCACGCCGTAACCTCGACCGCTACCATAGTCGAGGGTAGACGGGCTGCCGGGTACTAGGGGCCATTTCTGTATCGCGCTCATAAGGGGGGTTTTGCCATAATCGCCACGCTTGGCAGACGGGTTGGCGATCGCAGTATGGTTGTTGCAAAAAGCACAGAAAAACGCTGCTGCCCATTCTCTGGCAAGTCCCTTAGTCGCCTCTTACGACACCCACGGGAAGATATGGGATGGTGCTATTCTTAACGTCCGACACCATACAGAACAAAATATAACAACACGTCTGAAATAACTAAAAGGACTGTGCTGAGTTGTAACTTGTAACTGTGAACAGTAAAGTCATGATCGCTGTTTTTTATTCTTGATTTGAATAGGTCTTATTTTAAGTGTTTTTCAAAATGAAAATTGAAGATGGCGGCGATGAAGATATTCCGAGTTTTGGTTCAAGTGTGTCATTTTAATGGTTTGTAGGATCGCTGATGACGAAAATGAGTTCAAAATGAAAATCCGCGATTCATTGGGGCGCCATTTTTGCAATCAAGATGGCGCCGATGAAAATTTCCGGTATCAGCGACACCAAAAACCTTAAAAAATAACAAACCCGACCAACAATTTATTATTATTTTTATTTATTTTTTTAACAATTCTAAATAGTATAAACATTTACTTTCGAAAAAAAGATGTTTTTATAATGTTATGATATGATTGACTTCTGAAATTAAAATGGGAGCTTCTTATTCATATCAATTATTCCTTTTTAGTAGCAGCCTAATATTTAGTATCGTGTCCGAAAAATGAGTAACAATGTCAACAAGAGATTTCCTACAGTAATTTTACCGCTGGCAAAATGTATATAATGATTCGAAGAATGAAGGCACGTTATAAATACATAGATCATAAAAAGAATAAGTTCTATTGAAAATATAATTTAAAACATTTTCCTGATAACACCTACGTGAGAAATGAAATAGGAATTCTTGAAAAAGGTTAGTTTCTGAGAAAATCAATTCGCAGACTTCACCTTTGCCAGCTTCATTTCCATTCAAACAAAAGAAAGAAATTTATTGTTTACTTTGTAATATTATATAGCGTGTGTACCTCAATCAAGTTTTGACCTTGAATTTAAAGCATAGTTTACACCAAATAAGTTGGGTCGAAAAAATCCGTGGGAATTCCGTTCAAAGTCGCTTGGCCCAATTAGAGTTAATGGCCCTGTTATTTTTGAAGGGGTTTGTTTATTAAGCTTATTAAAAAATAAAATGAAAAGGAAATAGATTTAAGAAATTGTGCGGGAAATATTATTAGTTTATTAAATACGGTTTTGTTGATCCGATGTTTCTTCGCTGACCTAGTGGTCGCTACCAAGACTGCTGAGCAGAATTCCTGGGTTCGATTCCTGACGGACAGTGTTATGGGATTGGTCAATCAGGAATTTCTTAGCACTTAATTACGGAGCCTGGATTTGTGTCCAGTTGATAGCATGAGCTCGTCCTTTTTACACGGGCCTTAAACATAACTGAAGAACAGTGGGAGTATTGTTGATACAACCCTGCTTAACCCTTCCGGGTTTTCAGGCATGCTGTAATTTTGTGTTGTATCACGAGTTTGCTGATATGCTATTAATTGTTAATAATTTTCAACTGTACATACAGATTAAATGCATACGATATGAGTAGAATTCAATCGACCACTAGTTAATTCTGCTGGCCACTGATGGGGACTGTCTAAGTACAAGACTAACTTTAAAACCTATAAGTATTCAAGGAATTTTGTACGCTTGGTTATTGGATCATTGGTACAGGTGAGTTATAATTATTATTTCCTTTTGAGAGTATATTCGACCAAGCGATAAGTTCCACCATTTTGAAGGAAAACATGTTACGAAACCGGCATGACTAAAATTCGAAGACATGTTGCAACGACCAACCCGTACTAGGCCCGCCAGGTGGTTTATGGCCAATCTGTCACACGGAAAGCAGGCTTGTGTCCCAGCTGTGGGAATGTTACAGGCTGATGCTAAGTGTAAACCGGGATTCGCAATTATTAAGATTTTCTTTGATAATTATTTTTTATTCGTTATCCTAAACATTTGTTTTAACAGGTAAGACACAAACTAACAAAAGCAGTCATTAATTGCAAAGTGTCCAGTCCCAAGTAAGGGGTCTGTCTGGTCTGTTACCACTGCGAGGATCGGCCGGAGGACACGGTGGAGCACACTGTGGAGCTCTGCCCCGCTTGGGCTGAGCACCGCCGTGTCCTCGTAGCGGCGATTGGCGGCGGCGACCTCTCGCGTCCGGCCCTGGTTCAATCCATGGTCCGGAGCGAGAGGGAATGGGAAGCCGTCGCCTCCTTCTGCGAAGCAGTCATGCTAGCGAAGGAGGTGGCGGAACGTGAGAGGGAGAGAACCTCACGTCCCAGCCGCCGCGGGAGACGCCCCGGGCGTCGGGGGGCAACCAGTGGCCCCCGGCCACCGTAGGCGCGGGCCTGTGGACGGTGAGTAATGGGCTAGCTCACCGTCCGTCCGTCTTATGACGACAGACCGTGCCGACGGCGCGTTCGTGTTCCACGCGCGTCTCAAGGAGATGTCAGCAAATCAGAAGGGGTCCGAGAGGGCCGATGCCTGCCAAGGCTGCGGGTTGTTCGAAAGAGATACCGTGGCCCTAGAACACAAAGGGCTAAGAAGGAACATGGATCGGTTTTAGTCAGTCAAGTCTGACACTCCCTTCCGCTCCGCCCAGAGCGGGAGAAGTCATTTGATGATTTCCCATCCGAAAAAAAAGGGGTCTGGGTGAAAGCACAAGTTACACAGTGGACAACATACTAAGTATCACCCTCTGGAATTCCGCCAAAGAGCAAGTAATTTAAGTATGTCCAAAGACCGAGAGACACTATTAAGTATTCTTACTGCACGAATCAGTGGTGCAAACTTCAATAAGTTTGTACGGTTTGCCGGTTGTTTAAATAAAATACTTATTATTGGATAATGGTCGGCTAATTATCGGATAATTATCTCAACTCTCTTTAACTTTTTTTTTCTAATAATTTCTTTACAAAATAGTTAAGACAGACATTTATAAATATCAGTTATTATATAATTTAGTTTTAACACTACTGTAAAATGCAATTAAACACAATTTCTCCGTTTTTCTTTTGGATACGCGGGGAAGCAGCAAATCGCGTTTGGATACACTTGAAGTTTATAAATTATTTCTTAATTATGATTTTTATTATTATCAAGATAATTATCAAGGTGATTTTAATTATTACTTCGATCTCTAGTGTAAACTAAACTTTATGTTGCTTTTAATGAGAGAAACCTTGATGAAAGTGATGACACATTTCTATTAAGTTGTTAAATGTAGACCAAGATTGTGATAGAAATATTGATTTGTTTTGATGTTAGTCATAGATTGTAACTGGTAATTACTGAGAAAATGACTCACAGTTTTGTTTGTATCCAACTGTTGCTTTGAGTCTGAATCATCATGGTTTTTATTGGAAAAAGCTTTTAGAAAATGGTCGATTTGCTGTTAAAAAAAATAACAAGTTAAGTTAAGTAACAAACTGTATTTGATTGTTTGTTAAGTTTGATTAAAACTTCTTTGTCGAAACTACGTCTGTGTTTCACCGAGGTTATAGGCAGAGTTTTACCTATGTTTATTAATAAGTACCTACCTACTACCTTTTCTCTCGTCCTAGTGCGTGATAGATCGGAAACCATCATACGGGAACGTTTTACTATCTACTTTATACTTCGAGATAGTATAGCTTCTCAATTATAGTAAAAACATTTTTGGAATCAGATCAGTTAGTTCCAAAGATTACCTGCTACATCAACTTTCACCTCTATAAACCTCTTTAAAATATTAGTATATTTAAGGAAGTTTTTAATATGTTAATCAATCAAATCCAGAAATAATCATGCACAAGCTCTTCCTTTGAAAGTTCAAATTGGCATAATCATTCAACCTCCAAACTCTGACAGCTGTTCAACTTATCACTCACTGCTGAAGTTTCGTGCCAAATAAACGCAATTAATTCACGCCCTGTCCACAGAAAAAGAACCCAAGGTCAACCTTGGCCACAGTAAAAAGTACCCAAGGTCATTATTCACAAAAAAATCCAACCCCTACAATGCTAAGTCCAGGTCAACTGTAAGAAATCTTACGGCATTGCAGACTGCGAATCGAGGGTCAAGGTCAATTGATCTCATTAATCAAGTTGATATGTTACACAAAGTGGTAGTTCATTGTCAACTGTGCGAACTATTTACAGTAAAACTTGGTCATTTTCTTGACCATAGCATTGTAGGAAGGTCGTAGTACTGTCTTTACATCATCTGCCTAGCCTTTTCCCAAACTATCTTGGGGTCGGCTTCCAGTTTAACCGGATGCAGCTGAGTATCAGTATTTTACATGAAGCGACTGCCTATCTGACCTCCACAACCCAGTAACTGGGTAATACGATACCCCTTGGTAAGATTGGATGTCAGACTTTTAGCTTCTGACTACTCGTAACGACCGCCAAAGATCTACAAATGACAGCCGGGACCAACGGCTTAACGTGCTTTCCGAGGCACGGAGGAAACTCGATATGTAATTATGGTCACCCATCCTCAGACCAACCTCGGCAAGCACGGCTTAAACTTAAATATCGACCTGGGCGGCTGTTATTATTTAGCCACGAGCTCCTCCTAGAGCTCATCCTAGTACTGTCTTTACATTAGACAGTAAAAATAAGCTCAAAAACTAAAACTGTAAGAAGTATGAAATAAGAAAATATTCTAGGACAGCCGTGGTCGTATGTCACTTTGCCCTAAGGTTTATGATGTTGGTGGCATACGACCTCGGGGCACTTTTGCCCGTGGTCTAGTTCGCGTTTTGGTTGGAAATTATCCCACAGGAACCTATGACAATCAGGGCTAATGTAGTTTACCATTTAATGAAAGAATTTTCGGAATCGGATCTGTAGTTCTGAAGATTACCCCTACATCCAAACTTACAATTTTAGGTATCTCATTATAATATACGAACGAAGGTTCTTCATCCCTTTGAATGAATAGAACAGAGATATTAATTGCAGCATTCTATAATCTAATATCTACGTGTCAACCGGCTATAATGAAAGTATATATTCACTCATCAGCAATAATAATAGACTACGAAAGAGTTAAACTTATAATTACAACTATCAAAGTCCAATAGAACAGTAATAATTATAAGTAAACGCCCCATAATTGGGGGTGTTGAATGAATTGATTGATGAGTATTCGATAAGTTCAAGGTCAAATTCTAACATTTAATAAGACCACTATCAAGCACGTCATATTCCTATTTCAAAAAGCGAAATCTAACTTGCCATCGGTACAAAAACATTCTTCTTCGAAATAGTTGATTACACTGCAGTGTTGATGGTCGACGATTAGCTTCTATCGTTTAAGGTCAAGGGCACTTTCCATAAATAGACACAGTAGTTGTGGGTGATGGGTTATGCATGTAATTCACTATTTAATTAAGATAGTACATAACGAAAAATCGACAAAGATAGCTACTGTCCAGTATTCAACCTTATTTTTAATGATGTTAGGGTGTAAAGTGGCCTGATAATAACTAAACTAGAGCTAAACGATAATTTTTTCAGGTGTGCATTATTCACATCGCTTGTATTCCCCATTGTATTAGACGGAGGTGGATTAATACACTTTCATTTTACAGGTTGGTCGTTGGTCTAGGGTCGCAAGCGTGATTGCTGAGCCTGAGGTCCTAGGTTTGATCCCCAGGTCGGACAATTTGTTATTGGGTTTTTCCATCAGGCATTTCTCATTAGCAGCCATGGAGTCTATTATTGTACCCGGTTGATGACAGCAGGTTAGCCCCCTATTACGTGGGATTTCAACATAAATGACGAAATGAGAGTGTACTATTTGGCATGAGCTTATTTTTATCAACCGGTCATAAATTAGATGCAATAGATTAATTCCCTTAGATACCCAATAGCTCTAAGCTAACCTTGGAAACGAACCCTGAAACTCAGTAGCTACATTTTCGATCACCGCACTAACGAAAAAATCACTTATACTTCTATCACTATTCATATCACACATGATTATTGTTATTAATATATTCAGTTTGCACACCATGTCATTTGCCTATCTATTTAGTCGTTAGTTTTGAATAGACTCATTAGCTATCATGGTTCGTTGACAAAATACAAAACGAAAGGGCAACCCCTTCCTTTTGTATTTTGTCGAGTTCACACTCAAACTAGTAATCAAAACTGCTTAATGTCACCGTTAATGTTTTTTTTATTTATTAAAACGTCTCCTTATAATAAAGTTATCAGGTATGTTACTTATGTTAAGATAAACCCATTTTTATCATATTCGGTAAATCCTGTAATTGTTAGAAGTAGAGAACAGTATAGCTCTTTACTTGTATAATTTACCGAAACATAACTACAAGAAATAATTAATGTTAACCCAGATTTTTCTAGTACTGGATCTTGTTTACGAGCCTATTTTCCTCAACACAGAAAAATTTAAATAACAAAAAGCTGAATTACCCAACACAAAATTTTACTGGTACTAACTTTTTAGTAAAGTCTCTTCTTTTTTATTTGTATTTAGTTTATCTGTGTAAACAATATAAACAATAAGTATTGTACAGCAAGTTCCATAATTTAGAGAATTTATTCCAGAAGATAATTTTATGCTTCTTTTTTTACCGTGTAGTTAATGCCTAACTTGGTGTCAAAGTTTTTTTGGCGCTCATGGGTCTCTGGCTTTGCTATTCATGCCGCATGCATCCATTTCACCAAAGCGAATGATAAGTGATAAAATACAATACGCAAATGAAACCGAAAAATCAGAAGACTTGTGTTAGAATTTCAGACCTATGACTTGGCGCTGTCACACGGTCACACCACTAGGCTTTCACTATATTTTAGGCATATTAAACATAGCACAGCACAGAAATCTCAGTAATCTGACATGTCACCGCCATCCCCGTGCAAAGCAGAGACGGGTCGCTAGTATTTTTTAAAACCACTTGAAAAGGTCACCCCAGTTAAAACTGTCTGGAGATACATAAATTCCAACCCTACAATGCCATTAATTCGTAATCACGGCAGTGTTCATAGTTCATGATAACCCAAGGTCAAGGTCGAGTTGCTTCATAAATCAAGTTGTTGATAGTAGCGGCGGCAGGGTTGTGTGTGTTTGTGTCATTTCCTGTTGGCAGTTGTGGGTTAAGTGATGGGTGCTAAGATCTATAAATTGGTAGGTGTTATACCAAATTAGGTAGTTTATAGTGTTTTACTGTGTTCTGTTATTTTTTTATGGCGCTGTAATTCCGTGTTACGGTGAAAAGCGATTGTGAGAAAAGTGAATGATGGTGTGATTATATTCGTTAGGGTGCGTGTGAAAATCACGTCAGCCGAGAAATTAAAATGACCAGCTAGCTACGGAATTTATATGGATAGTCGAAATAAAGGGTGACCTGCTGGCCTACCACGACGTTTTTCTCTTATTCCAGTGTGGGAAAGAGACGGAGCTATACAGGATGTCTAGCCTCTTTCCCACACTGGAAAAGGAGTAAAACAATGTTTTAAGACGACACCATGACGTCTTAAAACAGGCCAGCTGATCTGGATTTGTTATTATTTTTCACAAATAATTTTGGAAAAGATCGTATTCAAGGTTACACATCAAGCAATACGTTTCCAGTATAACATGTTCTCATCATCATCATCATCATCATCATCATCAGCCTATAATGTTCCCACTGCTGAGACACAGGCCTCCTCTATATGAGAGGGAGTGGGCTGTAATCCACAACGCGGGTCCAGTGCGGTTTGGTAGATGTCACATGTCTTCGAATTTTTAGTTCTAAGACATGCCGGTTTCCTGACGTTTTCCTTCACCGTTTTTGAGGGCAGCGGTGATGAAATAAATAACACAAAGTAATGCGCCTGCCTGGGTTCGAACCCACGGCTTACTGCTTGTAAGTCGGGGCTGCCACCACTGGGCCACCGCTGCTCTCAGCAACATGTTCTCGCTTTGTATATATTTCCCGTACAATAAGAGATTCGCATAAACTGGTTTTGTACAGCTTGATTCTATTATATGTCAACCTGGTAACTTTTGTTTTTGCTGACATTTCGGATTCGGAGCAAGTGATCGTTTTATCGTTTTCCAACAATTGAACCGAATCTTCAAAAGTCGTTAAATCGTATTTTTACCTTCCTTCCATATTAGGTAAACATATTAAAGATTCTTTATTTCATAGTTTAAAATACCAATTTTCGCGCCATTACCATAAAATTGTTTGCAAAAATATTTTAGACACGAACCCATCATATTTTGCGTACTGTTATTTCAGCGGTTTCGTTCTTCACCAATATAAATGCAAATCTATTGTAAACGCGGTTTTAAGGTCAAACATAAATCGCAAAGTTCAGCAAATTTGTGTAAAATGAACTATGCTACGAGACGAGCTAACGTGTTTGCACGTAACACATGTCCCTTAGCCACGAATATTATTACACGACGTTTAGAACACTAGGCTTTTGTTTTTATGCAATCATTGAGAAATAATAGTACATTGTTTATTAAGGGCGGTACGTAAAGAATTTCGATCGAGGCTCTAGTAGAAGCCCGAAGTCGAAGACTGAGGGCTTTCTGAGTCGAGGTTCGTAATTCCCGTACCGCCCGTGAAACATACAACGTTTTTCATCACATTTGCTAGTAAATAATTATGAATAAATAGCCTTAATACACAAGTCAGGACAACTATTATTACGAAATACGTGAACTTTTTTTAAGCGGATGGCGGTTTTTGCTCACACCACAGATTATACAAATGTTTCGTTCAGAAACGTTAAGGGCAACTGTTACTTATGTAGGCATACAGCCATGACGGAGTGTAACAAAATAAAATAATTTTGAAAAATAAAAAGTTTTGATACAAAAACTATTATTAAAAACATTAGTTGAGTATATAAGTAACATCTAGCGAGATTGCAATGAAATTCCTATTCAGATAACATTTTAAGACAAGTTTTCAATTGCGTGTAAACTCCTTGCTTGAACTTGGAAGACCTGTGTGCTGTGATAAAATTTAAAAAAAAAATACTTACCGACCCGACCGTGGCTTTCATGACAAAAAGAAAGCTCGAGGGTTTTATATGGGGCATTACGGCAAAGTTAACCTGTATGTTTAGATACTGTTTACGTGCAAGTGTGATGAAAAATATAATTGTTCATATTGTATGTATGTAATTATATTACTTATTGTCATTGTACAAACTGCTTGGTTGACAGCTTCCTGAAGGGGCCGTTTACACCATGTAAGTATGTGGTGACCTTAACGAGGCGAATTTTTACGAACAGACAGAAAACAGCCTTATTTAAACCTATATACGAATTCTAAAAACTCTGTCACATTACATTAGTAGCGTCCCAAGAGAGACTATTCGAGAAAATCGAAACAATCTTGAAACCAAAGCTTCGTATCTCAGCAGTATTGGAGAACAACGGACGTGTGGTTACTAAAGGTGACAAGCCATTAGCATATTGCTTCCAATTTTATTGATGATTAATACGTGAAAAATGTGACTTGTAGTATTAGCTGTGTATGAGTTGTAAGTTGTTACATACATTTTAGAGGGGCATTGTACATTTGAATCTGCAAAAGAAAAATGGAGGTAGAAATGATTCTACCTCCAGTTTTTTTCCTGTACTGAATATAAACACTGGTACTGCTATTAGAAAAGATTTAATTCTTTCCTTATTAACACTTTTACCCAACTAAGGAAAGACACGTTCATCTGTTCCCGCTTAACTTCGAAACTGCTTATCATATTTCAGCAAATGAGTTATCGTTAAAAACGACTTGATCTTTCGCTGGTTATAAAGTAATGTGGCTTAATATAAGATGTGGTTTAATATAAGATGAACACGGTTCGATTTTTTTACGATCTTCGTTAGGTTGATTGTTGATATGTATATATATATTTTTATATAAAACGTTGCCCCACACTAGGAAGTCTACTGTATCGTAGGTGCGTTTACAAACATTAAACTCACATACACAAATAGTCAGACCCGGAACTGTAGGCCATACAAATATTTGTTTCGTGCGGGGATCGAACCCGCGACACTCAGCGCAGCAGTCGATCGCTCAGCCACTGCGCTAACCGTGTCGTCATATGTATTATTGTTGTTCGATCTTTGTTGGTTTTTACGTAGTTTGGTAAAAATTCTTCCTTCTTCTTCTTAAACTTTTACGTGTTTAGTTCCTACTGAGATTCATAACCCCTTTCATAATAGGTTCGGCTACAGTAAGCACAATACATTTCGCATTTTGTATGAAATTTGAAGTTGTTACTGTCTATCCCCGTGTAAAAGGCATGATGTTGTGCTTCGATGTAATTTAAGTTATCTAGCCAACGAAAACTAAAATAAAGATAGGAGGAAAAGCGAGAAAAACTAAATTCATTTACCAGTAGATAAAATACACAAGATACCGCGCACTGGACAAGATAGATAGCTAAGCCAACTCTACCTTGAACTTCTTACACTCGAGGTCAAAATAAAGTGAACAAAACCAACAGTAGGTTTATAAAATTAAAGTTGCCCCACTATACCTTTTGGCTGACAGGAAAATGAATAGGAATCGCATTAACGAAATTGTTTTTCGATGTCGGTACAATTTAGATGTCTGTTATAATAATAATATATCAAGCTGAAAGCATTTCATAAATTAATACATCATGTCTACGCGAGTCTCATATTGGCTTATGATAAAGTTATTCTAATATTGGCTTTTAATATATATTTTTTTTGGTAACTTCTTCTTCGGTCACTGACTCGTAGTTTGTTGTTAGCATATTTTGAAAATCAACTTAAGAAATTCAGAAAACTCTAGCCAGTTGGGGTATTTACTTTTTATAATTACATAGGTATAACCATTTTAAGGTTTTTAAGTAACGAATAAAAAATGAATTACATCATTAAATACTATATATCAGTCTCTTGTAGCTGACTGGATGTGTAAATGGCGTAATAATCAATCAGCTACAAGTTTCCTCATAGGTACTTTGTCAATAATGCGTTGTGTTTCAGTCAACATTTACTACTTAGCTATCTGCTACGACACAAATACTGCATTAACAACACCCTAACACCACCATTTGTCACTTAACTCGGCCGCCACTGTACGGCGATAGGTGAGACAGGCTCGCTCTAATCTTAACGACACTGCTGACCTTCACCGATAAGAGGCGATAGTGTCCAGCACGCTAACAGTAGCCGGCAACTTATAGCCTTATAGCCGCTTAGCCGTATAGCCTTATAGCCTAGCCTTTGGTGTTCATGGCCTGCCGCAGACCGCAATGTTAGGTCTCGAGGACAGTGGACTAATGTATTGCTAGCTTTATCTACGTGGCCTTTTGCCCTTGCTTGTTTAGAAGGAATTTTAATATAGTTAATTAATATATGGGGCTTTGGCTGTGAACTTGTGCTATTTATTTTTTCAGGCGTTGTGTTTAGAATTTTGTGACTAACAATTGACGACGTCGGATGTACAGTCTGCAAAGGAGATAACTGACACACATAACTGACTTTACAGACTGTACACGCATAACTCATACTTTCTGGAGAGCAAACAAACTTTTTTGGTCATAATTTGTAACTGTTGTTCTGTTAACCAAATCGTAAAATATGGGAGCCAAAAATATGAACGTAGTGAATGTGAAATATTAAATAAGAATAAATTTACTAAGCCAATGTTACAATAATTTTCTTAATCTAACTTAGCGCTATTAGTAATCGTAACAAGTTATATTTTAATATAGTAAAGAAAAAACAGAGGTACCCAAACTAGAAATAACAAGCAAGTTAATGCCCATGGTGATAGCTGATAGATAAGTATGGAAAAAATACGTATTGTACCAACCCCAAATAAATTAGAAAAAGGTTGGAGAGACATGTTTTCCATTTGCATACAGACAAGTTGCAAACGCGATTATTCCTTATACCAAAATTGCCAAAATTGTCTCAATGTACAATACGAAAGTTTTCCAATTCAGAATTTTGAAAACTCAATTTACATTTCAATCAATCCTACGATGCTGATATTTCAATGAGTTGTGACATTCTATAGAGGAGGCTTTGGAAATTCTCTCTGACAGGGTGATTGGCATTGAACCCAGCAATATACCCACAATGTCGTAGATTGAAATCTTAATTCCAATATCCTGATGACTTTCAAATCATCTCATAAATTATCATGAATGTGCGCAGATATCAAAAATTCGGATTAAGAGAATGGCTTATTATGTATTCCTTGAGCGTTATAAAATTAAATTACGACTCGATGGATCTCTCTCAAATATTATAATTTAGTGGGATTTTATTAATTTAGGGGTAGCACCTGTCGCTAGGGGGATTAAGTCTGACTGTGGTCTCCAGGGGCTGGGTATTTTTTCAGGGAAACTTGAACATGGACTTCGAATATTAGGCAATTCAAACTATTAAAGCAAATGGAATGTTTGTGAGATTTGTTAAGATTTCTGTTGCCAAAATTAATGAAATAAAACTACGACTTTATGACTCAAAATTGATGATTTTAATGTTTAATTATTAATTATTCGGACATGAACGGAAATTTTACTCCCGCTTTTTGGAACACAATGAACACAACTTGCTAACAAATTGTCAAACACGTGTTAACTGATGTCATTGGTTAAATTAATAATCGATAGACTAACACTTGTTTTGAGATTAATTTTGACGCGCCAATTATTTTCGTTCCATTAACCACCAGCGTCAGCCGACAAAATAAGCAACGAACACAGAAATATTCGGCTACAATGGATCGGTTTTAAAAAAAATTGTCACTCATCTCACAGAACTCCAAATAAACATGCAAAGTAATGTTTTTTTTTTTTTTTTTTGGGAATGGCATCTCGCAGTTCAACCTAGGAGGTTGTCGTCTGCTTAACCGGACTATCCTGTGGGTGCCTTAAGAGTAAGGCCTCCAGCCAGGGCATAAAACTTACAAACTAAGCGACTACACGCTAAGGGCACCCCCTGTGGGGTACGAGCCTCGGCTTAGGGCGTCGCTGGGGGAGGACTGCATGGGGACAGGCTGGATCTGAATGATATCATTATTTAGGGGCTGATTTAAAACTACTGGCACAGCATCGCGGGCTGGCTCGAGCGAGGGTCGGGGAGGGCATGGACCGGGACGTCGCGACGGACCTCGACGGCGAGGTCGGAAAGACGGCGGTTTGTGTCTAAACTTTTTAAGAGTGCTAGTCTCTTTGCTACTCTCCTGGAGGAGGGTGATAGCATCATCGGGAGTGACGAGGGTATGCCGAGGACAGCGTACTGTACTAATGCGCGAGGGTTCGTAACGGGCGGCCGGTGCGATCAGGGGATTACGGTGTTTAATGGCGTTATCGAAGAAACGCTTCGAAAGACGTTTCATAAACTGAAGGACGGTGGGCATTCTAAGGTCTACGTGTAGACGGTCATTACGGACATAAAAAGGGGCTCCCGTGACTCTACGTAAGAACCGGTTCTGCAAGGTTTGCATCCTATGGATGTACTTAGGCTTGGTGTGAGCGTACACGACGCAAGCGTACGTCATAATGGGGCGGATCACCGCGGTGTAAAGGCGCAACTTGCACTTGAGTGACAACTTGCTTTTTGTCGAAATCATGAAATGAAGCCTACCCATAGCAAAGGCAGCTCGGTCGCGAGCTGCTTTGATGTGCGCCGCGAAAGACAGGTGGTTGTCAAGTAAGACTCCTAAGTACTTGGCTTGCTTCTCCCAAGGGATAGGCTTACCGTACATAGTGATCGGGCTGAGCGCGGGTGGCTTATTTTTACGCGGTTTAGAGAAAAGAACTGCCTGGCTCTTGTCGGGGTTCACCTCGATTCTCCATTTCCGGAACCAAGCGCCTAAGACGTTGGCTGAGGTTTGGAGGGTGCTGTAAATAGCGTCGTGACTACGGCCAGTGTAATAGATGGCCGTGTCGTCCGCGAACAAGGCTAACTGTGCCTTCTTGCTCTTGGGGATGTCACTGGTGAACAGAGTAAAGATAAGGGGAGAGAGCGGGGAGCCCTGAGGGACTCCGGCTCGAATGGGGTGTGGGGAAGACAGTGCCTTCCCGATGCGATAGCGGAAGGTGCGATCCGACAAAAAGTCTCGTAAGATGAGCACGAGACGGTCTGGCACTCCCAGTTTGTACAACTTATATAATAAGCCGTTGTGCCAGACTTTGTCGAATGCCTTTGCTATGTCGAAAAACAATACACCCGTCATCGCTCCACGCTGGAAGCCAGCGCTCAAGTGTTCTAGCAAAGTAATGATTTTACATTTATTACTTATAGATGTTACATTTGGTTATACTTAATAGTATTGTGTGTATTAGGTCTGATTATTTAATTACAAACATTATTTTAAGTGTACCAGTAGTACATTAAGTACACAAAATTATGGATCGTTCTGTCTGAAATAAATGAATTGATTGATAATAATCGCCTTTGGAACGACTTTTGAATATTATGAATTGTGGACGAATGGAAGACTATTAATCATCCACTTGTCTAAAATCAGATCAGAAGCAGGTTTATTATTCAAGCGAATCACTAAGTAAAATTGTTTTTAAAAAGCATACTCCTATTTCAAATTAGGAAATCCATCAGAGTAGAGACAACCCTAGAGAAATCAATGGATCGACAATCTTCCATTTCAGCGTGTTAAGGCCCGGAATACACTAAAACGGAGCTGAGCTGACAGGAGACGTGCGGGAACGGACTTACCACTTTGGTTGAAATTTACATCGCGTCTGTCGTATCTCCTGGGATTGGTCGACACTTGCACATCTTCTCTCCGCTCCGCTTTTCACCGCTTAGGTGGAGTCCGGGCCTAACAACCGCTGGCAGCTCGACGCGGTATGTGACGAGCGTCAGTCATTGTTCCCGTCAATTTGTCCAGAGCTGTCGCAGAACAGTGGGTTCCGATTTGTAAAGGTACGGTTTCGAAATTAATCTAGTCAATGAATAACGTCAATGGCTAGTAGCGGCTAGGTGTTGCTTATGTAATGGTAGTCAATAAATTGATGTTAGTCACAAAATGCTGTTATTCATACTGTTAATGTATGCTCGAATTAAAGTGAAAACTCGACAGTTAAGAATAAATAATGCCCTGTGACAGACAGACAGGTGGAGCGTAGGTTTAACGTCTTATTAGTATCTTATGGGTACTGTAATGAAAATATTTAGTTTATTTTTGAAAACTTAGAGTGAAATAGTCCGCCAATGTCAATGTTCAATTTTATTATAAGAATCTCGGTTACTCTTTACCTTCCTTTAAGCAATAGCTAACATACCTGCAATCCTACATAATGCTTATAGTTGATATTCTGTGGCGAACACATCAACGATATCATTAGACGTTAAAACAACCGTTTAGATTTTCAATTAGACAAGAATATGCCTTGTCTTACTGAAGATCTTAATAGGTCTTAGCGCTTTAAGACTCATTAAACGCAAGTGTTCACATATAATGCAGATAAAATTTGGTGTAATAAAGTCATTACGATGAGCTTTAGGTGCACATAAGCCGTATTTAGGTTTACGAATGAAAGTAGGAGTACAGAATAAGGCAAGAAGTTCTTAGGAGCGATTCCCGCATTTTCATTTATCGTTCGCATTCCAACAAGTTTTTGATATTGTTGGTCGCTGCGATAAGATTGTAACTACAAAGTGCGATGAAATCGGTAAGGACCGTTTCTGCACTGGATCTGGATTTCAGATTTCGATAGATACTACATCACATTATATTTCAAATTAAGGCCGGTTTCCGAAATACGACTGTACCTTGTTTTAAATAGGTACGAGAATTAGTCATCCTGATAACAAACACCAGTCTCACTTGTATACGGTAAACCTAGTGAATAATAAAGTTCGGATAAATAATAACGGAATAATCACCGCGGAGAATAATACTATAAATTGATTACTTAAATATTATAATTACAAATATTTAACAACCACTCACGATCACTCAAGGATAGACAAAATTTTGAAACGATAAACTATAAGCTTAATTTAATTCTGAACTTCCATCATCCTTGCAGGAGTTGAAAGCTCTGAGAATGTTTACAGTCCAATAAGATGCTAATAATTTCGTGATGGATGACCCACTCTCTCTCATAGAGGGTAAGCCTATTTCCCAGCAGTGTTAACGTTGAATTATACTTCCGCAAAAAAGTCTTCTTTAAAAATGTATTAAAAACCATCCTTAAGTATTCGCAAGAAGGCTCACTATCTATTTTTCAGAATAAAACTGTTAGTATGGTACACTACAGGCAACAGTACCAACCTTTGAAACGGGAGAGGCCTATGTCCGGCAGTGGTCTGCGATTGGCTGGGTAGAGAAAATAGAGAGGTCACTTAGGTGTAAATTAAGTACAGAGTACCTATTTTGTATTGATTAGGATACTTTACCATATCAAAAAGAAAAATGCCGTAGGCCAGGAGCATTTCATCTTCAAGGGGGGATGGACACACTGTGAGCGCGTTGGAGGTCATTCCAATGTTAACCGTTTATCTGCAACAAAAGGTTTAATTTAATTGGAGTTGAGGGTATGAGTTCGTAGCTGATTGCTACGCCGTAGCAGGATGCCTACGCCATGTAGCAGGAAGTATTTGTGAAACACGTTCTAAGAAATTATAGGTAGCAGTAGGTAGTCTGTGACTGTAAGTTAAAATTCATTCGTGTATGTTTAAATTCTAAAAGTGTCAACGTCAAATACGCATTTTTTAAGCCCTTTCCGAGTACCCAACACAATAATTATTATATTAGTATTGATAAATTCCGAGAAGATTTTTTGTGTCAAGTTCGTTAACATAATATTCTCAAAAATCGGTGTCCTCAGTCTAGACGACCTAATTTAATAAACCGGTAAATAAATAAATTGCTTTATTACATTAGAACTTGCTAAACGCAAAATAATATTAAATCACTAGGTTTGGAGCGAGGACAATAACTTTTCGGCGCCAATAGCTAATAATTTAATGATAAGATATCGATTCCATCACAGATCGATGGGCCGACCTACTGACCGGTGTCATACCGAGAAATACTGAGCAATGCGAAGGAAATTGAAAGAAAATACAAGGGTTTACTGAAACCTAGCTTTTCCTGCGGTTTTGGGTGATTTGAAATTATCACAGGTGAACATAATCACCACCTCCCTCACCTTTTCAGCTTCCAGTATTACTGGATGTAGCTAAATACCAGTATATTACATGAAGCGATTGCCAATCTGACCTCCACAACCCCGTTAGGACTTGATAATCCCATGGGATCGTAACTATGGGCTAAAATGTGTGGTATGACCTAACCCAGGTCTTAATAGGCTAAAGGAGTTTTGATGTTGGTAAATAAGTCGTGTTACTTTTTCACGTTTTAACGGCTGAATAGATAGCACACAGATAGGATTAGATATTGGCACACAGATAGGATTTTTTTGTTTTTCATTCCTGTGGAATGATTTTCGACTTCCGCTTGGGCAAAACCTCGGGAAAAAGCTATTGTTGTATGTTAGCGAAGCAATATTCTCTCTAACATGAAAACGAGTCACTATACTTTAACTTAAGTTTTCTTTACCAAATGTACCACAACGTGATCTAAATTTAAATCTTGACGGCAAAAAGTTTGATGTTATAGCGGAAACAGTATTCTTGGGGATTACTATCGATTCAAAACTGCAGTGGGGCGCACACATTAGAACTCTCTCGAGAAGGTTAAGCTCAGCTGCCTATGCTGTTAGGAAAATAAGCTGTTAACTGATGTAGCCACAGCTAGGTTAGTATACTACGCTTCAACATTCATCATTTCAGCCGAAAGACGTCCACTGCTGGATATAGGCCTCCCCCAACGCCATATTGGCTTAGGGGGGGTTTTGCCATAATCGCCACGCTTGGCAGGCGGGTTGGCGATCGCAGTACGGTTGTTACAAAAGCTCCACGCTATTAGCCGTTTAGCAGTTCCCTCGTGAGAAGACGATCCTCACTGCAGGTTGAGTTCATGATACAAATCGTGATAATCCATCAAATATGAACTCGTGTGCAAAGTTTCGTGTCCACGCTAATAACCGTTGAGGAGTTCCCTCGTGAGAAGACGATCCTGGCTGCAGGTTGAGTTTATGATACAAATCGTGATTATCCATCAAATATGAACTCGTATGCAAAGCTTCGTGTCCACGCTATTAGCCGTTGAGGAGTTCCCTCGTGAGAAGACGATCCTGGCTGCAGGTTGAGTTTATGATACAAATCATGATTATCCATCAAATATGAACTCGTATGCAAAGTTTCGTGCCTACGCTATGAACCGTTGAGGAGTGCCCTCATGAGAAGACGATCCTCACTGCAGGTTGAGTTAATGATACAAATCGTGATTATCCATCAAATATGAACTCGTATGCAAAGTTTCGTGTCCACGCTATTAGCCGTTGAAGAGTTCCCTCGTGAGAAGACAATCCTCACTGCAGGTTGAGTTCATGATACAAATCGTGATTATGCATCAAATATGAACTCGTGTGCAAAGTTTCGTGTCCACGCTAATAACCGTTGAGGAGTTCCCTCGTGAGAAGACGATCCTGGCTGCAGGTTGAGTTCATGATACAAATCGTGATTATCCATCAAATATGAACTCGTATGCAAAGCTTCGTGTCCACGCTATTTACAGTTGAGGAGTTCCCTCGTGAGAAGACGATCCTGGCTGCAGGTTGAGTTCATAATACAAATCGTGACTATCCATCAAATATGAACCCGTATGCAAAGATTCGTGTCCACGCTATTAGCCGTTTAGCAGTTCCCTTGTGAGAAGACGATCCTCACTGCAGGTTGAGTTCATGATACAAATCGTGATAATCCATCAAATATGAACTCGCGTGCAAAGTTTCGTGTCCACGCTAATAACCGTTGAGGAGTTCCCTCGTGAGAAGACGATCCTGGCTGCAGGTTGAGTTTATGATACAAATCGTGATTATCCATCAAATATGAACTCGTATGCAAAGCTTCGTGTCCACGCTATTAGCCGTTGAGGAGTTCCCTCGTGAGAAGACGATCCTGGCTGCAGGTTGAGTTTATGATACAAATCGTGATTATCCATCAAATATGAACTCGTATGCAAAGTTTCGTGCCTACGCTATGAACCGTTGAGGAGTGCCCTCATGAGAAGACGATCCTCACTGCAGGTTGAGTTAATGATACAAATCGTGCTTATCCATCAAATATGAACTCGTATGCAAAGTTTCGTGTCCACGCTATTAGTCGTTGAGGAGTTCCCTCGTGAGAAGACGATCCTCACTGCAGGTTGAGTTCATAATAAAAATCGTGACTATCCATCAAATATGAACTCGTATGCAAAGTTTCGTGTCCACGCTATTAACCTTTGAGGAGTTCCCCCGTGAGAAGACGATCCTCACTGCAGGTTGAGTTCATGATACAAATCGTGATTATGCATCAAATATGAACTCGTATGTAAAGTTTCGTGTCCACACTATTAACCGTTGAGGAGTTCCCTCGTGAAAAGACGATTTTGGCTGCAGGTAGAGTTCACAATACAAATCGTGACTATCCATCAAATATGAACCCGTATGCAAAGAGTCGTGTCCACGCTATTAGCCGTTTAGCAGTTCCCTCGTGAGAAGACGATCCTCACTGCAGGTTGAGTTCATGATACAAATCGTGATTATCCATCAAATATGAACTCGTGTGCAAAGTTAATTTAGGGACTAACCACGTTCCGAACTAAATGTTGCATGCCTAGTGCAGAATATGGTGACACTAACAACTTTCCTGTGCTTCAAAAACCCACCTGTATAACTACCCATATTTGCAATAAATGAATTTGAATTTGAATTTGAAAGTTTCGTGTCCACGCTATTAACAGTTGAGGAGTTCCCTCGTGAGAAGACGATCCTGGCTGCAGGTTAAGTTCATAATACAAATCGTGACTATCCATCAAATATGAACCGGTATGCAAAGATTCGTGTCCACGCTATTAGCCGTTTAGCAGTTCCCTCGTGAGAAGACGATCCTCACTGCAGGTTGAGTTCATGATACAAATCGTGATAATCCATCAAATATGAACTCGTATGCAAAGTTTCGTGTCCACGCTATTAGCCGTTGAGGAGTTCCCTCGTGAGAAGACGATCCTCACTGCAGGTTGAGTTCATAATAAAAATCGTGACTATCCATCAAATATGAACTCGTATGCAAAGTTTCGTGTCCACGCTATTAACCTTTGAGGAGTTCCCCCGTGAGAAGACGATCCTCACTGCAGGTTGAGTTCATGATACAAATCGTGATTATGCATCAAATATGAACTCGTATGTAAAGTTTCGTGTCTACACTATTAACCGTTTAGCAGTTCCCTCGTTAGAAGACGATCCTGGCTGCAGGTTGAGTTCATAATACAAATCGTGACTATCCATCAAATATAAACCCGTATGCAAAGATTCGTGTCCACGCTATTAGCCGTTTAGCAGTTCCCTCGTGAGAAGACGATCCTCACTGCAGGTTGAGTTCATGATACAAATCGTGATTATCCATCAAATATGAACTCGTGTGCAAAGTTTCGTGTCCACGCTATTACCCGTTGAGGAGTTCCCTTGTGAGAAGACGATCCTCACTGCAGTTTGAGTTCATGATACAAATCGTGATTATCCATCAAATATGAACTCGTATGCAAAGTTTCGTGTCCCCGCTATTAGCCGTTGAGGAGTTCCCTCGTGAGAAGACGATCCTGGCTGCAGGTTGAGTTCATAATACAAATCGTGACTATCCATCAAATATGAACCGGTATGCAAAGATTCGTGTCCACGCTATTAGCCGTTTAGCAGTTCCCTCGTGAGAAGACGATCCTCACTGCAGGTTGAGTTCATGATACAAATCGTGATAATCCATCAAATATGAACTCGTATGCAAAGTTTCGTGTCCACGCTATTAGCCGTTGAGGAGTTCCCTCGTGAGAAGACGATCCTCACTGCAGGTTGAGTTCATAATAAAAATCGTGACTATCCATCAAATATGAACTCGTATGCAAAGTTTCGTGTCCACGCTATTAACCTTTGAGGAGTTCCCCCGTGAGAAGACGATCCTCACTGCAGGTTGAGTTCATGATACAAATCGTGATTATGCATCAAATATGAACTCGTATGTAAAGTTTCGTGTCTACACTATTAACCGTTTAGCAGTTCCCTCGTTAGAAGACGATCCTGGCTGCAGGTTGAGTTCATAATACAAATCGTGACTATCCATCAAATATAAACCCGTATGCAAAGATTCGTGTCCACGCTATTAGCCGTTTAGCAGTTCCCTCGTGAGAAGACGATCCTCACTGCAGGTTGAGTTCATGATACAAATCGTGATTATCCATCAAATATGAACTCGTGTGCAAAGTTTCGTGTCCACGCTATTACCCGTTGAGGAGTTCCCTTGTGAGAAGACGATCCTCACTGCAGTTTGAGTTCATGATACAAATCGTGATTATCCATCAAATATGAACTCGTATGCAAAGTTTCGTGTCCCCGCTATTAGCCGTTGAGGAGTTCCCTCGTGAGAAGACGATCCTGGCTGCAGGTTGAGTTTATGATACAAATCGTGATTATCCATCAAATATGAACTCGTATGCAAAGTTTCGTGCCTACGCTATGAACCGTTGAGGAGTTCCCTTGTGTGGAGACGATCCTGGCTGCAGGATTAAGTTATGTCTGTCATAAACATGTATTGTCTTCAGAACCAAAGGTGTGTGCAAAATTTCAGCTCAATCGGTCATCGGAAAGTGGTGCTAATTTAGCTTCCAAGATTTCACCGTAACAAACATACATACATTGCAAGTTAAAAATAAAAGCTTTTAAAAAAGCATATTACAAAATTAAGGACTACGTCGAAGATAGAGAAGGCCTTGGCGTTAGCCCCTTCGCACATGTGGCGTCCCTGGTAGCTCATAAACGGCACAAATGTGTGGATGTCTCTAGTTCTATTCTCAATCTTAGTTTTTTTTTCCCCTAATTTTTATTTAATGTTTTACAATAGTTTTTGAATCATTACACTTGTTTTTTAGAATAGTTACAGCACGGATGACAACATTTGTGTCACTTGTTTTATCTAGTCTTTTTGTGATATTTTGTTCTTTTTTTGTTTTTAGACTCTTTTTCTTATTTACCGATTGTTTTTAAATGTGTGGACATTGTAGGCCTTATAGGTTCCTAGATCCTTGGTAACTTTTTATCTCGTTCTACGTTTTGTAGTAAGCACCGACATTTTGTCGGGCCTACGATGTACTCCAATACTTTATTACTAAGTTAAAATATTGTAAAACTAGATGATTTTAAAAGACTAACCTTGGAGTTTCTTGCCGGTTATTCTCCATAGGAAACGATCAACCCGAACCGAGCACCTTTATTTTTTTTTGTCGACGTTTTATAAGTGCCCCTGTAGGCCTATGTAAAATAAAAATATTTTGATTTTGATTTTTGATTGATTGCCACTCTACACTTCTGAAATACGTTAAGCCGTTGGTCCTGGCTGTCATTTGTACATCTTTCACAGTCGTTACGAGTAGTCAGAAGCCAAAAGTCTTACATCCAGTCTTACCAACGGGTATCGTATTACCCAGTTACTGAGTTGTAGAGGTCAGATGCCACGGCTCTATCGCAAAATGACCACTTGTCAAAATGACTACAGGTAGCAAAATGTCCCTTTCTCACAATGTCCCTTTCGCAAAATGTCCCTTTCGCAGAATGTATATTTCTCTGAATGTCCCCTTTCGCAAAATGTCGCCTTCCTCAAACAGGCATTAATTCCTTTCATCAATTTCAATTTGTTTACAATGTATTATGTTATCTTCTTTGATCTACGTTTAAACCGACAAATTATTTATGTATTCTGTGCTCAACCAGAGCTGATATGTTGTGTGAATGACCTTCTTAATTGAATTTTAAGTGAGAGAGTTCAATTTAGAGGTGAGATACCTGCTGTTAAGCCCCGTCTTCAGGTGAGCAACCTTTTATGATAATAGGCTGATGAATATTATAAATTTTGTGTGTAGGAAGTGCTAGTAATATTAAAAGTCTAAGCATTAAAAATATCTTTGGGATGGACGGGGGTTTTGGTATTTTAAGATTTCTCGTAAAAGACATACGACATCCGTTGGCCTTTAACCAACGAGGTCGAAAACCTGTATAAAGAAGGTACATTTTTTTTTGTTTGTAATGTCTTATAGCAGCTGTGGATAGTGGCAAGTGGGAGGAGGGGTAGGGTTCTGTATGGTGTCGAACGTAAAGAATAGCACCATCCCTTACCTTCCCGTGGGTGTTGTAAGAGCCGACTAAGGGATTAGCCAGAGAATTGGCAGCAGCGTTATCTGTGCTTTTGTAACAACCGTACTGCGATCGCCAATGCGTCTGCCAAGCGTGGCGATTATGGCAACTCCCCCCAAAATGTCAATGTGGCGACACTTGGGGGAGGCCTATGTCCAGCAGTGGACGTCTTTTGGGCTGAAATGATGATGATGATGATGGGAGGAGGGAAGGGAGGCTTTAACTCTGCATTGGGACATATATGGCTGAGAAATAAATAAAATTGTATCTAGATCAAAGCACGAACTATTTAGACAGTTATCAGAAGCAAGAAGCAGAAAGAGAGTTTAAATAAATGTAGACATCGACACACAATCTGTATCCTTAACTTTACTTATTTTTAACCCCCGACCAAAAAAGAGGGGTGTTATAAGTTTGACGTGTGTATCTGTGTATCTGTGTATCTGTGTATCTGTGTGTCTGTCTGTGGCATCGTAGCTCCTAAACGGATGAACCGATTTGGATAAAAGTGGTGTCGTTTGAAAGGTATTTTAATCGAGAGTGTTCTTAGCTATGTTTCATGAAAATCTGCTCAGCCGTTTGAAGATCATCACGTCTTTTCTAGTTGATGTAGGGATTTAAAAACTTTCACAGGTAGTCTATTTGAAATGTTGTCGCTTGTCACCATAGGCATTGTTGAGCCATTGAGCCATTTATATTTTGTTTAATTTATATCTTTCCTTGGTTTAGGAAAGTCAAGGCTAGGCAAAAATAAAATAAGTTTAAAAAGCATGAAAAAAAATTAAATTAAAAATTTAAAAAACCCCCGACACAAAAAACCTCTAAAAAGCCAAAAATAAATTAATCCAAGCGTCGTAGCGTCGGGGGACCGCTAAGAAGACCGCTTAGTACAAGCACAGAACAAAGCGGACCCCCGACGCTACGACGCTTGGATTAATTTATTTTTGGCTTTTTAGAGGTTTTTTGTGTCGGGGGTTTTTTAAATTTTTAATTTAATTTTTTTTCTTCTAGTATTATGGTAAACTGGAATCTTGATAATAGTATTTTGAACGTCGGTGTCGGTGTCTACGAGATTAAACATCAAACGAACAATCTGTCACCACGTGTAGGTAATTGAAGCGGATTATTTGATGGAGCGTCAAAAGCTGTTGACAGTTTAAATTATTTATTTAAAAAAAAAACCGACTTCGAAAACACAAATACTGGAAAATAACTTTTAGCTTCAGAAGTCGGTAACTTTTGTTTCATTGATTGACAACTTTTATACAACTTTTATTTTTCTTTTTTTTTACTTTAAATACCTTCATGACCACTGTAACCACTGTACCATTAAATGCATCCATTAATGCATACATTGAGGCCTACCGTAAAACAAAATTTTTTACCCCCACAAAAATATCGTTTCCCAGCAATTAATATCGAAGTTTTCGATCGCCTTTCAATACATACGCTTTCGATAGAGTACGAGAGTTACGAGTTGATGCTGCGGCGCGACAGGCTCGGCTGCAAGCAAATTTTTCTACGAATTCTTTTGTTTGTTGTCGTCGCGTCGCGCCTGTGCAAACAATAGCTTACGTTTTCATAGAAATTGTTCTACGGAGGTTTTGTCACCGCGGGCCGCGTCGCGCCTTTCTGCGGGATCCTTTTATTTAGTTTGATGTACGGAATGCTTGGTTGAAGGCTTCGTCACAAAGCCTTACCCGTTATAATATTAGTACAGATTACTATTAGTATGGATGTACCTACAATAATATCGCTGCGTCATTCGCTATAATCTGGTCCCTTGAGTAGGTGTCACGTTCGAGGTCTCGAATCTACGCTGGCATTACGTTGATCGATATTAAACTACATAGTGTATGAAATAGACTTCTACATTTGCATGTTATTCACGCTCGTATCGTGTTAGCAATGCAATAAACGCTGGTTTGGTTTTAAACAGGAATTCCATATCACCACCTTGATTTTTATATTCCGCTCGGGTCATATTACTGTTTCACCGAGCTATGAAAGTGAGGGAGAGCACCCAACCTTCTCTCCACACTTCTCACTCCATCTCTAGTTGGGCACACACTTGTACACTACAACAATTACAGCGCTGGCTTGTACTAGTCATACTAATAGTAGTACTAGTACTAGTCGCTAATACTAGTCAGTATTAGCAGAGACAAGCCAGCGCAGGAATTGTTGCCATGACTGAAAATAAAAAGGCGATAAGAACAAAATAGATTCCCCTTCAAAAATCGAAACTCAGGGTGTAAACGGACAATTCACGAAACCGTCAAATAAGCATTTTATACATAAAACTAAGTAACTCTACGCAAAAGAGATTGCTCGGAAACAATTTTTATATTTTAGGTGAAAAATATCGTTTTACAGTAGGACAAAATATAACGCACTCAAAACATTGTGCTGGTGGATGTATTGAATATTGCGAGGGTCGTGGATGCATTCAAAGTAAAGTTATAACATTAAAAATATGCGCAATTTTTTTTTTTAACCCCAATATCTTCATAGAGTAGAAGATTCCCGAAGTTTGACCTCTAGAACAAAAAAAAAAATTTGCAAAGTCTGGGAGAATAAGTGCTACTAAGTTTTCTATTAGGTTTTTTATACATTTAAATACAAGTTTCAATACTTTCTGATTTTAAAATTAAGTCTCAGATGTCACTATCTTGCATTCTACGAATTTTGTCTTTGCTTAGAGCCAACGCTAACATGATTTCACTGAATGACATGATTCCGGGAAACGAGTTGGAATGCACCTTTTCAAAGTCTTTATTAGCTTAATGTGCTTTGATGTCTTTCAGTTTTCAGCATTTTGCTATTTGGAAGAACATGTTAAAAGTATAAACAGATTATTTCAACAAATTGTTTCATTATTTCAAGTAACTGACTCCTGAAAGTCAAACGTACCTTTAAAAGTTTAATTCAAACTAGCTGTCCGGCGCAGCTTCGTTTGCGAAACATTTTCCCCGTTTTCGCAACATTTTTCATTGCTGCTCCACTCCTATTGGCCGTAGCGTGATGATAGCATATAGCCTTCCTCGATAAATGGGCTAAATACCACTGAAATAATTTTTCGGACCAGTCGTTTCAGAGCCTATTCCATGCAAACAAACAAACAATCAAATCTTTCCTCTTTATAATATTAGTTTAGATAACTGCATTGGTCATGAATTGTTATGAGCAGTAATCCCCGACGGGTAAGTGTACCTAACCACCACACCACATTTTGTCATTTATATTTAAGTTCCATGTAATATGGGGCGAGCCTATTGCCTCCGAGACTCCGTGGCTGCCACTGAGAAATTTCTAATAGAAAAACCCAATAACAATTTGCCTGAATCAGGAATCGAACGCAGGACCTCATACTCAGCAGACGCGATTGCGGTTACTCGACCAAAGAGGCAGTAATGCATTATTATTTTTGACATCATCTGCCTAGCCTTTTCCCAAACTATCTTGGGGTCGGCTTCCAGTCTAACCAGATGCAGCTGAGTACCAGTATTTTACATGAAGCGACTGCCTATCTGACCTCCACAACCCAGTAACTGGGTAATACGATACCCCTTGGTAAGACTGGATGTCAGACTTTTAGCTTCTGACTTCTCGTAACGACTGTCAAAGATCTACAAATGATAGCTGGGACCAACGGCTTAACGTGGTTTCCGAGGCACGGAGGAAACTCGATATGTAATTATGGTCACCCATTCACAGACCAACCTTGGCAAGTACGGCTTTACCTTAAATATCGACCTGGGCGGCTGTTATTATTTAGCCACGAGCTCCTCAATTCATTATTATTTTTGACGATTTTTATTTTATTTTTGACGGCACGGTTGGCGCAGTGGCTAAGCGATTGACAGCTGCGCTACATGTCGCGGGTTCGATCCCCGCACGGAGCAAATATTTGTAACGCCTACAGATAGTTGTTTTGGTCTGGCTGTTTGTGTATGTGAGTTTAAATATTTGTAAACGCACCCACGATACAGGAGAAATCGTAGTGCGGGGTAAAGTTAAAAAAAATAATATACAAGATTGTGCTTAATTTCTTCTTTGTCAACCTGTGTCATACTGCTGGTCAAATATTTTATCTTTAAATTTCCTAATACCCAAATAAAAACAATCTATTTTCATTAAGAAATTATAAAGTCATATTTCAGACAAATTATGGTAAAATATTGAAGGTAAAGAGACTAGACTAAACAATTTAATATTCAGACACTGTGAAGGCCTGTTTGAGGTCACGTAGATAGATTAAATGAAATTAGTTTGCGAATGTGAGTAGTATAATGTAGCAAATTAAACACTAAATGTCTACTAATATACCTCCATAACTAATAATGTAGTTACATTTAAACTTATGTTAGAGTCTCGTCTGTGTGTACCATAGACATTCAAATATATACAGGGTGTAACGGAAAGGGTATATACATACATAAGGGTGTCCTACAGACCATCAAACTGAACATGTTCCTCCATCGGACCATCAGCTGCCCCATACATTTGGGTCGAATGGGTATTGAAATTTGGTATGGGGCAGCAGATAATTTTTTCGCTATTACGATGTTTGTCCGATGGAGAAACATGTTCAGTTTGATGGTCTGTAGCACACCCTTAAGTATGTATACAGGGTTATTGGTAAAACACCAACAACCTCTTAAGAGGTCATTCTACTCATCATTATGAACATCTTTTACTATGAGACCAAACACGAAATCTTGAAAAAAAAATCAGCTTTTCCCTACATTTTGACGAGTTATGTGAACATAAAGTACGGAACAGCAGATTTTTTTTTTAGCGATTTCAAGTTTGGTCCCATAGTAAATGTTGTTCATAATGACGAGTACAACGACCTCTTAAGAGGTTGTTGGTGTTTTACCAATAACCCTGTATACCCTTTCCGTTACACCCTGTATACGAGTGGTGGACAGGATAAGATGGTGAAAATTGTTGTCCAATATTTTTTACTATTTAGTAACAAATCGGTCTGTCTAGTGACTGTCAGCTTGTTATGTAGCATTCGTGTGTAAAAATTGAAAATGATGTTCAGGAGCAAATTTTTTGTATGAAATTATTTCCAATTTCCGCTCTATAAGTTTTTTAAATCTCTTGGGTGTGTATGATACGTTTGTACGACAAAAGGACTGACATGATTTTCACGAATTTGATATTCTTACGAAAAATCTATACCATATCACACAGTCGTTGCATATTATCTGTGACCCGAAAGTCTCACAACCAGTCTTACCAACGGGTACTTCTGGGTTGTGGAGGTAAGATATTCAGTCGCCAGATGTAAAACACTGGTATTCAGCTGCATCCGGTTGGACTGGAATCCGACCCCAACAAAGTCGGGAAAAGGCTAGGCAGACGATGATGACACCAAGATTAAAAAAAATAAGTTTGGATGGGATAAATAAAATCCATACAAACGAAGTCCCGGGCGAAGCGTTAGTAGATTTGTAAAGACCGTGGGTGTAGCCTATTTACATCCACATTGGAACTTTGGCAGTAATTTCGATAATTTTAGTAATGCTATAAACTCCTGCTCAGACTATAATAATTGAAATATCTAGTTTCGGTACACCTGATTCCTTTTGATTTGGGTTCTCACTAAATCACATAACAAGAGTAAATGTCAATCAAGCAAAAAGCATTCAGATTATTTGATCGAAATAATAATTTTTCGTTAATTGAGTGATCGAGGCAAAAAATTCAACTGCTGCGAAAATCGATCGATTGCAAAGTATTACCGGTTATTGCGCGCGCTGATTATCTGTTCCACATTGAACAGTTTGATAACAGTGACATCCAAATTCCTGTTAAATATGATGTGAATACACGACAAGCCAAATCCAAATCACTTCAAGTGCCACGCAAAAATAACTTTTATGGCAGGCGTACCGCCGCTTTCGCTATCCCCAATTTACTTAACCAAATACCCATAGACGTTAGAGACTCAATGAACAATAAAAACATAAAGAGTAAGTTGAAAGAATATTACATCAACTTGATTAACTGTTAGTAGCGCGTTGATCAACTCTCAGGCCATGGCATGCTAAGACAGACCCCAGGGGTCTAATTGTGTGCCTTGTTTAAGTTTATGTAAAAACTTATTTGTGAATAAAATAAATAAATAAATAATAATAATAATCTAGCTGGGTCTTATATCTGGGAAAAATCATTTTCTCTATTTTCAATAAAAAAGCGCTTAATAGAAGTGATCGCTTGCCGTAAAATAACAATTGTGATCTTACATAATTTGTATAGTTCGGTATAATGAATGGATTTTTGAATAATTTTGGGTGGTTGTCGAGAAATCATAGACGAAGTGAAACGGGTATATTCCATTCTGAAAAGTTGAAAATTTTAAGCGTGGGCGAAACATGTTGAACTTGCCTACAGATACATTACTACACGGTTTGGTTTTGTTAAAACTCATTAATTTTGGGTATAAATGACGTCCGTTGTAACCCTTTGGCATTGAGTTGGCGTGGTACACTCGAAGTACAAAGTTGTATAAGAGCTAGATTATACTTGTTGTAGATGTCACAGGAGTGCGGCCCATTTGTACGTATGCTACGTTTGTTAAAACAGGATAAACTTTTTAGGGACCAAAAATTAAATAAGTTTTCAGACAGTTTATTGAACCCGCATCAAGTTGAATTCCATATAGCTGTTGAAATAACGAGTTCGCATATCACTAACTGTTCAGTTTGTCTCCCTCGTCAGTTTATTTGATTCACCAGTTTAGTTGATTAGACAGTTGCGACAATTCGACAGTTTCCAGAATGGGAGCCTGCCGTTTTGCCGAAAAGATTTTGACAAAATTTCACTACCTAAATAAATTTTAGCAACCTTTTTATACCAATGCAATATTTGGAATTATTTTAGTACGAACTTTTTCATTTGGTCAAATTTTTACTTGGTAGAATATTAACAAAGATAATGTCATTATGGCATTTAGTCTTTATATTAATCAAATGATTTATTACAGCAAACAATCTTTAGATAATAAACGTTAGGTCAAATGATTTGCTATGACAAAAATTATAAAGGCAATTGGCAAGTTGGGAATTATGTAATTAACAAATGCATATTTTAATATATTCATTTATTTAATACAAAAGATTTGTAACATTTATGAAAAAAAATATGGAAAAATGAGATTATTTTTAGCAGGCCATCGGGAACCGAACTTGTTAGACGGGCTTAATTATTAAAAGAAAAATGGTTAGGTTAGAACTGTGACCAACTACGACTAGATTATTTAGAAAGAAATATGCATATGATATGATATTGTTTTGCATGACTAACCCACATTGAGCGACATTTATGATTAACCATCTACCCACTTAACAGTAGACATGGTAATTTAATTTGTATATTCTGTGCAACTGACTTATACATGTTTTTTTTTTGTCATTAACTAACCAATTGACTGTATAGAAATGGTAAATTGAAAACTGACGATACTAAATATTTGCCTTATTTTATTTTGCGTAAAATGTGTAATTTTCCATCTGAAATATTTGACTACATAAAAATTGGTAAAAGTACTAGTTGGTAAACAAGGTATTGTTTAAACGTTCACTTGCCAAACATTAGGTTTGCGTTACAATTATTTGTGAAGAGATTTTTTCATAAGTAATAATTTGGCAAATTAAATTATGCGGAATTTTTTTTTGGGAAGTGATTATTTGTCAATTTCTTTTCGATGAAACATAGGTAACCCTTCCAGTGTTTGCCAATGTCTTTTTATTCGACAGTTTTATTCATTCAATTCATCAGTCGAAGTATAGTTGGTAGGAAACTGAACACAAGTCGGTCGTCGCTTTAAACAATTTTATTCAGATATTCTATTGATATTTTTTGGGTATCATTTAAGCTATCACCAATTTAATTAGTTTTGTGTTTCTTAAATAATAGGGTTTGTCCTCAAAATAGTAGATCTGTCACCAAAATGTAGTCACCAAACAATGCAAAATCAGTTCCACAATAAATCACCTAAAATCCTGAGATATAAGGTCTAGTACCAAATAAATGTTTTTGTATGTATTATAATAGGTGTGTCCTAATAAGTATTTAAGCAAACTAATTTAAAGAGATCACCAATAAATCATATTATGTTACTAGAAAAACTAAGGCGTTGTCGACGTAGCCCCGCTACGCGGGGCTCCTATTTCTGTCTGCAGGGTTTACAGTAACCTAACACGAAGGGGATGTCGGGGTCTTAGTTCGCTCGCTCCGCTCGCTCACTAGACCCCGCCATCCTCTTCGAACCTAACCTGTCCGAGTCGGTGTGCCCAATGTCTCGTATAAAGCATTTCTTCATAGAAATAAGGAACTGATCTATTTATTTGGTGACAGATCTACCATTCCGAGCACAAAGCTATTATTTAAGTAATAAAACTATTATTATAAGAACGAAGTTTATATTCATCTAATGCACTACAATTTTATTGGTAATCCATCTCTTATTTTACACATGTATCAACATTTATTTGATAATTCATACCTGGGAACCCTTTTTGTTTATCTGAGAACGAAAATATTTCGTGGCGATAGATCTATTTACTAGGTGATACAACTTTGATGACAAATATAAATTTTGGTGACAAGAAATATAGTTCCCATATTTTTTATCTTTCATTCATAATTTCGAATTAAATAAACGGACGAGTGAGGGAAACTGATAAATTCAGAGGTTAAAGGCAAACATTCGGCGACCATCAGTGAACTCGGTGGAAAATTTTTTATGCTTAACTCTCGCTTTATTGAATCGCGGTTACGTCAATTTCAATTTGCACTGAAATAGAACTAGTATCGTTTAGAGACAAAGTTAGTAAAATCCAATAATTATATTATACAAATTGAAGTTTACTTTAACGGTATCGAGTGGGTTTTATCAGTGTGATAAAAAACTCTTAGAGAATATGTTTTGTCGCAGTTTTTGGCATCTCCAGTTGGCCCATTCGGCTACAATAGGGACTGATCAATTTTGAAGTTTGGTAACCACGCGTGGGATAAGGACGTAGAATTTATGTCAATCATGTGTAATAAGGGCCAATTTAGGATATCATTGGATTGTGGAGGTGGGACGATCGTTACAAGCTTAGGAAACTATGTTGACTACGAAATATAATCTCATTCATGTTATACAGGTATTATAGTTTGTTTGTTTTGCATAATAACGGTTGGTATGGTCTGAATAAAATTGGACTGATAAATCCATAGTTTATGGTATTACTAAATCTAATATACTAATAATAAAGCTGAAGAGTTTGTTTGTTTGCTTGAACGCGCTAAACTCAGGAACGTTGAAAAATTATTTATTGTTAGATAGCCCATTTATCGAGAAAGGCTATAGGCTATATATCATTACGCTACAACCAATAGGAGCGGAGCAGCAATGAAAAATGTTGCGAATGTTTGCGAAAACGGGGAAAATGTGACGCAGACGAAGTTACGCGGGACAGCTATTAATAAAGAGTTAAAATTTGTTAGTAAGTTTGTATGTAGAGGGTAATCTTCGAAACTAATGATCCGATTCCGAAAATTGTTTCACTACCTGGAAGCTATATTATCTCCAAGTTCTATAGGCTACATTTTAAACGTTCCCGTGGGTTAATTTCAGTACATAACTGAAGCAAAGCCGCGAGAAAATGCTAGTTTGTAATATAGTCATGATTTGATAAAGTTGAACGAATCTCAGGCCCAATACAAAATAATAAAGTAGCCTTTTACTACCGCACTAGCTGTCCCACGCAATTTCGTCTGCGTCACATTTTCCCCGTTTTTGCAACATTTTTCATTGTTGCTCCGCTCCTATTGGTCGTAGCGTGATGATATATAGCCTGTAGCCTTCCTCGATAAATGGACTGTCTAATTGAAAGAATTTCAAATCGGACCAGTAGTTCCTGAGCTTAGCGCGTTCAAGCAAACAAACAAACAAACTCTTCAGCTTTATTATTAGTATATATAGATTCAAAGTGTTATATTAAAATGGCATAAAATTCAAAGTTGATAGATTAAAGTTTATGATTAAAAACAAAATTCTGTTTAATTTGGAACCTTTATTTTAATATCAGCGAGATTCAAAAGTTGTGTTTGATCCTGGTTTAATAGAAGTTAAATTTTCAGTATTTTCCCGCGTCTACTGCGCATAGGGGGAAAGAAAAGCAAATTAAATTATTTTTAGTTTCTTTGGTGTAATTGCTGAATTTCAGTGAAACAATGAATAGCAATAAGTTGAAATAACAAGTACTAATATTGTGGAACTTTTTGTCACTTTCCTCCAATTTTCTTAGAATTTAGAAGTGAGCTTCGATAATCCCAAAGGTATTATAAATGCTTAACTAGCCTGGGTTCCCTCTAAAATTTTATAAGCACATAATAGGTACTACCGATATTTTTTTCTGATATAGGTGCTACAAGAATACTTTTATTTTTTACAAATTACTAAACTGCTACCAGCTTTGAGGGCACTTTGACGCACTGTAATATATTTTTCCCTTTTGATACTCGTACATATTTTTAATGATAAGTCTATTTGTAGTTTGTAAATAAGGAACTACAAATAAATAAATTGTTATTTGTGGCAAAAAAGCGGTTCATACTAATCTTCTTCTTTTTTCGTATTGATGGTAAGACTGGTAAATTTTATGTGCCCATTAGGTGGCAAAGTTTATCATGGGTACCTGTCCAGCAAGTGGAGTAGCAATTTGATATCAGCAACATCTCTAGACCCTGTTTGTGGATTAGAGCAAAGGGACTTGTGACGCGACTTGCTTTAAGGAAAAAGCGAGCTGGACATGAGAAACTACGTCGTGGTAACTTTTAGTATGCTCAAACAATTAATTATTTTGCTTCACAGTGACTGGGACCAGCCCGCCACACTATTCCCAAACCACTGCAACTCCTGCAAGCAACAATTAATTTTAACAACAAATAAATAATAACAGTGGCAGCCACCAGAAAAATGCCGAGACAATGAAGCTCGCCGAAGTCCCAGAGAAACAATTTTACTGTCTTGGAACCCATGACAAAAATAAGCAGAAAATAATAGCGGAGGAATAAGAAAACTCATTAATTCTACTCCACAGTGACTATCGCAAGACGCGTGTTGCTTGAGCATGTAGCTCATGGTCAAAAGATAGACGTTAGTACCTAAAGTACGTAACCTCTACCAGACTCCAAAACAAATAAAAAGCAATAATTACCTACCCCTATTCAAACAGTTATTGCGAACACAAATTAAATTTAAGACCCTTGAGGAAGGAACACGCAAGTATCAATGCGATTGCGATCATCAAATGCCATGCAAGGTTTTATCTTCACTTAGCATGCGATCCTCTTCAATGCTAACGCTTTGACTCTATTGTGTTACTGGTCTTTGAGCGAACAGTTATTAGTTCGATTGAACTAAGAACTAAGCAGACGTCGATTGTTAAGGTTGAATCCATTTGGCTTTTTTACTGCATGTTTGATATCTGGTACTATTGGGTTTTCTGAAACGTTCGCGTTTAGTTGTCATAGTTGGGAGATAAAGAGATGCTTGATAAAGTTGATGATATTTTCTTACTTTTTGACATTTAAGTATTTTTTTTAGAAAGGTTATATCGTGTTACAAAGAAGTTAGTTTTCAGTTATTTTGTTCAGACGTAGTTTAGAAGTAGAAAAAGTAACCACAAAGTTTGTGCGTGGTAAGTGTTGTGACGTATATGTATTTCAAGTCATTACTAATGCATGTTTGGAACTACCTCGCTAGTCAATTTGTGGCGCTCTTTAATGGGACATTGTACTTATCATTATGAACAACTTTGACTAAGGGACCAGCAAAGAAATCGCGAAAAAAAAATCGACTACCCCATACACGTTGCGAGTAGTGCGCATAGCTCAACACGTTACGAGTAATCAGGAGCCAAAAGTCTGACAAGTTAAATCAAATAGCGTTGTGTTATTTATAACTTCGTGGCTTTCGCAAACATCATACTTTAACGAAAACAAAAACAAATATTATAGAAAACACAATACTATTCTAAAAATGGCAGTTTAAATGCATGTGTGTCATTTTGTGTGTGTACTTTTTACTTCTCCTCGCTGAAATGGCTGGCCGGATTTAGGTGAAATATGGAACGCAACTAGATTATAATCTCAAATAACACACCGACACTTTATTTTGATTATAAATCAACCAAATTGAATTTATAGCGAACAAAGCCGCAAAGAAAAAGCTAGTTAAATTATAAAAAATAGGTTAAAAAATAATTTAGGTCCCGGAGCAGGACACAATAATAATGATAATAAAATAGCTGGCAATACTAAAGTCAAAACGTCTTTCAATTTCATTACTTATTTTTCATTAAATTTTAATTTTTAAACAGTTTCTTTTATAATTCTGATACCCGATTTTAATACTAAAATCAATTATATAACTATCCATCTTAAATCGCACCATAAAATGCAAGAAAGCTCCTTGAAATATAGAAAAGAAAAACTGGAACAAAAAATGACATATGACATATGTGTCATATAAGAAAATCTCAATACAATAAAATGAATTGAAGACCATGTTGACCAGAGCGGCAGCTCGAAGAGCACTCATACCACCTCCGGACTCGTCGCCTCGCTCCGCCTCGCCGCCGCCGGAACCCAGCCTCACCGTGAGTGCTGTGACGCCGGGCGTGGCAGTTGCGTCGAGCGACAGCGACGAGTACTTCTCACCGCCCACGACGCCACCACCTGTTCGTCGACGGGGAGGACGCCGGCCACCGGACTGCTTAGGACCTCGAGGCCCACCGGCTTCTGATAGGGTCCCAGCTCCCGGCGGAAGTGTGCAGCGCATGCGATGGACTCAAGCCATCAACGAGAACGTCATGCGCTCATACTATGGGGCTACAGAGGGAGGAAACAACCTGACCGCGTACCGTGTTCGGATGCTCTCTCTGTTTCAGGTGCTTGAGCCAGCTGTCAACGTGTCGGCGCAACGATTATCGGATCAGGTGCGGGTTATCCAGCGTAATCATATGTTGGACGACACTGTACTTGATCGCCTGCGAACTGAATTACAGAGTAGCCATGTCACTACTCCGTCGGTGCAGGCTGTGGTACCACCACAACCTAACACAACACAAAATAGTACTAACGACGTGAGTAGTGACATGGTTACTAATGTAAGTATCCAATGCAGTGAGGAAATGAGGAGTGCTTTGGAAGGTGCGATTCGAGAATATCGGTACATGTCGCCTGAACTTAGACCACGCTTACCTCGTTTGCCCATGCATAACAGAAATAGGGCGCTGGTGGCTGTTCTGGATTCGCAGTTATCAAACTATTTTGATAGCTGCGAAGACCTCACTGATGCTCACTCAATCCTGTATTGTGCGGCTGTAGCGGCATGTCGTGTAGCTCATGTCAAATTTTCTGATGACAGAGCTACACGACCTAAACCTGCCGTACCGGCTTGGCAATGCAGAATTGAGCGACGTATTAGTGGGGCCAGAACACTCATCGGCAAACTGATCTGCTTCAGGGAGGGCAACAATCGCCCTCGAGTGATGCGCTTTGTGAGGCGGGCATTTGCGGGTACTGATATTAGTCCTCGAGACTATATGTCCCGTATCACAGAGCGCATCGACTTCCTGAAGCAGAAAGTGTATGCATGGGCAAACCGTATCCGTAGGTATAAGCGGCGGGTGGAACGATACACTCTGAATCGCACATTCCAAAGAGATGAAAGGTGGGTTTATAGGACTTGGGAGCGACCGGACCAAGGTGTGTCTGACACGCGCTTACCGGATGATGACGCCATGTGCTCATTCTGGCGCAGCATCTGGTCGGTGCCTGTCAGCCACACCGAGGGTGAATGGACTCGGGTGGTCGAGCGAGTGTGCGACCCAGTTCCAGAAATGGGGGCTATCACTATCAGCCCCCAAGACGTAGCTCGTGCAGTCCGTCCGTTACCTAACTGGAAATCTCCAGGGCCGGACGGACTGCACAACTTTTGGATTAAGTGGATCCAAAGGTCGCACGCTCGCTTGGCGGCCCTATTCCAGTCAGCCTTAGAGTCAGGGTAGCTGCCTGAATTCCTGACTACTGGAATAACTCACCTGCTCCATAAATCGGGTAGTACTGCGGAGCCCAAAAACTATAGACCGATAACCTGTCTCCCGACAGTGTATAATGTTCTTACATCCATTTTGAGAGCTAAAATTAGCAAACACATTGATGACAATTCGATCATGTCCGGTTCTCAAAATGGATGTAGGAACGGGTCCCGCGGTACTAAGGAGCTGCTCCTCATTGATATGGCCATTAACCAGCAGGTTCGGCGTTCCCGAAGGGATCTGTCGACATGTTGGATAGACTATAAGAAGGCCTACGACTCGGTGCCACATACATGGCTCATGAGGGTGCTAGAATTGTATAAAGTTGATGCAACTCTGCGCACCTTCCTGATGTCGTGTATGGGGCAATGGAGGACAGTCCTTCGCTATCCAGGATGTCGGCATATCCAAGGGAACAGCGAACCGATAAGGATAGAGCGAGGTATTTTTCAGGGCGATAGTTTGAGTCCGCTTTGGTTCTGCTTAGCCTTGAATCCTCTAAGCACGCTGCTGGAGGATTCAGGTCTGGGCTTTCGGTTGAGGAGAGGTGGTCAGGTTATATCTCACCTTCTTTACATGGATGACCTGAAACTCTTTGCCCCCAACAATTTGCAACTGATGGAGCTACTGAAGGTAACAGAAACTTTCAGTAGCGCCATCAGGATGGAATTTGGTGTGGACAAATGTGCGGTCATGCATGTAAAGCGAGGGGGGATTGTGGAATCTGCGGGAACCCAGCTCTCAGATTCCATAAATCTTAGATCCCTCTCAGCAACCGAAACCTACAAGTATTTGGGTATGTCGGAATCGCTGGGCATCAATGCTGTTGACGTGAAGCAATCGTTGAAGGAGCGCTTCTTTGGCCGCCTGAGAAAAGTATTTAATAGTCTTTTATCAGGCGGAAATAAGGTGCGTGCCTTCAATGGTTGGGTCATGCCGGTTTTGATGTACTCTTTCGGCGTACTCAAATGGACTCAAACAGAACTAGACGCCCTGGATAGGAAGGTCCGTACATTGTTGACGGCATATCGAATGCATCACCCACGTTCTTCGGTTATGAGACTGTATATCCCGCGGAGTTGTGGAGGTCGAGGCTTTTTAAACGCCAAGACTCTCCACAATTGCGAGATATGCAGTCTCAGGGAATATTTCCTAGAAGCCGACGTGGGGATGCATCGAGATGTGGTCGCGATGGACAAGGCCCTCACCCCGCTCTCCTTGGCTAAAGAGAACTGGCGCAAACCTGCAGTGCTTGACACTAATGACCGCAGGGAAGTATGGCAGAGTAAGGAGCTTCACGGACGCTACTTCAGTGCCCTGCATGGGCCTGATGTAGACCATGCAGCGTCCGTAGCCTGGCTACGTTCCGGGAAACTCTTTGGAGAAACCGAAGGTTTTGTTTGTGCAATTATGGATGAAGTTATGATGACGAAAAACTACCGGAAATTTATTGTGAAGGATGGCACGGTTGACATATGTCGGGCATGCCACCGTCCGGGCGAATCGATCCGTCACATTATCTCCGGGTGTTCTTGTCTAGCTAACGGAGAATACTTGCATAGACACAACCTTGTAGCCAGGATTATCCATCAGCAACTTGCTCTGAAATACAGCCTTGTTGAATCGGAAGTGCAGTACTATAGGTATGTGCCCGACCCAGTTCTCGAAAATGGCAATATCACACTGTATTGGGATCAATCCATCATCACTGACAGGACTATTGTAGCCAATAAGCCTGATATAGTGGTGATGGATCGATCAGAGCGGCGCGCAATGATAGTTGACATAACGGTTCCACATGACGAGAACCTCGTGAAGGCCGAGAAAGATAAACAAATCAAGTATATTGACTTGGCTCGCGAGGTTGTCGACATGTGGCCTGTTGACTCAGCGATCATTGTGCCGATAGTCGTATCAGCCAATGGCCTAATTGCCAAGAGCCTCGACCAATATCTGAAGAGGCTCTCGTTAGGCAGCTGGATCAAGGGCTTGATTCAGAAAGCGGTACTCCTGGACACGGCTCGTATTGTTAGGAGGTTCCTCTCTCTGGAGCCCTGACCGCCGGTAGCTTGGACCCTGTTCCCGATACCGGTGGGCTACTATTTTTATATTTTTAAATGTTTTTATATTTTTATTGATTTTATGTAAGAATATTTAAAAATGTAAAAAATATGTTATAGAAATGAATAAACGGAATAATAATAATAAACTGGCAACTCTAGCTAAAGAAAACGTCAATCGATAGTTCCTCAAATAAATTTATAAAAATCTGTTTTTAATCATCCAACCGTATTACTTTTTCGTATACAGAAGTACAAAAACCTATAAAACCTAAATTTATACCATAATCTCCATAATGAATATAATAAATCACAGAAATACGAAAACCATAAGAAAATTTTCAACTGACAGATGTCATATATAATTTGGGATTTGACACTACGAACTGAACTTGAACTACGATGTTTTCTAAAGCATGATTACAAGAGCAGCAGCACAACGCGCACGCCAACCACCTCCGGACTCGTTGCTGAGCTCCGCCTCGCCGCCGCCGGACCCCGGATCACCTGTGTCACCGGCAGCGGCAGTCGCGTCGAGCTCCAGTGACGAGTATTTCTCCCCGCCGACGTCGCCAACACCTGTACGTCGGCCGGGGCGAGGCCGGCCACCAAGAAGCTTGGGACTTAGGGGCCAACCGGCCCCGAGCCGGGTCCCCGCTGCTGGTGGTTGTGTGCCGCGCATGAGATGGACTTATTCCATTAATGAAAACGTCATGCGCGCATACTATGGGTCTACAGAGGGGGGAACTAACCTCACTGCGTACCGTGTTAGGATGCTGTCTATGTTTCAGGAACTTGAACCGACTGTCAACGTTTCGGCCCAACGGTTGTCGGATCAGGTGCGGGTCATCCAACGCAATCACATGTTGGACGACGCCGCACTTGATAGGCTGCGCTCAGAGGTACCGAGCAACCACATCGATTTGACTCCGGCGCAAACCGCGGTGCAAGCGTCAACTATGGACGCAATACCACCGCGGTCCAATCTTGGTGCTGTAGAAGAGGATGATAGGGTTGCCACGGTAAGTAGCCAGTGCAACGAACGTTTGAGGAGCGCTCTGGAAGATGCGCTTCACGTGTATCGATCCACTCCTGCCCAACTTAGGCCCCGATTACCACGGTTACCCATGCATAAGAAAAATAGGGCGCTGGTGTGTGCCTTGGACTCGCAACTCAAAAATATTTTTGAGAGTAGTGAGAACCTCGTTGATACGCACTCGATCTTGTATTGTGGGGCTTTAGCGGCTTGTCGTTTAGCTAACGTCAAATTCCCAAATTTTGACGTAGCTACTCGACCAAAACCAGCCGTACCAGCCTGGCAACGCAGGATCGAGGGCCGTATCGACGGGGCCAGGGTACTCATCGGCAAACTATACTGCTTCAGGGAGGGGCAGACATGCTACAAACCTTGACGACGTAAATAACGCTCTAATGCAGGTCCATAACTGGTTTACCGCTAACAATTTAGTATTAAATGGGAAAAAAACTAAGTGCATAAGATTTTCTCTACCAAATGTCAAATTTTGTGATACTGACATAGTATTGAATCAAGAGAAACTTGAATTTGTCGATGAAACTGTTTTCTTGGGGATCACGCTCGACTCAAGGCTACAATGGGGTCCTCATTTAACATCTCTTGCAGGACGGCTGAGTTCAGCGGCATATGCTGTCAGAAAAATCCGTCAATTTACTGATGTAGATACCGCGAGGCTAGTGTATTTTAGTTATTTTCATAGTATTATGTCATACGGTATTTTACTATGGGGACGGGCTGCAGACATCGAGTCTATATTTATTCTGCAGAAAAGAGCCATCAGAGCCATATATAACCTTCGTAGGCGCGATTCTCTAAGAGAACTGTTTAAGGAAATTAACATCATGACTGTACCTTGTCAATACATCTATGCAAACATCATGTACGTTAGGAAAAATCTGCATTTATTTAGTAAAAGAGGTGACCGGCACCACTATAATACTAGAAACAGGGACCAACTAGTTCAGCCAGGTTTTAGGTTGGCTAAAGTAGACTCATCTTTCATGGGGTACTGTTTAAAATGTTATAATAAAATACCTACCCCCATTCAACAACTGAATGAAACGAAATTTAAATCTTGCATAAAACGCACACTATGTAGGCAAGCATATTATAAGTTGGGGGATTACATTGTTGATAAAAATGCTTGGCGCAATGCTGGTCCTGCTCCACAACCATAGGGGCAACCTGAATCATGTGAATTACCATTTGAAGTTCTTGTGGAAGCAGCAGAAGATTGTAAAAATATATTTGCATTGTATAGATTCAATCTAGTATTATATAATTGCATAGCACATGTGTGAGTACTGTGTACTGCAACGCCACCATTTACTGAGTACCTACATCTTTCATTGACGCGAATATACCCTGGTGGTTGAGTGAATGTCATGCTCACTTAAATGTCACGCTGATGGTGGCGGGTGTGTCGGGTCATTTAGTTCCCTTCAATATGGTTGAGTTGAATGATGGCTGATACATGCGTGATGTTCGTGAACGGGCGCTGTTAGTTGTGACTGGTCATCTCTTAGCTACCACGGTTTATTTTAATTACTTTGTTTTTGTATTACTGATTTAATCTTTTACTCTGGACGCTCTTAACTTGCCCGTATTTCTACATCGTTCTCACATATTTGTAATTCTTAACATGAATGATGTAACCAAGATTTTGTAACATATTTTGATTTAAAAGAGTGTCCATGGAGTTTCTTGCCCATTCTTCTCCATAGAGATCTACGCTTTGGAATGGGCAACTACAGTACTTTCACAAGTTATTATGCCTTGTGACTGGGACTGTAGCTTTAGCTTAGCGTTTTGTTTTGTTTTTTGACTTTCAAAAGTGCCTGTAATGGTCTAATTGAAATAAACGCTTTGAGTTTGAGGGCAATACACGCCCACGTGTGATGCGCTTTGTGAGGCGGGCATTCTTGGGGACTGGAATCAGCCCTCAAGAATACATGTCCCGAGTCACAGAGCGCATCGACTTCCTGAAGCAGAAAGTTTATGCATGGGCGAACCGTATTCGGCGGTATAAGAAGCGTGTTGATCGGTACTCGCAGAATCGCATGTTCCAGAGTGATGAGAGGTGGGTATACAGAGCTTGGGAGCGACCCGAACAAAGTGTGACGGACGTGTGCCGCCCAGATGATGCTGCCACGAGTTCATTCTGGCGCAGCATCTGGTCGGTGCCCGTCTGTCATACGGAGGGTGACTGGATGCGTGATGTCGAGCGAGTGTGTGAATCCATCCCAGAAATGGAAGAAATTTCAATCACACCATTAGATGTTGCCAGAGCAGTTCGTCCGTTACCGAACTGGAAATCTCCGGGACCGGACGGACTGCACAACTTCTGGCTCAAATGGCTTAGTAGTTCACACACTCGCCTGGCATCTCAATTCCAGTCATGCTTAGAATCTGGGTCGCTACCAGACTTTCTTACCACGGGTGTTACCCATCTGCTCCATAAGTCAGGTAGTCCTGCGGAACCCAAGAATTATAGACCGATCACGTGTTTGTCGACGGTCTATAAACTTCTTACATCCATTTTGAGAGAGAAAATTAACAAACACATCCATAGTAATTCTATTATGTCGGCCTCTCAGAATGGATGTAGGAACGGGTCCCGTGGAACTAAGGAGCTACTCCTCATCGACATGGCCATTAGCCAACAGGTTCGTCGATCCCGCAAGGATCTGTCGACATGTTGGATAGATTACAAGAAGGCCTACGACTCTGTGCCACATACATGGCTCATGAGGGTGCTGGAGTTGTACAAGATTGATGCAACTCTACGCACCTTTCTTGAGTCCTGTATGGGGCAATGGAAGACGGTCCTTCGATATCCAGGATGTCGACAGATTCAGGGGAACGATGAGCCTGTATGGATTAAACGGGGAATATTTCAGGGCGACGGTCTGAGTCCACTTTGGTTCTGTCTAGCCCTGAATCCTCTAAGCACATTGCTGGAGGATTCAGGCCTAGGCTACCGGTTGAGGAGAGGTGGTCAGGTCATATCTCACCTTCTTTACATGGATGATCTGAAACTCTTTGCCCCTAACAAATTGCAACTGATGAAGCTACTGAAAGTAACTGAAACTTTCAGTAGCGCCATCAGGATGGAATTTGGTGTGGACAAATTTGCAGTCATGTATGTAAAGCGAGGAGAGATTATGGAATCCGAGGGAATCCAACTCTCGGATTCCATACACCTCAGATCTCTCTCCTCATCCGAAAGCTATAAGTATTTGGGTATGTCGGAAGCGTTAGGCATTAACGTAGCTGACATGAAGCAGTCGTTGAGGGAGCGCTTCTTCGGTCGCCTGAAGAAGGTATTAAACAGCCTGCTTTCAGGCGGAAACAAGGTGCGCGCCTTCAACGGTTGGGTCATGCCTGTTTTAATGTACTCTTTCGGCATACTCAAATGGACTCAGACCGAACTGGACGCCCTAGATAGGAGAGTCCGTACATTGCTGACCGCAAACCGGATGCATCACCCACGATCATCGGTGATGAGACTGTACATCCCGCGGAAGTGCGGGGGTCGAGGCTTTTTAAACGCGAAGACCCTCCACAACCGCGAGGTGTGCAGCCTCAGAGAATATTTTTTGAAAGCCGAGGTGGGTATGCACCGAGAGGTGGTCGCAGTGGATAAGGTACTCACCCCGCTGTCCATGGCTAAAGAGAACTGGCGCAAACCTGTAGTACTTACTACTGATGACCGCAAGGAAGTATGGCAAGGCAAGGTGCTTCACGGGCGCTTCTACCAGGCTCTGCATGGGCCCGATGTAGATTTCCTAGCGTCCGTGTCCTGGCTACGATTCGGCGACCTCTTTGGGGAAACTGAAGGTTTTGTCTGTGCGATTATGGACGAAGTTATGCTGACGAACAACTACCGGAAACATATTATGAAGGACGGGACGGTGGACGTGTGTCGGGCATGCCACCGTCCGGGTGAGTCCATCAGACATATTATTTCTGGTTGTTCTCGTCTGGCTAACGGCGAGTACTTACACAGGCATAACCAAGTGGCCAGAATTATTCACCAGCAACTTGCCTTGAAATATGAACTTGTGGATTCTGAGGTACCGTACTACAAGTATGTGCCCGACCCAGTTCTCGAGAAAGACCATGTCACGCTGTACTGGGATCGGCCTATCATTACTGACAGGACTATTGTCGCCAATAAACCTGACATAGTGGTGATAGACCGATCAGCGCGCTGCGTAATGATAGTCGATGTTACCATCCCGCATGATGAGAACCTCGTGAAGGCTGAGAAAGAGAAACAAATAAAATATCTCGACTTGGCACACGAGGTTGTCAGCATGTGGAATGTGAACTCGGCTATCATTGTGCCGATTGTCGTTACGGCCAATGGCCTGATGGCTAAAAGCTTCGACGAACATCTGTCGAAGCTCTCACTTGGCAGTTGGATCAAGAGCCAGATTCAGAAGGCAGTACTCCTTGACACGGCCCGCATTGTGAGGAGGTTCCTGTCTCTGTAACCCTAACCACCGGTAGCTTGGATACTGTTCCCGATACCGGTTGGCTACTATTTTTATATTTTTAAATGTTTTTTTATATCTTTTTGTAAAAATATTTAAAAATGTAAATGTATGTTAAGTTAATGAATAAACGGAATAATAATAAAATGTTTTATTGACACAAGGAAAAAGGTTATACATTTCTATTTGAAACCCTGACTCCTGTGCTAGGTGAGACCTGTGTTACAGGAGTCAGTGTCTTCACCCGTAATTGGAGCTAATACTTATAACAGTTGTTTGCATCAATACTAAAAATCAATAATAACTAAGCAATCAATAAATAATGCATACGTGCTCTTGTGTGGTGTGTGCGTGTGTATACGCGTAGGTGGGAATGTGTGGGTGTGATGTATGCGTGTGTGTGTTTGTGATGTGTGGGTGTGTGAGTGTGGTCTGAGTGATTCGCTTGAGTGCACCGCTTAGTGGCTGGACTTGGGTTATCAATAATTATTCATTAATTATGAGACCTGGTATTCCAACCTATTTACTATATTACTGTTAACTATTTAATCATCTGGAGTATTGTTCTTTAATTAAGTTTTCCGTCTGTAAATAATCAAGTGTTTGCAACCATGAATTTAGTTTTATCTTAGTTTTATTTTTTGTTAGTGGGTTGAAGTTAAGAATGATGTTTATTTTGTTATATATATAAGTAGTTAGATATAGGCGTTGCCGTCGAGCAGACGCGGTCTTACATTTGACTGTGCTACATACATTAGTGATGGTTCTCTTATGTTTGGTTGCATGACTTACTGGTGTGAGTTCATGTTGTTTCAATATGAGAGTGAGAAGGTATAGTTGTCTCACTGTAAGTACTTGGCAATTTTCATACAGGATTTTTGTAGGGAATCGGTACGGCTTAAAGGTCATGACTTTTAACAAAGAACGTTGGGCTCTCTCGAGGTGTATCAGGTAGGTTTTGCAGGCACCTCCCCAAGTAGTAATACAGTAACCCACGATTGATTGTGCCAATGCCAGATAAACTGCACGGAGAAGCTTAAATTCGGCCACTTGTCGTAGTTTTTTAAACGCCCATATTAGTTTCCTAACACGGGAGGAGGTCTGTTCAATGTGGGGACGCCAACTAAGTTCCTCGTCCAGAATCACTCCTAGGTACTTAATTGTCTTTTGTTGTGTGATTGGAAGACATGTACATGGAATACTATCGTTGGCGGCCTCACAGGAGTGTGCTCTGAGATTTATTACTTTGGGTTTGGAATTGGCAAAAGTAAATTGCAGAAATGAGGTTTTTGATACATTAAGGGTTAACAGGTTAGCTTCCAGCCAGTGGATTATTTTACGTAACCCCATCTCTGCAGTTTCCCGTGCCGCATCCCATTGCTCTCCGTGAAATATAAGTACGGTGTCATCTGCATAGCTAAACATTTTACCGTTACAAAGCGACTGCTGGCATAGGTCATTGACATACAGAAGAAAAAGACTGGGGGAAAGGCAGCTACCTTGAGGCACACCGTAGTCAACCCTGGCTTCATTGCTAATGACCTCACCAATCTTTACTTTTTGTGTCCTGTCGCTAAGAAAGTCTGTAAATATGCCCAGAGCTCTACCCCGGATTCCAGCATGTTCTAACTTGGTCACAAGAGTTGGTATACAGACGGTATCAAACGCCTTGGCTAGGTCCAGGAAAATACCAAGACATTTTTGTTTTTTTCAATGTAGTGCCTTGAGGGACACAATATTAATATACGCGACATAATACTATTTCTTTCTGTTAATTAGACTAGTTTAGAAAACCCTCACGTGTTCACCTTAATTGTAATGAAAAACGAAAGGTTAAATTGTATTTCTTTATTACGAACTAGTTTTAATATCTTTATTGTAATGTTTAATGTATCGTTTGCCTTTAGAAGGTCATTTAAATGCGTCGTCGTAGCTTCGTTAGCATTGTAGCCTTGTCTGTTGAAAATGGAAAACACAAACATTGATTGTCCGGTTTATATTAAAGTAACGCAAAGTCTCACTTACTTAATTGAACTAAATTGGAAAGTTATTCAGACCCAGTAATACGACATAATCAATGTAATTTTAAGAATGTTGTATTTTGTACGTAGATAATATTTACTTACAATATAGTTTATAGGCACATTATCACGCCTTAAATTTTCAGGTGTGCCTACAGTGCACCCATATATTGTCAGTTATGTTTTAGTAATGTCATTCAGTAAAAAAAGTACTGGGAATGCGTGATTTGTTTATGGTTCCAAATTTGATTTTTGTTTTTTTTAATTCTTAGATTGGCACAACTGTTTTTCAGTTTTGCGGGAATCGAACCCAAGACCTCATGGTCAGCAGTCACGCTTTTGACCACGAGACCTACGAGGCAATCAAAAATTGTAAATGGTCGAAACAAAAGTCAAAACCTACGGTACGCTACTGGTTACTGAGTTCACAGAGTACCTAACAACACAAGAAAAACTAATTCGTGTCACAGTACTTTCGTGCACTACCCCAAACAGAAAAGGTTTTATTTGTTCAGAAAAGCTACAAACTGATCGTGCGAACACGCGATTTCAAGTTTAAAACCCCAAGGATTTTTGGTTGGTGTTTTAACGAATGGCTGGTTCAGTTCTACGAGTTATTTATTTTCATACAGAATTATTTTATTTAACTGTGATGGGAAAGTACGTTAAGCTGTTGGTCCGGCTGTCATTCATATATCTTTGACAGTCATTACATGTCGTCAGTGGCCCGAAAGTCTAACAACTAGTCTTACCAAGGGGTATCGTATTACCCAGTACTAACTTGGTTGTGGAGGCAGTCGGACCATGTAAAATACATCCATCCATGTTATTCAGCCGCATCCGTTTATACTGGAAGCTGACCTTAACATATTTGGGAAAAGGCTATGCAGATGAAGTGATACTCGTAAAAATGCTCTCGAACTAATAGTGTGATGATAGTTTAAATGAAAGGCATATATTACTGTTCTTAAAATTAATTTCAATTGAAATTAAAGATTTGTATGGAATTTATTAAGTAGATACGTATTATACAAGGTGTTGTTTTGCATCCTCGTCAAAATTCAGGATGTTGTCACAAAAGACATAAATAATCAATATAAATTACGGTACCTAGTAAATTATTAAAAAACACTGCGTTTTTTTGTTGTTTAAATTTGTCAATATTTCAGAATAACCCCCTTAACGTGGTTTAGTGATTATAAAATTATCGAAAAAACGTTTGAGGTTTTTTGTTTGTGTGTAAGCGACGTTATAAGGCGGGGATCAGACGGCCCGTGTTTAAAACACGGGTGGTTCACAGTTACCGATTTCAGTAAATAAATTAAAAAAAAAGAAAATTACCTACTCATTTCATTATTGATTCGGGTCGAGAATCATTAGCATAGTTACCTCCTAGAATTTGACGAGGTTGTAAAACAACACCTTGTATAGTAATCAATAGTTTTAGGCCCTGTCTTCAATTCCCAGATCGTTCAGTGTTGTTAGGGTTTTCCTATCAATTATTTAACAGTAACTGCCTCGGAGTCTGGATTTGTTCCGGGTAATGGCAATAGATTAGGCTCCGATTACATAGGACTTTAAGGAACTACTCGACCCCTTCTTCATCTGCTTCACCCCCTCAAATGCATGAAAGTCGCCTATAATCGCGCCTTAACAAAACTAGTAAAGTGTAGATGTACTACCTACTCATGCCTTACCATTCAGGAATTACAGTCATTACTATATTGGGTGACTCGGGCTTTGGGAAGAGCTCGTGGCTAAATAATAACAGCCGCCTTGATGGATCGCTAAAGTTAAGCTGTGCTTGCCGATGTTGTTCCGTGGATGGGTGACCATAATTACATACCAAGTTTTCTCCGTGCCTCGGAAAGCACGTTAAGACGTTGGTCCCGGCTATCATTTGTAGATCTTTGACAGTCGTTACGAGTAGTCAGAAAAGTCTGACATCCAGTCTTACCAAGGGTATCGTATTACCCAGTTACTGGGTTGTGGAGGTCAGGTAGGCAGTCGCTTCATGTTAAATACTCAGCTGCATCCGGTTAGACTGAAAGCCGACCCCATGATAGTTTGGGAAAACGCTAGGCAGATGATGACTATATTGCGTGTCTGGTAAATGGTGAGCGATACTTAAACACGTGGTTGCACTCATGATAACAAACAACTTTCCCAAAGAAACATTTTTTTAAACACGTTCACTTTTTCACATTTTCACAACAGCCATTTGAAATTCGGGTTTGCGAGGCGTGCGGGTAATGAGACAGAACAGCATAACTCGGCTAACAGCTGATAGGTCACAGGAGCACGCGCGCGCGAATTTCATACGGCTGTTGTGTTATTGTAATAAAAGTGAATGAGTATAAAAAAGTTTCTTTTGGAAAGTTGTTTGTTATTATGAGTCCAATCATGTATTTAAGTATCGGTCTAATTACCAGTCACCCTATATATGTAGTCTTGACACAGTATTTGAAATTGGCATGCCTGAAGATTTTATCCGCTCAAAGCATATTACTAAGAATATCGTCATTCCCAGACCGTTACAGCCAGTTATTCAACCTAAGCATTGTATACAAATAGATATACCTACTTATAAGATTGTTATAATACGAACACATTGTTAACTCAACTCCTACAGAGTAAATACATGCACGTAGGTCGCATCAGGTTTGAGTACGTGTACATTTCTCGGTATTGTATATGTACTTTATAATTTAGTAAGTCTAGACTGCACTTAATTCAAAGAAATACTGCACACAAAGGGGAAAGTCATAGTTACTATATTATGTGTTAAAAACCAAGCAATTTTGTTGCTTAAATCTCGTCTGAAAATAGGCGATAAGTAAATTGATGTTAAGATTCACAAAATTGGAATTTCAAACAGTTCAAAAGTAATTTAAAAATAACACTTAATTTGAAATACTATCTTTCCCCTGATTTTGATCGCACGGAGAAGATTACAAGAGTTGTGCTTCATCTGACAGCACTAAGTTGCACTTTTTCATGGTCTATCTCTTAATCTGTTGCTCAGAACCGTCATTCAATAGAGCGGGAATTAAAGCACGCAACTGAATCAAAGATGCGGTCGGCAATACAATCATGGTTCTATGGAGCAAGTGTGACTCCATGCTTCTATTTGTGGCGCAACCCCAACTATCTAAACATTTGACCACAGAACAAAAACGCCCGCGACCAAAAAACAAAAAACAGGCTACAAAAAAGACTGTAACCATAATATCAAAGATATTATAAGGATGAATGACATAATCAAGTCATGTGATGTAATAGTACTTAACGATAGTTGTATATTGTCTGCATGAATCAACCTTTTTACGGAGTTTCCTTTCGGAACATGGCGTATTGGGAGATTAGGCCATTAAGTGGATGATGAGGCAGTTACTCCCGGAAAAGATGATTAACCTTGACCGCCAAGCTAAACAAAGGGTCAGGGATTTGGAGATCGTTAAAGTTATAGTCTTATAATGGTTCATAATAAATAATAAATGATTTACCTCATACTATCATCTTCCTAGACTTTTTCCGAACTATGTTGGTTGGGGTCGGCTGCCAACCTGATCGGACGCAGCGGAAAATCTGGATTTACATGAAAATACTGCCCATCTGACCTCCACAACCCAATAACCGGGCAATACGATATCTTTTGGTAAGACTGGATCTCAGACTTTTGGCTTTTTTATTACGATAAATGATTAAATATTTCATACGTTTTTACAAAATTTGATTGGTCGTGCTAATCCCCAGCAGACATACTTAGGCTAAAATGATAGCTTATGCGAGGTTGAATGACTGGCAACCATATTAGAATGGGAAATTAAATGCGGTCTGTATGAAAAATTAGAGACACTTAATAATAGACAAATCCGTTCACTAAGCAACACGAACCCATACATCAGAAAAAGTTTTATCGGAGCAAAGTTAATAAAAATTACATAAACGACAAGTGGACCAAAAATAGAATAAATAAAGTGGTTAGAAACTTATTATAACAACAAAGAAGGCTTCAACAAAAGAAGTTAACAAGAATAACCAAAGCGTAATTATTTGGACCAAAATAGAAAAATCCTCTTACTGGTCATAATAAATTTTGAAAACGTTATTATATTTTCGAGTAACCAAATAAAGAACAAATATCCTATTTATTACGTAGGTACAAGCAGCCCGCCCCGGCTTCACACGGGTATTTATCAAAAAAAATAAAAATTACAATATACACACATAAAAAACCTTCTAGTTGCGTCAGTTAACTAAAAAAATAAACATAAAGAAAGTTTGAATATTCCCCGCCCATACGGCCCGTAACCCAGTGACGCCTACATCGCATAAGGTACTGCCTAGCTAGCCAGCTGAGAAGGGTGAGCAGCGACCACGCAACTTTTTTCTAATGCTTACATTTTTAAACTCATGATACCTTTCGAATGAAATGTCCGAATTGAATAATTCAAAAAGTTATATAAAGGTATTAAAGCAGTCTTGAATATGAAGTAATTTATTTTGATAAGGATTAATACCATGATACAAATACAGAGCCTTTTCTAGCGGCAGTATTAAAATTATTATTTTTAAATAAAAGAACACTTAATAGTTATACATACGCTGTCGCGACACTTTTTGTAAATAATGATGTGTTCTGCGACATCGTAGATGTTATTTTATTTTACCATCAATAGTTTTCGCAGCGCACGCGATGTTAAAAAATATTTTAGGTATTTTTTGTACAACTTGGGTTACATTATTGGAGTTTTACTAAGGATCCCTAATTTTTTTGAAAATATAATATAGCTTATGTCACCCGCAAATAGTGTAGCTTCGCAACAGTGAATGAATTTTTCAAATCGATTCTGTAGTTTCGGAGCAAATTCAATGCAAACAAACAAACAATCAAATCGTACCTCTTTATAATATTCGTTTAGATTTCGTAATTAAAAGATAACATTTTTTCATTAAAAACAGTTTCGAGCTAAGTAAATCACAGTGATTTCAGATGTGTTCAAAAGAAATGTTGCATGATTTGCATCACTGCATCAATTGATCGTGTACTTGACACCTGTTTCGTCATTGTGGTCTCTTATTTCATTCTAAGAATTGGCTGTTGGTTTACTTGATAAACATAAATAATCAGATTAACCCTTATTTCGACGGAGTTCTCAATATGCTAATTTTACAAATTTATTTCAAAAACAAGGTTTCTATAGCATAATAGAGCCCCGTAAAAAAGATAAAAAAAATATAAACTTTATATTTTTTGAGAAAAAGGGGGTCCGTCACAGCGGACTCCGTCGAACACATGGAGATTTACAAACCAAATAACTTGTCCGCCCCGGTGGACTTCACCACTTAAGAGTACAAATAAAATTAAAATATGAAACGAGAGGAAAGGAATAAAAGTTATAGTTAGTTATTTGAAATATAATGTTAGCCTTCTACGTGCAAATGAAAAAAATAGTTATTGGAGCTTTTCCCGTCACGAAACATAGCCGCATATTACATTTTAAACGATATACAGTTGTTTTCTTTTTGCAATTCATACAACGACCTTCCTCTTTCAGAGATGGTAAGTGCCCCACATTATCAAATCGGGTATAATCAGGTGGTCTAGGCTTGCACACATGGCGGACACAAGTACCTTCAGCCCGTTGGTAGGTAGCAGCTCTGTTGTTATTCAATAAACCGAAGTATCTTTGAGTCTCATAAAGTTGACATGACCAGCGGCAGCACAAGCTTTTTGCTTCCTATAAAGAATCCAGCAATTCTTTTTGAGAAAAAATCATCCAAATCACCAATCACCAGCAGTATTTAGTTCTGAAATTGTAACCCTTGCCCATATTAGGACAATCAATAGGTATCCACTTTTTGCGTTATGTCCTTGCAGTATCTGTTCAAGAGTTCATCTACGACATAACCGGATCTTTTATATGACCTTTGTGTAAAAAAGTACCCTCTTTCCATTTGAATTCAATTGACAACTTGTGCGAATTCCTTGGCCTTTTTCTAGCTACAAAAGTAGCTAGAAAAAAGCCAAGAGAGATTGGAGATATGGGGTATTCAAAGATGGTAAAGATGATATAGAGGGCAAGTTTTGAAAGGTTAGTTCTTGTCTTGGATTAGGTAGAATTTCTTGTAAAATAGGAGCTATAGGAACATTGGATAAATCTGGGTCTTCGTTCTTTCAGACTGGTTTTCAGGTAGTGCTTCAGGGACACCACCCAAAAGATTCATGTGCTCTAAAGAAGAAGTAAGCGATGGTGTAGGCGAGGAGGAAGTAGAACCATGCGGTTTATCAAGCTGATTTCCAGAGTTGGACTTGGTCATTTGTTTCAGATGGTGCACGCTCTAATAGGTAGATCCAAGTGCTAACATTTCTTTGGAGTATTCATGCAGGTGACACTGTCAAAAAGCAAAAGAAAAAAAGCTATGCAAAACACCACAAAAATAAAAAATATATCACAAGAATGAAAATTTGTTTGAAATTACGGGTAATTTATAGATATATGTATTTACAATTCAATATTTATAAAAGGTATGCTCATTATAATAAAAAAAACCATTGATATTTATTTATAAAACTAAATACTTTGCACTGTCAGGAAAGGTAAATAAAATTATGTTTGTAACTATGTTATTGACAAAGTCCGCTGTCATGGACAAATAAAACTTCGTGTGCATTGCCGTAGTTTCGGTACGGTCCGGCGTGGCGGACAACTCCTTAGCAGGTCTATTTTTAGTAAATAAAGTGCAATTATTTTATTGTTTTGTTTGTGAATGTATGCGTTATTTATATGGCAACAAATATCAGACCATAAATCCAATCTAAAATAATAAATAATATAAAAAAAAAATGTAGTACCTTGAGTAAAGTTTAAGATTTCGGTGTCGGCGCTATCTAGCTCAATAAGTGACAGATGACAAGTTCCCAAATCACAAAATAATTTTTCTCCATTTACTTTATTATATCTTTGATCGTTTATTTAAAATAAATTAAATGAAAATTGCAACAGATTTTTTTAAAGTACTTGTCCATCCTACCGGACTAATTCGAAATAAGGGTTAAGAAGTTTCCAGTTCCGGAACACTGGCTTACTCTCTGCGAGATAGCCACCTTGCAAGCTCAGTGCGGACAGGTGAAAGTGACATGATTAACTTCACATTTTCGGTTTTAGGACACTTTATTTTATAAAGTTTCGTGGTTGGCGTAGCATGTCTACTCCTTTATTATTATTACGCGTCATCTCATCAGGCCAGAAAGGAGGTACCTTGCTTGCCATATTTTCCTACGTACAGGCCATCCATCTTTTCTTTGTTCTTCCTTTACTCTTATTATACCCATCCACATTCATACTCAAAATTTTCTTCGTTCATTAATTTATTTTATTCAATGTTATTTGTACTGGCATGTTGTTTTAGACATATTGATCATTCAATATTACTACTTGTCTAATTGACGAGAGTATTGTCTATTGTTTTAGCATTTATCATCTATTCTTCTACTCTAGGAAAGATCTATTGCTTCATATTACTTGATCACACTTTGTAATGAAAAAATAGAATATACTTACTAACTGACTATTGAATATCACGAATTCACGACTTCTTTGTTTGTCTGTACATTGTCTTTATATTTGTTTTCTATTGACGTCCATTCTTGTCTATATAAAATCTCTGGCAGTTGAAATGATTAGACCCTATCTACTTATTTATCTGTATCATTACAAGTACTCATATGAGCACGTGTTACATTATAATCACGAAGACGGAACATCGTGCTCCCGTAAATCAAGCGTCCCCTTGAAGTCATATTAGGCTGACCGTCTGCTTATCCTTCCCGGACACGGACAACCAGCTCTAACTGGAATCGTAATTGACCACCTGTTTCTGTGAGGTGAGTTAGATATTGAAATGCTGCTGTGTGTATAATGTATGAATACGGGTTAGATGACCAGATGGCTTACCATGACGTCTTAAAGCAGTATTGTTTAACTCTTATTACAGTGTAGGAAAGAGACGGAGCTATACAGGATGTCTAGCGCCATCTCTTTCCCACACTTAAAAAGGAGTAAAACATTAATGTGTTAAGACGTCATGGTAGGCCTTCTGATTGCTGGTTTACAGAAGAAAACTGTCAACTGTTTATTTATAATTATTTTTATCTCGAAAGCATTTACATCGAATTAGTTTTAGCTTCAAACACACATTAAAATCTGGAGTACAAATTCCGTAATTGGAGACCTTTCGCTTCTGACATTATTAATTTTAGGTGAAATGTTTCATATTTTTTTCTCTTTTTTTTTTTTTAGGTCCAGGTTTACATCAACTACAAAAACTATTACGTTAATTATCATTGTTGGAAATTAGACTGAACACCAAGTTACTAAAATTATTTCTACCTGATATTTCCAAGGTCGGAACTGTCTTCATTTATATGACGAAACCAATAAACTAATAAATTACGAGTATCTATTGTAGGTATAATACTATTGTGTACTGTTACGGCTGAACTACGTCTAGACATGATAATCTATTTCTCTATTGCTTTTACGTAATTTTCAGTTTTCAGTAATCGAATTCGTAACACTCATCCCCGAAAATGTAGACGTGGAATTTATTTTTATTAATATTGTATTTTTTACCTGAAACTGCTTAGTGATCAATCACTTATATTCAGATTCAGATTCGTTTATTTATTGTAATAAAGCATAGGAACATTATAAGTTATTATTTGGTAATACATTGAGGGCGCTATGTTTTGCCTCAGGGCGTACAAAAGTAGTAATACATGCAATATAATTAAAACAAGAAATTAATATAGATATACGGCTCTGTATGGTGTCGGACGTAAAGAATAGCACCGTCCCATATCTTACCATGGGTGTCGTAAGAGCCGACAGGCCGACAGCCGTAAGGGACTTGCCAGAGAATGAGCAGCAGCGTTCTCTGTGCTTTTGTAACAACCGTACTGCGATCGCCAACCCGCTTGTCAAGCGTGGCGATTATGGCAAAACCCCTCAAATGTCAATGTGCGACACTTGGGGGAGGCCTATGTCCAGCAGTGGACGTCTTTTGGGCTGAAATGATGATGATGATGATGACACAAATCACAAATAAACAAGTAAATAAATTAGATCATCTATCGCATTAAGAATTTTCAATCACACTGAATAATGCCGAATATCATATAATCATCCCACTAATATGTTATGTACAAAAAACAGGGTGTAAGGGATACTGACGCATAAACGGTTACCACGAAGTTAGTAAGTAATTTTGAACCCTTCTATATCGAAATATTTTATTGCTTTTTTTAATTAGCTTTTCCTTAAATTTTGACCTTTTTGGACTTTTGTAGGAAACAACTTTTTTGTTTTAATATTATTACCGATGAAAAATTTGTTCTGAATACCGGTAAGCCGTTTGTACGTCGGTCTCCTTTCCAGCCTGTTTGATATTCTCAGGTTACTAACCTAATATTTAAAGAAGAAAGATTTGATTGTTTATTTGTTTGTTACGATTTAACTCAAAAACTACTGGACCGATTTTAAAAATTCTTTCACCATTTAGGAAGCTACATCTTTACGGAGTAATAAAAGCTAAAATATATCACAACTTTCGCGGACGAAGTCGCGGGCGAAGTGCTAGTTTTGGAATAAACAGACCTAGTTTATCCCAAGTATGTGTAGTTGTGATAGCAAGTGGATTAGGCAAAATGTAACTGTTTTTAATTGTTACTAAAAATAAATCATTAATAATCTAGAAGCCTGAAGCCTGCTTGTGCACGGTTAGTAACAATCTACTCACTCCTAAACTCCTAATTACATCAGGCTTAAACATAACTGGTTCAATGTCGAAGTAGGTACTGAATGATATGGTGCGATGAAATGCTAAGTAACGTTTGTATACTACTCATGCTTTCACAGATTTATTCTGCTATCATCATCATCATCATCATCAGCCTATAATGTTCCCACCGCTACAATACAGGCGTCCTCTCTATGATAGGGAGTGGGCTGTAATCCACCATGCGGGCCCAGTGCGGGTTGGTAGATGTCAGATGTCTTCGAATTATTAGTTCTAGGACATGCCGGTTTCCTCACGATGTTTTCCTTCACCGTTTTTGAGGGCAGCGGTGATGAAACAAATTACACAAAGTAATGCTCCTACCTGGGTTTGAAACCACGGCTTACTGCTCGTAGGTCGGGGCTGCCACCACTATTCTGCTATAAAGGCCTTGAATAAACTACCTAGAAACTAGATAATTATAAACAATAGTTACTAAGCAGTCATAAAACTCGACAGTGATGATGAACAAAGTACAGTGCCAGTAGATCTAAACGATATTGTTGTAGGAAAACGTGAGGAAACCCACACGGCAATGATAAAATCTAATGTGTTTAATGGCAAGAGTACGGAAAATATACGTCGTATATCATACTAGGGTTAAATTCCGAGGCGACGTGAGCACTGCAATTGCCAAGCTCTTTGTCTACTGGAATACTGTTACTGTGGGTTCTCTTTTGGGATTAATTGATTCTAGGAGACAGGCTATCCATGTATATATTTGGACTAGTATTTTAATGGTAATTTATTAATATCGTTAGTTTTAAGTTTCAATTCAATTGAGTTCAGTTCAATTGTTTTATCTTTGACATTATCATCTCTCTTCTTCTCCTCCTCTATCAGTCTTTTCCCAACTATGTTTGTTTCAACTTCCAGTCTGGCCAAATGCATTAAATACAAGTATTTTACATGGACAGCCTGTCGGACCCCACAGCACTCCACACAAGGGTGTCTCATTATGTAATACTAGCTGGGTAAACAGCGGTGGCCCAGTGGTGGCAGCCCCGACTTACAAACACTAAGCCGTGGGTTTAAACCCAGGCAGGCGCATTAAGACATGCGACATCTACCAACCCGCACTGGGCCCGCATGGTGGATTACAGCCCACTCCCTCCCATAGAGAGGAGGCCTGTGTCCCAGCAGTGGGAACATTATAGGCTGATGATGATGATGCACTGGGTACTAGGTAAAACTAAAGCATTGATATAACTGATTTACAGATTTCCGAGGCACTGACTATGATTCATTTTTGATGTACCATCATCATCATCATCATCATCATTTCAGAAAGACTTCCACTGCTGGACATAGGCCACCCCCAAGTTTCGCTACATTCGCAGTACCTTTGTCACAAAATCACAGAGAACGCTGCTGCCCATTCTCTGGCAAGTCCCTTAGTCGCTTCTTACAACACCCACGGGAAGATATGGGATGCTGCTATTCTTTACGTCCGACACCATACAGAGCACAAAAAAGGTTTACAATTAGTAGATTTTGGTGTACAATAAAGTTTTATTCCGGTATTTGTGCCGGTTGGGAATCAAATCCACGACAAGCAACGCAGCAGCCAATCGCTCAGCTACTACGCCAACCTGCCGTAAAATTAGATTACTGCAGGACCGGAGAGATATTGGTAAAAAAGCCATACAGTTCAGAAATCTACGACGTAATCAAATATCTTACGCATGTATTAAGTCCCAAGTCATAGCAGGCTTGAATGTGAAGTATTTGCTTACAAATTAGCTCACAAGGGAATTGGGGCTTGATACGAGGGAGATGTTAAGATGAAATATTTTAATAATGAAATCCAAAGATTTGGGTAAGTAGGTCAAATATTTTTTTAAACCTACTTATATTGCAGACAGAGTGATCTTTAGTCAGAATTTTAACGTACCCCCCGCTGGGAAACAGGCCTCCTCTCTTTGAGCGGGCAACCACATCTTTTGGTCACGATTGATTTCCTCAAGATTTTTCACCATTTTGGGAGCAGCGCTAACTTGGGAAATTAATTTATCCAAAATAAATAAAGATGACATGAAACAGCATGGGCACGTTGATGTATCAAGAATATCAACCTCAGACATTTCCAACAGATAGACAAATTCTAAGAAAACGTCAATTAGTTCCGTCTACGGCGAGACTCTCATTAAGGCAGTTCCATATCCTCATTTCATTGTGTGCACAGTGCTGTAACAAGAGTGCTACATACATGGTCGGGTTCGGCATAGCCGAACTGAAAAAAAAAATACATTCTTAATTATACCGAACCGAGAACATGGTTCACGAACGGTAAATGCGAAACAGATTTTACCGTTCGGCACGAACTAATTCAAATCCGAATAAGTCGTGTTACTGTCGGACTGCCAAGTCATAGGTCTCGAGTTTTAACCCAAGGCACACACCTCTGATTTTTAGGGCTCCGTACCCCAAGGGTCAAACGGGACCCTATTACTGAGACTTTGCTGTCCGTCCGTCCATCCGTCCGTCCGTCCGTCTGTCACCAGACTGTATTTCATAAACCGTGATAGTTAGCCAGTTGAAATTTCTACAGATTATGTATTTCTGTTGCTGCGATAACAACAAATACTAAAAACAGAATAAAATAAACATTTTAGGGGGGCTCCCATCGCGGGCCTGTGGACGGTGAGTAATGGGCTAGCTCACCGTCCGTCCGTCTTATGACGACAGGCCGTGCCGACGGCACGTTCGTGTTTCACGCGCGCATCAAGGAGATGTCAGCAAATCGGAAGGGGTCCGAGAGGGCCGATGCCTGCCAGGGCTGCGGGTTGTTCGAAAGAGATACCGTGGCACTGGAACACAAAGGGCTAAGAAGGAACATGGGTGGGTTTTAGTCAGTCAAGTCTGACACTCCCTTCCGCTTCGCCCAGAGCGGGAGAAGTCATTTGATGATTTCCCATCCAAAAAAAGGGCGGCTCCCATACAAAAAAGTGATTTTTTGCTCGTTTTTAAAAATACGGAACCCTTCGTGCGCTAGCTCGACTCGCACTTGGCTGGTTTTTGCGGATTCGTGTGCGTATTGTACAATTATCACTTGCTTCGGTGAAGGAATGCCAATGCATGTTAAGCTAAGTCAGAAGTCCATGGTCGTCACAAAAACTCTGACACCAGGATAGGCATGAGCCACACGATAAAGAAGATCTTACAATGGACGACTGAAATCCGATTATGCTTTATTTTTGTTTCGGGTCGGCTTTATCAATCAACAAATATCTGTTACCGCACCGAATGTCCCGACCCGAATAAGTGAATAGCCCTTCTAAGACGTGACGTTTGAGTAATTTCAAACAGCTATGGAACTCGTGTTTGACAGGAAGTCTTTCCTTTGCTACGTTTGTCGATGATGAGTCATGGAACATGAATGAGTAATGGTATTTAGGACATTCATAATGGAATACTTCCAGACGATGTTGGTTTTTATGTAACTTGGCATTTAATGAGGAAGAGGAATTGTTTGAATATATTAGATAAGTGAATGCTGTTCCATCGTCTTCTTGATTAACATGTATGAGTTTAGATGACTGTACTACTGAGTTCACTGACGGTCGACCACAATTCAACTTTATTATTTAGAACATAAGGGAGACCGGTAGTAGACCGCCAGTGAACTCGCTAGTAGGTACATAAGTTGTTGTGGGTAGTCAGAAACCAGAAACTCTGGACAACCAGCCGGTTATTACCAAGAGGGTATCGTGCCACCCAATAACTGAATTCTGAAGGTCAGATAGGCAGTCGCTCCATGTTCAATAGTGGTATGGCTGCATCTGGTTAGACTGGACGCAAACCAGATCATTGTAACGAAACAGCTATGCAGATGTTGATGAATAAAAATAATATTTAAGATCGTTTAATTAAATTAAAACCTATTTATAACGGAGAAATATCTATCAGGGAATGATTTAAAAATACTTATTTGTTATCTATTGACTGTATTACTGAACTACTAAGTTCACTATCTTACTTTACTGCGAAGCTATAATGCCCAAAATTTCATCACATTCTTCACTCTCTGTATTCCCCTTTCTGGCTAGCTACCTCGTTAGCGTTTACTAGAAAATTATTGTACATCCAATTTAAAGTATATAATTTAAAAACCCTAGGCCAAGTTTACATTGCGGAAATAGTACGATATTTTAGTGTTAAAAGTTCGAATCCCACTATCCGTGTCCACAATCGAAAACCAATGCAGTATGAAACTGCCATGTTATCCGAAACGGAATGACAGCTAAAATTCAAATTTTGCCCCCGCTTCCTTATCCTAGATCGTTCTATCCCGCTCGCACTATCAAAGAGATTATGTTAGGGTGACCTACACTATGTATGGATGACAAATATTTAATATCTGCATAGCCATTTTCCAACGATGTTGGGGCGGCTTCCAGTCTAACCGTATGCAGCTGAATACCATTGAATTTTCACAATTTGGGGTTATTCTGGTCCTTAAAATATCGCACCGATTTATGAACTTGTGTAAACAGGGTTTAACTTATTTCTAGCTAAAGTTTAATACCTATGTTACCATGTTTCACTTTGTAGATTAGCCAGATATTTCCAAGGACTTTAGTGTTAAGTGTGTTTTCCATTAGAACTATGAGTTGGTTTTGTACCTAATTCAATTTAGCTTCTACGTGACATGAGATTGAAATACGGTTTTAGCTTTTGAAAATTGGAGCAACTTATTAATAATTCCACAGATGAGGCAGCAGTTACTCTGTAAAACCAACCTCTATAAACGTTGCTAATCCCGCAAAATCCTGAAGGCTTCAAAGATCTTGATTTGACGCTCGCTCCAATGACTTTGAGAGAGTAAACACGTGGCGGAAAAACCTTGTAGCAGCCTTACTTTGGCTGAATAACAAGTGCAAGATATAAATGGGGATATTTTGCCCAAGTTAAAACACGAGCAAAAGTTTATACGGCATGCGAGGCTGAGGCAGCGAACATCGACGCATAAACGGTTACAACACGTTCAGTGCATCATTCCGAACCACATATAGAATTTCTTTCACCGGTAATTAAAAAAACATCATTATGTGCCATACATTTGAACGTGTAGGTGTGCACTTTTGCAGGAAACAGCACTTTACAGATAAAATCTTCCACTAACACGACTACCAACCCGGTAGATCTCTGCCTTGCATTAGAAGAATATAGTCAAAGATTCATCTTCATAATACGAATAAAGTTAATTCTTAAAGCAACCAATAAAATGAAATGGTTAATAAAAAACAAATAAACATTTGATTCTAATTTCGCAAAGAGATTGTTTGACGTTAAGTAAGACAGTTAAGTCCAAAGTTAGTCGACAGAAATAAGGGCAAAAGATAGAACTGTTTCATAAGAAAAGATAAAAGATAACTATCCTATCTGATTGCAGTTTTCACAGTTAACGGATGGGTCTCAAAAGCTAGTATTATTAGCAAAGTTGAGTAAGTTTCTCTTTGAGTTCTTAAAGACTTTAAAGAACTTTTATAACTTTGGATAATCAGCATTTTAATTTAAGCTGAGGACAGCTGATTGTTTGACATACGTTTTATAGATTTTTTTTTTAATTGGTTTGTTCTCTATTGTTTTTCGTTTACATTATCAGCCGTGGTTGTATTGTTTTGAAAAATGGGCATCCATTATTCTAAATTCATAATTGGTCTTATTAAAAAGGAAATATGTATTTAAAAAAAATGCTAAAATGCTGTATTTCCGTATAAATGAAAATATAATAATTAAATTCAATCCAAAATGAATTACTTCAATTGCAAACAAATTAAAGAAATTTATTTATAAATAAATAAAAAAACACAAAACAGAACTGAACAACACATTATAATAATGCAACGCATTAAAAATAAAGAGTTCAAAACCTTGAAAGAGTTACCTGATATTCATAAAAAAAAAACTAATGCATAAACGACACCATCAATATGCTGCCGTACCTGTCAATTTGCCGCTTTCTAAGATAAGAATTATAAAAAAAAAAACTCAAGTACGTACGTACCAACACAAAAATAGCATGGCACAACAATCCTTAACACAACACTACACAACACAGTAACTTCGCGTAACACACTATACACACCGATAGCCGATCGGTTCGAACCCCACCGTAGTTTTGAACTGAAAACTTGCTGCAAAAGCGGTTCGCGTGTTAAGTCGCTAGCAACCGTCAGCAAGGCAGTTGCACATAACATTTGAATAAAGAATTAGGCTTGACAGAAAAAAAAGAACACGTATTTTTTTTTCGTAGTTTCTTTTTGGCCAATGGCGTGTGACTTATAAACAGTTTAAAAGAAGAATACTAGTGAGTATTCCAGTGTGTCGTATTTATTGTTTGTTGATATCCTGTTGCCATGGTTACGCGAGGATTTGTACTTTTTGTTTCAGAAGGAAAAAACGCTTTGAGAAATGTGTTTCTGCGTTTGTTGTTCCAGTTTGCGTATGACATTATTCAGGTTTTAAAGTTTTGCATTTAATAGTTTATTTTGATTAACTAAGCCTAAAATCTGAGGATATTAGTGAGCAATAAAGTTTTCGATTTTAGTACTCCATAAAAGTGAAGATATTAAATTGTTAGAAAAACCTAATTTCATATTCAGTGTAGGAATAATAAATTCAAAAGAAAAATGAGAGTAATCACGAATTATTATTTCCAATAGTCATAAAAAGCTTTAATTTTATTTTCTACCTTCTTTTAGAGAAGATAGTCGTAAATCTGAAACGTTTCTCACATAATAACAAGTAAACTCGTAAATTAACGGAATTTATGGCTAATATTGAATTTTACAACGTTTAGGTAGTAACTGTGTTTTTGTTCTCTTAAAATATTAATTCAAAGTAAGCTATAATAATTAATACCTTAATCATACTAAAAAAGGGGATAAGATTTTTTGTGCCGTAAATTTTACTCCTGAAATTATTCAATTATCTGAGATTTATCCCCAGTGGGTTTAACGGGCTTTTCGAGGCGCGGAGGAAACTCTTTTTGTAATTGGTATGCAGCCTAGGGCTGAAGATCGACCGGATCGGCTGTTATTATTTAGCCATGAGCTCCTCCAAGTCCTACATATCCAAGTAAATAACCAAACGAACTAAACATAATTTTGTAACAACTGTATTCTATTATATTTTTAACAGTTTTCAATTGTGGCCATAACGCGTCATTGACCTATTCTTTACTAAACTTTTGTAACGAACTTTTCCCCAACTTACAAAACCAATGGCGCGTCGTACCAATCCTTAAAAAAAATGTTGCGCGCCCCTCCACGAGCGTCGGTGTATCAGTAATATGACATTTGAGTGCGGCACTCGCGACGTCGCCGGCCGCGTTGGCCTGGCTTCGGCACGCGACATTGACCAGCCCACGACCTTGGGGATTCACTGGAATTGTCGTGAACGTTGGAAGAGGACTCATGTGTACAGTCACGAATACTGAGATGTATACACGTTAAAACTTTCAAAAGTAACCATCTCCTATTGTATTGATTGTAATTTTATGTTGTTACAAATGTTGTATTTTGGGACTACGAAATAAGTGTGATCTCAAAGTATCAATCGATATTTCATGTGGATGTAGCTTTTGTTGCTTACGTATTAGTGCTCATAACTGTACAGTCACGAGCAGTGATAAGTATAAGTTGACTTTGAAAATTCTTGTCAACAAAATACATTGAAAAAAAAAGTGTACGAGCTTCAGTTTAAAATTAATAATGTAATCTTCAAATTGTACGTTTTGGCGAACTTCTGTGGACAAATTCAACATTACCCTTCTTCTGCATTTGTCAAGTACAAACAGAACACTGTCTTGGATGTCGCGTAATGAGGTAAAAAAGGGGAACTGAACAAAACTACTGATTTCGGGTTTTGTGATGTGTGTGATTTTCGTTTTGATAGTCATTTTGTGGAAAACTTTTGTAATTTCAGAGAAAGAAACAAAGCTAATGACATACGTACCCACTTATTTATTAAGAGATACACAAACATCTATTTAATTGAACATGCATCAAATTTTCGGAAAATTCAATATTAAATTTTTAGTAATTTGATCACCCTGAAACGCAATGAAATTTTTAGTAATTTGATCACCCTGAAACGCAATGAAATCTATACTTTTATGTTCAAAGCACATTCATTCGCAGCATATTTCCACGCCCTAGGTCGGTGTCCTACCAGTTATTTTTCATAACTCTAGTTCAGTAATAAGTAAAAGGCATTGAACCCTTTATTTAATGTGCCCACGCGACATCTAAGGAATCGAATAAACTTTATTGGAACAATCAAACTTATTTTTTTTGTTGAGTCTAAGATTGCCCTGTTCTAACGATAGGATTTTTGTTTTAACATAATTTAAGGTAGTGGTAAGTTGATTCAAATCAGTCTTAATTATTTACTGTTAAATTAGTTTTGTTCAAAGGTACAGGAACATGTTGGCAGGTTCCTATGTCATTCATTAGTTATGTATTTTTTTAAATACATTTTAAGGTCCAAAATCCTACACAGATTATATTTATCAGAGATACAAAACTAATTATATTAATTAAAAAATATAATTAGTAATTAATCAATTTAGTCTCCTTTTACATCAAACCAATTTTGTTCGGCTATTAATCCTTAATTTTTTATTTAAAGCCGGATATTTTGGACCGAATTAAACCGTTAATGTTGTTTTTTGACGTGCATAATATAATACTTTAATAACTCATTCGTCTACAAATGACTTACTTGTAACAACCTGCCGTCACACTCCAAATTGTTGGTTATATTATGGAATATAATCTAAAAAATGCGCATGCCAAACCATTTGTATGTATGTACTTGATTTTAAATCTTATACAATGTCACCACATTCCTGGTAGAGCACTAGGGATTTTTGTCCATTTCCTGGTGAGGAATGAGGTGATAATTTTTCAATGTTGGTAATGTATTCTGCTGTTCTATAAAGCCTTGAAGGTTCCATGCGCCTTACGCCTGCCATAAACTTTTCTGTCTCCGTCGTAGCTAGTGCAGCTAACTACACTAGCTTTACTAGCTAGACTTTAATTAACTTAAATCTAAATTTAAGTTAATTGAGTTCTCTTAATTATTATAAAAAAATATTTCATTGTGCCCTTTTTTTAATTAAATTATGTCTAGAAACAATCATGTCTAGAAGCAACAAGGGTCATTGTGTCACAAAGTTTTGATACAGAGTCAGCAAAATTGACTCCTAGACGTACCATCGTAGATATGATACACACCTACATTATCCATCGGTGTGGTCAATCTTAAAATATCTTAACCAATGGCGGGTCCAGGTTGGCCGCTGTAGATATAATCCGGCCAAATGAAGTCTCGATCCATCCCAAACATAATGCCGGTGTGGAGCCCCGTATTCTCGATTCATCCCAAACAGCCAATGCCAACATGCCAGTGTGGAGCCCCCAGGATATGCTCTACCTATTATCGTGGCCATCCTGCACAACAACAACCTGCACCTTTCAGCGTATAATCTAAGCAAATTCTAGCACTTTGCAGATGGCTACATACTCGCCTTACACCATTTGAGTTCCATCGACATGTAAAGATGAAGAAGATGGGTTATAAAAAAAAATTTGTTCGATCTAAAAAAGTAATACCCATCAAGGAACAGTCATCCTGGGTAGTTGAGGTCAGATATGAAGTTGCTCCCTGTTAAATACTTGAAATAAGCTGTTTCCGGGTAGACTGGAAACCGAACCGACATTTGGGAAGAGGCTAGGTAAACGATGAGTTATATTGAATTCATGTTGTTTTTTTTTTTTTAAATTGGCAACCCTTTGCTGTCCTTCGTAGACTACCTGGTAAGATAAAATACTTTTAATGAAAATTAGAAAGTTATGGCTAAGAAATCTGGGAACAGCCACTAAAAGCAAAACTTTTAACTCAAATAACAGAACAAATTGTTGTATTTAAATGTTTCTTTCCAACGTTTCCATTAAATTGTTGGCATTAATCAAAACAGTTTTTGAATTTGTTTGCATGAGAATTTAAATTAGTCTCGTCTGCTTTGGAATAGTTTCTTTGTTTATAACTTTAAACGAAGGATCTGATTTTATTATGACTTTGGATTGAAATGAAGACTCTTTGTACCTATTTAATTAATTTTGTCAGTAATTAATAGCGCTTGCTAAGTTCGGTCCGTAGATGAGTGACCGTATATTATACAAGGTGTTGTTTTGTATCCTCGTCAAAATTCAGGAGGTTATCACAAACTAAATAAATAATCAATTTAAATTACGGTAACTAGTTTAATTATTAATAAACGCTGATTTTTTAGGTTGTTCAAGTTTGTCAGTATATCAGAATAACCCCCTTAACGTGATTAAGGGAATAATAAATTATAGAATAAACGTTTGAGATTGTTTCTATGTGTAAAAGCGCGGTTATAGGGCGAGGATTAGACGGGCCGCGTTTAAAACACGGGTGGTTCACACTTACCGAATTCCGTAAATTAGTAAAAAAAAATTACCTACCCATTTTTTTATTGATTTGTGTCGTGAATCATTAGCATAGTTACCTCCTCGAATTTGTCGAGGTTGCAAAACAACACCTTGTATTCCGAGTTGCAGAAAGCCTGACAACCAGTCATACCAGGGGATATCGTATAACTAGTACCAGCTGGATTATGAAGGTCAGCTGTTGCTCTATGTAAAATCCTGGAACTAAGCTGCATTTGGTTTGACCGGAAGCCAACTCCAACATAGTTGAGAAAACGAGCAAATAATGATCTCATAACTAATAGCTCATGACAGCTATAGCAGTCATGGCTCAGCGGTAACGGGATGACTTACGAGATAATAGCCGTTGTTTTGAATCCTAGCTGTCAATTTACTTCAACACCATTGCTATCAAAGCTGTAAAGGAAAACATCGTGAGAAAGCCAAACATGTTCTAGAAATAAATATATTATTAAAAGATGTGCGTCATCCAATCCGCATAGTAGATAACGACCTACTCCCTCCCACAATTTTATATGTCTTTAACCCAGCAGCGGTATCGTCAGTGGCTGATTACGAGTATGATATTAACTAGTACACATACTCGTATCTACACATGGATTCTGTAAGCTTTTTCTATGCTGAAAGACCACTCTTTGAAAAAAAAAATTCAAGACCTAGTGCTTAGGAGTAGGGCTCAGGCTTATATTATCATTACAATAAATTCCATATTAACCTTTGGCCCAACTCAAATGCAATAAATTCTAGCTTCAGGCTCGACTCAAGGCTTCAATGAGGTCCTCATTTAACATCTCTTGCAGGACGGCTGAGTTCAGCAGCAAATGCTGTCAGAAAAATCCTTCAATTTACTGATGTAGATACCGCGAGGCTAGTGTATTTTAGTTATTTTCATAGTATTATGACATACGGTATATTACTATGGGGACGGGCTGCAGACATCGAGTCTATATTTATTCTGCTGCAAAGAGTCTTCAGAGCCATGTATAATCTACTTAGACGCGATTCTCTAAGAGAACTGTTCAAGGAAATTAACATCATGACGGTACCTTGTCAATACATCTACAAAAACATCATGTACGTTAGGAAAAATCTGCATTTATTTAGTAAAAGAAGTGACCGGCACCACTATAATACTAGAAACAGGGACCAACTAGTTCATCCAGGTTTCAGGTTAGCTAAAGTAGTCTCATCTTTCATGGGGTACTGTTTAAAATGTTACAATAAAACCCCCCGTTCTGCAACTGAATGAAAAGAAATTTAAATCTTGCATAAAACGCACACTGTGCAGGCAAGCATATTATGAATTGGGGGATTACATTGATGATAAAAAAGCTTGGCTCAATGCTGGTCCTCCTCCAAAACCATTAGGGCAATCTGAATCATCTGAATTACTATGAGAAGTTATTGTGAAAGCTGCAGAAGATTGTAAAAATATATTTTTATTGTATAACTCCAATCTCTTAGAATTATGTAATTTTATCGCACATATGTGAGTACTGTGTACTACTACTACTGTAAAGCCACCATTTACTGAGTACCTACATTCTTCATTGACGCACGCGAATTTACCCTAGCGGTGTAATGTCTCGCTGATGGTGGTGGGTGTGTCGGGTCATTTAGTTCCCTTCAAAATGGTTTAGTTGAATGATGGCTGATACACGCGTCATGTTCGTGAACGGGCGCTGTCAGTTGTAACTGGTCATCTCTTAGCTTCCACGGTATATTTTATTTGCTTTAATTTTTAATTATTGATTTAATCTTTTTCTCTCGACGCTCCTAACTTGCACGTATTTCTACATCGTTCTCACATATTTATAATTCTCAACATGAATGAAGTAACCAAGATTTTGTAACAATATTTTGATTTAAAAGAGTGTCCATGGAGTTTCTTGCCCATTCTTCTCCATAAAGATCTACGCGTTGGAATGGGTAACTGACTGGGACTGTAGCTTCGCGTTATTTTTTGAGTTTTGAAAGTGCCTGTAATGGTGTAATTGAAATAAGTTGAGTTTGGTTAGGTAATTCTTTATTTCATCCTAAACACAAAGCAATAAAAAGAGGCTTCTATTAAACCCTTCACAATGCCTTTAAATCTAGCCGAAAATTCTAAATCACAAATCTAGAGCAATTCCATTGAAACATTTATTTCACTCTTGTAATAAAACTAGACTGATTTGATTTTGTCCAAAGTTGAAAAGCTTTCTAGAAATTCTCATAGTTTTAATGCATGGGTCGAAAGCATTAACGAAAAATAGTTACAAGTTTTAATAACTTTTGTTTTTACTAACGGTTTAATGACCTCATAAAATTGATGAATGTCATGTTAGGTGTTAATGGATTCTCTTCAACATCATTACAGGTCTATAGAAGGGACTTTAAGGCCTGGCTTTGCTGACCTGCTAATATTGACTCGGGTCATTCTGACATGCTTAATTGCTGTCCTAAAGTAGGCATCTAAACAGATAGTACTAAATAGTATTCTCAACAATAGCCGTGTTTGATCAAAGCTTTCGTAAAGAGTTATTATATAATGAACGGTTTTTACGGCGAAGGAAAACATCGTGAGGTTGGTAAACTAGGATCAACAATTGGAAAACGTCTACCAAGCCGTACTGGACTCTCTCATAGAATATAGAGCCTGCGCCCAGCAGTGGTAACTTTGTAGGATGATTAATTAAAAGAACAATTGGTATTTCAATGTTATGCAAAATCTTTAGTGTTCATTCCTCAAAAAAGATCCAGGCTTGGAGGCAGGATGCAGCACCGCCCTCTAGCCCGTATAAATATGCTCATGCAGGAAAAACAATAATAAATAGTCGAGTTAACATCTCCTGAAGATGTGTGAAGGAGTGGTGAGGGGCGGAACATGTATCGAACCATTTTCCAATAAGTTTCTAGTAAACTATTTCATCATCATCTGCCAAGCCTTTTTCCCAAACTAACTCGGGTTCGGCTTCCAGTCTAACCGGATGCAGCTGAGTACCAGTATTTTACATGAAGCGACTGCCTATCTGACCTCCACAACCCAGTAACTGGGTAATACAATACCCCTTAGAAAGACTGGATGTCAGACTTTTGGCTTCTGACTACTCGTAACGACTGTCAAAGATATATCCTGCTTTCCAAGACACGGAGGAAACTCGGTATGTAATTATGGTCACCCATCTACGGACCAACTTCGGCAAGCACGGCTTAACCTTAAAGATCGACCCATGCGGCTGTTATTATTTAGTCACGAGCTTATAATAAACTATTTATCTAACTCAATAATTGAATATCCGGCTACCCCATTAGGGTTGCACGTAAAACTTTGTTCATAACTCTTCCTAACGATCATAATTCCTCAATATAATTGCGAAGGCCAACCTTGAAGCGAGATCGATAGGGACCATACGTTACCGGTAACACGTAGAGGTTTCCGATTAATAGAAGTTTAATCGACTATTATAACTTTTATTTAATATGAAAGGCTTTGATGGGCTGTGTGTAAGTAGGCTTTGAATTATAAATGTTTTAACTAACAACACTGGTAATGGTTGAGTATACTAAAGCGTGGTGTTCGATTTTCAGATTTCAGCGCTGAGCCAAGAATTGAAAGTTCAACAGCGGTTTTTTATTTAGGCATTTGTTGGCGCCTTTGCAAAAAGGTTTCATATGATTCACGTTGCAAACTCAACTGTGACCACAGACGAGAGAGAAGCGGTCTACAATTTTCTCTGGCGGAACGTCAAGTCGTTGCGGGCAGCCATATTGACTTGGGTAGTTGTCAAGGAAGGGGAAGACGTTGACGGATCGCCGACGTCTGTTTTCTTAATATGTAATAATTAAATCTAGTGCCAGATTTCACACGTGATTCCGATGCGGCGGGTAAGAAGAGCCTTTAATAGAATAGAATAAATGATCGTTCTTTATTTGCACAGAAAGTAAGCAACATAATTATCTTTCTGCCTTTATTCCATATTATTGGGGGTCGGCGCAGCACCTTTTTTTTCTTCCATTCTCCTCAACCGTCACGCTATAAGTTACTCATTTTTCTTTCCCATCATTCCTTACAAAGTTCATGCATCGTTTCCTTGATCTATCTCTCCCTCTCCATCCATCAACTATCACCAAAACTAATAGTCATCACTCTTTAAGCCACATGCGATTCGTGACTCCTCATGATATCCCTATACCATAACAGGCGAATTTAATTTTTTCAGTAACTGCAACTTTCAAACGTCTTTTAATATACTCATTTCTTGCTTTCTTTATCCATAAGTAGGTTACAAAATAAAGGTAAGAAAATAGAAGGTTTCATCTAGTGTAAGTTTACGTTTATTCCTACTAGTTCGATTCATTAGGTCGATCGTCGAACTAGTGTGTTTTTTTTTTCTCATTTGTTCGACCGTTGAACTAATTAGATTTAGTTTATTGGTATTTGCAGAGCTATTTTACTGATACTCGACATAGCCCGCTACGCGGGACTCCTATATCTGTCTGCAGGGTTTACAGTAACCTAACACGAAGGGGATGTAGGGGTCTTAGTTCGCTCGCTCCGCTCGCTCACTATACCCCGCCATGACCTTCGAACCTAACCTGTCCGAGTCGGGGTGCCCCAAGTCCAGAGCTCGCTTCGCTCGCTCTTGCATCCAAGTTCTCTGGGACCAGTAAACCCCTATCGAAAAAGAAAGAGTAGACTATTTTTAAATCTAATTAGTTCGACGGTCGAACAAATGAGGAAAAAAATTCTCACTAGTTCGACGGTCGAAAAAATGAGAAAAAAAAATCTGACTAGTTCGACGATCGAACCAATGAATCGAACTAGTAGGAATAAGCCTAAGTTTAAGCGGGCATTACTCTGTTTTCAAGATTTAGGTTTCATCTAGAAATAACCCAGAATTGAATAAACCAGAGCGCTAAGAAGATTACGTTCCGTTGAATTCGAATACTTATTTAATCTAAATCTTAGATGGTATTAAATTGGAGACTCGTCAATTGAATTTAGAACTATAGAAGGCGAACTGTATATATAGTTTCAATATAATTGAAATTGAAGCTAGTACAGTCTGGTGTAAGGTTTAAGTTTAACCAGCAGTCTGGGATTATTGTAATGAATATATTAATAAATTTAATTGGTCACTTCACCCGAAGATTTCAAGTTGAGCTTAAGTTATAGTTGAAGAGAATCAACCGTAGCGTCATGTTGTCTGCTAGTTACATTTAACTGAATGCTTAAACCAAGCAGGTTATTGCAACTCCCAGATATGTCGATTTCTCGTTCTTCTTCTGAGCGGTCGATGACTTAAAAATCAATTATTGTGTTTAGCAAAAAGTTCAGCTACGCGAAGTCCACTCACTGATGCAGTGTCATAAACTCATAAGAATATCAAGTGCGCAGGTGTTAAAGATATAACGAGTGTACTGATTTTTTTAATGATTTCCAAATCTTAATACTACTAAAATCGTAAAAATCCAAATCATGTTTTAAATTGGCGCAAAAACGACTGCATAGATACTGTTCCAATTTTGTACAAATATTTCTATATATTATCACGCTACTCACTTAAGGGGGTGAGCAATATTGCATTTTGTCCGTATTCTTCAATTGTTTGACTTTTCAATAATGACGTACATGCGAACAGCTATTTGAGATCAATGTCAACGGAGCAAAACAGCCTAGCGATTTCATGACTGCTCTGTGAATTCCGGGTCATAAGGTCGAACCCCTGCGTTGTTTTCACTTTTTGTGATTTGTTCGAATATTTTGTGATGCCGTGAGTTTTTTTTTTCTTTTCTTTTGACATCGTTTTCATTACTATGTTTCCCATTTTATTTCTTTTCTTTCACGTATTTCTCCAAAAAATAATAAAGAACTTTAGAAGAAGAAGACGTGCTGCGTCGACCCACAGTAAGTGGGATAAGCGCAGTAGAATGATGATGATGATGATTTCCCTTCAAAAGTAGTATAGCGAACACAAGTTTGATTACTTCATATGTCATTGCTGTGCTGAAAGCCCCTTTTTCCTTCTCTATCTGCTAATTATCAATATTCCATACGAAATTCGGATTTAAAAATATATAAATATAATTAACTGTCATGTTTTGTTTTTTTTTAAGCATTTTAATGTAAATGTTGGATATTAGAGGAGAATCAAACGCTCTGACTGTTGGTTGATACCTGCCTCATTTATTAGTAAAAATGATGAAATTGGTATTTAAGTACACGTGTAACATACATAGGTATAGGCAAACATTAGAACATAGATTATTACACTACAAAATAAAAGTCGTATGCTACAAACAAATTGCTGTTACTTTTAATAAATGTGTCGATTTAGGTACTTTCCCTGACCTCATGAAGAGCAGTAAAGTCATTCCTCTATTTAAATCAGGCAGTAAGAATGATATTGGTAACTTCGGACCAATTTCTATTTTACCTGCATTTAGCAAAATTTTTGAAAAGTTAATACTTAAACAGTTGCTAAGACATTTTAATCTAAACAACCTTCTTCACTACGATCAATATGGCTTTACCAAAGGTCCTTCGACTACAGATGCGGAGGTGCTTTGTTGAAACACATATTTAACGCATGGGAAAACGCGCAAAATGCAATCGGTGTTTTCTGCGATCTCTTGAAAGCTTTTGATTGCGTACACCACGACACGCTTTTATGGAAACTACGTTATTACGGTGTTCAAAATGAAGCCCTGAATGTAATAGACTCGTATTAACAAAATAGATTTCAATGTGTAGATGTTAATGGCGCGAAATCATCCGGGCTACCTGTTCAGCTAGGTGTACCTCAAGGCTCAATACTGGGACCGTTTTTATTCTTAGTTTATATTAATGACTTACCATATTATTTGAAGGGTATTTGTGACGTTGTACTATTTGCAGATGATACCTTACTCTTATCTTTTAAGTATATAGAAAAAGACACGATTTCGGAGACGTAAACAGCGCTCTATCTATGGTCACGGATTGGTTCACAACAAATAACCTTGTTCTTAATGCCAAAAAACTAAAAGTATTAAATTCGCTTTACCTAATGTTAGAAATCTAGGTCCCAACATTGTTCTCGGCAATGAGGAGCTTAAAACTGTTGACTCAGCTGTGTTTCTGAGTATAACAGTAGATTCAAAATTACAATGGGGTCTACACATATCAATCCTAGCTGGGAGGCTTAGTTCGGCCGCATACGCCGTCAGTAAAGTCAGACAATACACTGACGTTGATACAGCACGGTTAGTCTATTTAAGTTATTTTCACAGTGTTATGACTTATTGTATTCTGCTGTGGGGGCAAAGCCGCTGATATCCAAAATATATTCGTTCTTCAAAAGCGGTTCGTGCAATTTACCAGCTGGGTGCACGAGTATCTCTGAGAGATTTTTTTTAAAGAGATTGGTATTCTCACGGTGGCTTCACAATTCATCTTCGCTGACATTTTATATATAAGACAAAATATCCATTTGTACAGTAAAAACAGTGATATTCACAACATAAACACTCGACATAAGCATAAACTACGTGCTCCCTTTCACCGGCTTCATAAAGTTCATAATTCATTCGAAGGGCTTGGTATAACCTTTTACAACAAGCTACCATCTTTCTTTTTAGACTTGCCATTTAATGCGTTTACTATTCCATTAACGACTATTTAAGCGAAAAGAATAGTTGGTCGCTGCGTTGAACTCAAGACAGTGTTTACGTTCTTTCTCCAAACTAGCTTACTGATTGTTATATAACTTCATGCATAGATTTTCTACTTTATTTTTTTACTATCTTTTTTTATTTTACTTTATTTTTATTTATTATTTTTCGTCTGTATGCACGTTTAAGCGGGCACGCCTTTTATGTTTTAATAATTCTTGTTTTTTTTTAAATATTTTATTATTGGTGTGTGCTAGCTGACATGTGTTATTAATTAGATTCTCTGTTTATATGAACTTGAACACTATTGTGTAGAATCTGGTTCATCTAACCTAACCAACAGATGTGTTGCTGGGAAGTTTGTTCCGCCACTTCTTCTTCCCAGCTAAAACACTAGGATGTGCGAAGGGCGGGCGTTTTAGGGGACTGTCTCTTGTAATTTTGACGTTCAAAAAGTGCTGATTATCAGCCTAATTTGAATAAATGACTTCTGATTTTGATTTTGAAATAAGACGTTTCTTTAAAAAGAGTAAGACTGGGTTATTAAAAGACCTGTAAATGTAGATAGTATTTTTTTTAGCGAGGTCTGCAAGTTGTTAAAGGATTAATACCGCAAATCGCTTATAAAGTTGTTGGTTTAACTTGGTGGTTAGTGGTCGTAAGCAAGCATCTTGTCCTGGGTTAGATTCCCGGGTCGGTCAGTGTAATTGAGTTTTTCCAACAGGAAATTCTCAGTAGCAGCTATGAAGTCTGGATTTGTGCCCAGTTGATGGCAATAGGCTCGCCCCCATGTGACTTATACAAAACTAGCAAAATGTGGGTAGGTACTATTAGGTACACCTTAGACTCACCCTTATGGAATCACGGGCGGAATGTAGAACTAACAAATCATCAAATCTGTAAGATCGAGATTCCCTTAATATCTCTCTAACGAATAAAACATTTTTTTTTAATTATCTTAAAAAGTTCTTACATAAACTGATATAATATTTCGAATGTAGGCAGTATGGGAAAGAGATGGCGCTAGACATCTTGTATAGCTCCGTCTCTTTCCCAATCTGGAATACGAGTAAAACAATACTGCTTTAAGACGTCATGGTAGGCCAGCTGATAATGCCAAAAGAATACACGCCCACGTGAGCGAAGCCGCGGGCACAGCTACTAAGTAATAAGTTTATTATTCATCAAAGAAATAAAACAGTTGTGTCATACAAATCGGTGAGTCACAAACTAAACATCACTTGTATCTTGTGGCTCGGGAGATCAAATTTTATAAGTATTAAATACAACTGGAGATAATAATTATTATTAAAATTGTGACATCCTTCCCAAGTCAAAATAAAAAATAAAAGAATGTTCGTTTGCATCAATAAAAATATGCTTAGAACAGAAAACGAATACAGACTGTTCCTTTTAGTGATACTTTTATTTCTCAAGAGCGTTTACACCTTACGACATTTTATACAAACTTTCAAGTCCTATTTTCCGAAATGACTGAACCGATTTTAATGAAACTTAATACGCATAGGTAAGCAGGATTATAGTATACATTTGAAAAATAGTTTTAAAGCTAAGACCGATTATAAATTAACTATAGAATTTCCATTTTTTTTAAACACATTTCGAAAATGTTTTTAGTAACTTTTTAGACCTCTGTATCCTGCTTACCTATGCGTATTAAGTTACATTAAAATCGTTTCAATAATTTCGGAAAATAAGGACTTGAAAGTTTGTATGAAATGCCGTACGGCGTAAACGCTCCTAAACGACCTACATATGTGACCATTTTGCACAGATAGTCAATTGACAAAATGGCTGGACGTTTATATTGAAGCTAATGGTACAGCGTTATTGTTGAAAGAACCATTATGGGGAACTGCTGATGCGCTTTTACGTTTCATTCTTGTTTATAGCGGCATTATAATATTGGACCGATGTTCGACGTAAATTTTGCTAGCGAAGGGGAGAGTTTTATTACATTCCATTCCATAGGCAATGTTTCTCGTGTCTAAACAATAATCGTTGCGCATTTAAGGTCAAGCGACTTTTGTAAAGGTTAACACGTGGATGGGTGATCATCCATAACATACCAAGATTCTTTCATGCCTTGAAACAATTACCAGTTGATCTCATTATGTCATTTGTAGATCTTTAAACTTTACAGCCCGAAACTGCCATTAGTCTTTTAAAGTAATCTGGGTTGTGGAAGTCAGCTAAGCAGACGCTCCATGTAAAATAAAAAAATAGTATTGAGCTGCACCCAGTTAGAATGAAAGACGACCCGATATAGTTTAAAAATGTTTAGCAAATGATGATGAATCAGGTACTGTTGTATGTTTTTGTGTTACTTTGATTTTGATTTATTTGCACATATTTTTATTTGGTGAGAGACAGTGCTCTTACTGTCGAAATTTCAACGAAATGGTTTGGTTTACAATGGACACACGAGAACCCAACTCTTGTTTTGATGTGACTAGCGCAATCCTAAAGTACGTGCTCAGTGACGGAAGTGTCCGAGCCATTTAAGATTTTACCCAGTAGTCTTCGTCGCGATGGATTGATTTTATCTTCTAATCAATCAATCATTTTATTATCAGGCAGCTAAGGCTCATAGATAAACTACACAAAATATCTAACAACTAACACATGTCAAAAATCTTAATTAAACTAGAGCTAGTGTATAGTTCTAGTTTAATTAAGATTAAATTAAGAGTAACGTTGTCGGCGTCGTGTTTCGATGCGTGGTGTCGCATAACCGTCGTCGGAAACATCGATATACGACACCTCTCGGCTAAAATAAAGCTAAATCATGTAATGGTGAGAATTCTAAGACACAAAAGAACTTAGTATGATTTTAACATAATACAACACCACGCTCGTAAACCTCGAAGGATTAGGCAGAGAAAAGGTAAGAGAAAGGCAGATTGAATTATTTTTTTATTAAGTGCATAACATATTTTTTCCATATTGCACTCGCCCTTGAACTTGCGCCAGTGGCTAGTGCAATTCGCCGGAGACGCGACGGGAAGCGTTAGATTGGTGCCAGTTGTAAATTCAAAAGGCGAGCGTTGTCAATGTACCTGGACCGTGGGCGACATAGATTAGACTTTTTATTGCAAAGTGGTCACTTTGTTTCGCAAACTTTAGTTGGAAAAGAAGTGAAAAATGCTACTTGAAGGTCTGCAACAAAAGTTATTTATAAGCCGCATTAAAGTTCTGCTAAAGTCACTCTAACAACTTACTGAGCTGAGATCAAGCCAAGGTTATTTAGTACCTGCTTATCATCAATGAATGATGTCCTTTAGAAAAGTCAGACGCGCAATACTCGCAAACGCCTTGAGTCTATGAACAGATGTTTGAATGTGGACAAAGTAAAATACTAGTACCAGGTTGGTGTCGTGTGTTTTGCCGTCGTCAAGAAAACCAAAGATACCATAAAGGCTTTAAAATACTTTACTTTTCTCACAGAGACATGGCACGGCTCTGGATTTTTCCCTACAGCAAAACAAAAAAAAAAATAGCTCTAATCGCTTTATTTATAAAACGTTCCACAAGACAAGAGTTTAAGTCAGACTGATGTCGAGATTTAAACTTAATGGATCACTACTTACTGGCTCAGGTTGAAACTATTTCGCTGAGTTTGTAACTTACCGCAAGATCTATTTATCGTGGATCCACGTGGACACGAGTTTTAAAAGGAGATTTGTTACTTCATGCTTCGGTCGACTGCTTTTCATTACTTAAGTTAGTTCAGTGGATACTTTTTTTACAACCATTTCCAGTTAGATTTTATTTTATTCGTAGATGTTTCAATTAAAGATATATTTGACTACCTCGTTTATTTTGTAGTCGGATGCGTTACGTCTTGATTTATATTCCTAGATCGAGCAGTGTTATTATAGGTTTTCTGCATCTGAAGAACTTTAAGCCGCTGCCGGTCCTGCTTCTAATCTCTTCTTCGTAGTGTCGGATTGCCGTTCCATCGGTTTGTGTAAGGAAACAGAGATTGTACCTGAGTCTGCACACTCACTTGTGCACTAAGTACAAAATGATGTCACGGTTGGCACAGTGGCGGATTGACTGCTAAGCTGCGTGTCGCGGGTTAGATCCTCGCACGAAACATATATTTGTATGGCCTACAGTTAATTGTTGCGAGTCTGAGTTTAAATGTTTGGAAACGCACCCCGATACTGGAGAAATTGATAGCGAGGGGCAAAGTTTTTTTTTTTTTAAACTACTTACATGACTAATCTCCGTTGAGTTTGCCCCCCCCCCCGTGGCACATGATCGCTAAACTTTCAGAAGAACTTTAGCAATTCCTAGTAAACCAAACTCGTCAAACAGCCCGTGAACTCATGATAACAGTACAGTAACAGCTTAAGCGCCAGTAGCTGTGTGTCGCATCTGCGCCCCAAATCTTTGCGCTGACGTCGACAATGGCTCGCAATTATTGTAGCGCCGCCGCGAATAAGGATATGTCGTCTGCACAGTGGCTGCTTTCCATTAACTAACGATTAGGTTCTGGTTAATAGACGTCATTTTAAAACGGGGACCATGTGGACACATGCGAATGGGCCTTTTGTATTGTATTCATGTTACTTTTATGGTCACTCAGATGTCTATGGTTTGCGGACCAAGCATAGAATTATGAAATCCTAAACACAGAGTTACGGCAGCGTAGAAATGTTTATCAAACAAAACTATGTGTGAGCCTTCTCTTCTATGTGTTAATACTTTTCGCGCGATTTAAGTGCGATGAGAATATATCTGTCACAGTCAAAACTACTTTCGATCAGTTAAAATTATTTTAACAATAACTAACAGTACTTTAAACTTATTAGGAAACTTGGGTCTTTTGTTGTAACCCTTTGAAAACATCGTGTTGTAGTAGTTCTAGGTAATTACAGCTGAGGCGTTCTGAAAGAACAAACATAATTATTTTTTAAATACACCTTTGAGAACAACTGGACTTCTGGGGAATCCTCATGAGTATTACGGTTTCATTACTTTCAGAATACTAGATTAGAAACAGGTCAGATTAAGTCGATTAAGAAGTTTTGTACAATAGTCTCATAGGACGTTGCCAAGATATTCTTTGTTCGCAGTTTAGTTTCCAAACTTGTAAACAAAAATGAGTTTTTGGAAAAATAACTTTCACCTTACCATCATAAAACAAACCCTTCATAATAGGTTCTGTTGGCGCTACAACTTCGACAAAATCCTGTTTAAGAGGGAATAACATCAACTGTTAATAATTATATTGTGTTTGGGATAGTGTTTCTACACTAGGGCCATGTATGGGGTCCAAGTGCCCGCCTAGCAATGCGGAATAAATGGGTGGTCAACTTTTTACATGACCAGAGGGCTGGCCTATTTTTTGGCAAAAGAATCAGCATTGCCAGCATTCCGGGCACTACGAGTATTCCCGTTGACAGCGTTGAAGTCGAAATTTTGGAGGCCTTTTCATTGTTTTTTGCTTTTATGAATGTACTCGAAAATAGGTTTTGAACAGACCATAACCCGATAGCAACCGGCATACCATGGAGTACTAATAAAACATTGTGTAGGCTGTGTCGAGATCAAGCCATAATTTACAGCTAACTTAATTATTGAACCTACAAGTGAGCTAAATAAGCAACAGGTCTAGAATTTATTACAGGACTAGAAGACTTATAGGCATTTCATTGACCCTGGTGTGTTTCTATTGAGTAAAATATTTCGGTAACATTTTGACCCAGGATGAGAGGAACTAAAAGAGACCAACCAAAGAAGAGACGGTGGATTGTGTGACGAATGAAATGAAAGCAGAAGAAGTGGACACTGAAAAATGCCAGGGGAGAATGGAAAAATGATCTTTGCTGCATCATTTTATGAACACGGTACGAGAGATCTGGGATATTTGCGTTCCGATAGTCCATGTTCGCAAATGTCTTTCATGCAAGTTTCCTGATAACTGATACGAGTAGAGTTTTTGCACAAAAGAGGCAAGCTTTATTTATCAATAGTGGAAATGTTAATAGTGTAGCTTTATTATTTTATTTATTTATTTATTCAGTAGTACACATACATTTATTTCATTTGAGATGGTGCCAACATAAACTCATTCAAGTAAATGATGATTCATAGCTTTAATTCTTCATAGCGTTTTCTCTTTCTCCAATTTAAATATTCTAGTGGTCTTAGTACACCTTTTAGTCTTAGTTACCTTTTTTTTGTTATATAACGCATTGTTTAAAAAGAAATATTTAATTAGCTTTGCTTGAAAAGAGCTAAGTAAAGTCATTAGGTACTTGGCTCTTTTTATTTATTAATTTAAATTTATACTCAGAACATCGTTCGGTTCTAAATAAATAAAATTAAATAAACTACTACTACTACTACAAAAAAAATACCTTTTTGTAAATGAAGTCGACATGGAAATAAGATTCATATTAAATTCTTTTACTCTTAGATCATAGCCAAAAAACTGTACTAGAAATCTAGAACTAAACGAAAAGCAATTTCATTACGACATCCTAGTATAGGCATTTATTTGATCAGCTAAATAAGATTCTGAAAGTGGATCTTTTCTTGGTATTAGACTTCTAATCATGTACTGAAATACATAGGCAGGTAACGGAATAACTTAATAAGATTGTGAAGATATTTCAGAAATTCATTATTTTGTACTTACGTATTACGCCAAATTTCTTTAGTGGAATTAAGTCTAGATTTCTTCACCCGTAGTTAGTAGCCATAAATACTTATATAATAAAACTAGCTGTCCCACGCAACTTCGTCTGTCACATTTTCCCCGTTTCCGCAACATTTTTTATTGCTGCTTCTATTGGTCGTAGCGTGCTGATTTATGAATTTAAATCAAATCAAATCATTTATTTCTTTGCAAACATGGGTAATAAGTACATAGATATTCGATTTTAATAAGCTCCTCCACATTTTACCGTCACATGGGCATGCAAATATTTGGTTTGGAATTTAAAATAAGTGGCATGTCAATGAATTACAATAAAGCTAATACCCATCAAACCATCATTAAACCATCCAGGGCGCTACCAAACAAACGCATACAAAAAAAAATCATTCAAATTAGTCCAACCGTTTAGGGTTTAGGAGGAGTTCAGTGACATACACACGTACAGTAGAATTATATTTATAAAGATAAAATTTAACTTCTACATCATGGTTCTTTTTCATTGATTGATTCACCACTGCCTAGTTGGTCGAGTGGTCGCAAGCGCGACTGCTGAGTTTGGGGTCCTGGGTTCAATCCTCGGGTCGGCCAAACTGTTTATTGGGTTTTACCATCAGCAATTTCTCAGTAGCAGTCACAGAGTCAATATTTGTGCCCGGTTGATGGCACTAGGCTTGCCCCCTATTACATGGGACTTTAAACATAACAGGCGAAATGTGGGTGTACTATTAGGTACACTTCTGCCTAACGCTTCAGGGAATATAGGCGTGATGTTTTGTGACTCAACATTGCAAAATTTGCTATGTTGAGTCATCAAACATTGCTTTCATGACTTTTTGGAGCCTTGAGCGACATTCCAGCTTTCCTGGACAGTGATGATGGGATGAGATAGACTACTTCAATAAAGACTGGTTCTTAGTCCAGACAAGAGGAACAGTTTGGGTTTTAGTAATAGTTCTAAGTCTCACGACTCTTTGATTTAAAACATCATTTTGTAATGGTTAAACCACATGGCAGAACAGATGGCCGATGGGGCCGAAAACTTCTGGAATGGCGACCGCGAACCGGGAGACGATGCGTTGGAAGGCCTCCCACTAGGTGGACCGATGACCTGGTGAAGGTTTCGGGAATCCGCTGGTTGCGAGTCGCACGGGACTGGTCAATATGGCGACACTTGGGGAGGCCTATGTCCAGCAGTGGACGTCTTTCGGCTGAAATGATGATGATGATGATTAAACCACATTAGTGTCAGATAAATTGTTAAGAGCGTTTACGCCATACGTGATTTCATAGAAACTTTCAAGTCCTTATTTTCCGAAATTACTGAACCGATTTTAATAAAACTTCATACGCATAAGCAGGATAATAAAATAAAAAAAGTTACTACATGATTTGCGAAAAATAGTGTTACAGCTAAATTAGACCGATTATAAATCATCCATAGAAACAGAAATTTCCAATTATCTTTTTTAGGGTTCCGTACCCAAAGGGTCAAACGGGACCCTATTACTGAGACTTCGCTGTCCGTCCGTCCGTCCGTCCGTCCGTCTGTCACCAGGCTGTATCTCATGAACCGTGATAGTTAGCGAGTTGAAATTTCTACAGATTATGTATTTCTGTTGACGCTATAACAACAAATAATAAAAACAAACAAAAAAAATATTTGTGGCTCCCATACAAAAAAGTTTTTATTTTCGTTTTTACAAATAATGGTACGGAACCCTTCGTGCGCGAGTCCGACTCCCACTTGGCCGGTTTTTTTTTTTTAAAGACGTTTCGACCGAGTAAGTTTTTAGACCTATGTATCGATTCAGTCATTTCAGAAAATAAGGATATATTATGGAAGTTTGTATGAAATGCCGTAAGGCGTAAACGCTCTTAATGGGTTTTCCCATCTGGAATTTCTAAGAAGCCGTAGTATTTATGTCTAGATTTGTGTTCGGTAGGTGAAAATAAACTTAAGCATAATAAACATGACTAGCAAAATGGGGTTGTATTATAGGTCCTAACCCTTGGGGGCAAAGGCGTCATGTAATGTAAAATATGGTTCATAGTTGTATTATTTATATGTCGGAGTCAAATTATTAGTACGGACTATGGATCGAAAGCGCGCCAAAAGTCAAGCGACCTACTTACCAGTCTACCCACACCTAAGCGCGCTTACTACAGAGTCGTGATGTTTCGAGCTCCCAGCGAGGCGGACAGTCTGAGTCTGACCACCGCGGAGTCGAGACGTCCCGAAACTGTAACCCGATTCATGGTGCCTAGTGTTATTGTGTTGGATTGTAATTTCAAGTAATTTGTTAGTTCGATAAAAGCAGTGTACAGTGTGTGTGTGTTTTCATTGCACGAAACCCATGTTCTGCCCACATGGTGAAAGTCTAAACGGAATAAAATCATCAGACTGCGACATATAGATATCTACTGTATCTTATGTACATTTTGTGTCAGACGAGAGAGATATTTATATCTACCACTTAACCACAAGCTCTAAGAGTGTTAGAAGCCTTCTTTATAACCCATCCTAACCACACAGGGTTTTCTTATCACCCTATTAAGAGGGTTAGCCTAACCCAATATGTAGTGGTCTGGTTTAAGTGCCTTGCTACCTATATCATTACTGGCCTTTATAATAATAAACTATCAGCTTATCTTTTCAGGGCCACTTTCGTTCAAGGTCTACCTTCGCGTTAAGTTATTTGCGCCCGGAACACATTCGCACATATTGTATACAGGGTGGCGAAACGCGGACAGTTAAGGAAATTTCTAAAAAAGAAAAGATTTTATCGACATCATTGAATGTATACCCAATTTGCGTAAATACGCTTTCAATCACGTTTCGGACGATTTTGATGGAAATACCAAACTAATTGCTTTATTTCTTTAAATAAAAAAAAAAAACATTCGACAATATTATTAAAGTTACGAATTTGTTTGAACTGTCAAAATAATGGCATTGCTATTTGTAAGTGTGTTGAGTAATAATTCTGTTGTTGATTGCCATTTTGGGGGTAGAAGTTTTTGTACCACTTAATTCCGTTTTATTCATTACGGATTAAATGTAGAAGTACTTTTACAATCTGACTAATATTAACGCGAAAGTTTGTGAAGATAATTGGACGTATGGATGAATGGGTGGATGTGTTTTAATCTTTCACGCAAAAACTACTGAACGGATTTTAAAGAAAATTGGCATAGTTTATAGCCTGTATACACACATATTTTAATATCGCTTAAGTTATACTCATCAGAGAATACGGCATAAATAGTAAAAAATTGTATATTTCATTACGAGTGCGGAAAGCCTGTCATTGCAAAGAGTTCCGACAAATGTCTACCCGAGCTGAGGCGCAGCCGAAGGTGAGGGTTGACAGATAATATAAGCAGAGATTTTTTCTGTTTTCTTCACCCATTCTGGGTAGGCAAAGGGAACTATGCCCATACAGCCAAGTCTTCAGTAGAATTTTTTTATTGATATGAAATGAAAATTAAATTTAATGAGATGAAATGAAATGAAACCTAACCTAACTCATTGAATCAAATCATTAAATCTAATATTGAAACAAATTAGTAGCTTCTTTTTAGAAATATTTGCATGAATCTAAATTTTTTTAAGTAAAAACTTCGTGGTTGGTTTTTAGGATTCCGTAGCCAAATGGCAAAAAACGGAACCCTTATAGATTCGTCATGTCTGTCTGTCTGTCTGTCTGTCTGTCCGTCCGTCCGTATGTCACAGCCACTTTTTTCCGAAACTATAAGTACTATACTGTTGAAACTTGGTAATTAGATGTATTCTGTGAAGCGCATTAAGATTTTCACACAAAAATAAAATAAAAACAATAAATTTTGGGGTTCCCCATACTTAGAACTGAAAACCAAAAATTTTTTTTCATCAAACTCATACGTGTGTAGGTAGTATCTATGGATAGGTCTTCAAAAATGATATTGAGGTTTCTAATATTATTTTTTTCTAAACTGAATAGTTTGCGCTAGAGCCACTCCCAAAGTGGTAAAACGTGTGTCCCCCCCCCTCTAATTTCTAAAGTAAGAGGACGAAAATTCTGAAAAAATTTAGGATTGTAGAACGTAAAAAAAACTATCAACGAAAATTGGTTTCAATAAGATATAACGTTTAGTTTTTGAGATATGGGATTTTTTCATCAAACTGCAGCAGTAACTTTGTTTTGCATAAACATACTATAAAATAAATAAAAAATAAAAAAAATAAAAATACTTTATTTCAGACCTTGATCCATATGATGTTAGTAAACAAACTACTTATAAACTATGTTAGTAACAAACGAAATAAAAGATTCTAATTCATATATCTGCTGCACTCATTTGACGCACCGGGTACCTGTACATGTACACGTACCCAATGCGCCATAATGGTGCAGCACGGCTTTTCACTAATGACCTTCAGAATGTCATTGCCGCTCCCACGCACTATGAAAAACAAATTTAGTTTTGGGGTTGAGTGGAAGTTTACTAACTAATACTACTAACTAATGAATGACAGTTCAAAATATTGTTATTATATTGTTTAGGGCTAAGGAACCCTGTGTCCGGCCGGTGTTGTGTGGCCGGTTTTTTTCTTTTAAATTTTGACAGTTGGGAAAGAGAACGCACGAGTTCGGAAAAGGTAAAGAAAAAGCTCGAGTATGTAATAGCCCACATCCCGAACGCTATAGTCCCTGCAATACGCCACTTTTTGAGCAACTGTATTAAAAAAAGTTTTTTCTGTGTCATATTGCCTTTCGTTAATCTTTTTGTACCCACTGCTCCGAAATGCTTTCCCACCCTGTATATTGGCTTGACATAAGTCGTTAATAATAGGTAGGTAATCTAAAAAAGGTGTTTGGTTCAATGGGTCAAGTTTGTATTGATTGCATTTGTTTTCACTTGGAAACTTCACCTATTTTTTGCTAGGTATTTGTTTATCTTTTGTTACACAAGGCTGTATTACTATCTGATGAGGCTGATCTACCTTTGATGTGCTAACACTTTCTGTCGCAAATACTTGTGATGGTGATAGGAATAAATCTCAGTCAATATACCACGGGCTTTAGAGTTGTAGATCTTTGTCAGTCGTTACAGGTCCCGAAAGTCTGACATCCAGTCTTATCACGGGGTATCGCATAGCCCAGTACTAACTGGATTGTGGAGGTCAGATAGGTAGTCGCTCCATGTTAAATACTGGTATTCAGCTGCATCCGGTTAGACTGGAAACCCCAGTAATAGTTGGGAGAAGGCTAGGCAGATGATGATGATACTTTCTGTGGAGTTTATATTTTTTAATCTTAGCTGTTTATCTTCATTTATGATTTATCTGTGTATTGGTTTATGTCTGGATCTAGCCCTACCTAAATATCTAAACTGCGGAGGTGGTAATTTTTCTTGCATTGTTAATGATTCCTTTGAAGTTAATTAAGCATCGATTTAAAGTCTTCCACATGAGTGGCCTTGGAAGAGCCTGCCTTAGCTGCCTCCAAGTCATAATAAATAACCCGCTGCATCCTGGCAGCACCTGCCACTAAGATACAAAAAATCCAGCTGGTTTATCTTTTCCATACCCATGGTCCTCAAAACATCACCAGTGGCACTATAATGGGGGCTTTAAAGCGTTTTCTTTTGTTGTTTTTTATTAATAATTACAATTCGTAGATATCTCAAATTCAAATTTAAATTCGTTTATTGTTTGTCACAGGTGAATTATATGTTCTTATAATCTCAAATGTTGTTCCTACTTGTTTTACTTCTATCAAAGTATACATTTCACATTGTTTTAAAAAATCCCATTAGAAACATCTGTAATTCTTAGACAAACAATTAGAAGCCATTCAAACAACATTACTTGTTCAGACGAGCCAAGTAACAGCTGGGCTGTATACGCTCTAATTGTTTCCGTTGTCAGAGTCCGAAGTTTAGGCATGTACATAAATTTAGAGCTTGAAAAACAGGTGTTGTTCACCAAAACATAAACAAAGAAAGTACCTTAGCAGTGTTCGAGTATTATGGCGAATTAAGGATTTTTCTAAAAACCCTGTGTCTGGTATTTATAAGTATTGCATTATATTGTTATCCACTGTGACGATTACATTATCAAGATAAAAATAAAACCACATCTAGGTATTAATTGACACGCGAAATATTTACTCGTAATCAATAATACGTTCTGTATGATGTCGGACGTGTTCTGTATGATGTCGAATCTAAAGAATAGCACCATCCCATATCTTCCCGTGGGTGTCGTAAAAGGCGACTAAGGGACTTGCCAGAGAATGGGCAGCAGCGTTCTCTGTGCTTTTGTAACAACCGTACTGCGATCGCCAACCCGCCTGCCAAGCGTGGCGATTATGGCAAAACGCCCCAAAATTTCAATGTGGCGACAGTTAGGGGAGGCCTATGTCCAGCAGTGGACGTCTTTTGGGCTGAAATGATGATGATAATAAGCATGTGGTGTTTACCTTTAAGTAATTGTTGCACTGTAATTTAATTTTAGAATGTATTATGTCGCTGTATCCAGTGTGAATAATTGTTGGTAGACCATTTAATAAATAAATAAATAAAAAAAAATGATGAAACAATAATACCAAAACTAAAAGTACTATAATATGTATAATTATTTATGCAGTGTATAGGTATTTAAAGCAGTGATAGCCTAGTAGGGTAACCGTTGTACTGCACAGTCTCGAGTTCGAACCCACGACACGCACCTGTGATTTTTCGGATTTATGTGCTTATTGTATAATTATCACTTGCTTCGGTGAAGGAAAATATCGTGAGGCGACCAAACATGCTTCAGAGATATTTCTCGACGGTATGTAAAGCCAATGCAGAGGCTCATAAAAACTCTGATACCACGAAAAGCACTAACTACTCAAAAGAGACAGAGAGAGAATGTTTACGTTGTGTGAACACTAAATCTTTTAGATGTATGAAGGATTCTTTTCAAAAGTACAGTAAAGACTGAGCACACTGAAACTAAAATTTGGTATGCAGGCGATCCTACTGACTATTCCTAGGCTATAAACTATCAAGACATTTAGATATTGAACCCTTTGTTAGATAAAAAAGAAGCTCACGTTTACTAACATTTCACTTAAAAAATAAAACCTTCAGACTTTCATCTTAAAGCATAACTTTCCAAAAAATTACAACACAATACATGTACCTACTACCAAGTTCACTACAACCTGCAGGGTTAGTTCACACTAGTGAAGTTTGTTTGCACAGGATAGTTCCTGTGCAAACAGACTTGGTAAACGTGCCAAGAGAAGCAATGAGCTCTTTATTTGATTAAGACTTCGCTGAAACAGGGATGCGTAACCGTAACCATTTTAATTATCTTTCGACCGGATCGGACGAAAATCAGCGGTCAAAACACCTGCTCAGCCTCTATATGGACGTGCGGCACTAACACCACCATATTGTTTCTGTCAAAAAAATTACACACTCACACAACATCACGCCTGTAATCCCCGAAGATTTAGGCAGAGGTGTCCCTAAGTACACCCACATCATCATCATCAGCCTATGATGTTCCCACTGCTGAGACACAGGCCTCCTCTCTATGAGAGGGAGTGGGCTGTAATCCACCACGCGGGCCCAGTGCGGGTTGGTAGATGTCACATGTCTTCGAATTTTTAGTTCTAAGACATGCCTGTTTCCTCACGATGTTTTCCTTCACCATTTTTGAGGGCAGCGGTGATGAAATAAATTACACAAAGTAATGCGCCTGCCTGGGTTTGAACCCGCGGCTTACTGCTTGTAAGCCGGGGCTGCCACCACTGCGCCACCGCTGCTCTCAGTACACCCACATTTAACTAGTTATGTTTAAGTTTCATGTAATAGGGGGGCGAGTTTATTGCCATCAACCGGCCACAAATTCAGACAACGTGGCTGTTACATATGAATTCCTGATGGAAAAACCCAATAACTTTGCATGACCTGGTAATCGAACACAGGACATCAAGCTCAGCTGTCACGCTTGCCACCACTAGACCAACAAGGCAGTCACGCAGCCATCTTGTTAGTGTCAAAATAATTTCTAGAGATTGCCACAAATGTTTACCAACAGGATTCTCCTGACCATATCAGACCATATCGGTGTAGAGTACATACGGGTGAAGATCAACTGGACCTTGAGGGTGGAGAAGCTGGAGGCGCGCCATAACACCAATTTTAAGTCGTTTTTGGTAGGCGTTCCGACTCACCATTTATTGACCTTCCTCAAGGAAGAGTTTTGGCCGAAAGGTGCGCTGTATCGGCGTTTCCGCGGCCAGCTACGTAACACCTCGCAGCGTAACACGACGCCGTCACTTCGTGTGCAGTAGTTATTAATTTATTTTTGTATAAAGTATTTATTAGTTTTTGTTTTTATACTTATAATATGTACTGTGATTTATGGACCCTAGTTGCCTGAAATAAAGAATATTGTATTGAATTGTATATCACTTACGCTCTACGAGAACCATGTTGAACAATAAAGTTTTGTAATACGTACCTTGGATTTTCTACTGCATTTCATAGGTTGGCAATCCCTGCCAATCCTGCTATAGAGTGAAGTTGGCAAGTGCCGCTAGTTTGAGTTAAGTTGATTTTGTTGTGGCGTCGATGCAAACAGACAAGCTGACTTCTTGTGTGTTTTAGAAAGTCGTTAATGAATTTGATTTGTAGCAAGGGGTAAAAGACATTGTGAAGTACCGCGACAGAGCTGAATAATGGTAGTAGATTCACTGAGCTGAAATGGACCATGCGGTCACAGTGCGGTTGCAGTTGTGGATGTTGCAAATGTTTAAAATCTTCTTTTTTAATTCTTCGCGATTTTTAACTTAACCATTTTTAGATTATGATTATAAAAGCATTTCATTTTTCTTTATTTATTCCTAAACAAATATAATACATTCTAAAATTTTCCTTATAAAATAAATAAAAACCCGCCAAGTGCGAGTCGGACTCGCGCACGAAGGGTTCCGTACCCTTTTATTTATAAAAACGAAAAAAAAAACACTTTTTTGTATGGGAGACCCCCTTTTTTTTTTTTTTTTTTTTTTTTTTTTTTCGGATGGGAAATCATCAAATGACTTCTTCCGCTCTGGGCGGAGCGGAAGGGAGTGTCAGACTTGACTGACTAAAACCCATCCATGTTCCTTCTTAGCCCTTTGCGTTCCAGGGGCACGGTATCTCTTTCGAACAACCCGCAGCCCTGGCAGGCATCGGCCCTCTCGGACCCCTTCCGATTTGCTGACATCTCCTTGAGGCGCGCGTGGAACACGAACGCGCCGTCGGCACGGTCTGTCGTCATAAGACGGACGGACGGTGAGCTAGCCCATTACTCACCGTCCACAGGCCCGCGCCTACGGTGGCCGGGGGCCACTGGTTGCCCCCCGACGCCCGGGGCGTCTCCCGCGGCGGCTGGGACGTGAGGTTCTCTCCCTCTCACGTTCCGCCACCTCCTTCGCTAGCATGACTGCTTCGCAGAAGGAGGCGACGGCTTCCCATTCCCTCTCGCTCCGGACCATGGATTGAACCAGGGCCGGACGCGAGAGGTCGCCGCCGCCAATCGCCGCTACGAGGACACGGCGGTGCTCAGCCCAAGCGGGGCATAGCTCCACAGTGTGCTCCACCGTGTCCTCCGGCCGATCCTCGCAGTGGTGACACCCGGGCGTTTCCTCCCGCCCGATTCGGTGCAGGAACCTCCCGAAACAACCGTGTCCGGTGAGGACCTGCGTCAGGCGGAAGGTGAGGGCGCCGTGGCGCCTCTCTAGCCACTCCTCAAAGAGGGGACTTATCGCCACTATTGTGGCGTGCCCTGCACGGGGTTGCGACAGTCGCTCTCTCCATGTCGCCATGAGATCGCGCCGGAGGTCTGTCCGCTGAGCGACAATTTGCCGCGGCAGCGGAGTTTCCCCCCGGCGTAGTGCCTCCGCGCGCCATTCGTGCAGGCACGCGAGGACTATCGCCTCCAGATCCCATGGCGGCAATCCGGCCAAGAGGCTCGCCGCCTCGCCGGAGATCGTGCGGTACCCCCGGATCAGCCTTACGGCTACCACCTTCTGGGGCGCGTTCAAGTAATGGGCGGCTCGCCGCCTCAGAGAACGCGCCCACACCGGGGCCCCGTAAAGGGCCATGGACCGCACGACCCCCGCGTAGAGGCTGCGGCAGGAGGCGTTTGGACCCCCCAGGTTGGGCAAGAGCCGCTTGAACGCAGCCCCTGCCCGTTCCAGTTTGGGAGCCAAACGTCGGAAATGCTCCACGAAGTTCCACCGGCTGTCGAGGACAAGCCCCAGGTACCTCAACGTCGACTCGACGCCGATGGGAACCCCTCCTACCGTCAGTATGGATCCCGACGGTGGCGCGTTCCGAGGCCCATGAAAGCACATGGCCTCGGACTTGTGCAATGCCACCTCGAGACCCAGTTGCCGGATTCTCTCCACGACTATCGCAACCCCGCGTGTCATAAGTTCGGCCGCCGCCTCGTGCGACCTCCCTTGTGCCAGCACCAGCGTGTCGTCAGCGTAGCAAACTGCACTGACACCGCTAGGGAGGTCGGCGCGCAGCACCCAGTCGTAGCCGATGTTCCACAAGGGCGGCCCCAGAACCGATCCCTGTGGAACACCGCACGACATCTCTCGCCGGTTCCATTCTCCGGTGCGACCGGGGTAGATGACGGCCCTATCCGTCAGGTAGTCCCCGACCACACGACGAAGGTAGGTCGGCACCCGGTGATACCGGAGTGCCTCCCTAATGCAGCTCCAGGGCATGGTGTTGAAGGCGTTGGCGATGTCAAGAGACACCGCCAAGACAACCCCACCCCTGGACACCGCATCCCCCGTCGTGAGAGCCCTCACGCGCATGATGGCGTCCACCGTCGAGCGCCCTCTGCGGAAACCAAACTGGTGTTCCGCCAGATCCGGCCCCATCCCCACAAGGTGCCCGGCGAGGCGGTTAGCAATGACTCTTTCGAAGAGCTTGCCCACCTCGTCGAGCAACACAATGGGCCGGTATGCGGACGGAGAGTCCGCAGGGCGCCCCGGCTTCCGGATGAGGACCAGCTTCCCCGTCTTCCAACGAAGCGGGAACTGGCCTCTCTCCAAGCATGCGCTTAAGAGCCCTTCCAGTCGGGGCCCGAGAGCCTCCGAGGCCAGGACCCAGGCTTTCAAGCCAAGCTGTTCACCTTGTGTGTACTTCTTACTCAATATAACGTATTTAGATTAGGTATTCTATCAACTAATCAAACTGCATTGCAATACATTTACTACTTCTAGAAATTAATTAAGATGAACGAAAACATGAGATCATCATCGAATTAGACTTGACTGCTTTGGTTGAAAACATGACTAAGCATCGTAGATTCCTTTCGGAGAAAGAATCATTGGCTTTTCCAGAGACACAACATTGCTATCATTCACACGTGCTTACTGACTCTCTAACAAATCATCATCTGCCTAGCCTTTTCCCAAACTATCTTGGGGTCGGCGTCCAGTCTAACCGGATGCAGCTGAGTACCAGTATTTTACATGAAGCGACTGCCTATCTCACCTCCACAACCCAGTAACTGTGTAATACGATACCCCTTTGGTAAGACTACCTCTTCAACAAATACAGGCGTGTTATTAAATGTATGTATGAAACTTGAAGTCTCAATATGCCTGCCTCAGCTTATTGCAAATCTCCGCGGATTGCGCTACTGTATGATAGATCTGAATTTATGGTGATCGATCAGTCAGTATTATGAAGTTGGTGTATGTATTCACGAAGTGAACGTGTTTTAATACCCGACTGACTCAAAGCCAAAAGGATGGGTTATGATTTTAACAGTCTATGAATACCTATGCTTGGAAAAAAAAACGGCCAAGTGCGAGTCGGACTCGCACACGAAGGGTTCCGTACCATTATTTATTAAAACGAGCAAAAAATCACCTTTTTGTATGACAGCCCCCCTTAAATATTTATTTTATTCTGTTTTTCGTATTTGTTGTTATAGCATCAACAAAATTACATAATCTGTAGAAATTTCAACTGGCTGACTATCACGGTTCATGAGATACAGCCTGGTGACAGACGGATAGCGAAGTCTCAGTAATAGGGTCCCGTTTGACCCTTTGGGTACGGAACCCTAAAAATGATCCCTCGTAGCGCCTAATCTACTTAGCAGATTTTGAAACATGAGATGTCAATCAATTCGTTATTACGGTTCGGTTGACAGAGGTTCAATTACATGTGTATAAATTTTTAGTCTTTGCGTAAACTGTTTAACTTAAACTCCTAACTTTTGGGTCGACAGCCATTCTGCGATCTGCGACTGCCTGCCTGACCTCCAAAATTGTTACTGGGTACTACGATATTCCTTATTGTGACTGGATGTCAGACTTTGAGACTTCTCACACGATTAAGTGCAATCCTCATTTCATATTAAATTATTTACTTTTTTATCGTCAACATTCACAATGTCTACGTATGCTGTGTTTATAATAGCAACAATAACTGGTTTGTACTCGTATTTTCGAGATAAAAATACTGCGAGATCCTTATCTATTTGACAACTACGCGTACGCATATAAAGGTTGATGATTCTTGGAGAAATGCATGAGAACACATTTTTTTAAGGTTTAAATTTGTAGAGGCTTTGCATTTCAATCAACTTTTCGTTGATCAAACACGTATGGTCAACCATCAACTTCAGGACAGTTTCTTAGGACAGATTCCACTAACGAAATTGAATGGGATCAGCACGTCGAAATCTCATTCAAGAGTTACAGTGTCATCATTAGAGACAGTATTACGCATATGACGGTTGTTTTTTAAAAATAAATAAAATTATTGCTAAAATTGTCTGTTAGTCCCTATTTAGAGCATGTTTCTATTTATTTTATTTAACTCGAAAAACATACCAGAGATGGCAGATATAATTATATATAATGACGATTGTAACTTGTTCGTTTTTTAATTCCCAAGAATTTTATTTCTGGGTACGTTATCTTTATTTCAATATTTACCTAACACCATGACATTGATATTTTTTAAAGCATAATAAAATTCACAAAACAAGGTCGAGGTTGTTTCCACTTCATTATTTATGCTTTTGAGTAAACATTTAGAATCTTAAATGAATTTCTTCTTCTTATCGAGTTATCTTAAACCTACCTTATACTTTAACTTATCGTTGCTATCATAGCTTAGAACTATTATCACTGAAATCAAGATGTTGTGTATGATTTATTCATTTTGAATACCTTTAATTGGTCTTCATCCATTTATCCAGACTTGAATATTATCTTTTCTAAACTAATATTATAAGAGGAAAGATTTGATTGTTGGTTTGTTTGTTTGTTACGATTTAACTCAAACTTTACTCGAGCCCCCCTTAGATATTAATTTTATTCTGTTTTCAGTATTTGTTGTTATAGCATCAACAGAAACACATAATCTGTAGAAAATTCAACTGGCTAACTATCACGGTTCATGAGATACAGCCTGCTGACAGACAGACTGACGGACGGACGGATGGACGGACGGACGGACATCGAAGTCTCAGTAATAGGGTCCCGTTTGACCCTTTGGGTAAGGAATCCTAATAAAAAAACATTCAAAAATGTTAAAAAAAAATTGTCCACCGGTATCGGGAAGAGGATCCAAGCTACCTGCGGTCAGGGCTCAGGGAAAGGAACCACAAAACAATACGAACCGTGTCCAGGAGTACCGCTTTCTGAATCAAGACATTGATTTGCTTATCTTTCTCAGATTCCACGAGGTTCTCGTCATGCGGGACCGTTATGGCAACAATCATTGCGTGCCGCTCTGATCGAGGCTATATCAAGTTTATTGGCTACAATAGTCCTGTAAGTGGTGGATTAAATTGATCCCAGTACAATGCGATATTGCCATTTTCGAGCAGTGAATCGCGCACATACTTGTAGTACGGCACTTTCGATTCCACAAGGCTGTATTTTAGAGCAAGTTGCTGATAGACAATCCTGGCTACGAGGTTGTGTCTATACAGATATACATGAATAGCATTATTATTGGCTTATTTTTGTATTACAGGTACAAACTAGCAATAATAATAATCTATTAGTGCCTCTACAAAATGACCACCACTTAATTCAATATTTATGGTGTCATAAAGAAAGATAATGAATTTTGCTTATCCTCCGACATAATCCCTTAGACATACATTAAAGATACCCAGGGGAAATGAAGTTACGCCTATTAAAATAATAAAGCATAGAAAGTTCTAGGTAAACTGAAACAACTCAAAACGAAATTAATATTAGATATTTTAGTTTTTCAGTAGTTAGATTATAGGGCACAGTTCCATGGACATAATTTGATTCAAAAAGTTAGTCTAGTATGCCTGGACTTCAATTATTAACTTGATACCCTAACGACTATTTTTGAAGCCAGTATTGGGACTTAATTATAACGATTGGATCATTAAGCTGAAATTCTGTTGATTACATGGCAAATTGTTAAAAAAGTAGGTTAAAAGTAAGCAAAAAAGATCGTTTGATTAATCGCCAATACAAAAATATGGTTTTGTGACGAGATGAAAACGACTACGCTAAAATGTATACATGTTGCCGATTGCCTTGTTAACAATATGTCGATCGATCGTCTATCCTTCCGAAAGACATTGCAGAAATTCGAACAACACTTTGAAAGTAATTGTCGACCGTTAACGCCCTCAACCAAACAAACTTCAAGTTTGGATTTAATAATAGTCTGATTGCAATAATAACTGTGATTGCAAAATCTGTGCCAAAGCCCGATCACACCATGCAAGCAAATAGTCAGTCCATAGAAACCCGATCCAAGTCAAGTAACATTGGGATCCAGAATCATTTGCTAGTATAAAACGCTCAGTGCTAAAGTGCTCAGCTTCAATTAGTAGTAGTAGTTAGTTACTAGTAGTACATTTAGCTCTTAAGAGAGGGAATCCTCTGTAAAAAATTAAATTAATGATTATTTGTTAAGCGGTCTACTTAGCCTTCCCCCAAAGCTACGACGCTTGGATTAATTATTTTTTGTTTTTTTAGAGGTTATTTCCGTCGGGGGTTTTTTAAATTTTTAATTTAATTTTTATTTCCAACATGGTGACAAGTGACAAGATTTCAAATATCAAATCGACTAGACCTGTGAAAGTTGTTTAAATATCCCTTCTTCAACAAGAAAAGAGGTGATGATCTTCAAACGGCTGAGCAGATTTTCTTGAAACATAGCTAAGAACACTCTCGATTAAAATACCTTTCAAACGAAACCAAATTTTATCAAAATCGGTTCATCCGTTTAGGAGCTACGATGCCACAGACAGACACACAGATACAAAGATTTACAGATACACAGATACACACGTCAAACTAATAACACCCCTCTTTTTTGGTCGGTGGTAAAAAAAGCTTATTCAGATTAAAATCTCTTAAAAGGAATCACTCAACTTCGATGTTTGATGTCCTATGTCCCCAACTTCCAAGTTCCCCAAAATTATTTTTCAATCATTCATTCCCAATGTCCCCGAAACATATGATTAACAATTATTATTATATCGTAGTGGACTTAAGTCGACATACATTTTCGACATAAAAATCGACATTTTTATGTCGAACATCTTGCTGGTACATCTTGCTGGTGTCAATACACCAGCAAGATCTGTGTCCTACAGCCAGTTTCTTCATCAAAAGTAACAGCCAAACTGATAACTGATACGAGTAGAGTTTTTGCACTAAATAGTGGAAATGTTGATAGTGTAGCTGATGATTCATACTTTTAATTCTTCATAGCATTTTCTCTTTCTCCAATTTAAATATTCTAGTGGTCTTAGTACACCTTTAACTCTTAGTTACCTTTTTTTTTAGTTAAATAACGCATTGTTTAAAAAGAAACTTTTAATTAGCATTGTTTGAAAAGAGCTAAGTAAAGTCATTAATTACTTGGCTCTTTTTATTTATTAATTTAAATTTATACCCAGAACATCGTTTGGTTCTAAATAAATAAATAAATAACTACTACTACAAAAAAAAAAAAAACCTTTTTGGAAATTAAGTCGACATGGAAATAAGATTCTTATTAAATTCTTTTACTCTTAGATCATAGCCAAAAAACTCTACTAGAAATCTAGAACCAAACGAAAAGCAATTTCATTACGACATCCTAGTATAGGCATTTATTTGATCAGCTAAATAAGATTCTGAAAGTGGACCTTTTCTTGGAAGATATTTCAAAAATTCATTATTTTGTACTTACGTATTACGCGAAATTTCTTTAGTGGAATTAAGTCTAGATTTCTTCACCCGTAGTTAGTAGCCATAAATACTTATATTAAGAGAAGAAGTTAGAAGCCACAGACGCGGCAGAAAGTGGCATGCGTACTTTATCTGACTGGCTTGACAGAAATCTCTTAACCCTTAACGTCGAAAAAACTAATTTTATAACGTTTTCTATCAGTCGTTCCTGTTGCCCGGAGATCGATCATATCAAAATTCATAATACCCAATGTCATGCCACGGGTTGCTGCTGCAGGGTTATAGGTAGAGTCAAATCAAACAAATATTTAGGTGTCACTATTGACCAGAACTTGTCGTTTAGGGAACACATCTCGTCACTATCCAAAAAAACCCGTAAGTTTATCTATATATTTAAATCCCTACGTGCCAGTGCCCCGAAAGACCTATGCAGAAAAGTTTACCTAGCACTTTGTCAATCGGTGCTACAATACTGTGTAGGTGTCTGGGGTAGCGCGCCCAAGTCCTACTTGCTTGAACTCGAACGTGCTCAACGGGCTGTTCTTAAAGTTCTCCTTGGAAAACCGCGTCGTTATCCTATAGACGAACTATACAAAGAAGCAGGTGTCTTGCGTGTCCGCCAGCTTTATATCCAGAAGTCCCTTCTTAAACTGATAGCTGCGTCAGGGAGACAATTCACATACATACAAAGAGGTAGGATAGGAGCTGATAGACTGCCAATCCCAAGAGTTAGAACGGTTTTTGCTACGCGATTTTCACTCTTTCTCCCTATTCGAGTCTTTAACACAGTCAATAAATCCACACTAAAGATCCCAGGCAATTTAGTTGAAGCCAAGATTACTATAAAGACATGGCTTCAGGAACTGACCTATGATGATACAGAAAATCTCTTGTGCCCCATGAAGTAACTAGTAACAAACGTCACTCACATAGTCACGAACTTTCCCGGTCCCTGCCTTAAACTGTCTAACACACACACAGACACACTCATACGCTCACGCACACACACACACACAGACACACTCATACGCACACACACACTCACACGCTCACTCTCCCACACTTACTACAGTTCTCCACCCTTCCACATAATGATGCCATCATGTTAATTGTTTCATTTCTTTCTTTCTCTTTTTTTGTTTTTAAAACGCATGTTGATCATAGCTCTGATTTTATATGGTTCACTTATTATTATTATTATTTTTTTACATTCATTTTATAGATTGTTATTCTTATTTTATTTCTGTATGATTTATAATTTTTGTTTGATTGCCACCATACTTACTGTTGATTTTTAACTTCAATTATTTAAATTATGCATGTTCATACTGTTCATCTCGTCTTTCATTTTATTTTATTGATTGAGACTGATATTAATTTTATACATTTTTAATTATTTTTTTCTTATGTTGTTTATTATAATTTTCAAAATTACCTGTTACAAATGTCAGGTAGTGCTGTATCACGCTGAACAGTCGGTTATTCAATTTGCCTTTACTGTCTATATTGGGCCACCAAGATTCAGGCTGTGCCTAGTTTGGGGCCCACGGCTTCCTCTAGTTTTTAACTTTAATAACTATGTTCAATTTTCTTGTTTGTATAATTTGTAACTTGTGTGTGTCAAAAATTGAAAATTGATTTTATTATTATATAATAAAACTAGTTTTCCCACGCAACTTCGTCTGCCTCACATTTTCTCCGTTCTCGCACCATTTTTCATAGCTGCTCCGCTTCTATTGGTCGTTGCGAGCTGATTTGTGAATATATACCATCCAGAGCGCCACCCAAACGCAAACAAAAAAAACAATCAAATCGGTCCAGCCGTTTAGGAGGAGTTCAGTGACATACACATTTAACTTCTACAAGCTTCTACGTAATTGTTCCTTTTTCATTGATTGATTCACCACTGCCTAGTTGGTCGAGTGGTCGCAAGCGCGACTGCTGAGTTTGGGGTCCTGGGTTCAATCCCCGGGTCGGCCAATCTGTTTATTGGGTTTTACCATCAGCAATTTCTCAGTAGCAGTCACAGAGTCAATATTTGTGCCCGGTTGATGGCAGTAGGCTCGCCCCCTATTACATGGGACTTAAACATAACTGGCGAAATGTGGGTATACTATTAGGTACACTTCTGCCTAACGCTTCAGGGAATATAGGCGTGATGTTTTGTGACTCAACATTGCAAAATTTGCATTGTTCATCAAACATTGCTTTCATGACTTTTTGGAGCCTTGAGCGACATTCCAGCTGGCCTGGACAGTGATGATGGGATGAGATAGACTACTTCAATAAAGACTGGTTCTTAGTCCAGACAAGAGGAACAGTTTGGGTTCTAGTAATAGTTCTAAGTCTCACGACTCTTTGATTTAAAACATCATTTTGTAATGGTTAAACCATATTCATCATAATCATCATCATTTCAGCCGAAAGACGTCCACTGCTGGACATAGGCCTCCCTCAAGTTTCGCCACATTGACATAACATGGGGGGTTTTGCCATAATCGCCACGCTTGGCAGGCGGGTTGGTGATCGCAGTATGGTTGTCACAAAAGCACAGAGAACGCTGCTGCCCATTCTCTGGCAAGTCCATTAGTCGCCTCTTACGACACCCACGGGAAGATATGGGATGGTGCTATTCTTTACGTCCGACACCATACAGAGCAAAACCACATTAGTGTCAGATAAATTGTTAAGAGCGTTTACGCCATACGTGATTTCATAGAAACTTAGCAGCAAGATAGTAAGATCAAAAAAGTTACTACAAAATTTTCGAAAAATAGTGTTACAGCTAAATTAGACCGATTATAAATCATCCATAGAAACAGAAATTTCCAATTATCTTTTTTTTTTTAAAGACGGTTCGACCGAGTAACTTTTTAGACCGATGTATCAGTTCAGCCATTTCAGAAAATAAGGATATGAAAGTTTGTATGAAATGCCGTAAGGCGTGAACGCTCTTAATGGGTTTTCCCATCTGGAATTTCTTAGAAGCTGTAGTATTTATGTCTATTTATGTAGTATTTGTGTTTGGTTGGTGAAAATAAACTTAAACATAATAAACATAACTAGCAAAATGTGGGTATACTATAGGTTCTAACCCTTGGGGGCAAAAGCGTCATGTAATGTAAAATATGGTTCATAGTTGTATTATTTATAGATATCAACTGTATCATATGTACATTTTATGTCAGACGAGAGGGATATTTATATCTAACACTTAACCACGAGCTCTAAGAGTGTTAGAGGCCTTCTTTATAACCCATCCTAACCACACAGGGTTTTCTTATCACCCTATTAAGAGGGTTAGCCTAACCCAATATGTAGTGGTCTGGTTAAAGTGCCTTGCTACCTATATCATTACTGGCCTTTATAATAATAAACTATCAGCTTATCTTTTCAGGACCACTTTCGTTCAAGGTTTACCTTCGAGTCAAGTTATTTGCGCCCGGAACACATTAGCACTTATTGTATACAGGGTGGCGAAACGCGGACAGTGAAGGAAATTCCTAGAAAAGAAACGATTTTATCGACATCATTGAATGTATACCCAATTTGCGTAAATACGCTTTCAATCACGTTTCGGACGATTTTGATGGAAATACCAAACTAATTGCTTTATTTCTTTAAATAAAAAAAAAACATTCGACAATATTATTAAAATTACGATTTTTTTTGAACTGTCAAAATAATGGCATTACTATTTGTAAGTGCGTTGAGTAATAATTCTGTTGTTGATTGCCATTTCGGGGTAGAAGTTTTTGTACCACTTAATTCCGTTTTATTCAATACGGATTAAATGAAAGAAGTACTTTTACAATCTGACTAATATTAACGCGAAAGTTTGTGAAGATAATTGGACGTATGGATGGATGGGTAGATGTGTGTTATTCTTTCACGCAAAAACTGCTGAACGGATTTCAATGAAAATTGGCATTCAGGTAGTTTATAGCCTGAGTATGAGTATAACTTAAGCGATAGTAAAATATGTGTGTATCCACACATATTTTACTATCGCTTAAGTTATACTCATTAGAGAATACGGCATAAAAAGTAAAAAAAAACGCACGTTAAAAGCTAAGTGCGGAAAGATCCGGAACAGGGTAAGAGAACTCAACAACCGTTTGCGCAGAACCCGTGAAGGCAATAGCCAGCGCGGAGCGCAAACGGTTAGTTGTAAGGGAGTACGCGACCAGCTACAAACACGCGAAGGGGCAACCCAGCGCGAGGTGCAGCCGGACGCGGAAACGGGCGGACAGGGAACAGTACGCGAAGGGGAAACCCAGCGCGAGAAGTCACTGCCCGCACCAGGACCACCCGGAGGAAGCGACCGGAACCGTACCGAGGTGACCCAAGACCGACCTGACCCAAGACAGCGCACCAGACAGAAACGAGGCAAGCGGGCTGGGTTCTCGCGCGGGGCGACCCTGGCACATACAGGTGAGCCAAGTTCCTCAGAACCACAGCCCGGTCCAAGTGGCCGGGCAGCGGCAAAGAGGGACCGTCCGGACGACACGGCCTCACCAAGCATGCTCCAGGGGGACACCAAGCGCGTTAGAACCCAGACCGCTCAAGGGGAACAGAGAACCTACGCGCGGGCCACACGGGATATCCCTGCGCGACTCGCCGTAGCAATCTGCCTCTCGCCTCCATCCCGAGACATGACGACTGACGAGGCTGAGCACATCAAGCTCAGCCTTGAAAACCTGATCATGGACACGTGTGCCGACCCCTCACAAACCATCATCCCGTCCTTCCGCGGTTACCCCAGGGTAGCGGATGGAACGGTTCATGTATGGTGCGAGGATGACAACGCCCTGACCTGGCTGAATCAACACGTGCCCAAACTAAGACTACCGAACACAGACGAGACCATGACTATAATGAGACAGTCCGACGTACCGACCCGGGTCCGAGCAGCGCTCTTTGTGCCCAGGTACAATGGGGACATAGCACGACTACAGACTATCCTGACACGCCAGAACCCCTGGTATAACGTCGGTAGGTGGTCCTTGTACAGGGCGACTTTGGTCGGTGGCGAAAACTACGGGTCTTATCTGACCCTAGGAATCCCACCGGAAGAAGTCGTAAAGGTCTTGGGGAGGGAGCGGCGGGTGTCGTACCTTCTGGGGTCGATATACGTGCGCTTCTTCTCCAATACCCATCCCTCCGACACCCCGACAGACACTGAACCGACGAAACCGGCACCGACGGACTTAGACATGACGATGACGCAGCTGGAGGAGGAGATGGCCCGAACGGCGATGGCTGATGCCGACGTCGTAAGGATGCCAACCTCACCGTCACAGTGGACGGAGCAGCTGCTCTCATCATCACCGACACGTAGCGAAGACCGACATGGACTGGCGGACGGGGGAGAATTATCCGATGGATCCAGCTCCTCCTAACTCCACCCCACCGCCTCCCACATCCCGCCCCTTAAATATCATCCAGACAAACCTCCAGCATAGCCAGACGGCTACCGCCTGCCTACGCAGGGCACTGGAGATGGAACCCCGAACCATTGCACTCATCCAAGAGCCATGGATCCGCAATAACAGAATATGCGGCCTCGGTAACATTGGAGGTAAGCTGATCCTCGACACTCAAGGCACAGACAAACCACGGACCTGTGCCTATATACCCAAAGATATTCCCACCACCACACTCACGCAATTATGTTCCAGAGACCTAACAGCCGTCAGGCTTAAAACCGACGGCGACGCACCCGATATCGTCCTAGCCTCGGTATACATGCCAGGCGAGGATGCTGACTGCCCACCGAAAGAGATGGCCGATCTGGTAAGGTACTGCGAAGAAGCCAACCTGGATCTGATCATCTGCACGGACTCGAACGCCCATCACCCACTTTGGGGTTGCAACAAAGCCAACACTAGAGGTGAGGTACTATGCACATATCTGTTCTCCACTAACCTTAACATCGCAAACCGCGGCTCGGAACCCACTTGGGTCACATCTCGCGGACAAACGATAATTGACCTAACGCTGGCGTCGGATAGCGCGATAAAACTTATCACTAACTGGCACGTATCAAATGAGCCTTCCTGCTCTGATCATAGAAGGATCCGCTTCTCACTAGTAGCTAACATAGATAAACCCGGACCCAGGCGTAACCCACGCCGTACCAATGTACCCGGCTACAAACGGCTGCTGGCTTCCCTACTAGTACAGCACCAAACGCCACAAACACTAACGGACCCCAAACAACTAGAAGACACTGTAACGAAACTTTCTGAACTTATTATCGAAGCCTACCACGCCTGCTGCAAGCTAAGAGATCCAAACACCAAGAGCAAGGGTAGCCCCTGGTGGAATGCGGAACTTAGTAAGCTCAGGCAAACCATGCGCAAACAATTCAACAGAGCTAAAAACTCCAGACTACCAGAAGACTGGGACTCATACAAGAAAACACAATACACCTTCAAGAAACAAGTCAGCCATCATGCCAGTAGGGCAGCCTGGCGGAAGTTCTGCGAAGAAATTGAATCAAACAGTGAAGCCGCGCGTGTAAGGAAGATCCTATCTACTGATCAGGATCGCACCCTCGGCTCACTGAAAACCTCAGACAACACCTATACCAAGTCGGACCACGAAACAAGTAAAGTCCTTTTGGAAACCCACTTTCCAGACTGTAATCTCTCTGAGGACAGAACCTGGGCAAGCGAGCCAAGGCACACACCAAATAACCAAGACTGGGCCAGAGCCCACACCATAGTAACTGCAGAGAGAATAAAATGGGCAATAAAGACTTTCAAACCATATAAATCCGCAGGCTTAGATGAAATCTTCCCAGCCCTGCTACAATGGGGAGTAGACGCCCTAACGCCATGGCTGACCGTCATCTTCCAAGCCTGCATAGCACAGAATTACATACCACTTGCATGGCGGGAGGTGAAAGTCATTTTCATCCCCAAACCAGGCAAACCCGATTACACACAACCCAAGGCGTACAGACCAATAAGCCTGACATCCTTCCTACTGAAAACTCTCGAGAGACTCTGTGATCGACATATCCGGGACGGACCTCTTCGGGAGCGGCCACTTCATAAACAACAACACGCGTATTCCACAGGAAAATCAACAGAATCTGCACTGCACAATGTAATCTCCAAGATCGAATGTGCAGTGGATCACAAATGTTCCTCACTAGCTGTCTTCATTGATATAGAAGGCGCTTTTGACAAAACTATCTTCCATAGTATCAACGCAGCCCTCGAGGAACACGGTGTGGACCCGACCCTGCGTGGATGGATCACAAACATGCTCCGACTGAGGGCCGTACAAGTTACGGTGAACGACACCACTAGAGCCGTGGTAGCGAAGGGCTGCCCCCAAGGCGGTGTCCTCTCACCGCTACTATGGAACCTTGTAGTGGACAGCCTCATCAAACGTCTCAATAGCAGAGGCTACTACACGGTGGGCTACGCTGATGACCTGACCATAATAATAAATGGAACACACGAAAACACACTATGCAATCTTATGCGCCAAGCCTTGAGGATAGTAGAAGACTGGTGCAAGGAATACAAACTAACAGTGAACCCTACCAAAACCGAACTCGTCCTCTTCACAAAGAAAAGGAAGCTGGCAACATTACAGCTACCAAGCTTCTTTGGAACCACACTAAGCCTATCGAGTGAAACCAAATACCTGGGTATCTTCTTGGATAAACAACTAAACTGGGCGAAACACACTGATTACATCACCACAAAAGCCAGTATAGCCCTATGGCAATGTAAAAGACTACTCGGAAGAAATTGGGGCATAAGCCCCAAAATCACCCACTGGCTATATACCACAGTTATCCGACCAATCATCACATACGGCTCCTTAGTTTGGTGGCCCAGGACCAATCTAAGTACGACACAAAAGGATCTCGAGAAACTACAAAGATTTGCCTGCGTAGCAATCACCGGTAGCATGAGAACTTCTCCCACTGCCGCCTTACAGGTGATGCTGGGGCTCCCACCTCTACACCTCGTCGTAAGAGAGGAGGCGGCAAAAGCGACTTTCAGACTCGAAGCATCCGGCACCTTAAGTAATGATTCCAGAATCAAACACACACGCATCAGAATAGATGCAATCAAAGAACAACCTATGATGGCATCTCCCATCGACAGAACCCTGAAGTCCCACTGTTTCCAAAAACACTACAACATCGTACTGACAGCGGAGTTGTGTGACTACTCAGGTACAAAGGAACTAAGAATCTACACTGATGGATCAAAAACCGATGACGGGACAGGTTTCGGGGTGTTCTCCGATGACCTAAACATAAAAATATCCAAACCCCTTGGAATGCTCAACTCTGTTTACCAAGCTGAGTGTGTAGGTATAATCCAAGCGGCACACGCTATAGAGGCCAGAGAGGTTACGAATACCAATATTCGAATACTTTCCGACAGTGCCTCAGTTCTCCAATCCCTAAACAGTAATCAGATCACGTCGAGACTAATACTAGAATGCCATAATGCCCTAGAAAGAATCACGGTACTAAACCACAACACGGTAACACTACAATGGATCAAAGGACACAGTGGATCCCTGGGGAACGATGCGGCGGATGAACTTGCCAGAAGAGGATCCAGCACAAAACCTTACGGACCCGAACCCATTGTGCCCATTCCTTTCAAGCAGCTACATAACTGGTTAAAGGACCACACTCGAACACAGGCGGAAAAGTGGTGGACCTCGACACCAGGGTGTAGGCAGTCCAAGGAAGCTATGCCGTCTCTTGACGCAAAGCTGACCAAGCGCCTTCTGCGTCTGGACAGGGATGGCCTGCGTCTGGTGGCGGGGACCATCACTGGACACTGTTCACTGAATAAACACTTTCATACTCTAGGAATCACTGACAGTCCCCTGTGCAGAGCATGCATGGATGCGGAGGAAACGGTGGCGCATGTGCTGCTTGAGTGCACCGGTGTCACCAAGATTCGCGAGGCGACCCTGGGAACACCAGGTTCCCTTGCGGATGCCCTGAGTAGACCGGGAAGTGTGATCTGCTTCTGGAGGGTGGTGGGCTGGTTGGAGTAACGGCCACTATGGCTCACGCACAATGGTCCACTTAAGGGACTAAGTGCGGAAACCAAAACCCCATAAAGAAGAAGTAAAAAAAAAGTTTTATCAAATATTTATGCTGTTTTGGCTTCCGTACGTTATGTCACAGGTGACCACTGAAAACAAACGCTGTGCTGTGGGTCCCCCCATGGCATAGCATCATGCTGAGTGGTAACCTGCTTGTCGCAGTCACGACGTGCTAGCAGTAAACATTTTTGTTCCGTCCCATTTGTACTTTTATTTTTGTTTCTTGCGTTGTACCTATGTTCATTCTTTATTTTTGTTAATTTTGTATGCACGTCATGTCCCTGCGACAAATAAATATTTTTTCTTTCTTTCTTTTTTTCTGTGTCATATTGCCTTACTCTTAATCACTCACTTAATCTTTTTGTACCCCGTGCTCCGAAATGCTTTCCCACCCTGTATATTGGCTTGACATAAGTCGTTAATAATAGGTAGGTAATCTAAAAAAGGTGCTTGGTTCAATGGGTCAAGTTTGTATTGATTGCATTTGTTTTCACTCGGAACCTTCACCTATTTTTTTGCTATGTATTTGTTTGTCTTTTGTTACACAAAGCTGTACTGTATTACTATCTGATGAGGCTGATCTACCTTTGATTGACTAACACTGTCGGTCGCAAATATTTGTGATGGTGGCAGAAATAAATCTCAGTCAATATACCACGGGCTTTAGAGTTGTAGATCTTTGTCAATCGTTACAGGTCCCGAAAGTCTGACACCCAGTCTTATCAAGGGGTATCGCATAGCCCAGTACTAACTGGGTTGTGGAGGTCAGATAGGCAGTCGCTCCATTTTAAATACTGGTATTCAGCTGCATCCGGTTAGACTGGAAACCCCAGTAATAGTTTGGAAAAGGTTTGGCAGATGATGATAATACTTATAATGAAGTTTATACTTTTTAGTCTTAGTTCATCTTCATTTATCATTTATCTGTGTATTGGTTTGTGTCTTGATCTAGCCAAATATCTAAACTGCGGAGGTGGTAATTTAATGATTCCTCTTAAGTTAATTAAGCGTCGATTTAAAGTCTGCCACATAAGTGGCCTTGGAAGAGCCTGCCTTAGCTGCCTCCAAGTCTTAATAAATAACCCGCTGCATCCTGGCAGCACCTGCCACTAAGATACAAAAAATCCAGCTGGTTCATCTTTTCCATACCCATGGTCCTCAAAACATCACCAGTGGCACTATAATGGAGGCTTTAAAGCGTTTTCTTTTGTTCTTTTTATTAATAATTATATTTCGTAGATATCTCAAATTCAAATTTAAATTCGATTATTGTTTGTCACAGGTGAATTATATGTATGTTCTTATAATCTCAAATGTTGTTCCTACTTGTTTTACTTTTATCAAAGTATACATTGTTTTAAAAATTCTCATTAGGAACATCTGTAATTCTTAGACAAACAATTAGAAGCCATTCAAACAACATTACTTGTTCAGACGAGCCAAGTAACAGCTGGGCTGTATACGCTCTAATTGTTTCCGTTGTCAGAGCCCGAAGTTTAGGCATGTACATAAATTTAGAGCTTGAAAAAACCGGCCAAGTGCGAGTCTTACTCGCACACAGGGTTCCATAGCCCCAAACAATATTTTGAACTGTCATTCATTAGTTAATAGTATTAGTTGGTAAACTTACACTCAACCGCAAAACTAGATTGGTTTTTCATAGTATGTTAATGAAAAACAAAGTTACTGCTGCAGTTTGATGAAAAAGTCCCATATCTCAAAAACTGAACACCATATCTTATTGAAACCAATTTTCGTTGATAGTTTTTTTTTCGTTCTACAATCCTAAATATTTTCAGAATTTTCCTCCTCTTACTTTAGAAATTAGAGGGGGGGGGACACACATTTTAGCACTTTGGAAGTGGCTCTAGCGCAAACTAATCAGTTTAGAAAAAAATGATATTAGAAACCTCAATATCATTTTTGAAGACCTATCCATAGATACCCCACACGTATGGGTATGATTAAAACAAAATTTTAGTTTTCAGTTCTATGTATGGGGAACCCCAAAATTTATGTTTTTTTTTTTATATTTTTGTGTGAGAATCTGAATGCGGTTCAGAGTATACATCTACTTACCAAGTTTCAACAGTATAGTTCTTATAGTTTCGGAAAAAAGTGGCTGTGACATACGGACGGACGGACAGACAGACAGACAGACAGACATGACGAATCTATAAGGGTTCCTTTTTTTGCCATTTGGCTACGGAACCCTAAAAACGGATGATGTTCACCAAAACATAGACAAAGAAAGTACCCTACCAGTCTTCGAGTATTATGGCGAATTAAGGATTTTTCTAAAAACCCTGTGTCTGGTATTTATAAGTATTGCATTATATTGTTATCAACTGTGACGATTACATTATCAAGATAAAATAAAACCACATCTAGGTATTAATTGACACGCGAAATATTTACTCGTAATCGTATTTCTCGACGGTATGTAAAGCCAATGCAGAGGCTCATAAAAACTCTGATACCAGGAAAAGCACTAACTACTCAAAATCGAGAGAGAGAATGTTTACGTTGTGTGTTCCTAAATCTTTCAGATGTATGAAGGATTCTCTTCACAAGTACAGTAAAGACAGAGCACACTGAAACTAAAATTTGGAATGCCTGATCCTACTGACTATTCCTAGTCTATAAACTATCAAGACATTTAGATATTGAACCCTTTGTTAGATAAAAAGGAAGCTCACGTTTACTAACATTTCACTTAAAAAATAAAAACCTTCAGACATTCAACTTAAAGTCTAACTTTCCATAAAACTATAACACAATACATGTACGTACTACCAAATTCACTACAACCTGCAGGGTTAGTTCACACCAGTGAAGTCTGTTTGCACAGGATAGTTCCTGTGCAAACAGACTTGGTAAACGTGCCAAGAGAAGCAATGAGCTCTTTATTTGATTTTTGACTTAGCTGAAACAGGGATGGGTAACCGTAACCATTTTAATTATCTTTCGACCGGATTGGACGAAAATCAGCGGTCAAAACACCTACTCAGCTTCTCTATGGACGTGCGGCACTAACGCCACCATATTTTTTCTGTCAAAAAAATTACACACTCACACAACATCACGCCTGTAATCCCCGAAGATTAAGGCAGAGGTGTCCCTAAGTACACCCACATCATCATCATCATCCTATAATGATCCCACTGCTGGGACACAGGCTTCCTCTCTATGAGAGGGAGTGGGCTGTAATCCACTACGCGGGCCCAGTGCGGGTTGGTAGATGTCACATGTCTTCGTATTTTTAGTTCTAAGACATGCCTGTTTCCTTACGATGTTTTCCTTCACCATTTTAGAGGGCAGCGGTGATGAAATAAATTACACAAAGTAATGCGCCTGCCTGGGTTTGAACCCACGGCTTACTGCTTGTAAGCCGAGGCTGCCACCACTGCGCCACCGCTGCTCTCAGTACACCCACATTTAACTAGTTATGTTTAAGTTTCATGTAATAGGGGGCGAGTTTATGTAATGTTATGATGTATGTAATGTATCAAACACAATTTATTTTTCCTGATAAATAAATAAATAAATAAATATATCCATCAACCGGCCATAAATTCAGACAACGTGGCTGTTACATATAAGTTCCTGATGGAAAAACCCAATAACTTTGCATGACCTGGTAATCGAACACAGGACATCAAGCTCAGCTGTCACGCTTGCCACCACTAGGCCAACAAGGCAGCCACGCAGCCATCTTGTTAGTGTCAAAATAATTTCTAGAGATAGCCACAAATGTTTACCAACAGGATTCTCCTGACCATATCAGACCATATCAGTGTAGAGTACATACGGGTGAAGACCAACTGGACCTTGAGGGTGCAGAAGCTGGAGGCGCGCCATAACACCAATTTTAAGTAGTTTGTGGTAGGCGTTCCGACTCACCATTTATTGACCTTCCTCAAGGAAGAGTTTTGGCCGAAAGGTGTGCTGTATCGGCGTTTCCGCGGCCAGCTACGTGACACCTCCCAGCGTAACACGACGCCATCACTTCGTGTGCAGTAGTTATTAAGTTAGTTTTGTATAAAGTATTTATTAGTTTTTGTTTTTATACTTATAATATGTATTGTGATTTATAGGCCCTAGTTGCCTGAAATAAAGGATATTGTATTGTATTGTATATCACTTACGCTCTAAGAGGACCATGTTGAACAATAAAGTTTTGTAATACGTGCCTTGGATTTTCTGCTGCATTTCATAGGTTGGCCATCCCTGCCAATCCTGCTATAGAGTGAAGTTGGCAAATGCCGCTAGTTTGAGTTTGAGTTGATTTTGTTGTGGCGTCGATGCAAACAGACAAGCTGACTTCTTGTGTGTTTTAGAAAGTCGTTAATGAATTTGATTTGTAGCAAGGGGTAAAAGACATTGTGAAGTACCGCGACAGAGCTGAATAATGGTAGTAGATTCACTGAGCTGAAATGGACCACGCGGTCACAGTGCGGGTGCAGTTGTAGATGTCACAAATGTTTTAAATTTTTTATGTTTTAGACAATATATCGATTTATTCGCGATTGTTAACTTAACCATTTAAGATTATGATTATAAAAGCATTTCATTTTTCTTTATTTATTCCTAAATAAATATAATACATTCTAAAATTTTCCTTATAAAATAAATAAAAACACGCCAAGTGCGAGTCGGACTCGCGCACGAAGGGTTCCGTACCCTTATTTATAAAAACGAACTAAAAAAAACACTTTTTTGTATGGGAGCCCCCCTTAGATATTAATTTTATTGTTTTCATTATTTGTTGTTATAGCATCAACAGAAACACATAATCTGTAGAAACTTCAACTGGCTAACTATCACGGTTCATGAGATACAGCCTGCTGACAGACGGACGGACGGACGGACGGATGGACGGACGGACGGACATCGAAGTCTCAGTAATAGGGTCCCGTTTGACCCTTTGGGTAAGGAATCCTAATAAAAAAAACATTCAAAAATGTTTAAAAAAAATTGTCCACCGGTATCGGGAAGAGGATCCAAGCTACCTGCGGTCAGGGCTCAGGGAAAGGAACCACAAAACAATACGAACCGTGTCCAGGAGTACCGCTTTCTGAATCAAGCCATTGATTTGCTTATCTTTCTCAGATTCCACGAGGTTCTCGTCATGCGGGACCGTTATGCCAACAATCATTGCGTGCCGCTCTGATCGAGGCTATATCAAGCTTATTGGCTACAATAGTCCTGTAAGTGGTGGATTAAATTGATCCTAGTACAATGCGATATTGCCATTTTCGAGCAGTGGATCGCGCACATACTTGTAGTACGGCACTTTCGAATACACAAGGCTGTATTTTAGAGCAAGTTGCTGATCGATAATCCTGGCTACGAGGTTGTGTCTATACAGATACACATGAATAGCATTATTATTGGCTTATTTTTGTATTACAGGTAGAAACTAGCTATAATAATAATAATCTATTTGTGCCTCTACAAAATGACCACCACTTAATTCAATATTTATGATGTCACAAAGAAAGATAATGAATTTTGCTTATCCGCCGACATAATCCCTTAGACATACATTAAAGATACCCAGGGGAAATGAAGTTTCGCCTATTAAAATAATAAAAGCATAGAAAGTTCTAGGTAAACTGAAACAACTCAAAACGAAATTAATATTAGATATTTTAGTTTTTCAGTAGTTAGATTATAGGGCACAGTTCCATGGACATAATTTGATTCAAAAAGTTAGTCTAGTATCACTGAACTTCAATTATTAACTTGATACCCTAACGTCTATTTTTGAAGCCAGTGTTGGGACTTAATTATAACAATTGGATCATTAAGCTGAAATTATGTTGATTACATGGCAAATTGTTAAAAAAGTAGGTTAAAAGTAAGCAAAAAAGATCGTTTGATTAATCGCCAATACAAAAATTTGGTTTTGTGCCGAGATGAAAACGACTACGCTAAAATGGATACATGTTGCCGATTGCCTTGTTAACAATATATCGATCGATCGTCTATCCTTCCGAAAGACATTGCAGAAATTCGAACAACACTTTGAAAGTAATTGTCGACCGTTAACGCCCTCAACCAAACAAACTTCAAGTTTGGATTTAATAATATTCTGATTGCAATAATAACTGTGATTGCAAAATCTGTGCCAAAGCCCGATCACACCTTCTGCTTCTGCTTCTGCTAACAACCAAAATAAGTACCGACACTAGAAAATATTGTAACCACGTCTGAATGTAAGTACATTATATGTATCATACAGAACTGTGCATTGTTGTTATTTTTGATTTGGAAAATAAAGAAGTTTTTTTTTTTTTTTTTTTTTTACACCATGCAAGCAAATAGTCAGTCCATAGAAATCCGATCCAAGTCAAGTAACATTGGGATCCAGAATCATTTGCAAGTATAAAACGCTCAGTGCTAAATTGCTCAGCTTCAATATCGACTAAGTTACCTGGTACCTAGGTACATTTAGCTCTTAAGAGAAGGAATCCTCTGTAAAAAAATAAATTAATGATTATTTGCTAAGCGGTCTACTTAGCGGTCCCCCAAAGCTACGACGCTTGGATTAATTTATTTTTGTTTTTTTTTAGAGGTTTTTGCCGTCGGGGGTTTTTTAAATTTTTAATTTAATTTTTATTTCATGCTTTTTTAACTAATATTATTTTTTCTTAGCATTGATTAGGGCGGAGGGGCGTGCAGCTCCCTCCTTTTGGCAATGCTCATGGTGACAAGTGACAAGATTTCAAATATCAAGTCGACTAGACCTGTGAAAGTTGTTTAAATATCCCTTCAACAAGAAAAGTGGTGATGATCTTCAAACGGCTGAGCAGATTTTCTTGAAACATGGTTAAGAACACTCTCGATTAAAATACCTTTCAAACGAAACCAAATTTTATCAAAATCGGTTCATCCGTTTAGGAGCTACGATGCCACAGACAGACACACAGATATACAGATTTACAGATACACAAACACACAGATACACACGTCAAACTTATAACACCCCTCTTTTTAGGTCGGTGGTTAAAAAAGCTTATTCAGGTTAAAATCTCTTAAAAGGAATCGCTCAACCTCAATGTTTGATGTCCTATGTCCCCAACTTCCAAGTTCCCCAAAATTATTTTTCATACATTCATTCCCTACGTCCCCGAAATATATAATTAACAATTGTTATTATATTGTAGTGTACTTAAGTCGACATAAATTTTCGACATAAAAATCGACATTTTGCTGGTGTTAATACACCAACAAGATCTGTGTCCTACAGCCAGTTTCTTCATCAAAAGTAACAGCCAAAGTCATAAAGCGAAAGTAACGCCTAAATTTTGTTTCTTCACAATTTTAGCCGTTGGTTTAACTGTTACTTTTGCCTTTAACTTTTACTGCTAAACAAGGTGCTGCTAAAACTAAAGTCACTGTAATTTTGACAAAGCTGTAGGTAATATAGGTATAATTTAAACTAAGATTTTATTTTAGTATTAAAATATTTTTCTGGAAACATAGCTAAAAAGCTCTCGATTAAAATACCTTTCAAAAGAAACCAACTTTATCAAAATCGGGTCATTCGTTTAAGAGCTATGATGCCACACGCAGATACACAGCAGCTATACACATATCCACACGTCAAACTTATAACACCCCTCTTTTTTGGTAGGGGGTTAAAAATCAATCGTATCTATTTGTTTGGCATGCTTTGTTTGTTTGGATGATTGCTTTGATGGTAAATGGTGGGGAACTGTGGTTATATTGAGTTTTCAGTCTCAAATGTTTACACGAGTTTTTTCTGTTTTGTTAATGAAAAACATTGATTGCTTTGATCTTTATTCCGCCCGGTAATTACGTTTGAATAAATGTACGAGATTTCTTTTTTTGTTGGTTTATTCGCAATCAATGAGGAGCTTTTGGCTATATAATTACAACCACTCGATTTGATTTTCAGGACAAGCCGCTCTTGTCCAGGTTGATCCGTGGATGGGTGACCCGTTGAAAATGTTGTTTGGTTAATTTAATACAAAACCTTGACGTCTCTTTATTGGGTGTAACTTGAAATGTAAATAACATTAACAAGCACTACAATAAAGACTTATTAAAGTTTCCTCCATTTTACTGAAATCTATGTACAAAATTGCATGGATATATTTTCGTCCACAGTTCAATTTTTTTTTATTGTGAATTTTTTATGAATGTTATTGTTTATTTGAGAGTTACGTAGATTAAAAATAAATAAATAAATAATAAATAAATAACTAAAATTAAATTATATTCTACATAACATACAGCGTGTCCCTATGGAAATGTGCGCGACTTATGTTACCGATGAAGACATTTGATCATGTAACGAGATGAATGTCCCAATTACTGAAACTTCGAGTGAAAGATATGGTGTTTATTTATCATTTTCAACACTTTTCCTACGTGTTTAAATATATAAAAAAAATTTAGGTTGAGATATAATAGAAATGTAATTATCTTTATCACTTCGTTATTACATACTATTACAATAGTTTTATGACTTTACCCGTTTGTTCGCTTATTTCTTTATAAACTACACGATAAACATAACTAGCAAAATCTAATATATAGAGGTGTACATACTAATTAGGTAAACCTAATAATAAGATACACCTCTGCCCAACCCTTCGGGAATTACAGGCGTGATGTTATGATTCTAGATTTATATAGTTTGGAGAAAAAAATATTTTAGCTTAGATGACCGAAATCTCGATGTTTTACTTGTGTTTCATGAGACATCAGATTAGAAATTCAGAAGTTTAAAGTTTTAAGTTAAAATTGCGTATGTAATTATTATTCTAAACATCATTTTACAAGTTGGCAACTTCGGTGAGTCTTATATACTATTTCATTATATTTTTGTATACATTTTTGTTTAGCCATGTGTGTTCGGGTATTTATTAAATTTCCAAACGACTTCAAACCTTAAATCTTAGATTGTTAAAAAAAAGCTACATACATGGTTAACCACTCATAATTTTTACTGCTTATAAGATTTTTTGACATGCAAACTACGGGAAACTTAGTAATGTAACCTATAATATGTTTTTGCATGCTGTGATACGAGCAAAACATGTATGCTCTAATAATGTCTGAAAACAACTTTGTACACCTCATGGTGTACAAAAATGATTTGATTTGATTTAATTTTTCAAATTAAGCGTTTGACCTGGTCTGACCCACTCTAAAATTTCAAAGAAGGCGTTTGCAAATTGTTCACCCAGAAGGACACCTGTCACTTTTGTTTTCTATTAATGTTATTCACCACTTAAAACAGTACAAGGTTCTTTAATCTACTAAGAGCATTCCAAATTATTTAAAGAAAGGAGTAAAGGAGGCGCTTTTATGGAATCCATTAATTAGCACAGTTACCATCCTTCAAAAGCACTTCCTTATTTGTCCTTAGTTATGCGAATATTATAAAGGTGTAAAGTTTATATGTTTTTGGATGTAGGGGTAATCGTCGGAACGATTGATCCAATTAAGCAGTGATAGCCTAGTGGTGTGACCGCGGGACTGCCAAGTCATAGGTCCCAAGTTCGAACCCAAGACACGCACCTCTGATTCTTCGCATTCATGTGTGTATTCTATATTGCCCTACCTACCTACCTATGTCCTGCTTGAGAGAGGATTTGGACCGAAAGGTGTCGTATATCGACGGTAACGCGACACCACGCAGCGAAACACGACGCGGTTTTTTTTTTTTTTTGTGAATGGCATCTCGCAGTTCAACCTAGGAGGTTGTCGTCTGCTTAACCGGACTATCCTGTGGGTGCCTTAAGAGTAAGGCCTCCAGCCAGGGCATAAAACTTACAAACTAAGCGACTACACGCTAAGGGTACGAGCCTCGGCTTAGGGCGTCGCTGGGGGAGGACTGCATGAGGACAGGCTGGATCTGAATGATATCATTATTAAGGGGCTGATTTAAAACTACTGGCACAGCATCGCGGGCTGGCTCGAGCGAGGGTCGGGGAAGGCATGGACCGGGACGTCGCGACGGACCTCGACGGCGAGGTCGGAAAGGCAGCGGTTTGTGTCTGAACTTTTTAAGAGTGCTAGTCTCTTTGCTACTCTCCTGGAGGAGGGTGATAGCATCATCGGGAGTGACGAAGGTATGCCGAGGACGGCGTACTGTACTAATGCGCGAGGGTTCGTAACGGGCGGCCGCTGCGATCAGGGGATTACGGTGTTTAATGGCGTTATCGAAGAAACGCTTCGAAAGACGTTTCATAAACTGAAGGACGGTGGGAATTCTAAGGTCTACGTGTAGACGGTCATTACGGACATAAAAAGGGGCTCCCGTGACTCTACGTAAGAACCGGTTCTGCAAGGTTTGCATCCTATGGATGTACTTAGGCTTGGTGTGAGCGTACACGACGCAAGCGTACGTCATAATGGGGCGGATCACCGCGGTGTAAAGGCGCAACTTGCACTTGAGTGACAACTTGCTTTTTGTCGAAATCATGAAATGAAGCCTACCCATAGCAAAGGCAGCTCGGTCGCGAGCTGCTTTGATGTGCGCCGCGAAAGACAGGTGGTTGTCAAGTAAGACTCCTAAGTACTTGGCTTGCTTTTCCCAAGGGATAGGCTTACCGTACATAGTGATCGGGCTGAGCGCGGGTGGCTTATTTTTACGCGGTTTAGAGAAAAGAACTGCCTGGCTCTTGTCGGGGTTCACCTCGATTCTCCATTTCCGGAACCAAGCGCCTAAGACGTTGGCTGAGGTTTGGAGGGTGCTGTAAATAGCGTCGTGACTACGGCCAGTGTAATAGATGGCCGTGTCGTCCGCGAACAGGGCTAACTGTGCCTTCTTGCTCTTGGGGATGTCACTGGTGAACAGAGTAAAGATAAGGGGAGAGAGCGGGGAGCCCTGAGGGACTCCGGCTCTAATGGGGTGAGGGGAAGACAGTGCCTTCCCGATGCGATAGCGGAAGGTGCGATCCGACAAAAAGTCTCGTAAGATGAGCACGAGACGGTCTGGCACTCCCAGTTTGTACAGCTTATATAATAAGCCGTTGTGCCAGACTTTGTCGAATGCCTTTGCTATGTCGAAAAACAACACACCCGTCATCGCTCCACGCTGGAAGCCAGCGCTCAAGTGTTCTACGATGCGGTGGGCCTGTTGAATGCATGAGTGTCCGGTCCTGAAGCCGAACTGTTCGTTGGGGATGAGACTCTTAGCCTCGGCGAAGTCTTTGAGTCGCTTATACATAAGTCTCTCGTAGATTTTTCCGAGTGCATTCAGGAGACTGATAGGTCTGTAGCTCGAAGGATCAGACTTGGGTTTGCCTGGCTTTGCGAAACCGATGACCGTGGCCTCTTTCCATATTTGGAGAAACGCGTTGTTGCTCAGGGCGCCATTGAAGATGGCCGCCATTAACACGACGAGCTGAGCGGGGAGGAGTTTGAACACCTATTGGTGATTCCGTCGGAGCCGGGTGCTTTCCGCGGTTGAAGTTTGTTAATGATGTCTTGCACTTCGTCAGCTGTGACCGGAGGCAGAGGATCATCAGGGTCTTCTTCGGGGGGCAGGGCGGCTCTACGTTCGACGAATGCGTTCACCTCATCGAGATGTCGCTTGTCTACTGGTTGCGAGCTGGGGGAGCACTGGGACTCCAGGCTGTCGGCTAGGCATTCGGCCTTCTCAGAGTCGTCGAATGCGACGCTCTTATCGGGTCGGGTGAGGGGAGGCATCGAAGCCTCTTCGGTGGAGCGCAACTTGCGTTGCAGCTGCCAGAAGGCTAGGTGGGTAGGCTCGAGTTCGCTTAGCGTTTTGTCCTATTGATTATTACGAAGCTCACTGGTGCGATCCTTTACAGCACGCTGTAAATTACGCATGTGGGCTTTGTTTGCCTCGCAGGGAAAGCTGCTGTAGGCACGGATGGCCGCGTTCTTTTCGGTTATCAGTTCACGTACGTCAGCGGGTAGTATTCAGTACGGATTGCACGTGTTCTGTAAACGAGTTGATGGCGGCCGTCGTGTCTGCGACTGAGACTATGTGGACGGGGATGGCCTCCAGGTGAGGCGACGTGGTGGATTTCAGCTTTTTGCTGACTTTCCTCCAGTCGGTTATCACTTGGGTCGGGGGGGGGCTGGCTGGGGTCAGAAGGACCCGAGCGGGGAACTAAGTGCATGAGCACTGGTCGATGGTCTGAGTTAAGCTCATGTAAAGTCTCGATAGAATGCAACTTAAGGTTGACATTCTTGAGTAGCGCTATGTCGAGAACGTCCGGACGTTGGTCGGGGTCGTGGGGATAGTGGGTGAGCGATGGGATCGAAGTTGAGGGACTCGCCCAGGTTATACACGTGACGTCCTCTGGCAGAGGTCGTCGTGCTGTTCCAGGCGGGGTGTTTGGCGTTGAGGTCGCCCGCTATGATAACGGAGTCGCTCAAGCCGAAGAGGACGGCAAGGTCTTTGGTGAACAGAGTGTGCTCCTCGGACGTGCCGCCGGGAGGGATGTACGCAGACGCGATAGTGATCGGTTGATGGCCGGTCATGCCTAGTCGACACACTGAGGTCTCGAGTAGAGACTCCATGGGAGGGGGATCTAAGGGGATGCAGTGCAGTTCTTTTCTATAATAGATTAGAGTACCGCCCTTGTGGCAGCGTGACCGATCGTTACGAACTATGCTATAGTTGGCAATTCTTGGATCGCGGTGACTGGGCTTGAGGAAGGTCTCCTGTACGAGGAGGATATCAATTTGATGCTCGCGGAGGAAGGTGGCGATCTCATCACGCTGGCCTCTAATGCCATTGGCATTAAAGTACCCTAATTTTAGGGATCGGGGTTTGGTGCACGTTAATCTTGTATTATCCATTGGAGTTAGTCGAGATTAAGATTGCGGAGGAGGTCGCCTAACTTTAGTAGGGACTTGAGGATAATTTTAAGTTTCTCGCCACCAGTGTTAGCCGCCCTGAGATCAGCCGCCATGCGGTCTGCTTCGGGGGTGACTAACTCTGCTAACGATTCTAAAATTACGTTGTGAGAGGGGTCCACGGCCGCGGGGCCGGGTGGCGTGGAACGAGCGGGCACCGGTGCGCTCGCTTGGGCCGCGGGAGTGGGGACAGGGGCATCTAATAGCCCGGGGATGCGGCTGGACTTTGCTTTACTGAGAGCCGGGAAGGCTTTCTGGTGGTTCAGCGTGGTCCAGGGAGAGGGCCTCTGAGGGCTGAGTCTCTCCGGCATCTGGGCAGAAGGTAGCCTCACCGATGGGCTTTCTCTTTGTTGGCGGGCGCTTGCACGCTTCACCAGGTTAGAGGAGGAGCCTTTGGGGGCTTTTGAGCAGCCGCGGTAGTTGGCCGTGTGGCCCGACTGGCCGCAAAGCACACAGCTCGGTGGCTCCGTGCAAAGCGACTTGTCTTTGGGACGGGGGCAGTCTGCCGTGCCATGGTCGCCTAGACACTTTACGCATCTGTGCGGCGCATGGCAGTTGGCTTGGCTGTGACCGTACATCTGGCAGCGGTGGCACTGTCCGACTACGCTTGAGCGGTAGGGCTTCTCTATTGAGATGCCTGTCAGGGAGCAAACCGACTTCACTTTGAAGATCGGGTGGTGACCTTCTACTGGGTCACAGATGACCAGTACCATATCGTAATGGTCTCCACCTCTCGCCTTATGAAGGCGGTGGACGGCTGCGACCGGGATGTCCTGGCCTAGGAGGTCATTGAGGATGTCCTCCGTGGGGATTTCCTTCGGGATCCGCCAGATCACCACGCGGGTGGGCTTCTCCTCAGGAAGAGAGTAGGTATGGAAGGCTATGCGCCTACCGATCAATTGACGGGTTAGTTCCCTGAAGTCGGTGGTCGTAGGGACCACCACTTTGATACCCTGTTGGGTGCTTTTCGCGCTAGTGTATTGAATACGGCGCTCATTGCACATTTTGGACACGTCTGTCCATTTCCCTTTGTCCTGAATGAACAACGGGGGAGGGGGCTTCAGCTTCTTTGACGAAGCGGCTGAAGGGGTAGCCTTAGGGCTTGTTGGCCTGCTGGTATGAGCAGCGGCGGACTTTGGTGCTGGGACCGGGGAGGTGGGACGGGACGCCTCGGGAGAGGGGGCAGAAGGGAGCGCGACGATCTTTTTGGCCATGGCGGCCTGGGATTTTTTGCCCTTCTTCCTCTTGCCCTTTCCGACGACTTGATAGTCGTCTTCAGAGGATGAGGAGGCAGAGCACGCGTCTAAAATTGACTCTGAGTCGGAGATTGGCTCAGTTGTGTCCATGTTCTCGGAAACGGGAACAATGGACGCAGGTTCGGACTGATCCTTTGTTAGCGAAACAAAAGGTTTCGAAACAATGGGTCTCGGTTTAGCCGGAATCGCGGCGGCGACGACTGACGGTAAGCCTTTGTCCATGTTCTCGGAAACGGGAACAATGGACGCAGGTGCGGGCTGGACCTTTGTTTGCGAAACAATGGGTTTCACAAGAATGGGTCTTGGAGTAGCCCTAATCGCGGCGGCGACGGCTGGCGGTAAGCCTCTGTCGGCAGGTGGCGGCGACAAAGGGCTCTCGAGCGCGTCACTGAAGTCAGTGACGGCAATACTGGAATGCCGCAAGGCAGCGATATCGGACCCATATTTCTCTAGAAAATCTTTGTCTTTCAGGACAACGCGTTTGAAAAACGCAACAAGGCGTTCATCATCCGCGTCAAGGGCCATGCTATCTGCTAAGAGTTAGCAGACATTTGAGTGAAGCTCAGCGCGCCTAACAACCTAATTCCTTGCACAATTATGTAGGGAATTTACTGGGTCCAGCGACTCACCCACTTCAACCTTCCTGCAGCCACAGTCCGAGGGTCCGGGCTTGGTAGCAACTCCAACTCCAGTCCAGGGAACTTTGCTTTCAGGAACTTGTTGAAACGGGAAACACTAGCACAGTAAATCGGCGGCGCACACGTTCGCGACGGAGCCCAATTGTTTCACCTAGACCCTGAAGGGGTTAGGCGGGCGGATTGGGTCACCCTCTCTTGGTTTCGTTGGCACCGTTAGGTTTCCCACCAAGAACCTCGAAACTGAGGACTTTTCCCTGATGGGGCAAAGGAAGTTAAATCGGAATAATATCCGAAGCAAAATGAGCAAGTGCTGTCTTAATAAAAAGACAACAATTGTTCGGGGGTGTAGTCAAGGGACTACTGATGACGTCACGACACTGGGAAGCGACGAACCGATGACACACACTGATAGCGATCGGGAATGCGAGCAGGTAGCGGCACGTCCGTACGCGGCGGCGGTCAGGCGGAGAGTGACACGACGCGGACAACATTACGTGTTTATATAAGTTTTTAAACTGACATGGTCATTAACACTATCAATAACACTTGATTCGCCATATTTACAATGTTTATTATTTGTTTTGAGTTCCCGATAATTCGGCACCGTTGCAAACGCCATGATCACGGATAAACTGAAGTTATTGTGGGTGGGTGTTTATGAGCAGACAAATCGGTCTACCCTCTTTCTTGTTCGTTTTTTGCGCTCCGTACCAATTACACTGTCACTCACAAGTCGATTCTACACTGTATGTTTGTATTGAGTAAAATATAAGTCATGGTCACTAACACTATCAACAACACTTGTAACGGGGTAAATATCCCGTTACAAGTGTTGTTGATTGAGTAAATATCCCATTACACCTGTTATTGATAGGATTACGTGTTTAGTTATAGTTTAATCAGATTTTTATTACGTAATAGTTAATTTTTATTGTATAAGTCTATTTTATGTACGGGCCTTAGTTGCCCGATAGTAAAATGATTCATCGATAATTATGACTTGCTTCGGTGAAGGAAAACATCGTGAGGAAATTAACTCGTATACCAGGATTGGAACTAAGCGTACAAAACAAAGCTATAAATAAAATGTTTCCGTGAGATAATTTGTGACCATAATGTGAACAAAGCCACTGACAAAAGCTATTTATTACACAGGAATTAGAGAAGTAAGTTGGAGTGTAAATCATTAATTTGATTAACTAAGGCCGGTTTACACCTGTCTTAGTATGCTGGAGATAGTGAGTCAGTTAATCTGACAGGGGATTAGCTAATGTTTGTCTGTCCTGCGCCTTATCTGCGGTAGTTTGGTGAAACAGATTATAGCCATGATTCCCTAGACTTCCTAAACAAAAGGACTGACTAAGGTTAAGAAGTTAGTATATTTTGGACTGTCTCGTTGCCTACTGCTGAGTATGAAGGAATCAAACCCAGGAGGGTTCGTTTCCCAGGTTGGGCAAAGTGTTATTGGGTTTTTCCATCAGGATATTTCTCGCCCGAGCCTGTGTTCATGCCCGGTTGATGGCAATAGGCTCACCTCCAAATTTCGCTAATGGCGATTACCAGCAACCGGACACAAATCCAGACTCAGTGACTGCTACTGTGAAACTCCCGATAAAAAACGCAATAACACTTTGCTCGACCCAGGAATCGAACTCGGAACCTCACACACACGCACACACACAAGCACACACAAACGTACACAGAAGTCGCACTTGCGACCACTAGACTAACGAGGTAGTGAAGAAACACGATATCCAATTCTCCCAATCACGTGCGCGCTAACTGGACACTGCAAATCAGTAAACAGCAGAAATTACCCGATCCACAGGAATTTGTTCCAACAACTCAACGATTACTGGATCTAACTGGGTGACAAGTACATAATTGACACTTCCTACTTTGCAAAATATTAGCACTTTTGTGATTACTTACAATGTCAGGGGATATACTGGAATTGCTCTTTTGAAAAAGGCTTATGGCAATATTACATAACTAATCTTCTTCACTACGAATGAAAATTTGACAAAAACAAAATACAAAAATATTTATTTCTTCTCAAACATTGTGTCTTACATAAACTGAGGCTGCCCCAGTAAGTTACAATAGTACTAACTTGTGTTGAGGCTGTCTCGCTCTTCCCTTAAATCTTAACGAAATTGAAGTCAAAGAACGGAATAAAAATAAAATTTAAAAAAATAATTAAATTAAATGATAGTTAATTAAACAGCTCTCAATTTGTGAGGAGCGCACGTATTTGTACGTGCATAGGTGTGTGTTTTGTGCATGCGTCTGTATTTGTGTGTGTTTTGTGCGTGCGTGTGTGTGTTTGTGTGCCTGTTGTGTATGTATAAATAATTATCTTGCATGTTAGCCTACCCTGATCAGAATGTTTTCTGTTTCTTCATATGTTAGAGATCTTAATCAATCACCTAATGTTCTACAAATACATATATCGATAGGTTTTTCAACTACAGGGCAGAAGAAGAACAGAATCTTAATGTGAAAATTGGTCGTATCCTATTACATGGGACTTAAAGGTAACTGCCAGGTGTGGGTTAGTGTTGATATGTCTCTGCCTACCCTTTAAAGGAAAATATTCGTGATGTTATTTGTGTGTTATTGTATCATTCTCTTACTTTACTCTGCCTACCCTTTAAAGTAAAGTATTCGTGTTGTTATTTGTGTGTTATTGTATCATTCTCTTACTTTACTCTGCCTACCCTTTAAAGGAAAGTATTCGTGTTGTTATTTGTGTGTTATTGTATCATTCTCTTACTTTACTCTGCCTACCCTTTAAAGTAAAGTATTCGTGTTGTTATTTGTGTGTTATTGTATCATTCTCTTACTTTACTCTGCCTACCCTTTAAAGTAAAGTATTCGTGTTGTTATTTGTGTGTTATTGTATCATTCTCTTACTTTACTCTGCCTACCCTTTAAAGTAAAGTATTCGTGTTGTTATTTGTGTGTTATTGTATCATTCTCTTACTTTACTCTGCCTACCCTTTAAAGTAAAGTATTCGTGTTGTTATTTGTGTGTTATTGTATCATTCTCTTACTTTACTCTGCCTACCCTTTAAAGTAAAGTATTCGTGTTGTTATTTGTGTGTTATTGTATCATTCTCTTACTTTACTTACTTTTTTAGGGTTCCGGGACCCTATTACTGAGACTTCGCTGACCGTCTGTCTGTCCGTCTGTCTATCACCAGGCTATATCTCATGAACCGTGATAGTTACCCAGTTGAAATTTCTACAGATTATGTATTTCTGTTGATGCTATAACAACAAATACTAAAAACAGAATAAAATAAATATTTAAGAGGGGCTTCCGTACAAAAAACTGATTTTTTTGCTCGTTTTTATAAATAATGGTACGGAACCCTTCGTGCGCGAGTCCGACTCGCACTTAACTGGTTTTTTCTATTAAGTATTTTGATGATAATCGTCTATGAACGATAGAAGCCAAAGAGCCCAGTTGCACCTTCCATGGTAACATAGCCAGCAACAAATATAATAATACATTTAGGTGTGCCTATCTAGAAGATATAGCCCAAAACTATTTGCAGAATAATCAGAAGGATCTATTTTAATAGGTAGCAGTTTCTAGTAAATTGGATCTTTGAGGTCAGTTCTTGTATTCCTTCAATTAAAGTCTCAATTAATTCTGGGCCTTTGGGGAATAACTAATTCTATGAAGTTTCGGTTGGTCTTCAATTTTGTAGTATCCCTATAGCGACCACCGCAGCGGCAAAGGCCCATTCACCATAACAGACCGCAACGATACAACAGATTTCTATGTGTCTCTATAAAAATTTGTAGTTTAAAATCAAAAGTCATGTATTCTAATTAGGCAGATCATCAGCACTTTTTCAGCGTCAAAATTACAAGACACAGTCCCCCAAAACGCCCGCCCTTCGCATCTTCGTAGTGTTTTAGCTAGGAAGAAGAAGTGGCGGAACAAAGTCCCCTGCAGCAACACATCTGTCTGTTAGGTCAGAAGAACCAGATTCTATACAATAGTGTGTAGTTGCTTACAATGCTAGGTGATTTTGACTAATTTACTGGGATTGTCCTTTTCAAAATTAGTAATCGTCATGGCCGTTAAGACAGGCACCGAACAACACCGTCGCGTGCCGTATACGTAGCGTATAAGTACCGGCAAAACGTCTCAAACTTTCAATACAAAGCATATAAGGTTTAACCGCGTATGGTGACCGTTCTAAACCCGTTATAAACGAGAATGTTACGCTGTTGATACGTTTAGTAAGCAAAGTAATCCGTGTCATGTTTATTTTCGTGCCTGTTTATGTATGTGAGTTTAAATGTTTGTAAACGCACCTACGATGTAGACGTAATTTCTAGTGTCGGAAAATGTTTTTAACGGACTAAAATAGGGCGTACTATTGTTGGTTGGCCAATAAAGAAAAGTAAAGTAAATACTGCTGCTGTCAAATAGCAGAGGCATCATCGCCAGCCACCAACCACCAACCACCAACCCGACCACCAACCAACCAACCAACCAACCAACTCGACATGAGACAGCTATTGTCTCCCGCAACGCCGTCTTCCCCTTCGGAAAAATGTGTCTTTAAGGTATCCGATAAACGTATAAAGATCTAGGTTATATGGTTATTCAGGCATAGAATGAACGAACGATTTGTCCTATCTTTCGTAATTAGATTAGTGACAAAGGTCGAAGCCGCTTAAGTGCGGCTTGTGTCAGTGAAAGTGTTGTGTTCCACAATGGTAGACGGTAAGAACATTAATATTCTATCTTAGTTTTGAGTGGCTTGTATTTCTTTAATGACCAAAAAATAACTTAAATGGAAGTATCTTATAATCAAAAATCATTCGCTCGTTACTAACTTGTGTTGCAAGAAAACAAAACAGACTTCCTTACGATACGTAAGACACATCAGTGGTAGACAATCCCCTACCTCCCTCTCACAAAAGAGCCTAGAAAAAGTGATATCATATCAACGATATTGATGACTAGCTGACCAGCGCAACTTCGTTTGCGTCACATTTTCCCCGTTTTCGCAACATTTTTCATTGCTGTTCCACTCCCATTGGTCGTAGCGTGATGATATATAGCCTATAGCCTTGCTCGATAAATGGGCTATCTAACACTAAAATAATTTTTCAAATCGGACCAGTAGTTTCGGAGCCTATTCAATGCAAACAAACAAACAAAAAAACAAACAATCAAATCTTTCCTCTTTATAATATTAGTTTAGATGGAAAAGTCAAGAATGTATGGGATTGACCTATCACCACCAAAAACCTTAGTGTCAATCCTGTTGAAAGTAGATAGGTATAACAATATGAAACGCTTTGTAATTCTAGGCCGCCAGAGTGAACAGACGACCCAGTTCTGCTCGCTGAAATCTACTTGACGTGAGCAGCGTCGACATTTGACATTGACGTCAAGACAGGTCATTGTCATGATGCTGACGAGAAAATAGTCTATCCATATTGTAATAGTGGCGTTTTTCGGCTGTTATCATGACTCTAATCTTTAATTCTTACTTACAGTCGTAGATCCAGGGGTGGTCAAGACAGGTGCCTATAAGTATGAGGATGGTACCCGCTATGTTGGCGAATGGAATTCTAAAGGCCAGAAGCATGGCATGGGACATCTAGTGCTACCTGATGGTACCAGGTACGATGGGTCGCTGATTGGAGGCCTCTGCTCTGGGTTGGGTGTCATGGCGTTCCCTGATGGTGCTAAGTGAGTTTGATTCTCTTTATGCTATTGTTAGACATAAACTCAAGTTTGTCCCCAAGTTTGTTTGTTTGTTTGCTATGATCCTTACATACTCCTTTTGTCTTGTATAAATGTTCATACCCTTGTCATACACGCATGAGTGTTGTGAGTGTGAGTTACGAGTACTACGCACCTAATCTTTCTGAAGAACTTCACCAATAAGGTCAGTGTATGTATCTGTGTGTAGTTTGTGTGTCTAGGGCCACACAGGGTCACTAGGGTCATTTTGCACTGCGTGCGGTTCGGACCGGCTCTTTTTGAATGGGTCCTTTCGCACCGCGGTGTGAATCGCCTAAGAATTTTTTAAAATAGGTTAATTAGGACCGTAGAGTGGAGAACAGTTCTCATTTTGATAGATGAATTCGGACACATAAGATTTATATAGTTTTATTACACATCCCTTATACCACCAGGCACAAAATAACAGGAAAATAAAATGATTAAAAAGTTGCATAATTATGTTGTAGCGACCTACAAAAAGCAACTTACTACAAAAAGTACTTCAGTGCCATCTATGACACGTATATACCCCTAAAATGTCATAAGACCCGGTGTTGCCACTCACATCTGCCTGTTAAATATCTTTTGTTAGTCGCCTTTCACTCATCCTTGCAACATGACCGATCCGTCTCAACACACTCTTATAAAATTTTTGTCACTACACATTGTATCGTTTTCATTTCTATTCTTCAATTTAATTAAGTGTAATCAGTACGGATAGATTGCGGATTGGCTGAGAATACCAGACACTGACAGATACTTCAAGATCTATCTGATCTTATCTCAAATTGATCTGTCGCAGACTGTCTCTGGAACCGTTCCAGTTTGCCCAAACCTTTAATAAGGGTTCGAATTACTATAGTATTTTTTGACAGTTTCTTAAGGAGTTACAATGAATAGGTTTAAAACTGAAAGCGGTTTATTATAAAAGAACCTTTTATTTATTCAATATTAACGTGAATCAAGTAAGAGCTAGGCCTGTTGGCCCCGGAGTTTCGAAATATGGCACTTATTCAACCTCATATTTTAATAACCTGTCGAAAGTGTCAAATAAGGTCTCTGTGAATATGATTGAACAAAAATTATATAGACTGTCTAAAAATACTGTGTCATCTTTATCATTGTATTCTTGTCGCTCTATATATTGTGAAAATGCGATATTCTTATCTCAGTTTCGTAGAAGTACAAGAGAATCAGCACCATTTACGTTTATAAAATATCGTCTGCTTACGGGTAAAAAGTAATAAATGGAGTTGGAGTCAATTCGAGTAAATGACATTTTAAAGTTTACATTTTAATTTGATCTATTTCAAACTCATTAATTGAAAAACTGTTAAAGCAAAATGTTGCACTAACTTCCCTACTTTTAAGATTTACTCATATATAATATTTGTGGTAAGTAAAAACTGTATAAAATTAAATTAAGATCGAAAGGGGGTCGCATTTATTATGTTTTACCTGTACTTAACAATCATGTTATATCTCCTTAGTTCATTGATTTTAAAAGCTTATTTCAGTTTTGTTTAATAGCTTATAGTATTTTACACCGATTACTTGATAGGCAAGATTTATTTTTGCATTATTTCCTAAAATATTAATATTTTTGATATATTTAACCTTTTTTATCTGTAGAGTTTTAGTGTAAGTATGTCACTTATTATGTACTAAATAAGCTTTATCCAAAGTGATCAATTAAATAAAAAACTGATTGTGGTGGTGATCTATGAAACGATAATAAAGAAACGATTTCTTAATGATCAATCAATTTTATTACTTATTTATTGGGTAAACGACATTTAATTCAATTAAGTATTTTAATTTTCCGATGACTCTTCGTCAACTGATGGTGCAGGTAAACGATCTGCTTCATTGGTTGCAGTTAGTAAAGAAGAGTATCTACCAACCGTGTTATTCCTCAGGAATTATTTTCTTACTGCATAACTGAGAAGATTCTCTTTTTGCTTCACTGATGGGTAAAGGATTCAGGTAAAGGTGTTTTAAGATAATAGAATTAGTCTGAAACGTGATTGGTTTATAAGATCAAATTTGAAACTGTTATGAAGGTGAATGGGTGGACCAAATCGCAAGCCGTGATCTTGGGCCTCCGAGACCAATCCGTAAACCATCCTTTATGCGGCAAGAATGTAACCTACGAGCAGCTACTGGAGGCGTTAGAGTCCAGATACGTCGACGTGCACCTGGAGTGCGCGTCCGCGTGTGGTGCGTATTTCGTGTTAAGCTGAAGGATCGGGTTCAAAGCAGTGCCGAAAATCTACAGTAGTGGGCCCTGAAAGTTGAAAAGCTGGTTCGGAAAGCATATCAGTCTGCCCCTGTACTCATTGATGGAAATTTATACTGGGTTTCATCGACAGAATATGCGACTTGGAAGTTAGAGCCGCTGTGAGACTTGCGCATCATGAGACACTAAAAGACGCCTTTGCCCATGCCTCAGAAGTAGAGGCAGAGAGGCAAGACCACCGCATATACCACATCAGGGAAGTTGTAGCTTCACCTGTATTCGACCGCCCGAAGGTCCTAAGCCCTAGGTGCTACAGTTGTGGAGAAAGGGGTCATCTTCGGTCAAGCTGTCCTAAGCGGAGCACACCGAGAGAAGATCTATATCAAAATAGAAGGGTGGCTGAAGTGACTACCCAGCAGCAGCAGGGAAACGAGTAAACGCCAGGACGGGCAGATGGGCGGAAGGGTGGCTGCTGGCTGATATTGAAAGAGTCCGGAGGATCTCGATCTCGCAAGCACCATGATGGAAACAGCCTGACCATCAAAGGCGAAGTCAATGGAATGCCATGCAAACTGACGATGGATACTGGAGCTTCTCACACGGTCGTCAATTCTCACTTAGCAAGTCTGTTTCTTTGGGACTAATTTAATAACCACGACCGTTTGCAACTACTAACAGCTACCGGTCAGGAAATAATCGTCCAAGGCAAGAAAGAGAAGTGGAGTTAAAATTAGGTAACAGAATTTACCGGAATGATGTCATCGTGGCCGACATAGTGGACGACTGCATCCTGGGCTTGGACGTTTTGCGCCAACGTCGTTGTGGGATCGACCAAGTATTAAAATGTGGTTCAGAAAGTGTATTGCTTGAAGAAGATTGTTCTTTCTCGCAGATAAGAAACAATCATGCCATTTAGTCTACCCCAGAACTCTGGACACAAAATTCGATGTGTTCTGATAGAAAGGGTGAACAATGATTTTCCAGGCGCGAACTCTGGTAAAGGCCACCAATGTCTCAGCAGTTCGCACACTGAATCCAAGTGACAAGGAGCAACTCCGTCGTCATAGAACCCTGTAGTACCTACATTATATTATGAAAAAGCTATGTACATACTATAGCCACCATACAAGCAAACATTCCATAGGTAAATCGTTGAAAAAACCAAAGCTACCACACAAACTTCAAAATTTACAAATGTCATTTACCTTCAATTATTTTAGGTTTGTTTATCATGGACACTAATCTTTTTCCTCTGTGTTCCGTAGTTATCACAAAACACAGCTTCTTGTTAAATTATTCTAGTATTTATGTATGTATTTCTACGCGGAACACGTGGAGTGCGCGCGTACGCAATGTGACAACAGCGATCAATCGCTCTCGTTCTTACTGTTAAAAAAGCATAAATGACATTTATTTCGTTTTTTCTGTATAGACATTAACAAACCAAGTAGAAGTACTTAACTGAAAATGAAATAAATAACTTTAATACGATTATGTTGTTAAAATAATTTAAGGTTTATAATAATAAATGCGTTTATGAAGTTTTATCAGAATAATTCATACCATTTTACTGTTTAAATTATAACATGTAAAAAGCTTTAACCGAATTTATTGTTGTTTAACTGTATTAACTGAATAAGATTTAAGGCATAAGATTATTTAGTATGTTATTCCAGTATATTTTTTTCAAAATTTGAGAAGATATCTCTTTTACAAATTCATTATCTCTGCAGCCATTGGACATAGCATTTATTCGGTTTTACCAGTCGAAACTGCGTAAAAAAATACATTTAACTGCATTTTTAACTCGATTTAGTAAAAAAATTCATTTATCTTGTTTTACCAGTAAGCAGACGATATGTTCAATTCATTTATTCTCAAAAATAAACATTGTATTGAACATTGGATACATAATAATATTAAAATAAAATTCTCACAAGCAAAACAATTTGTACAGTTTAGCTCAGTTGATGCATGCACAACGATGTCTATAAATAAATTAATTTTAATAAAACATTATAACAATCAAAAACACTTCTAACTAGATATTCATTACTATTACTATATTCAGCATGTTTATTACTAATATCAGGAACTCAAACCAAATAATAAACATGGTAAATATCCCATTACAAGTATTATTGATAGTGTTAGTGACCATGTCAGATTACAAACTTTTAAAACAAGATTTTCACAACTTCGCAACTATTTCATTCATACACTTTTATTGCCATGAAATAAAATATTTTATTCACCAAGCCACTTTTAACTTTGTTTGGGAGTGTCGACCCTGCATCGAGAAATATAAGAATCACTGTATATTATTGCACTGGGTACTTCTACAGAGTACCTTTCAAATGCAATGGCGATATAACGTTGATATTTATTATCAGTATTGTCGTTACTTTGAATTTTTCTTAAGAAAACTTTGTGATTTGTTTTCGTTATTTTTCTCAAGCCATTGCCAAGATAATATTATTGAGATTATTTTGCATGTTTTTGGTATGACGACGTTTAAAGTGCTCATCTTGGCCCCGGACCAACGCCAAGCTTCTACAGTATTTGAATTATAGGCCTTATTAAAACGAATAATTTATTTTAAGTGCATTTCATGATTTGTTGCCTATAATATTTGAAAAGTAGACAAGTCTTTAGATTAGCGTTTCATTTTGTACATGTAGGGTGCACTTCTGCCTAACCCTTCGGAGATTATCACCGTGATTATTAAATTATGTAAAGGTCGCAAAGTTAATCGAATTTTGTAGTCGACCCTACCGGGGATCATACATTTCCATGATGACTTCATATAAATCATTCAAATTCTACAGGAAAATCCTGAAAGATTTATAGCATCCATCTTCCTGATTTTTATATTTTAATCAAAGAAATGTAAAATAGGAAGGGAAGGTTGAATGACATTTCGGTTACCACGTATTTGATCAGTATCCCTCAGCAAATAAAAAGGAGGGCAAAATAAATAGATTTCAGACACGTCAGCGAGTTTTATCAAATGTGAGATATTTAAATAAAAAATAACGTTCACTTCCTTTTCCCTAAGAAATGAAAATGGAAGTCTTTTCCTATTTCTATACACATAAACATAACATAACGTCTCATTATCCCCGAAGGGTTAGCAGAGCTATACCTACTAAGTAAGCCCACATTTCGTCAGTTATGTTTAAGTCCCATGAATAGGAAGCGAGAATATTGCCAACAACCGTGCACAGATCCAGACCACGTGACTGGTACTGAAAAAATCCTGATGGACAAATCCATTAACACTTTACCCTACCCGGGAATTGAACCCAGGATCGATCGAGGAATCGATGCTCAGCAGTCGCGCTTGTGACTACTAGACGAATTAGGCTGTGCACACAATTTCTACCGAGGGCTACCTACCGTGTTGTAGTAACTTGAATGTGGAGGTCCAATAGCCATTCTTATCATGTAAAATGCTGGTATTCAGTTGCATACAGTTCGCTTGAAAGCTGACCTCGAAGTGGTATGGAAAGGCTAGTAATAAGGATGATGATGACGTAATTGACCATTTTCTATGCTCTGTGTGAAGCAAACAAACAGAATAACTTTCGCATTTATAATATTTGGTATGGATTTAATAGTATAGGATGAAAATACTGCATTGACTTTGAATTTAAAATTAATGCATGTGACTCGCATCCAGCGGATGAAATTAAGTGAAAAATTATCAAACAAAATCAATTTAGGTCGCTAGGGTCGATCTTCAAGTTAAGTTGCGTTTGCCTAAATTGGTCCATGGATGGATCCATCCATTACGTACCGAGTTTCTATTGTATCTCGGAAAGCACGCTAAGCTGTTGGTCCCAGCTGTCATTTGTAGATCTTTGAAAATCGTTACAGGTATTCATCGGACAACCAGCCTTACCAAGGAGTGTCGTATAACCCAGTTCTTACTGTGTTGTGGAGGTCAGATAGGCAGTCGCTTTGTATAAAATCCTGGTACTCTGCTGCATCCGGTTAGACTAAATGCCGACCCCAAAATAGTTTGAAAAAGACTAGGCAGATGATGGTGTATTAATACTGGAAACATCAGGTAACGAACTCAAAACCAAACATTGAAATCAAGAACCTTCTGACTAAAAAACTTATCTTAAGCAAATCACGAGCCTAACGCGTACGAAGTCGCGGGTAACAGCTAGTGAGCAATGTTCTGAATCACGATAAAGACTTTGAGCTAACGAAAGTCTGTTGCAATATATGGGTTTACGGGGTGAAAAATCGATCTAGCTAGGTCTCATATCTGAGAAAATTCATTTTCTCCATTTTCACCTGCAGAGCTCGATCATCCAAGGTCTTGATCCTGAATTATATATAACTTATTATTAGATATATATAGCTTATATATAGTTATATATAGCTTATTATTAGATTACGAGTTAAAGGTAACCAGCCCAAACTAACAAAGTTATTTTTCAATCATGTAGTTAAGGGTATGTGTTAAAAGTTTATAGGCTAACAAAACAATACATCGCAATTTTTTTCTCAATAGTCGTTTTTCGTAGCGAAGTTTAAACGGAGAAAGAAAAATCAAACATTTACAAAAGATTTCTTCAAAATCTTGACTGGGGTTGCTAACTATTATTACTTCGTTCTTATTTTTATCTCGGAATAAAACCCGTTGTTGAATTTAAAACAATGCAGAACAACTTTAGCCGACAAGTGACTCTAGTTTTTACTTTTACAAGTATCTGGAGAGAAAATCATGGGTGAAAGAATACCTAAAATGTTATCAGCTGTTCCTTTTCCCACTAAATCTAATACCGTAATAAAAAGACGCATAATAATCATATGAAAAAAATATTTACAGGAAAAAAACCTTACAAACCATAAAACGTGCACTCAATGGGGCTATATGATCAAACCATTTATCCTCATTCTCGCCTCAAATGCACCCCTTCTAGCAACCGCGACGGGCCAATTTGCAGGGGTGTGTGAAAATTTTGTTGTGTGTTGCCATAAATATAATTTCTGTGGAACAATCCAGGATGTGGGTAGTGGGATTTCTGTTTCACTGCAAACTACAAAACTATTGGTAATTTCTACGACATGAAGGCTTTTAGGCTTTCTTTTCAGCACTGGGTAAGATTTGGGCGGTTGAGCGCAGATTATGTATTGATAAAAGCTGATATTTGATAGTAATGCAGTTAAGTGGATAACATTTAGAAGATTGCGGGTAAGAACTAGTTGGGACTCGCGCAGGCCAGGAAAACAAGGTAAAAGTAAGGGAAGGTATCCCTCTTGCTATTCGTGCAGTTTGACTAGCAAAGGGTGCAGAGACTCAACGGTGGATGGAACAAAGGCTGCCATTGATGACGATAATACAGTTAATTTTTTTTGCGTACTATCAATTTTGCGAGTAAATAATCAAACTTTAAAAGCGACGGGTGTGACGGTTAAGGTATCGGAAAAATTGAAAGTTGTATATTGTCAAAATACACTTGAAAGCTTTTCATTTTACTTTTTCAGGCTAAATGAAAGGTCCACAGGACTACCTATAACGACACATCAAAGTTTACGTATAGAATAAAATAACAGATGAATTTTCGGTAAACCTAGAGGTGAAATTGTCTATTTACAAGGTCGCTTCTCGTGTCTGTCAGTCCGACCACCGAATTTTTTTTAAGTTTCACAATAGATTATGATGCAGCAACCATTAGAACTGGCTCTGTATGGTGTCGGACGCAAAGAATAGCACCATCCCATGTCTTCCCGTGGGTGTCGTAAGAGCCGACTAAGGGACTTGCCAGAGTATGGGCAGCAGCATTCTCTGTGCTTTTGTGACAACCGTACTGCGATCGCCAACCCGCCTGCCAAGCGTGGCGATTATGGCAAAACCCCCCATGTTATGTCAATGTGGCGAAACTTAGGGGAGGCCTATGTCCAGCAGTGAACGTCTTTCGGCTGAAATGATGAATGATGAACCATTAGAACAGCGGTGGCCCAGTGGTGGCAGCCCTAACTTACGAGCAGTAAACCGTGCGTTTGAACCCAGGCAGGTGCATATTTTGTCTAAACTAATATTATGAAGAGGAAAGATTTGATTGTTTGTTTGTTTGTTTGCATTGAATAGGCTCCGAAACTACTAGTCCGATTTGAAAAATTCTTTCAGTGTTAGATAGCCCATTTATTGAGGAAGGCTATAGGCTATATATCATTACGCTACGACCAATAGGAGTGGAGCAGCAATGAAAAATGTTGCGAAAACGGGGAAATTGTGACGCAAACGAAGTTGCGCCGGACAGCTATTATAAATAAAGGGATGTTAGCGTCACGGGCACGGGCCGTACGGGAGGGAAATCAATGTCAAGAAATGATTGTGTATTTGTGTACATTATTAATTTTTAATTTTGAAATTTTTGTGTAATACCCATGCGAAGCCGGGGCGGCCTGCTAGTGTAATATATTTTATCACCACTGCTCTCAAAACGGTGAAGAAAAAGATCATCAGGAAACCGGCATGTCCTAGAACTAAAAATGTGAAGACATGTGACATCTACCAACCCGCATTGGGCTCGCGTGGTAGATTACAGCCCACTCCCTCTCAAAGAGAGGAGGTCTATGTCCCAGCAGTGGGAACATTATTGGCTGATTATGCAGTAACCCCGAATATTTATTTTAGAAGGAATACTTGAATAATTAACTAACTGTATAGAGCGAAATAAGTCAAATTAAAATACTGCATGCAGCAGAGATGAAAATGTTGAGATGGATGTAAGGAATGACTAAAATGAGCTTAAAAGGGAAATCTGAAAGTGGCGCATGTAACAGAAAAGATCATAAGGAGTCGTTTGTCTCTCGCGTCCGGCCCTGGTTCAATCCATGGTCTGGAGCGAGAGGGAATGGGAAGCCGTCGCCTTCTTCTGCAAAGCAGTAATGCTAGCGAAGGAGGTGGCGGAACGTGAGAGGGAGAGAACCTCACGAGACGCCCCGGGCGTCGGGGGGCAACCAGTGGCCCCCGGCCACCGTAGGCGTGGGCCTGTAGACGGTGAGTAATGGGCTAACTCACCGTCCGTCCGTCTTATGACGACAGGCCGTGCCGACGGCGCGTTTGTATTCCACGCGCGCCTCAAGGAGATGTCAGCAAATCGGAAGTGGTCCTAGAGGGCCGATGCCTGCCAGGGCTGCGGGACTGTTCGAAAGAGACACCGTGGCACAAAGTGAACACAAAGGACTAAGAAGGAACATGGATGGGTTTTAGTCAGTCAAGTCTGACACTCCCTTCCGCTCAACCCACAGCGGAAGGAGTCATCTGATGATTTACAATCCGAAAAAAAAAGGTGTCGTTTGTCTTATTGTGATGAGGAGTGATGGAAAACATTTGTGTAAAAGTGTGATGTGTATAAATGTTGATGGATGGAGAGGGAGAGAAAGACCAAAAAAAACCGGCCAAGTGCGAGTCGGACTCGCGCACGAAGGGTTCCGTACCATTATTTATAAAAACGAAAAAAAAAACTTTTTTGTATGGGAGCCCCCTTTAGATATTTATTTTTATCTGTTTTTATTATTTGCTGTTATAGCGTCAACAGAAATACATAATCTGTAGAAATTTCAACTGGCTAACTATCACGGTTCATGAGATACAGCCTGGTGACAGACGGACGGACGGACGGACGGACGGAAGGACGGACGGACAGCGAAGTCTCAGTAATAGGGTCCCGTTTGACCCTTTGGGTACGGAACCCTAAAAAAGATGGTTGGATTATGTGAGGAATAATATGAAGGAAAAATGAGTAAATGATAGTGTGACGAATAACAGGGGAGAATGCCAGAAAAAAATTGTGTTGCACAGACCCCTAATAACATAATATGGGACAAGTAAAGGAAGACGATGACTTGACATAATTAACTTAAAAGCAGCACATGCATCTCACTGTGAACACTGCATCAGCACCAAACAGGTGTGGTTCGAAGTCAAGTCGAATAAACTTGAAAGATTACCTATAAAATTCATGATTCAACAATCAAAATTTCAAGCAATATCTTGTTATTCTTAGCGTAAAGATAAGCACTGTCGGAGCAAAGTCGGTCTTTATTTAAACACAATGTTCTTTCATACTTTGAGAAAAAACAAAACTTACATTAAAAAGATAAGTTTTCAGCAGTGATCAGAAGGCCTAGCCCGAGCACGCGGTGCAAACGTAACGTAAATACGTCGAGTTTTTAAACGAAAATGCATGTCTATAGCATTTCAGTTAAATTATTTGTAACAAGTTCTGTAAGGTGTCGGACGTAAAGAATAGCACCATCCCATAGCTTCCCGTGGGTGTCGCAACAGGCGACTAAGGGACTTGCCAGAGAATGGGCAGCAGCGTTCTCTGTGCTTTTGTAACAACCGTACTGCGATCGCCAACCCGCCTGCCGAGCGTGGCGATTATGACAAAACCCCCCTTATGTCAATGTGGCGTTGGGGGAGGCCTATGTAATGTCTAGCAGTGGACGTCTTTCGACTGAAATGATGAATCATGATAATTTTTTACAATCACAATCACTTTCGTCCATAGATTTGAGTAAATCTAAAAATTAAGAAAATAATTATTTCATTATTTAAGAAGAGTTTCTTTTTTTTTAATGGATGTATTAACGTTACTTATGCACCGCGCGCTCGTGCTACGGCCTCTGAACTGAAATAAAAAAACGCATTCCAGACTTTACAAACTACTAAGGATCATTGAAATAAAATAGAGTTTAAGGTTTGGAGAGGCCAAAGGTAAACTTACAAAGTTTCTGTTACAAGAGTTTTAAAACTAATACACCTATTTCAAAACTCAAAGTATCGAAAGAAAAATACCGAAATTTAAATATTTTGTAATAACAGTTATAAAATTAATGGAATATTTCCAATACAAAAATACGCAGAGCCGTACACTCAGATTTTTTATAGCTTTAAAATAATTAGTATCTTCATTATTTTGATAAATGAAACATTGACCATAATGAAACATCTAAACACAAATTTCAATTAACATTCGGGCCTGTTTTAAATTAAAGAAGCATTGACGTCTTTTATTTTTGGAAAAGCAAATAAAAGAATTTTCTTCGCAAATGAAAAATGTCTGAAGTCAAAAATAGTTCCCATCTGACAGAGTTTTTAATTAAAGCCATCCTTGAAAAGCCAATTCGGAAATTATTCACGTCTGGCAATATTCATCTTTGACGGGGAAATCTCCAGTGTACATTTTGGGTCTAGATAAATTGAAGCAGTGTTGTAGTTATACGAAGTTATTTTCTGTTGAACTTAACTAAAATGTTTTTTTTTTACCCACTGCAAGTCGTCATCTTTTCTATCTTTCTCACCCAAGAGTATAATGTTCTGCAGGAATGTTTAATTTATGTGGTTACAACCACAAAGCCACTATAGTTTCTTGGCCAAAAATGGATACTGTAAGTATAAGTCCGTGACAATACCGGTGGTAATACAGATTATTTAATCTTATCTCTCTTTTGAGAATGATTGTTTTTACGAGGCATACCTCGTTGGTGAACGCAACTGCGACTGCTGAGCATGAGGTACTGGGTTCGATTCCGGGGTCGGGCAACGTGCTATTGGTTTTTTCCATCATTAATTTTTCAGTAGCAGCCACGGAATCTGGATCTGTGCCCGGTTGATGGCAAAATAAGCTCGACCCCTCTTACATGGGACTTCAACATAACTGGCAAAATCTGGGGGTTCTTTTAGGTACACCTCGGCAATACCCATCGGAGGTTATAGACGATACAGATTTTATTTTATGTTCTGTATAGAAGTTGGATCTTTGAATTATCTCGGCTCGGTTTTGACCGTTATTTACTGTAAACCGTATGAAAAATTGAGATTTATTTGTTTTAATTGGAAACTCCCCCATTTTTACCAAAGCTAACATTTGTTTGGGATCTGAATGGTATCGGACGTAAAGAATAGCACCATCCCATATCTTCCCGTGGGTATCGTAAGAGGCGACGATGGGACTTGCCAGAGAATGGGCAGCAGCTTTCTCTGTGCTTTTGTAACAACCTTACTGCGATCGCCAACCCGCCTGCCAAGCGTGGCGATGATGGCAAAACCCCCCTTATGTCAATGTAGTGACACTTGGGGGAGGCCTATGTCCTGCTGGACATACGCGGACGTCTTTTGGGCTGAAATGATGAATGAATGATGAACATTTGTTTATATGCGTCGTGCAGTAACGAACGTCGAAAAGTTTAATTGGATTTGACAACACCCAAATACTGTTGCGAATTTTTGATGAATGTTGGGTACATTTCATTGTATGTTAGGAGCAATTTTTGCACGTGTTAGTTTGAGTATATTATCTGTAGTATGCTCAGAGATGTATTGTATTGACTTAGTTGGTATCAGTGTTTTCCACCGTAGGGTATGCTATAGTATACGTTTTTAAAGTGACATGGCCATTAACATCCTCGTTAACAAATGTTTACTGGAGTTTCTTGCCCATTTTTGTCCATAAAGATCTACGCTTTGGAACGGGCAACTACAGTACTTTCAAAAGTTATTATGCCTCTTGTCTGGGACTGTAGCTTTCCGTTTTGTTCTGTTTTTTTTTACTTTCAAAAGTGCCTGTAATGGTCTAATTGAAATAAACACTTTGCGTTTTTAGGGTTCCGTACCCAAAGGGTCAAACGGGACCCTATTACTGAGACTTCGCTGTCCGTCCGTCCGTCCGTCCGTTCGTCCGTCCGTCTGTCACCAGGCTGTATCTCATGAACCGTGACAGTTAGCCAGTTGAAATTTCTACAGATTATGTATTACTGTTGCTGCTACAACAACAAATAATAAAAACTGAATAAAATAAATATTTGGGGCTCCCATACAACGAAGTGATTTTTTTGCTCGTCTTTATAAATAATGGTACGGTACCCTTCGTGCGCGAGTAAGACTCGCACTTGGCCGGTTTTTTTTTTAAATTTTTTACTATTTGTTTTTAATTCACAATATTTCAGCGCTGTTACAAGCATGATATCGAATAATCTGGTGTTATTGCGAGTGGATGTTTATGAGCAGAAAATGATGCTCATAAAGGTGTCTGATCTAAGTTAGGTTGCAGGGAAACTGAAAACAGAACGAGTAAACCTTAAGAGATAACGTACTTTAAATGTAACCTTACCTAAAATAAAGCTTGATTTATGGATGGTATTATATCAAAGGGTATTCACATGTGCGGGACCTAGCAAATATAATAAGTGTGATAGTTTACCTACTCTTGATTCCAGATACGAAGGCGAGTTCATGCAGGGCTGGTTTCATGGTCACGGGGTCTTCTGGCGAGCTGACGGCATGAAGTTTGAGGGGGAGTTCCGCGGAGGCCGAGTATGGGGACTTGGTAAGATTTAAACACACCAATACATTCTATGGGCCTAGTTAGAAATTCTTCTGGAGTAAGGAACTTAATAATTTCGTTTTAAGGTCTCTATTGCCTCCTTGGTCTACCGTTACTGCTGAGCATGACTCCCTGGTTTGGATAGCCGGCTAGGGTAAAGTGTTATTGTATTTTTCCATTAGAAACCCGAAATTTAGATCTGTGCCTATTTGATGGCAACTTCGATCAATAATAGTCGAAGGATGGCAATGGTATTATCTATATGGGAATTAAACATTATCTGCAATATGCATTATAATAATGCATTATCCTTTGGAAAAACAAATATGAAGCTATGTTGTGTTGTTTAAAAATAAAACACCAAGATGAATTTTCGTCTTATTTACTGATTTAAGTTTCTATTCAATTGATATTGTGTTTACATATGCCTTTCATTTTAATATTTATAAGCGTTTACGCCTTACGGGATTTCATACAAACTTTCAAGTCCTTATTTTCCGAAATGACTCGACCGATTTTAATGAAACTTCATACGCATAAGCAGAATACATAGGTCTAAAAAGTTACTAAAAACATTTTCAAAAAGTCTTAAAAAAAAGACAATTGGAAATTTCTGTTTCTATAGATTATTTGAATCGGTCTAATTTGGCTGTAATACTATTTTTCGAAAATGTTTTTAGTAAATTTTTAGACCTATGTATACTGCTTATGTTTATGAAGTTTCATTAAAATCGGTTCAGTCATTTCGGAATATAAGGACTTGAAAGTTTGTATGAAATGTCGTAAGGCAGAAACCCTCTTAAGCACTAGCACTCTAAATTCAGTCCATTAAACCCTTTAGGAATACACACTATAACTGAAATCATTAAAGTAAAATATTGATGTACCATTTGACTGATTCCATTAAAATGCTGTTTGACCCAAACAGAATTCTGTTCGACCCAAACAGAATTCTAATGGAATCAGTGAAATGGAAATGATTTTAATTATTTATTTACTCGTGGCACCTAACTGAAATTGACAAGCGTTACGTTAATTGAAATAAAGAGCTCAAAACTTCTTTATTTTGATTTAGTATAAGTGCTCTCATTGCCAGTGAATGTCGCCCATTGCAAATAGTGCCAATTTTAGCAAAATCAGCCTATACTGCTATTTGATGTGGGGACACAGGACAGAGAGAATCTCGTGGCTAAATAATAAGAGCCGCACGGGTCGAACTTTAAGGTTAAGCCGTGCTTGCCGAGGTTGGTCCGTGGATGAGTGACCATAATTACATACCGAGTTTCCTCCGTGCCTCGGAAAGCACGTTAATGCGTTGGTCCCGGCTGTCATTTGTAGATCTTTGACAGTCGATACGAGTAGTCAGAAGCCAAGTTTGACATCCAGTCTTACCAAGGGGTATCGTATTACCCAGTTATTGGGTTGTGGAGGTCAGATAGGCAGTCGCTTCATGTAAAATTCTGGTACTCAGCTGAATCCGGTTAGACTGGAAGCCGACCCCAAGATATTTTGGGCAAAGGTTAGGCAAATGATGATGTTGGGACACAGGTCTCCTGTCTGGGAGTGGGCTGTAATTTAACACGTGGATATATACCTCTCCCTACCCTTCGGGAATTACAGGCGTTATGTTATGTCTATCTTGGATAGATTCCCACATATCTTCGAGCTTTTGTTTGTAGGACATACTGGTTTTCTTACGATACTCCCTTCACCGTTTTGAGAACCGTGGTGATGAAATAAAAAAATACACAGTAAACCCCCAAAAACATCTAAACTAATATTATAAAGAGGAAAGATTTGATTGTTTGTTTGTTTGTTTGCATTGAATAGGCTCCGAAACTACTGGTCCGATTTGAAAATTTCTTTCAGTGGTATATAGCCCATTTATCGAGGAAGGCATTTATATAGGCTATATATCGTCACGCTACGACCAATAGGAGATGAGCAGCAATGAAAAATGTTGCGAAAACGGGGAAAATGTGACGCAAACGAAGTTGCGCCGGACAGCTAGTTCTAGATAAACAGACTAGCGAATTTGATCAACTATAGCCTGTTCTTTTAACAATTCACTAAACTAACAGGATTTTATGTAACGTAGTCTTAGCGAAAAGGCTAGACTATTCAATTACTTCTATCAGAGTTATTTAAATGTATATATGTATGAGATTTTACGTAACGCAGCAGAAAGCTACACCTAATTGAAAATCCTCGTAAACTTTACTCCTAATGGAGGCCAGACTCCAGATTCGCTTAAATAATTTCAAGGGTTGCATCAAGTTTTATTTTCATTTTGTATTATGTGCTTTCAGTAGCACAAGATGTTGTTAGGTATTGTATTTAATTTATTATTGGACAATAAATAGGTACAATATAATATTTTTACAAATAATAAAATAGGTTCATTAGTAATTACAATATTGCAGCCCACTAAATTCTCCGCATGTGAAAAAAATTGAGATTAGGTAAAAAGTGATGCTAGAATAGAATTACTCAGAAATGTACATTAAAAAAGGGTAAGTGTTCAAAAACAATACAATTAAATAATTATTAAAAAAAAAATAAAAAAAAACTGAATAAAGTTAAATTAAAAAAAATGTTTGATTGTTCCCTATTAAGTAACACAAATAAGAAGTATACAAGGTGTTGTTTTGCATCCTCGTCAAAATTCAGGAGGTTGTCACACAAGACATAAATAATCAATTAAAATTACGGTACCTAGTTAATTACTAATAAACGCAGATTTTTTTGGTTGTTTATGTTTGTCAGTATTTCAGAAAAAACCCCTTAACGTGGTTTAGGGAATAAGAAATGATCGAATAAACGTTTGAGATTGTTTGTATTTGTGGAGGCGCGGTTATAAGGCGAGAATCAGAAGGCCCTAGTTTAAAACACGGGTTTTTCACACTTACCGATTTCCGTAAATGAGATTAAAAACAAAAATTACCTACCAATTTTATTATTGATTCGGGACGAGAATCATTAGCATAGTTACCTCCTTAAATTTGACGAGGTTGCAAAACAACACGTTGTATAAAAAAAAATTGTCTGTACAAAACAATTCATTATTAAAATAATTAGAACAGTTGAAATAAATTAAATTGAGGTTATAGGACTCACACTACGTCTTATTGTAATTACATAAGATTTAAAAAAAGTATTAGACAGGTATGCTTCAGGTTTACTCTTAATTAGAAAGAAAAGCTCAGTCAGTTCTTGGAATACTCGCTTTTAAAAACAACGATAAGCTCTAGTTGGCTGAAAAGGAAGGGAACTCCAATGTTAAATATCTACAAGAAAATTAAGTGAAATATAGCTGAAAGAGAAGGACCAAAAAAAACATATACAAGCTAGATAAACAATATTATATTCTGCAAAATAATTAACAGATACAGTGGAATAAACAATACAATAGCAATGTGTGCCTTACAACTGTGATAAATAGGCCAACTGAAAATACCAGAAAACTTAATCTGAGGCCTTAAAATAACCTGCCAGGGCTGCGGGACTGTTCGAAAGAGATACCGTGGCCCGAACACAAAGGGCTAAGAAGGAACATGGATGGGTTTTAGTCAGTACAAGTCTGACACTCCCTTCCGCTCCGCCCAGAGCGGGAGGATTCATTTGATGATTTCCAATCCCTAAATAAAAGACCATAGCACAAGCGCGCCATGACGTAAAACGGACGATTTTAAAATTGAAATACTCATTTCACCTAAAACATTTACTTAATAAAAAAAAAAAATATATCAGTCTAAGGGTGGAAAAATTAGACCAACAGGACATGATGATAGCTATCATCAAGTCCAAATGTATTCGATGTAAAAATCGACATATTTACTTTACGTTTACACCGCGCGGTAGTGTTAGTTAGTGCCTCTGGAGAGCTGTTTCATCATCGTCATCATCATTAAAGCCGAAAGACATCCACTGTTGGACATAGGCCTCCCCCAAATGTACATAAGGGGGGTTTTGCTATAATGGTCACGCTTTGCAGGTCGGTTGGCGATCGCAGTACGGTTGTTACAAAAGCACAGATAACGCTGCTGCTCATTCTCTGGAAAGTCCCTTAGTCGCCTCTTACGACACCCACGGGCAGATATGGGAGAGCTGTTTGGTACGCTATTAATATCGTCTTCAATTAGAACTCAAACTTTCTTAATTAAATAACATTTCGAATCAGGACTAGAACAAAACCTATTGAAACAAATTATTTGGAAGCCAAACAATGGCCAGGAACAGTAGTCCAATTAAAACAATTTTCAACTAGGTTAGTAATAACTAAAACAAAAGCTTAGGGTACAAAATCGCTAGGTGTAGGCGTTGGACAATAGAAACAAATGGAATTTTAATAGTCATAACCCTTTTTTATTCAGGCATTGACATACAAATTGGTTTAGCAATTTACAGAATAGAATGAATCTAACAGACAGATGTGTTGATGGATTTGGTCTGTAACTTCTTCTTCCCTTATTCTTCCCAGCTAAAACACTAAGCATTGTAGGCGAAGGGTAGGTGTTTAGGGGATCTGTCTCATGTCTCACTTCAAAAAGTACTAATTTTCAGCCTAATTTTAATAAATGTTTTCAATATTAATTTTGGCCGCCTTAACAGTAAACGATCAAAGTGTACTGTTAAGGCGGCCAATCGAGCAGACACTAGTGAGCGGAAACACAAGTACATTATGAGACTGCATTCGACCCTCTGGTTGAGTCGAGTGCCGCCTATCTCTATAGAACAAATCATAATCAAAATATGTATCTCTAAAATCAACGGTTTACCGTGTCATCCAAGACACAAGAGAATCTCCAGACTGGTATTGAAAACTTCCTTCTGAAAAAACCCAATAGAACTATGGCAGCGGGAGTCTGTTAATGAGATTACGGCTAATAATTATGCATCTTGCACCTTTTTTCTTTGAACTCAGCAAGTATTAAACACGTAGAGTGTTTAATACTTGTAACTTGTAATATAAGATCAACAGGTCAAGACTTCACTCAGAAAAATACTTCCATTCTAAATCAATATCTGATTTTCTAAGTTCGTCTTGAAAAGCCTCTAAAATAACGCTAAAAAGAGTTGATGCTTAGTTCATACTGCTAACGATAGATGGCGCTGGCTGTCTGTTAAACTTATTATAACTCGAGCACTGTTTTCATACCGTCATCTCAATTTATGAATTCAAATTAGGCTGAGATCGAGCACTTCTTATTGTTTTTGCTGGCAATAAGAACTGGTGCAATAAACTCCCCTGCTGCTACGTCTTAGATGTTTTGTATATTATCTATTATAATTATAAAACAAAGACGATCCCTTGCACAAAAAACCATTATTCACAACCATAAGTAACTAATAAAATACCAACCCACAAACACAACAACACACACAATACACACACACATAATATTAATACATAATAATAACACAACACACAATACACAACATAATATTAATCGAAACCTAATATATTCCTATAACCTAATAGTTCTAAATACGTTTATGTAAAAATAAAAACATTACATGTATATTACATGAATATGTAAGTAATATATATAATTATATACACTATAAAGTAATCATTATAAATTGAAGATAAGTACACAAACATTATTTTTTATTATAAATATATATATATATACACGTCCAGTAAATACATTACATTTTTAAGCTATGCTCTTACTTTTAGTTTTATTATTTTAGTTTTAGAAACACCGTTTTTTAAATGTTTATGTGATTTTTGACACGCTTGTCTTACTACAAACTCAAAACAAACATTGTTTGTGATAAAAACCTAGATTACATTGATATAACATTAGTAGTTCCATTGTCTGATTTCTTTGCATATACTACTTGTTTACGCTAAGCTTGTAACTCGTTACCGTCATCTATGATTCACAGCAAAACCAAATGTATCTGGTAAAAAGTGTCTTAACGTGTTTACATTATGGCGACTATTGCATGAGCAAGAATCTTACCTTGCCGTAACACAGTCCTTGACTAGCACGGGAGGTAAAGAACTTTTCTCTGTATACCGTCATCGGGCATTTATTATTTTGTCAATTATGTGAACCATTGCTTTACTTGTGATAGCGTTACTATAACTTAACTGTTCTTCTACTCCACTTGCTACTTGTTATAGATAGGTAATTCTAACTTAGTGTAGTTGAACGTAAGTGAGTGTGCTCTATACTATGTAGATAATATGTATTACCGGTGTACTGTAACCTAAACTTATGGCCAATAAACTTATTATTATTATATTGTCTGTGATTCGTAGACTAATGCAGATTTATGACTATCAGCTTAGTACAACATCACCTGTTGCCATGGGTGGCAGACGATAAAGATTTTAGGGATAGTGTAATAATTCCCAAGGCTTAATATTTTATTGAATAGTATTATTGGCAACTATTAAATTATTGAGAGTTTAAACTACGATATCCAAGAACGCATTCATTGTTTTAGGTATTTGATTAACTTCAGGATTATATTATAAGGCTTAGCCTCGAACATGATAAAAAACCTATTTTTAGCTTGGGTAAATGGAAAATTCACAATTAAGGATTTTTATATGTTTTATTGTGTAATTGTTACCACCATTGGCACCATGATGGATGACGTGTCATTTCGGCTCGCTACAAGCCTTCGCTTAGGCGCTCCTTGTGTTGCTCCACATCGTTGTCACTGCGGTGAAGTCGTCGACAATCTCGGGCACCATGGCCTGTCCTGCTACAGGAGCGCAGGTCGCATAGCACGGCATGCCAGCATCAACGACATTATTCGTCGGGCTCTTACCACCGCCGGCGTACCAGCGGTTTTAGAACCTAACGGCTTGGTACGTGACGATGGGAAGAGACCAGACTGCATGACGCTGATGCCTTAGAAGGTGGGTAGGCCTTTGGTGTGGGACGCAACTTGCGTCGATACCCTTGCGCCATCTCATGTTGCAAGCACGGCGGGCTATGCTGGAGCTGCTGCTGCGGCTGCTGAGAACCTCAAACGGCGTAAATACTGTAATCTAAATGGCAGTTATAGTTTTGAGCCGTTTGGGGTCGAAACACTCGGGACATGGGGCTCAAGTGCGCATTCGCTTTTTAAGGAAATATCTCGTCGACTTGTTGACACTTCGCGAGACCAGAGGGCTGGCTATTTCTTTGGGCAAAGAATAAGCATTGCCATTCAACGTGGCAATGCTGCCAGTCTTCTGGGCACGTTTCCGGATGACAGCGATGGGGAGGAGTATTTTGACGCCTAAGCCTCCCATTGTTTTTAAGTTAGTTTATAGTTAGTTAGTTTATGTAAATATTAAGTTTTTAAGTTAGTTTATATTTAATTAGTTTTGTAAATGTTTAGTTTTACTATTTATTTTAATTAAAATGGTACTGATACTAACATTTAAACTAATATTATCAGTAAAGCATTGTGTAATTTATTTCATCACCACTACTCTCAAAACGGTGAAGGAAAGCATCGTGAGGAAACCGGCATGAACCTAGAACTAAAACTTCGAAGACATGTGTCATCTACCAACCCGCACTGGGCCCGCGTGGTGGATTGCAGCCCACTGCCACTCATAGAGAGGAGGCCTGTGTACCAGCAGTGGGAACATTATAGGCTGATGATGATGATGATGTGTTTTCTTTACCTACTTTATGCCATTCTTTTTAAAAAAGGTTTAGTAGGTAAGGTATGCCAAAAAAAGACAAGAAAAGGTGTTTTACTTTATTAATTTGAATTAGAAGATAGGTACACGTAATTTATCACAACGCTTGCTTTCTGTCGAAGGGTAAAGCAGAGTTGTACCCGTAGTACACCCACATTCCGCCAGTTATGCTAAAGTCCCATGATATAGAGAAATATGTCAGGAAAAACTCAATAACATTTTGCATGACTTGAGAATCGAAGCCAGGACCTTTGAGCCCAGCAGTAGCACTTGTTAAAACTAAACAAATGGAGGAGATCGAAGATTCCAGCTTAGAAAAAAACAGGACCTAGACTCATACTAGCGAAGCCAGCGAGGAGATGGTTGATCTCGAAATAATAAGATTATCCTAATAGAGGTTGATGACACGTACGATCGTAGAAAATGTAATCATAAGACATCTGATTTTTTGTACACATGAATCATGTTAAAAGTACATTATATCATAGTCAAAGGAGAATATCAGCAAAACCGAAATTTATTGCGGTTTTTTCAAACTTCACTTAATATTTTCATTGCATGACATTTTCAAATACATTGTGGTTTTTGAGAGACGGGTTTAAGCAGAATTTAAAATAAATAAACGTTTTTATATGGAAAAGGAGGGTTTTTCGTGTAGATCTAAAGAAAACTAAATTTATTTCAACCTCACATTTGCATTGTTTGAAACTTGACGGTTCTTAAAAAGTCATTGACCGATGTTTTAAACTTCTAAAGTAACCAAAAACATTAAAGAAGGCACGCGAAATACAACGAAGGGATTTGTTATTCGTAGTTTGTTGCAACTAGCAAAAATACAGGTACTGTTGTAATGGTTTTGCGACTAAGGGCTTAGCTTAAGAAACATGGATGAGTTTTAGTCAGTCAAGTCTGACACTCCCTTCCGCTCCGCCCAGAGCGGGAGAAGTCATTTGATGATTTCCCATCCTAAAAAAAAGGGCTTAGCTTTTTAAACATAAATCCGACGCTTCAATTTTTTAGTAGTGAAACATTGGATCACAAAAAGGAATTAAAAGTAAATTAATCAGTGAACCAGTCCAATAATGTTGGAATTAGGCACTCAACATCTTTTACTCGCCTACTGAATGAACGAAAAATGTAATGAAAAGAGTGAACGACCTATTAAATTTTATGTAATTTTATTTATTTTATGTGGGCGTGAAGTTATGTCTGTTTGTCGGTTTTATGGTCGCAAACACTACAGATGTGGATGATCCTGGATCTAGATTCTCAAATTGGGGAACATTCATAGGTTTTTACTGGTTGGAAGTTATCTATTGAAGCCCACTGCCTAAAAGACAACTGGAAAAACAGTAAAACTTATACCGATACACCTATTCGGTAAGAAAAATTATATTATAACTACTTTATTTTCCAATAATCTCTTTTCCAGGTCTAGTGACATTCAGCGATGGCAGCAACGGTTTCCCTCGCAACGAGGGTTTCTTCCAAGACTGTCGTCTGGTCCGTCGCAAGCGCTGCCCTGAGGTAGTGCAGCGCGCACAGAAAGTAGCGTACATGGCGCGCGCGCAGTGCCAGCAGATGTAGTGTTACTCAATATAGTACTTACTGCGAACATGTTTTTTTTTTTAACTAAGACAATTGGTTTGGCCTATCACAGTTCACTGCTGGTCATTGGGGCTCTCCCTCGTCCGGTTTTGTATCCAGTACGAGAAATCTTCACACTTCTTCACTTCACTCTCACTCTCACTCACTCCCACAGCGCTCTTAAGCCGAAATTGGATCTCGAATGGGGTAGCGCCCCTATCTCCTAGCCTAGCCTAGTAACGCTAATTAATTTGCGACGAGAGCCGTCTGCGCTTGCCAGTGTCCAGTGAATCTATAGATCAATACACTGATGTCCCTTTTAAACCAACCGATGCTAATTGGGCAGCTCATGCCTAAAAGGGGTAGATGAGTCATAGAGTAATTTCAATTCATTCGTGGTGTTAAACTAAACCAATTGTCTTGGCCTATCACAGTTCACTGCTGGTCATTGGGGCTCTCCCTCGTCCGGTTTTGTATCCAGTACGAGAAATCTTCACACTTCTTCACTTCACTCTCACTCTCACTCACTCCCACTCACTCACTCTTCACTCTCTTTCACTTTTTCATTTAACACTTCTTTGCAGTATGTCATCGGGTTTCGGGCCACAGCAGACGAATGCATAGATGTATGTGGGTATTTGGGAATTAATTGTCCTTGGGGAAGTACATCTTAAGGGCCACCATTGTAAAGCAGCTTGGCGGAGACTGGTTTCCTTCGCGGACTTTGGACCCCATCCAGTAGGACCCATCTACCTTTTCAAGGTCATTGGTCTATCTAGCTGAAAAGGGCTTCACATCATTGTTTGACGGACAAAAATTATGTAATATTATTTTTAGACTGCATACAAGTGTTATTTAGAAAAGTTTATACTTATACATTTTGTTAAGATTCTCTTGTTAATTTAATGAGTTATGAAGGTCTGTGTTCTGGAGGGATATAATCCTTCTAAATTACAAATTAAGTCCCGCTTTCATCTATTTAGGTCTGGACTAGCATCAAGGAACTATGAAAATAACTGTCAGATCTTTTGCAAAGACACTTTTAGCTGTCGACTTTGTTGTGGTTTAGCGCCTAGCTCATAAGGGGCTATATCGCACTTACCTTTCAGTTTAAGGAGTCCCTCTGATGTACCTTTATCAAGAGTACTTACTCTTGTGGTTAATCCTACTGTGGGAATATTTTATTATTATACATAACATAATATCACGCCTGTAATCTCCGGAGCGTTAGCCAGAAGTGTACCTAATAGTACAACAACATTTCGCCCGTTATGTTTAAGTTCCATGTAATATGGGGCGAGCCTATGCCATGAAACGGGCAGAAATCCAGTTCGTGGCGGCTACTGAGAGATTCCTGATAGAAGAACCGAATTAAAGTTGCTCGACCCGGGAGTCGAATCCAGGACCTCCAACTCAGCAGTCGCGGTTACGACCGCTAAACCAACGAGGCAGTCAATAATGAGAATATCTGCGAGATAAGAAAGGTAAGTTTTATGTCAGTTGTGTGACTTTTATGTTCCTAACTACTAGACTACTGAGATCATCATCATCATCATCATCATCATCATCATCATCAGCCTATAATGTTCCCACTGCTGAGACACAGGCCTCCTCTCTATGAGAGGGAATGGGCTGTAATCCACCACGCGGGCCCAGCGCGTGTTGGTAGATGTCACATGTCTTCGATTTTTTAGTTCTAGGACATGCCGGTTTCCTCACGATGTTTTCCTTCACCGTTTTTGAGAGCAGTGGTGATGAAATAAATTAAACAAAGTAATGCGCCTGCCCGGGTTTGAACCTACGGCTTACTGCTCGTAAGTCGGGGCTCCCACCACTGGGCCACCGCTGCTCTCTCCTACTACTACGATTAGTTAGATACTTTCATGCATATAAGGTAGATAACATTTTAATCATGTTTACGAGTGTGGAATAGCAGACTTAACCACAAATAAAACTAACAAATCTGGAATATGTTTAAGGACTTTGTTTGTAACTATTTGTTAACAAAGGGAATCGAACCCGCACATAGTACAACTCTCACTCTCAGTCACCGCCAAAATATTTGAGATTGTTATTTAAGTTTTCCAGTAGGGAGTCTTATCCCTGTGAAAGGGATTGGGATAATCCACCACGCGGGCCACGTGCGGAATGGTGGAAACCACGTCTTTGATTTAAAGACATGTTGGTTTCCTAACGATGTTTTCCTTTACCGTCACTAAACGATAAAAAACTTATACGAAGTATGGTGCTTGATTGGGTTTAAACTCACTCACTATTCAGGGCTACCACTGTGATGCTTATATCACTATTATAATTATAACGACTTAAATTGAAAATAATAAAACTCAAAACTAAAAATATAATAAAAATATTTTATTAAGCATTTACAAAGCCTCTACCAGAGAGCTAACCATAACATTATAACTAAGTTTAGAATAAATTAATGTACATATTTTAGTACTAATCTATGTTAATTAGATTTCAATTTTCTCTTAGCTATGGTTTCTTCGTCGTCCAGGCATTGGCCGTACCTGACCTCCATGCACTTGCTTCCCTGAAAAAATAACAGAATAAAAACTTGAGTTTAGTATGACCACTTTAAGTGTGCAGTTAAAGGTGGCGCTACTTGTCAAGAAAATTTGATCGATCTGTCAAACTTAGATCAGATAATTGTCAAACTTAGATCAGATAATTTGGTTGAAGTTTTACACTTCAACAAGTTTAAAAAAATATTGTAGTTTATGGCATTCGTTAGCAAAAGCTACATTTTCAAAGGCATTTTCTAAGTTTAGTCTAGACTAATATTATAAAGAGGAAAGATTTGATTGTTTGTTTGTTTGCATAATGAATAGGCTCCGAAACTACTGGTCCGATTGGAAAAATTCTTTCAGTGTTAGACAGCCCATTTATCGAGGAAGGTTATAGGCTATATATCATCACGCTACAACTAATAGGAGTGGAGCAGCAATAAAAAATGTTGCGGAAACGGGGAAAATGTGACGCAAACGAAGGTGCGACCGACAGCTATTACTGTATAAAACGCCTCTCATTTTCGTGGCTGGCTATGGAAGTATTAAAGGATAATTTCTTTTCTACTTTATGTATTTTCCGATAATACGCTGGAACTAAAATATTGGCCTGCCAACAGGATGGTAGCGGGTACCAATGCTCAATGCCCAGGGGATCTCTGAATGACATAATTATATTTTATTACCAATAATATCAACTATAAAGTAACAGAATTTTATGTGGCAATAATCTCTATTCTAATATAAGTACATGTCGTAAAAAATACTTTTCTTAGAACCTAAATCGGTATCATTATAATATTTATTCCTTCCATAACAAAAAAAGTGGAAAAAATGCAATGGAAAAAACCTTATATGCTACACGAAAATACATATTTTATGGCAGATTTTTCAATTGTGTTTGGTAAAAGTAAACATAAATATTTTTTCAGCAATGTTATACTTTTCTTTTGTCCACTCTTTTTAGACACATTTTCATTTATTCAACGAGTTACCTATCTGTTGGAGATTGATAAAGATTTTCTTTTTATGTAAACCCTACAGCTAACGATATTGATAACGATGAACGAAAAAAGAAAATTGAGAAAGTTTTCTTTTTTAATCAAAATCAAGTGTCAATTATTTGAATTTATTTAATTAAACAATGTGATGTAGTAATGTAAGTAAATTTCTTGGAAAAAATGAGCAAGTTTCATTATCGAACAAATAAACATCTAACATAGTAGCCTATTCTGAAAATCAGGTTACAATCGTCCTTTGAGAGAATATGATTTTTATTTTTTACTTGCTGTCCGGCGCAACTTCGTTTGCGTCACATTTTTCCCGTTTTGGCAACATTTTTCATTACTGCTCCACTCCTATTAGTCGTAGCGTGATGATAGCCTATAGCCTTCCTCGACAAATGGGCTATCTAACACTGAAAGAATTTTTTAAATCGGACCAGTAGTTTCGGAGCCTATTCAATGCAAACAAACAAACAATCAAATCCTTCCTCTTTATAATATTAGTTTAGATTTAGATTCACGCGAGCTATGGTTGCATATTGTTTTATGCTATTGGTTGATTATTATGCTTTAACCGCTTTGATCTCTGTAACTAAAAAGTTTCCAGGTATGGTCTAGAACAAAAAAAAAAACTACTACGACTACGCCGATCTTAATTTTAAGTATCCGTTCCTACGTATTTGAAAATAAGATTTACAATTCGTTTCAATGTTGTTTAAATAAGGTTAGGTTAGTAAATGTTCGCGATTAACTAATTAAATTAAGTCTACTGTTCCTTGTTTACTGAACGACTTAGCTACCGCCTGAAAACCTCCATACGTTAAATATTAGTCTACCGACTGGGGAAAAACCGGCGTTTTTGGGCCATTCCTCAGAAAATTGAAATTACCTGACCCATTTTTACCATCTGACTGTTCTCACGCCCGTGCTAATATATAAAATTATTCTCGGCACACAGACGAGTACCGACTCAAAGAATGTTTTCTGGCAAACATAAGTGTACGCTGATGTAAATGAGAATACTTTTTTGATACTCCTATGAAAATCATTTGCCTAGCCTTTTCCCAACTATGTTGGGGTCAGCTTCCAGTCTAACCAGATGCATTAGAACACCAGTATTTTACATAGAACGACTGCCTATCTGACCTACAAAACCCAGTTAGTACTAATCAGTAAGTTAGACTTTCGGGTCACGGACTACCTATGACGACTGTCAAAAATCTACAAATGACAGCCGAGATCAACGGCTAGGCGTGCTTTCCGAGGCACGGAGAAAACTCCCCATTCACCCATCCACGTACCAACCAAGGCAAGTACGACTTAAAGCAACCAAACAGTTGTTATAACTTAGCCACGAGCATCGTTCCACACATAACTCCAAATTGACATGCTATTTATTCTAAACCAATATCTCAAGACCTACTAACACAAAACCAGACCAAACAAACGAAACTTTCTTCACGGCAAAGCCTGCACTTCACACCAACTATTGACACAATACTTTCCATCTTCCCCTCCTAAGATACTTAAGGCAAGTAAAATGATCCATGACATAACGGAACAAGACTGCCGGTTGCGTTCACTTTCCCTCGCAAGAGTTTACATAACGATACTGACGTAACTGTTGGTACCTTCTCATTAATCTTCGGTTTAAATTTATTTATTATTCGTGAAATTCGTTTTGGGCCGGTGGGTATTGTGTGGGCCTTTGGAAAAGTTCTTATGTAATTAAGATGTGTGGAAATTGATAGTGGAAACTGGAGAGAAACTTGTATTGTGAGGTTTGTTTATCACGGAATCGGAGTGTGGTAAGACCGTGTCGGATGCAAGTCAGACACATATCGTTACAACTTTCGACCTCTCAATCAATTCTATAGTATACCAGATCTTTTTGAATCTTCGAGGATTCTACTACAACACCGTACTCTATGACCGTACCATACCATAACCGTGCTATGAACTTATCACGATAATTCTCTTGCTCTTATCCCAATTCATTTGAATATTTTGAACGTTTCAGGCAAAAAATATTATTGGTATTGAAAACTATGAGACTGACTGAGATGTCCACTTGACCGTTCAGTCAACGACCAAATCCGTCGCGTGCCATGCACGTAGAGTATCAGCGCTGGCAAGATATACTCGCCGACAATCATGGGCTTCCCACTCTAAGCTTGCTGAAATGCAGATTCTACTCCAGCATTTTTTTGATCCATCAGCCATCAGCTTGTACACACAGCTCCATTAAGTACTTACCCTCCCCCCGGCCTCCTAGGCTGGAGTGTTGAGGGGTTAGCACATACTGACGCTGTCAGTACATTTATTATTTTGAAACATTTTGATTTGAAAGATACTATCTTCTTCTTAGTGTGTTGTTGACAATTTAAATTGAGTCAGCCCAAAAAGCCACGAGTTTGATACGATTAGATAGTATAATACGTCATGGATTATCGAATTCATCAATCAATGATCGTAGTTTTGATTTTGCAACGCAGCTCGCAGGTCTATACCATGTTCAGTTAAAATGTTAAACAGTATATTCCCATCGACATTTTGCATCATTTTCGACTAACCTTGGCAAGGTACGCTTTCATGTAGAAGTTTCCGAAAAGGATGATGAAAGAAATCATGTAGATGATGAGCACGTAGTGCATCCACAGCGGGAACTCGCAGCCAGTCCTGATGCCGTTGATACCGAGGACCAGGGCGCAGGTGAACTGGATCTGAAATTAGGAGATGGTTTGTTAGAGGACAATAAGAACGATAACATTAGACTTAATAACATAAAATAACATCAAGCCTAAATACAAGGTGTTGATTTGCATCCTCGTCAAATTCAAGGAGGTAACTATGCTAATGATTCTCGACCCAAATAATCATAAGTACAATAGGTAGGTTATTTATTTTTCTTGTTTACGGAAATCGGTGAGTGTGAACCATTATTATTCATTATATTAATTTACTTTGCATTCCATATTATTTATATAAAGAAAATGTTTCAAGGGTCTTAAAGCTAGGTACATAAATATGGACCCTATAAGGCCACAGCAAAGTAGGAGAATAGGAGCGGGCAAGAAAGAAACGATCAGAATTGCCAGTAAAACTAAAACTGCACATAAAAAACCCTATACGTTTTTTTAATGATTTTTTTCTCTCAGAATTAGGTCAATTGAATTAAAAATCATTTGGGATGTCTGAGGTTTTGCGCATTTAACGTTACACGTTGTATATGTATGTGTATGTGTTTTATTAGTCGGGTTTAACCACTCGTGTTTTAAACGCGGCCCGTCTGATCCTCGCCTCATAACGTCGCTTACTCACATACAAAAAAACTCAAAAGTTTATTCGATAATTTCTTATTCCCTAAACCACGTTAAATGGGTTATTCTGATATATTAACAAATTTAAACAAGAAAAAAACACTGTGTTTTTTAATATTTAAATATGTACCGCAATTTATATTGATTACTAGCTGATGCATAAATTGCAATGCACTTGTTCCTACCCACTACTTACCTACCTACCTATCTACCTACCTACCTACTACCTACCTAAGTACCTTCTACAAAGTATTAGAAAACATTAAAAAAAAGAGGAATTAAATCGGTTTAGTCGTTCTCAAGATATGGCGTGACCAAGGGAAATAGGGATTAATTTTTACAAATTGATTATTTATGTCTTGTGACAACATCCTGAATTTTGACGAGGATGCAGAACAAAACCTTGTAAATAGTACACCTGCATTTCGCCAGTTATCATCATCTGCCTAGCCTTTTTCCCAAACTATCTTGGGGTCGGCTTTCAGTCTAACCGGATGCAGCTGAGTACCAGTATTTTACATGAAGCGACTGCCTATCTGACCTCCACAACCCAGTAACTGGGTAATACGATACCCCTTGGTAAGACTGGATGTCAGACTTTTAGCTTCTGACTACTCGTAACGACTGTCAAAGATCTACAAATGACAGCCGGGACCAACGGCTTAACGTGCTTTCCGAGGCACGGAGGAATCTCGATATGTAATTATGGTCACCCATCTACAGACCAACCTCGGCAAGCACGGCTTAACCTTAAAGGTCGACCTGGGCGGCTGTTATTATTTAGCCACGAGCTCCTCGCATTTCGCCAGTTATGTTTTAAGTTAATAATAATAATGTTTAAGTTACATAAAGGGTTATTCCATCATGAATTTTATTTTATAATAATTATAGAATTTCATCAAAAAGTCACATTTAAACGAAATTCAATGAGGCTGATGACACACACGATAAGACTAAAGATAAAAAGAACCTATTTTCAGAATGAACTTGTATCAAATAAACGATCAGTATTGATTGTTTGCTTATACTGAAACTTTCAGTATAGCACATAAAGTTATTCTAATAGAAAACCATCTCTCGACAATCTTGGAAGAAGAACATCGTTAGAAAGAATAGCGAAAAAAATAAAATGAATTCATCTGGAATCTTGAGCTTATAACCCACAATTTATTTAGATTGTTATTGCTCTACTCTGATTTTATGAATTCTTTTTAGCATCTGTGGTATTATGTTTTTAACTATTAAAGCTCTTTTTTATATCAAAATATCATACTATTTTTAAGCGATAGGATGACTTCTGACCAGACCTGATACATCTACTAAATATTTAACTATGGGGTTCGAACAAGGATTGAATTATGTAAATAAATAAATAACTTATCGATTTATATTTCTATGTACCGGGATGAACTAGACTCCCTTGATAAAGATTAGTCTTTAGCAGCTTCAGACAGAGAATACTCCTTTCGAAATTAAACTTAAATGAAACTTAATACGCTTATGCAGGATTCATAGGTCTAAAAAGTTACTCAAAACATTTTCGAAACATAGTATTACAGCTAAAATAGACCGATTATAAATTATGTATGCAAACAGAAATTTCCAAAAATTTTTTTTCTTTTTGAAGACATTTCGAAAATGTTTTAGTAACTTTTTAGACCTATGTATCCTGCTTCTGCGTATTAAGTTTCATTGAAATCGGTTCAGTAGTTTCAGAAAGTAAGGACTTGAAAGATTCTAGGAAATGCCGTAAGGTGTAAACGCTTTTAAACTTCAGTGGGACGATAGGTTAGTAAAACTAAATTGGTCGACCATCAAGAAGAAGCATAACGATTTGGAAAACAATAATATGACTTGGACTAGACTTTTGTTTATATTAGGGCTTGAGAAATAGAAGAAACAATTTTATTCTTTTATTTGAATGTTTGATGGGTTTGAAGATTTTTTGTGCCCAATATTATTTCAATAAATATTTAGACTTTCATTTTCTAAAAGTATTCCTTAAATGACCCTTCCTTATAAGAGATAAGGATTTCAGACTAAATCAAACCAATTAGGTACCCTCCTTTTAGGCTCTGCCGTAGTCGCGCAAAATTAGGCAGCCAAACAAAGTCAATAAAATCCCAAGAAGAATCCTCACTATATCTTTATTGTTCTCATAATTGGGAGTGACAATGGCTATAAAAATACGACTATAATAAAGTTTATAATAAAGGTTTAATAACAAGGCCAGCTGCTCAATAGAGTAGATAAGCGTCCAAAATGATGGTCCAGTTAGGACCTTCATCTATTTTCGTAATACTCTCGTGGAGCAGTTTTATTAGAAGTGTCTCAAAAAATAAAAATGCATTTTTCATATCAGGAGAAGATCAGCGATATGAAAATCTAATTGTTGAATGTAAAAACTATAACCTAGAATTATTATGGTATGTTCAGAAGAGGATACTTTTGGAACCAAGAAAAACTTCGAGCTTTACAGACATAGAAGTGTTAGCAGCAATCATTGGTGCAGGTTAAACATGCTTTCTTTTCTGAAAATTCTGTATACTTTTCCCTTTAAGGAATCAAGTCCGAATCAAATTTCGAAGATAAATGGAAATAAAGACAGTGAATAAGAAACTACATCGCCCAATGACCATTGAAGAACAAAATATTACGTCCCATTACGTAAAAGGAATTCCAAAATAATTGAAAATTAATTCCCGATTGTCTACCTATTATAATTTGGGTAAGTCGTGACCCGAAAACTATTTAATTGGAATAATTACAGCCAAGTGTTAGACCATTGTACTTCATACTTCTATATTTAAATTAAAAGGCCCTTTCGAACCCGGATGAGTAGTTATATAAAAATACATTAACATAGTAGGTATGTGTTCGTAATATTACCTAACTAAAATATTTCATAACATTGAAATAAAACAAAGGAGTATAAACACGCAATGTTGTGCGTGCTGCCGCAAATACTGATTATACAAATATACCTACAAAGATTTATACAATAGATTCACCATACCGCGACCGTACCAAAAATGGTCACGTTTTTTTGTATTGACGATGTGATTTGAACTGCAATGTCTCACTCACTGATGCTGCATATCGTATCTTGATCAATCTTAATATCGAACGGCGAGCGTTTCTTGTAAACTTCGACGTTCAAAAAGTGCTTAAAACTTCGACGTTCAAAAAGTGCTTAAAACTTCGACGTTCAAAAAGTGCGGTGAGGGCACATCTATGATTTAAATCTACACATTTTTATACTAGCTTAACGTTAAATGAACCTTACTAATCTGGTTTCAGATTATGGTTTTACTAACTGTTCCTTTGGCTTCATAAACTTTACCACCGCTGGACTTTCAAGCAATATTTTGTTAGTGAAAAAAACTCGAACGTAAACCAAAATTCTCGTTTCACACTTTTTTCAGCTATTGTGTTTTAAAGCGAAGAGCTTGTTCATATAAGCGATATCAAAAAAGTCTTAATATACAGACTGTTATTTTATAATTGACGTGAAATTAAAAAAAAAATGCTACAGGATAGCATACCTATTATGTATACAGCAAGATTTTTTAGTCACCGGTTTTTAAAAACCACTCCATTTTTGAAAAAAAATCGATATGTGAAATTTTCATATTTTCATATGAAAACATTTTCTCGAAAAAATTATCCGCGCTGCCTGGTCACTAAGTTAAACGTTAAAAATACTACACTTGCCGCGCAAACATTCAATGGAAAGGGGCGGCCAGCCCGCGTAGTAACGCAGCGTGTACCTACGCACGGCGCGGCGGTGTCCATGATATCTCACTCAATATTTTTGTATTGAGTCATACTAAAAGAAAAAACATGTATTCAATGGTTTTCGCCAAAGATTAAAATGTCTAAATTTGGACGGTGATTAAAAAATCATGCTGTATATGAGTCTTACTTTCAATTTGAAATTAAGATACGTTTAAGTCATGTGTTCATGGTACGGCTTTTGGAGACTTTGCTCGTGATCTACGCACTCGTTTTCTTCCTCATGTGTTTATATTCATCGTCTGCCTAGCCTTTTCTCAAACTTTGTTGGGGTCGGCTTCCAGTCTAACCCGATGCAACTGTCTACCGGTATTTTACATGAAGCGACTGCCTACCTGATCTCCACAATCCAGTAACTGGGTAATACGATACCCATTGGTATGACTGGATGTCAGACTTTTGGCTTCTGACTACTCGTAACGACTATCAAAGATCTAATACGACAAATGACAGCCGGGACCAACGGCTTATCGTGCTTTCCGAGGCACGAAAGAGTCTAGGTATGTAATTATGGTCACCCATCCGCGGACCAATCTCGGCAAGCACGGCTTAACCGTAAAGATAGACCAGTGCGGCTGTTATTATTTAGCCACGAGCTCCTCTGAGGTGTTTATACTATAGATAGATAAGTGTCTCTCATTCAATCACTCACAGAAAATTAATGAATGTTTAGTTTACACTATGCACATTTCAATAGAAACATACTGAGCAGTAACAAGACTGGTAATGTTAGCAAGGAAAGTTGCGTTCGAAACTTCTTGTTATATCCATGTTGGAAAATATTTAACTAGAAATAATTTACTGAGAAATGTTCCTCTCGTTGAAAAACCAACAGAATGAGTTTTATAAAGTGTTTCAAACAGAACGTAAAAAATTTTATACTCTATTTGGGAACTGTGTGTATTTTGGTAGGCTAATATGGCTTTTATTAATAATATTAAGGCTACGTAGATAGCGACAAAATTCTTGGAATTTCTAGACAGTAATGATCTAGCCTTTAGTTCGAAAACTTTTATGTTTTGTTCCGTGAAATCAGAGCCTAAATACTTGACGTATTTTGGTCACAATGAACGTACTTGTTGCTATTCTTAGAATAAAGAATATTTTATGCTTTATTTGCCAGCTTATTGTTGGCTAATAAAAAGGGCCATGAAAAAAATGTTTTCGTTATGCGATAGTTGACACAATTGACCAAATCAATTCGAATATAAAAGATGCCAGTGGACGGGGATGGAGGTCAGTGGCGTGCAATTGAAGAGGTTTATGTCCCGCAGAAATAATTTTCAAAGAGTTCATTGAAGACAATGTTTATGCATTTAGCGATGTACTTTCATCTTCTGATCGTTATTGTATGTAAGATGCGTATAAAGCACTATTTTTAGAACATACCACCTGAAGCTTAACAGGATCTATGACATAATTATCGCCATATTCACTAAGTATGTAATAATGTAACAAAGACGTAGGTCTTTGTCGGCGAAATTTAATAAACATTAATCTTCAAAGTGTATAGGCGAATGCGATAAGATATTTTATATCTACTCCCATACGACGTCTATCAATCTGCAATGGGCCTGGTGATGGAGTATGATTTCTCATATGGAGCAGGCCTGTGATGTATTTGCCGTATTAATTTGTGAAGGTCAGATAGGCAGTCGCTTTATGTAAAATACTATTCAGCTGCATCCGGTAAAACTGGCAGCCAACTCCTACATAGATGAGAAAAACCTAGGCTGATGATGAGATGATCTTAGTATATAACTCACCAGCTGCATGATGGTGAGGTACTTCTTCCACCAGAGGTACTTGCTGACGGCAGGCCCGAAGACTGAGAGACCGTAGTAAGTGTACATGAGCACGTGGATGCCACTGTTCACCATGGCAGGGAGGAACGCTGGAAACAAATGACTGTGTTAATATAGTGTGTTATGATGAGAAAACCCGCATTGGAGGTGTTAGGTACGGCTCAACAGTGGGAATATAATAAGCTAACTATGCTAGTTTTTTAAAAGCTTACTTTAAAACAAAAAGATGAACGTGTTGTTTTGTTGTGTCATCTATAATTGAATAGATGTTAGCTTTCAAGTACCCAATTAAGTCCTACGAATTAATTAAATCCAAACTTTCTTAAACCTATTTATATAAATTTTCTGTACCTACTGCGAATAAAAAGCCTTTCACACAATTCAATACATCGAAAAATCAAAATCTAATAAATTACGAAGCCAAAAAACATCAAATATATAGCTTAAAAGAGGTCAAAAGTGGTTTCATTTGTGTCACCCTAGACATTCTTCTTAATCGAGAAATCTTTTACGCTCACCAATTTTGAACAGCCCTTAATTTCGCAATATTTGAAAATAGTTGTAAATCAATGAACATTCCAAAAAAATAATTAAGTAGTAAGCCCACGTCATCAGGGCTCACTAAATGCGTTGAACTCAATATAATTTAAAACAAAAAAAAAACTGTAAGGTTTTATTAAAAACTGGTCTCTTTCCAGTTTAGAACAAAAATATTTTTTTCAACCGATCCTTAACTCAAAATTATAACACTTATAATAAAAGGAAAGGTAGAAATAATAAATCTTTTAACATACTCATTTAGTCTTTCAATGCATCTTTTATCAGAAATTCTCCTCACGACACACCAGCTAACTTAGTATATACTATGTACCAAGATTTAGCAAATCTTGTCATTACAACCTAAATACTCGTACGTTCTTAATTAGGTTCCAATCTATCCAATAAAGTCTAGACAATCTGAGTAAACGGAGAAAAAATATTCTTTAACAATATATTTAACTAATTTAACATCTCAGTAAAAATGAACGGAATTAATTTCCATGACAGTTTATTTTTTTATTTAATTAATGATCGTCGAAAATATAATTTCCTGTGCCCTTCGATTTATTTGACATCTGTCAAATATTTGTGCTAAAATATTATACTTAGCGAAATATTTTTACGGAGAAAATATTTTAAGAGTCGCGGTTGAATCGATAATGAATGATAAATAGTTGTAGACGTAAATCGTAATGGGTTACTAAGAGAACAGTACTCGTAGCGTGACTTGGCAAAAACACCCTGGATAATTAAACGGGTCATAAATAAATAAAACCGCTAGCTTTATGTTCATGCTCGTTCAATCCTGACTCAGACTGTTGAGAGCGGTTGTCATAGCCTGAGAACGGCTGTCATCTAAAAAGGTTACTTAAGTTGTTGGTACTTTGGCTGAGGGCTTATTGATGGAGGTGCGGTGCATTGTGTAGAGCGTAACGTCTCGTGGCGGTTTTACGTTTATGGAGAGCAGCGCGTGCTAGGGCCCGCGTTATCACATGCGCAATCACAAACATATGTCAATGAACGAAGTAGTTTACGGAGACGCGGGGCGTGAAGCGCTGCGGGGGCATCGCGGATACGTTCAAAATATTAAAGGAACTGGTTGGCCACAACGTAAAATCTCCATAAACGCTCATATACATAACGATAATTATGTTTAAATTTATTGCGGACCGCGCCGCATATTGTAAATGAGCCCTAAATCTTGCTACAATTGCAAGATAAATACAGGCCGGAAGAGCTCGCCGTTGTACATAAGCTATATATTATTTGTGTGTATATCTTTTAATTTTGTGTGCATTTAAGAATAAGACGGGAGCATGACCAATTCAAAACACGCGTAAGTAACAGCTGTAGATCATGACCTTAGGTCAGTCATTGTAGGAGTAGTACATAATTATGTAAAGCTGAAACATCAATCTAGCTAGAACTTTAGTCTATCCGAGAAGCTTTAGTTCTCAAGTCAATTCAACAGATTAGTCTGTATCAGGAACCAAATCTTCTTCTACCCTAAGATTTAGTACCGTCTCGAAAGTAATTTAGTTTTAAAACAAGGATAAGTCTTTCAAACTCTAACTTAGTAGACTTCCCAACTTAGTAGACTTATATTTGTGCGTTTTCGTATTCATTTAGAGATTTTAGAATCTAAATTGCGTTTTTTATGTTCATCATTATTCATAGGCACATAAAATTAAGGTTGTTTCCCCGAGGGGTTAGGAGAGGTGTATTCTTAAGGATCAGTATATAGGATATGTTATAGTCCCTTAGCCCTATGTTATGTTTGCTATATTATAGCCTAGCCCTCTCCTTTCCTATTTAGGGGACTTTAAGCTTATTTCTAATGAGGCCTATTTATTGCCTATTGTTGTTGTTCTTAGGCTTATAATTGCCCAACAGATGTTTTTCATTCAACTTTATTTTTAATACGCACGTGACATTTACGTACGCAATATTGTAAGCAAAATTAATTAATTATAAAATATGTAAGCTGAACAGGGAAATATGCAAATAAATTCTGTTCAACTTTTGTCAAAGTTGTAAATTCAAAGTCAATGATATTTAAGCCACCCGTTATTGCTCTAAATCATTATTTTTAAACTGCTGAAAATTTCTAACTTTGTCTAAAAGAAAGCGGTTGTTCAAAAAATGTGGCGTCAAATTGTTTTTTTATTACAGATTTATATTGAAGAACAGATATGTAGGAATAAATTATATTGGAACATTAAGCAATAAACGCTTCCTAAGAGGTTTATAGTAAAATCGTATATTTCAGATTAAACCCTTTCGATGGTATGGTCCATTTACTGATAGCATTTTGAAGATTGAGCTAGTGGAAGTCCACTTTAAATTCTTCTCTTTTACTGATTTTATCACTCGTCTGGGATCAACAGCATTGAAGTTAAATATTTTGAGGTCTTGTTGAGGTTTCTCGTTAATTTTTATTTTTAGAATCTTATCTAACTTTAAGAAAGGCCACTAGCTTCATCTTTGTTTCTGATCGGCTCCTTGTCAATTTATAGGAAAAGCGAACCGGTTTTTGGAACTATCTAAGCTTCCTTTGAGATTTATTTAGCAATTAAAATATCTACTTAGCTTATTGGTAGACATGCCAAATGGCTTCCATAATACCATATTTTTGGAACCACATCAAATTGCTATCAATACAGTAAGAGAAAAGCACTGTTTGGAGTTGCTAAATTAATAATTAAATTATTGTTTTTCGTGGCTGTTAAAGAAAGATAAAAATAAAGCACTTACTAGATCCACTAGGAACCCATTTGATCCCGATCCACCAGAAGCTGAACATTGTAGAATGGTGGTATACATGGAGGAAGGTCAACTGCTCTTCCTTCTTCCTCAATATGAAGAAGAACGTGTCGCAGAATTCTAGAAGCTTTGAGAAGTAGTACCACCAGACGGCGTCTGCTATCTGAAAATGAAAACAGAATTTTAAAGAACAACATCATTTTCTTCTGGCTCGTGGTTGGTGGCAAATGATATTGCTGACTCAGCTGTGCTGACCCTCAGGTTCTGTTAAGTTGGATTTCCAGGTCAAGCAAAGTGTTTTTCTATACCATTTTTTGCAGTAACTGCATTCGTGACCAGTTGATAGTCATAGGGTTTAGATAGGGTCGCCCTCTATTAATAAGTGGCCAAATTAGGCGTTACTTTGTCTCGTGTCACTTATATCATTTTCTTCCTGCCTCGGCTCCATGTTACTTCGGGTCGACGTAACATATCTTCTTCTTCCATTCTCCATTTTCAACCAACACGTCATCATTCACTTCCTATTGTTTCAGATCATTAGATCCCAATATTTTTATTCTATAACTTTAAAGAAATTCTAAGGAAAATAACTGTGTGTTTACAGCTACAATGAAGTAGTACAAAAATTTTATATTTGTTCCATTAGACAATTGTAAATTGTTCGGATAGGAATACCTTTTACGGTGTCAAGGTTTCTTGAAAACGAGGTCAAATTATTGCAAAACAACCAATGTTTAGGCAAATAAATTGTCTTCAAGATTTAGAAGCCTAACTCATAACAATGGGAGACAGTAGAACATACAATAACGTAAATGTATTGTGTCCTAAAAATAAATGGCTTCTCATTGTTAAAGTGTAATCAAAACATTTAACATCGGCTGCCTCTTCAAACGAAGAGAACCTATGAAAGGTTTGCTCCGAATCTATATCTATACTCAATACTACTAATAATAATAATAAAGCTGAAGAGTTTGTTTGTTTGTTTGCTTGAACTCGCTAAGCTCAGGACCTGCTGGTCCGATTTGAAAAATTCATTTAGTGTTAGATAGGCCATTTATTGAGGAAGGCTATAGGCTATATATCATCATGCTATGACCAATAAGAGCGGAACAGCAATGAAAAATGTTCCGAAAACGAGGAAAATGTGACGCAGACGAAGTTGCTCGGGACAGCTAGTTTAACATAAATCATTTAAATTTTAAATCTCGGTGATGTTCTTGCTTAACACAACATAAAATAATTTAAAACTTGATTGTGTTTACTTTGTAAATTATGTTTGAGAATGTTGAAGGAGTGTGTGACATGAAGTAGATTTACAACAGAGCATTATGTCTTTTGTCACTTAATATGCAGACCATAATATGCTGTGTTTTGATCTATTTCCGATTAAGATTGGTTCATGACGTCTTTGATTTGTAGGAACTTGAAGGTGAGGTCATTCACTTCAACTCACAGCAATGCTATACACAAAACAAATACTAGCAAACAAATGAACCGTCGCTAACTTCTATTGTGCACATTTTGTGTAGCAGTGGGAAATAGATAACACTAAGAAATCCTCACACAATCAATCCATCTTGTATTTGGCATTCCTCTCCCTCTATATGGTGACAACAACAGAGTCAGTCATGTGTTTGGCATGCTGGCGCAGCGGCGCTTGCTCAACCCGGGTTCGGTACCCCGAGACCTCGCGTTCGTCCCTGCGGTCGTCATGTTAGTTATCCGTTAGTGAAACTATCACAGCACAAATGTATGTGGGTAGGTCTCTGTTCATTATCTACTCATACTTATGTTGAATTTCTTTAAAATTGTTACAATTTTTTTTATATTTGGCATGTTTGAACAAGAAATTAAAAACGTTCACGGAACATTAATTTTCACGTAATAACTTTAAATATTTTAGGCCTAACTTTAGTTACATAACGTGTTCAACGGTTTATAATTAAATGTGTCTGGGAAAATGATTAAATAATGGAAATGTAATTTTTATGCGAGTTTTGTAAATATCCCTCGATGTGATGATGGATGTGCTTCTATACAAATGTTGCCAGTTATGTTTTCATCATCAAGGAAGCATAAATGTACCCACTACTGGGACACAGGCCTCCTATCTATGAGAGGGAGTGGGCTATAATCCACCACGTGGGCCCATGCGGGTTGTTAGATGTCCCATGTCTTCGAATTTTTTTTTCTCGGACATGCCGGTTTCCTCACGATGTTGTCCTTCGCAGTTTTTGAGGGCAGCACCGATGGAATAAATTACACAAAGTAATTCGCCTGCCTGCGTTCGAACCCACGGCTTACTGCTCGTAAGTCGGCGGTGTCACCACTGGGCTACCGCTGCAGTTATCTTTAGTTCCATGTAATAAGGGCCGAGCCTATTGCTATGAACTGACCTTTATTCCAGACTCAGAATCCCCAAAAGAAAACCCAGTTACTTTCTACATGACTTGGAAATCGAAACCAAGATCTCATCCTCCCTAGTAGTGTTCGCGACCACTAGAACAACAATCGATCAAGTAGTCTAAAATGATGAAATACGTTCACGTACTAAATGATTTATTTATAAACCCAAAACCGAATATTTCTTATGGAAATTTCTATGACATCGTCTATTGGTACACTTTATTATGCTAATGTAAACAAAGGAACAAATACCTAATACAGAAGACATTCGTCTGTTCAAAGATCAAAGAGGAATTGCAAATTAAGCTCCTTGATTTCTGCAAGATTTGGTTTGCATTTAACATGAAGAAAATATCAAAAAACAATGCGAATGGTCGTTAGAATCACAATAGTATTTTACTTATTAGCTATAAATATGTACATTAAATTATAGCTTTGAAAACAAAGAGAAGTAGGGAAAAAGGACATAAAATAACGGACGATTTCTTGTTAAAGGTTTTCTTTTGAACAATGAAATTACCGTTTAAGTACTCCGGGGATCGTTGGTTGTTTGTAAGATCTTTGTTGGAGTACACGTAGATTTCCATTACCTTCTTTAATGAGCTTTCATTTGGCAGCTTGGAAATTAAATTGAAAATTGGCTATTTCTTTCTCTAGTGACCTCGAATGCTTTAACATCCATATTATAAGAGCCAAATCCATTTTTGAACTAAATCGACCGTTGTTGCCATGACAACAGTTGAAAACATCCACCAAATCGTATTCCTAGAATTTTTCGGCCGTAATGTGCGGATCTTCGAATAAGGTACCTCCTCTAGCTATCTATCTTTTTTAAACCCATAGTTGCTTTAATCAATGTTAAAGATGTAGGTATAGAATTGATAGTTTTCCGGTACTTCAAATTTGACAGATCAAAAGGAGGTGTTAAAATGTCAACTTATAAACAAACAGGACGGAATGTAACGTGTGGTAGTCCGACTTCAGTTAAGTTCATGACTAAGAAAACCAGTGTAAGTTTTTGGGGTTAGCAAAAAACTTTGAACCCAAAATTTTAGCTACCCCTAGAGACAGTTCGGAGAGCGGCGTCTGGTTAACAGCCTACGACGATCGTATTATCTTTTTTCCGTCTCGTTCACTCTTTATTTCATTTTTATACTTGTTTGGTTGTTGTTATTTTGCCATTATTCGATGTAACAGACAAAAGCTCCACTCTAAGATAAAGGCAAATATAACCTATGAAAAAAATACTATTGGTACTGACCCTTTTCTGTAAATATTGTAACTATTTTGTTTCATAGAGAAAAAAGCATCTAACTACTACATATTATAAATGCGACCAATTGTGAGGATAGATAAATGTATGGATGGTTGTTTGGTACTTTTTCACGCAAATACTACTGAATGGATATAGATATATTCTGGCACACAGATAGTTTATACTCTGAGTTAATTATAGGATACTTTTTTCCAGGCACTATGATCCTTTGGGACAACACCGAACTCTTAACTCGAAACTTAGTAGAAGTAATAAGCTAGTAATATATAATAAGAAACTTACTTGTAACTCATCAGGGTCATATTTCTGCCGGCAAGGTTCACAGATATAGCTGTAACGCAACCTGAACGAAGCTGTCAGCAACCTCAGCGCTATATACGCGTTGAGAGCTGCCATAGCCAGGTTATAGGGCACTAGCAACCATGTCAGCGTGAACGGCCGCCTGTTCTTCATCATCTTGGGACCTATCCATACGATGAAGAGGTATAGTAGGGTGTAGAAGACGGTTGGGGCTGGGGAATCGACTAGTGGCCAGCCTTTTGTTCTTTTATCTGTAACAAAGAGGTTTTTTGTTTAAAGTTGTTTTTCGAATTATCGTAGAGGATGATGTAGGATATCTAAATGTAGCAGCTATCAATGCAATAAAGGAGCTTGATTGTTTTGTTATTTTGGATTCTTTGTTTGTTTGTTGTTTCAAGAAACATAAATATCCACTATGCAACACAAGAGTAATAGTTATTTGTTATACAAGAGTGCAAAGTTGCTTTTTAACCGCGTGTTCAATTTTGATGACCTAGCAAGCGAAGGGTGATTCAAAATTAGAATCCTGAGCGTTAGCGAGGGAATCAAAAGAGCACGAGGTGAAAAATCTTTGCACTCGAGTGCAACACGTAACTTTTCATTTCACCTCAGCGAGGAAATGACTAATTGCAAAAAAAAAAACGTTTACAATCACAAGAAAGGTACACTTTTATTTCAGTTTAGGTATTAATTACTACATTATGACAGGTAAGTATTACAGAATAATCTTTAAATTATAACAAAATAATATTACGGTATAATTAACAATGACGTGAAAAAATGCCGCGTAAAGAACCGCGTACAAAGCAAATTGAAAAAAGAACACCAAGAAGGTTCCGAGTCTGAGTTTTTAACAATTAAAAAAAAAGTTGTATGATATATTCGGCACCATAGAGGTAGCAGTAAATAGGTTTAATGTTTTTTTTTTAATTCACAAACTTAGTGCACACGATGTTCTAAATTCAATTTACTTTATCCTCTAGAGAATAAAAACGGCTTTTCCACTCAGATATTGAAGATTAAAAATACTCTTTCCGAGATGGTGGGATGAAAAAAATATTTGAATATGTTAACCTGAAAATGTAGAAAATCCCAGGTGAAAGCATTTTTCAAAATATTCGCTAACGATTTTTATTTGTTGGTTATCAACCCTGATTGATGTTAAAACGCGAATCTATGTTCGAACATTGTGCCGCAGAATAATCCACCGATTTACTACCAACATTCAGAAAATATCAGGAAATACAGCGATAGGGGAAATGAGTATGAAAGCCGATAGCCAAATAAATTATTTACGCAGAGACGATAGTAATAAAACTGTCTTACATATGGGAAGTTTTATTAGTTTGATAGAAATCGTATGACAGGCATAAATAACTTTTATTTGCTGTTGCCAGGGACCTTCGTACGCGTCAAATAATAAAATTACTACCCTATTTGAATTTCAACTTTTTTACCCTTCACCGTTTTTCTAAAATAAAAGTAACCTAAATTACTCCATATGACATCAGCTATCTGCCTGTAACAATCCCCTCAAATGTCAAATCGGTCCAGCTGTTTCCAAAATCAGCCGGAATAAACCGACAGACAGACAGACAAAAAATTTAAATACATACAGGTTTTTTTTTTGTTATAAGTATCGCAAATACATTCAGCGTCAAGTGGTGTTGTTATTTAGATATGACAAAGAGACACTTCAATTTCATTGATTTGATGATGACGAGCTGTGGCTAAAGTGAAAATGATAGCAACGGCCATTTTATTAAAATATAGTTTTGAATGACAATCACTAAAATAATCATCTTCGTAGTCTTAATTCCGCCAATTATAAATTAATTAATATTTCAAGGTTAACTACATACTTTACTAGATTAACGAAAATTTGCGGCTTCAAAGTTCTTCATCCTTGATTACATAATTAAATTAATTGAATGCATTTGTTAAATAATGAGCTCAGTTTTGCCCTTTATGAACAACCCACATCAATAAACCCATTTTCTGAAGTAATTGTCATTATTTTATAATAACTCTGATTAATTTTAAAGGAGATGACATGTTACACCGTCCCCAAATAATTTGTGTTATGAACTGGAGAATGATGACGAATACTAATTAATTGTAAATATTTTGTAAGAGAAAGTTTAAAATTGAATAAATAATCAAATAACACATTTTTGGAATGTTGGATAAGGTTGATGTATTAAACTTATCAATTTTTGCTCATATGTCCCCCCCCCCCTTTTTAACTTAAAAAAAATAAAACTTAATTAAAAAAATATTTTAAGTTGGCTCATGTGATATATAGGTTGGCACATTTTATCATAACCATGACTATTTCAAACGTGATATACATACAATAAATATAATTGAATTTGAAATTGATGAATTGATTTTTTTTTACGACTAGTCCAATTCATTTCGTGCAATTGAAAATCCTTTTAGTTGTCCGATACAAAAGAAGACATAAATCTTGAAAGTAATATTTTTACTCCTAAAAAAGACCTCCATATATTTTGAATATGTCTAAATTATTTATAAGTAAACATGAATTCATTTCAAGCATACATAATATGTAGTTATGGTTGTGGGTGTGTGGGGTTTGCGGTTCGCAAACGTGAAACAACAAATAGAGTTTTGGTTTTCAAACAAGTGTTCGTCTAATTCTTATGTAGAAATAACTACTATAAGGTACACCTCTGCAACCTTTAAGAGCGTTTATACCCTACGGCATTTCATACAAACTTTCAAGTCGTTATTTTCCGAAATTACTGAACAGATTTTAATGAAACTTCCTACGCATAAGCAGTATACATAGGTCTAAAAAGTAACTAAAAAACATTTTCGAAATGTCTTTTAAAAATGTAGATAATTGGAAATTTCTAATTAATTAACTAATTACTAATTAAAAATCGGTCTAATTTAGCTGTAACATTATTTTTCGAGAAGGTTTTTAGTAACTTTTTAGACATGTATACTGCTTATGCTTAGGAAGTTTCATTAAAATCTGTTCAGTAATTTCGGAAAATAACGACTTGAAAGTTTGTATGAAATGCCGTAGGGTATAAACGCTCTTAAGAGATTACAGATTAACTTCTACGTCTATCTACGAAATATGTTTCAATGCTAATTTGCAGAAATAAAAATTACGTTTAAAAATAATTATTTCTTGATAAATCGAAACATTCGACCCCTTGCAGATTTCATTCACACATTTTTATTTTTTAATCCGTAGGGGTTAAACATGAAAACACAACATAATCCCAAACAAAAAAATCCGATACATTGGTATTCTTTTCTCTCAAACCATTTTGTTTCTGTTAGTCCATTATTTATGGTTGAACCCGGCAGGTCCGCATTATTCACGGTACGGTCCCATGTAATATGTATGGATGAGATAGTCTATTTCTCTTCCACTTATTCTTGAATTCGAAGTTTTGGTCCGTATAGGCATTAACTTTTGTTTACAATTTGACGTAATAAAATAAACAGTTCTTTAAGGGTTTCAGGATATATTATGATTTATGCCAACTAACATTATAAAAGTAAGTTTGTTTTACTGTCACAATTTAAAACTTTATGATTTCTATTGAATTTACGGATAGATTCCGTTCTCAACGCAAACAATGCCGCGGACAAATTCTAGTTTTAAAATAAGAAATGACAATGATAAGGCATTACTTTTATAGTGTAAAGAGTAGTAGTATATTGTGCTCTGTATGGTGTCGGACGTAAAGAATAGCACCATCCCATATCTTCCCGTGGGTGTCGTAAGAGGCGACTAAGGGATTTGCCAGAAAATCGGCAGCAGCGTTCTCTGTGTTTTTGTAACAACCGTACTGCGATCGCCAACCAGCCAGCCAAGCGTGGCGATTATGGCAAACCCCCAGGCCAAAATGTCAATCTGGCGACACTTGGGGGAGGCCTAGGTCCAGCAGTGGACGTCTTTTGGGCTGAAATGGTGATGATGATGTTTGCTCTGGTTACTTTTATTTTGGCAACTCACAGTTCACTCTATATGGAAAACAACAGAATAATAGATCGGGTACTACATAAAAGTGAATCATTCAATCGTATAGTTCACAGTGTTGTGACTTTCTATCAACGAATATCTATGAAATTAACCGTAGTATTTGTCATTATTTTATAGAGTTAATTCCATTGATTAACCATTATTGACTGCGTGAAAATATTTTTGTGTAGGTACAAATTAAATAAACCTGTACAAAATAGTTTGTGTACAATTATACATAGGTTATGGCTTACCTGATAATGATAGCGTCCATAGATAATAGTCGTATGTTTCTTTCAACACACTTTGTGTGGAATTCATTATAATATCCGCCATCTTGGATTATTGTTGACTACCTGTAACAAAATAAAAAAATAAAATATTAAGAAACTTAGCAATATGTTACATAAAAAACTCTGGCAGTATTCGTTTCTAATAAATAGATGTAGCCACTGCAACCAAACTAGGCAATGCCTGTATTTCGATTGTAAAATAAATCAAAATAATTGTATTGTTACTTTTTTAATAATCAATGTTATTATAATCTCCTTTCTACTATTTATTAAGTTCAATTTATAGGCAAGTAAAATACTAGCAAAAATAAAGACTTTTTTCTTAATTTAGATAAAAAAAATAATAATAAGGCCGGCCAATTCTTAATTAAGTTCTAAGCAAAAGCCATTTTCATAATTAATAATCCCCTTTAACCTACTTTTATGTATCTCATAAAAGAGATTTTGTCTCCGAAAATATTAATATTATCTTGAAAATAATAATAAAATCCTATATAAAACCCAAGATCTTGGTAACGTATTTGTTTCAAGTGCATTCTAAGCCGTGTGGATATTGCAATAGAAGCCAACTGCCTTTGTTACGACCCGTTAGTTTCTTATTGCAAAATCCACAAGCACCAATATAAGCTAGGAATACATTAGAATATCTTGAAGTCAATCTTGCATCTTTGAAAGTTACAGTTTCATCTCGATATATAATAGAGAAGCACAGCTGATCCCTACGTTTAGAGAATAATAAATGTTTTTAAGTAAGCGCTGATTTATGGTTTCGTAAAAAGTTTATTTACTTACGACCCAGCCCAGACAGTTTAGTCATCATTCCATAACCTTTTCCTAACTTAGGTGGGCTTTAAGTCGGACTGGATTAAGCCATTATTTAACATAGAGACTCGGCCTCTATCTCTGACCTCCATAACCAAGTTGCTAGTTATTAAGATCCTCCTCGATGAAACTAGTTGTCAGTATTTCGGGCTCCGTACCTATAACGACGGTCAAAGAACTAATACTAACAGCCGTGACCAACAGCTTAACGTGCTTTCCGAAGCACAAGGTGGGCAATTTTTTTTTTTGGTTATTTGTTACATTGGTAATATGATATTTTTTTTCCATACCTTGACCTAACATATCAGTACCTAATAAACAAGAATCTTATTGTCTGTCGGTTATCTAAGTCAGTTGGTCAAAGCAAGCATGAGTATGAATAACGAGGGCTTTCTTTCATAAACTATCTTTGATTTGTGTTGGTTCATGTGTTAGCATTAATTTATGGTGCGTATTGTTCCTTAGTTATTTATGAAGATCAATATTTTAGAAGTAATCGTAATTTAAAACTATACCTCGACCTGACAGACCACTCATGGTGACCTAGTGGTAGGTCTTGGCTTCAAACCTAGCCAGACGCGATACTTGGTATTTTTTTCATTTCGTCATGTCTGTCTGTCTATACGTCCGTAAGTCACAGCCACTTTTTTCTGAAACTAGAAGAACTATACTGTTGAAAATTTGTAAGTAAATGTATTCTGTGAACCGCTTTAAAATTTTCACACAATACTAGAAAAACAACAATAAATTTTGGGGGTTCCCCATACATAGAACAGAAACTCAATTTTCAGTTTTTTTTTTCATCTAACCCATACATGGTGGGTATCTATGGATAGATCTTCAAAAATGATATTGAGGACACTTCCAAACTGGTAAAATGTGTGTCCCCCCTCTAATTTCTAAAGTAAGATAACGAAAATTCTGAAAATATTCAGGATTGTAGAACGTAAAAAAAACTTTGAACGAAAATTGGTTTGAATAAGATATGATGTTTAGTTTTTGAGATAGGAGACTTTTTCATCAAACTGCAGCAGTAATTTTGTTTTTCATTAAAATACTATGAAATACAAATTTAGTTTTGCGGTTGAGTGGAAGTTTACGAATGAATGACCGTTCAAAATATTGTTATTATATTGTTTGGGGCTATGGAACCCTGTGTGCGAGTAAGACTCACACTTGGCCGGTTATATTTTTTCTAGAAGTTTTGACTTAATCCTGAATCATTAATACTTGGAACTGGCTGCTCTCTAAATGCTGATGAAAAATAACGAATAAAAACAGGAAGACGGACGTGTCGTAGAACTAAAATGTTGAAAACAATGTGTTATAGAGTGGATGGCGAACCGACGATAATACCATTACCATGTACTCAGAACCTCACTCGAAACATTTTGATCTTATAGGCATTGCATTTTTGTAGGAAACAGCAGATTATTTTTTAAATTGCCGGTGAAAAATGTCTACGAGTATGTGTAGGGTTCAGAATGGTAGGTTCAGAATGATAGAATGATTTACAGAGTATACTGACTATGTTACTTAAATAATATTAAAAAGAAAAATCATTGCTATCGATTGAGTGACCAATTTGGGAGTAACCCGTCCAAATAATTCCGACAAAGGCTCGCAAACCTGTACAAGAGTGGCCATTCTTCACTCATGAAAGCTTCAATGGGATTTAGAGAGCACGTTAACCTGTCGATCCCAGTTGCCAAACGAATATTTGTGACGGTTTAGTGATTGTCAATTGTTTTCATACTTTTTTGGAATCGTCAATTAGTTATGCGAAACTAAATCAAAGGTTTTTTTTTATCCGATCCATTGTGATGAGGCTGGTTAGCAAACTTTCTGATCGATGGCTTAACGTGCTTTTTCAGAGGCACGGAGGAAACTCGGTGTGTAAGGAATAGTCACCCATCCACGGACCAAATTTGGGAAGCGCTGCTTAATCATCATCATCATCATTTCAGGCGAAAGACGTCCACTGCTGGACATAGGCCTCCCTCAAGTGTCGCCACATTGACCAGTCCCATGCGACTCGCATCCAGCGGATCCCCGCAACCTTCACTAGGTCATCGGTCCACCTAGTGGGAGATCTTCCAACGCATCGTCTCCCGGGTTGCGATCGCCATCCCAGAAATTTTCGGCCCCATCGGCCATCTGTTCTGCGAGCAATGTGCCCTGCCCACTGCCAATTAAGTTTGGCAATTCTTCGGCGCTGCTTAACCTTCTTCTTAAATAACATTTACTGAATGTGATTTTTTATTTTACAAAGGTCTAATCAAATTCCTTTGCCTCATAATAAGCAGACATAATTTTAATAACAAGTCTTCGTAATAAGAAAATGCCTCCCGCCATTTTGATATTGTTGCCATACGTTTGAAAGAAAGGCGAATATGACATTCTTCCAGCCCTTTGACATCATTTATTAAAAGCAAATGTTATGTCTTTGAAAGGATGTAAAAAGATCCACTTATGAAAATCTTAAAATTCTTTTGCTCGCTGGTAGGCAACGCACATAAGAATCGCTAGGACTAGAAGCTTAAATTATTAATGAGGGCTCTTTATATAACAAAAAAGAGCACTTAGGATGGACTAGGGATTTTAGTTAATTCATCCCTAAATCGGGTGATAAAAAATGTCGTTGAGGAAGTTCGTAATTTTGTTTCCATTAAACTATTTATGATATTATCAGGTATCATAATCTTTTCTGTATTTGTTTTGGTAATGCTTTGATTTTTCATTTTCGACACCATTCAATTGAAGTAATTAAACTACGGCTAACAAAGATTCTCATAGCTTACAGTGTAAACTTTTATATTAAATAAATGCGTCTCCTGTTACCTTAACACAACGCAGTAAGGTCCACTATTGTGAACAAACGCATTGGCCAAATAGCCAACATACACTTTGGTTTGTGGAGCGGAAAATCGTTTGAGTTCCTGATATTCTTGATTTAGGGCATCTGGCACTACATTAACTAAAAGCGTTTAAAGTAATTTAAACGTCGTTCTAATTCTGACATAGACACAGATAAGATTTAAAGATACAGGGTTGGGGGGATGTCAGCAGACAAATGATTACCACAGATTTAGTACATCATTTCGACCCCCAGTATTGGGAATGGATTTGCCCGTCCCCCTCCCCCCATTAAAATTTTTCATCCACGATCAAACTGTATGGAACAGCTGTTATAAAATACTGATTAAAAATGTCTATGTAGGGGGAGTTAGGAGTGGTATAAGCAGGCTTAAAGCATTGAATAATTTATTACATTATTAACTGTTTTTTCGGTAAATAATACTACTATTTAATTTAACAATATTTACATAAATGTAAAAGCTGACAGCGGAAATTAATAAGCATAGAGATTTATCTTTTTTTGATTGTCAATACTGTGTTGACATTCGTTATTGTTTGAAATCTATCAACGACATGTTACTACTATAAAAAATCAATAAAAAGGGGTTAACAATGACATTTAGAAATTTATATGAAATGATATCTGTGAGTTAAAACGACACCTGGCAAATTGGAGAAATCTCGTTTTAGACCGGTTACAAATATCTATAAAATTATACAAATGCTATTCGGATGCATCGTATCATGTCAACCAGTTTCATATGTAGGCTACCCAAGATTCCAATGCATTTTATGGTATAAATAATTGTGAAGAAAGTTGTATCGATAATTGTGATTTTATTGTTTTAATTTAAATTTAATTACAATAAATAAGAAACCTTTATAAGCCGATCTTCAAAAGATAAGATAATATTCTGAAGGTTTGGTGGGAAAATTATATTCTCAGACCCATTCACAAGTCGACAAATACAAGGTGTTGTTTTGCAACCTCGTCAAATTCTAGGAGGTAACTATGCTAATGATTCTCGACCCGAATCAATAATAAAATGAGTAGGTAATTTTCGTTTTTTCATTTATTTACTGAAATCGGTAACTGTGAACCACCCGTGTTTTAAACACGGGCCGTCTGATCCCCGCCTTATAACGTCGCTTACACACAAACAAAAAACCTCAAACGTTTTTTCGATAATTTCATAATCCCTAAACCACGTTAAGGGGGTTATTCTGAAATATTGACAAATTTAAACAACAAAAAAACGCAGTTTTTTGTAATAATTTACTAGGTACCGTAATTTATATTGATTATTCATGTCTTTTGTGACAACATACTGAATTTTGACGAGGATGCAAAACAACACCTTGTAGGTGTGCAAACTGGCACTACATTATTAATGATAGAAACTGGTAATGTCCTTTGAGAAAAAAATAAAATAATGTAACATAACACCACGTCTGACATCCCTGAGGGTTAAGGCAGAAGAGTAGGTACCTAACAGTACACCCACATTTTCCCAGTTATGCATAAGTCCCATGTAATAGAGGGCGCTCTGTATGGTCTCGGACGTAAAGAATAGCACCATCCCATATCTTCCCGTGGGTGTCGTAAGAGGCGACTAAGGGACTTGCCAGAGAATGGGCAGCAGCGTTCTCTGTGATTTTGTAACTACCGCACTGCGATCGCCAACCCGCCTGCCAAGCGTGGCGATTATGGCAAAACCCCCCTTATGTCAATATGGCGACACTTGGGGGAGGCCTATGTCCAGCAGTGGGCGTCTTTCGGCTTAAATGATGATGAATAGAGGGCGAGCCTATTGCCATTAACCGGGCACAAATCTAGACTCCGTGGCTGCTACTGAGAAATTCCTGATGGCAAACCCAATAACAATTTGCCAGACCCTGGTATCGAACCCAGGCTTCCTCAGCAGTCGCGATTGCAACCACTAGACCCTCGAGGCAGAGAAAAAAAGCTTTAGTTTACCTATGGTCTACTTTTCTTCAGACCCAGCGTGCAAATATTTGGGAACATATTAATCAAGAAACAGCGAGCCTTAACGCTTCGTGACTTTCCGCAGCTTTACCTCACATATTTGGAAACGAGACTAAAGTCTATACGTATAGAGAGTACATAAAGGATGATACGTCATTCCTTTCTCAAACGGAGCCTTTGTCACGCTTCAACGAGATGTATAGTCCACAAAAGAGTTTGGTATACAGGCAATTTAGCTGCTTTTTACTACGCTGTTTAATATTTCACTGAAAGGCAGCCTTTCCGCCGAATTGGGGGTGAAACGAAGCTTAGCGAAAAACGTTCCTACGCCTGAACTGCAATGTTACATAATTTTACTGTACTGTTTGTAGTAAGCGATGAGTTATTGTCGGGCCTACGCTGTCCTCTCATACTTAGGTACTAAAGCTGTAACATCCAAATATTGTAGAACCAAATGATTTTAACCTCACTGTCCTTTCGCGCGTAACAGTAAAACCCCGCGTGAAACCCTTCGGGGGCCGCTCGATTACGCCATTGCGTGAGTCATCCGATATCGTAAAGATAAACACTTATAACTCGAGTTATATTAGCTCTAATCTTAAACGGTAAACAGTGTCGGGTTCGTGATGAACGGGGTCATTTATTAATAATAACCAACTCTTTTAGAACTACTTGAGAATTATACATATCCCATAGATATGAGAGAGGTCGCAGCAAATACGTCTGTTTTCGTTGCTTATTTTTGTTTGGTAAAACTACTCATTCAATTTACACGAAAATTTATATCTAACATCACAAATATACAAGTAATCTAATGACAGTGTTTTTTAGGAGTCCTACATACATTATTCTTATACGATCCTAACTCAAACTTCTTGTTAGAATCGGCCATTTTAGAATTCCGCTGTTCAAAGCATGAAAATACTTGAAATATCAATAAATATGAATAGATATGCCTCGAATACATGAAATAATGAATTATCACTATTTTTTCTTTGCTACTATTGTTTCCAAGACCATTTTACATGGTTCAAGAGTCAATTTTTTTTTTTTTATTTCGACTAACAAACTTCACAACAAAGGATTTTTTGTTGGCTCAAATCATAATTTTTTTGTTATTTTTTCAAGCAAATGACTATCTAAAAAGTTGCATTATACACTTATAACATACTATACATTTACTTACCAAAGTTTTACAACGTATATCTCACAAAAACAACACTTTTCCGAACATAATAACACGGGTTGCCATTGCGTTTGACATTCGACATAGACGAGTTTTTATATTTTTTTTAATAATGTTGTGCCGTTTAGTATTACTAACGATTAATTTTGTTTGAATCGACTACTAGTTGACCATAGAGGTAAATTTTGACAGAACGATTTAGAAATTTACTTTTTTTTATATTAGCGTTTAAGTTTGCTGGTTCGAGCCGTTCCATAAATGGAACGGCGAGGCTCAAGGCAAAGGTCCGTCCGTTCCATAAATGGACCTAGAGGTTAAAAGAGTAACCATGGAGTTTCTTGCCGGTTCTTCTCCATAGGAAACGACCAACCCGAACCGTTCCTCTTCTGTCGACGTTTTATAAGTGCCCATGTAGGCCTATGTAAAATAAAATATTTTGATTTTGATTTTACTGTTAGCATGTATCGTCTTAGAGCTGGGCAGAGGTCAAACTAGGCTAAACATGAGGACCTGAGTTCGAATCCCAAAGTGTTATTAGGTTTTTCAAACAGAAAGTTGTTTAAAAATTCGAAGACTTGTGATATTTACCAATCCGCACTAGGCTTGGTGGCTTACAGTCCACTTCCTCTCATATATAGGAAGCCTGTGTCCCAGCAGTGGGAACATTACAGGCTGCTTATGCATATCCAGAACAGTGATTTCGAAGACTAAATAAATTGTTAGTAGACAAGCTGCCTGAACGTTTTTCTGTTCAGTGTACTTATGGTTGGGTGATTATCAAGAACACGCATGCCAAAGTGCTGCCTTATAAAGGAAAGATTAATTTCACAGAATTCTCAGAATCCAAATCTTGTACAGATGTTCGCTGAAACAGAAAATAGGTGCCGCCAAATGATGGATCGCCAAAATGAGGTATGTGACTGGGGGTATATTGGATATTGTGTAAAACTGAGTATGTCTGGTTTTGACATTTTAATGGGCTAACACTTCTTGTTAGCAATAACAAGAAAAAAACTCGTTGAAAGAAGTGACTGAACACTTTATAAAGACTTTCATTCCCGATAGTTACAATCTAGGGGTCTTTAAGTCAAGAGTGAATAGGTTTCTTCTAGGCATTCGTGCTTCTCCGTCGACCACATCATCGCTTACCATCAAGTGAGATAGTGGTCAAGCGCGAGCCTATAGATAATAAAAAAATAACATAACTACATGCCTGTAATCCCTGAAGGGTTAGGCAGAGGTATACCTAGTAGAACACCCACCTTTTGCCAGTTATGTCTAAATCCCATGTAAAAATCCAATAACACTTGGCCTAATCCGGGAATCGAATTCAGGACCTCGTGATCAGAAATTGCGCTTGCGACCACAAGACCTACTCATTATTTCTCTCTATCCGTTAAATTGTATTGTTACCAAATAAAAATAACTTGAATAACTAGAATTACGACAAAATGCTTGAATAATACTGAATTCAGTTTTCTTATTTGAATACAAAATTGGGAGCCAATTTATTGGCAATCAAATCCCAATTAGTGCAGATTAACGTGAAAAACTAGCCTATCGGTATTTACTTTTGGCCGTTTGAAAAGCATCCGCACTGCAAAGGCAGCTAATAAAAGTAGCCGACAGTGTATTTTACAGCGAAAAATTGCCAACTATGTAAAATGTTTCAAACTTTTGGGAGGCACTGGAAATAAAATGGGTATAATTCTGGGCGAAAATTCCTGAAAGTCCTTAAGCCAATTTTTCGGAATATTTCCTCAGAGCCCTTAAAGGGTTTCCTTCTATCTGAATAGAGTAATTGCAAAATATATATGTATTTCGGTTGTCCAATACTGATATTCAGCTGGTTGGACTGGAAGCCGATCCCAACATGATTGTAAAAAAAAAATACGCAGATGAATTACGAAATATTAATATTACGAAAACATCGTAATAATAACTCATTAGTACAACAAAAAGGTGACGTGCAACTGATGGCGGTCATTCATTGTCACTTCCTATGTCGATGGTCATTGCGGAGAAAGTGAAATCTTAGAGCGGGACGGGTAACACATCTAGATATAAGTGAGCGAGACGGGTAAAGTCGCTGAATCACGTACCGTTTTGAGATGTAAGTGTTCCGTGTTACAAGCGTCTTGGGAGTTTGGTTGAGATAAAGCTTGGTTCATAATTGAGGAATTTGTTAAAACTTTGAATTATGAACAGCCGTTAGTAATTATTCAAGAAATTTCTTTCAAAAAAGCCGCTCGAACAAGCAGAATTAATCGAAATTAATGGCTGACCTTAATGGGGTATCGTATTACCCCAGTTCTAACTGGATAATGAAGGTCAGATAGGCAGTCACTTCATGCAAAATACTGGTAGTCAGCTACATTCCGCTTAGATTGGAAACCGACTCCAACATAGTTTAGGAAAATAAATAAATAAGTTAGGCAGATGATGATGAATAGCCTTAATAAATCATCAAATCTCGAGGCTCAGAACCATAATACATTAAATTGAACGCTTTTACTTAACTTCTAAGTTTTACTCAGATTTTGAGGCATTGTCTTATTAAATAAGAGGCTAAATAAAATATCACTAGATTTGAAATTGAAACAAAACACTTCATCATAATTAATTCAGAAAATGCTCCAAACATTAAATGGAAGACAAATCCATTCTAAATAGTGTACCTCAATGAAAATGTAAATATTGCATTTGTGGTGATAATATTTAAATTAAAGTTAGCGGCCTCGTGTTTAAATGAAATTAAGGGATAAAACGTTTATCAGAAAGGTCAGGTTCATTGTTAAATTTATTGTTTTTGAACTTACGCTGAATTTAGCTGATGATTAGGTATGTTAACTGCCAAGCATTCTTGGAATCTGATGGTTGTACAACTTTGGAAAACAACTTCGATATAAATAAATAAAAACAAAAATATTCTAAATTTAAAAGTATCGCAAAAAAAGTAATGATTAATCTCCAAATAATCACAAAAATGCATATTACGCCTAGATTATACTTACCAAGTTTCAGAGCATTTTAATAATTCATCGCTTATGTGAACTATCCTTTACAATAACCTAATAAACTTAAAATATGCTTGATTCATTTTTATTCGCAATCACATTTCAATTATTTCCATAACATAAACGTTATTAACACCGTAATAAAATGTTTTAACAACATATTTCAACAAACATTTGCAAGCGAAAAATATAATGATCATGTTATAAATTAAATACACAAAATATTTCTGCTACGTTGTGTGTAAGGCTTTAACAAATTATTAATTATGTTCCACTTTCGCAGCGTTTTACGTGAAAACCTTGCCGAATATATTGCTGTATTTAATGGTGGTTTTTGGAATTTTATAAGGAAAGGTTTATAGGAATTGTTGTGTGATGTTTTATCAAGAAAGTAGACATAGGTTCTTATTGGTAACCAAATTAATATTTGACGGAAAGAGGGATTTAGGTAGTGAGGTTACAGTACAAATTAAGAGTGATGAACTATTTGAACAAATCGTTCACCCGGCACGCGGTGTGTTTTTTCTGACGATTAAGAGAAATTTTGAATTCCACTACAGATGAATTACATGGATAAAACTAGTTCTCATACCGAAACTTAAAACTTTTAACTAATGTACGGTCTGCAATAAAAGTTACTAAACACTAGGTATCTTTTTCTTATACAAGGTGTAACGGAATGGGTATATACATACTTAAAGGTGTGCTACCAGACCATCATACTGAATATGTTTCTCCATCGGACAAACATCCTAATAGCGAAAAAATATCTGCTGCCCCATACAAAACCTCAATACCTACTCGACCCAAATGCATGGGGCAGCTGATATTTTTTTCGCTACTATAATGTTTGTGCAATGGAGAAACATGTTCAGTTTGATGGTCTGTAGCACACCCTTAAGTATGTAAATACCTTTTCCGTTACACCCTGTATAGCGTTCTATTAATATACCATCTTATTTCTTAAATATTAAATGCTTTAAAAAAAAGTAAACCACTAACTCTCCTTTTTATATATTTTAAGTACATTCTGGCTAACCATCGGTTGTCTAGAAATTACCGCTAACAAAGCCTGAAGAAGCGTGCTTCACCGTCGACCACATCATCGCTTACCATCAGGTGAGATGGGCCAATAGATAATAAAAAAAAGAAGTAAATAAGACCGCCATTGTTCCATAGAACAATATAAAAAAAAACTGTCTATTTTGTTGTACAATTAACATTTATTCTACATTTCTGTTTCTCTTTATTAAATTTTCTTATAACCTAACTTAAAATTAGATAAAAAAAAATATTAAAAAAATAGTAGCCCACCGGCATCGTGAACAGGATCTGAGGTTACCGGTGGTCAGGGCTCTTGAGAGAGGAACCTCATAACAGTATCATATTATTATTAATCCTAATTTTCTAGAGAGGGCATTTTGAACTTTAACACTGTCATAACTAGTCATAAAATAATTATGATTGATGTGCTGACTGTACCCGTCAGCTGTTCATCGTGTTACGACTATCAGAACAAGTTATGTAGGTAATGTAGGAAACGGTAACTTATTACTATGATTAAACACTGCAAACGTAATATCTCATTTTTATGATCTTGAGATTACATACAGATTCCGGGTATGCAGAGTCAGAGAGTTTTGATTGGGCCTTTATTAATGAGCATTGCGAATTTTATGTATAAAAATAGAAAATTTTCATATTTTAGATAGGTAACCATTACGATCCGATCAGCCGTTTAGTCCGTGAAAAAATAACAAATAAACAGAGTGACTTTCGCATTTATAATATTAGTATGGATTTTCAATGTAGATGCATACCGCATGCAGCGCCTAGCACATCGCCCGCGACTTCGTCCCCGAAAATTGTGATATAATATAGCCTATGTTACTCGGTAAAGATGTAGCTTCCTAATAGTGAAAGAATTAAAAAAATCGGTCGAGTAGTTTTTGAGTTAAATCATAACAAACAAACAATCAAATTTTTCCTTTTTAGAATATTAGTTTAGAGTGGCGAAGTAAAACGGACTAAGCAAGCCAGCTGTCAGTGCGTTCGAAGCCTAAAACATTTTACTTGGAGACTATTTGTATAAAATCGCGCTGCGACTTAATTTTTTGTTCATCATATGAAAGAAAAACTAATGATTTGTCGCTGAGACATGACGTGCATACAAAATGACACAAAAACACATAAAAAGCAAAAAAATATATAGGATCTATAATTATTTGTAATTCTGGAAATTTTGAATAACAATAGGGTAAATAGAACCCGATAAAAATACTACAAAAGTACGAAAATAAAATACACGGGTTACCAGAGGTCATGGCATTTATATGGGAAAATAAATAAAAGAAAATCTCGGTGACATCCCGGAATTGTCGAGTTATGTAAAGATATTGGCAATTTTCTCGATCCTTGTTACATGGAAAATTATTTCTTTATTCTCGGGTGAATAACCTTCAAAGAATACAAGTCTGATAGTGCAGCTATTTTTGTGTTCTGGGACCTCTTTTACTCGTTTTAAATAGACTAACTATTTTCATTGATGATTATTAGGAATCCTACTACCAACTTAACTACAGAACAAGCTGTTGTTTTGTATTCTCCTCAAATTCAAGGAGGTGACTACGCTAATGATTCTCAACCCGAAACAATAAGAAAATGAGTTGGTAATTTTTTTTTTGTCGTGTTTACGGTAATCGGTAAGTGTGAACCACTCGTATTTTAAACGTGACCCATCTGATCCTCGCCCTATACCGCCCTTTTTAACTCGCAATATGGACGCTATCATTTCATCAATGTTTTGTTATGACGTTGTCACGTTAAACTATCGTCCGTAAGCCGACTTTACAGACAACCAACTTTTTTGTTGTTTAAATTGGACAGTATTTCAGAATAACACCCTTAACATGGTTTAGGGAATAAGAAATTATCGCATTACCGTTCGAGATTGTATATATGTGTGAAAGTATATTACTAAAAACTACTAAACAACTGTTCGTCCAGTGGTAGCAACTGGACTGCTGCAGGTCGGGCAAAGTGCTGTTGGATTTATTCATTAGGAATTTCTCATTAGAAGACATGGAGTCTGGATTTTTGCCCGGTTGATGGCAACAGGCTCGCACTTTCTTTAATTACATGGGCCTCAAACATAACTATCAAAATGTGGGTGTACGATTAGGTTTAAGACAGTTTTTTTAGATTTAGGGATGCGGACACCTCTGACTAACCCTATTTTTTTCTTTTTTTTTGAGCTTGGGATATCATCAAAGGACCCCTGTCTCTCTGGGCGGAGCGGAAGGGAGTGTCAGACTTGTACTGACTAAAACCATGTTCCTTCTTAGCCCTTTGTGTTCCAGGGCCACGGTATCTCTTTGGAACAGACCCGCAGCTCTAGCGGGCATCGGCCCTCTCAAACCCCATCTGATCTGCTAACATCGCCTTGAGACTTGAGGTACATAGGACGGATGGCCTGTGCCCCATTACTCACCTTCCACAGGCCTGCGCCTATGGTGGCTGACGCCTGGGGCGTCTCCCGCGGCAGTTGGGACGTGTGACGTTGTCATTTCTTATCTGTCATTGTCATTCCACGAGATCGCTTTTGAATTTACCGAAGACTGAACAATATGGGTCAAGAAGTAACCCACATGCATAGCCAACGCTTTAGTCAACTGTACCACATCAAACTATACATGTCCAGTATAACCTGACCTCGCTATGTTAGACTTTCCCGTGCAATGAGAAATCAACTTAATTTGGGTTTTCATAGCTTCATTGGTCGTCCATCTAATAAACTTTCAACAATACCTTTAATGGTCTGACACGAATGTACTTTCATTAATGATTAATGATGTGTTTGATAGGTGCTTATCCCATGGTGATGCGTAAATAAGCACATTAACATGTTAATAAGTGCACCATAAAATCGGTCTTAGTAGTTAGTAGTAGAGGTCAGATAGGCCGACGGCTGCATACTGGTTTTAATCTGCATCCGGATAGACTGGAAAGCCGACTCTAAAATAGTTCGGTTAAATTGATATAATCGGTTATCGTCGCACGAAAATAATTGTGACGACAATTTAATTGGATTTACATAGAGTGGTTGAATACCGCTGAAACAATTTGATTTGTATTTGTCACAGCTTTGATTGGTTGTTATTTTGGTAAAACAAATGCAATACAATTATTTGGTAGATATTTTTGTGTATATTTGGTAAGTCTGAGTAGGTCGTAGGCTGTTTTTTTTCTCATACAACAACTTCCAAATTTCCACGTGGACAAAGTCGCGGCAACAGCTAAGTAGTAAATAATAAATGTAAAACCTCAGCCCCTCGGCTTTACCCGAGTCGAGTTCGGTTATTGCCCCACGGGGTCCTTCTACCAGGATAAAAACTATCCTATGTGTTCGATCGATCGGACTATGAGAATTTGTGATTCCGCTTTGTCCGATGAACCGGACCAAAAACCGGCCAAGTGCGAGTCGGACTCACGCACGAAGGGTTCCGTACCATTATTTATTATACAAATGAACAACATTTTTTTTTCTGTGTGGGTGCCTCCTTATTCTTTATTTTATTCTGTCTTTAGTATTTTTTGTTATAGCGGCTACAGAAATACATAATCTGTAGAAATTTCAACTGGCTAACTATCACGGTTCATGAGATACAGCCTGGTGACAGACGGATGGACGGACGGACAGACAGCGGAGTCTCAGTAATAGGGTCCCGTTTGACCCTTTGGAAACGGAACCCTAAAAAAATGGACTGAGCACTAAGCAGTTGGACCAAGTGTTCACGGGATGTTAATCCAGGCTAAAAACTGTCTGTGTGCCGATTTTAATCTTAACCTATTTAGTATTTTTTTCGTATTTTTAATAGTACTAAGGTCACAGCTAAACAAGCATTTGATAAAACATCCAATCTGCCTACCTATACAAAATTTTCATCATAACGTGTGATAAAATACGAACAATGCACAATAAGCCAAGCTATGTTTGCAATTATGTCTTTAATGCCCGAATGCATAATTACTACTACTGACTAAGCAGTAATATTCTTTTTACTGCCTACGTATTAAATTTAAACATAATGGGTACAGAAAGCGTGCCAATATTATTGAACAGACAATATTATTATTTTGTTCTGAGAAAAACTAATAAAATGTACAATATGCATTGTAATCTCCTTTACTAACAATTACATTATTAGACAGCGACTAAGAATTTGAAACTAAGAACCTAGTAAAGCCTAAATTAAAATTAGAATCCATAGAATCTTTAAGAAATGTATTTATTTAAAACTCTAGCTTATTAGATAAGAATGTCCAAATAAAAAGCAACATGCTTCATGAATGTTAAACAGAGGAAAAACATCGTAAGGACAAAGCTTGCTAACTAGGCAAGCGATTTGTGGGGTCACAAACATTTAGGCTTATGGTCAAACAAACTGTTTGCCTACCCTGCAGTAAGCCTTGTCAGCACAAAGGAGGTTCTTGTGTTGTCACTGTCTAGGAGTACAGAGCAGGGTTAATCCTCTTTTGTTTTTTACCATTCAGCATAAATGTACCATACACCTATATGCCTGCCTTTATGCTTCAGCCATGGCTTTCTAGGAATCATTAAACTTCAAATGATGAAGTTACTTCTATACAAGTTAGCGTCATCGTCGATTGCATACCATCAGGTAAGTTACACTAGTAAAATGCGAGCGGTTTTTTTTGCCTATCTTGTGTCCCACTGTTTTACAAAAATCCTCTGTTTCTTTTGCGATGTCTGGCCATGTTTGCCCCGCAATTAAGACAGACAGAACAGACCTTCACACCACCTTCGCCGTGGTCTACCTCGACGGTGATTTCTTGCTATTCATTATTACAAAAAAAAAACTATACTCAACTTCGTGCCTTCGGTAAGCAAAAAAGGCTAAGTAGCCCAACCCTTTAAACCGGAGGTCTGCCAAATCTAGGCTCAATATCAAAGTAAATCCGTGTCAAGCTGTCAAAGTTATAATACGATTTTCATCCCTACTAGTTAACCTTTTGTGTAGATAGTCCCTTAAGTTAGAATTTACCTCAACTTGGTTTCAGATAAGACAATAATAGTCTCACTTCGACATGGCAGTATGCCAAAAGTTAGCACTTTGATGTCAGGTTCTAGAACGCCATAAACTAGTTTCAGTTACAAAACTTCGTTTGACAGTGTAATATTGCGAGGAACCGATATTCTGGAATAAAGATACAATAACTATCTGGTAATACAAAGTGATTTTGTTAACTATTATGTGATATCGAATTCTGAATCTACAAGATGTAACGTAATAAAATAATAATAAGAAAGTTATGAGTTTCCAAGAGTCATAGAACAAAAGTGGTTCAGTTTTATGGTCTGAGACCACACGACAGGTCGTTTATTATTATTTATTTTTGACTTATAACTATCACCACAAGCCTATAGAGTGGCTATCAACTGTTTGTTTATTATGTTACACCCTGTGATAAAGATACTGCATTTACCGAGCACAGGTCTAGACCTGTTGTCTAGAAATGTTCTTATTAATTAATAACATCCAAGCAAAGAAACAACCCAAAAACGCAAACCATGACACGGACTCTCATCTTAAAATTAACAATCACAACAGATTAAATGTCAATCACTGGGCCAAGAGACAGTTTTAAGCAAAACATTAACAAAATCCCTAAAAAACATGACGTAGAAAAAAAATCAAATCCATACCACAGCACACCTCATTTTCAGTGCATTTTACATACGAGTATGAAGTATGAAAGTTGGCTTAGCGCCAGACGTAGAGCTGTAAGTCTTTAACCCGTAAGAAGACAGACAGTTTAGTACCTTGTCTATGCTGACGGCAACTTGAGAAGCTGTTTCACGAATGTCTGTATTCTCCATTTGTTTGTTGAGTGGGATTTTTGAGACATTTGAATACTTTAACAAGTATAGTTGAGTAAGCCTTAAGAGTTAGTTTGAGAACTAATTCTGATCGCATGATAGTGACCACAATTTATTTTAAATTATGTAACACTTTTATTTTAAATTATGTAACACCTTTATTTTAAAATTATTTAAAATAAAGGTGTAACCTATTTTAATTTTTTTTTATTAAATAGTTTCATGTTTGGCTTGAACTATTTACTATTATATAGTTACTATTTACTATTTTTTTTCTAAACTAAAGAACAAAGCCTTAATAAATATAATTGGTAATAAAATATCTTAATCATCATTTCTCCACCTATAATCCAATTTATTTGGGGTCGGCGGTACTTCTCTACAAGTATATTCGTCATCGAAAATGTTATAGTGTAAATCTAAAACAGACAAACACACATTTTTAGGGTTCCGTAGCCGAATGGCAAAAAACGGAACCCTTATAGATTCGTCATGTCTGTCTGTCTGTCTGTCCGTCCGTCCGTGTCACAGCCACTTTTTTCCGAAACTATAAGAACTATACTGTTGAAACTTGGTAAGTAGATGTATTCTGTGAACCGCATAAAGATTTTTACACAAAATTAGAAAAAAAACATAAATTTTGGGGTTCCCCATACATAGAACTGAAAACCAAATTTTTTTTTTCATCGTACTCATACGTGTGGGGTATCTATGGATAGGTCTTCAAAAATTATATTGAGGTTTCTAACATCATTTTTTTCTAAACTGAATAGTTTGCGCTAGAGCCACTTCTAAAGTGGTAAAATGTGTGTCCCCCCCCCTCTAATTTCTAAAGTAAGAGGAGGAAAATTCTGAAAATATTTAGGATTATAGAAGGTAAAAAAAACTATCAACGAAAATTGGTTTCAATAAGATATGATGTTTAGTTTTTGAGATATGGGACTTTTTCATCAAACTGCAGCAGTAACTTTGTTTTTCATTAAAATACTATGAAAAACCAATTTAGTTTTGCGGTTGAGTCGAAGTTTACTAACTAATACTACTAACTAATGAATGACAGTTCAAAATATTGTTTGGGGCTATGGAACCCTGTGTGCGAGTAAGACTCGTACTTGGCCGGTTTTTTTAATTTGTCATCGTCGATTGGTCCAAAAAATACACTTTAAAGTAAAAGTAAACGCTCGATTGCTTTCCAGCACTGTTACAGTTACAGGGCTTGCATAACATAATTATCATCAGATATACTTTCTCCTTTTTTCGTCCAAATAAGTACAAGTACATGACAATCAAAGTCAGATGCAGTTCGTGATAAAATAAGGTTGGTTTTTGCAAAATTGCACAAAACTGGGTGCTCCAGTTTATATTACTTTCTTTATCGGAATTATGCGTCAAGATCAACATATATTATAGGTAGGTATGTATGTAGGTACGTGCTTTCTGAAAGTACGTGGTTTCAATATGTTTTCGAATTTCCTTGTTGAAAAGTAGACAGTACTTTGCTAGAATGTGATTATTGAAATGCTGATGATTATTGGAATATTGATGATTAAGTATAAGAATTTCTTCATAAAATTCTGAAAGACATTTTAATTGTAAAGTTAGAAACAACTAAGAATAGTTGATAAAGAGCGAATTTTACCAATGATCGCAATCAGCACATCCAAATCGCACAAGAGCAACATTCTCACCATTTCTATTAAGTATTTACATTAGCAGAACTTAAACACAGTTTTGGTGGTCTAATTACGTTCAGTTCCATTGTTGAAATTCGCCTTAAGTGTAAAATAGAGCACTCCAAAGCCAGCTTTTCTGCTCTTCTTTTCAAGATTATGATGTAATTCTAAGGCAAAAATTAGGAGACGAATACAAGCTAACTCTGTAATGGTTTACATAGAAATGAAAAAGAAGAGTAAGGTGGAGTAAGTGTGACTGTGAGTGTTAAAGATAGACTACAACCTTAACATGACTTTTATAATGGTTTTTGTGATTGTTGCATAACATCGAGAAAAGTAAAAAACCGGCCAAGTGCGAGTCTTACTCGCACACAGGGTTTCATAGCTCCAAACACTAAAATAACAATATTTTGAACTGTCACTCATTAATTAGTAGTATTAGTTAGTAAACTTCCACACAACCGCAAAACTAAATTTGTTTTTCATAGTATGTTGATGAAAAACAAAGTTACTGCTGCAGTTTGATGAAAAAGTCCCATATCTCAAAAACTAAACATCATATCTTATTGAAACCAATTTTCTTTGACAGTTTTTTTTACGTTCTACAATCCTAAATATTTTCAGAATTTTCCTCCTCTTACTTTAGAAACTAGAGGGGGGGGGGACACACATTTTACCACTTTGGAAGTGGCTCTAGCGCAAACTATTCAGTTTCGAAAAAAATGATATTAGAAACATCAATATCATTTTTGAAGACCTATCCATAGATACCCCACACGTATGGGTTTGATGAATAATTTTTTTTTGGTTTTCAGTTCTAAGTATGGGGACCCCCTTAATTTATTGTTTTTTTTCCTATTTTTGTGTGAAAATCCTAATGCGGTTTACAGAATACATCTATTTACCAAGTTTCAACAGTATAGTTCTTATAGTTTCGGAAATAAGTGGCTGTGACATACAGACGGACGGACAGACAGACAGACAGACAGACAGACAGACAGACAGACAGACATGATGAATCTATAAGGGTTCCGTTTTTTGCCATTCGGCTACGGAACCCTAAAAAGAGGCTTTTTTCCACACTTTTCCACACTGGCTTTTTTGACATTATGAATTTAGATGGTATTTTGTGAGAAAATTTGTCTATTTAAAAAACCGGCCAAGTGCGAGTCGGACTCGCGCACGAAGTGTTCCGTACCATTATTTATAAAACAAGAAAAAAAATCACTTTTTTTGTATGGGAGCCCCCTTAAATATTTATTTTATTCTGTTTTTAGTATTTGTTGCTATAGCGGCAACAGAAATACATAATCTGTAGAAATTTCAACAGGCTTACTACCACGGTTTATGAGATACAGCCTGGTGACGGACAGACGGAAGGACAGCGAATTCTCAGTAATAGGTTCCCGTTTGACCTATTGGGTACGGAACCTTAAAAAGGCCAAATAGGTTGCCACTGTCTGACCAAACCCGATAATTCGGTCAATAGATAGTGCACGCTTACACGAACTAATATATTCATTCAAGACTCGAAGCGTACCAACATCACAGTTCAATCTCCAAATAACTCTTTTAACGTAACAGCTACACGCACAAATAAGTGAAAGTTGCCACACGCATAAAAGTTGTTAGCTTATAATAAGAATAATGTTATTGATACTTAAAAAATGGTCCACTCGTTATGTAAATTTAGTACTGGTAACTTTCAAAAAACTGCTTTAGTGCAATCAGCAAAAGTTTCTTAATTGAATGGTATTTTGAAAGGTAACAAGACAAGAATATACAAACTTTCTTTTGTTTTAAGTTCATTTACTGTATTTCAATATTTCGTTTTATCTACAAAATAGTTTCACAATATTCTGATTTAATAAACAACCGAATCTTTTGTTTCAAAGAATGTTTTTTTTACTCAGTTATTTTCTTCGCAAAATTTTTAATTTTTCTATAGTTTGAAAAAACGGTGGGTCGTCTTAGAGGCGCATGACGAAATGTTTTATTAATCTTCAGAAAAAAGTTATCTGACGAATGAAAAATCTCTCGTGGAGTATGCCTCCTCTGCGTATCCTTTTCCCAATCATGTTGGGGTTGGCTTCCAGTCTAACCGGGTGCAGCTGAATACCAGTACTTTTCACATGGATCGACTACCTACCTGACCTCCACAACCTAGTTAGTTCTGGGTAATACGATACCCCTTGGTAAGACTGGTTATCAGACTTCCGTAGAGTATCCAATACAAATAAATTATATCTTTCAATCCTGTAACAAAGTAAATCTAATATACACTTCCAGTAGACGAATAGATTAGATTTACATTGGATAGAAGATAAATTTAGATCACGAAATCTTTTTCTTTAGGGATTTGTCACAGAATATTTTTAAGCCTTCCCAAATACGCCTAAGGACCGTTCAATCTTTCAATTTCAAACTTTCTAACGTTCAATCTTCCGAATATAGCAAGATTTATGTATAAAACCTGATTTTTAGACTTAAATGTCTCCTTAAAATACATTTTTAAGGTTAGCTCTGTGAAGATTAAAATGTCATCATCGTCTAGCTAGCCTTTTTCCCAAACTATCTTGGGGTCGGCTTCCACTCCAACCGGATGCAGCTGAGTACCAGTATTTTACATGAACCAACTGCCTATCTGATCTCCACAACCCATTAACTGGGTAATACGATACCTTTTGGTAAGACTGGATGTCAGACTTGTGGCTTCTGAATTCTCGTAACGACTGTCAAAGATCTACAAATAACAGCGAAGTAAAGATTAAGATGTGTTTTCTTGATTTTCCTAATCCGTCATATTGTGAGGAAGATCCTTACATACATACTATATATAAACATACGCCTTTTTCCCCATAGGTATAGGCAGAAACCACAAAACGCCATCTGCAACGATCCTTACACACTCCTATTGCCTCGTCCACATTCATTCATCTGGTCATACGCACACAGAAATCTACAATAGCTCTTTAATGCAAGTATTTTTTAAACGTGTCAGCCTAAAGCAATTTCCACTGGCATAAGAAGGTAATACTGAAAAGCTTGTCTATTTCTATTTCACAAGTTTGTATATTTTAACTATGAATGAAAACATTCTATTTACATTCCATTGTCATGATCACAATGACCTAACAGGAAAATTCACCCTATGTTAAGGTACATGGACAATAATTAATTTGTGAAAATGATAGTAAAAATTATCTGTTGTTACTGTAAAGACAATCCGTCAATTATCGCTTATTTGTCTATTGTTTGGATAATGGTAATTACTGATCCTACTGTAATATTTACTATTACTTTGTATTCTGAGTGCAAACAGTATCTAGGTACGACGACAGCACATCCAAGCTTCAAAAATCGGTAAAATTTCTTTCCTTTTTCAACTTTATCCTTAAAGAATTAGGTTCAAGCTTGATTGAGAAAATTTTACAATTTCAGGTAGTTTGTATTTTATTGAATGGAATCCTTTAGGTATACCTTTAAAGAGGGAGCCTAAGGCAATATTTAGCAGCGTTTATAGCAAAAGATACTTCAAGCTACGTAAATAAATCAAAGATATAATAAGAATCTCGTATCTGGGTCATAATATTTCTCCCGCCATAATTAATAACCTAAAAGTGATTTCGTTATCTAAGAGGGTGAGAATTACAATAGAATTTTCTAATTTAATCTTATGACTAAATTCTTCTAAAGATTCTTTTCTTTTATAGTGACTAATGTTTTTTTTTTATGAAATTCATTCATCTTGCCGACTATTCCTCATAAATGTTGTCAAATTATGGATATTCGTCCAAATTAATTATCCAATTTGTCCATTATAATTTTATGGTGTGTCAATTTGTAAATTGGCAATTTAATTTACATATCAACCATCCATTTTGCAAAACAAATCATTTATCACCATTTTTGTAGTAAACATAAAGTTTCTAGTCCAAGTTCGCAGCTTCCGATGCTCGTTTTGCATATTTTTCGCATAACATTATTCGAACAAGCTTCCACGAGCTGATATTTTTAAGCAAACGATTAATAAACGATGAAAAACGATGTGAGATATTGGAGATTTTTATTATGCGGTTAGAAGAAAATTGAAAGATGAGAAAAATAGAACAACGTTATTTTCAGTTCACAAAACAAAATTTCATAAATGAGAAACTTACCTAAAAATCCTTAACCAAAAAAAAAATTGAAAATTAACTGAAACTTCACGAAAATACGCTACGTTACGCTACGTTTCTCACACTATCACTCCCGACTCTGGCGCAACCGATGCGCCGCGCTTGCCAAATGCGACTGCGCGAACGAGCACCGCCGAAACTTTACGACAACTTCCGACAGCTTACCTTCACATGACGAAGGGTGGGCCTCTGTGTTATGCGTACAATTTCCACTGTGATTACTATTATGTAAGATAATTAGCACGCAGAATGGTCCGTTGCGTTTATTACGTGAGTGCGATCAGAGGTCTTTTTAGTAGAGGCCGGAAAGTAACTCTGTGATACTTAGCTGTATTTTTGACGATGGTTAAGTAACAAAAGGTTACAGCTTAGTTCACGTCAAAGGTTTCTTGAGACAGCGTGTGGAAAGCTGAAGTTCAAATATTGATGACCAAGGTTAAGAGGCCTTCATAGTGAAGCAGAAGACGGGAACAATGATGTGTTTAAACATCAGGATTGATAGATCAGATTGATTTTCAGTTTTGAGTTTAAATATAAAGGTCGTATTTCGCAGTTTTTACTTCAATAATGTATTTTTCCTATTTGGAGTTTATTTTTTTCCCTATGAGGGGTAGGCCTGTCTTTTCAGTGCTTCTCTTGTCTTTGTCTACTGCTATTGTGTGGCAATCCCTTAAAGAAAAAATCATCTTTGGACTAGAATAAGACCTATGAACTTATGAATCTATGTCTACAGGAATTGTTCATCTAGCCAACTCTTTCCAGGCCTTGCTAAGTAGTCGTCTCAAGGTGGTGGTTTTTGCCTATTGTTTTACCGTCATGAGACATATGTAGCTATCTCAATACCTCTTCAGTCCAGGAGCTGTGTGGCAGGCGTTCACTATTTGTATATTTTGCTTGTATTTTTTTTTTAATTCGGAAATCAATTTATAAGAACAATATCAATGCTATCGTACGCGATTAAATCATTCGTTGCTGTAATATGTAAGCTTCTAGTATAGCAAGATATTTTATTTAATTATAAATCATTAAGACTATGCATCAATCACTTATGTACTCGGAATAGAGACTTGATTTATTTCCATTCAAATAAAATAAATTATGACTAGATACCTTCTTACATTATTTTTGATGAAGCCTTAAACAGGTTTGCAGTTTTGCAATTTGGCAAAATTAATTGCAACTGGTTGTACTCTTCGCTAGTATTATATAAGGTTGTCAAATGATTTATTGCGCCTTTTATTTGAAGATGTTATTTAATGTCCATTTATACCATTTTTTTCATAGTGAATAAAACATAATCTGTCTTACCTTCTCTCATCTATTATCATGGATAAGATTCCAGTCTAACCAGATTTTACCAGATGCAGTTCAATACTATGCATTAGCTGTTGTTTATTGAAAATTCGTCATAAAAATTCGGTACAATTCGTCATATCATTTTTACCGTCTTTTCAGAAACCTTGAGAAGATTGAGATATAGATTTTTAGTGTCGTTTACGTCAAAACCGTAGAGAGGACGGATTCTAGGCAATGGCTTGACGTTGTCAATGGGTATTGTTGGCAAAATTAAGTGACATAATTATTACAGTGACATCATTCCGAAATCGGGAAGTTACCTACCCTATTTTCATATGTAAGACAAAAGACAAGTTACCCATCAAACAAAGTATTAAAACGCAGTTAAGTAAAATAATCTTTAACTTAACTTCTCCTTGTTGGAAACTACGGAAAATAAACACTATATTTACGCGAAGGTCCTCGGATGTATGTGTTTGGTACACAACTGTCAGCTCTTCGAGTTATGCAGTCGCTTCTTGTTTGTTCCGGCAAGACTCCTGCGACAAAATGTAGGCTTTAAGTGTTCCTTTGTTGTTTGAAAATAGGTAAAGAGGTGACAAAGGAATAACGTCATTGGGTGCTTGCATTAAGTCCGATGTTTCGATTCATCATCATCATCATCATTTCAGCCGAAAGACGTCCACTGCTGGACATAGGCCTCCCCCAACGCCACATTGACATAAGGGGGGTTTTGCCATAATCGCCACGCTTGGCAGACGGGTTGGCGATCGCAGTACGGTTGTTACAAAAGCACAGAGAACGCTGCTGCCCATTTCCTGGCAAGTCCCTTAGTCGCCTCTTACGACACCCACGGGAAGATATGGGATGATGCTATTCTTTACGTCTGACATCATACAGAACGATGTTTCGATTAGTCACCTGAAAATCTGTATTTACGAGATTAAAAAAGAGAAAGTGCGCATATACAAAGTATGGAAGTATTTTACTCGCACCAATCCTACACTATTGTACAGTCGTCAATATGAATGCCGACAGATATTAACTGTCAGATCTCTTCCTCTCCTCCTCTCTATTAATGTTGTGCTAATTTTATGTAGGCCATAGTGTTCTCACTTGTATCTCTTACAAAGCAAAACCATAAACTGTGTTGTTTCGTTTTTCATCGATTCAAAATTTTAAAATCACTAAGTCAGCTTCCCGACGGACCAATTTGGAGTTCTGCAGTGGGGCACGTTATTTCAAAATCCTTCCCTACGGCACAACTAAATAGTTGTGTCGTTTTCTATTTTATTTAAATAATGTTTTATTGAGTCCCTTCTGACTCTTATGCGTAATTAATGTTGTGCGAAAATATAATTAGGAGAAACAAAAGTGTGCCTAATTATTTCAATTCTTAAATTTTTATGCAAATGGATTGGGAACCTACTATTGCCATGCTAAAACAAAAAATTCTGAAGAGATAGATAAGCCAATGTTGGAATCTAAGTCGAACAGTTTCTTGATACAGAACTAAAAGTAATCGATTTGATTCAGTTCTGAAAGTTCTAAATCAGCAGATTATGCGTTTCGTAGAACGATGCGTCATCAACATTCCTTTCAAGGTTTAGACTAACTTAGTAATCATAATACATATTTTATTGCTATATTTGATTTATAGATAGGTACTATATGATAATTATAATATTATCTGTGCGCATTCTTCATTATGGATCGAGTCAGCAATATTGACCATTTACATGCGAGTATCAACGAAGTGCGTGACTGTAGGTTATTATCCCTTGCAATTTAGCATTAACAAAAGTAAGATCAGCCCATAAAATTCCAGGCGGGTTGGCGATCGCAGTACGGTTGTTACAAAAGCACAGAGAACGCTGCTGCCCATTCTCTGGCAAGTCCCTTAGTCGCCTCTTACGACACCCACGCGAAGATATGGGATGGTGCTATTCTTTACGTCCGACACCATACAGAACAGGCTGTTTGTGTATGTAAATGTTTGTAAACGCACCCACGATACAGGAGAAATTCCTAATGTGTGGGGACAGGTTTTTGTAAAAAAAAAAGTTCCAGAGCGTCTGACTGGAAATTACATAACTTAAAACTTTTGGTTCTAGAACATTACAGTTGCAGATTTTTTTTCCGCATTCAGATCCAGCCTGTCTCGGCAACGCCCTAAAGCGAGGCACATACCCCGCTGGATTCGCTTATAAACTAGTGTTTTGCCCTGGCTGGAGGCCTTACACTCAAGGCATAGGTACACAGGATAGTCCGTCAGAAGCCAGTCTCATAAGTTGACCTGCAAGATGATATTACCAAAAAAAAAAAGAGTTAACTTTATTTTATTTTTGGTTATAATAGGCGATTCACATTTATTATTATACCAGTAACCAATTTATTTACTCAAACGTCGTAATTTGTATTAATTTTTTATAACACAGTAATTAAACGGGTACGGTATATAGTATTGGTACGTTAAATCAAAGTAATTTATTACACGTTCGTGATTAAAAGTGCCTATATGTAATTGAACCATTTATAGTCATTTGTATTTTAATTAAATATAGATTTGACAATTTATTTACTACAATTTAGTTACTCTTTTACCCAGTTATCGAACAAAGTGATCACAATTTATAGATGTAGAAGCCGTATTGCTGCGCGAAACTCCGACAAGAGCCAGGCAGTTTTTTTCTCTAGACCGCGTAAAAATAAGCCACCCGCGCCCAGCCCGATCACTATGTACGGTAAGCCTATCCCTTGGGAGAAGCAAGCCAAGTACTTAGGAGTATTACTTGACAACCACCTGTCTTTCGCGGCGTACATCAAAGCAGCTCGCGACCGAGCTGCCTTTGCTATGGGTAGGCTTCATTTCATGATTTCGGCAAAAAGCAAGTTGTCACTCAAGTGCAAGTTGCGCCTTTATACCGCGGTGATCCGTCCCATTATGACGTACGCTTGCGTCGTGTATGCACTCCAAGCCTAAGTACATCCATAGGATGCAAACCTTGCAGAACTGGTTCTTACATAGAGTCACGGGAGCCCCTTTTTATGTCCGTAATGTTCGTCTACACGTAGACCTTAGAATTCCCACCATCCTTCAGTTTATGAAACGTCTCAAGAAGCGTTTCTTCGATAACGCTATTAAGCATCGTAATCCCCTGATCGCAGCGGCCGCCCGTTACGAACCCTCGCGCATTAGTTCAGTACGCCGTCCGAGGCATACCATCGTCACTCCCGATGATGCTATCACCCTACTCCGGGAGAGTAGCAAAGAGACTAGCACTCTTAAAAAGTTTCGACTCAAACCGCCGTCTTTTCGACCTCGCCGTCGAGGTCTATCGCGACGCTGTGTCAGTAGTTTAAAATCAAAACCCCCAAATAATGATATCATTCAGATCCAGCCTGCCCCGATGCAGTCTTCCCCCAGCGACGCCCTAAGCCGAGGCTCGTCCCCCACGGGGGGTGCCTTTAGCGTGTAGTCGCTTTGTTTGTAAGTTTTTATGCCCTGGCTGGAGTCCTTACTCTAAAGGCACCCACAGGATAGTCCGTTTAAGCAGACGACCACCTCCTAGGTTGAACTGCGAGATGCCATTCAAAAAAAAATAAAAAAAAAATATTGCAGCGCGATATCTCATTGGCAAAAACGACGAATTAGGGATTAAAAAAAAACTATAAAGTGTTTTTTCCATTATTCAATGAACGTCATTCCAAAGTTCATGCTTCCGGTAAAAGCAATTGATGGTGAATATTGTCTATCAGTAAACTAGTGAATGATTTAGGAATTTCAATAAAAGAAAATACATATATATCCAATTAAAACTAAAACCTTTATTTATCTGTTTTTCCTGCAATATTTCTTCGACAATAGTGAAGAATTGAAACTAGTGATAAATTCTCATCCACAATCCACTAATTCAAGTTCTAAACTTAATTCAAACTAAATCATAAATTATCTGAGAATCTCCAATCAAAGTTTGGTCCAGATGGGATCGTTCACTGTAATATTACGCATTAGATAGGTTTATGAAGACTAACTCATAGTAAAGTCATTTACTCCAATAAATAATATATAATAAATAATAAATTATAGTACGTAGTGAAACAGTTAAAAGTCTGACACTAGTCTTACCAAGGGGTATCGTAGTATCAAGTATTATCTGGGCTGTGGAGGTCAGATAGGCAGTTGCTCCATTTAAAATATTAGTATTCAGCTGCACCCATTTAGACTGGATGCCGACCCCAACATAGTTGGAAAAATGCTAGGCAGATGATGAATGGTACGGTAATAGATAAGCATGGAAGAAGAAGATAGGCATGCTGCGCCCATCATCATCATCATCATTTCAGGCCAAACTGGAATGTGCCAAATAAACCTATTTTCTTACTTTTTATTTTAGCTTTGCGGAATGACAAGGAATAGGGATACTTCTGGAATGATAGATCACCTTAGGCAGCGTTGACCACTTGTTATCATTATTCGGCCGACTATTGGCCTAACTTTTGTCACTAGAATGCAAATCGAGTCGAGAATGAGGATACATTTAGTTACCTGCAGTTACCTACTGGGTAATCCATAACCACGTGTTAACAAGTAAGTGATTATTTGAACATCGTCATAATGATGAAGTTACTTTCTAAGTTAATGTTGGTGCATGTGCATAACTGTTTAGTTAAAGAAGCCACACATTGTGAGGTAACTTAGGATTTACCTGTACCTGGTAACCTCACGAGATACCTACAAGGTTCTTTATTTGTTTTTAAACAACGACCAAAAAAGAGGGGTGTTATTTTTTTTGTGATTGGCTTCTCGCTTATCAAGGAGGTTGTCGTCTGCTTAACCGGACTATCCTGTGGGTGCCATGAGTGTATTGCCTCCAGTCAGGGCATAGAGCTACTTTCAAACTGAGAGACTACACGCTCTCTCGAGCCTCGGCTTAGGGCGTCGCTGGGGGAGGACAGCATGGGGACAGGCTGGATCTGAAAGATATCATTATTTACGGGCTGGTTTAAAACTACTGGCACAACTGGCACTGGTCGGGGAGGGATATTCTTTATTGGTGGAAATATGAGCAGGTGTAAAATCTTACATGCAAAGCAATGCAGGTTGTTTAAACTTCATAGTGTTTGCTTCCTTCTTTATAGTTTGACACTAACAAAACACACTAATAAAGTCCGTAATATATGAAAAACGTCTACGTCACCCCAGACTTCAGCATTTCTTAAAATTATTTTCAACCAATCAAATGTCAATCTCAATCAGAAATGAGGACACCCGCAAGATAACCAAGGTTACCGACGTAGCCCAAAGAATTGCCAAACTTACGTGGCTAGAAATTTCTCCTGTATTGTGGGTGCGTTCGTAAAAAAATAAACTCACGTACACAAACTGCCTGACCCAGAACAACTATCTGAAGGTCTACTAGATCTCCTCTCTATAAAATACGAGGTGCTTGAACTGTGGTTAAAGGCCCATAAAAATAAATGAGAGTAACAACTTATTATTATTTAGATATTATATCTTAGTTACGTAAGTCAGCCATTAAAGCCTCTTTGAAGAGAAATGGAAAGTGAGACACGGTAGAGTAATACGAAATTCATAAGTAACTATTTAATTAAACATAGCTCAGTAGGCTTGTATTTCATAATGAGTAGTAGAAGAATTATAATTCATCTAATTCTCTAAATCTTATTACGTAAGAAGACTTACAGTTCTAGACTAACATAGTGTTAGGTAGTGTCCACTTCCCAAAAAGCTATCTCCGGGTATACGTCAATAAAACACTATAACTTTCAGATTTGACACTCTGCGGATTAAACAGGTAGAAAGTACTGGTTTGCCAGCGGCTTCAACCGCATATTTCTCGCGAATTCTACGGGACCAAAATTATTTACTAGTAAGACAAGTACGCCATATGGATCCTAAAAATATTTCGTAATCTAGGTCAAGGTTTACCTTTGCGCAAAATTGTATCAAAATTCGCTCAGCCATCATGCTTTCTAAAGGTAACAGATAGACTGATAGACAGATTATTTATTTTGACGGAAAAAAGGCTGTGATCTGTCAGATGCCAACCAACCTTTAGAACAGCACAAACAAAGATCTTCTTACAAGTCTATAAATTGTCCAAAAGTTTAACTAAAAACGCTTACAAAAACTAAACTATGTTAAAATAATTAATTAAGCTTGATTTTCGAAAGCGCTTTTTTTATAATTTTTAACCCTGTCTACTCCATTGTAGCAAATTAGAGTCGAGAAATTGACCTTTTTGTACAAAAAAACGAATGTATAATTATGTAAAAATCCGCTAATAACGGTAAACACAGTCCCAAAGACCAAGGGACTTTTTGAATAAGTAATCAAGGAAAAAGTTTGCGTCTGTTTGTTTTGGGATAAAGAAGATAATTTATACCATTAGGTAAATAAATAAAATGTTTTTGTAAAGTAAAAGGCAAGAATTTACGGTACTCTTTAAGTTAACTTTTAACAAGGCGTGTATTTACGAGTATAATTGATAGATCACCAATAATTGATAATGAGAGGAGCTCGTGTCGGCGAAATTTCGCTTGCCTATCACAAAATATTGGTGTTTACCATGAACTTATAACTTTAGGTGAATTTAAACACTAATAAAAAGAGCCTATTCCAACCAAAAAAAAAGAATGCACCGATTGTCTTGTGTCTTATATTTAGTGGCTATAGTTAATTATTTGGTGATTATTTTAGGTACATTTTATGACTTATAAATTATAGAGGGAGTTACGAATCCTCTTTTCTATGAGAGGATTTGATTCTGAAACTTACCTCCTACAAACGTTTCTTCGCCAAATGAGCCGCCGACTGAATATTTGGGTCTTTGTTCTGGATCGTACTCAAAAACGCGGTACTAGAACATCATAATAATATGTTTTCCTTAACCGGTTCGAGAGTAGTGGTCACGTAATAATTAATCAGTTAAATGCCTGACTTGGGTTTGAACTAAAAAAGAAAATGTTTTTGTGATTGGTTTGCTCTTGACTCTTGTCTAGGTCAGAGATGACAGAGACAAAGTCGACGATGGTACGAACTTACCCAGAAGAAGCCTGTTCACTCTACCTTTGTAGAAATTACGGTTGAAAGAGGCTAGCTTGCAGTGCGTCAGTCCGAAACAAAATTACGTATTATTTTGTTAACCTGTGAACCAGTTCGTGGCCTAGATGTATTTGAAGTTAGTTATTGTGTACCTTAAACCTAAGAAGATATTGTGTTCGTCATCAGGCGGCAGGGGGGATACCATACCCCATATATTTCCCGATTTCAAGCTGTTCCCTACATCAGAATTTTGTAGGAAAACTGTTTTTTTTTTTGCCGATTTCAGCTTAGCACCTAAAGTAAAATTAGTTTTAAATGACGACTACATACGAATGTGACCCTCATAAGAGTTTAAGGGGAAACAAAACGAAGATTGTTTATAGGGACTAAATCTTCTTCAAGGGTCATCCCTTGAAGAAGCTGAAAGGCACTTGTTCTCCCCGTCATTGCGTTTATTGGTTGTTCTAGACCATACCTGGGAACCTTTTAGTTACGGAGATATTAGAGGTCAAAGTTCCAACAATTTTACAAGTTTTTACAGAATGCTTGGTGGACCGGCTGTTCAATTAGTTTTAATCTCTAAAGCAATGAAAATGCTGCCAGGAATAGAGCAAACTTTAAATTGGAGCTCTAAGAAACGGAAGTTGCCTCAAAAGCAGGTGCATCGTCAAACTTAATATTGCAGTAAGCCTGGAAAGTGTCAAAAGCACTGGATGCCTTGACTTTATAATAAACTTCAAGTTATTTGGGAGCTGCAAAGAGCAGGCTTGGTAAACGCGGCTTCAAACCGCACTCAACTAAAGTGTACACGTGTTTTGCTGTCCATATAAATTAGGATTGTGAAGGAACCTCGCCTACGCCTCGCAAATGTAGAAGTTGCACAAGAAATCACAATTTCGCGGAACCGAAAGACTCCGCAAGTTTTTAACTTAGGTATTAGAAGCAAAGACCTATGAATAGATATAAAGATAGAATACTCTTTATTATGTACACCATACAAATTACAAGGTTTATCACTTAAAACTCATAAATTTCAAGGGGCGGTCTTATCGCTAAAAACGATATTCATGAAAACCTTTCAATAGATTTTTGGAAGCAAAATTAAACGAATAATGGAATAGCGTTTGATCATGAACTTAAGTTATTCTACGATCGAACAATTACATTGATTTGTGATCCAACCAAGAAGAGAAGCAGTTCGTCTTGAAAAAGTAACAAAGACAATGGTTAGTTAGTAAGGTTAGGCAGAGGAGTATACTCAATACACCCTTACACGTCATATTTGAGTCCCATGTAATAGAGGGCAATTGCCATCAACCGAACACAAATCCAGACTCGGTGGCTGCAACTCAGAAATTCCTGAAGCGAAAATTCAATTACACTTTGCCCGACCTGGTAATCGAACGTAAGACCTCATGCTCAACAGTCGCCCTTACGAGCACTAGACCAACAAGTCATTTGACATGTTACAAAGAGAGAAAGTTTAATATTTTATAAAAGTGACCATGAAGGACAGCCAATATTGCTGCCAGCAATAAATTAGCACTCAAATATGGGCGTGGCAACTCATCATTCAACTCCGCTCCCTCTGAAGTACATTATTAAAGATTTAAGATTAACCATCTTTTCCGAGGCACGGAGGAAACTCGGTATGTAATTATGGTCACCCATCCACGGACCAACCTCGCCAAACACGGCTTAACCTTAAAGATCGACCTATTCGATAAACAGCCCCACTACAAATAACTACCATAACTACTAGACAGTATTAACTACTTAATTACCTACCCCCCCCCCCTTACCTTTTTTACTTACTTTATTATTATTTTTTATTATTATTTGTAACTACTGTTCTTAAAAAACGACACTTCTCGAACTATACAAGCAACCAATTATGAAGCTTTGTCCACGAACCTGAACTTAACCAAAATAATGTCAGAGTGAAAGTGCTCACCTCCCATTGTGCTAACCTTTAAACGTTGACTAATAACTGTAATAGTTAACAATGGCCGTCAATGGAGTGACGCCTTGCCTGTGGTCTTGGAATTCTAACTTAACGGGGGTCAGTGCCATATAGGAGATAGGTACAAAATTATAACTCCGCACAATTAGCAAAAAATTATGCACACAATAGACTCGCTTCTCATACGCACGACGACCAACCAAGCGATACAAAACTAGTTTATGCGGATCTCTCACTGTACTAGAAACCTATACAAAGAAGGCCATGTTTTACTGGAAATATGTACTGTGTGTGTTAGATTAATGTGCCGCCATGTGTAAAGTGAGTGCAAGAGCACTCGAGATTGGCCTTTTTTGAGATCTCCGTTTTATAAGGAGGTATCAAGTAATTCAATCTTAAATTCCTGTCTATTAACTGTCGTCGGTATTAAAAATGTTAGATTAATAATTATGGTTGAAACGACAGTTCTACGTGTTAAAAGCTTAATTTAATAGCATAATTGACCCCTATTTAGTCATTAGACATCTTGCCTTTTTTACATATGGGAAATCATCAAATGACCCCTCCCGCTCTGGGCGGAGCCGAAGGGAGTGTCAGACTTATACTGACTAAAACCCATCCATGTTCCTTTTTAGCCCTCTGTGTTCCAGGGCAACGGTAACTCTTTCGAACTGTCCTGCAGCCCTGGCAGGTATTGGCCCTCTCGGACCCCTTCCGATTTGCTGACATCTTTTTGAGGTCATTAATTCCGGAGATTACCCCCGACTTACAAACTTACCAACACCTTATTGATACCTTACCATCACCTTACTTTACCACAAGACTGTTGCTATATAAGCAGTAATATGAGGAAACAGCAATATGAGGAAAAACTTTTTCAGTTTCGGAAAAAATGTAGAATAATTTATTTTAATGACATGGAAACAATATAAAAATGAACATCATGTAAGGAAGTCTCAATTCAGTTATTGCGTCATGAATTATTTAATCATAAGTGATCTACAATCAACTTTAATAACATTAATCATTGATTATTGTATAAATTATATGATATTATTTCTTCTTCTTTTTGTAGGATAAATATTTTGTCAATTTCCATTAGGTAAGTAAGGAAAAAAGTGAATGAAATGAAGATAATCAAGAATAATAGAAAGAATGGTACTAACGTAATTATGTTCCCAAACATAAAGACGGATGTGTTTTAAGAAAAAGCGTAACAGACTGCAGATTGATGTGTTTTTAGGAAAAATTAGAAATGAGTTTAATTTTAACACGTCATCTGTCATCATGTACCTAGACCAGAGTCAAGAGCAAACTTACGTCAAATAAAAAAAAACGTACTAACTGGATATTTGTTTCATAAAAGTGATAATAACATTATAATACAAGAATTTGAAAGGAACTTCCGTTTTTGTCCAACCCACCAAATAAAGTAGAAGAAATAAATTGATAAACAGCTTAGCTGGTTACAATTTTGCTGTTTTATTTTACACCAAAATTATATATATTTTTTTTTCTTTTTGGGAATGGCGTCTCGCAGTTCAACCTAGGAGGTTGTCGTCTGCTTAACCGGACTATCCTGTGGGCACCCACAGGATAGTAGTACAGTACTTAAGAGTAAGGCCTCCAGCCAGGGCTTAAAACTTACAAACTAAGCGACTACACGCTAAGGGCACCCCCTGTGGGGTACGAGCCTCGGCTTAGGGCGTCGCTGGGGGAGGACTGCATGGGGACAGGCTGGATCTGAATGATCTAAAATTATAACAACAACTCTTACTCTTAAACAGGGTCGAATTGAGGTCATGGTCATTATTTTAACCTACGGCACTACTTACGATACTAATTGCATTAGGGCTTTTAATACGCAAATCAGAAATATTATATTATTAATGCATCGCGATATTCGCATTTAAGGCAGCATTCACTATAGCTAATATCGCGATGCGCACCTTTTGATTCTTTGCATGGTATACTACATTTATAAGGTTTTCCGTACTTGCATTAATAATATTTTTGATTTGCGTATTAATAGCCCTAATGCAATAAGTATCGTAAGTAGTGCCTTAGGTTAAAATAATGCCTATGACTTCAATTCCGCCCTGTAAAAGACAGGCTTTTGCACGCACTTCGCTCGCATTATAGTCGAAAATTAACCCACAGGTGGTAGTTTTAAATATAAGACACTCGGGCATAATATAGCTTCCCATTAATGAAAGACTTTTCATAAGCAGTTCCGAAGATTAACCCTTATTATTTCTAATTTAGTTTATTCATGTCTTATCTTTAATTAAACTTTCCTGTGCGAAAAAAATATACAATCCTCCAACTAATCCTCTTCACAATATTCGTATACCTACAAATATTCAAGCAAAGTTTTTTAGGAGATCAACGATGCACTAAGCTTGAATCTTAAGAACCTATAACCAGGTGGCCTACCATGATGTCTTAAAACATTATTGTTTCATTCTTATTCCAGAGTGGGAAAGAGATGGAGCTACACGACCTTTATAGCTACGTCTCTTTCCCACTCTGGAATAATATTGAAACAATAATGTTTTAAAAAGTCATAGTAACCCCCTGACCTAGCGTTAATCATTTTTTTAAATATTGATTAGTTCATGAACACAATGGACGCTCTTACATCAGTCACGTTTAAAATTGATGAATACTTAATTGCAATCTCAATCAATCAATCTATCAATTCTATCGTAAACCACTGCTGAACAAGGTCATCGGGCCTAGTCTTCAGAACTCAGTTCATCTAGCCCGAGGGCATTCATCGATCTTCTTTATGTACCTACTTTTAAAGGTTTAACTAACTAAAGTTAAACTTAAATATTAGGTCTTTACCTATGAAATTGCCGTTTTGTTTGAAAAAAGTTAAAGTATTTTTTTTTCGAACTTATTTATTTCTTTTATTCAAAGTAATCACCCCTGCAATCAATGCATCTTTGCCAACGCTGTGGCAGTTTATGGATGCCCTTCTTGAAAAAATCAGCTGGACGGGAGACAACAAACTCTTCAAAGGCGTTTTGTACTGCCTCTCGGGAATTGAATTTTTTTCCCGCTAAAAAGTTATCCAAATTTTGGAAAAAGTAATAGTCGGAAGGCGCAAGATCTGGTGAGTATGGCGGATGAGGGAGAGCTTCCAAACCCAACTCATGCAGCTTAGAGACGGTCTGTTGTGCAGTATGGGGCCGCGCGTTGTCGTGAAGTAGCAGTGGAGACGACCGATTGACCAAAGCTGGTTGCAGACGTGCGAGTTTCGCCATCATTGTGGTCAGTTCTTCAATGTACACATCTGCAGTAATGCTCTCGCCGTTTTGTAAAAAGCTATGATGAATCACACCAGCACTAGACCAGCAAACTGTGACCATCACCTTTCTAGGGGTCATTTTTCGTTTTGCACATTGCTTTGGTACCGAACCAGGATCTAACCAACTTGCTGAGCACTTTCGATTGTCAAAAAGAATCCATTTTTCGTCGCACGTAACAATTCGGTTCAAAATTCCTTCATTTCTGTGCCTGTTAAGCGGCGCAAGGCAAGTCTCGACGCGTACGTTGCGCTGGCGATCGTTAAGTTCGTGGGGCACCCATCTATCAAGCTTTTTTATATTGCGAATCTGTCGCAAATGGACCAATATTGTTTTAATGCTAACATCAAAAGCTGCTGCCAGCTCAGCTGTAGATTGAGTTTCATCAGCTTCAACAATCACCTTTAATTCATCATTGTTGACCAAAGTTTCCGGACGACCACGAGGTTCATTTTTCAAGTCAAAATTCCCAGAACGGAACCGAGCAAACCAATAACGGGTTGTGCGTTCGTTTGTACAGTTCTCTCCGTAAACGTCGTTGATGTTACGGGTCGTTTGTGCCGCGTTGGTGCCACGACGGAACTCATATTCCATAATTACACGAAATTTCAAAGTATCCATTATGAGGAAAAATGTTGAAATGTAATGAAAATACAACGCTAATCAATAAACAAAAGACTGATTTTGTAAATAGAATGTCATATTTTTAAAACAAAATTAATTTGAATTTAGAACTCATAGCCAATCAAAACTTTTTTTTGTTTGAAAAAGTCTGTACTGCAATACGGCAATTTCATAGGTAAAGACCTATTATTTTAATCAGCCATTATTGAATATTAACCGTTGTAAAAGGTTCTGTACGGTGTCGGACGTAAAGAATAGCACCATCCCATACCTTCCCGTGGGTGTCGTAAGAGGCGACTAAGGGACTTGCCAGAGAATGGGCAGCAGCGTTCTCTGTGCTTTTGTAACAACCGTACTGCGATCGCCAATCCACCTGCCAAGCGTGGCGATTATGGCAAAACCCCCCTTATGTCAATGTGGCGTTGGGGGAGGCCTATGCCCAGCAGTGGACGTCTTTTGGCTGAAATGATGATGAATGATGATCCGTCATAAGCTTGTCGTACCTATTATTTCTTATTCTTTCACTATTTAATCTAATCTAATATACTAATATATACATATAAAAATATAATATATTAGATTAGTATATTAGATTAGATTTATTAATTAGTACATATATTATATGTACTAATAATAAAGGTGAAGAGTCTGTTTGTTTGTTTGCTTGAACGCGCTAATCTCAGGAACTACATACTTGTCCGATTTGAAAAATGCAATCAATGTTATAGAGCTCATTAATCGAGGAAGGCTATTGGCTATATAACATTTTGCTACGACCTACAGGAGCGGAGCAGCAATGAAAAATATTGCGAAAACGGGGAAAATGTGACGCAGACGAAGTTGTGCGGGACAGCCAGTACTTCATAAAGAGGAATGAAGTATGCTACGCTTCTAATAAAAAAAAAACTTAATTTGAAAAGTGTGGAGCAGATATCAAATGCTCAGTTCCTGATTTTAGCATTTCATCATAGAAATACTATAACTCAATTAAAGATTTTTACGTCAGTGTAATGTAGAATTAAATCAAAATGCAGTTCAGCCTAGCCCGGCTGATTTTGCTGAACTGGCCCTATTTGGCGCAACCGTGAGGCACACAATAATTATCTCTTTTTTCTTTTGTTTAGATTTCAGTAATTTTTGCTAATTTTTGTTTAATGTTGTGTTTACTTGTGGCATGTGCCAAATAAACTTATTTTCTTTCTTTGTTTTCTTTCAAAACTTAAGTTATTCCTGTCCGATATTTTAGCTCGCTAGATAATGCACTACCTTGTAAAACAGCTAAAGTAGGTACTTATTGCCGGTGGGTTGTTTTAAACATGAGTATCAATGTCGGATCCCCAATCAAAAGGCGAAACTTTATGGTTTCACCTCCAATCCCTGTAAAAGTGAAACCACTTTCACATCAAATAAAAAAAGCCAACCTGAGAGCTTAACATCCGCAAAATGAACTGAACCGGATAAATACTGCTCCAGATATTTTACATCTGTTAATAATAATAAAATGCACCAATTCTTGATATGTTTCGTTCAGGTCCCAGACAAACCGGTTACCGAGATCAGACACATTAATACAGCATATTTTCAAGTAAATTACTGACAGGCAGTGAAGATACCATTCATGTTGAATCACGCCCAAATAATCGTACAATTTTAAAAATAAAATAACGCACAACTAAAAACAGGAAAATAGCCATTTTGTTGTTGTAAACGTGGAACTGGATTTACTTTTAGGAAACAATGTTTGCACGTGCTAGTTGGCAACAATGGATAACAAAAAAACCGGCCAAGTGCGAGTCGGACTCACGCACGAAGGGTTCCGTACCATTATTTATAAAATAGAAAAAAAAAACGTTTTTGTATGGGAGCCCCCCTTAAATATTTTTTTTTTATGTTTTTATTATTTGTTGTTATAGCATCACCAGAAATACACAAGCTGTAGAAATTTCAACTCGCTAACTATCACGGTTCATGAGATACAGCCTGGTGACAGACGGACGGACGGACGGACGGACGGACGGACGGACGGACGGACGGACGGACAGCGAAGTCTCAGTAATAGGGTCCCGTTTGACCCTTTGGGTACGGAACCCTAAAAACGTATAGCAAAACCCGCAAAACATGTAGAAATAAATATTTGTAATCAAGTTGCAAAGTGTTGCTCAACAAAAAGTAACTTTGTTAAGGATGGATGGTCCTTAAAAAGTAGAATATTTTATAGCAAATGTTTCAAAATGCAATTGCAGTAAAAGTGTAAAAGAAGACAATTTTAATTTTCACGTTAGGCTTGGATTAAACTAATTCTTGTGTCCTGGGATAATTTTTTATTAACTTCTGTTTATCATTCCATATCAGGCCATGAAAACTAATAAACGTTGATCCAGTACGGTGTTTAAACGTCGAAAGATGTATTGCAAAACAAATGTTTATAATTGCTTACCTACTAAGCCAACTAAACACGTTACCCTACTTCTTTTTTAATTCCTCGTATTTAGCAGATTCAATCTATCTATTAATATAATTATATTATTATATAAAATTAAAAGTTCTGACTGACTGATATATCAACGCACAGCCTAAAACGCTGGTCCTATAGACAAGTAATTTGGTGAATGTATTTTTTGTGAAGAGTATGTATAAAAAAACCCTTTTTTTGTAGAAAGGGTTTTTTGAAATTCCACCCCTAAGGGGTAAAATAAAGGATGAATGATTGTATGGAAACCAGTCACTTTTAAAGTTAGAAGCATGAAATTTCACATGTAACAAGCTTCTGGTTTGAAAAAAATAAATACGTATATCAGCGTTTTTTTGTAAATCTACCCCTAGTAGATTTACAAAAAAACGCACCACTCTCGGTTAAAAATTCATATGGGGTGTCATTATTGAAGTAAGAAGAATTAAATTTAATAACTCACAACTTTTAAACTTGTGAGCAGAAATAAACGCATAGGTACACATTTCGACGTATTTTCGAAAATCAACCACAAACGGTTTTAACATATTATAAAGAAAAAAATGAAGAAGCCAGTCTTAAATATGTAAATAAAAGTGAAAGGTCACTCACTCATCACGAAATGTCGAAAACCGCCTGACGTAAAGAGATGAAGATAGTTTACAGTTATTAGACGTCCCCTAAGAACGAATTTTGCGACAGGGCCGGAATAAGGACGTCGAAGGGCTTTCGCAAGTTTGTATGAAAGTCCTTAATTTTCCGTGCTACATACAAACTTCAAATTTGAAAGGGAGGTAGTTTATAGTTAGTAGACGTCCGCTAAGAACGGATTTCGCGACAAGGCTGGATTAAGGAATTGTACTACCGACCGAATTTAGCAAGTCTACATTTTATTTGTAGGAGACATTGGCTAAGAAAGAATTTTGTGTCAGCCTGGACTAAGGGCTCTCGCAAGTTTATACGAAATCCTTGGCTTTTTATACCTTAAAATTGAAAAACAGAATATAATTAAGACATGTCAGGGTGGCACATATTATATTTTACGACAGGGCCGGTTTAAGGGAGTATAATCGCTTTGCAACCTTATGTGTTCAAAAACTTCATAGTAATTGAATCTTCATAACCAAGCGGACGAAGTCGCGGGCAAGATCTAGTATTCTAATAAAAATCTATGAAATAACGACCTCGAAGTGGCCCCTTTGTATGAGCCGTCCAGCGCCTGCAGTCTCGACATAGATAGCGATCGCTTTGCGACAAAAATCGGTCGCTACGTCCTAACGATCCGATAATAACGATTTTCGGTAGTCTCAACTGCCAAAGCTACCGACTGTCATCGCAAACTTATCGAATATTTTCGCTAAGATAACGATTTATCGTAATGTTAGCGAAATTACTTGCGACCATTTTTGACAGCCCGATAAGTGATTCGGTAGCATCGTAAGTTAATTTATTGGGGTTTTTTAGAGGATTATTGACTAAACTGTGCCGGACGAAAGAAAAAATACTTAGGTACTCGAAAGTCTATTGTCTGTAGCGAAGTATAATGTACGGCCTTATAGGTTCCGCACGTATGTGTGAATAGGCGTCGCTGATATTCATTGGTAGCAAGAGGATTCATTTAAATAAAAATAGGGCATGAAATCGTTTCTTATTTTCAACTTTATTAATCTTCATCACAATCATCTTGTTTATTATTAGGTAGTACATATATCTAAGTTCACTCACACATTTTTAAATTTAGATCCTACTAAAATGTAAATGTATAAAACATGAAATGAAGCTCGTAAGTATGTACCTAAGTTTCTTTTTTTGCACTAAATGTGAAGTAAAAAGGACATTCCAGTTATTTCTGTGCTCTGCCATAATCCAACGGCATGAAAATTACCAATCACAACACACCAAACTTAAACTCTATTTATTTTAATTAGACCATTACAGGGCCTGCAGTGTCGGTAATCGTTAAGACACTGTGCAATGAAAAATCCTTCGAATTTGATAATCTCTGTATTGTAACGGACTAACAAGACAATTGTTCACGGAGGTCCTATCTAGATGAATTTAAGCCATCTCTTTAAATTCAACGGCGTTACGGGCTTTTTGTCGAATTCCAGTATCACTTCATAGTTACATTATACTTGAATGAGGAAGTATATCCGGTGGGGTCGTAGCTTTAGCCAGAAATAGGTTAGCAGAGTTACTGTAGTCTTCGCTATCTAAGAAAATGCTTGAGAAAATACCATTTCAAATAGAAGCACAACAAATATTGGTTTCCAATGGCAACCAATAAACAAGATCATAATATTCACTTGACACTTGACAAGTTTGGCTCTTAGTCAATGTTGCAAGGACGCAAATTCTAATCTCCTTAAATATTTATTCATTTATTTCAATTATTAAAAATGTTTTGAGCTCTAATTACGAGTTTCCATGAATAATAGTGTTTTGCCTTTAAGGTCTATATAGTCTCAGTTTAAGTTTCAAGAAAAAAAGGGTTTTTACTGAACCATGTTTTTCGATTTTCCCCATACTCAAGGAGATTTTATAAAGGCAAAAAATTGCCTGTGAAAAACCCGAACTATGAATACGTTTTTCGCAAGCGTACCGACATTGTTATGTCAATATAATTAACGAATTTGCTCGCTATCTTGTAAGTAGAGACTTGCGTTTCTCGCAAGCATCGGTACGGCAAGCGAATTTTTTCGTTAATATTTAACGATCGGTAGTTTGCGATCGCATCGCTATCTATGTCGAGACTGCAGGCCCACGCGTAGCATGACCGCCGTAGAAACGAGCTATGTCGATGGAAGAACCTACAAAGTGACACATTTGTTATTGTTTATCTGTCAATATCTGAACAGTGGTCATGCTACGTGTGCTGTAAAGGATTAAGTAGCGTTTATGAATCTTAAAATTCTCTAACATCAGTCCGAAACCCACTCACTATTATCTGTTACTTCATGTGACTCATAAAAGTTACGTTCGCAGCGCATTGAAAATATAAAAATCTCTCTAAGCCGAGGTTACGTAACACACGGAAATCCTACATTTGCTTGATCATCATTAAGCTTTGATGGCTTAGAAATTATTGTGCTTTTCGGAAGTAGGACTCCCAATGCTTTAGAAGTTCGAAGAAATCTTTATTCCGTGGTTTTTAACTCTCTATCAGCTGCGGTTCTGGTGTCGTCTTGTTGTTTTACATATGAAGATTGTGAATAGCCAAAATGTGATCAGTATGTTTTTAGCGGGGTTTAGGAATTGGCTATAACAATAGAGACAATTATTAAAAACTTGTATAATTGCGTAATTAAGTACAGGAAAGCATCTGATTTGAACCTATCAATTTTTAAAAATGTTACAGCACGTTGCTGATATTTACCTTTTGGCATCTTACAGTACCAATTTAGTCTAATGTATTTGATTTTTTTCGTGTGTTTAGTTTTTATATAATTTTGTTTCATTGTTAATTCAATGATTTTGTTTTGTTTTGTGCCAGATAAGTTAATACTTCCCCATTGCTGAGCCACCTTTGCTGGCCCAGGTGGCCTACCTTGACATCTTAAAACATTATTGTTTCACTCTTTTTCCAGTGTGGGAAAGAGATGGCGCTAGACACCTGTATAGTTCCGTCTTTTTCCCACACTGGAATAAGACAATAATGCATTAAGACGTCATGTTAGGCCAGCAGTGCTGGTTGGTAGTTAACAATAATATTGAAACAAAGTAAGTACCTAACACATAAACCTATTTGTAATGTTTATCTTCCGTCTTCTGGCCATACCTAGAAATAATAATATGCATTACATCTCCTCGCTACATGTGCATTTTCACTTGTCACTTTACTGTTAAAAGCATGCAAATTATAACAGATATCAAAGTATCCGTTGACATTTACATTGGCAACTGTTGTTTTATTTGATAAACTAGCTGTCCCGCGCAACTTCGTCTGCATCCCATTTAGCCCGTTTTCGCAACATTTTTCATTGCTGCTCCGCTCCTATTGGTTATAGCGTGATGATATATAGCCTATATCGTTTCTCAATAAATGGGCTATCTAACACTGAAAGAATTATTCAAATTGGATCTGTAGTTTCTGAGATAAGCGCGTTCAAGCAAACAAACAAACAAACAAATTCTGCAGCATTTTAAAATATTAGTATAGATATTCGCTTGGCTTCAAGTTGATTTGCCTTCATTTGCAGTTCAGTGGGAATTCTCAATGTTTAACACAAATTGTTACCCAGAATAGAGCAATGATAAATAAAATAAATATCCTGATAGATACACACATATTATATACCTAGGGTGACTGGTAATTAGTGACAAATGCTTAAACACATGATTATACCGTGATAATAGACAAATTTGCCAAAGAAACATTTTCATTTACACATTCACTTTTATCACAAGCTAGGTTAGAGGGGCGCACTCGCGAATTTCGTACGGCTGTTGTATTATTGTGATAAAAGTGAATGAGTATAAAAAATGTTTCTTTGGGAAAGTAATTTGTTATCATGAGTATAATCACGTGTTTAAGTAGCGGTCATTAATTTACTAGTCACCCTATAAAAAAAAATCTGCTGTTCCCTACATTTTGACGAGTTATGTGAACATAAAGTACGGAACAGCTGATTTTTTTTTCGCGATTTCAGATTTGGTCCCATAGTTAATGTTGTTCATAATGATGAGTAGAATGACCTCTTAAGAAGTTGTTGGTGTTTTACCAATAGGTAACCTTGTATACATACCAGGCCCCTCAGAAAGTATTGCGAAAAAAAGTTTTTATATATGGGAGACTGGCCAGTTATTATGTTTTTCGAAAATATGATTATTTATAAGTAAAAATAAGTAAGTTCCAATTTCAAAATTTCCCTCCACATTTTTTGCGAGTTAATTCAAAGTATTGTGTCTCACTGAAATATGGATCTGCGCCGGGAACATTTTAGAGCTATGATTTTATACGATTTCAAGTGTCGCCTGAAACCGGATGAATCGTACGATAGACTTCAAATGGCATTCATGGATGAAGGCCCTTCCAAGGCAACCGTGTATCGTTGGTATAACGAATTCAAGCGCGGTCGACCAACTTTGGGGGATGACGAAAGAAGCGGTCGCCCTTTGACGGCTGTTACCGAAGAAAACGTGCTAGCAGTGAAAAATTTAATCCAAGACAATAGGCGAATTACATATCAGGAGATTCAACACATATTGAAGATTGGATCGGGAAGCGTTCACGAGATTCTACACAGCCATCTTCGCGTGAGGAGGATAGTATCACGCTGGGTGCCGCACAACCTCACCGATGCTCAGAAGCAGGCCCGGGTGGAATGGTGCCGTGATATGCTTAACAAATTTGAAGCAGGCTCGTCTCGGCGTGTTTACGACATCGTTACAGGTGATGAGTCCTGGATTTATCAATACGACCCAGAAACCAAGCGCCAGTCGACTGTTTGGGTGTTTCAAAATGAGCCAACGCCTACCAAAGTGAAGCGATCTAGAAGCGGGGGTAAGATTTTGATCGCTAGCTTTTTTAATTTGACTGGCCACTTGGTATCAATTCCCTTACGGGATCAAAGAAGCATTAATGCCGAATGGTATACTTCCAAATGTTTGCCAGAAGTTTTCTCTGTTATAAGCAACAAGCGACCAAACACAGGGCTCCGCGGGCTACTGCTCCACCACGACAATGCACCTGCGCACACCGCACTCAAAACGAGGGACTTCCTGGACAGCACGCCAGTCAAACTCCTGGGTCACCCTCCTTACAGCCCTGATCTAGCACCGTGTGACTTCTTTTTATTCCCAAAAATAAAAAATCAGCTCAAAGGGATACAATTTTCGTCGCCGGAAGATGCGCTGGCTGGGTTCGAGCAGGCTGTAAACGAGGTGTCTGCGGCGGACTGGAAAAAGTGTTTTGAAAACTGGTTTAGGCGCATGAATCTTTGTATAGAGGCTGGTGGAAAGTACTTTGAAAAGATTTAATAAAAATATATGTACGTATAGAACAATTTTTTTTAGTTTCGCAAAACTTTCTGAGTGTCCCACGTAAGCATACATGAAGTACACGCGATGCTTATGAGATGGACAAATTTGAACACAGCGTTCATACGTCTAACCAAAGACAGATGAAGACCTAATAATGGCTGTTTATTCTAGGGTCATCATCATCATCATCATCAGCCTATAATGTTCCCACTGCTGGGATACAGGCCTCCTCTCAATGAGAGGGAGTGGGCTGTAATCCACCATGCGGGCCCATTGCGGGTTGGTAGATGTCACATGTCTTCGAATTTTTAGTTCTAGGACATCGGTCATCACATATCACACATCTGTCTCATCGGTTCTAGGTTTCCTCACGATGTTTTCCTTCACCGTTTTGAGAGCAGCGGTGATGAAATAAATTACACAAAGTAATGCGCCTGCTTGGGTTCGAACGTACGACTAACGGCTCGTAAGTCGTGGCTGCCACCACTGGGCCACCGTTGCTCTAATATTCTAGTGTCTAGTGTTAATTAGCATGTAGTGTACCCAACTCGACACAGGTCTCCTCTCTGTGGGCTACGATCCAACACGCGGGCCTAGTGCAATAGTATTCTTGTTTCTAGGACATGTCGCTATCCTCAATTGTTGAATGAAAAGTGGTGCCATCTTGGTTGTCCGAGTAGAGATTTTGGTTAACAAATAAATATGAAAGTGTCTTCGGTCAAAGGTTGCTTGCGGCGAAGTAATATCTATCAGTCTGTGAGTCTAGTCTTTCTTATCTGCAAATTAATCTTTCATGACGTTCGGTGTATTATTATAATTTTCTTTGGATTTACTTCTAACAAAGAACGTTTGTTGTGGCTTTTAGAGGCTGGGTTTTTGATGAAGAGATGATAATATCTTTTATCTTGTTTTCAATTCATACTTATATTATTAATGCGAAAGTAACTGTGATTGTCTATCTGTTACCCTTTCATGGCTAGTTTCCACAGTGCGAGCTAGTGTACGAGTCAGCCTGCAAGACTAGGCAGCAGCTACTGTGTGTCGTGAAGACAGCAAAGGCAAACTGAGCTGCTGCCTAGCCAGTAGATAAGCTGAGTAGCTGTCTACTGGCTATAGGTACAGCAGCTCGCACTGCGTAAACGCGCCATTAAGGGCTGAACGGATTTCGATAGGCGCACAATTAGATAGTGTAGACACTGACTTAATTAAATAGGGTTATCGTAAGGGATAGCACTTTACATTTACGAGTATATTCCGGTAGTGCATTCTTAAAGGGTGGGATAATTTGCACAGGACACCACACCAATGACAAAATGCATTATTATTTTATTTAACGATCGTTACCATTATTTTATTTATTTATTCATATTGACAAAAGGTAAGAAAACTTATAAACTAAGCCCCACAAAACCGTAGTGATGGTTTGACTATGGAGTCGGTGAGTCTCTATACACTCATCCTTAAACTTAGTACTCGGTACTAACCTTAGCCTACTCGGTACTAATATAGCCTCAGTACTAAAATTGCCTTATTCATTCATAAATAATTCATCATCATCATTCTCCTGCCTTTATACCAATTTATTTGGGGTCGGCGCTGACTGTTCTATTACTCGTCATCAAAACAGTCAGCTTACCTTGATATCCTTCACACAGTCCATCCATCGTTTATTTGGTTTTCGCCTACTCTTAAAGTCACCTACACTCAGTATCAAAATCCTCGTCACGACATTTTACTCATTCCTTCGCATCACATACTTCTTCTGTATGGTGTCGGACGTAAAAAATAGCACCATCCCATATCTTCCCGTGGGTGTCGTAAGAGGCGACTAAGGGACTTGCCACAGAATGGGCAGCAGCATTCCCTGTGCTTTTGTAACAACCGTACTGCGATCGCCAACCCGCCTGCCAAGCGTGGCGATTGTGGCAAAACCCTCCGAAATGTCAATTTAGCGACACTTGGGGGAGGCCTATGTCCAGTAGTGGACGTCTTTTGGGCTGAAATGATGATGATGATGATGATGACATACTTACCACAACCTCCGATTACCACACAATTTTGCAGTCACCGGCCACTTTAAGACTTCCTCATTCATAAACGCTCTTCTTTTGTAGTATTACTCGAAGGAGCAAATCATTAATGAATAACACCGTCTCAATTTCAAGTGGGTACCGAATCAATTTAATTTACTACTTAATGGAACGGAAATCTTCCTGGAATTTTTTACCGGAGATGAAAAGGTAGCGAATTTTATTTTTGTTTTATTGAGTTTATTTCAGAACTTGGCTAATGGATAAAAGGTGCGTGGGTTGATAATGTATAGAGTGTCAATAGCTTTCGTTCGAGAAATAAATTGGTAATAAAAAGAAAATTTGCTCTCGGAAGAGCAAACCAGTATTAATTCATTTCGATTATAGGCTTTATTTGTAAATCAATTGCAAGATATATTATAAGCAAGAGCCAATCATTTTCAAGACTTTTTGAGTTTCTACGAGTACTTTCAGCTGGATTTAAATAATAAGCTGTGCGGTTTCAAAAGTCAATTCAATTCATTCTTCATTTTTTTTATCGTTATTGCTCATAGAATGTCAATTTGTTTAGATTTGCTTAATGTTACATTTCACGTGAACTGCATCTATAAATAAATGAAATTCAAGTGTTTGTTTGTAATTTCAAAATAACAGCATTTTATAGAAAACTAGCTGTCCGGCGCAACTTCGTTTGCGTCAAATTTTCCCCGTTTTCGCAACATTTTTCATTGCTGCTCCACTCCTATTGGTTGTAGCGTGATGATATATAGCCTAGCCTGATATACGGCTTTCCTCGATAAATGGGCTATCTAACACTGAAAGAATTTTTCAAATCGGACCAGTAGCTTCGGAGCCTATTCAATGCAAACAAACACAAAACAATGTTAATTTTGACGGAACCTTTACTGACAGATAGCTGATGTCAAAAGGAGCTACTAACTTTAATTTAACAAAAAAAGGCTAGAGTACCGTGCAAAAAAAAAAAAAAACTCCTGAAATTGTTAACAAAATCCAATTCAAATAGGGAAGTCGTATTTTTATAATTATTCCTTGCGGTTGAAGGTTGAGGGGAACAGCTAGTAATAAATATAGTTTATGAGATAAAACCCAACGTAAACGAAACCTTGGCATTGCACTTCAATCCAACTTAAAACCACTCGTCAGCATCTTGAGTACCATAAGGGCGTCCCCACATTGAACGAATTGAAAATAGTTGGCCAACATTACATCGGTTGCCGATATACTCGTATATTAGTTTGGACCGATTTTATCCAGAAACACCTGTGTGGTAAGAATCAATTAGATGATAAACGACTAATGAAAGTCATTTTAGCTAAAACTGTTGTCTAAAATTACTTTTTTCTTATTTCAAGAAAGACGTAGAAATCAACATAAATCAATACTTTAAACTGACTTTACATCTATAAGTACTTATAGGTTTTGGAAATCCGGTCATAATAGTTAAAATAATTCGTCAATGAAGTAAAAGTTACTAGTCTAACATATAATTTAAACGCAGGCTAAAAGCCACTGCACGTGAAACCTCAAACGTTCACTGTTGCAAGTTTAAGCCGAGTCGCTCAGTCTGCGGAGACCTTTGCGCGTCTAATTGGTTGAGCGTGGCCCCACTAAATACAAGTTCTGGTGTTGCAATAACGAGAGTTGAAAGCAAGTGGCATTCCGTCGCCTTTCACTCCTTGTTATAAGAGCCTCTTGTGCGATGACCGGTACTGATCTACTATTCGATGTCTTGTGGGTTTCTGATGCCTTGGTAGGTTTTGTTACTGTTTTTTTTTTTTGGAATAAATATGACTACATATAGGGTGACTGGGAATTAGTGACCGATACTTAAACACGGCTCTGTATGGTGTCGGAAGTAAAGAATAGCACCATCCCATATCTTCCCGTGGGTGTCGTAAGAGGCGACTAAGGGATTTTCCAGAGAATGGGCAGCAGCGTTCTTTGTGCTTTTGTAACAACCGTACTGCGATCGCCAACCCACCTGCCAAGCGTGGCGATTATGGCAAAACCCCCCAAAATGTCAATATGGCGACACTTGGGGGAGGCCTATGTCCAGCAGTGGACGTCTTTTGGGCTGAAATGATGATGATGATGACTTAAACACGGGATCATACTCATGATAAAAAGACAGCTTTTCCAAAAAAACATTTATTTATACTCATTCACTTTTTTCAACAGCCGTATGAGTATGTACATGTGTTTAAGTATCGTTCGCTATTTTATTAAAAAAAAAAAATAGACCTAAAATATTAATAAAAATATGTACAAATATCAAAACGGGAAAAGAATTACGGGTTGATTATTTTTACCATGGTAGAAATGAAACCTTAAAAATTTTTGGCTTCAAGATAATGAGACGAATTTAAAATTTCGAGAAGAGGATAATTGTAGCTTTTAGTAATAATGATCATAGTGGTACAAAGTTTGATAATTATTTTACATATTATTCGTATATATTACATAGATTTATTCAGACTCAGAGCTAAATAAAAAAATGTACCAAAAATTATATAATATTAAAAGATAATTTTGATAAGACAAAATTGAGGGAACTAATAAGAACTATGATTTTTATAGTTGTAGTTTTTCCATACCTAAAATGGTCAATACACAATGAATAGTTAATAGATTTAATAAAAAAATATATATCTTACAGATATTTTTTTTCATCTACTGGAAATACAATATTAAGAAAGAAATAACAATACACAATTGTACAATAAAGTTTCTGGGTGTAACAGTAGATTCAAAAAATTACAATGGGGTCTACACATATCAAGCCTAGCTGGGAGGCTTAGTTCGGCCGCATACGCCGTCAGAAAAGTCAGACACACTACACTGACATTGATACAGCACGGTTAGTCTATTTTAGTTATTTTCACAGTGTTATGACTTAAGGTATTCTGCTGTGGGGCAAAGCCGCTGATATCCAAAATATATTCGTTCTTCAAAAACGAGCGGTTCGTGCAATTTATCAGCTGGGTGCACGAGTATCTCTGAGAGATTTTTTTAAAGAGATTGGTATTCTCACGGTGGCTTCACAATTCATCTTCGCTAACATTTTATATATAAGACAAAATATCCATTTATACAGTAAAAACAGTGATATTCACAACATAAACACTCGAAATAAGAATAAACTACGTGCTCCCTTTCACCGGCTTCATAAAGTTCATAATTCATTCGTAGGGCTTGGTATAACCTTTTACAACAAGCTACCATCTTCCTTTTTAGACTTGCCATTTAATGCGTCTACAGCTAAAGTAAAATCTAACCTTTATTCAAAGGCCTACTATTCCATTAACGCCTATTTAAACGATAAGAATAGTTGGTCGCTGGGTTGAACTCAAGACAATGTTTATGTTCTTTCTCCAAACTAGCTTACTGATTGTTATATAACTTCATGCATAGATTTTCTACTTTATTTTTTTTTTTTTTTTTTTTTATTTTACTTTTTTTATTTACTATTTTTTGTCTGTATGCACGCGTAAGCGGGCACGCCCTTTATGCTTTAATAATTCTTGTTTTTTTTTTAGTTATTTTATTATTGGTGTGTGCTAGCTGACATGTGACATTAATTAGATTCTTTGTTTATATGAACTTGAACACTATTGTGTAGAATCTGGTTCTTCTAACCTAACCGACAGATGTGTTGCTGGGGAGTTTGTTCCGCCACTTCTTCTTCCCAGCTAAAACACTAGGAAGTGGCGAAGGGCGGGCGTTTTGGGGGACTGTCTCTTGTAATTTTGACGTTCAAAAAGTGCTGATTATCAGCCTAATTTGAATAAATGACTTTTGATTTTGTTTTTTGATTTTGAATAAATAAGTAAATCGAAGAGTATTGTTTTATTAAGAAACATTGTATAATAAATATTTCCTATCTCATTTTCTCCCACGTTTTATTGTCGCTTTTTCGTTTCATCGACTTTCAAATCATAACGACGCTAAAACGTCCGGGCCTCAAAATACGCCTAATAATTTTCGTCAAGGTCACAAAAAATATCAAATTTCAACGTTCATTCTCAAAAATGCGCATGCGCGAATTTTTGGCGCGAAACACGGCGCACTTAAAGCTTATTATCTCGTAAACTACTGCAGCTACACAAAAACAAAAAATACGTGTGTATAGCTGAAACAATGCAGAATCTAACTATGTTAAAATTAATTACAACAATTAGATAGAAGTATTTGGAAAAAAATGTGAACTTGAGCATATATGTTGAAAGTCAGTTTCTCCAATAAGAATAAAAGTTTTACCAATTAGAATTGTAATTGGTATCAATAAAACCTATTTATAATTAAACTAGACTATATAAGCTTTGTTTTAATACCCATATGTCCTTACTTTGGCACTTTCTTAGTAGCTAAATTAACCAAACAAATCAACCCCTGCTCTGATCGATTCGATACCTACTGATTTTGTCGTGTTTTCGTAAAAAATTCGCTAAGATTTCGTTTTTTTTTACTGTTTTATATTGCGGAGACACTAATAATTACTTAATTGAACTAATTTTCATAATACGAGCACTTTTTTAACTATTTTTTCAATAATTTCTAAAAATAATGATCGAGGCCCATAATTACGCCCGGGACGTTTGACTTACCTGATAAATTTTTAGGCGTATTTGGAGGTCCGAACGTGATATTCTTAGATATTCGTAAAGCTTGATTGATGAAGTTTATTTTGATATATAACACTATAAACATTGGGTTTTAAATTAAATAGTATTCACGTTTTAAAACCAGAGAACATAAATCACAACACGGCATTACGGTAAAATTAGACAACTGACTTTTAAAACTTTTTTGACATTTAATTTTGACGGCTGATAGTGTCGTTCTTTATGCCATAGACGCGGAATTTAATACTGTATCCATAAGAGGGACCATAGATGGTAAATTCATAGAAATTTTAAAAGTTTTAGTAAGTTTTTTGGTACAACTCTTCGAGGCGTATAAGTACGCCCGGACGTTTGACGGGAAAAATTTTTGGGCGTACTTTGAGTGCTGGACGTTTGACGGGAAAAATTTTTAGGCGTATAAGTACGCCCGGACCGCTCAACGGAACAAGTTTTCAATTCAAAAATATCGCAATGACGGAAAGAATAAGTGCCTATCGCCTTCTTAAAGGGTGTTTTGACATCCGTTATAAAATATCCAAGTTATATTAACAGTATAGGTACAAGAACAATAAGCATAGAAGTTATTGATTGGGTATATTCTAAGGTGCTTCTAAAATGCATGTACGACAGTTTTTTTTTTTTTTTAAACTGTATCCTATCTTTCTAACATCCTTGTATGTTTGACGTATGACATGTAACTTTCATGAAAAAGAAACCAGCAATATTTCTACGGCAAATGGTTACTATAAACCCGTGAATAATGTCACTTAGCTCTAGTCAGTGTATAGTCTTGGCTATAGTGTGCTGCTGGCGCTTAGGTGTGTGGTACCTACTACTTGCAATACCTAAATATCTGCAATGGATGCGTCTGTTCTAATAAATGGTTACTATAAATTCGTGCATATCTGGAATGGATGCGTCTGTTCTAATAAATGGTTACTATAAATCCGTGCATAATGTCACTTGGCTATAGTCAGTGTATAGTCTTGGCTATAGTGTGCTGCTGGCGCTTAGATGTGTGGTACCTACTACTTGCAATACCTAAATATCTGCAATGGATGCGTCTGTTCTAATAAATGGTTACTATAAATTCGTGCATATCTGGAATGGATGCGTCTGTTCTAATAAATGGTTACTATAAATCCGTGCATAATGTCACTTGGCTATAGTCAGTGTATAGTCTTGGCTAAAGTGTGCTGCTGGCGCTTAGGTGTGTGGTACCTAACTACTTGCAATACCTACATATCTGCAATGGATGCGTCTGTTCAGTTTCTTTTAAACGAAGTGTTCGCGTAAGTGCCTGCAGCTTTTTAAAGCAAATAGTTGTATTAACAGTTTGTTGCTATGGATTTGTTTTATTAAACGTCGTATCGGCGGCTTTTCTGCAATATTACGATACAGCTTAATCAGCTAGATTGCTTTGGCATCCCAAGGTAGTGTGGAAAAAAACTATTTTATAAGTTTTCTTTTCTCTGTTTTTCTTAAAGTCTACTTCCTTGCTAGCTTTATCATCTCACACACTAAATATGTATTTTCTTTAAAATAAAATAAATAATAAAAAGCTATAATGTTCAAGAGAGTATTACACAAGCTGAAATATCACTAGCCTCCACACTAGGATTCCCTGTGTCGTGGAGACTAGTCTCCTTCGTCTTACAAAATAAATAGGAAGGTGCTGAGTTGAAGGCTTTGTCTGTCTGCTATTATGTATGTTATCTAGATTTATATTTTAGTCATTAACATTCATAGTTAATCGGTAGGTAAGAAGGTGGAAGGTGGTTCTACATTTACTTTGCGAATCGCCAGTCTCTGGAATTCACTGTCGGCTTCTCTGTTCCCTTTTCACTATAATTTTTAAAGTTCATTTTCTTGTGCATCGGTTTCTTCTAGGCAAGTGTGCTCCACATTTTTTTTTTTTTAAGGTGGGAAATCTTCAAATTACTTCTCCCGCTCTGGGCGGAGCGGAAGGGAGTGTCAGACTTGACTGACTAAAACCCATCCAATGTTCCTTCTTAGCCCTTTGTGTTCCAGGGCCACGGTATCTCTTTCGAACAACCCGCAGCCCTGGCAGGCATCGGCCCTCTCGGACCCCTTCCAATTTGCTGACAACTCCTTGAGGCGCGCGTGGAACACGAACGTGCCGGCGGCACGGTCTGTCGTCATAAGACGGACGGACGGTGAGCTAGCCCATTACTCACTGTCCACAGGCCCACGCCTACGGTGACCGGGGGCCACTGGTTGCCCCCCGACGCCCGGGGCGTCTCCCGCGGCGGCTGGGACGTGAGGTTCTCTCCCTCTCACGTTCCGCCACCTCCTTCGCTAGCATGACTGCTTCGCAGAAGGAGGCGACGGCTTCCCATTCCCTCTCGCTCCGGAACATGGATTGAACCAGGGCCAGACGCGAGAGGTCGCCGCCGCCAATCGCCGCTACGAGGACACGGCGGTGCTCAGCCCAAGCGGGGCAGAGCTCCACAGTGTGATCCACCGTGTCCTCCGGCCGATCCTCGCTGTGGTAACACACGGGCGTTTCCTCCCGCCCGATTCGGTGCAGGATCCTCCCGATTCAGCCGTGTCCGGTGAGGACCTGCGTCAGGCGGAAGGTGAGGGTGCCATGGCGCCTCTCCAGCCATTCCTCAAAGAGGGGTCTTATCGCCACTATTGTGGCGTACCCTGCACGGGGTTGCGACAGTCGCTCCCTCCATGTCGCCATGAGATCGCGCCGGAGGTCTGTCCGCTGAGCGACAATTTGCCGCGGCAGTGAAGTTTCCCCCCAGCGTAGTGCCTCCGCGCGCCATTCGTGCAGGCACGCGAGGACTATCGCCTCCGGATCCCATGGCGGCAATCCGGCCAAGAGGCTCGCTGCCTCGCCGGAGATCGTGCGGTACCCCCGGATCAGCCTTACGGCTACCACCTTCTGGGGCGCGTTCAGGTAATGGGCGGCTCGCCGCCTCAGAGAACGCGCCCACACCGGGGCCCCGTAAAGGGCCATGGACCGCACGACCCCCGCGTAGAGCCTCCGGCATGAGGCGTTTGGACCTCCCAGGTTGGGCAAGAGCCGCTTGAACGCAGCCCCTGCCCGTTCCAGTTTGGGGGCCAAACGTCGGAAATGCTCCACGAAGTTCCACCGGCTGTCGAGGAAAGTGTACTCCACCTTAGGCCGATCATCAAACGCAAGCTAACTAAGTGTAAAATAAAACCGGCCAAGCGCGAGTCGTACTCAGACGCACACAGGTTTCCGTAGCACCAAACAATCTAATAAAAAAATATTTTGAAGGTCCCATTCATATGTCGTATTGTACGACATTCGAGAGCAAAACTGAATTTGTTTTTCATAGTCTGTTAATGAAAACAGAGTTACTTCTGCAGTTTGATGAAAAAGTCTCATATTTCAAAAACTGAACATCAAATCTTGTTTTAACCAATTTTTGTTGAATGTTTTTTTATATTCTATAATCCTACGTATTTTCAGAATATTCTTCCTCTTACTTTAGAAATTAGGTGTGCCCCCCCCCCCGCACTCATTTTACTACTTCGGAAGAGTCTATCTTTCAAACGATTGACTTTGAGAAAAACGCAAGTATAGGTTTTATGAAAAAAAAATGTTTCGTTTCAGTTCCATGTATGAGGGCTTTCATGTAAAGCGGTTTTAGAATAAAAATCGTAAAGTGCTTTACAGAATACATCTATCTTGCAAGTTTCAACTGTGTTGTCTTAATAGTTTCGGAATAAAGTGGCTGTGTCATACGGACGGACAGACAGACATGACGAATCTATAAGGGTTCCGTTTTTACCATTCGGCTACGGAACCCTAAAAATGCTTGTAGTTTTGCCATATAACTATTTTCTTCTGAAGGTATTGATATAGTTTTTTATATAGGTATCAGTGGTTGAAGGCTTCAAAGCTTTCTAGCTCCCTTTCCAGAAGCACAAACCTAAATCGTTGCGGCTTGAGTCGGTTTGAACGTCCATACAGTAAAGCCTTTTTCGCATCAAGAAGTTTGATCACTCAAAAAGCTATTTGTAAATGGCATCCAATAAAAAAGTAAACATTAATGTCCATTTCACTCATAAACATGTCAGATAATAAAGTCATCATTAATTAAAAAGTAAAAGTCTATTCTATATTTAAACGCAAGTAGATACATAATTAGGTAAACTTCTTAACTGAGTGTAAATTATAGGCTGTGCATATATGAATTTTGATGAGCTGAAATTTTGTTGGAGTTTAAATTTTACAGCGTTAGCAATAAGGTTGACGTTAAGTGTAATATTTCAATAGCTACTTAATCTTCCTCTATTTCAATTTAAAACGTGTTCCAACTTTCGGCTCTAACTAATGGTTTGTTACAATTAACACGTGTGTGTCAACTTAACTTACATAACCTGTGTTTGAAATTAAGTTTCCACAAAGTTAAACAAAAATACAAGCTTTCAATGTTATAACTTAACTTTAAAAACCTCCACGACCGCGACCCTCGTAGTATTCAAAGCATGCATCATGTAGAATGTTTTGAGTGCGTTACATCCTACAGTCCCACCGAAAATCGTGATTTTTAACATCCAAAAAAAATAAAAAATTGCGTAAAGTTTTTTTAAGTTTGATCTACAGAATGCTAGGTTGACGGCTTTGTTAGGTCACGGTCTACGGGTCCACGAAGGGTCCGTTTCATCTTATATGAAAGTGTCACCCATACCTACACGGTCCAAATTAAATTATAGTCTACAATTTTAAATTCTTTGTAACATTCTGCACCCCTTTGTTACCCCTACACACGACTTAATCGTCAACTGGCGAGCGCGAATCTCGCGAGCGCGCGCGAGTTGGCACTTTTCGATTTTGCCTACTTTTTTTGTCGTCAACTCGCGCGTCTATATAATTTGGTGTTTTAATGTATAGTCAGCTACAAAAACGTTATAACAAATTTAATTTAGTTAGGTACTTACCTACTATAAATGTATAAGAAACTTTATGAAATTTGATTTTTAAAATAAAACAAAATATACATCGTTTTGAAATCAGTTTATTATAAATCAACAGGACAAAATATAAATTATTAGTAGTATTTCCCTTACTAATTATCAACAATATCACATTGATTTGAGAATTTGGCTTATTATCTTATTATCTAGTATGTAAATTACAAGTCTTGGCAATAATTTGTGTTCATACAACGGGTAATTTATAACATTTTCTGTTTTCCAGATCACCGAACACGAATATCGGATGCTATAAATTACACTGAATACAGCACATCATTTGGGACCGTTTCCTTATAGAGTCAACTCACCAATCTTCGAGAGATATAAGAAAACATATTGAGGTTAATGCTAGACAATAAATATGATGCCAAGCGTGGCGATTATGGCAAAACCCCCCTTATATACACTTGAGGGAGGCCTATGTCCAGCAGTGGATGTCTTTCGGCTGAAATGATGATGATGAATGAAATATGATGTTGACATTGTATACATGAGAAGCGGATAAGACAGGTGTTTTCTTCTGAAAGTGAAATAATGTGATTACAGAAGATGAAAAATGAGAAATGCGGACATCCGCAAGAGAACCAAGGTTACCGACGTAGCCCGAAGAATTGCCAAAAATAAGTGGCAGTGGACAGGGCACACTGCTTGCATGTACTAGAAGACGATGCGTGGAAGGCCTCCCACTAGGTGGACCGATGACCTGGTAAAGATTGCGGGGATCCGCTGGATGCGAGTCGCACGGGATCGATCAATGTGGCAACACTAGGGAGAGGCCTATGTCCAGCAGTGGACGTCTTTTGGCTGAAATGATGATGACAGAAGATGGAGCCTCTGGTTAAATTGTTAGTTAAAGGTTGTTTTTTACTGTTTATCTTGCTTTTGGCCACAATTTACCTGATGTCAAGGGATGATGTGGCCTACGGTGGCGCACGCTTGCCTAGAAGAAACCCATTCCATTGATGAGTTCCAGATTATAATGATCAGGGAAAAGAGAAGCCAGCTTATGTTGATGATATTGTATAGTCTACCAACCCGCACTGGGCCCGCATGGTGGATAACGGCCCACTCCCTCTCATAGACAGGAGGCCTGTGTACCAGCAGTGGGAAAATTATAGGCTGATGATGATGATGATGATTGTTTAGTATGTGACGAAGTATGTTAGGATTGTAGCAGGTAGCGTTCTGTAAATTCTGCCTTCACCTTTGGTAAAAGTTTTAATGGATGTATGTAAAGTCTTATGTCTCATGAAACAACACCCACTTATCATAGTATACATAAATACCCACGGTACCACTGGACCCGTGCAGAAGGGAAAAAAAAATCCCCACGACACCACTAGTAGTGCGGTTTAGTAGTGGAGAAGGGAAGGAGGGCCTATTTAATTTATTTTGAGAGAAAAAATATCTGAATTTATATTTAAGAGACCTATTTAAGAGAGACTAAATATTTGAATTTATATTTAAGTCAAGTGCATTCCTCTATAGCAGTCTGGCGTTTGCAGTCGTGTCCGGGAGATGGCAACAGATTAATTCTTTCTTTCTTCTTAAAAAAACGTTGCCTCACTCTAGGAATTTCTCCTGTATCGTGGGTTCGTTTACACACATTTAAACTCACATACACAAACAGCCAGACCCAGAACAACTATCTTTACGCCATACAAATATTTGTTCCGTGCAGGAATCGAACCCACGACACGTTGCGAGGCAGTCAATCGCTCAACCACTGTCCCAACCGTGTCGTCCACATAGATTCGGCACCTATGACATGAGACTTTAACATAAATTACCAAATGTTCCTTTCCTGGAAAGACACTTGTTGTATGTTAAGTTCCATAACCGCATTTTAACAACTTGCATTTTTTCTCACGAAAGAAATGACACTCATTTGTAATATTTTGCTATCACGGTTTACACAGGCGCTCAAGTCAATTTCTTTTCGGCACTACTTTGTTCGTTTAATAAAAGATTTCTCTTGACAGTTCTCTAAATCACTAGCACGTTACAATTGGGGGAAGCACCTCTATCAATGTCGGAGCGACCTTGCAATATGCCGTTGTTTGTCGATCATTTGTCAACCCAGCTATTTGGTGACTGTTAGCTATGTTCTTTATCACAGGCATTTACACTATTTCTCATCTTAGTAATATTGCAAATAATACTTATTTAACGGTAAAAAAGATAATGGGGACAAGGGCACAAAGATAATGTAAAATTGTACCGTTTTGAAAACAGTTATAATTCACCCATTGTGTCTTTAATCCCCGTATGGAACACCGTATTTCATCAGGAGTAAGTCTAGACTACTACTCAAAAATTTTAATTCGTTATAACAATCAATTGTAGATCTTTGATTTTGGTGTACAAAAAAGTATTATTTCATTCTATACTATTTTTGACAGTTGTTACAGGTAGTTAGTGGCCTGAAAGTCTGATAACTAGACTTACCAAGGAGTATTGTATAACCCAGTACTAACTACTAACTTGTGGAGGTCAGATAGGCAGTGGCTCCATGTAAAATACTGTTAGTCAGCTGCATCTGTTTAGACTGGAATTTCAAATTATTTAAATAAAATCAAATTATCGTATTATCAATCTTTAAAACTAAAATATTTAAAGGTAATCAATGTAATATTAAATATTCTCGTGAAACACCTGTTTAATAACTATAAATACCTGAATAATACTTTCCATGTTGAACAAATGAATATAAATATAATCTATAACCAGCACATAAAAAGAAATTAATAATAATATAGACACCCAAGATCATCTTATTAATCTATTTGTTAATCTAATAGATTATAGATTAATAAGCTTGAGCGACTCCAATTTTTTTGTATCAGAGTTATATTTGGTTTGCGCGAATATGATCATGTCTCAGAGTTTCGCCTTAAACTCGAGTGGTTGCCTATCCGCCTTCGCCGGAATGCCCATATTTTATCCCTTCTCTACAGTATTCTGTTTAATCCCACAAGGCCGTCCTATCTCAAACAACGTTTCAACTTCCTACATGATACTCACAGTAGACACTTGAGATCATCGGTGAATTTGAGGCTTTTGATGCCTGCTCATTCCACCAAATTTTATGACCAGTCCTTCACGGTCCAGGCTGTCCGTTTATGGAACGAATTGCCGGTGTCGGTAAAACAAGCACAGTCACTCGTTGCTTTTAAAAGCTTAGGTGCAAATCATTTTCAGTCTCTGTAATTTCATTCAGTCAAACTTTGTCACCATTCTAGTTTTATTTTTGCCATTTAATGTTAAAAACACAAATATCCTCTTGTTTATATATTACATTTATATTATACATAACTACTTTTGTTATTTCAAATTTTTGTGTGCCCACTGACTACCCCCTTTTTTATTTTAATTCCATAATGTCCATCCAAAGGTTGTCTGGAAGATATATATATATATATATATATATATATAAAGATAGATAGCTATCAGCGATTAGCCCGCCATTGTAACCATAAAATTGTTAGTTTTGTAAGCCTGTTATGTTTAATTTTTGGTGTACAATAAAGTATTATTCTATTCTAATTTCACCTATAAGATTTAATCTAGGTGGAGCAGCTATATTTGAAGATATTAATAAAAATCATACCCCCTAGCGTTTTCACAACGTTACACATGATTTTACTTTATCATGGACCATACTTTGATAAGATCTGGTACAAAGGAAATCATAACACTGCTGATTAAAAGAATCAACAGAAAGAAAGCACAAGATATTATGACAAGGCGCGCCAAATTTGAAGAAAACCTTGTGGTTTTTAGTCACTATTGCCCGTTTTCACAAGAAGGTACCTACACTGCAATAGGTACCTAAATGAGTTCCTCAATAAAAGCTTGCTGTTGGATTTTCAACACTATGTTCACTCCAGAAAGTTGAAACTCAAAAAAATCTAAGATTATGACGGCATTTAACTAGGTATTGCTTAGTGTAAACCAAAACAGACATAACAGTTTAACACCTCGGGTTCACCTACCCTGAGGCGAAGAAAAAATAAAGAAAGGCCTCTATTGTATTTTCCTTTTGTTCTCTTCACAAAGAAAAATGTTTCTTAAGATTTTTCATTCAACAGGTCAACGAACTCTTTGCTGTTTTTTATTCTTAAGTACTAAATAGGTACTCTTAAAAAAATTATGTTACTTATTTCATCAGAAGATTAATAATAGTTTAGGAAGTAATGTACCTACTAAAGTAAAGTACAAACTTCGGAATCAACTTTTGCTATTGCTTTTTGTAAGGCATTTTGAATGGTAATGATTTCAGGAAATAGGAAAACTAGATAATAATCGATAAAACTTTTCAACACGCTGTTAAATGAAAGTAGTCTTTTAAGTTATAAAAATAGGTAAATCATAATTTAGAGCAGGAGTTTAATCCCAAAAAAAAACTTTTTACATGATGTGTTTGTAAAAACACTTGACAAGCATTTATTTACATAGAAAAGCCATTAAGAGGTCACTTTTGTTTTGTAAGCCTTCTCTGTCAGACTCCTGGACAAAATACTCCTCCCCACATTCCTTCCACTTCTCTCGGTGTGGTGCTCCTCCTCGCTAATTTGAGAGTGACAGTTACGCTGCGTGTAGCGGGTTTGATCCCCGCACGATCTAATATATGTGTATAACCTACAGGTAGTTGTTCCAGGTCTGTCTGTTTGTTTGTTGATGTTGTAAACACACCCATTAAACGCAGCTGTACAGGAGAAATTCTTAGAGCATGGCAGGGTAAAAATAAAACCAGATTAGCGCTAGTAGGCCTCCTTCCCTGACGGCTCAGTCTGAAGGTTGTGTCCAGCTGCCCAAATTCAAGTTTACCTTTGCAATTGAAAAATAACTTCTTAGCAATTATTAGAACAAAATAAATAAAGTAAACATTTATAACACCATATTTCTCCATGATGGTATATGAATTTATGACTCCGGATTTCCGTATAAACATCATAATTTTGCCTTCCCTTCATTTTTACCTTTGGGGCGAGCTACTTGAAAAACAGGAGGATGGCCTCGTTTCAAACCTGCAATTGCTGGAACCCGTATAAGCTGCGAAATAAATTTTACATGAGTTAAATTACCTTTATTTCAGTTCCACGCAAAATTTACATAAAATGCAAATAATTTTGTTTACAACACAATACACGTTCTCCATTCATCCTATGGGATTTCACTTTGTGAAATGAAAATCCGTGGATAAACAACATAATTATAATTTTATTAATTTGTACAAACATTTTGTTTTCAGATCAAGAAGAAAGTTCTTAAAGCCCTTTCGATCAGAGAAGACTGTTTTATTTTCGGTGTTTTAATCAGGCTTATGTTTTAGGCAAATTAAGAGTGTTTATACCTTACGAAATTTCATAAAAACTTTCAAGTCCATCCGCTCAAACGTCCGGGCCTCAAAATACGCCTAGTAATTTGAGTCAAGGTCACAAAACATATCAAATTTCAACGTTCATTCTCAAAAATGCGCATGCACGAATTTTTGGCGCGAAACACGGCGCACTTAAAGCTTATTATCTCGTAAACTACTGCAGCTACACAAAAACAAAAAATACGTGTGTATAGCTGAAACAATGCAGAATCTAACTATGTTAAAACTAATTACAACAATTAGATAGAAGTATTTGGAAAAAAATGTGAACTTGAGCATATATGTTGAAAGTCAGTTTCTCCAATAAGAATAAAAGTTTTACCAATTAGAATTGTAATTGGTATCAATAAAACCTATTTATAATTAAACTAGACTATATAAGCTTTGTTTTAATACCCATATGTCCTTACTTTGGCACTTTCTTAGTAGCTAAATTAACCAAACAAATCAACCCCTGCTCTGATCGATTCGATACCTACTGTTTTTGTCGTGTTTTCGTAAAAAAATCGCTAAGATTTCGTTTTTTTTACTGTTTTATATTGCGGAGACACTAATAATTACTTAATTGAACTAATTTTCATAATACGAGCACTTTTTTAACTATTTTTTCAATAATTTCTAAAAATAATGATCGAGGCCCATAATTACGCCCGGGACATTTGACTTACCTGATAAATTTTTAGGCGTATTTGGAGGTCCGAACGTGATATTCTTAGATATTCGTAAAGCTTGATTGATGAAGTTTATTTTGATATATAACACTATAAACATTGGGTTTTAAATTAAATAGTATTCACGTTTTAAAACCAGAGAACATAAATCACAACACGGCATTACGGTAAAATTAGACAACTGACTTTTAAAACTTTTTTGACATTTAATTTTGACGGCTGATAGTGTCGTTCTTTATGCCATAGACGCGGAATTTAATACTGTATCCATAAGAGGGACCATAGATGGTAAATTCATAGAGATTTTATAAGTTTTAGTAAGTTTTTTGGTACAACTCTTCGAGGCGTATAAGTACGCCCGGACGTTTGACGGGAAAAATTTTTGGGCGTACTTTGAGTGCTGGACGTTTGACGGGAAAAATTTTTAGGCGTATAAGTACGCCCGGACCGCTCAACGGATAAGACTGTACCGATTCTAATGAAACTTCATACACATAAGCAGGATACATAGGTCTGAAAAGTTAAGTACTACAATCATTTTCGAAAAATAGTGATACAACTAAATTAGACCGATTACAAATTATCTATAGAAACCAATCCCAATTATCTTTTTTTTTTTAAAGACATTACGAAATTGTTTTTTAGTTACTTTTTATTTATTTATTTATTTATTTATTTAATGCAAAATGTACACAATCGTAGTTACAAGCTGGGCTTAAAACTAGACAGTACATCACCCTGTTAGGGCGCAGCAAAATAACTTAAAACTAACTTATAAATAACTTTAGACCTATGTATCCTGCTTATGCGTATTAAGTTTCATTAAAATTGGTTCCGTCTTTTCGGAAAATTATTGAAAGTTTGTATAAAATGTCGTAAGGTGTAAACGGTCTTAATAGAACTAAGATATATCGACCATCGTATCTTTATACGATGATCGCTACGATTTTTCGTAAAAAAGCCAAGTGCCTTTCCGTAACATTGTTGGGATCGGGTTCCAGTACAACAACTAGACGCAGCTGAATATCTAGCCTCCACAACCCAGTAATTAAAAATTTATTTTGTGCAATGTTCTTGAGCTCATAAACGGCACAAATGTGTGGATGTCTCTAACTATTCTCATAGTTTTTATTTATTTTTTTTCCATTATTTTTAATCAGATGTTTTACAATAGTTTTTAAATCATTACACTTTTTGTTTAGAATAGTTACAGCACGGATGACAACATTTGTATCACTTGTTTTATCTAGTTTTTTTGTGATATTTTGTTCTTTTTTGTTTTTGTATAGACTCTTTTTCTTATTTACAGATTGTTTGTAAATGTGTGGACATTATAGGCCTTATAGATTCCTAGATCCTTGGTAACTTTTTATCTCGTTCTACGTTTTGTAGTAAGCTCCGACTTATTGTCGGGCCTACGATGTCCTCCCATACTTTAGTACTAACACTAACAGAAATATTGTAAAAACAAATGATTTTAAGAGAGTAACCATGGAGTTTCTGACCGGTTCTTCTCTATAGGAAACGATCAACCCGAACCGAGCACCTTTTCGTCGACGTTTTATAAGTGCCCTTGTAGGCCCATGTAAAATAAAAATAATTTTTATTTTTTTTTATTTTTTGATCATGTTACCAAGATGCTCTTGAATTTTGATGAATAATTTGTTTCTTAGTTTCCAATTTACACGGATCTGTAATGCAATCCTGTATAACAGATGCACAACTCGGCGACCACAGTTCTTGTTAAGAAGATGTAAACCAACTACATTAATTTAATTTAATTAGAACCATTTGGCAACGTCACAGAACCTTAATTTAATCAAATTGCTTGTAAACAGAGATCTTTCATCACTTATCATGTTTATGTCATCTACCAAGTGACCGTTTTCGGAAACACGTGTTTTCAGTAAGTAATTAAAGAAGTTTAAAAGTTTTTTGTTCATCTGAATTGAGTGCTTTTATTATTTTTGTTTTCTATATTAGTGTCTAGTTCGTAATGTAAAAATATAATCGGACGCAGTTATAATAACAAGAATAAATTCAGCCCTTTTATGTGTGTTTTCTACTCTATTTACTAAATTTCTTTATCCTTTCTAGGCGTTGGTGACCCAGAAAAGTCTGTGCCACCTAGGCACCTATCCTTGGAATATTTGCTTAACAAGATAAAGTATTAAGGTGTCATAAACCGATAAGTAAGGAAAACTAGTTTTAAATGAATAATCATACTAGTAAGTGGCATTACAATTAAATCTTGTTAGACCAGGTCAAGGTGAGGTTTTTGGGCTAAGGATTTATACTGGATTTCACGACAGTTAAACTGTTGTTCTTGAAAATTTTTGACCAAGAGTATTATTTATTTATAATTATTAAAATTACCATAACACGGGTTGAATAGGGATGCGAGGGAGAATAGGGACAAAAGTTTGAAAGGCATTTTCACGTTATTCAAATATTATTGGTAGCCTAAACATACTCTATTGTTTTTTGAATTGCAACAGAAATGATCCCAAAAGCTTTTTAGTAACGAATTATTTGTATTCAAAGATGAAATCGCATTCAAAGTTTTAACTCTCGATCCCTATTCACCCCATAAGCTCGAAACTGAAATAGGACTAGGAAGGCAATGTATGCCGTCTGCGAAGCTGCTGGATCGTATACACAAATGTTGACACAAAAAACAGAACAGTTACAAGAATTCAATAAACAATGATTTGTTGTTTTTTTGTATTTATTTATGGGTATTAATGATCGGAATGCTTATGTCAGTCCCATCGTACCCTAAATAGGCTTTGCGCAAATCTGGGCCGTTACCCAGACGTTAACAGATAATGATGATGTAGCAAGAACTTACTGTTACATGAAAAAAAGACCTAGATCGGGGCCATTATCACTCTCCTGCCCATATCCCAATTTATTTGGGGTCGACACAGCATGTCTTCATCTTCCATCATCATCATCATCATCATCATTTCAGGCGAAATACATCTACTGCTGGACATAGGCCTCCCCCAAGTGACGCCACATTGACCGGTCCCGTGCGCCTCGCATCCAGCGGATCCCCGCAACCTTCACCAGGTCTTCGGTCCACCTAGTGAGAGGCCTTCCAACTCATCGTCTTCCGGTTCGCGGTCGCCATTCCAGAACTTGATAAACCAAAGCTTTTTATTTCAATTCAATTTTGATTTCCCAAAATTGTCGCCATCGTTCCTAGAATGACACCTTGACTATACCCATGTCTGTTTTATCAGTATGTAACCCCTAAAGAGCTACCATTCAAAGCTAGAAGATGTAGAAACAATGTCTTCCAGGAACACTGGAATCTATACCAATATTATAAAGCTGAAGAGTTTGTTTGTTTGTTTGCTTGAGCACGCTAATCTCAGGAACTACCGGTCCAATTTTCAAAAGTCCAAAATTCTTTCAGTGTTTGATAGCCCATTTATCGAAGAAAGCTATATATCATTACGCTACGACCAATAGGAGCGGAGCAGTTATGAAAATTGTTGCGAAAACGGGGAAAATGTGACGCAGACGAAGTTGCGCGGGACAGCTAGTGGTGTATAACGGGGACTTTTTACTAAGGACCCTGAATACATAAAGCAATGGTTTAGGCGTTTTAGCTAATTAAGACTCACCCATCGAAGTTCCTCGAGTCAACTATAAAGGAAACTACTAAGATATTCAGCAGAATCTAAATAATTAATTAACAAGACTAGCTGCCAATTAAAACGCTCTTAGCTCCTCAAGCAAAGTGAATTATTTATAAAGACTAATTAATAGAGTACTTTACAAGTTTTGGTAATACTCAAATAGTTAAATTTTCTTCTAAATAACATCTCGAAATAAGTAACTAGTTATTTAAGTTTACCCAACTTTATTGAGTTTAAAAAAATGGCAGTTAGATTTTCAGATTAAAAGGACGCTCGAGCGGGATAGTGTCTAGACGCATTCCATTATAAATTAAAAAAAAACTTTATATAATGACAGCATTGTTACAGACATCCAATATACTCAGATAGGTCCCCTTTCCCAGCTGTGATGTCGACAGATATTCTGTAGTATATTTAGTATCAGCATTGCACCCGTGCGAAGCCGGGGCGCGCTAATATTAAATAAAAAAGTTATTTACTTTTACATACTTTAAACCATCCGACATCGGATGTCCGAAGTTGCAAAATTGCAATGCGCACATACATGGGAAGATCCATATTAATTAATATCAACATTTCGATACAAGTACAAAAATAACTCTACTTGGTTCCGACCTCTGGTGACCTATGACTTAGGAGATGTCTATGTCTGTCGATAGATGATCTCCACTGCAGGACTCGTTTTTGCTCTATCGACCGATCCTCCGAGAAACCTGGCCAGTCCACGTTTATCTGCAACTTTATTTAGCTAACTCTGCAAACTACGTCGGAACATCCAGCTGTTTTCCAGATAATTTTATTTCGGATTTGATCCTTCTAAGAAACTCCGAGCATAGCTTGCTCCGAGGCGACCTTGAATTTGTGGAGCAACCAGACTGTGTACAGTTTCAGTTATAATTGTTGAAGTTTAATTGTATGGTAGAAATTCAACAATTATGACTGTACATTGTTCATAAGCAATTTACTTAATGTATGTTTATTTGACTGAATCGTTGGTGGAGTGGTCGGAATCACGATTGCTGAGCATGAAATCGTGGATTCGGATCCCAAGTTGGTCAAAGTGTTGTGTGAAATTTTTATAAATTCAACACGCATAATATATGTGATTTTTACCTTGACAACAAATGTTTTGATTTCACACTTTTCAAGATAAAATCAATACTCATAAATGTTACGTCAGATCTAACAATAATATACTTACACAATGTTGGTAGACACTCATCTTAGTAGGAACCGTAGTACACACGGCTACACATCATGCTATACATTTCCAGTATAACTTGGCCTCGCTTTGTATAGATTTCCCGTACAATGAGATATCCGCATAAACTGGTTATGTATAACTTGATTGGTCGTCGTGCGTACTAGTAAGTAAGTAGCAACAAGATAAACTTGGCCTACACGATGAGATATAAATCTTATATGTTTTATACCTATGTTGCCTGTCAAAATATTATCGTATGTAGGCATTGTTTTGACAGATTATATATGCAATTTGTTTTGTTCTCAGAATAAAATTAAAACTAATGGAACCTAATGCTTCGGTAATTTCTTATGTAGGTAATGGAAACATTGTTCTTTAATGTACTTGACAATTATGTATTACAAGGTGATTTTCATTTAGTAATTTACGATCTAATTAGAATACTTGGAAGGGAAGATGGAATATTTCAAAATAACAATAGGTACGTAATTAAATATGCCTTTACTTTAAACAACACAAAAAAGGATTACGGTACATCAAACTTTAGCAATTATTTAAACAATCTCCCACCTGAACATGAGTTGCCATGGCTGACCAGCGCGCGTAGCATGAGCGCCGTGAAAACGGGCTATGTCGACGGAAGAATAAACAAACTGACACATTGTCATTGTCTATCTGTCATTATGTCTATTCTTCCGTAGACGAAACTCGTTTCTACAGTAGTCATGCTACGCTTGCTGGAAGTAATTAAATAGACTCACGGACACATGTTGGCCGAAGTAAGGCAAACCAGTTCAGCTGGTGATTCTTAGGTGGCTATGTCCTGGAGTGTAAATGTGATCAATGGGACACTAAAATTGATGTCGTGTCCTGCCCGTCCTGTTGTTTGCACATCGAGGGAGCCTATCTTCATCATCATCATCATTTCAGCACAAAAAAAACGTCCACTGCTGGACATAGGCCTCCCCAAGTGTCGCCACATTGACATTTTGGAGGGTTTTGCCATAATCGCCTCGCTTGGCAGGCGAGTTGGCGATCGCAGTACGGTTACAAAAGCACAGAGAAAATTAAAGAAAAAGTCAGCCAATTTTGGTTTCACACAATTCGAATTGTCATTGAGACGCTAACAAGAAGAAGAAGTTAATTCAAACTTACTCTAAACAGTTCTTTAATTACATGTACTAAAATGGGTTTTCATCATCATCATTCGAAAGACAGGCGCTCCAAGCTATCGCGGACTATCTTCTACTAAACTTATATAAACTTAAATCTATACTAATGTTATAAAGCTGAAGAGTTTGTTTGTTTGCTTGAATGCGCTAATCTCAGGAACTACTAATCCGATTTGAAAAAATCTTTCAGTGTTAGATAGTCCATTTATCGAGGAAGGCTATAGGCTATATCATCACGCTACAACAAATAGGAGCGGAGCAGCAAAGAAAAATGTAGCGAAAACGGGGAAAATGTGACGCAGACGAAAATGCGCGGGACAGCTAGTCATAAAAAAATTAAATTAAAAATTTAAAAAACCCCCGACACCAAAGAACCTCTAAAAAGCCAAAAATAAAGTAATCCAAGCGTCGTAGCGTCGGGGGTCCGCTTCGTTCTGTGCTTGTACTAAGCGGTCTTCTTAGCGGTCCCCCGACGCTACGACGCTTGGATTAATTTATTTTTGGCTTTTTAGAGGTTCTTTGGTGTCGGGGGTTTTTTAAATTTTTAATTTAATTTTTTTTTCGTGCTTTTTAAACTTATATTATTTTTTCTTAGCCTTGACTGTCCCACTGCTGGCCATAGGCCTCCCCCCTTTCATTTCAATTTTCTCAGTGTTGCGTCTCTTCTCGCTAATTAACGAAACCAAGGAAAGATATAAATTAAAAAAAAAAAAATGGCGGGAGGGGGGGTGCACCCCCCCACTCAGCAATGTCCATGGTGACAAGCGACAACATTTAATATCGACTACCTGTGAAAGTTGTCTAAATCCCTTCATCAACTAGAAAAGAGGTGATTATCTTCAAACGGCTGAGCAGATTTTCTCGAAACATAGCTAAGAACACTCTCGATTAAAATACCTTTCAAACGACACCACTTTTGTCAAAATCGGTTCATCCGTTTAGGAGCTATGATGCCACAGACAGACACACAGATACACAGATACACAGATACACAGATACACACGTCAAACTTATAACACCCCTCTTTTTTGGTCGGGGGTTAAAAATAAAAATATTGATAAAATAGATTTCCACGTTATCTTTCGAGATGAAGACCTAATTCCTTATCTCACGTCCGAATTGACATGCAACATTGAAATCTAGGGAGATAGTCGTGTCATTACCATAGCATGCTACATTTCGATATGGCTTGATAGTGGAAAATATTTTTGAAGTAATATTTTTTACATCATTTCATTAATCAAACACGGGGAATGAAAGTATCGTGAGGAAACCGTGTACACCTTTACTGTACACGCTGTGCGGTTGTGGAATTCACTGCCGCCTGACATAAGGGACTGCCAAACTATTGCAGTTTTCAAGAGAAGAGTGAAAGAACATTATCTTTCCATTCCGTCATAGTTGCATAAGTATTTATTTTATTGTATTTATAGTATCGTTATATTTTTGTCTTTGTATGTATACGTAAGTTAGTATGTTCTTATATTGTATATTTTATTTTAAATCGTTATTTGCTTTATGTTTTATGTATTCTATTTTCTCTTCTTCTTTTACACACTATGTCTACATCTCTTTTTTTAGTATCTCCTTTCGCAGGTATGCTGGAAGAGATTTCTTTAGAAATAAGCATCACCTTTGTACCTATTTTCTTTTCCTTTCTTCTTTTCTGTATTTAGTGTGTACATAAATTGTTAAATAAATAAATAAATAAATACACCGAAAATTCTCAGATTTGTGATATCCACCAAAATGCACTGACTTCGTTTAGTGGATTATGGCTGACTAATCTCTCACAGAGAGGAGGCCTGTGTCTCACCAGTGGATTATTTCTAAAGTAGTAGAGCCTCGGTGAAGTATTCACCCGAGATCCTTTTTACCTAATATTCCCTTAAAAGCATGGAAAGATACTTTAGAAAGTACAGATTACTTTCTTAATAAAAGCCTAGAATTGGTGGAAATCTGGACTCAGTTGATGGGAATAGGCTCGCCTTCTATTGCATAAGACTTAAAACTATTTAGTGGAAAGACGGCGTACTTTAAAGGTCACCTGTGGCGATGTGATTTTGTTATTTTTTTGGGCCTGCACTTGCCTTTGAAATTTGCAAGGCGATTCTCACACTGCACCGCGCACCGTCGCGTAGCGCGGACCCGCAGATTTAAACATGATTATGCAAAAATATAATGCTCTTTTGAAGTCCAATGCCATTGAGGTCATGCAACTTCACTACAGAAAAAGATAACAGCTGCATTCTAAAAGATAACAAACACAAGAGATCAGCTGACCAAAACGTGACAAAAGGAAGATAACAATTAAACATGTTTTTCTTGCAGCTCGGCAATTCGCTGTTGCACAGTGAAACACAGTTATCGCATGCAAAAACATTGTAATCTCCATCTACTAATGAATACTAGTCACGTTGGACGTAGAATCGGGTCCAACGTAGTAACATTAGTCAAGAATAAATTAATTAGCTACAAGGATCCTCATTATTCGATGTGTGGTCCAGATTTCCACCAAAATATGTATAGAGCCTTCGCGAATGATGTTATACTTAATCATGTAAGCACGTCTGGCCCTTGATGTTCTGTCACCTCTAAAATGTCGCTTATTTGCTATGTCTGTATAGGAAGTGTAGCAACACTAGAAGATCAACAACTCAATTTTTAAAAGCGTGTAATTTTGTCAAATATATTTATTTATTTGCATTTGGCAATTTATACCTTTGTTAATCTAGCAAACGACCCAAGAGCTAGACTGACCCGACACTATACCAAAGACATCCCGGACATCAGCCTGTACGAGATTAGGATGGCTCTGAAACAGGTTAAAAACAACAAGGCATGGGGTGATAATGGAATTACAGCCGAACTTCTGAAGGCGGTTGGATAACTGGTACTTAAGGCCCTCCAGAACGAGCTGTTTGATTCTGTCATACTCTAGGAAAAAAATTGCACAGGCATGGTGCAGGGGTGTGGTGGTACTCGTCTTCTAAAAGGGCGACAGTGCCCGGTTGAAGAACTATAGGCCCATCTCACTTCTAAGCAGGTTTAACGATTTTCAGCCTCCCGAACAAGCCGGATTCCGAAAAGGCTTTAGCACTGTCGACCATATACATACGCTGCGACAGGTTATACAAAAGACCGAAGAGTACAACCATCCTCTCTGTTTAGCGTTTGTAGGTTACGAGAAAGCCCTCGATTCAATCGAGACTTGGGTTATACTGCAGTCTCTCCAACGAAGCCAAATTGACTATCGGTACAATTAGGTGTTGAAGTGTTTGTACAAAAACGCCATCATGTCAGTCTGACTTCAGGATCAGACCTCGGAACCTATCATTCTGCAGCGAGGTGTGAGACAGGGAGACGTCATATCTCCGAAAATGTTTACCACTGCATTGTAAGATGTCTTCAAAGTACATCTCTCACCTTCGATTTGCCGAAGATATAGTGTACATAGCTGAGACCATGGAGGATGTCAGTACAAAGCTCGATGACCTCAAATCAAATCCAGATAAGACCTAAATCCAATTCCCTTCTAAAAGGCGTGACAGATAGTGATGATGAGTCACAGACCCACGCTTCAACACTTGTGGTCTTAAACAGCTATTCCATACTCCAAGCACACGTACTAACATCTTAATTAGCTATAAAAATGACAGTTGCGATGTGTAGATAGAAATCAGAGCCGCCAAGTCTGTTAAATGAATCGTTGGAGAGAATAACGAAGAGATTTTACTATTTTACGATTTTACGAAGAGTGTTACTTTTTGTTCACTTTGGCGATAGTACCAGGTCACCTTGTAAATTTGACCGTATCATTAGACTTTGGAAAATCGGAGGAAACCGTCATGTCCTAAAACTAAAAATTCGAAGACATGTGACATCTACCAACCCGCACTGGGCCCGCGTGGTTGATTACAGCCCTCTCACTCTTATAGAGAGGAGGCCTGTGTCCCAGCAGTGGGAACATTATAGGCTGATGATTATGATGAAATATACAGAGGCGGATTTAATGTTACAGGCATTCTGAAGTCCACCTTTAGATAAAGCAGACTAACTATGCTGGTAATAATGCGATCATAGATAGACAAAACCAACACATCTCACCTAATATCCATCTAGCATTTTCTCAACTATGTTATGGCCGGCTTCCAGTCTAACCGGATTCAGCTTAATACCATTATTTTACATGGAGTGACTGCAGCCTATCTAATCTCCACAACCCAGTTAGTACTGGGTAATAAGAACGACCTGAACGGCTGATTTTTTTATTTATTTTATGAACACTAGCATTTTCTCGTGTATCGTAAAAAGTGCCTATACAGGGTGTAACGGAAAGGGTATATACATACTTAAGGGTGTGCTACAGACCATCAAACTGAACATGTTTCTCATCATAAAACATGTTTTTCAGCGAAAAAATTATCTGCTGCTTCATAAAAAATTGCAATACCTATTCGACCCAAATGTATGGGGCAGCTGATATTTTTTTCGCTATTACAATGATTGTCCGATGGAGAAACATGTTTAGTTTAATCGTCTGTAGCACACCCTTAAGTATGTATATACCCTTTCCGTTACACCCTGTATAAACATTTAAACTAACATGCTTAAACAGACCCGGACTAACTACGAATACCTGTAGGCCGCACAAATACTGGTTACGTGCGGGATTCGAACCTGCGACACGCAGCTGAGCAGCTTATCCACTGTGCCAACCGTGAGGTCGTATCGTAGCGTTATTATTTAGTCCCTGCAAGTTGAGATGAAATAACCACTCTAGTAGTATAAACTCCAATTCCAAAATAACGTCTAAATTGAGATAGTAGAATCTTGATAATTGGAATTCACACATACTAGAATGACCTATTACTTCATGTTTCGATACCTGTAGATTGTTGTCTTAAGAGCGTTTATACCCTACGGCATTTCATACAAACTTTCAAGTCGTTATTTTCCGAAATGCATTTTAATGAAACTTCCTACGCATAAGCAGTATACATAGGTCTAAAAAGTTACTAAAAAACATTTTCAAAATGTCTTTTAAAAATGAAGTTAATTGGAAATTTCTGTTTCTTTAGATAATTCAAAAATCGGTCTAATTTAGCTGTAACATTATTTTTCTAAAATGTTTTTAGTAACTTTTTAGACCTATGAATACTGCTTATGCGTAGGAAGTTTCATTAAAATCTGTTCAGTAATTTCGGAAAATAACGACTTGAAAGTTTGTATGAAATGCCGTTGGGTATAAACGCTCTTAATGATGACATCCATCCTTAATACAGCAACTTACTGTACTGGTACTTTTTTATAGTAATCGCTCCAACGTTTTGTAGATAGAAATATCTGTTTTTTATAAATAAATATAAATAAGTAAATCTTAATATTTTTAATTGATTACGGTAGTATTATACTAATATATTTTACTCGTCAAAATTCAGGAGGTTGTCACACAAGACATAAACAATCAATTAAAATTAGGGTACCTAGTCAATTACCAATAAACGCAGATTTTTTTGGTCGTTTATGTTTGTCAGTATTTCAGAATAACCCCCTTAACGTGGTTTAGGGAATAAGAAATGATCGAATAAACGTTTGAGATTGTTTGTATTTGTGGAGGCGCGGTTATAAGGCGAGAATCAGACGGCCCTAGTTTAAAACACGGGTTTTTCACACTTACCGATTTCCGTAAATGAGATTAAAAACAAAAATTACCTACCAATTTTATTATTGATTCGGGACGAGAATAATTAGCATAGTTACCTCCCTAAATTTGACGAGGTTGCAAAACAACACGTTGTATAAGATTATATTTATATTTTAGAATAGATTATGAGATTAGGTATTTTTAGATTTACATTAACATTATCTTTAAAATATTGTTATTATATTGTTCCGTTCCCACAGACAAACCGTGGAAACGGTTTTGTGGGGCATAGTTTTTAAATGAAAGTTTGTAATAAAATTGTTTATTAGATAAATAATAATAAAATTAAATTTTAAGATGACTCAATTCTATGATGATCTTTATGTGTAAGAGGTCACATGACTTGATAGCCTCATATGATTGTCAACGATTTTTAGTCTTATTTCCCTTACTTAAGTGGCGTTGGCTACGGTTAGTACATAGAATTGAAACATAACAGTGTAAGCAGAAGCATAAGTTAGACTTAGCAATTAGAGTAGGTTATCAATTATGTCAGGTCCATGTCAGGCTCCTTTTCCAGTGTGGGAAATAGATGGCGCTAGACATCCTGTATAGCTCCGTCTCTTTCCTACACTGGAACAAGAGTAAAACGATACTGCTTTAAGATGTCATGGTAGACCAGCTGACAGCTGATCTTTATGGTAAACTGCAGAAGACAACTTGGAGAATAAAGTTAAATTTAAAGACACCGTGGTAAACACTCGGTCTCTTAAATGAATAAAGTGACTGTAACATGTAGGACAACGACTTAAATTACGTTTTAAGGAAGTAATGTCGAAGTTTCTCATGTCTTAAAAGCCTGGTTGTTGTAATGAGTACAAGGACTGTAACTTAACCTCTCACAAAAGAGTTCAACGATCCTTACGTAAGTTGGTATCAGTCAGATAAAAGTTGCGCTTGGATCATCAATCATATTGTTTTGATTGATATGTGCTGATCTTCAATAATCTAGTGGATTACAATAGTTAAAGATAAACTTTTTGTTTCAAGTGTACTTGAACGGTCAAGCGTAAACTTTTTTAAAACAGATGTCATTTGTTTCACGAATCGGGACAGGGGATGAGATGGAAAGTGTATGAGATGGGAATCGGAAGGGGTCCAAGAGGGTCGATGCCTGCCAGGGCTGCGGGACTGTTCGAAAGTGATACCGTGGCTCTGGAAAACAAAGGACTAAGAAGGAACATGGATTGGTTTTAGTAAGTACAAGTCTGACACTCAATTCCGCTCCGCCCAGAGCGGGAGGAGCATTTGATGATTTCCCATCCGTAAAAGGGTATGAGATGGGACTAAACCAAGTTTAGATAATACGAACCAATGAAATTTATTGTATTCTTTAATTTTCACTACTTTTCAGATATATCGAAGTTAACACAGGTTTTCCATTTATGGTTTATCAGTTAAAACCCGGGATGTGGAAGTTGGAGCAACATTTCCGTGTCTCGGAAAGCACGCTAAGCCGTTACTCCTGTGCCTGTGCCTGATATCTTTCCGGTCGTGTTGGATCGACATCCCATAATATATTTTATATTCGTATGGTCAGAAAGCTTCCGGCTTCAACTATAAAAATTGAATTATTGAACACTATAATATTATAAAGAGGAAAGATTTGATTGTTTGTTTGTTTGCTTTGAATAGGCTCCGAAACTTCTGGTCCGATTTGAAAAAATCTTTCAGTGTTTTAAACCCAATTATTGAGGAAGGCTATAGGCTATATATCATCACTTTACAACCAATAGGAGTGGAGCAGCAATGAAAAATGTTACGAAAACGGGGAAAATGTGACGCAAACGAAGTTGCGCCGGACAGCTAGGTAAACATAAATATTACTTTTTTACTGCTAGAGAAAGCTTGAGAAAGCTTCAGCTTCGTCAGGTTTTTTTTTACAGATCGGAAATCATCAAATGACCCCTCCTTCCCTGGGCGGAATGGAACGGAGTGTCAGACTTGTACTGACTAAAACCCATCCATGTTCCTTCTTAGCCCTTTGTGTTCCAGGGCAACGGTATCTCGAACAGACCCGCAGCCCTGGCAGGCTTCCTTAAGCTTCAAGTAAAGTTGAGGTTCAGTTTAGTGACATGATAGTTTTGTATCTGTGTAATGTGTGAGCATGGACGATTGAACTCGCATACTACTACATCTAGAGAGCAGCGGTGGCCCAGTGGTGGCAGCCCCGACTTACGAGCAGTAAACCGTACTTTCGAACCCAGGCAGGCGCATTACTTTGTGTAATTTACTTCATCACCACTGCCCTCAAAAACGGTGAAGGAAAACATCGTGAGCAAACCGGCATGTCCTAGAACTGAAAATTCAAAGACAATGTGACATCTACCAACTTGTACTGGGCTCGCGTGCTGGATTACGACCCTCTCCTTCTAGAGAGGAGACCTGTGTCCCAGCAGTGGCGACCATCTAAGCTGATGATGATGATGACAATACATCCATTAGCATCGAACACAAACAAAGTTAATTGGTTCCCAATGATTACTTCAATAATACATTCAATTCCATAATCAATTACCAAATTAGTCTCGATCACGTAACGATGCAATTGTGATTTCGTCTGCGAATTTTCTGATGACACTACTTTTGAGTACTTAAGTTAATTCGACGCTTAACCAATTACTTGCCTTTTAACTTAACAGGTTTAATTAAAGGGACAAGACAGGCACTTATTACAACTCGGTTTCATCAAAGATGGCTATAGTTATGCCCATGACGTTGGTTGGCAGATTTTTACAGTTATTATTGAGAGTCCTTTTTATGTTAGTCAGCGAACATGTTGTCAACTCGTTCCATATGAAGTGGATATAGCCTTGTATGGATACACGCACGATTGCACATTGGCAATCCAAATAAACTTCTGACCATACCGACTGATATTTTTTTACATTATTATTTTGGGTCAGTGTACTTTCTTAAACAATCAAATCAGAGATGCATTTTCTTTAAAATTCTGTCTCCACCAAACGATAATGAATCGAAGAGTCTGTTTACGTTCAAGGCCCAAATATGAGCAATGTGTATTTGGGATACGATGTGACTGACATACGGATTGTGGTCATAAATAAAAAACACGTCATTTAGCATAGACAGCATTTAGCGTATGACATTCCTACTGCTGTATAAAACGGTGTCCTCTATATGAGCAGGAGTGAGATATTATTCACAACGGCCTCCCCGATCCTCGCTCGAGCTAGCCCGCGATGCTGTGCCAGTAGTTTTGAATCAGCCCCTAAAAAATGATATCATTCAGATCCAGCCTGTCCCCATGCTGTCCTCCCCAAGCAACGCCCTAAGCCGAGGCTCGTACCCCACAGGGGGTGCCCTTAGAGTGTAGTCGCTTAGTTTGTAAATTATTTTGAGGCCCTGGCTGGAGGTCTTACACTCAAGGCACCCACAGGATAGTCCAATTAAGCAGACGACAACCTCCTTGGTTGAACAGCGAGATGCCATAAGCAAAAAAAAAAACATCACGCAGCTTCTGAATGTAATGGATCAAATGTATGTCACATGTCGTTATTGTTGCTTCTAGGACACGCCAGTTACTTCACAGTTTTGAGAGCTCTGTTTATAAATTACACAAAGGTCCAAAGTTCTACTTGCCGTTGAACCCACCATGACTTAAGACACGTACACACTGCCAAAATAGAAAAATCACTCTACCAGCAATTAAAAAAAAACTTTAACGTTATTCTCCATAATACTTACCATATTTTTATGGTCATAACATAAGCAACGCAAGGCTAATCTGGTGCTCAGCATAACAGCTAAAACGCCCTTGAACTATGTAGGAGAGCAAGTGGAAACCTTGCTGTGTGGTGTGGGTAACATCATAAGTTTTAAGGCAAGGAAGCTTTAAAGGAAAAGTTACGACAAAAGACGCGTCCATTATGTGTCTTGCTCTGAGATGAGCATTGAAACTAGCGGTTTTGTAAGTTTAAAGAAATGTATAATTTAATCAGTAGCACAGTGGGTATTTTCTTTACTGAAACTTGCCATCAGGAATTTATATTTTTGTCGCTCTACTCCCAATCTTCTTTATCTTATTATCTTAGTTCTAGATTAACAAAAAAAAAACTCCAACTTCTGAAAATCAGAATCAACAATAGCGAAAAGTTCCGGGATAATGAACCATGTCGAGTCCTGGAAATATAATTTAACTATCTTGCAGCACATTTAATGCGGAAAGAATGGCGTAGAAGCAAGAATAAATAGACCCAGAAGTCTATATACGAATATTACACTAATATATTATCTTATTATTAAACGACTCGCATAGCTAACAACATTAAGGTGAAGTTGTCATAGATTAAATCAAAAGAGAGAGGCTAAACTATTGCCACTACGAGAAGAACGAGAGGCGGGGTTCTTCCCCTAGTGGCAGTAGTTTGGTTGTTAGTCCGGTTATCCGAACTAGTGCGACTTTTAACTTTGACAGTTGTTCCGCAGTACCAAACTTACGATACCCTTAAATGGCAATAGCTCGGTTAGTAATGTTCTCGAACATTTTCAAATATATTTGAGACCTAGACTTTGAACAGGCTTATGGGAATTACCCTGATTGATCATCATTCAATGCTGCATGGACTTAACAATTGCCCACCACTCAGCTCAATTCTCAGCAACTCTCATCCAGCAACCTGCCATCCTGTGGAAATAGTTGCTATCCAGGAATAGCAAAACGGCCGGTTATTAAGAGCCATGATGAATTCTTTGCTATTGGAGGCTTTACCCATAATCGCCTTGCTGGGCATTGGGATTGGTCTTGGCGATTGCAAATATCCCTGTTTACGGAACGCAAATTCACTTTTATTTGAACTATTCAACAAACTCAATCCACCCAATTATGGCTTTGCATGATCCATCGATTAGCATTGTGATCTACATCGATTGTTGTCTCTCTCAAGGTCATGTCAACGGCATTTGGATAGTTACGGACACAACAGGTGCTGTTAGCTCATTGCACACTGGATTTTGAATTCTCGGTATTGAGCCGAGCGTTGAAATATCAACAATGCGTGCTAAACGATCTCATGAATATTTGTCGTTGGATTTTGATCTCCCGGAACGGAGCTTAGAGTTGAAAATCCAGTGCATGGCAAACAACACGCAGCAATAAAAAGCGCACCTATTCACACGTGGGTTTAGAATAAAATAAAAACTATATCATTCATTATTCACGGTCGCTGGACGTAAATATTTTCATTGTATCAAGCATTCGACACGTGTGTAAAATACAGGTGATCAGTGTGATCACAATGTGTATATTATACATTAATGTAAAGTGACTTAATGAAAAAAGGGTCATATAGGAAGCTTTTTCTATGCTACTAATATTATAAACGCGAACGTTTATAATAATGTATGTTTGTTACTCTTTCACGCAAAAACTACTTAATGGATTTTGATGAAATTTGGTATGTAGATAGCTTATACCCTGGATTAAGACATAGGCTACTTTTTCTCCCGATTTGTGCGGGTGAAACCGTGGGGCACAGCTAGTACTTAAAGAGATAAAAATTGCTAGTAAGTTTGTATGTAGAATAATCTTCGGAATCACTGATACGATTCCGAAAATTCTTTCACTAACGAGAAGCTATATTATTGCCGAGTGTTATATGCTACATTTGAAACGTCCCCATAGGTAGTAAAAGCTTATATTTTGTAATTACCTCGTCTGGGGGTCGCTATCTCGCTAATTCTGAGCATTGGGTCTAGGGTTCTGTTACCAGCTCAACGTGTTAAGAGGAATTTCTTAGGCAGCCTATTGTCATGTGGATTTTTGCCCCGTTGATGATATTACGCTCGCTTTCACATGTTAAATGACACAAATAAAATTACACAAAAATTACAAATTAAATAAATAAAAATTACTTACTTATAATTATACGTGTTACGGTCCCAAATCATATTCTTGAACATGCCTTACACTGTTCTGCAAAATTTAATTTTCGCGAGATACTCTGGGCCTTCCCCCTTAACGGCGTACGGCTGTTCTGATTTACGCACAATTTTTTGCCTTTTCCCAAACTTTCTTGGGGTCGGCTTCCAGTCTAACCGGATGCAGCTGACTATCAGTGTTTTACATGAAGCGACTGCCTATCTGACCTCCACAACCCAGTAACTGGGTAATACGATATCCCTTGGTAAGACTGGATGTCAGACTTTTGGCTTCTGACTTCTCGTAACGAGTGTCAAAGATCTACAAATGACAGCCGGGACCAACGGCTTAACGTGCTTTCCGAGGCCCGGAGGAAACTCGGTATGTAATTGTGGTCACCCATCCCCGGAACAACCTCGGCTAGCACGGCTTACCCTTAAAGATAGACCCGTGCGGCTGTTATTATTTAGCCACGAGCTCCTCACACAAACAAAACTACAAATATCAATATGTTTGCATATATTAACTGACACAGGTCGTGAATGCAAGCAAAGCCGTACCAATAACGTGCATTTAATTGGAGGTCGCAAAGTAGGTTGTGTTGTGAAAATGATTTGTGACAAACGGCGTGATTGCGCGGGCGCCGGCGGTCAGTCAGATTTCGAGTGCGGTGCGCGTAGTGTCTTGTTTACTTACCGTTGTTTTATGCTTCGTTCCGTCAATGTGACAGCTGCAGTGCTTTTTTTTATTATTTGAGTTTTTTTTTTTGAGTACGTGTTTTGAATAAGGTTTGTAGTTTTTTTCTTTTAAGTTATAATTATTGATTTTTTATTTTAGTTTTTAATTGCGCATCGTTTTTACCGTTTACTTTGTTCTGCACCTCTTTTTTATTTTGCAAATTATGTTGTACGTCTTTCAGTCAGTGCTACATAAATTAATTTTCTTCGTTTCAGTTTGCATTTTATGAACGCTTATTTTTTAGTGTACCTATTTATGCCTTTTTCTGATAAGCAGTTGAAACAACATAAATCCTAATGAACTACCCAATAATCGATTTGATTCGGAAGTTATTTATGCGCATTCCGTTGGTTAAAATGTTTCACCTTTTTAAATGCCTGCGAGGCTTATTCAGTTATTTATATACTTTTAATCAACCAGTAACTGGGTTGTGGAGATCAGATAATTAGTATCATCAGCCTACAACGTTCCCACTGCTGGGACACAGGCTTCCTCTCTATGAGAAGGTGTGGGCTGTAATCCACCACACGAGCCCAGTGCGGGTTGGTAGATATCACATGTCTTGGAATTTTTAGTTCTAGGACATGCCGGTTTCCTCATTATGTTTTCCTTCACCGTTTTTGAGGGCAGCGGTGATGAAATAAATTACACAAAGTAATGCGCCTACCTGGGTTCGAACCCACGGCTTACTACTCGTAAGTTGGGGCTGCCACCATTGGGCCACAACTGCTCTCAGATAGGTAGCGCTTCATGTAAAATATGGTATTCAGCTGCAACCGGTAAGACTGGAAGCCAACCCCAATTTTTTTGGGAAAATGCTAGGAAGATGATGATGGTGACGAACGGCCTTAATTTAATTAGTGTTACAAACTTATAATAAAAAAGCCACAGACTCTTTACTAATACCTCACCATCATCATCATCATTTCAGCCGAAAGACGTCCACTGCTGGACATAGGCCTCCCCCAACGCCACATTGACTGGGGGGTTTTGCCATAATCGCCACGCTTGGCAGGCGGGTTGGCGATCGCAGTACGGTTGTTTCAAAAGCACTGAGAACGCTGCAGCCTATTCTCTGGCAAGTCTTTTAGTCGCCTCTTACGACACCCACAAGAAGAAATGGGATGGTGGTATTCTTTACGTCCGACGCCATACAAAACTTACCCAACAACCCAATAATACCTACGTAAAATAAATCATAAATTGCTATTAGGGCTATTCATTAATTAACGAACTTGCTCCCTTAATTTCAATTAGCATTTAATTTTATCGTCACAAACGTAAGGTACACTCAACTTCGTAATTGCGTTCTCAAGTCTGCCAATTTTGTACATCAGAGTTTCGCGAAGATTGCAACAGTTTAAATGTCACATCGACACATACACCAGCCAGTGACATTCAAATACCGGGTTTTTTACCTGAATCTCTCTCTTCTGTCAGTCAGTCTGTCTTCAATATCCAAGTAAATAAAAGAACACGGCACGCCTTGACAATACCTGTTATCAGATTTGTGACTTAACGTAACGAAAGTCTCGCTCTGTCTACTCTCTTCGTTTCGATGTGATAGCATATCACACGTTTAGGCGACTCTCACTGCTTTTAAAGCACGATTAGAAAAACGTTAATTTCTCACAGATGCATTGCCGGACAAAACTAGTACGTCTGATAAGTAAATGCTGAGTAAAATCAAAATCAAAAGTCATTTATTCAAATTAGGCTGATAATCAGCACTTTTTGAACGTCAAAATTACAAGACACAGTCCCCCAAAGTGCCCGCCCTTCGCTACTTCCTAGTGTTTTAGCTGGGAAGAAGAAGTGGCGGAACAAACTCCCCAGGAGCCAAAAGCAATATGGAACAACTACAGCATTTTTTAGAAACTAATCCAAAATCGATCACAACTCACAGGCAACAATTGCAGGTAAAAGATCTTCAGGAAAAATTGCCCGCGTACGCGAAGGCTCAAATATACAGATTGCAGTACCAAGCAACTAATTTGTTGAAGTAACCTCTTCTACAGTATCTGCAGAGGTGTCTTGGATCTATATACAACATATTCAGTGAATTAACTGCTTCAGTTAAATTACCTTTTAGATAAATACATTCAGCTCTTGCAAACTTGTCTTCACCAGTATTAAGGCAATTATTCTTCCACATCGTTGAAATTTAAAAAGGGAGACTATAAGCTGTTTTTATTGCACTGTGAGCTCCCGGCATTGTACCCTGCACCCTGAATTCTTAAACATGGTTTTACTAATTTTGCAATACTATTTTCTTTGAACTTATAATGATTTGTAAACACGAGTTGGTTCAATGGTTTCTTACTAAGCTTGATTTATAATATTAGTTCCCACTAATTTAGAGCTTCAACAAAGCAGATGTAGAGATATTGATGAGTGCTGCAAAATTTTTGGTCTCGATTTACGCTTGGCTATTTTTTATAATTCAAAGTCAAAATCAAAATATTTTTATTTTACATATGCCTACAGGGGCACTTATTAAATGTCGACAAAAAGGTGCTCGGTTTGAGAAGAACCGGCAAGAAACTCCATGGTTCCTCTTTTAAAATCATTTGGTTTTACAATATTTCTGTTACTGCATCAGTACCTAAGTATGGGAGAACATCGTAGGCCCGATAATAAGTCATTGCTTACCACAAAACGTAGAACGAGATAAAAAGTTACCGAGGATCTTGGAATCTATAAGGTCTACAATGTCCACACATCTACAAATAATCGGTAAATAAGAAAAAGAGTCTATACAACAACAAAAAATAAATATAAAATATCACAAAAAGACTAGATCAAACCAGTGACACAAATGTTGTCATGCGTGCTGTAACTATTCTAGACAAAAGGTGTAATTAGTTAAAATCTGTGGATACTTTGATTATGTCTTTCCACATTATCAAACTCAATCACTTGGAACTAGCATACTTAGCGGTTGAATTTACTTAGTTTATCATCATCTGCTTGCCTTGGGAGATAGACAGATAGACAGATAGAGAGACCTGGGAGAAGTATGCTGAGGTCGGCTTCCAGTCTAACTGGATGCAGCTGGATGGCATCTATTTTACATGAAGCGACTGCCTATCTGGCCATAATTTACTTGGCTAATAAATTCAATATTTTATTGAAATCTGAACAAATGTATTTTCTGTACGCAAAAAAGCAAAATAAAAAATACACATTTTAAAATTATACCAACTTATGATACCGTGGTATCGACGTTTAATTAAATTCTTCCAATGTTTTCTGTTTTTACTGTCGAAGTTTATTTTGCTATCAACTTAATACCAGTGACCTTAACAAAACTCGGCTGCATCGAAGTGAATGTGTATCGTAAAACAACGACCGTGATAAAAACGGCTTTTCTGTCGAACAATCCTTAATAAACCTATGTATATCAGGACTTATGGCGAATTGTAAGCGAAATAAGGAAGGCTTCAAGGGATATATTTCATCGAAAATGGCAACAGTGTGATGCTTTACCTACCCTTCGTCACTTGGGATTGTATTTATGGTTTTTTTATTCATATTTTTTTAGTGCACAAACATTACCAGGACAGCTTATGTACAAAACCGAGCTTAACCTAGAATAAGTTCTTTAAACATTGTTTCCTATTATAATGGAGCAGATTAGTCCTGTGTACTAATTGGGTTTTTCGATAAGATTTATTTTGGTCTGGCTTTGTTCCTTCGGTCAATATCTAAAGCGTTGATGTGGTATGGCGGGATCAATATACGTATGACTGAAAAACTATTTTGTGAACACCAGTGTTTTTTGTCCTAACCATTTCAGCGTTCTCTGTGCTTTTGTAACAACCGTACTGCGATCGCCAACCTACCTGCCAAGCGTGGCGATTATGGCAAAACCCCCCAAAATGTCAATGTGGCGACACTTGGGGACTATGTCCAGCAGTGGACGTCTTTTGGGCTGAAATGAATCATTTCAGACTGTGTTAAACTAAGTAGATATACTCGTTTTCTTAATCTGCTGTTCAATAAAGACTCTTTTCTGATTCGTAGTAGGTAAAATAAACTAAATACCTTTATAGTGAATGTTCAACATTATTAATGCAATATAGGAACTTTAGACACACTGGTAGGTACAATAGCTGCGGCAATATAAAGGCACTTAAAGTCTTGCAGTGTACTTATGTACCTACATTGTGCTTGTAGTGTTGCAATATTAACACTAACTTGCAAACCTGTTTGATTTATTTGCGTTAGTCGAGACCATAATTCTAAATTCTCGGCCCAAAGCTTAAAATACAATAAAGTAAATCTTTTCTTTTTTGTATTTTAGGGCTTTCCAAATTCCGAAGTCCACTGTGTCAAAAATACAAAAATAAAATGATTTATTTGAGAGGGCTTGGCGGCGGCGGTCAATTGAAGTTCTTGCTCTAAAGTCTGACAACTTTAGTCTAGTCTAGTTGTGGAGGTCAGATTGCTATCAGTGCTCCTATGTAAATAACTGGTGTTTAGCTGCATCCGACTTATTAAGACTAAGTAATCATAATATTTAGAGAAAAGGCTAGGCTGATGATGGTCGGAGCTAAAAGCTCTACTAAGAACTACGTCATCTTCCCGGATATGTCAAATATATTTAAACACATAAAAATATGATTGCAAACAAGCATTATAAGAATGAATTGGAATTCATTGTCATAATGTTAATTTAATCGTGGGAAAAAACATAAACTTGACTAAATACCAACATAGACATTAGCTATTTAAATAACAATGCAAAGTAGAACCGTTTTACATAGCATTGCTTTACTTCAATATAATTTATAGTGTAAACACGGCGAGACATCTAGCTACTTATACCTACATTTCCAGTATAACATGGGTTCGTTTTTTTTTGATTTGCCGTACAATAAGAGATCCGCATTATCTGGTTGTGTACAGCTTGATTGGATGTCGTCGTGCGGATTTAAAATCTGGACGATCTAGACTTGTTACTGTAAAAAGGTAAAGTTTGTATTTGTGGATGTAGGGGATTAACTGCAAAACTTATTGTTTTACTCTTTTTCCAGTATGGGAAAGAGATGGCGCTAGACACCCAGTATAGCTTAGTCTCTTTCCCACACTGGAATAAGAGTAAAACAATACAGCTTTAAGAGGTCATAGTAGGCCACCTGATTACGAAAATTCTTTTAACAATAAGAAACTACATTATCCCCCAATGCGTATAACATGTTCCTGTGGAATCATTTCCGACCATAACGGGAGCAGAATTGTGGACAAAAGATAGTATTATACAAGGTGTTGTTTTGCAACCTCGTCAAATTCTAGGAGGTAACTATGCTAATGATTCTCGACCCGAATCAATAATAAAATAAGTAGGTAATTTTCTTTTTTTTATTTATTTACTGAAATCGGTAACTGTGAACCACCCGTGTTTTAAACACGGGCCGTCTGATCCCTGCCTTATAACGTCGCTTACACAAAAACAAAAAACCTCAAACGTTTTTTCGATAATTTTATAATCCCTAAACCACGCTATGGGGGTTATTCTGAAATATTGACAAATTTAAACAACAAAATAATGCAGTGTTTTTTAATAATTTAGTAGGTACCGTAATTAATATTGAATATTTATGTCTTTTGTGACAACATCCTGAATTTTGACGAGGATGCAAAACAACACCTTGTATAATTGTATGGTCTGACAATACAGTGGTATCATTTCCATGGATCCGATACATAAAAATTCACAGGCGGACATCCAATACCTAATACTTAATTTTTTAAATTTACTATGATGTTTGTTAATGCTTTAAAAACAAGACCCTTTCAAAAAGGATCACAATATTTCCCCAATCAATACTTCAATATTTTCAAAGTGTTTTTGTTGATTTACTTACATACTCAAGATAATTGACCGAAAAATTGTATGTGTTCTCATCTTAATAAATAAGCATGTGCTTGAGAAACAAAAAAAAAAAACAAAAGAATTTCGATTGTTAATCTGGGACTGACGTAAATACCCAGTTTTTAATGCAAGTTTGTTTTTTTTTTCGTAAAAGGCATCCGAGGGCAAACTGGTTTTTCTTTGGTCTTTTTTTTCGATAACGCAGCGAATTTTGAACCGTAGTAGCATTTAATGACTCTCTGAAAACTGGTATCAGAGATGTTCAATGAATGACAATAATGCTTACGTAGAATAGTTTTATTTTCTCTTCAAAATACATAGTTACAATATTAGATTTGTTGAACAATACATAAGCCACCAGGTAAACAAAATATTACGTTTGACTTTTTAATACTATTTATTAACTGAAAACGGGATATTTCCAATGTTTACTATTTGTTTTGAGTTCCCGATATAATCGGCGTTGTTGCAAGCACCATGGTCATGGATAAACGTCTGTTATTTGTGTGCCAAAATATCGGGATCTCTAAACATAATTATAGTACGGTAAATTTCCCGTTTTATTTGTTAATTATAGTGTTAGTGACCATGTCAGTTTAAAAACTGACTTTTTAATATTAAGTTTCGTAAAAGTTTATCAATGATCAAAAATGTTAATTAATACGATTTTAAAAGTTCACCTGTAGGTAGATGGTTTCAAGTAATGCAACCGCATCGGTCGTTGACCCAATAAAATCATCAATATAAAGATTTATTTGTTTGACATCGATACTGTTCAAGTTTTAAAACTGAATGTCCTTACAGGTATTTGTTTTCATTCTTAAACAGCTTTCACAAACTGTTGTTGATGCTCGTTAGTCTTACTAGTATACATACCTACATGGGGAAACTTTAATGAAATAGCTATGTACCTACGTGAAACCATAAACAAATCGTTTGAACCTCTATTATTAGAGAATTCCAGCAGAACATGATGAACTAAGTGTTTAATAACCTTCAGTCAAATGATAATAATTGCTTAGATTATGTTCTTGCATGGAGATGTTATCATGTTGGGACTGTAAGGGCAAAAATTGTTTTGCATAAAAGCATTTGCTACATTGAAAATGTTTTATTTTGATTTTGGGCTTCGTTGCTGTAGACATCACATCACCTGATATCATATTCCTTTTTTTCAAGCAGTGGTGTACCTTTAATACAGCCACATTTCACCAGTTATGATTTACAGCGTCTGCCCACTACACCCTACCATACCCTGACCGTGCTATGAACAATTGAAAAGATCAGGCAAAAAAAAAGTATTATACGACGATGAATTAATCAACAATTGAGTAGTCAGAAGCCAAAAATCTGACATCCAGTCTTACCAAGGGGTGTTACCCAGTTACTGGGTTGTGGAGGTCAGATTTTTTTCTTTTTTTAATACTTGGATACAAGTCTCCAGGGATCTTTTGTGAAAGACGATTGATCAAGGTGAACCCATCACCAAGGTGTCAACCTATTGTTTTCCGGAAAACTTCCTCCCATTATATTACTATAGCCTTGCCATTGAGCTGTCACCATGCCGGTAACTATGAGGAAACTATAGGAGACGACCTTGGAATCATTGAGACAGGTTGCGAATTTCTTATTGTCTTTATCAAGCTCTTAATTTCATGCTAAATCTTCAAATCAGTTGATTAGGTTTTGAACATTAGAGAGCAAATTACTGGTGAATTTGAAGGTTTAACTTGACTGGTGTAAACTGTACGTCTGCGACAAAGACAATTCACGTATTTGTGCAAACGGTCGCTTTATTTTTGAAGTGCAGTTCCAATCACTTAAAACAAACAGTTTTTAAGATTTACAGTTTATCTATATTTTTTCATAAAATAGTGGTAACAATTATGTTGTTATTGTATTATTACCTCTACAATTCTGCCAAACATCTTTCTGTATTTCATGCCAAGTGAAATTGATTGTCCTTGTTCTTTAACCCTTGTTATAGTCATGTCGAATCCAATGCTTGTTATGGGATGTCCGAGATTTCACAATTCTCCATAACGTTTAACCCCATCAGTCATCGTGCCTTTCTGTCATCGTGTTCACTTGACCTCGTGCCCCAATATAAGCGATGGCTCAATTCCCCCAGTCAACCGTTTTAGACGTTAAATGTCCTTTTTTCATTTATTCTCTTTTTCCAGCAGTTAGACTTTAGTTCTTTGGGCTATGCGTTGGTTGACAGTAACAGAAGTTTGGATTTAATACAAGGACACACAAGGACTTCATCGTCTATTTTCAAAATTATTATTTTCATAAAACTTACTCTTCGTTGAGTAAACTGTCCGTCAAGATTATGTTACCGTCTCTTGTGATAAATATACAAACCATTATTTGATTATTGAGTAAGAAAACAAAAACCATGGGTCTAAAATTGTCAACAATATTTGAGTTGAATTGACACATGACACACAAGGGATTTACGGCAAGAGGTAGGAATGTTGGTGTAAAAGAGAACTATGTTTATTTGAAACTAGCTGTCCGGCGCAACTTCGTTTGCGTCACATTTTCCCCGTTTTCGCAACATTTTTCATTGCTGCTCCACTCCTATTGGTTGTAGCGTGATGATATATAGCCTATAGCCTTCCTCGATAAATGGGCTATCTAACACTGAAAGATTTTTTCAAATTGGACCAGTAGCTTCGGAGCCTATTCAATGCAAACAAACAAACATACAAACAATCAAATCTTTCCTCTTTATAATATTAGTTTAGAAGTTTAGATATCTTTTAGTAATCACCAGATTAATGTGTAATTACCAGCTAAGTTCTTGCGTTCTTACACACCATCATCATCATCATCATTTCAGCTGAAAGACGTCCACTGCTGGACATAGGCCTCCCACTAGTGTCGAAACATTGACCGGTCCCGTGCGACTCACATCCAGCGGATACCCGCGACCTTCACCAAGTCATCGGTCCTTCCAATGCATCGTCTTCCGGTTCGCGGTCGCCATTCCAGAACATTTTGACCCTATCGGCCATCCGTTCTGCGAGCAATGTGTCCTACCAACTGCCACTTAAGTTTGGCAATTCTTCGGGTTACGTCTGTAACCTTGGTTCGATTGCGGATGACTTCATTTCTGATTTGATCACGCGAGGAAACTCCGAGCATAGCTCTCTCCATTGACCTTTGGGTGACTTTAAGCCTTCTGATGAGACCTATTGCGACCACGTTTCGATCGTTCTTGCACACCAACATTGAATAGTAAGATGTCTCTCTTCCAAGCTGTGCAACATCCTGTCTAAAATATTAATGTCTTAATATTATTCCACCTTCCGCAGTCCCAGCCATCTTTTCCGGACTTCGGTACATCTAGCTGGAGCGCAATCCACGCTTTGCTTGCCTATACAAGGTGTCAGGGACTCCTACGCGCGTACTCAGTCCATGATTCTGACCCCCTCCACATAGAAATTTTTCATCGGCAATTTAAAAAAAAACGGGTTGCACTCCGGGAGTGCCGGCAGAAGTGAAAACTTGAATAGTAACGTTGTGCATTTTTGGATATGGTTAGGAAATAATTTTGAACGAATTGCTTTAATTATCTAGTTCTATCATTTATGTGGTAAAATACAATATTCATTTATTACGCTATCATACACAAACATGACAACTTACATTACATAACAAATTTAACACAGAAATATTACGATACGTTTTACGAATTTTACCTCTTTGGAGAAATCAAAGGTTTTGTTTGTGCATAAGATAATTATCCAGTTTTGGAAAACCAAACTCAATGACAGATGTCATAAAGTTCAAATTCCTTCGCAACCTAATGTCGATTCGTCTTACGAATTTTCGATCAGGACACGTGACCTGACGCGAGTTTAAGATTTTATACCCATTACAGAAAAAGTGCTCAACGCTGCTAAAGAAGTTTTCACTTCAAAAATCTACTGTCATACATTTTGACCGTGTAAGTATTCCAATTTTGTAGGGAACAGGTTGTTTGTTTTTTTTTTTTAAATTGCTAATAAAAAATTTCCAAAAACTACGACTATTCATTGCCGCATGGTTGATCAGGTGGCCTACCATGACGTCTTAAAAAATTATTGTTTTACTCCTTTTCCATTGTGGGAAAGAGATGACGCTAGACATTCTGTATAGCTCCATCTCTTTCCCACACTGGAATAAGAGTAAATCAATACAGCTTTAAGACGTCATGGTAGGCCAGCAGCACACTTTCAGTAATGCCCGTAGATGATTTTAAGATGGCTACAATATTTTTTTAAATTTTTAGTTCTTTTATCCCACAGACCCCACAGCTGGGCAGAGGTCTTCCCAATATTTTCGGCAATGTAATGACTGGTTCGGGATGGCCCATGAGAAGAGTTCCTTGCAAGATATAGCTGTAATGACAAAGACGATTGAATTTTCCTAGATATCTTTGCTTCCGTATCGTCATTCGTTCCGCATACCCTAAGGTTAAGTAGAGGAAATTTAATGAGTGATATTAATAGCATACTAATAGTACATGCAGCAGGACAGTTCGATCACTGTATTCTATAATAGTTTCCAACAATAATATCATTAGTCATTAATCTAGAAGTCATTAGAATACTAATCTTAACATCACACTATGACAACTTTCCATGGGGAGATAAGCAGAATCTCTAGAGGAATACTCTTTGGTCTGCATTTATGATGGCATGCGTAAATACTGCCCACTGAGTGAGAGGTTCAATTCCTAGGTTGGACAAAATGTGACCGCTTTCTACCTTGTTGGTCTAGTGGTCACAAGAGCGACTGCTAAGGATTAGGCCCTGGGTTCGATTGAGGAAAGTGTTATGTAGTTTTTCCATCAAAAATTTTCGCCACGGAGGCTGGATTTGTGCCTCGTTTAATAGCAATGGGCTCGCGCTCTATGATATGGGACTTAAAAATAACTGGCGAAATGTGGGGGTACTATTAGGTACACCTCTGCCTAACCGTCAGGGATTACAGGCGTGATGTTATATTGTGATGTTATGTTTCTCAGTAGGAGCCCCGAGGCCAGGATTTTTTTTTCAATTCAATTCAATCGTTTATTTCGGATATCATCCACATTGTACTAGTATTAGAAACTTACAAACTAGTAGCACTAAAACTAAACTAAAATATTACTACAAATACTAAACTACTACATAACCCAGCAATATCAACGACATTAATTTCTGGTTATCGATCGCCCGGTTGATCGTAGTAGGCTAATGGGCTCGCCCGCGGTTACAAACTGGCGAAATACGGGTACTGTAATATACAGTCTGCACAGGAGATTAGTAACCAAGTTCTCATACTACTAGTATGAGAACAGAAAGAGAAAGAGTAACTTATCTCCTTTGCAGACCGTACATCTATGTCTTACACTTTTGGGAATACGGCCAAAATGTTATAATTTTTGTAATCAATGGAAGTTGCGCAGTGGCAGGCGCAATGTTGCGGGTTCGATCCCCGCACGGAACAAATATTCCGGCTGTTTGTGTGTGTTATTTTAAATGTTTGTAAACGCACCCACGATACAGTAGATCCTACAAGTGCGGTAAAAGTATAAAAAAGGCGGCCTGCATTCCTCATAGCCTCATACGAAATTTATTTTTTAATACAGTTGCTCAAAAAGTGGCGTATTGCAGGGACGTATAGCGTTCGGGATGTAGGCTATTACACACTCGAGCGTTTTCTTTACCTTTTCCGAACTCGTGCGTTCTCTTTCCCAACTGTCAAAATAAAGTCTAATAAAAAGAAAAAAAAAACAACTATGGAGTTTTAACAAAAAAAAAAAACATTGAAGTTTTAATGATTCATGCAAATATTTCTAAAAAGAAGCTACATTTTTTTTTCAATATCAGAGTTAATGATTTGATTCAATGAGTTAGGTTAGGTTTCATTTCATTTCATATCAAAAAAAAATCTACTGATGACTTGGCTGTATGGGCATAGTTCCCTTTGCCTACCCAAAATGGGTGAAGAAAACAAAAAAAATCTCTGCTTATATTTTTTTACGGTTGGCGCCATTTTCCAAAAATGTTCTTTATTAAATTGCTTCATTTTTTCGCAACTGTATTAAAAATAGTTGTTCAGTACACGTGCGGAACCGTCATTGCAACTTGTTCCGACTGTCAACCCTCACCTTCGGCTGCGCCTCGGCTCGGGTAGACATTTGTCGGAACTCTTTGCAATGACAGGCTTTCCGCACTCGCAATGAAATATACTATAAATTCACTAGAAGTAGCAGCGCTACGTGGTTTTGTAGAAAAAACATAATATTCAATAATAAATAGAACGATGGCTGATTACTATTTAAAGTGAGAGTCACGTATTAGTGATATGAAGTCACGTCATTGTTTATTATTAATAACATTCAACTTGAGATTGATTTGGTGGTGAGCAGAACAATTTAGATTGTATCACATCATCTACCTATTTTCCAAACTGTATTGGGGACGAATTCATAATTACATATCGAGTTTCCTCCGTGCCTCGGAAAGCACGTTAAGCCGTTGGTTCCGGCAGTCATTTGTAGATCTTTGGCAGTCGTTACGAGTAGTCAGAAGCCAAAAGTCTGACATCTAGTCGTACTAAGGGGTATCGTATTACCCAGTTACTGGGTTGTGGAGGTCAGAAAGGCAGTCGCTTCATGTAAAATACTGGTACTCAGCTGCATCCAGTTAGACTGGAAGCCGACTCTAAGATAGTTTGGGAAAAGTCTTGGCAGATGATGATTGGGGACAAATTCTAGTCTAACCGGATGAAACCTCTCAACTTAGATACATAACTAACAGGGTAACCATTCACTGGTTAACTGGGTATTATTATTTAATCTTGCATGTGTGTTCTGCATGGTGTCGGACGTAAAGAATAGAACCATCCTTCCCGTGGGTGTCGTTAGAGGCGACTAAGGGACTTGCCAGAGAATGGGCAGCAGCGTTCTCTGTACTTTTGTAACAACCGTACTGCGATCGTTAACACGCATGCCAAGCACTGCGATTATGGCAAAACCCCCCTTATGTCAATGTGGCGTTGGGGGAGGCCTATGTTCAGCAGTGAACGTCTATCGGCTAAAATGATGATGATGATTGCATGTGGTTCCTAAAATCGGTAAAAACGGTGAAAAGAAGGTATTTTTAGTGTTTGGTGTCTACTTGCATTTTAATAATATTCTCACTTCTTATTAAAATTGGTAACAATTTCATTATAGTGTGGTTAGTACTTGTCCTGGTGTAACAGTTGTAATGCCAACCTCTGATTTGGATTTACATACCGTCGATAAAAATCTCTCAGGCATGCTGGTTTCCTTCACCGAAGCAAGTTATAATTATACAATACGCACATGAATCCGAAACACGACAAAATCAGTAGGTATCGAATCGATCAGAGCAGGGGTTGATTTGTTTGGTTAATTTGGCTACTAAGAAAGTGCCAAAGTAAGGACATATGGGTATTAAAACAAAGCTTATATAGTCTGTTTCAATTATAAATAGGTTTTATTGATACGAACTACAATTCTAATTGGTAAAACTTTCATTCTTATTGGAGAAACTGACATTCAACACATATTCTCAAGTTCACATTTTTTTCCAAATACTTTTAATTGAAGGTACGTCTATGACCTTGAGCAGCACAATGGCATGAGGGTTGACACCTTTTCGAGTCGGGCGTGATGATTACCTACGCTTGTATTTCAAATTATACTAAACAAACGTCATAGGGGCTTAAAAAACAAGTTGCCATATTTATCATAAGAATCGATTATAAAGACAAACGCATTTTTTGTAAACAAACAAACACAAATTAAATTAAATTTTGCTCAGGTCAAAATAATCAACACAAATTCTCCTTATGAGTGATATTTTTTTTTAGTTCGTAGAGTTCATAGATTTTTTATTAAGTTGAGTTGAAAAAAAAGGTTTCGTTCACTCTTAACCCTCTTAGGTACTTGAAGTCAGGACTTATAAGGATAAGTCCTGACTTTCAAGTACCTAATGTATCACCTAAAGTAAAAGCTTTGTCCTCATAAGTAATTCAAAATCACTCAGAATTTTTAAGTTCATCAGTTTCAACTATAAGTTGCCACTTAGGTTCATATTGATATTTAAGTCAGAATCAGAATCAGAATCAGAATTATTTATTTGTAAAACATAGGTGAAGAACATATATACATTAATCATACATGTCAAGGTCTTAAATAGATAAGTGTTGCACTATGCTTTGTCATTGTTGACATACAAATATTAAAGTCAGGTTCATCAAAGTTAACAAAATTTTCTATCAATTTTATACAAATACATTAAAATAATCAATTTAATAATGTCCACTACAAGAAAGAAAAGCAAAAAAAAAACACACACAAGAAGATCATAACAAAAGAACATGCGAGAAATTATTCGTCCGTTACATTAATAAAATGAATTAATAAAATTACAGAATTTAATCAAATAGTCATCCAAACTTAAAATAGTCATCCAAGTCAACATTAATAATATAGATTTATAAAATTACATAATCTCACAATTCATCATATCATAATTTAATCAAATAGTATTATCATTAAAATAGTCATCCAAGGTATAATGACATTTCTCGACTAATAACTTGTGAAGACACTTTTTGAATTTCTTTAATGGCATACATTTTATAGCATCAGGTATTTTATTAAAAATCTTTGGTGCAACACCAAAGAAGCTCTTTTTCATTAACGCAGTATTACATTTCAACGTACATAGTTGATTTTCATATTGACTCCGAATGGGGGTCTTCTTAACTGTTGAAAATTTTGTAAATAAATGTGGATTTGATTTTATAAATAATGCAGTTTCTAATATGTATATAGCTGGTAACGTTAATATTTTTAATTTCTTGAAGTAGGGAACGCAACTATCTGTTGACTTTAAATTACACATGGATCTTACACACCTTCTTTGCATCCTAAATACTAGTTCCCTATTTGTTGAATGCCCCCAGAAAATAACACCATAACGGAGAATAGAGACTACAAGTCCATGATAGGCTGTTAACAGTGTCTCAGAATTAACTCTCTTAGATAATTGAAATAATAGATACGCAGATTTACTCAGTCGTTTACAAACCACTTCTAGGTGAGGTTTCCAAGTCAACTTATGGTCTACAGTTATGCCCAAGAATTTTGCACTCGTAACTTCTTCTATTTTACACTCATCGTAGGTAATGTTAAGGGGTGGATTCTCACGTCGTTGATGGAACTGTATAATTTTAGTTTTATTCAAATTGATCACAAGATTATTATTATTTAGCCAATTAATAATGTTATTTAGCGAGTTATTAATCTCATTTCGATATTCGTTTGGATCAGTGCATTCTATGATAGCCGTACAGTCATCTGCAAAAAGTACCATTTTGTTTCTCAAATTTCTTGGGAGATCATTGATATATATTAAGAAAAGTGGGGGCCCGAGTACAGTGCCCTGAGGCACACCATACTTCACGGACCTCGCTTCAGAGACATATGTAGTTTCTAATTTGCTTATAGGACAAATTCTGGAAATCTCAGTACATTGTGTCCTATCACTTAGGTATGATTCTAGGAGTTTATGAATGTTTCCTCGAATGCCGTAGCCGTGTAACTTTTGCAGCAAGATCTGATGATCTACGAAGTCAAAAGCTTTTGACATATCCGTGAAGATGGAGCACACAGGACTTTTTTTATCCACAGAAGTCATTATACTTGATAGCAGGTCAAATAGTGCCATATTAATATTAGTATTTTTCCTAAATCCTTTTTGTTCATTGCAAAATAACTGAAACTTCTCGAAATACGTGTAAATGGAATTATATATTATTTTTTCAATAACTTTTGCAAAAACTGGTATTTTTGCAATAGGCCTGTAATTTTTAACATCAGTCTTGTCATTATTTTTGTAAATGGGTTTAATAACTACCTTCTTAAGACTAGTAGGGAATATACCATTGGAAATGCAAAGATTAATTATGTGCGATAACGGTGTCGCTATGACCTCCTTAACATCTTTTATTACTCTAGTTGAAATACCGTCGTATCCCACTGTACTTGTATTTTTTAAGCTACTTATCACTTTTATAATGTCAGTATCTGAAACAGGTAGCATAAATAGAGACTGCGAAGTTGAGTTTTCAATAACATTTCTACACGAATTTGTTAATGGGGTATTATTAACGTTTGTTTTTGAATTATTTTCTATAATCTCTATAAAATATTTATTGAATTCATTCGCAATGTCAAGGGGATGTGTAAGAGTTGATTTATCATTTTGTATGGTCAATATTGGTTCTTGCGGCAGACATACTTTGGATTTGTTAATAACTTGCCAAGCAGCTTTTGATTTATTTTGAGATGTCTTTATGAAGTGGTTGTTTTGGGCCTTCTGGGTTAGATTTACTATTCTTCTATAAAGCTTGGAATACTTTTTAAAAGCAAGTCTATTTTTTGTGTTCGGATTATGCCTATATGTCCAAAGTAGCTGCCTCTGTTTTCTGCTACATATTTTTATCCCATTCGAAATCCATTTGGTTTTTTTACAAGTATAAATGGTTACTATTTTTTCTGGGAAACACAATTTGTATAGCAATATAAAGTCATCTATAAAATTTTCGTAGGATTCATTTGCGTCTTTAGCTTCGTATACTCGTCGAAAAGTTAGGTTTTTTAGATGATTTTTAAATTTCATTAAGTTATCTACTGATATTTCCTGCTTAGTTGTTTTCCAATATTTAATCATACAGGTTTTTTTAATAGGAACTTGCAGTAGTTGTGATGTGTGGTCAGATAGAAGTAAATCTATTATTTCAGCTTTACAACCTTTACGGTAAGAATGTGCAAAATTATCCAAGCAAGAGTTGCTAGCCAATCTGGTTGGTTTATCAAGTTCTAATTTGAGATTATATTGCAAGAGAAAGTTTTCAAATTCTATTGTGATTTTATTTCTCTTTAACACGTCAATATTAAAGTCTCCGGTTAATATAATTTTTTTATTTGTAGATACGCAAAGTCTTCTCAATATATTGTCCAGTTTTTCATAAAATACATTATAATTATATTTTGGAATCCTGTAAATGCATATTACAACAATATTATAAGATGTCAGTTCAATACCGCAACATTCGAAAACACCTGAGATCGACTGTTTTGCAATATCAGTCAATTCTCTGAATTGCAGCCCTGCTCTTACAAAAATGCAAGTTCCTCCACGTTTGACACTTCTGGTAAAAAAGGCAGCTGGGCAGAAATTAGGTATATGCAATATACATTCATAGCCCGCCTCTATAAAATGCTCTGTTATACAAATAATATCTACCTTTGTTCCCCTACCAGAAAGCTCGTCTAATTTAACTACTAACAGATCTGATTTATTCATAAGCCCTGCTATGTTCTGATGGAGAATGGTAAGGTGATAGTTATAGAAAAAACTGATTCTCTATTGTTTTTGTTAATATTAGCGGGTCAGTTTCATCTTCTTGAGAGCAACCAACTTGTGACTGTTTATGGTCTTTGGTATTTACAAAATCTAGGTCTAAGATTAAATCATGCAAGTCTGACAAAACTTTCATAAAGCCTTTGTTATTCAGGTGTGCATGCCGTTGGTTATACGTATCCCACGTGTATGGAAGATTAAGATTTGAATCTAGTATAAATGCATAATTGTAAGTCTCAACATCCATGTAAATTAGATTGTTGAAAGTATCAATTCTGCTGTTAAACATTATATTTGTATTGTCCATAAATTTAAAAGTTGGCAGACATATTATGAAGTTAGTATGATTAAGTGGTAATAATTTATCTCTAATATAAGTAACAAAATCAATATAATTATGCGTTTTTGTAAAGTCGTCTTCACCAATAAATATAATACAATAATCTAATCGAGAGAAGTTACGTACTTTTAGATCAATGTCCTTTAACAAATTTAAGTAAGTCCTAAGACTTACTTAAATCTTTAAGTAGAAACCTAACTTACTTCGCTGAACTTTGTGAATTGAGTAACAGTGGGTCAGAGCTCAAAGTTTGCGACTTAATAACTTCACAAATCTCAAGTTTTTCAAAGATTTTCTACTACATAGTTGCTGCTAGTTTTGTAATTATGTATCGTGTAAATACTAAAGAACATTCAATCTATCTACAGTTATTAACAATTTTCTTCAGAAGTTTTAGATGTCACTTGATTTCATCATACAATTATTTATTTTAAACTCAAAATAATTTTACAGGTAAATTTTGCAGGTAAAGCAAAATCAACTTAACTTTCCCACTGCTGGGACACAGGCCTTTTCTCTATGAGCCATGATCACGCCTGTAATCTCAGAAGGGTTATTCAGAGGTACATAGTACACCCACATTTGACCAGTTATGTTTGTGTCCAATAGGAGGTGACCCTTTTGCCATCAACCAGGCACACATCCAGACTCCGTAGCTGCTGCTGAGAAATTCCTAATGGAAAAATCAAACGACACTTTGCCAGAGTTAGGCAGAGGTGTACCTGATAATACGATGCCAGAACATCAACCTACAATAATCTGTTAGATTTCTTAGATAAATAGATAAGACAATAGATTTTCAACTTTATGGCTTAAGAATTAGGTTCAAGGTTGATTGGGAAAATTTGCATTTTCGGGTAGCTTGGCCTGCTGGCGTCAGTACAGTGTACACCCACATTTCGCCAGTTATGTTTAAGTAATAGGAGCAAGCGTATTGCCATCAACCGGGTACAGACCCAGACCCTGTGGTTGCTATTGAGAAATTCCTGATGGAAAAACCCAATAACTTTGCCCAACCCGGGAATCGAAACCAAAGCCTCTAATCTTGCTTAGCAATTGTGCTTGCGACCAGTAGACATACGAGATATAATGTTTTTTTCGATCTTAATTACGTGAAGTAAACAAAGAGAAAAAAGCTAGAGTTGGTTTTATCAAATGCAGGCTACCTTGCGAAGTTTTCCTTAATTTTTGATAGCAGTGGTGATGAACAAAGAGTGGTCGTACCTTTTTTTGCTCTTACGAGTCTTGTATAGTTATAAAATAAAACATGCATCTACCTACTCAAAATAAAAGGCCACAAGATGCAGTCCCTCATCAAAATATTTATTTAACAACCTTGGACTCATAATCAAACATCAAATAAATATATACAATACATTATTATTATTCCCATACTTGATGACACCAAAAGTATTCCTTCCATAAAAATCGTGGTCCATCTCCATAAATATAAAAGAAGCTACGGGGCCAAGGCTTTTTAAATGTCATTACCTTTTAAAGAAAAAAGTTTTACAAAAAAATAACGGCAGTTTCATAACAGCTTCCAAAACGGCATTTAAATACAAATTTGTTTTTCTTTGAGACCACTTTCTGTTACAAGGACTTCAGGTGCTTAGGTTTCGTAACGTGAACTAATTTTTGTTTGACAAATCAGTTTTTGTTGAAGTTGCACTGCTTTTTATAGAAGTGAAGTTTTAAATTCTTCTTTGCAATATTAGTCTTTGGATTTTGTAAATATGTATTTGGTAAGTTGTTTGAGTGATTAAAGTCGGTTTCGTTGGTCTTCTGATCGTAAGCGCTATATCTGACCATGAAGTCCTAGGTTTGATGACCAGCACGTGCAAAGTGTCATAGGGTTTTTACATCAGAAATTTCTCAGTACAAACCCGTAGTGAGGATTCGTGACCGGCTGGATGGCCATGGGCTCGTCCCCTTCACATGGAATTTAAACTAACTGGTGAAAAGTGAGTGCATTGTAGAAAAACCTCTGCCTAACCCACTATTGACTACTTTAATATAATATGGGGCTACAACATCGCCCTCATAAACGTAGATTTTGGTGGTTGATTACCATAGTAGGGCCATAATTATCGTTGCCTCCTGGTTTTATTAGATTATTATCCAATCCGTCTATGTCCATTCCTAATGTCGTCGGTCGCTTGACGTTGAATCGCGTTGGTCCCTCCAAGCCTTGTTTTTGGGGGCCTATTCTCGATATCCATAATCCTATGGATATCGATCGTATCTGAATGTCATAAATGGTATTAAATTTATGGCTATTGACATTATTGAAACTGGTTATCGAAGACTTTGAAGTTCTAAAACCGGTTCATTAAAGTTGATCTATGGATATGGTGACAGTTATCTTGATCCACATGTCAATTGTCAATCTTAAATAATCATAGTAAGACAACGAAATAACAATTTAATACCTACACTAGAAAGATAGAATTGAATGTTTCCTAAGATTTTAAGATATTGTATCTTACAATGTTATCTCGATTAACCTTCAACTGTAAACATCAGTTCACTCATAATATTGATATAGATTATTCAGTAGCTATCTGAAAAGAAAAAAGATTATCTTATCGATAGTCAATGTGTGTGTGCAAAGGTACCTATCTATAGCTGGCGGCATGTCAAAAGAGAGGTAGTTATGTATTCGACCAGCATTTCTTTCTCTTTCTTTTCTCATATATGAACACGGATTTCATCGTGATTACTGGTTCGATAAAAGTGTTTTTTTTTCTCATTTGGTAAAAGGAGCACACGCGGTGGTCCCATATTATTTTTTATTAAACTTGCTTTAGTGATTTATAAGTTATCTAATCTAAATCTAAACTAATATAATATTATAAAGAGGAAAGATTTGATTGTTTGTTTGCATTGAATAGGCTCCGAAACTACTGGTCCGATTTGAAAAATTCTTTTAGTGTTAGTTAGCCCCTTTATAGAGGAAGGCGCTACGACTAATAGGAATGGAGCAGCAATAAAAAATGTTGCGAAAACGGTGAAAATGTAACGCACACGAACTTGCGCCGGACAGCTAGTACTGTATAATACGCATTTTTTCGTCTTCGACTACGCGAATGATGGACTGATCTCTTCTAGTTACAATGTTAAATGGATACTTGACTAGGATTTGTTGTTGGCACGATTAGCGCAGTGGTTGAGCAATTGACTTCTGCGCTACGTGTCACGGGTGCGATCCCCGCACGGAACAAATATTTGTATGGCCTACAGATACTTGTTCCGGGTCAGGCTGTTTGTGTACCCTGGAGCTGCATTAGGGAGGCACTCCGGTATCACCGGGTGCCGACCTACCTTCGTCGTGTGGTCGGGCACTACCTGACGGACAGGGCCGTCATCTACCCCGGTCGCACCGGAGAATGGAACCGGCGAGAGGTGTCGTGCGGTGTCCCACAGGGATCGGTTCTGGGGCCGCCCTTGTGGAACATCGGCTACGACTGGGTGCTGCGCGCCGACCTCCCTAGCGGTGTCAGTGTAGTCTGCTACGCTGACGACACGCTGGTGCTGGCACAAGGGAGGTCGCACGAGGTGGCGGCCGAACTTATGACACGCGGGGTTGCGATAGTCGTGGAGAGAATCCGGCAACTGGGTCTCGAGGTGGCATTGCACAAGTCCGAGGCCATGTGCTTTCATGGGCCTCGGAACGCGCCACCGTCGGGATCCATACTGACGGTAGGAGGGGTTCCCATCGGCGTCGAGTCGACGTTGAGGTACCTAGGGCTTGTCCTCGACAGCCGGTGGAACTTCGTGGAGCATTTCCGACGTTTGGCTCCCAAACTGGAACGGGCAGGGGCTGCGTTCAAGCGGCTCTTGCCCAACCTGGGGGGTCCAAACGCCTCCTGCCGCAGGCTCTACGCGGGGGTCGTGCGGTCCATGGCCCTTTACGGGGCCCCGGTGTGGGCGCGTTCTCTGAGGCGGCGAGCCGCCCATTACCTGAACGCGCCCCAGAAGGTGGTAGCCGTAAGGCTGATCCGGGGGTACCGCACGATCTCCGGCGAGGCGGCGAGCCTCTTGGCCGGATTGCCGCCATGGGATCTGGAGGCGATAGTCCTCGCGTGCCTGCACGAATGGCGCGCGGAGGCACTACGCCGGGGGGAAACTCCGCTGCCGCGGCAAATTGTCGCTCAACGGACAGACCTCCGGCGCGATCTCATGGCGACATGGAGAGAGCGACTATCGCAACCCCGTGCAGGGCACGCCACAATAGTGGCGATAAGTCCCCTCTTTGAGGAGTGGCTAGAGAGGCGCCACGGCGCCCTCACCTTCCGCCTGACGCAGGTCCTCACAGGACACGGTTGTTTCGGGAGGTTCCTGCACCGAATCGGGCGGGAGGAAACGCCCGGGTGTCACCACTGCGAGGATCGGCCGGAGGACACGGTGGAGCACACTGTGGAGCTATGCCCCGCTTGGGCTGAGCACTGCCGTGTCCTCGTAGCGGCGATTGGCGGCGGCGACCTCTCGCGTCCGGCCCTGGTTCAATCCATGGTCCGGAGCGAGAGGGAATGGGAAGCCGTCGCCTCCTTCTGCGAAGCAGTCATGCTAGCGAAGGAGGTGGCGGAACGTGAGAGGGAGAGAACCTCACGTCCCAGCCGCCGCGGGAGACGCCCCGGGCGTCGGGGGGCAACCAGTGGCCCCCGGCCACCGTAGGCGCGGGCCTGTGGACGGTGAGTAATGGGCTAGCTCACCGTCCGTCCGTCTTATGACGACAGACCGTGCCGACGGCGCGTTCGTGTTCCACGCGCGCCTCAAGGAGATGTCAGCAAATCGGAAGGGGTCCGAGAGGGCCGATGCCTGCCAGGGCTGCGGGTTGTTCGAAAGAGATACCGTGCCCCTGGAACGCAAAGGGCTAAGAAGGAACATGGATGGGTTTTAGTCAGTCAAGTCTGACACTCCCTTCCGCTCCGCCCAGAGCGGAAGAAGTCATTTGATGATTTCCCATCCGAAAAAAAAAAAAAAAAAAAAAAAAGGCTGTTTGTGTACGTGAGTTAAAATGTTTGTAAACGCACCCAAGATACAAAAGAAATACCTAGTGCGGGGGAAAGTTTTTTTTTTTAAAAGTAGGTCGGAATTTTTTTTGCAAACATTTTTTTATTAAAACTAAAAATTAAATGTTACTGAAATCAGATATATGCTGTTTTTTTTTAACCTTGGTGCCTTTCAATGGATGGATGGATGGATGAACCATGCCATGCGAGGATGCGAAATGAGAGACACGTCCAGAACTACGTAAAAGCTATTTCAATTAAGTTTTAGTAATTGTATTGGTAGAATTACTTAAACTTAATTGAAATAGCTTTGAAGAAAAGGGTTTAGAAAGGGCGAGGTCTTGTACATACAAAGTCATTTGAGTAATGTGGAGCATTTAAGAAATGTGCTCAAGGGATGAATGTGAAATATTTCACGTCTTTTGTTCAAATGTACAAAACCGCTGTCTTTTCTTTACTTTACACTTTTGCAGGCAAGTTCAAATAATCCATTTTACTGGTATGCTCAAATCTATAGCTACGTATAATGACGACTCGCGAAGCGGGTTGTAGGCGAAGAACGAAGTATTGTTCGACCCATATGCTGGATGCTTAGCACCGAAAGTATTAAAACTGTAAAGGGCTCATAAACGGGGACGCCGGGTGCGCCGTGCGGTGCGTTGTGTGGCGCTGTCCGCTTTCAATACAAACATAATTATGGCCATGTATGCGTTTATTGAGAAAAGAAGTGATTTTACGCCAAACTCAGCTTCCTTGCACATTTCTAATGAAAATACATCTTTTATGACCAAAACATGGCCGCCTATACGGAGAATCTCCACAGGTCGGAAAATTCTGAAGACATAATGTGAAGGATTTTAAGAGAGCCTCAACAAATACCCGGAAGGGACCAAATACTTGAACCTAGGATTGATTTGATTAAGCGGGTTAAAATATCATCAGACCTTGTAATTCCCCAAGGGTTGGGTAGAACCTAATAAGAACACTCACAAATATTATTAATATTATAAGTAAATCATGTTTGTGTTTATACATGTTGTAACGAAAAGGGTATATACATACTTAAGGGTGTGCTATAGACCATCAAACTGAACATGTTTCCCATGGGACAAACATCGTATTAGCGAAAAAAATATCAGCTGACCCATACATTTGGGTCGAATAGGTATAGAAATTTTGTATGCGGAGCAGATATTTTTTTCGCTGTTACGATGTTTGTCCGATGGAGAAACATGTTCAGATTGATGGTCTGTAGCACACCCTTAAGTATGTATATACCCTTTCCGTTACACCCTTTATATGTACTATGTTTGTGTTTATGTACGTAATGGGTTTATGCAAGTAACTATGGTATGTTTTTATGATGATAAGGTATGTTTTTGTTTTATGCACCATTATAAAATGATGTAATAATTGAATAATGCTGTTATTTTGTTTGATTCTAATTTTCGTATTTCTAAGTATACAGGGTATAACGGAAAGGGTATATACATACATAAGGGTGTGCTACAGACCATCAAACTGAACATGTTTCTCCATCGGACAAATATTGTAATAGCGAAAAAATTATCTGATGCCCCATAAAAAAAATCAATACCTATTCGACCGAAAAGTATGGGGCAGCAATTAACAGTAATTAAAAGTCGCTAGTAAACTTTAAAGAACATAAACAGTTAGGTGTCTAGAAATGCCAGTAGGTATTTACGAAGACCTGTAGCTTAGGTACTTTATGTTCATTCCTTGAAAGTCTTAGAGTAAACCTTGACACATTCACTTTCTCTGCACATTCAGTTCCAAGGTTTCCTGTAACAGGTATAGAGCTACTCAGTTAATACAACCGGTAAATTAATGTTGACAAAATAATGTATGTAGCTATGAAGCATCGAGGAATAGTCCTCGTGTGTTGTGATGTGGTTTTAAGTAGAAGTATGATTAAGGTCAGATTTAATAAATGAAAGTAATATTCCCAAGGATACGTTTGATTAGTGTAAATATGCAATATTAAATGGAATAAGCTAGAGAAACTTAATAGACTGATTTGAAATCGATATTTTACATATTATGACAAAACAAAAATAAAATAGTTGTGTCAAGTAACCGGTGAAAAAGTCAAGTAACTATAGTAACCCAAAAAAAAATACCGTCAAACGTCCCAGTAACCATAGTTACCCAATCGATTAGTTCCGAAAAAACGCACTTACAAATGTTTCATGTCGTGCTGTATCTATGGTTTTGCCCTCTATATTTTCTGTATTAAATTCCGCGTCTATGGCAAAAAGAACGAGAATATCAGCCGTACAAAATTAAATATCAATAAAGTTTTTAAAAGTCAGGTGTCAAATTACAGCGTATTGTCGAGTTGTGATTTATGTTCTCTGGTTTTAAAACGTGAATACTATTTTATTTATAACCCAATGTTTATAGTGTTATATATCAAAATAAACTTCATTAATCAAGCTTTACGAATATCTTGCCTCCTCACAAGTGCGGATTGTGACGCCTGTCAAGTGTCCCACTGCTGGGCAAACGCCTCCCCTTTCTCCGGGTTCCAAAACTCTCTATCTTGTGCGATATCTGTATGGTTTGAAAGTTTGTTAAGGGTGTCCAATGCGGGTTGGTAGTCGCTTCACCAGAGCCTCGTTCGTTGGACAGCGGGGTGCACCACAGGCAGATGAGGTTGGCTTGGGTCGTTTATAAGATGTTAATAGGACCTCTTACACCCCGGAGGTGGTTTTAATGAGGTAAAAATCTCATACTCCCCGGTCTTATGCCTACCCAAAGATCTGTAGTTTTTTGAAGGTTTCCTCCCGAAAACATAAAAAGTTTTGTTGTCTACAATATGTAAATTACTTAACGCACTGTCAGGGTCATACTGTAGCGTTGGTTTTCACACCTAGGTAGTTTAATAAATAGAGGATTAAATACAATGTTGCTAAATGTATTCTTCTGTACCTATGTATCTTTTTCGGCTGTAATACCTCGAGTGACGAATCATACAGCATTTGTGATATACAAAGATTGGATTTTGTGAAAAGAAGTCTATCCATCATAGGGAAAAGTTTGCGATTCCTGACTCACCTAGTACTCAAACTACAGTCATTCGACTAGAGTTTCTTAATCCTTATGAGAATCAAACGATTGGCACAAAACAGTCTTTTGTAATAACTATCCATTCTCCTGCTGTCTGTGCATTATAATTTACGAAATCTTTGAATGCAGATCTTTACTAAAGAGTTGTCGGCTTCCAGTCTAACCGGTTGCAACTGAGTACCAGTATTTTACATGAACCGACTGTCTATCTGACCTTCACAACCCAGTAACTGGGTAATACGATACCCCTTGGTAAGACTGGATGTCAGGCTTTTGGCATCTGACTACTCGCAACGACTGTCAAAGATCTACAAAGAACAGCCGGGACCAACGGCTTAACGTGCTTTCCGAGGCACGGAGGAAACTTGGTATGTAATTGTGGTCAACCATCCACGGACCAACCTCGGCAAGCACGGCTTAACAGCAAAGATCGACACGTGCGGCTGTTATTATTTAGCAACGAGATCCTCTATATCGATATCTTAAAAATCCACTCCTATATAGGCTGTATTCCGAATAAGGTCAGGACATAAGAAAGGAAGGAAGGGCATGGTGAAATATGGCTGTACCTTTTTTTATTTTTATTATCTATAGGCCCGCGCTTGACCACTATCTCACCTGATGGTAAGCGATGATGTGGTCGACGATGAAGCACGCTTGCTATTGGTACACCTGTTCCTAGTACAGGGCAAAGGCCTAAGATCACTATGTCCTGTTCAATATATTACCAACTCAAAGCACTTAGGAGGTGACGTCATTAAGTATAACGACCGATTGTTTACGACATGTTTAGTATCGTTATTGTTTATTATATCACATTTGATACACCTGTTTTGAAAGGCCACTTGTATGTTCAAGTTTGTTCGTCGGGATCGTCTTCTAGCTTTTTCATCGCTCTTAACCGAACCTAAAAAGGTACCTATGAGAAATATGAAGGCTATTTCAAATCAGCCATGAAAAATACCCTGTAAACACTTGGTTCGACCGCTTTGTCCGATCAATCGGACCACGTGAAGTCTTTTTTCCTTCTGGTCCGATTCATGAGACCCAGTGGAATCACAAATTTTCATAGTCCGATCGATTGGACAACGCATTATTTTTTTTCCTTTTGGTTAAATTCAACGAACAAAGAAGAATTATGATTCCTTCTAGTCCCATCAAATTAAACCCGTTTTACCATTAACAAATAATAAAAAAGCTAAACCTTATTTGAAACCGAATGTTTCTGATAAGTTAGACTCAATATCACATTGAACATTTTTGTTAAATATAAAAATACCCAGTAAAATATTTATTTTTTATATCTCTATAATTTTTTCTCGCAACGTCAATTCGGACGAAATTGAAAATAAATCCATTTAAGTAATAATATTGGATTTTCGGTTTTCACTTTCTCTATTAATCTACTGAATAGCAAGACATTAAAACATTTAAATACAATTACATTGTATTAACTCACACTCGAGTACATAATAAGTCCATGTAAGACTTAATTCGGGCTTATATAGCACGGAATTTACGCTCAACAGCCGTCGTATTTAGCCCGGTTTACACGAAATAAGTTTCTGGTCTAGCAATTACCACAGACAGAACACATTCGTACGCAACGTTCTGCATGTAATCCCCGAATTAGTACACCCACAACTCGTCAGTTATATTTAAGTCCTATGTAATAAGGGACGAGTCTAGTACACAATCAACTGGACTCAATTCCAGACTCTAGGCTGTTAGAAATTCCTGATGAAAATCCCAATGATATTTTGTGCGACCTGGTACCATTTATTTTGGTCGGATTGGATATCGTCAAATGAACCATCCCGCTCTGGGCGGAGCGGAAGGGAGTGTCAGACTTGACTGACTAAAACCCATCCATGTTCCTTCTTAGCCCTTTGTGTTCCAGGGCCACGGTATCTCTTTCGAACAGCCCCGCCGCCCTGGCAGGCGTCGGCCCTCTCGGACCCCTTCCGATTTGCTGACATCTTTGATTGAGGCGCGCGTGGAACACGAACGCGCCGTCGGCACTGCCTGTCGTCATAAGACGGACGGACGGTGATCTAGCCCATTACTCACCGTCCACAGGCCGCGACCTGGGACCTTACACCATAGTTATTGTTCAGCAGTAACGCTTGTGTCCACCAGAACAGCAATTTAATAAACATAAACGCAATATCATGCCTGTGATCCTCGAAGAGCTAAGCAGAGGTGTACCTAATAGTACACCCATATTTCGCCAGTTATGTATAAGTCCCATGTAACAGGGTGCGAGCCTATTGCCATCAACCGGGCACAAATCCAGACTCCGTGGAAAATGCTGAGAAATTTCTAATTCCGTGATGGAAAAACCCAATAACAATTTGGCCGACCAAGGAATTGAACCCGTGCTCAGCAGTCGTAATTGCAACCATTAGACCAACAACACAGTCAGCAGCACTTTACAACAGCAATTTCCTCTCTGAGAAAAGGGATTATCATGGCACACTTCTACCGTTTTGAGTGAATTTGTCCATTCGGCTTAATATAATCAAGTTGTGACAGACGCCGCCAGCAAATGAAGACAGATTACCAAATAAACCGTGAAACATTCGCAGTTCCCAAGTGCTTTTCATTCCTGTTTTGTTGTACAATAACACTCGTTCACCGATACAGTATCTCGCAGTTGCCCCACCTCGTTCCCCTGCTGATTCGTAGAATAACTTTATAACGATACGAAATTCATTTCGAAGTTTATAATTTGACGTAGTAAAATGTTTGTACGGAGTTCTATATTATTTGGTCCTCTGCTGTTCAAACTGCAATAATCTAATTCTGGACGTTTCTAGATACAAGCGTGAATTTGAACGCATTTGGAACAAATCAAAACGTTTCCAACCAACCAAAGCGGCGGTGCGCAAAAGGGGTTACAATTTCGCACCTCGAACAATTACTTCATTAAGCTTAGTTGCAAGAACTTTAATAATTACCAATAACACTTGCAACGGGATATTTAATAGTAAACTTGGTAAATATCCCGTTTCCTATGTCAGTGATAGTGTGGTGACCATGTCAGTATCAAAACGGCTACGTCACGCTTCGTAACATTGCCATTTTGACACCTAAATAATGTTCTGTTACAATTTCTGACTTTTAATTTCATTGTTATTATTATTTAAATAAATATATAAGTGTAGTTAGTTCAAGTATTATTGGAACTATTTGTTCACTAAGTTATAAAGTCATATTAATGTGTTGTCGGAATTTAAATGATTTTATACATTTATTAAAGTCTCAATTTATTTTGCCAGGATAAAAAATGGTCCTCAGAAAACATGCACATGCTCTAGCATGCTACTTATATCTCCGTATGAACAATTGTGACAAGAAATTCTAACCTTTCAGAGTCGGGGTGCAATAAAATTTGAGCTCGCTTCGCTCACTCTTGCATCCTACATAGGGCCCATTATTCTGAGGTACCCAGGGCCTCTAATCGGATAAAAATGGCAATGTATAACGTGTGGTATTTTTTGTAGTTCTTCAGAGTCCTAACTGTACTTGCCAAACAAAAAGGTTATCAAACGGAAATGAATACACTCATAATCAAAGGTTACGAATCGAGACTCAATGTATGAAGATCAAACTAGTTACGATTCTTTGTGATGGTATATGATTTAGTTGTTGAAATGGGAAAGTTACCAAATGGGATGGTACTCATAAAAACTTTTGAATGGTCAAATCAAAGTAACAAATCAGATCAAAATATTTTATTTCACATTGGATTACATAGACTCATAAAACAAACGAAGCTGCAGTACAGCCACAAGGAGACATGGTAACTGGGAAAGGACTGTTGCCTTTTCCAAAACGTAGATCTCTATGGGGACGAATAGTCACGAAATACCATGGATATTCTTATAATCAAAATATTTTTACGAAATCTTAGTAACATCATTCATGTTGAGATTATACCTATAATGCGTGAGAACGATTTAGAAAGACGTGCACGTTAAAATATAAACTATAAATTTTAAAATAAAATTATTAAAATAAACCGTGGCAGTTAAGAGATGATAAGTTCCTACTGAAGGCGCTTGTTCACGAACATGACGCATGGATCAGCATTATTCAGGTCAACAATTTTGAAGGAAACTAAATGATCCGATAAACGCGACATCAGCGAGAGTAAATTTCAGTAAGCATGATTTTTTTTTACAATTTTGCACTTACAATCTTGTTATCAATGGCTCTACCAAAAAACCTTTCGTTTCGTTTTCCTCCTGAAAGATTAACAGGCTTAATTCGCTGAAAGATTTTTATCAATTCTCTTGATTTGACAGATGTCACTTTATCTTTTGTTTTTTTTTTTTGGTAATCTTACAGATAGCTTGATAAGTGGTTACTAACCAAATCTATCAGCTGTTTTTGACACAAATTAAACTGGATATCACAAGGGTTGTATCATTCTTAAGAAAATTTGTTAGGATGACATCATGATGACGAATTCACATTATCAAACGTTGAGATAAAAGTATGATGATCTTGAAATATTTTGGTGATAGTCTACATGTATAAGTAGTCAGTCAAATAAGAGAGAGTGATACGTTTAATATAGTGAAGTGAATAGCGGTAAATATCTTATTCAGTTATATTATTTCCTTAGAAGATAGGCAGACTTTTAGTGAGGGATGCAACATGTGTCGATACTCTTGCGCCATCACATCTTCCTAGCTTAACGTGCTGCTTTCGCTGCCGCTGCGGCTGCAGAGAACCTCAAGCGGCGCAAATATAGTAACCTAACTGCATATTTTCGAGCCGTTTAGGTTTGAAACTCTGGGGCCCCAAGGCCTCGTGACCCAAGGGCTGGCTTTTACCTTGGCCATAGGCTAAATGTTGCCATCCATCGTGGCAACGCCGCTGGTCTCTTGGGCACATTAGTACATCACCAGCTGATAGCGTTTAGGAGATTTTTGATGCTTTGTTATATTTATGTAGTTTGTTGTTAGTTTCTTTCAAAGTTTTTGATTAATAATGTGTTTAGTTAGTTTACTTTACTGAATAAATGTAATTCAATTATTGTGACAAGTTCAGATAAAACTTCTTTCTTTTTTGTTGATTTCTTTGCCTTACTTTATTTTAAAACTTTTTGTTTCTATAAATAAATCATAAATGAAAGATAGTAGAATAATTAAAATGTTTATTTTGCAGTCTAATTATTTCACTCAAGATGCGGTGTTTTTATTTAAAGATTGCAAGTTAAGTAATAAATTGGTGTAGAATTATAATGAAGCAAAGTCTCATTCAAGAAATTCTTCGAATTTAGTTCGCTAGGATTAAAAACATTTTTAAATCTCATTAATTCACGCGTTAATGAATGAGAGAGAAATTACCAAAAGAACCGAATGATTCGTTTACGTGGAACTTTAATTATAAATACGCTTAAAGAAAACAAGTTACTTTGATAAAATACAAATGTAACTGCAGAAAATAATGAGAGTAAAAATAACATTGCGTTTGATTTTTCGAATAATAGTTCTTGAATAGTAGAGCACAGAGAAGCGATGCATTAAAAAAAAAACATCCAAGGTTATTAGTTTGGTAGATTACTTACAGCGCCTACGATTATTCGAATGTTTTTTTTTTTGTATATGAGGAAGTTTTTCTGGGTTACCTATGTTTCGAAACATAGGTACCCAGAAAAACATCGTGATGAAACTTTTCTCAGAACCAAAAATTGATAAACGTGCGCTTTTACCAACCCGCACTGAGACCACGTGGTGGGAACCCACTCCCGCGCATAGAGAGAGGGGCGTCAGTCCCAGGAGTGAGAATATTATATGTAGGCTGATTATACATAATTAGAGGTGGTTTTAATATCGTTTTCGGCCTCACGCCACAAACTCCTTGTATAGCAGTGGGATGACTGGCTTACAAAATTTAATAAAGCCATTATCTACCGAGCGGTGTCTTACTCGCCTTTTCCTTGAATCACAAATCTTTTAAAATCCCATCGTTCTCTCATATTTTGTATCTTGGGACCATAATTCGTGAGTAAATTTCCTGAGACCCACTTAAGTCGGATTTTCCTGTCTGGACAAATTGTCAGTGATATTCGGATATCTCCATCTCTAGAGGGAAAAGACTCGGTTTCCTTATTACGGTGTAGTACCCGCAAATATGATTTACGTGCTCGATTGTCGGCTTTATTTATTTCTATGGCATTGTAACTAGCTTTGTTACTAGTAGCATGTATGTTTTGAGCTTTGGTTGGGTTGTGTATATAGCTCGTCGCGACCGAGTTTATTTATTATGGTATTTATTTTAAGACCTTCAATAAAAGATATACACAAAACATTATTAGACAATGGACAAGCTAGGTATTCTCCTTCACCTGTAAGAGACCACAGCGTGAACAATTAAACTTAACAACAAAGCTAACTAATTAACACTCTAATAATTAAAAAATGGTAGTTAAATAATGTTAAAACACAACAATATTTAGTAAGATACTGAAACATGGAAAAATAAAATAAAATAATTAAGATAAACATACAATTATTAAAAAAAATACCTGACTTCAATATATTTTGGTTCTTGGTCGGAATAATATCTGGTTTGTAATTTAAATTAATGCAGATACCGATATCTTTGTTCTCACCGATGTAACCCAAGTAACCCAACGATGATAGTGAGAATTTGAAGAATGAATATTTATTTTGCTGCTGTCCATAATACTATTTTCTTTTGTTCACAGATTTCCAAAATGGCGAAAACCAAAGAGTTGATGGAGATAGATAACTTCAAGTCTACGTGAGTATTTGATACTTTTAAAAGAAACACATTTTCATAGACACTAGACAAACATATAATTAATGTCATCTTGGTCACAGAAAACTTACCTAACACAACTGTTTTGTCTTGCGTTAACATGGATTTAAAAATAAATGCGGGTTTAACTGGGTTCTACCAAGATAATTTAGAAACAAGTGTAATCAAATTCCATAGGCACTTTCAAAACAATGGTACATTCTTATGACGAAAAAAAAAACAATACTATTTATGAAAACCGTGAGAAAATATTTCTAGGCGTCAAGTCATTAGCTGAGCCAAGTTCAAGAATTTATAATGTTATTTCAAATGGGCCAGACTGTAGTAAATATTCAATTGGTAATTTTTCACTTTTCTATTAGTAATGATCTCAGTGTGGTGTTCACTAGGTACACTAGTTCAGGTTTAGAATAAAACCACCAAATTATCAGTAAGTAGATGAATGACTTTAAGGGTACGTGCACGCCGCGCCCGGGATTAGTGTGGACTGCTCGTCACGTAACCCTAAAGCTCACGTTAGGTTATTAGAATACAACACTCAGTATTCAATAACTTTAGCCATATCATCTTTTACACAGTCCATCCTTCGGATAAGGGCAAGAGCATGATGAAGATGCATTACCTTACATTATATAAAACTTTACTTAACTTAGTTATTATATAAAACAAAACTTAACAAAATGTGTGCACATTGAGAACAAAAGTAACCTAACACGAAATATTTGTTTCACTAGACGATAGCCCATGTTATTTATTTAACGCAACTCGTTGTAATTTCGAGTTCAGTCACTTTCGATCTGACTGCAAGAAAGATTTTCGCAGGTTTTGGAAACACACCAAAAAACGAAACTCCAAGCCTGGCATTCCGGTGAGTGTCGATGGTGTAAGCACGCCCGAAGAGATCGCAAACCTGTTTAAGGAGCATTTTAAAATACTACCGTCGAAGTCAGATGGCAATGGTGTCGTTGCTGGGGCTGTTGTGTTAGAGGTGCCTGCTAGTATTATGGCTAAGCAGATAAGATTAATAATTAAAAATATGAGACGACGTTAATCGCCGAGACATGACAGCCTTAGCATAGAACATTTTGAGCATGTCGTACCGCATCTCCCACGACTGCTAGCGTTATTGTTCACGTTCTGTATCCGACACTCCTACCTACCCGCTGCGTTGATGAAAACGCTGGTTGTACCAATACTGAAACTGGTGACGCCAGTGACAAAAGTAATTACAGACCAATCCCATAAGCGACTATTACGGCATTTCATTACAACAATACTTTCAGGATGTTCTTGGGGCTCCCACGTTACTGTAGCGCATCAGGAATGTTTGCAGAAGCACGTACTGATGGTTTCAGTACCGTCTTACGTAAAAAGATTGCTTCTATGATGCTCATGGTGCATGGGAGCTTCAATGACATTCTGAGGGTCATTAGTGAAAAGCCGTGCTGAACTATTTTGGCGCATTGGGTACGTGTACATACATTTTGTTTGTTACTAATAATGTTAGTAATACACACTACTTTAAACTCTAAGTAGTGTTTATTACTAACATATGGATCAAGGTCTGAAATAAAATATTTTTATTTCATTTATTATAACAGAAAAATACTTCAGAATGATCAACAGGTTTTGAAGAATTGTTTTAAGTTATGGTCACCAGTATTATTTTTTCTCAATATATAACGCTTTGCGATCACCAATATTTCCACAGCGAATAGCTATTGTGGCTTTTTTCCAATAATTCACCACAAAAAACAAGGGGAAGTACCTACATTTGTAATTCTACGGGCTGATAAACCAAGTCATTTCGGCACATCACAACTTTTTGCTCAAATCGACGAAAACCCATCGGATCTAAATAAAACCTTCAATTTATAAGTGTGCAAATGAATCAATGATGCATATCAACAATAGAAATTATACTCAGTGGTTTTCATTGACTTTTTTATGACAAAAACCCGTTCCGAATCATTGGGCACCACATCAACAAGGTCGGTTATGTTGTGAGCCAAATTCAACCAGCAAACCAATCTAGAAGCGCATTTTAGAAATTTCAACTCTTTGTCCAACGCCAAGAGTTAAAAATGCAATGTATGGTAGAAAGACACCCGTGTGAATATAGACTAACGAGATTTATGTGTAGATAACTTGTAAAGTCTGTGGCGTGTTCCTAATACTTGAATGCTTGAAATCGTTTCCTAATATGAGGAATTTTATGGCCTGAAAATTGCGAGTTGGTTGCCGTTACTCTGCTGAAGTATCGAGTTGTTTTGAATGTTTCACAGGAGAATCTAGAAAACGGTATCAAACAACCAGAAAAAAAATGGCGTTTGTTCGGATAAAATTTTATTACATTCATTGTGCGGAGTCTTTTGAATGCATTGCCGGCTTCTCTGTTCCATGATTATTATAATCAGGTTCTCTTCAAAGTTCAAGTGAATCGGGTTTTTCTAGGCAAGCGTGTTCCTAGGCTGCATCATCGCTTCAAATCAGTCGAATTGCGGCCAAACACAGGCATTTTTGGAAATAAAAAAAACATTTCTAACTAACTCTATTACATTTCATATGCATTCAATCTGATTCACAGAAATTGCAAATTCAAACTGACTATGTAGATATCACTATCGCTACTCTACTGACTATCATGACATTTTATTTTGTTTCTATTTTCAGAGCGGACTTGACCAGTAATCCAGGATTCCAGTCTTCGCTTAGTATAGCTTCAAAAAGCGTTGACGAGAAGCCATACAACCCATTCGAGCATCGAACTGTAGAACATCCTAATTCGTAAGTACAGACACTTAACCATTATGGATAAAATACTAGTTTTCACCCAAGGCTTCGCCTGCGCGGGGTTCGATAATTGTGCCAGGGGATTGTACAACCGGGATAAAAAGAATCTTAAGTGTAATCCAGGTAATAAAGTTGCCATCAGAGGGGTACTATGACGTCTTAAAGCAGTATTGTTTTATTCCTATTCCATTGTGGAATAGCTATGGAGGACGTCTAGCGCCATCTCTTTCCCACTCTGGAATAAGATTAAAATTATACTGCTTTAAGACGTCATGATATGCCACCAGGAGTTTGCTTATTGATCTAGAGACCAGATTATATGCAACATAAAAAGCTTGTTATATGCATGCAAATAACAAGCTTTCAACTGGAAAAATGCTAAATATGAACGAAAATTGGCAAAATATGCGAAATTAAATAAAAAATTTTAGGAACCCAAAGTCCATCCATCATGTCTTTGGTCTTTCTATAATCTTATAGCTGTCCACATTTGTGCTCAAATGAGTGACAAAACGCTTGTTGACTTCTTTTGTAGCTTACGCACCATTTTATGGACGGCAAAACCATAAATATTCACGGAACCATGAATTTCAGAACGTGTATATTTGTATACTGGGAAACCTAAATAAATGTACAAAATAATGAAGATAAATGAATACATTTATAACCAAAATTCTCAACAAACGAGGACGCTAATGTTGGCATTATTCAAAAGATTATTACATTCTTTATTTTTTAATATAAAAAAAGGATGAGTGACACCTCTTCGATAGGGCCGAGAAATGTCACAGACTGTGATGCCATGCATTGCATTTACATGCATTAGGTAATTAAAATAATTCATCTTATAAATTGCCAGAAAGATGTGTAGAAGATTTTCGGATTAGCTTTGAAAACATGAATTTATTAATTTCGACGTTTATGTTCTTAACACCTGTTTCTAAATAAAACCGTCGAAATTAATAAATTAAAAATAAATTTCAAGATATATCTTTGAAACATTAACGAGTCAAATTCTCAGAATACTGTAACGTCAAAATATTGTACATTCAATCAAAGAATAAAAGATGTTTATACCTTCATAAATTAGCATACAATTACTAACTTAAACGAAACGTGAGTCGAAGAATACGTAAATTGGCTTAACAAAGAAAATAAGCCGATATGCAAATTGCTTAAAATTCAGTACTTGGTATAATTCCTATGAAATGACAATAATACGTACACATTATCAACACATTTTAAAAATAAACATGTTCCAAAAAAAATATTATTTTACAATAAAAAAATAATATTGAGTACCAGCCATTTGTACCGTTATAACTGAAATCATTTTAAAGTCACTCTTTTGTTAGGTACAATGTAAAAGGCTAAAACTAATTTGAAGTGCCATCTTTGTAATAATAAACAGATTTGTAATAAAAGAAACAATGTCGTAAAAACATACAAAGCAAGCCCAATATAATGACAACGTATGGTTGAACGTGAGCTATTTAAATGGCGAAGACAAAAATGTAATGTCGTTTGAACTGATTTTTTCATTGCAACCACGTCTTTGTATTTTATTTTGTACGTAGTACATGTTGCATATCATCTCAGTTTTGCGCATCTTTGATTAATTGTTAGTGGTTAACTTTGAGATTCGGTCAGATAATCATCGTCTGCCTGACCTTTCCCCAACTGTATTGGGGTTAGCTTCCAGTCTAACCAGATGCAGCTAAGTCTAAGCCTAGCAGTATTTTACATGGAAGGACTGTCTATGTGACCCCCACAACCGAGTTAGTACAGGATAATACGATAACCTTTGGTAAGACTGGTTGCCAGACTCCATATCCAGCTGCATCCGGTTAGACTGGAAGCCAAACCCAACATCGTTGGGTAGGCAGATGATGATGTAATATTCCTCCGTATTGAACAAAAATATTGGATGTCGCAATAATAGTTCATTTTCCATTATGCTGGGTATAGGCGTTTATTTTGGCTGTGCGTTGTTTCATAGCTAATTGTTTCATTTAAATTGTAAATTTCATCAATTTCGTTTCACATGAATTGTTTCTCATATTATTATTATCATTTCGTAGAATAATCAATACGCAGAATACTTACTTAGTTTAATGTTAGAATATTCATATCATATAATAATAAATCAAATATTCTTTATCCACATATTATTTATTTCATACAAAACTTATTACCAAGAATAACATTCGATTGAGTGACAGTTTCTCAAATTCATACCTAGCTTTTAAAAATGCATACCCTCTTATAAAATTACAACACCGCGTTCACAAAAATAATGCGCTTAAATTCAAAGTCAAACAGGAAAACAATCTTTTTAATCTCACTAGCGTGCAAGCAAGCATGCAGCATGCTCGCTTGCAACAGGCATGATTTCTGTCACGGCTCTGGCGCTGCGGGGCTCCGGCGCGGCGGTCCCACGAGAGCTTACTGTTGCAGATGGTATTAACACTCACCACCTGCTCCTCAGTTTGTGGGCCGCCTCGCCCCTCCGCGCCTACGCAGGCTTAAATTACACTCTAGGGGTAGTAGGGAAGACAAGACTACGTGGAGTCGGTTTTGCAGCTATACGTTTCTATCACTAACTTTTGTAGCACAACATATTGACTAACAAGACAATATTTTAATTTTATTATAATTTCGTTGAAAAATACCATAGAAACATACATCGAACAAACAATATTTGTTAAAAAAGAATTCTAGTGTTTGATAAGTTTGTTAACAAAAATGTGATTATAGAATTCATCGAATTGTGTTTCTGTAAAATATGTTTCATTCTTATATTCGAAAATAAAAATACATGGACCAAATATTATGTGAAACATTTTCAGAGAAACTTTGTAATAATCCTCACGTCCCCGTGCCACCGCCTGTTTTGCCAAGATAACAACAAACACGATCATTTTATTTAGTTATATCTATTATATATAAATTAAGCGTCACGTTGTTTGTCCGGGATGGACTCCTAAACTACTTAACCGATTTTAATCAAATTTGCACACTGTATGCAGTTTGATCCAACTTGAAAGATAGGATATCAGCTCATCATCTCAATTTATAGTCGCAATATTATTTTATTGCAAATTAAGTCACAATATCTATTCGTTCCAAATTTCCAATTTGATTCTAACAGATGGCGGTATCTGTTGACTGGAATGAGTAAGTATTTAATAGATCGCGCTGTGTAGGAGCGGAGCAGCAATGAAAAATATTGCGAAAACGGGGAAAATGTGACGCAGACGAAGTTGCGCGGGGCAGCTAGTTGATTTATATATCACAACAGAGAACATTGGATCGCCATTTTCAAAATGTATCTTCTTGAAAACAGCAATGTACTGCACTACCAGCGTTGTGGTTAAAATTGCTATCCTAGATTCAAGACACCCCCCAATGTAAAGTCAACTTTATTCCTGGAAGGCCAAGATTAATAATCTATTTCTGTCTACAGAACCATCGGATCAATAGTACATCTACTCAAATGCTGCCTGGGATCCGGTATCCTGGCCATGCCTGCCGCGTTCAAGAACTCAGGACTTATCGTGGGGACCATAGGCACGTTAATAGCTGGATTTGTTTGCACCCATACTGTACATATTTTGGTAAGTGGACCTAACCAACCAACCTTACCAAGTTTATCAACGGTTTTTATAACTTAAAACTTCAAAATGTTTACGCCCGGTCGTCAACCTGCACTGGGCATAGGTGTTGTATATACCCCACTTCACATGTAAGGACTAAGGATTTTCAGCTAAAAAAAATACAAAAAATTTAATAACTTGAAGCGTTATAGCATACCGGAACATCATGCCTGTAATCCAAGATGGGTTAGGCAGATGTATAGACATTAGTACACCCACATTTCGTCAGTTATGTTTAAGTCTCATGAAATAGGGGCGAGTCTATTGCCGTCAACCGGGCACAAATCCATCATCCAAGAGAACTATGCTAATTATTCTTTGCCCGAATCAATAATAAAATGGGAAGATATATATTTTTTCTTATTGACTGAAATTGATAAGTGTGAACCAGCCGTGTTTTTAACGCGGCCCGTCCAATCCTCGCCCTATAGCCGCGCTTTCACACATACAAACAAACTTAAACAACTGAAAAATTTGCATTTATTATTATTAAACTAGGTACCGTGATTTAAATTGATTATTTATGTATTTTGTCACAACCTCCTAAATTTTGACGAGGATACAAAACAACACCTTGTTTATTGCTTTTGACGCAGATGAAGTTGCGCGGGTCAGCTTATTATTCATAAAACATGAATTGTTTCCTCAGAGCAACGTTACCCAGTTCAAAGCGTAGTGGATAAGGTTTTTTTTTGTCAGTGTAGCGTAGACTTTTATTTGGTCTGAGTAAACTTAGATAGATGGACGGAAACAAATTTCATGATGAAGTTTATTTACAATCCCTCATGTTGACAGAACATCATGTTTAAAACTTCTGTTTCGTTTCATCAAAATGGACAAAATCAACATAAGTCATCATGTGCCTAGCCTTTCTCACATTATGTTGGGGTTGACTTCCAGTCTTACCGGATGCAGCTGTATTTTATATGGAGCGACTGCCTATCTGACTTCCGCAGCCCAGTTAGGACTGGTTAATACGATACCCTTTAGTAAGACTGGTTGTCAGACTATCGGGCCACTGAGTACCTGTAACGACTGTCCAAGATCTACAAATGACAGCCACGACAAACAGCTTAACGTGCTTTTCGAGGCACAGGAGAAGCTCGGTAGGTAATTGGCGATCACCCATCCACGGACCAACCTAGGTTAGCGCGGTTCAACTTAAAGATCAACCCGAGTGGCTGTTATTAATTAGCCACGAGCTCCAAATAATCTACAGAAACTTACTAACATCGCACTCTTCCCTCATTGCAACGATAGTTAACATAAATGAATTAATGTCTAGACGTCTTGACAGCAAGTTATAATAAGCATTAATTCTCAGTCTCGACTCTAAAAGTTATTAAAATATGAAAATTGCAATAACCTGACATGAAAACCTGTCTTCACTTAAAAACCTCGTTCCGTGGAGCGATTAAATACAGTGTTTTTATAATTAAATTGAATAACCTAACTTAAAAACCTGTCTTCAATTAAGAGCGTTTACGCCTAACGACATTTCATACAAACTTTCAAGTCCTTATATTCTGAAATGACTGAAATGATTTTAATGAAACTTCATACGCCTAAGCAGGATACAAAATCTCTAAAAAGTTACTTAAATATTTTTGAAATGTCTTTTAAAATAAAAGCAAACTCCAGTTAAATACTATGCAAAAAAGTTCAACGAATCATAATGGGAAATATTTTCATGGATATTCCATAATGTATATTTCCATAATTAAGATTTGCATGAACTAATTTTACCGCATAGTCTAACAAAATAGTAGAGTTTTTGAAGACAATAGGCGAAATAAAACGATGAACTGTCGTAGTGAATCTAGACCTAGCACAATAAACTCGCAAGAAACATAAGTTGGTAGTTCATAAAAAAAAAATTGTGAGGTGCTTCAACGAAATACAATACGTGTATAGAAAACTAGAGTAGTCCAAGATCGAGGTAATAGCCAACGACTAATGACGAAATGCTTTTATAGGAAAAGTTGGGATCGATACAAATTCACCAAAACTCTTTGAAATCGGTGAAGATTAACGTGAACGAACGTAGTGGCTTCTCAAAAGTTTGGCAGTCGGTTACACCACTACGCTATCACTCAGCATAGTGGTGTACCGTCGAACTGCTAAGTTCTAGGTCTCAAATTCGAACCCTAGACACGCACCTTTGATTTCTCGGATTCATTTGCGTTTCTTGTATAATTATCTTCCTCTCTGGATATTCTTACTTCATATTTGAGTGATAGGATTCAGAGAGTTGATGTTAATGGAAAAAGATCTCCCGGATCCGTTGTAAGAATGGGGGTACCCCAGGGCTCAATTCTTGGCCCATTTTTGTTTCTTATTTATATAAATGACTTGCCTTACCTCATAAAGGATAATCATGACATAGTATTGTTTGCAGATGACACTTCTCTTTACGAGGAGGTTAATAGCGCCCTGGCAAAAGTCATTAATTGGTTCAATGTTAATAATCTACTCCTAAATGAGAAAAAAACCAAATGTATTAAGTTTACGACACCCCATGTAAGACAAGTAGAAATTAAAGTACTAATCAAGAATGAAGAGTTGAAACCGGAAGATAGCACAGTGTTCTTAGGCATAACTCTCTCTCTGGATGCCAAGCTTCAGTGGGGCCCGCATATAGACAAAATGTCAACAAAACTTAGCTCTGCAGCATACGCCGTTAGAAAAATTCGTGATTTAACTGATTTAGAGAGAGCACGTTTAGTTTATTTTAGTTATTTCCACAGCGTGATGTCGTACGGTATTCTCTTGTGGGGCAATGCCGCCGATATTCAGACAATATTTGTTTTGCAAAAAAGGGCAAATCGTTCAATTTATAAATTAAGTCCCAGATACTCCCTCAGAGAAAAATTTAAAGAGATTAATATTCTTACTGTGCCCTCTCAGTTTATTTATGAAAACCTTTTGTACGCACATAAAAACATCAATTTGTTTAAAAAATACAGTGATATCCACAACATAAATACGAGGAACAAACACAAATTTGTTGTTCCTGCAACGAGGCTCAAAAAAGTAGGGGGTACGTTCAGATGCCAATGTATACGTTTTTACAATAAGCTTCCGAGCCATATTCAAGCACTAAACCTAAATAAATTCAAATCGTTTATAAAAAGGAAGCTATGCTTGAAAGCCTACTATCATGTAAATTACTATCTCGAAGATAAAAAGGCTTGGGATTAAACTGCTCCAATGAAATTTGCTTTGTGAATGTCGAAATTTCGGACTTCGCTTGTTTATTGTTGATTCCTTTGTTTATTGTTAATTCCTTTATTTTATTTTATACACTGTGATATTTTTTATTTTATGTTTACCTTATTTTTTACATTATTTTTTTATTATTTTAGGTGACATTTACCGATTTGACATGAATACTTATCTCAGTATTTGATTATTTTTTTACTTTTTATTATTTTGATGTGACATTTACTGATTTTACATTTATTGATGTGACATAAATATTTACTTTCGACATTTATTGATATTCGTGTTTTTTTTTTTTAATTCATTTTGTTTATTATTATTAATTACATTTGATTATTGTGAATGTGAGGACCATGTAGGTCACATTTTATATTTTCTTAATTTATTGATCTCCCACCACTATCTGGCAGTTTGAGTACTTTATGCGACCTACCCAAATGTCCTTTCTTTGGTATTGTTCGTCGTTTCGTTGAGCTCCTTGAGTTATAAGTCAAGCTACACGATAACTGACAAATGCTTGCACTGACTGGACAGGTCCACTCAAATCTGTGTGGTTCTTTCTTCAAAAGACCATTTCAGACACGTATCTGCATAGTCCTCATGTGAGTTTGCCAAGATTTTGTCTGGACCTTAAAAGAGACTGTGACCTCTGAGTTTGTTTCGGCTGTTTCTTCTCAGAGTAATCAGGTACGAAACACCGGCCCCATTTAGTTTAAAAAAAATTGACGTGTAAAAGTGTTTGTAAAAACCTACTTGCAAAATAAACATCATTTATCATATCACTTCCTTCGGTGAGCGAAAACATCCTGAGGAAACCAGCATGCCTGAGAGATATTTCTCGATGCATGTAAAGCCAAGTCGGAGGCGCATGGGCGTCATAAAAACCATAAGAAAAAGAAGAAAGAAAGCACTTAACATACTACAAGTCCATATTTTGGTCTCTACAATGCCAAAGCGGCGTGTTGGCTACTTCAGACGTGTTTCTTCACAATGATACCAAGTTTGATGAATCATTAGACTTTTCAAGGGAATATTATAATTATGCGCTGCCTTTTCAAGAGGAAGATAACCCCGAAAATAATCTCGACGGCATGTAAAGCCAAGTCGGAGGCCCATGGGTGGCACTGTGACACCAGTTTAATCACTAACCACACGATAAGAAGAAAGCTGCTTAGAATCGGGATCTATGTCCGGTTGATGGCATGCTCGCCCCTTATTTCATGGGACCAAAACGAAACAAATCTTTTTAATACAGTTGCTCAAAAATTGGCGTATTGCAGGGACGTTTAGCGTTTGGGATGTGGGCTATTACACACTCGAGCTTTTTCTTTACCTTTTCCGAACTCTTGCGTTCTCTTTCCCAACTGTCAAAATAATGTCTATTAAAATGAAAAAACCAACCACGAAGTTCTAAATAAAAAAAAAATATAGAAATAAGTTTTTATGATTCATGCAAATATTTCTAAAAAAGAAGCTACTAATTTGTTTCAATATCAGATTTAATGATTTGATTCAATGAGTTAGGTTAGGTTTCATTTCATTTCATCTCATTAAATTTCATTTCATATCAATAAAAAAAAATACTGAAGACTTGGCTGTAGGGCATAGTTCCCTTTGCCTACCCAAAATGGGTGAAGAAAACAAAAAAAAAATCTCTGCTTATATTCTTTTACGGTTGGCGCCATTTTCCAAAACTGTTCTTTATTAAATTGCTTCATTTTTTCGCAACTGTATTATAAATAGTTGTTCAGTACACGTGCGGAACCGTCATTGCAACTTGTTCCGACTGTCAACCCTCACCTTCGGCTGCGCCTCGGCTCGGGTAGACATCTGTCGGAACTCTTTGCAATGACAGGCTTTCCACACTCGTAATGAAATATACTATTTGATAACCTTTTAGCGGTTACAATGCGATGCTGTGTTGTTATTTAAAGTAGGTAAAAAAAACCGGCCAAGTGCGAGTTGGACTCGCGCACCGAGGGTACAAACCTGTAGGTGTTTTTATGATTAACTAAATATTTACGGTTTTCGCAATTTTTCCTTTATCTGTGCTATAAGTCGTTGCTTGGTACCAAATTTCAAGATTCTGAGTTCACGGGAAGTACCCTGTAGGTTTTGATTCCCTTGCGAGTGTCGGAAATTTGCGGAAATTTTAGGCATAAACGGCTGTATCTTTTGATTGCGTAGGCTTAGAATTAGTAATATAAGGGTTCGGTTTTTTCTTTTCGAGGTACGGAACCCTAATTAACTACTTTTGCAATTCATTCAAGCAATTAATTTGAAAATAAATTCTATCTTTTACAGGTAAAAGTGTCTCAAGAAGTTTGTGTCGACGCAAAAAAACCATCGCTTAGTTTCGCTGAAACTTGTGGAGCGGCATTTACTTACGGACCGAAGAAATTACAATCATGGGGTAATTTTATAAAGTAAGTTAAATTATTTTAGCTCGCTTTACGCTTACTTTATTTACGGTTTAAATTATTGTTCGGGTAAAACGTCATTCGATGTTATTAAAACTTTGGTGTCTCGAATGATAATCCTATTTAGCTAAATTATACGCGGTGCATTCCCGCTCTCACAACTGCCCGTGTCCCCATTGGTGGGGAGCGCGGGAATTGAAATGATTAAAATTTTTGTCGCTGTCACCGCTGTGAAATTATTGTTGTATTTGTTCCCTTTTTCGGAACTGTAAACTATACATGCATATTGCGTAACCTAACATCTATGGTGGGCTTTATGCCAGTCCATTTATTTTATGAACCTTTTTTTTCCATTTTCAGAGTTCTCGTGGACTACTCGATGGTGGTGACATATTTCAGCGTGCTGTGCGTGTATGTTGTCTTCATTGGATCTTCCATGAAAGAAGTAAGTAGACAGATATATAATACATAAAAACAAGTTTAGTATCGACAAGTTCGTAACTGTACCAAAGTTAGTTTGAATGTTACCTACCAGTTGTATGACGTCAAGGTCCATTTGTCTTTGTACAGTTAACTTATCTCAGGTCTCAGGTCTCTTATCTTAGGTCTAATGTGGAGTAAAAAATTTTTGGGTAAAGTACTCAGAAAGTTGTCAAAAGTACCTATCAAAACAATGCAACAGTTGTGCGCCTACAATTTTTAAAATAGCAATTTGTGATTAAGCGGAACTTTAGGCGATGATGAAAATGATGAACAATTGTAGGTACCATTGGTCCTGTCATCTTTTTCAATAATGATAAAGCACGGTTGACGCAGTGGCTGCGCGATTGGCTGCTGTGCTGCGTGTTGCGGGTTTGATTACCACACGAAACAAAATATATTTGTATTGCTTACAGGTAGTTGTTCTGAGTCTGACTGTTTATGTGTAATTGATTTATGAGTTTAAATGATTGTAAACACACCCACAATACTGGGGAAATCCAAACGTGAGGAAACGAGTAAGAAAATGACTAGAACTTCATATGTTACCTATGTGTAGGTACTTACATGACAAATATCGTAGTTACCGACTACTATAATTATTAAAGATAGCTAATTTATTAATTACTTACCTCACAAACACAGCAGAACTTAATAGTAAAACAAACGAGTTTGCCTGATTCTCATTAAATGAGCTTTCGTACCCCAACCGAAGTTCTATTTTGAACTTTCGGAGTTCAATGGTAGAGTTTAATTTCACTGGTATTAATAGTCCTTTGTAATTGTTAATAACGAATATTCTGAATACGAAAGTGTTTCAAACCACAAGAATGTGGCCAAATGCTTTCAAATGGGCCGAATTAAGTTTACGCCATTTTCGACTTAGGTTAGAGGGAGTACGTGATATTTTTGATTGGCTGTAAGGAGACAGGAGGTTTGTTAATATTTCGGCATAGTAAGTGCGTGGTAAAAGTTAGTCATGAAACTTTGTTCTAGTAATTAAACAAAAGTTATTAATTACATATTTGAAGCACATCTCGTGTAATTTAGATTCGTCGTAAATGTAGCAAAGTAAACAAATATGTAATGGCGGGTAAATTCGAAGCCATGCAACAGCCATTCAACCGTATTGGACCCTCGTGGTGGATTATGACCCACAGTCATAGAGAGGCGGCTTGTGTCCTACTACTGGGTGTGTACTACTGGGGACGCTATATCCTAATTTATGTGAAATGTGAGACATGCAAAAATGACTTTTTGGAGAATAATATAATCTAATATATCCCGTAAATGTCAGTATAAGTTTAGTTATAAACCGTGTAAGCTTAAAACATCTAGTGCCTCTTACAGCTATAATCAGGTTTTAATGTTCTCACTAGTGGGACATAGAGAGAAAGAGAGAGAGAAGGCTCTCTGTGGTGAGATTGGACCGTAATCATCTGGCTGGCCCAATGCGGGTTGGCGAATGTCTCATTTCATTTGTTTTTTCATTTCTCACGATGATTATAGCAAGGCGTAAACGGACCTTTCACGAAGCCGTCAACCACGCATTCTGTGCATCAAACTAAGTAAACTCACGCAATTTTTTTTGCTAGGAAACGACTTTTGTTTGGGATGAAAAACAACGTTTTGTGGTAAAAATCAATGTAACGCAATCAAAACATTGTGCTAATAGATGCATTGAATAGTAAACCGGTCATGGATAATGGCTTAAAATCTGTTATTTAAAAACCGGCCAAGTGCGAGTCGGACTCGCGCACGAAGGGTTTCGTACCATTATCTATAAAAACGAGCAATAAAATCACTTTTTTGTATGGGAGCCCCCTTAAATATTATTTTATTCTGTTTTAGTATTTGTTGTTATAGCGGTGACAGAAATATATAATCTGAAGAAATTTCAACTGGCTTACTATCACGGTTCATGAGATCCAGCCTGGTGACAGACGGACGGACAGAGAAGTCTCAGTCAGTCTTTGGGTACGGAACCCTAAAAATTAACTTGTGTAAAAGTTGGAACTTTGACTTCCAATATCTGCGTAACTAGAAGTTTCCCGGGTTTGGTCCGGAACTAAACAATGATCACAATGACGGAGAAAACAAGTGCCTTTTGGCTATGTTAAGGGTCTTTTAACACCTTTCATACTAATTAAATAAATTACACAAAATACATTGCTTGCCTCGGTTCCAACCATCCTTAATGGGTCACACTAACCTCTCATTCAGCTATATCTCTTATCGTTGTTCCCAGGTCCTCGACGTCTACATGCCAGATAATCCTTTATCAATTCAAGCAGCCTGTGCTCTGACCCTCGTGCCACTAGTTCTAATCTGTCAGATTCGAAACCTGAAATACTTGGTGCCTTTCTCCGCGCTCGCCAACATTCTAATTCTTGTGGTATTCGTGATAACCCTGTACTACGTGTTCCTGGATCTTCCTCCTATCAAGGAGAGGGAGCTGGTTGCTGGTATCACGCAGTGGCCTTTGTTTTTGAGGTAAGGTTTTTGGACGTTTCTTTTGTTGAAAATGTTTTTTAGTAACTTTTTAGACCTATGTATACTGCTTATGCATAGAAAGTTTCATTAAAATCTGTTCAGCCATTTCGGAAAATAACGACTTGAAAGTTTGTATGAAATGCCGTAGGGTATAAACGCTCTTAATACTAGCGATACGCCTGGATTCGCACCTGTGAAAATTACTAATGAAGAAAATGTTAAATAAGTTATTCATACAAAACTTGCCCTACCAATGAGTTTTTATTTGGCTTCTTAGCGAATCGATGACAAAAAGTTTAAATTGTTTTTTATAAATAACAGATAGAGACACGAATGAGGTGTTACATTTATAGCACCGATTGCAACACACTAAAGCGACATCAATTTTAGTTCAAAATGTACTTACATTGTCCAGTAATGCGACAGTATGGTTGTTGACTATGCAGCCAAACACAAACGGATCGGTTTGTTATTTGGCATAGTTTACAGGCTGAAATAGATCATCATTTGCTTACCCTTTTCCCAACTATGTCCAGAATAGAAAGTCAAACGAACTTACCTGTAAGTGACGTTCGATGACTATTAAACGATGTGATTCGCCCGAGAGATTACACAGATTACTTGTAGTAGCACGGATATGGTGCTGCCATCTTACACTATTTTAGAGCAACAATTAATCCCAGGAAAAGCATGATACTTGTGGGCTAGACCACGAAAGCGAAGTCACAGATATGAAACTCGCAATTTTATAATATAATCTAAGTTATAAAGAACAGGTGGTTTCCAACAGGGAGAAATGTTTTCCCATTTTGTTTAGTATAATAAGCAGTCTTGGTTAAACGTTTGAAGAATGAGAGGGTTTCTTGCTCACCTTAAATCAACAACAGTCAATCAATTATCTGGCCAGATTAAATTGATAACATTACTAGGATCTCAGAAACTGACGTGGGTAGCTGAGAAATATTAAACTATTGGAAAACAGTCACAACAACACAACTACGTTATTGCGTGGAAAATAGGATATGATTTTAGCTTCAATGTTATTCGGATACACACGTGTATGTATTACAGTTGAGTTATACATAACATTATTCCTAACTTATGATATTCCAATACAATTACTTGAATTATTCAGTATTAGCCTAACCTAGTAGCTGCTACTAGGTGTCTTACCAGATTTTGCACGCGGCTCCACTCGCGTAAACTATTTATGACATTTATCTAAGGATCAATAAATTAATTATAATTATGTTGTTAGATTAAATCCGTTGATGCCTTACACATGTACACCGCCCGACGGCGCGGACGAGCGACACACTCCGCGTTGGATACCTCCTCAGAATGTTCGCTGCCTCCGGCATATAGCTATCATTCAGGCTTTTCTCATGTAGTCAAAAGGTATGATCAGGAACAACCTGAGAACGTTTGAAGAACACGACAAGTAGATACAACGTTTACATATTTTCTGTTTGGCATAAGAAGCGTAGTTTTCCATTTCTCGGACACGAAAGCGAAGGAAGGATGTTGAAGGTTGCAGAAACATTAAAAGTAAATCTATATATTTAAAAATCAATGCCACTTTTCGTTGTAATTTTATAACTCGAGGACGGCTGGGCCGATTTGGCTGATTTTGGTTTTGAAATGTTTGTCGTAGTCCAGGGAAGGTTTAAAAGGTGAGAAATCAAATCAAATCAAAATATTTTATTTTACATAGGCCTATATGGGCACTTATAAAACGTCGACAAAAGATGCACGGTTCGGGTTGGTCGTTTCCTATGGAGAAGAACCGGCAAGAAACTCCATGGTTACTCTTTTAAAATCATTTGGTTTTACAATATTTGAGTGTTACAGCGTTAGTACATAACTGTGGGAGGACAGCGTAGGCCCGACAATAAGTCGTTGCTTACTACAAAAGGTAGAACAAGACAATAATAATAAAAAAAAACTAATTTACAAGGCCTACAATGTCCACACATTCACAAAAAATAGGTAAATGAAAAAGAATCTATACAAAAGTAAAAATAAAACATTATAAGAACACTAAATTAAACAATTGACACAGATGTTGTCATCAGTGCTGTAACTATTCTGAACAATTAATGAACGGTGCAATTATTTGAAAACTACTGTAAAACATCTGAATAATAAAAAGAATGGAAAAGATAAAATTGGGAATAGTTAGAGACGACCACACATTTGTGTCGTTTATGAGCTACCAGGGAAGCCGCATGAGCAGAAGGAACTAGAGCCAAACTTCTTTATCTTCAACGTAGTCCTTAATATTGTAATATGCTTTTTTAATTAGGCCACGTTTGATGCAATTTTTAAACTTTCCATCAGTCAGTCAGAAAGGTAGGTAGGGTAGAGTAGGTAGGTAGGTAGGGTAGAGTAGGGTAGGTAGGTAGCGTAAAGTAGGGTAGGTAGGGTAGGTAGGGTAGGGTAGGTAGGTAGGTAGGGTAGGGTAGGTAGAGTAGGTAGGTAGGGTAGGGTAGGTAGAGTAGGTAAGTAGGAAAAGTGACATTAACTTTACAGAAAGAAGTCTGTCCGGGCAGCTAGTGTTCTCTAAAATTTCCCTACCCATTTTTCTTATAAGAGCGTACATTTTGCTAATAGTTCTTTTGTTTTTCTTTCTCGGAAACATCTCGACTATGTTTGCTTTACGATGCACTCCAGTATCGTCGCAACCTTTTCAACTGACAGCAACATAGAATAGGTTTGAATTTCCAATAGTTTTGAAAGCGCTTTTGTGAAAGAAGTTTACTATCGCGACATTTTGCGAAAGCAACATTTTGCGAAATAGGCATTTTGATACAGCGACATTTTGAGAAAGAGTCATTCTGCGAATGCGACATTATGAGAAAGAGATATTTTACTAAAAGTAGACATTTTGCGAAAGCGACATTTTGCGCTTGAGCCTTGCCTTTTAACCTTAGCGTTAGGCAGAACGCCACGTTTTATGATCCTTACACATATAATTGATGCAAATACAGTTTGCACCAAAGCGTGCAGCCAGTAAAATAACATTAGCTTAATAACTGTACGTAATATATTCTCATAGTAAAGACAGGGGCTGCATCAGGGAGATATCAAGGAGAGTGCTTTCATTAATCTTATGTACCTATGGAGGTGTACTTTGAGTTGAAGGTGATGTTGTTGCTCGTATTTTCATATCAACGTGGTGGTATATCTAGGTATACTGTTTAGCCCTGGTATTCACGTTTATTGCGACATCAGAAGCGATGTTGTAAATGTTTGTAAATGTTTTGTCAAACGAAAAACGTCGTGAAGCTGAAGGTTTTCCATCAGCAAAAACTTGACGGAATTTCACATGCCTAAACATGGCCCGTATTAAAGGCTTTTTAAAATACTACCCGCAGTACTCCCTTTTGTTGGACAAGTAAGTCTTATATAAAAATATTAGTCTTATATAAACTCCCCAGCAACACATATGTCTGTTAGGTTAGAAGAACCAGATTCTACACAATAGTGTTCAAGTTCATATAAACAAAGAATCTAATTAATGTCCCATGTCAGCTAGTACACACCAATAATAAAATATTAAAAAATAAAGAAAATTAAAGCCTCCAGACTAAAGGGTGTGCCCGCTTCCACGTGCATACAGACGAAAAAAATAAAATAAAGTAAAAAAAAAACAAACGTCGTAACGTCAAGGGGACCGCTCTTATTGTAGAAGATCAATCAGTATAAGTTTGAGTATTGGTACAAATATGTACATGATTAAACCATTAAAATAAATAAGATAGACTGACAGACATCTGGATGTTATTGAATAGAAAAGCCGATTGCTAATATTATTTGAAGGATCGATCTTTTGAAACACGAGGTATGATCTTTAAACTAAGACCAATTTTACTGAGAAAATTTAATACCTCGACAAGTAGCAAATTGATTGACGGATAAAACTTCGGGCTAACCAATTATCGGTGGATCTTGCAGTTACCGCGTTAAATAACGAGTGACTGAAGCGTCGAACTATCAAGAGAAGGAGCACTACACTTACCTATAGAACAAACATCAGCAGAAACGAAACAAAAACTTATTTGTTCTAAAACTAAAGCAATTATAAAATCAACGGCTAAAAGCGTTGGACTGGTACGCACAAAGACCAATCAAGTATACAAAACAAGTTATTTGCGAATCTCTCTTTGTACCTACGCCAAATCAATGCAAAGCGCCAAATATACAAAGACCATGCTATACTGGAAATGTATAGTTTGTTGGTTCGCCGTGTGAACGTAATGTCTCGATCGTTGCTCTAATAACAGATAAACTACATTAGGTACTGTATAACTGGGACTGGGTGACTGAATCATTTCTTATATTAGGCAAAAATATGGAACCGACTCAGGTAATCTTTGTTCAGCTTTATTTTTAGCAGGTATTTTTTTTTATATATAACGAGAGAATGGTGTAATAGTGACATTATGTATAAGACAACAGAGTACTCTTTTGCTGAACCTCGAGAAATAAAGGATATTCGATGTTATAATAGGTTGTTATTTTTCTTTCTGCTCAGCATATTACATACTAGCCAGTAAGAACATGCCGTGGTATAAAACAGATGCCAGTTGACAAAATAGTTAGCATCCCTATGGGGCGGCAGTCGTTTATTCATTTTACTTAGGTATCGTCACTCGGGTCTCTTGTGGGAGAGTTAATCATAGTGCAATCCCTCAGATATGAACCACCTTCCGGTCACAATAAGTGGTAGGTCTTATTTCGGCATAAGACAGGAAGAATTTCTTACGTATTTTTTTTTCCAGTACGGTCATCTTCGCAATGGAAGGCATTGGCGTCGTGATGCCTGTTGAGAACGAGATGGCCAAACCTCAGCAGTTCCTCGGCTGTCCTGGAGTGCTCAACGTAGCCATGGTCATCGTCATTACGCTGTACGGAATCGTCGGGTTCTTCGGATACCTGCAGTACGGAGACTTCGTCAAGGGTTCCATTACGCTAAATCTTCCTGAAGAGGATATGTAAGTACCTACATTTTGCAATCTTGATTTTGGACTTAGCAGTTTTAAGATCATAAAATTTCTTCGTGGATAGCATTGATTGTATTGCCACCATAAGGAAAATATGGCAAAAAAAAATCACAACTACAGGACAAAGACTTCTGTCAGAGCCGATGAAGATCAGTGATGAACAACATGATAACATCTGCCGTAAATAATAAAAATAACCTGAGAAAGTTGTCGACAGTTTTAAATTATCAGTTATTTAAAAAAAAATAAGTACTGATTATTTCAAACCGTTTTCGGTTGATGAGTCAAAATTTTCCAATGCCAAATATATCTTAGTCAATGAAACTTTTGATATTTTGAATAAAGTATCGTAAAAAAAAACAAATAAAATATCGTACCGAAAAGATTTTAAAGTAAATATACCACGACAAGAAAGACCCGAAACATAAATTAAATTACATTTTTCATTCACTATAGATGCATGGTGCTTAAAGTTCGAATCAGCTGTCAAGAGTGTCACGTTCCTAAATTTAGAGGACCCTGTATGGACATTAAAATACAGATGTGACATACTGTTATAGCTTTAGACGCCGTATAAATAAATGTCAGGTTTTTATTACTTTTTTAGCGTATGAGACGTTTTATAAATTTTAACTTTAAGACTCTTGACTTTTCTTTGTTATATTTGTTGTTGCTTTTGTATAATATTATTAAATACTTGTTTATAGCCTAGTTCTTCTAGCCAGCTAAAACTCTAGCATGTAATTTGAAGCCGGTTATAGACGGTTTTTACAGAAGTTTTGCCTGTACAGTCAACCTGTGCAGGCATGCATGAACGTATGTAGGAAAAAACTGTACAGTTATCCTGGACTGAACATACAAACTAGAGAATATCGAAATAGAAAATATTCGCATGCACACTTCACAGCTGTCAAATGAGCCAACTGACAGACTTACAGCTAAGTAGGATTGTGTGTCCTCTATGGAACTCGTTTTCACATGAAGGTTTTGCATGCATTAAATATGACTACTAAACTTTCATACATAACCTATCGTCTATATCGTCGGCTTGATTTGAATAAAAGACTTTTGATTTTTTATTTCCTGGTGGACAACCCAATTAGAACAATAGTATCGCTATGAACTCAGTAAACTTAGGAGATCGTTATAATCGTAAAGACATCGCCATTCAAATTGAAGATCACATAAAATAAACCTATTTATCTAGTCAAATAAAAGGTCTTTGTGAAAAGACTAGGCTACTACAACCTTATCGTGCGTTGTCAAATACGACTCGATTACGGTCCACAATATTTATTGAACCCTCATAAGTTCAATCGCTTGATCCTTTAAATATTTATTTGGGAATATGTAAACGGATAACGTACCTATGATAAACATAACCCTTGGAGAACTTACTAATATAATTATTTTCTGTGCTTGGCCCAATCGTGCGAACGACCGGTGTTGTGTAAGAATCATCTTATGTACTGTGTCTAATGCACTTACATTTACTCGTACAAGTTCAAATTAAACTAGCTAGCAAAACACCACACATTAGATTGTTTGCTATATCTCAACAACGAACAAACAAACCAAGTAGTAAGTTTACTTAAATCATAAACATTTTAAATCTTACTTTTCTAAGTAAATGTTTTGTTATTCATTATGTTGATGAACCAGTGACCTTTTGCGGGTTGAAAACAGCATTTGTAAATAGATAACGAGGAGTGAAAATACACTTCTGGACACATCTATTGGCCCACCTTAGAGTTTAGGTTTCGATGGCCCCTACCGAAATATGATTGCTAGATTGAACAAAAACTGTTGATGCAGTTTTAAACCTGATACATTTTACCATCTTTTTCGATCGTATTGTTTTAAATTTGAATTCAGAATACCATACGACATGGAGCTACGCCTAACAAGTCGGATATGCGCCTTGTTAAAGGCAATTGATTTTTGAATAAAAAACATGTTTTATCAAATAAAGGTTTAATTTAATAACGCGTGTTGCCTCCATGGGCATCTACCACAGGTCTCATACGATTAGGCATAGAGTTTATCAACCGCTCTATGGAATTTTGAGGGATCATCTCCCATTCCTCTTCTATGGCAGTTTTCAACTCATGCATCGTCTGGGCAACTGGCTGACGAGCCCTAACACGTCTTTTTAGCTCGTCCCACATGTGCTCAATGGGGTTCATGTCTGGGCTTCTGGCTGGCCAGTCCATAACTGTGATGAAATCCCGAAGATATTCCCTGACGATGCCGGCCGCATGGGCTGTTGCATTATCATGCATAAAAAGGAAATTTGGGCCCACATAGTCCGCGTATGGTATCACGTGAGGTTCTAAGCACTCACGAATGTACCTTTCAGCATTTAATGTTGGCAGCCGTGGTCCTGTAACAACCTCAAGTTGAGTTTTGCCGCTCGCGGATATACCGCCCCAGACAGTCCATGAGCCACCGCCATAAGCAACCCTCTCTTCAAAGCAGCATTGTGCGAAACGCTCTCCCTTTCGTCGGTAGACCTTGTTCCTTCCATCATTGCCATGTAACACAATTTTAGACTCATCAGAAAAGAGTACACGGCTCCAATCTTGCTGTGTCCAATTTAAATGACTGCGTGCGAAATGGAGGCGCGCTGTTCGGTGGGCTCGCGTTAGTTTGGGCCCATTAGCTGGCTTGTGTGGTATCATATCGCGTTCTTTTAACCTTCTCCGAACAGTTCGAGCGCTCACAGATACTCCGTGGAAGTCGCGAAGTTGGTTTTGTATCTCAATGGAGGTAAGGTGACGATTTCTCAAGCTAGTCGTCACGATGAATCGATCCTGCCTTTCAGTTGTGACCCGAGATCGTGGCCTTTCTTGGCGACAAACAAAGCCGCCAGTCTCTAGGTACCTCCGATAAACATTTCGGACCGCAGATCGCCTTAAATTAAGTTGAGCACTCACGTTTCTTTGGCTGTGTCCGGCCTGAATAAGTGCCACAGCTTGGGCGGCGACTTCAGGTGAAGTATCCATAGATTATTGATAGAACCTCACCTTAATGTTAAGAATAAGTAATGTTTGTTGCAAAACCAAAGATATCAATCACTTTTTCAAGAATTAAATCCAAGTAAACCAATAAAACCAAGTTTTCTTAGTATTCGATTGTTTGATATCAACAAACAGGCTCCAAATTGTCTTTTGTTTCTTTAAATTATGTGTTCGAAATTCAAAAAAAGGCTATTGAATGAAATAGTGAATGTGCCAGGTTCAAAACTGCATAAAAACTTTTTGCTCGACCTAATATAAAATTTTAGCTAAGACCAAACGAAACTGAAAATACAAGGTGGGCCAATAGATGTGTCCAGAAGTGTATTATAAATATTTTCAGGTACCATTATTGTATTAAAAAGCTTGTCTATCAAAGTATTTACTTTTGTCTGTTATCTATTGTTGTATGATACCACTGATACAACAGAATACACACGTTTTATGATATATCAAAGCTTATTTTTTTTTAAATTCTATTCTTCATTGAATGGCAAAACATTTCAAAGAACAGACATCACTCAATTATTGGAAAATATTTAGTTTAGTGTACACATGCGTTATTGTGTATTTATTATTTGGTATACATGCCTGATGACATTAATTGGATCCTCAAATAAATTAATTGAAAATTCCAGTAACCATACACAGCATTTTGGAATATTATTCTAAACTTATGTGTACACAATATTTAAACTCATTAATTTTAAACACAATGTACTATCCCAGTGTTTATTAAAATGAGTAAAAATTTGTTTTTGTAAAATTATTTTATAGTCTGACCAGGGGTATCGTATTTATCCAGCACTAACTGGGTGTTAAAGGTCAGTTAGGCAGTCGCTCCATGTAAAATACTGGTATTCAGTTGCACCTGGTTAGACTGGTAGCCGACCCCAACATAATTATACGGGGTGTAAATCACCTCATCACGAAGCCGTCATTCTGTACATGAAACTAAGTAACTTTACGCAAAAATTATTGCTGGGAAACGACTTTTTTTTGGGGGGTGTAAAATCATGTTTTGTGGTAGAACTCAATGTAACGCACTCAAAACATTGTGCTGATGGACGGATTGAATAGTGCGGGGGTCGTGGAGGTGTTTAAAGTAAAAATGTTCCGTTAAAAACTTGTATTTAAAAAAATACTTGTCAAAAAGTTGGAACTTTGACCCCTAATATCTCCGTAACTAGAGGGTTCCCAGGTATGGTGTAGAACAAAAAAAATGATCGCAATGACAGGGAGAACCAGTGCCTTTCGGCTTCGTTAAGAGGTGTTTTACACCCTTTATATTTCGGAAAAGGCTTGGCAGATGATGATGGGTTTTATAGTCGTTTTTTTTTAAGTTGATTTTTGGTTTTGGTATAAAAAGAGGCAAAAATGTTTATAAACCGATCAACTTTCTTAAAATCCTGCTTTTTCGAGAGATGAGTGCTCTAACCTTTCTCTAACAAACAGATTAATATCAATTTTGATGAAAAAAAAAATCTGTAACAATCAGGAACCACTTAAAAGTCAGTTAGCGTGTTGAATTACGGAACCCTATTTGTACATTCCAAACGTATAGAGAAGACTTATAAAAAAAGTTCGAGAGAGCACCAAAGTTTGTAATTAGTTCTCGTAACTAATTACATACGTAATAGGTCTTTACCTATGAAATTGCCGTATTGCAAGACAGACATTTTCAAACAAAAAAAAGTTTTGATTGGCTATGAGTTCTAAATTCAAATTAATTTTGTTTTAAAAATATGACATTCTATTTACAAAATCAGTCTTTTGTTTATTGATTAGCGTTGTATTTTCATTACATTTCAACATTTTTCCTCATAATGGATACTTTGAAATTTCGTGTAATTATGGAATATGAGTTCCGTCGTGGCACCAACGCGGCACAAACGACCCGTAACATCAACGACGTTTACGGAGAGAACTGTACAAACGAACGCACAACCCGTTATTGGTTTGCTCGGTTCCGTTCCGGGAATTTTGACTTGAAAAATGAACCTCGTGGTCGTCCGGAAACTTTGGTCAACAATGATGAATTAAAGGTGATTGTTGAAGCTGATGAAACTCAATCTACAGCTGAGCTGGCAGCAGCTTTTGATGTTAGCATTAAAACAATATTGGTCCATTTGCGACAGATTGGCAAGATAAAAAAGCTTGATAGATGGGTGCCCCACGAACTAAACGATCGCCAGCGCAACGTACGCGTCGAGACTTGCCTTGCGCTGCTTAACAGGCACAGAAATGAAGGAATATTGAACGGAATTGTTACGTGCGACGAAAAATGGATTCTTTTTGACAATCGAAAGCGCTCAGCAAGTTGGTTAGATCCTGGTTCGGTACCAAAGCAATGTGCAAAACGAAAAATGACCCCTAGAAAGGTGATGGTCACAGTTTGGTGGTCTAGTGCTGGTGTGATTCATCATAGCTTTTTACAAAACGGCGAGAGCATTACTGCAGATGTGTACATTGAAGAACTGACCACAATGATGGCGAAACTCGCACGTCTGCAACCAGCTTTGGTCAATCGGTCGTCTCCACTGCTACTTCACGACAACGCGCGGCCCCATACTGCACAACAGACCGTCTCTAAGCTGCATGAGTTGGGTTTGGAAGCTCTCCCTCATCCGCCATACTCACCAGATCTTGCGCCTTCCGACTATTACTTTTTCCAAAATTTGGACAACTTTTTAGCGGGAAAAAAAATCAATTCCCGAGAGGCAGTACAAAACGCCTTTGAAGAGTTTGTTGTCTCCCGTCCAGCTGATTTGTTCAAGAAGGGCATCCATAAACTGCCACAGCGTTGGCAAAGATGCATTGATTGCAGGGGTGATTACTTTGAATAAAAGAAATAAATAAGTTCGAAAAAAAAATACTTTAACTTTTTTCAAACAAAACGGCACTTTCATAGATAAAGACCTAATATTATACTATTGAACTAGCAATCGTTCAATATAAAAAATTAAATTAAAAATTTAAAAAACCCCCGACACCAAAAAACCTCTAAACAGCCAAAAATAAATTAATCCAAGCGTCGTAGCGTCGGGGGTCCGCTTCGTTCTGTGCTTGTACTAAGCGGTCTTCGTAGCGGTCCCCCGACGCTACGACGCTTGGATTAATTTATTTTTGGCTGTTTTGAGGTTTTTTGGTGTCGGGGGTTTTTTAAATTTTTAATTTAATTTTTTTTCTTGCTTTTTAAACTCATATTATTTTTTCTTAACCCTGACTGTCCCACTGCTGGCCATAGGCCTCTCCCCTTTCATTTCAATTTTCTCAGTATTGCGTCTCTTCTCGCTAATTAGCGAAATCAAGGAAAGACATAAATAAAAACACTCAGCAATGCCCATGGTGACAAGCGACAACATTTCAAATCGACTACCTGTGAAAGTTGTTTATATCCCTTCATCAACTAGAAAAGAGGTGATTATCTTCAAACGGCTGAGCAGATTTTCTCGACACATAGCTAAGAACACTCTCGATTAAAATACCTTTCAAACGACACCACTTTTGTCAAAATCGGTTCATCCGTTTAGGAGCTATGATGCCACAGACAGACACTCAGATACACAGATACACAGATACACACGTCAAACTTATAACACCCCTCTTTTTTGGTCGGGGGTTAAAAACAAGTGCAAGTCGGACTCACCGTCAAATTCTCTTTTGCTAAAAAACAATATTTCAATTTTATTTTATTACAAATGTATAGTTTTCAGATTTTTACCTGTACTTGTAGTATAAGACGATATTACTTGCCTAATGAGGAGCTCGTGGCTAAATAATAACAGCCGCCCAGGTCGATCTTTAAGGTTAAGCCGTGCTTGCCGAGGTTGGTCTGTGGATGGGTGACCATAATTACATATTGAGTTTCCTCCGTGCCTCGGAAAGCACGTTAAGCCGTTGGTCCCGGCTGTCATTTGTAGATCTTTGACAGTCGTTACGAGTAGTCAGAAGCTAAAAGTCTGACATCCAGTCTTACCAAGGGGTATTGTATTACCCAGTTAATGGGTTGTGGAGGTCAGATAGGCAGTCGCTTCATGTAAAATACTGGTACTCAGCTGCATCCGGTTAGAGTGGAAGCCGACCCCAAGATAGTTTGGGAAAAGGCTAGGCAGATGATGATGACTTGCCTAATTTCATAGTCCTAGGTCAAAGGAAAGTACCGTATACATTTTGATTCCCTTGACAGTGTCGAAATATACATTTTTTGCGGCATAACAGCCGTATCTTTTTTTACCGTTAACTTAGAAGTTTGATTTTTTCTTAACTTGAAGGGACTGTAGATCTTTTATTTTATTTATTTATTTATTAGGTACACCAACCGCAATACATACTATGAAATACAGAAAACAAGAAAATTTTAATAAAAGCGCTGGTATGTACGCCTATTATAGGTACGCAGCATTCACCATAGTGACAACAACATAAAATTCTAGAATACTGGCGAATAAATAATAAAATATGAATATAATATAAATTTTACTTAAATCTAAAGAGTTGACATGGATTATAATGGGTTCCCTATCCATTTGCATAAAATTTTAAGACCTAATATAACTTAGCATAATTTTGTTTGGCATAATTATATTTACGCATAATATATTTACGCATAACGGTTTACGCATAATTTTTTTAAGCATAATTTCTCTAACCATAATAATGATTAAGCATAATATTCTAAAGCATAAATTTATTAAGCATAAAGTTCTAAAGCATAACTTTATTAAGCATAATATCCTAAATCATAAATTTATTTACGCTTGCTTTTATGCTTGCTTGCATGTTGCATGCAAGCAAGCATGCAGAATACAAAAAGCATGCAGCATGCAAACAAGCATGCAGCATGCAGCATTCAGGGGAGCATGCAACATGCAGCAGGCAGGGTTTCTGTCACGGCTCCGGCGCTGCGGGCCTCCGGCGGCCCCACACGTGCTAATCGTCGCAGACGACTTTCGCTCACCACCGCAGCTTCGGCTTGTTGGCCGGCTATGCCGGCCAGCCTCAACCGCGGCGGCTCGCTCGCAGCCACCTGCTCCTCAGCCCGCGGGCCGCCTCGCCCCTCCGCGCCTACGCGATTTTAAATTACACTCTAGGGGTAGGACAAACAAGACTACGTGGAGTCGGTTTTGCAGCAATTCGGTTCTGTCACTAACTTTTGTTGCACAGCATATTCAAATTCCGGGTAGATATTGCCATATAAGGCCAGAATCATTTGTATGAAAATTGATTTTGTTATTTATATTAATTTTATGCCTAAATATTATTATGATAATAGTCATTAGGCCTACTAACGTTATGCGAATCAAATTTATGCTAAAACAAATTAGTCTTTAAGATGATTATGCCAACATAAAATGTATGCCTAAAAAAATTATGCCGAAGTATTATTATGCCAAAACAAAATGTGCCAAAATCGTTATGCCGAAGTATATTAGGACAAAGAATATTATGCGAAAAGAAGGGATCCCATTATAATGACTTAATATATGGTTTTAATTTCAACTCGATATATCTACGCGTTCCCGAGATAAAGGGTATTGACAGACACACAGTCAGACAGACAGACGGACAACTAAGTGATCCTATAAGATTTTTCCTTTTGAGGTACGGAACCCTAAAAATACATAAAAATGTAATCGCTTTTTTAAATTTGCCATGGGTTTGCTCTTGACTCTAGTCTAGGTCAGAGATGACAAAGACAAAGTCGATGATGGTACGAGCTTACCCAGAAGAAGCCTGTTCACTCTAACTTTGAAGAGATTAGGGTGGTAAGCGTTCGGAACCACAGAAGCAGGCAGAGAGTTCCACTCTTTTGCTGTGCGCATTATGAAAGACTTAAAACATTACTGGCGAAATGTAGGTGTACTAATAGGTACACTTCTGTCTAAACCTTCGGGAATTACAGGCGAGATATTATGTCATGATTACATAAATATGTTTAATTTTTTTTATTATTAAATTAACTGTTGCCGGCGACCTACGTCCACGTGAAATTATTATAAAAATTTGACTTCCTTATTTAAATTGGATTTTGTTAACAATTTCTTTTTGTTTTGCACGGATCCCTAATTCTTTTTTAAAAATAAAAGTAGCTAGTATGATCACCAAAATTAAAACCATTTAACCTTAAAATTATTAGGCAGATGATAATCTCATGGTAATGACTAACATCCAAAATCTTTTTCCCAAACAATCTTTGGGTCGGCTTCCTGCCTAACCGGATGCAGCTGAGTACCAGTATTTTACATGAAGCGACTGCCTATCTGACCTCCACAACCCAGTAACTGAGTAATACGATACCCCTTGGTAAGACTGTATATCAGACTTTTGGCTTCTGACTACTTGTAACGACTGTCAAGGTTGTTAAAAGATTTTTTCCACAATTGAAATATTGTAAATGACTGAATTTCTCATTCATCATTCAAGTTCCTTACGAATAATAATTACTTCGTGGAAACACTCCCTTTGTTAGTCCTTATGTTTGACCCTTAAGCAATATTATTGGAGTGTTTCCGTAACAAGAGTAAGAGCACGGATTCCTTTAGAAAAACACAAAGAATAATACCTTTGTCGGGAACTGAGGGAACTGAAGACCTTCGGACAAACAAATGGGGAGGATAATCAACATTTTTGTCTTGTCAAATTATACAAGCACCCGTTTTAAGAAATTCATTTGTTCGGTAATTTTAATCACATTCTCTTGCCTTTATCCCGTAGACATAGATACATAACGCATAAGCACTATAGTTGTCTAAAGTATTTTCCTTTTATGCCTTCGCTGTATGGCGCGAGGGCATATTTTTTTTTTCATTAAAATCCCCTTTACGTTGTTGTATCAGGTGACCAGAAAAGATTTTCATCTGAGCTACCTTATTGGAAATATAGAGCGTTTTGTAAAAACAAGAAAACAAAATAAAAAGCTCCTTACTTCGAAACGGTACTTCTCGGAACCTAAATGGTTGTTCAAGGTTAACATGAAACTACATTTTTTTTCCAAACTTCAGTAAACAAATTTCATTTTTTTAAGGTTTTAGTTGCTTCTAATAGTGCCCCTAAGCGCATACTTCAACTCCAAAAAATCCGCCTTAAGACGACACACTGAACTCATTTTTATTCAAATAGGTCCAACATCATAATTTTTCAACTACAATGTTTCTTTAGTTCTACGAATTTTTCATGATTATCTTCGTTGCGGGAACATGTTTTCCGTAATAAACGTCTATCATATTATTCAATGTTGAACAACGAGATATTTATTGGAGCGTTTTCTCTTTATTTGAGTTTCCAGAGCAATATTCGTATTGGTAAAATATGAAGAGGCTTTTACAAGTGAAAGGGAATAAGGGATTTCCCATTTGTCGGTAAATATGTATTGTGTTGGTCTTTCATATCTGCGGTTTAGGTGTAAATTAATAATCTGAAGTGGCTTTTTTCCGCAGTGTGCGTTCAAGGGGTTTTTAGGGCTCCGTACCTAAAGGATCAAACGGGACACTACGGGTACCGGGATCCTATTCAGTAATTGGGTCCCGGCACCCGTAGTGTCCCGTCCCGACTTCGCTGTCCGTCCGTCCGTCTGTCACCAGTCTCATGAACCCTGATAGTTAGCCAGTTGAAATTTCTACAGATTATGTATTTCTGTTGCCGCTATAACAACAAATACTAAAAACAGAATAAAATAAATATTTAAGGGGGCTCCCATACAAAAAGGTGACTTTTTGGCTCGTTTTTATAAATGGTCGTTTTTATAATGGTAATGGTACTGAACCCTTCGTGAGCGAGTCCGACTCGCACTTGGCCGGTTTTTTAATATACGGGCCATCAAACCATCTTGAGGAAACATAAGAAAGCAGGTCCTAGAATCATACTTTATACATTCTACGCCAAGTCATCATCATCATCATTTCAGCCGAAAAACGTCCACTGCTGGAAATAGGCCTCCCCCAAGAAGGGGGGGTTTTGCCATAATCGCCACGCTTGGCAGGCGGATTGGCGATCGCAGTACGGTTGTTACAAAAGCACAGAGAACGCTGCTGCCCATTCTCTGCTAAGTCCCTTAGTCGCCTCTTACGACACCCACGGGAAGATATGGGATGGTGCTATTCTTTACGTCCGACACCATACAGAACTACTACGCCAAGTGACATCTCCCATCCATGTCCTCGCTGCCGAAGCAGGGGATATAATATAATATTTTAATCTCAGTGATCACTGTTACAGTACAGTCACGTAAAATTCTAAATTCGATTAGATTCGATTTTCTCAGGAAATGTCAACTCATTATCGGGAATTACCGTGTCATAAGACATATTTCATAACGGTGTGAGCCTAAAAGCACTATGTTTGTAGCAGGAGAAAACCACTTTTAAAAGTTGGTCGTGACTATACCTGTCTGGCGAGTGTTTCCTCGTTAGGACTCTCTTGGGTTTTAAGTGGCGTCTTCGTGCATTTCTTGGATTAAAGCCAAAATCTGTAGAGATTACGGATTTGGTTCGTGAGCTAACTTTCAACTGACTTGAGTAAAATCAGTTCAGCAAAGAAAATTTTGTTATATTTTCTTGCCAAGAGTTGCACTTGTGCAATTTCTTCTATATTAGTATCAGTGTTTCGTTACACTACTAAAATCATGGTATCTTAAATACCCATAGTTCAAAAGTATCAAACCATCAAACCTATTAGTTATAAAAGATCAAAGATAGTATAGCTTTTTTTTTTTGAGTTCACATTATCGGTAGTATTACACACACACATTTCACGTTTACATTGTACTTGAAGTGTTAAATAAATAAATAAATATTACCACCAGGGAATGCAGACCTGGACGTAGACTATTTTCAGATTTTAATAACACATTATTTAAGTGGCAAAATCCTCTGGCCAAATAATGAACGCGAAACTGTACGTGACGACGCTAGACTAAACATACGCGCGACCAACAATCAAGCCATACAAAACCAGTTTATGAGGATCTGTCATTGTACGGGAAATCAATACAATAGGTCGCCATGTTATACTGGAAATGTGTCGTCGTGTGAACAACTAACAATACAGATGTCCCGTTTCAACCTTTGCTTATTTTTCTGTCTTTATCTTTACAGCATCGCCCAAGTTGCAAAGGCGCTGATGGCTTTCGTAATATTCCTGTCATTCGCTCTTCAGTTCTACGTGCCAATGGAAATGATTACCAGGAAGAGAAAAGGAAAGGAATCCAGATACGAGAACCTGATTCAGATCGTCATCAGAACAATCATGGTTACTATGGCAGGTAAGGATCGCTTATATTTTACATTTTGTCTGTATTTTCTGAAAGATTTTGTAAAGGTTTATAATCACATGCTCTTATTTCGTTAAATTAGTCTCATGCATATCATGACAACCAGAGGAGAGTCCATTATTATTAAACCTAAGTGACTATAGTCACTATCTAGTGGAAAAAAAAAACAGAATTGTATGTAAAGCTGCATTCAGCCATTCACACAGAAGTACAATACCCAAGTATATTAACCAAAAAGCTGCACAAGTTAGAGAAATTTACTCAATGTTATCATTATGCAAAATGTTGCTCTACAAAAAGTAAGTTTGGCATAGATGCAACTTCACACGTTGTAAAGTTTCCTCACTAGCGAAGACTTGTAAATTACCTAATAAATGAACATAAATTACACTTAATTGCACAGAGAAAGCAGCAAACTAAGTTACGTTGCTTGACGTTAATTGTTTTTAGCACTGAAAAGCGGTAGGAGGTTGTTCCTTGCTCCAGAAATGCTCAAAATGATAACAATGTTATTGAAGAAAGGCTTCGTTTAATATCATGACGTTAGGGACAAGGCTAGTTACGTAAATCTTATTTAATTACGCTACTTGTTGCTCCTCTAACATAAATTTTGTGTGAAAAGTGTCGGAGAAACTTTACCAATTCATTATCTGATCATTTTATTCAAAATAACAGCTTTTTACTTAATGCATCTGAAAGTATTACGAGGTACTCAAAACAAAAACAAAATTTTTTTTTTTTCTGTCTTTATGTTTGTTCCGGCTTATCCCCAAAACGGCTGGTTCGATTTTGACGGGACTTTTACCGGCAGGTATCTGATAAAATAAAATAAAAACCAAGGAATTGTTAACAAAATCCGATTCGAATAGGGAAGTAATATGTATTTATATAATAATTTCACGTGCAAGAAGGTCGCGAAAAAAAGCTTATTGAGATCCACCGTATTTCCAGAGTAGAACTAGCCTCAGCTAGTTCTACTCTGGCCGAGAATTAAACGGCTCATGCCTTCCAGACTAGATACCAGATAATCACCTCAACTACCCACCGACACAAAGTAACACGTCTCGATTTGTTGGCCTGTTCGGTAGATAGTTGTGTGTCATTTCTGTCCTTTGTTGATGGCGAATGAACTTCAGAAAATGGTAGTAGTAAAACGCGTTCACTACACTTAAATAAAAAATAACGAGCAACGATCACGCGCACGCCTGTCTGACGTCCCGCCACGCGGTGGCTCACTTTCCCTTCTCCTCCGCAAACACCTCTTGAACCCCGTATTGGCTGTCTCATCTGACGTGATAAGGAAAAACACAAGAAACAGTGGTATACAGACAAGTAAGGCATAACGCTTATGTCACTGTTTTTTTGTTTCACCGGAACGCGTGATCGTGCCGACAGAGGGCGCCTTCTAGTTCGTCTAACAAAAAGTGACATAATTATGAACACAAACCTCAAGCCTGGCCACACAGCGATTTGGGACTTTCCGCCATAACAATAGTTGAAGTACATAAAAAAACCTTTCCAATGATATATCGCATTTTGTTTTCGGTTCTTATTATTAAAACGCCCGTTCTCTTTAGCAGTTTTGAAAGTGGAAAACCACCTTTACGATCTTTGAAGTTGGATTCAAAATTGGTTCATTATTTTGTGGGAATCACTATCATTAAGTTGCTTTGGAGCAGCTCATAGCTAAAAAATAACAGCCGTGTGGGGTCGATCTACAAGGTTAAACTGCATTTGCCAAGGTTGGATCGTGGATGAGTTACAAAGTACGTGAAAGCAAGTTATACCGTTGGTTGTGGCTGTGATTTGTAGATCTTTGACAGTCTTAACAGGTAATCAATGGCCCAAAAGTCCGACAAACAGTCATACCAAGGAGTATCTTATTATAGTTAATGGGTTGTGGAAGTCGGATAGGCACTAGGCAGTCGCCCCGTGTAAAATACTGGTACTTATTTGCATTCGGTTAGACTGGAAGCCGACCGGGAAAAGGCTAGGCAAATGGTGACGAGTTGCACTGTCTAGTCTAATCCAAAAAAGTGTACCTATACTAGAGCGATAACGACTATAGAAAAGTAAAGACTGTATGGAACTGACATCATCATCATCTGCATAGATTTTTCGCAAACTATCTTGGGACCGGCTTCCAATCTAACCGGATGCAGATGAGCACCAGTATTTTACATGAAGAGACTGCCTATCTGACCTCCAAAACCAAGTAATTGGGAAATAAGATGGGGTATCTTGGTAAGACTGGATGTCAGACTTTCGGCTTCTGAATAACGACTGTCAAAGATCTACAAATGACAGCCGGGACCAACGGCTTAACATGCTTTCCGAGGCACGGAGGAAACTCTGTAGGTAATTATGGTCAGCCATCCACGGACCAACCTCGGCAAGCACGGTTTAACCTTAAAGATCGACCCGTGCAGCTGTTTTTATTTAGCCACGAGCCCCTCAATGGAACTGACATAAGCGACTGGAGGCTTTTCTAGATCTTAATGAAAGTCGTTGTCCAGATGAGGTTGTCACATGTACACTTGGGACGCGATACTCGTTTCTCTATGTTCTCAATTCTAATACCTATTCGAGAAATCGATCCATATTCACACATCTAAATTATACAGTGAGAGATTAATAAACACAGATTGCAGATGGGTACCTATTGAAATCCAGAAAATTTCATTGAAAACAAATTTCAATGAAACGTAAAATTTATCGGATTTATCAAGCCAGATGTTTATCACTAAATCAGTTAAACATCAGTTCGTTGAACAGTCTATTCATAATTATTTTGTTTACGTTTCTAAAAGCTTTTATTTACAAATCTAAACTTAATTAAAAATTGGTTTTTGTTTAACGCATCTTAGTTTAAGACAACAAAAATCAGATGTCAGATAATATGTTATGAAAGATCTAGAAGAGTTTTGTTTTTTAAAGTATATAGAATCATCAAAATACTCAATTTGTGTTTATGTCTGTGAAAACATACATTAACACTATTAATATTATTGTAATAGATATCATGCGCTATATTATTCACCTACAAAGCTTAAAAGTTTGCATTGAAAGCAAACAAAATCTCAATAGATACTCAACTTGCGGGCCGAGTTTTGCTGGGTAAGTCAATTTGACCCTGCATTTGCCTTCATTGATAATAATCGAAACTAAAATTGAACCTGGGGAGTTCGTTCTTCCCAGCTACAACAATAGGAAGTGGTGAAGGGCGGGCGTTTAAGGATACTGTCTTAAATAATTACATGAGGAGCTCGTGGCTAATTAATAACAGCCACACGGGTCAATCTTTAAGGTTAAGCCGTGCTTGCCAAGGTTGGTCCGTGGATGGGTGATCATAATTACACACTGAGTTTCCTCCGTGCCTTGAAAAGCACGTTAAGCCGTTGGTCCCGGCTGTCATTTGTAGATCTTTGACAGTCGTTGCAGTAGTCAGAAGCCAAAAGTTTTACATCCAGTCTTCCTAAGGGGTATCGTGTTACCCAGTTACTGGGTTGTGGAGGTCAAATAGGCAGTCACTTTCTTTAAAATACTGGTACTCAGCTGTATCCGGTTAGACTGGAAGCCGACCCCAAGATAGTTTGGGAAAAGGCTAGGCAGATGATGATGACCTATATAATTACTAGCTGATGCCAGCGGTTTCGCTCGCGTCGAGTTCGGTAATTGTCCCACGGGATCATACTACCGAGATAAATAGTACATTGTTACCCCAGGGGTGAAAGTAACTTTATTAGCCCCGAGACGGGGTTTGGCGCCCGAATGCAGTGAGGGCGCCAATAGTTCGAGGGACTAAATAAGTCTTTAACCCGAGATAAACACTGTGCTTTTCATTACGAATACAAGGAAAGTAAAAATAAAAACATGAATTCGCTAAAGAAAAAATTAGTATATTTTGTTTCGAATGCCGCTTTCGCACCTATTTTGTTTTTATTTCTGTGGCCAGCCAGCTATTCAGCCATTATTTTTCATTTTCATCAATGGTAAATATTTTGCCCAACTCTATGTTATTTTAAAGAAATTGTTGAAACTAAATTATAATAAATTATTTAAAAAAAATCCGCAAAATTTCAAGTATTAGTTTACCGGCCTTCCTCTCCTCGGTCCACGGTACCGAAAAATTAACCAGGAACATCTTATCTCCCTCACTGGTTCATTTTAAGGTACCGTTTTTGTCCGATGCGTTGAACGCTTGGAAAATGGCTTGTCCCAATACGGATTTGCCCGACAACCTGTCCTCCCAGAGACGCTGGGACGAGCCGCTCTGCAGTATTATACGGAATACTCTATTAAATACGTCAATTAATACTGCGGAGCGTGCCCGTCTCCTGGCCGTGGGGGAATGGGAGTCAGGCTTATGGCTTCAGGCACTCCCGTCATCCACCATTGGCACCATGATGGATGACGTGTCATTTCGGCTCGCTACAACCCTTCGCTTAGGCGCTCCTTGTGTTGCTCCACATCGTTGTCACTGCGGTGAAGTCGTCGACAATCTCGGGCACCATGGCCTCTCCTGCTACAGGAGCGCAGGTCGCATAGCACGGCACGCCAGCATCAACGACATTATTCGTCGGGCTCTTGCCACCGCCGGCGTTCCAGCGGTTTTAGAACCTAACGGCTTGGTACGTGACGATGGGAAGAGACCAGACGGCATGACGCTGATGCCTTGGAAGGTGGGTAGGCCTTTGGTGTGGGACGCAACTTGCGTCGATACCCTTGCGCCATCTCATGTTGCAAGCACGGCGGGCTATGCTGCGGCTGCTGAGAGCCTCAAACGGCGTAAATACTGTAATCTAAATGGCAGTTATAGTTTTGAGCCGTTTGGGGTCGAAACACTCGGGTCATGGGGCCCAAGTGCGCATTCGCTTTTTAAGGAAATATCTCGTCGACTTGTTGACACTTCGCGAGACCAGAGGGCTGGCTATTTCTTTGGGCAAAGAATTAGCATTGCCATAAAACGTGGCAATGCTGCCAGTCTTCTGGGCACGTTTCCGGATGACAGCGATGGGGAGGAGTATTTTGAGGCCTAAGCCTCCTATTGTTTTTAAGTAAAATAAAAATGTCAAAATTGAACTAGTTTTTTTTTAAATAATTTGACATCTGTTAGTTGAAAGCGATTCTCCCTAGGGATGAAAAGTATTACTTTCATCCCGCTCCTCAAGCAACTTCAGACCTACTTTCAGAGTAATGAAAAAGCATTTTTAATGTCTCTTCAGGCTATAAACTATCTGTGTGCCAAATTTCATCCGGACCCAGAATAGACCCAAATTTCAGCCGTTTTGGCGTGATGGAGTAACAAACATCCACCCTCACAAACTTTTACATTTATAATGGCTGTAGATTTTTGAAAAATTACTTTTGATTTCACATAAAGTACCATCTCAACATGAATGATGTAACCAAGGTTTTTGTAACAACATTCCGATTTAAAAGAGTGTCCATGGAGTTTCTTGCCCATTCTTCTCCATAGAGATCTACGCTTTGGAATGGGCAACTACAGTACTTTCACAGTTATTGTCTTGTGACTGGGACTGTAGCTTCATTTTTATTGTTGTTCGACTATTCAAAAGCCGGTAACTGGCCTACTTGAAATAAATGATTTTGATTTGATTTATACTGATTCTTAATTTTCCTTGTTTACAGTCGCCATCGCCGCAGCCTTCCCTAACTTGGAACTGGTCATCAGCTTCGTTGGCGCGGTCTTCTTCTCGACCCTTGGACTCCTCATCCCGGCCGTCGTGGATACCGTCTACAACTGGGATGCAGGTCTTGGGCCCTTCAACTATGTCCTGTGGAAGAACCTGCTTATCGGAATCATTTCTTTGATAGCTCTCTTCTCAGGAGCCTATGTTTCTATACAAGGCATGATTGAAGACTTCGGTGGTCATAGTCTGGAAAGTCATGATTTTCATGATAATGCGACTTTGACGTGATTTTTAGTTATATAGGATTATATGACGTTTTCAAGTGTATGGAATACTTGGTTTGTTCCATCGTTTAGTTGTTTATATAATGGAACAGTTGCTTAATTGAAATGTGATGCATTGTGAGTCGAGTTACCATTTGTTTAAAATAATTATACACTTGGTGTCTGATTGAACACGTCACATTAAAATTTAGCATTACTATTGTAAGGTTTTTTTAGGATTAGTATGAAATCCTTTTCCGCAAAAAATGTGAGAAAATTACGCGGGTCATACTGACGGAATCACAAACCGAGTGTTAGACACTCCTTATTCCTTTATTGTGACTTTAAAAACTTAATAAATGAGTCGCAATTAATATTTATCACAAATATTTTCACCAGAAACTGATAATATTTTTGTTAATGAATTTTCGCCACGAATGTACGTTGTGAAATTGTAGTTAGTGGATAATTTTATTCTTACTGAATATAGTCATAATTTTACTTAACACTTAACTATTCGCCAACAAAACTGACGCGCGAAAAGCCCGTTCAAAAGCTGCCGAGTGTCGATGACAATATTTCATAACAATGATAAAACTGACAAACTGTACGCGGAGCTCATACAAAGAGAGGTTATACAGGATATGTATTGTTTGATGTGTCGACGTGTGTACGTTAAGGCGCTGCGCAAACGCGGACACTTTAGTGTCTTGTGTCGGATACAAGCTACCAATGAATATTTGATTTCTATATAACCAGTATGAAATCAGTGCGCACTCCCTGCGCAGACGTTACAGGACACAGCAACTACGGTTTCCTGTGATGATGTGCTGTGTCGCTAGCAAAAAGTGTCTACGTTTGCGCAGCCCCTTAGTTGTTTCAAAATCGAGTACAAACTACTAATTTGTAAGGTCGGTATCTTAGTAAATAAGTATTATTAGAAATATTTTACTTGCTTAGTTTTAATTTATATTATGTATTTTAGAAGCTTCTATTTTCTTACACTATCATTAACACTGAAAACGGTTTTTTTTTTGAGTTCCCGATATTTAGGGTTTTCTATTTTCTTATAGACCACGGGAGAAATAAAAAAGATAATCAGTTTTAAAAACTTATGAAGCTAGGAACTAAGATAATGCAAATGGATGACTATTAGAACAGTAACGGCCTCAGGATTAGCGCTAATATGCACATGTTAATGATTTCGTATTATGTTTTTTGCCCGTATTGTTATAAAAAATTTTTTCGAGTACATAGATATTTAAAAAAAAAGACCTGGCACTGAAAGTATTTTATGGGCACAACTTCTGTCGTGGGCTGCAGTTCGGTCGGCATCCATACATCATTTAGCTGGTGGTGCAAGTAATCGAAGGAGCTCGTGTCTCAATAAGAACAGTATCACGAGCCGTACATCAAGGTTAAGCCATGCTTGCGAAGTTCTGTACGTCGATGGGTGACAATGCTTCATTACATTAAGTTTCCTTCGTACCTCGGAATGCGCTTTACACCAGTGGTCCCGGCTGTCGTTTCCGTCTCCAGTGTCCCTAAAGTCTGACAACCAGTATATTAAGGGGTTTTATATTACCCATAAACTAACAGGGTTGTGGAAATCAGAAAGACGGTCGCTCCATGGAGCAACTGGAGCAAAATACTAGTATTCGGCTGCAACCAGTTAGATTGGAAGCCGACGAAAAGGCTAGGCAGATGATGAGTGTTTGTAAAAGCCGTACGCTTGGAAAGTATTGACAATGCTACCTTTGGCAGCAAGCGCTGAAACATCTTTAAATATTGTACCGTTTATCCTTTATTTTGCATCTATCTAGTCTCTAAGATTTATTTTGTTTAAGAAGGTAAAGAACTTTACAAGTGAGATACTCGCGTAGTTGCTTGTAAATAACAAGTTACCTTCGTTAGGAATACAAAATGTTCCAGAGGCATGTTAAAGAAATAACCTAAAAGTAAAATGCTCTTACAAGGACATTGTAATTTTGTTGTAATCTTAATTGAAAACCCAAGTCAGACCAATCATGTAAAACATTTACTAATTAGCTTAAACTTAAGTTCTATTTGTGTACATCAAGAATGCTTCGTGTAGTTAATCAAGGTAGGAAAAGTAAGTTTTGTCGGCACGGTTGGGGCAGTGGTTGAGCGATCGACTGCTGTTCTGCGTGTCGCGGGTTCGATCCTCGCACGGAACAACTATTTGTATGGCCTACAGATAGTTGTTCCGGGTCTGGCTGTGTGTGTATGTGAGTTTATATGTTTGTTAACGCACCCACGATACAGGAGGAATTCCTAGTGAAGGGCAATGTTTTTTTTAAATCTTAAAAATAAGTTAAAATAATAATGATGCTTGGATTAGCGAGAAAAGTGGAAATGATCCTCGCGTTACTTCCTTTTTTATAAAATGTGACTATACATATATTTCGTGGAGTATTAAAATCTACATAATCGTAGATAATCGAAGTGACAATGATAAAATTTCATGATCATACCTATACATTTATTTATTTCAGGAGTTTCATTTCTAATACGTATTATGAAAATGTAAATAATTATAAATGTCGTAATAATATGAAATGTGTAACATGGTTCAATACTAAAGTATGATGAATTATTTACTTATTAATAGAATATGTGAAAATAAAAGCTGCTTATACTAAACTAGTATTTTTATTGCCTTCTTGAATTTGAATAAACCAGCTGAAGTGTACTAGAAAAAAACGAATCCGAAAGAAGTTTCCTAATTTTTCCAATCCATGCCAGCGAGCCATAATAATGCCAGGAAAGTACCTTTAGTTTTCGAATCTAAAACTGGATAGCCAGACTGGAAATATTCACCTTTCAAAAAATAATAATAGACTCTCGGAAAATGCAAAGGAAGCTTTGTATTTTCTGATAACCTTTAATTGAAGGTTGCCAACATTCTTCGGAAATACGCCATAAAGACTGTCTTCACTCCTTTCAAGAAAGTGTCTCAGATGCTGCGTTCGCCGAAGGACAACTTTCCGTTAGAAAAGCCCGGTGTTTATAAAGTAGATTGCAGTTGCGGTAAGTCGTATATCGGTCAGACGAAACGTACGGTAGCTTGTCGAATAGCGGAACACATCAGGGTGGTGAAAAATAACGACACCCAAAAATCGGCCATAGCTCAACATCTGCTTGAATCAGGATCGAACCACTGGATTGAGTTACATAACCCTCAGGTCATCTCAACAGACTGAACGCCACTATATACCCAGACTGGTTAGAGAAGCTATTGAAATTACTAAATATAGGAACTTCAATCGGGAGGATGGGTTTCAACTGTCAAGAGCCTGGAATCCAGTGGTTAAACTGTGTAAAAACCGAAAGAGTGCCGTAAAAAGTTCGCGAGTGGACACAGTGAGTTTCGTGTGTCGGGAACAGAATCGAGTTGTGAGTGACAGTGGTGGTGGTACGGCGCGCAAAAAACGAACAAGAAAGAGGGTAGACCGTTTTGTCTGCTCATAAACATCCACCCGCAATAACTTCAGTTTATCCGTGATCATGGCGTTTGCAACAGCGCCGAAATATCGGGAACTCATAACAAATAATAAACATGGTAAATATCCCGTTACAAGTGTTGTTGATAACCTTTAATTGTTTTTTGATAGGTACCTAAATATTTCTTTTAGAAATTCTTTCTTCATTTAAACGATGTCTGCACATTATCAAAATGAAGAATAGAAAATAATCTAAAACAGGAGTTAACCAAGTTAAATAAATGAAAATAGATTATTCTAATCGTTCTGTACAATGGTATCTTCAGTCTACAGATAAAGGTCGCTGAAATGTTAACCTTGGAAAATTTTACGGTCTGTGTAAGAGTCAAAACTATTTACAGGATAACCAGCTGATTAAAAGGAGGAGCTCGTGGCTAAATAATAACAGCCGCACGGGTCGATCTTTAAGGTTAAACCATGCTTGCCGAGGTTGGTCCGTGGATTCATAGCACGAAACCCATATTCTGCCTACATGATGACCGAGTCTAACGAAATAAATCATGACAACTACGATACATAATTACCAATTAAGTTATTGTTGTTATTTATCTAGTAGGTTAATAACTGACATAAACGCTTTTGTTCTAATTACAGTCAATTACAAAGCCTTTTTCGTATAAGGTAGCACAAAACGGTTTCGATAAAAAGGTTAGGTATGTCAAAATGACATACTTTTGAAAATCCCCAGTCATGATGCCGCGATGTATATTTTTTTAATAAATAGCTCAATTCGAGTTACGAACACGTTTTGTACAAAAATCGGGGCTCATTTATTAAAAAACTCAGCTTTAATAAGCCTGTATGTAGGAACCACACCTTTTTTTGCAGAATTTCACATGAAGAGAATTTATTCAACTGTCTGCTTTTAATATCTCGCAAAAAACATAGCTGATGGGGATAAAAGGCTAGATTACCGGTAGGTAAAGCGTTTAAAAGCCTCCGCAGAATGGAAATGTTTTAGTCCGCTGTACCAGTATTTTACATGAAGCGACTGCCTTTCTGATCTAAATAACCCAATAACTGGGTAATGCGATACCTGTTGGTTAGACTGGATGTCAGACTTTTGGCTTCAGACTACTCGACTCGACTCGACTACTCGTAACGACTGTCAAAAATCTTCAAATGACAGCCGGGACCACAGGCTTAACGCGCTTTCCGAGGCACGGAGGAAACTCGGTATGTAATTATGGTCACCCATCCACGCCCAAACCTTGGCAAGCAAGGCTTAACCTTAAACATCGACCCGTGCGGCTGCTATTATTTAGCCAGTTTCTCTTTTTAATTATCTGGAGATGGGTATTAACCAAAATATTACATCGAAAAAACAATAATGAAAATGGGTACAAAGAAATTATACGTTCTTTTGTTATAAGCCAAGAGTAATTTCAATGTTTCGTGATTTTTAAATTAGAAGAACGTCTGCTTTGTTTCTTTGAGTTGACAATTATTTTCTTTTTTGAGTTTTTAAATTATGACTTCTTATTAATAATAACGACTGGTTATTTGTTTTAAAGGAATTCTCAATTTTTGTTTCAGTAAGATTACATAACAAACCTAACCCAAATCCTTATCAACATTAAACCTTACCATGTTCATCATCATCAGCCTCTAATGTTCCCACTACTTCGACACAGGCCTCCTCTGTATGAGAGGGCTGTAATCCACCACGCGGGCCCAGTGCGGGTTGGTAGATGTCACATATCTTCGATTTTTTAATTCTGGAACATGCCAGTTTCCTCACGATGATTAAACATTTATTTTTGTATTTCTATTCTTGTATAGACGCCAGCAGGCCAAGCTACCCGAAACTATCATATTTTCCCAATCAGCCTTGAACCGTATTCTTTAACAGTAAGATTGAAAATATAAAAAAAATTGACAGATTGTTGTAGCTTGATTTGCTGAGATTGTACATCATCATAATATCGAAAATATTACGTTAGAGCAAAAATTGACAGAAAGATATGGTTAGTCTCTTCAGATCCTTTTTCCTGAAAGACACGGTTAAGGTACAGTCGACTAAAGCTACATCTTCACCTTTTAAAAGAAAATCCCGTGCACATGATGACCAAATTATATTCTTTTTGTGCGGACCAATATAGACCAGGGTCGATAATTTTTAAAACCAAAAAAAATAATAGTAGGATGAAACCCATTAGAAAAGGAGAGGAATATTATAAAAATAAAAGGAAAAATAATTTACGGGCGATCTGAGGTCGGGAAAGGGATGGGGGTGAGTTTTTAAGGGTAAAAAACGGTTTTTCTCGATTTCCGGCAAAACTAAAAGTCCTATCGAAAAAAGTCAAATGGCAAAGTTGTAGGTAATAAAAATATCTAAAACTTTTGTATTAACACTTTTTTTACATAACCTCAAAATTTATGTGAAAAATCCAAAAAACCAAGTTTTTTGTTTTTTATTTTTAACTTTTACAAAAATTTATTGTTTTTAACGAAATTTGGTGAAAACTTACCTTTTTATGTCCCAAATACGCTGTAATTTATTTGATTCAAAATATTTATTTTTTCACTTTATTTTGAATTAATATCGAAAAAACACCCTAATTTTCAATCGAAAATTCACCCGTCAAAATATCAGCTTTTTAAAAAAAGTTGGTATGGTTTCTGTTCGTTGAAATCTCTACTTTCCGATGGTGAAAAAAAATATATATGTTACCATAGTAAATCTTCTCAGAACATGCAAAAAAAACAAAAAAAAACTCGAATTCCCACTTTTATTTCATTTACAGAAAATTGACATTCTGTTTCGTTGTCAACGATATAATTAATAAGATAATTAATAAATTCTTAGTGTTTTCACATGCTGAGCGACCCCTTTTTGTTTCTGTTCTTTTGTTATAAAAATTAGCCATACAAGCAGTGTGATAATGCGCTTTTACTGCGACTAAATCAGGCACATTTTGCAAACGAGCTGAAATCTTTTTATCGAAATCATTTAATGTGTTCTGTTTTTTAATATACTGTCATATATTATCTCTTGTATCGTTGTTTTGAACACAAGAAATTTTTTCTTTTGAGATATTACCGAAAAATCCACCGCAGATAAAGCAATGAGATTCAAAATTAAATCCAAGAGCATCTTTAATTACTTCTTTTCCTTCCTTTGCTTTTTTTTTGTCTTGAAAATGTGAACTTGAAAATGAAGTCTTCAAAAATGTAGCTATTGCGGTCTCATCATTATATGGACTTTGACAACTTCGATGAATAAAAGCTGATGTCAAAGTCTCAAATTTTTTGTATTTATTGTCGATTCTTTTCTTGCTGGATACCACTAAACGATTCAAAGCTGCTTTTTTTATTGCATACACTTGCTTATCATCTGCCTTATTGCAGATGATACAAACAGATTCATCCATACTGATAATCTGAAAAGACAAAAAAAAATGTATAAAATATATATGGAAATCGGCCAAAAGTTTGTTATTAAAAATATATTTACGATATATATTCTATATATTTTTTTGTTATCAATGTCATATGTAATCTAACGTTTTTCGAGTAATTAAAGTGTAAATTTAAATAGCTCAAAATTATTTATAATAATTAAAGAAAAGCTTTCGAATTCGAGTTTTTTTTTTGATTTTTTGCATTTTCTGAGAAGATTTACTATCGTAACATATATTTTTTTTTCACCATCGGAAAGTAGAGATTTCAACGAATAGAAACCATACTAACTTTTTGAAAAAAGCTGATATTTTGACGGGTGAATTTTCGATTGAAAATTAGGGTGTTTTTTCGATATTAATTCAAAATAAGGTGAAAAAATAAATATTTTTAATCAAATAAATTACAGCGTATTTGGGACATAAAAAGGTAAGTTTTCACCAAATTTCGTTAAAAACAAAAAAAAAAATTGTAAAAGATAAAAATAAAAAACAAAAAACTTGGTTTTTTGGATTTTTCACATAAATTTTGAGGTTATGTGAAAAAAGTGTTAATGCAAAAGTTTTAGATCTTTTTATTACCTACAACTTTGCCATTTGACTTATTTCGATAGGACTTTTAGTTTTGCCGGAAATCGAGAAAAACCGTTTTTTACCCTTAAAAACTCACCCCCATCCCCTTCCCGACCTCAGATCGCCCGTAAATTATTTTTCCTTTCATTTTTATAATATTTCCCTCCTTTTCCAATGGGTTTCATCCTACTATTATTTTTTTTCACTTTTTATTATTTTTAAAGGCTTCTACCCTGGTCTAATAGTAGTAAAACAAAAAAAGACCGAATAAGATGCGATCTTTTTACTATAATAATATTACTCAGTTTAATAAAACAAATTCAGGATCTGGTTACGACTACATATGTTTGACCATCCTTTTTCAGCCAATAGGAATAAAACAAAAAACTGGCCAAGTGCGAGTCGGACTCGCGCACGAAGGGTTCCGTACCATTATTTATAATATTTTTTTTAATTTTTTACACCCTAAAATATTTATTATATTCTTTTTTTAGTATTTGTTGTTAAAGCGGCAACAGAAATACATAATCTGTAGAAATTTCAACTGGCTAACTATCACGGTTCATGAGATACAGCCTGGAAACAGACGGACGGACGGAAGGACGGACGGACAGCGAAGTCTCAGTAATAAGGTCCAGTTTGACCCTTTGGGTACGAAACCTTAAAAAGGACCACTAAAGAGAAAGTTTTAAAGTGTTGATAGCGAATTAGCGACCGGGCGCAGCAAGCTGGAATAGTTCTAACGGTAGTCAAATACAGGCTTGGTCGACTGTATTTGCCTACCATCTCGAAACTCCACCTACAAGCAAACAGACAAGAATATGAATGATATAGCTTCACCATTTCATTTTCACCTTGTCGTGTTTGTCATACAAATAGGGAGGACCCGTGCCTTAACCGGACATAAATCCAAATACTGACCGAATAATACTGACAGAATTGTTCATTGAAATGAAACTACTCAATTGTGCTGCAAATTGCAACCGCAATATGATTTTTTGCTCCGATCCGATCCGTAACTTGTGCAGATAACCAAATTTCACGAGCAATTTGTTGAATTTGAACAACTTGAACAATCACTCTCAATGTTCAGCAGTTTGTTCACAACTTAAGCATGGGTGGGATTGTTCAAACTTTGTCTTGAAAGTAGGTTACATTATTTTATAGTAACGAAATTAAACATGTATTACCTAAAAAACTTTTAAGTGATATTGTTGTTGAAGCTCCAGTTTCTTTTGACAAAAGTTGTGTTAAGTCATTACTCTAAGGCATTAGCTACTACTTTTTCCATTACCGAAAACCGACAGAAATAATTCATCTTTTGAAATGGCTTCCTATTAGTAATCCATCAAGAAGCAGTAATTTTATAACTAAATTGAAAAGTAATTGAAAAGCTATTTTTCATCGCCTCCTACGCACAAGGCTTGCCTCTACGTGACATGATTGGTAAGAGAATAGAATAACAAGTAATTATAATAATGAAACAATTTTTTTTGCAGTGTTTTAATAAGAAGATGGCCTGCGGTCTTAACATTGCGTGCCCACCCACGCTTCTAGGAAATAAAAGTAAATTAAAAAGATGATTCGATTATTGCTCAGAGAATACTCTCTGTACATATTTGAGGTTGCGGTATTTGTGAAAACCAACTCACAATTATTTCCCAAGTTATCAGACTTAAATAACCGAAGTAGACGACACGCCAATATGTTATGTGCAAGACAGTCTAAGACAGCTATGATGCATAAAAGTGTTTTCTGCATGGCACCAATTATATATGATCACATACCAGAATCAATTAAAACCTTAAATATTAATTTGTTTAAAAGCCACCTAAAAAAGTTTCTGATTTGTAAATCATACTATAGTATTTCGGAGTTCCTATCGGAAAAAAAACTGTGGGACCTAAGTGGGATCTAATATCTATGTTTTGTCGCAATATTGTAATGGCTTTATGTTAGACTTTTTTGGTATGATCTTTGTTATTCATTATTATTTCTGACATGCACATAAAAATTAAAATGTAAATTGATTGACCAAATGAATTATTTCTTTACTTGTTATTTTTTCTTATTTAAATTGACATGCTTGTATTGACATTCTTAATATTGTAACCAGTGACATTTGATGTAATATTTTTCTGACTTTTCTATTTTCTATTTATTGTGTTTCAAATGTTTTGACATGTAATTTGTAATAATGGATTTCTGTAATTTTCTAACATTATTGATTGTTTTCTGAAATGAATTTTATTTAATTGATTATGTTTTGCATGCCCGTGTGACGGCAGAACATGGAGAGCTAACTTATAAGGCAACATCTATATACCAATTTTTACCCATGTTTGCAAACTAATAAATGATTTGATGATTTGAATAGAAATCACAGAACGCCACCTGATATGATCATACACACTCCTTTTGCTTGGTTCACGTTTCATACATTTCATGCTTTATCATACAAGCACAGGCAAACCGGTTAAAAATACGAAAAAAAAATATCGGGATTATTGCAGGAAAAAACAATACAATCATCTGCATCATTCTCAAGTCGAAATTATGTTAATTCTACTTTTAGAATTTTATATCACCTGACACGTCCCTATAAACTTTAATTCAATTAAATACAATATCTAGCAGGTAATTAAACACTGCGGTTGCAAAGACTGGCTGGGTTAAATCTTCCCCAGGCAGTTTGCAACCGCAGTTTTTACCCTTAAAAGTTTAACCTCAAAGTTAATATTATAAAAGTTTCAGAAACAGATAGCGCTGCAAAGTGCAAAGTGATGACAACTTCCCAAATTTATCGCTGTCTTAGTTCATAAGTTTGTTTTGTCAAAGTTCCTGGTTGTTGAGAAATTATGAATCCAAGATAGTTAAAACTGGAACTAATTAAATATAGCAAGGATGAATTGGTATGTTAATAATTATAATATAGAAATTCGAATTTCGGTCAAGGCCAATCTCAACAGTGATTAACCAAGTTCAGGTAGATGCACTCTTTGCTCCTTTTACTATCAAAGACAGAAGACACGGCATCCTGGTACAACTACGGAAAGATCAGGTACAGGACCATCGAATTTATGTGAATTTAGAGGAACATCATCATCGTCAGCATTTCAGCCGAAAGACGTCCACTGCTGGACATAGGCCTCCCCCAAGTGGCGCCATATTGACTGGTCCCGTGCGACTCGCATCCAGCGGATCCCCGCAACCTTCACCAGGTCATCGGTCCACCTAGTGGGAGGCCTTCCAACGCATCGTCTTCCGGTGTGCGGCCGCCATTCCAGAACTTTTCGGTATTTTGAGGAACGTGGCTATCAAATTATAAACTCCATAACTGCAGGCTGCTAAGACATGCCAAATGGCAATAACCCAATAGCACTTTTCCTGTACATAGCTATTTTAGTACAAACATAAGTAATTGTTCAGATGCATGGTTTGACACACCACAGGAGATGTCTTGCGATTATTATGTTACACCTTGTAAAATAATTACCATAGACAAATTGGTTTGTTAATAACACAGTTCGATGTTTCACACATGAGTAAATTCTTGTGGTTTTCAACAAACTCTTGGAAACTTAAATCAAACACAATCTCAATACGGAACAAATATTTGTATACCCTACAGATAGTTGTTCCGGGTCTGGCTGTTTGTGTACGTGAGTTTAAATGTTTGTAAACGCACCCTGTATGGTGTCGGACGTAAAGAATAGCACCATCCCATATCTTCCCGTGGGTGTCGTAAGAGGCGACTAAGGGACTTGCCAGAGAATGGGCAGCAGCATTCTCTGTGCTTTTTGTAGGAACCGTACTGCGATCGCCAACCCGCCTGCCAAGCGTGGCGATTATGGCAAAACCCCCCAAAATGTCAGTGTGACTTGGGGGTGGCCTATGTCCAGCAGTGGACGTCTTTTAGGCTGAAATGATGATGATGATGATGAAACGCACCCACAATACAGGAGAAATTCCTAGTGTGGGGGGGGGAAGATTAAAAAAAAAGAAGTCTTTATTTACCTTAAAACATAAACTGTCTATACTAGCATATAAATATGTATTGGATTCATCGTATGGCCATTTGATCAACAAAAGCAGAGGTTAACGAACTACGGTTTAACTGAGACCTAGAATTACTGCGTATGTCCAGCTCAGAAACCATTATTAAATGTCGTGGCCTTTGTTAGGTATAAAGAATTTTATTTTATTTTATTTATTCGGGAAAATAAACAGTTATACATTAAAATCTTACAATAAGTTATAAATATACAAGGTTTGTAAATGTATATCCTACGACATTATCCACAACATATTAAAAGTTATATCTAACAGTGTGCTATTCTAAGATTTTAAAGCAGAAAAGTAGTTAAGAGCGTTTATACCCTACGGCATTTCATACAAACTTTCAAGTCGTTATTTTCCGAAATGACAGAACAGATTTTAATGAAACTTCCTACGCATGAGCAGTATACATAGGTCTAAAAAGTTACTAAAAAATATTTTCGAAATGTCTTTTAAAAATGAAGATAATTGGAAGTTTCTGTTTCTATAGATAATTAAAAATCGGTCTAATTTTGCTGTTACATTATTCTTCGAAAATGTTTTTTAGTAACATTTTAGACCTATGTATACTGCTTATGCGTAGAAAGTTTCATTAAAATCTGTTCAGTCATTTCGGAAAATACCGACTTGAAAGTTTGTATGAAATGCCGTAGGGTATAAACGCTCTTAAAAGTAAACCTAAACATAGACATGCATGCAAACAACAGAAAAAAAGAGAGAGAGAATGAGCAAATATTAAACTAAATAACTAAACTAACTATTAAATACACTAGAATGGTCACAATTCCGAGTACTGAATAGTTCAACTTTGAGGTGTGACCCTCATTTCCACGTAGGGCTGAAATAAGATAAACTCTTATTTAAGAAGAGAGAAGGAAGCTTTAGGAAAGCCAGATTCATTTTTTTTTATTTTTTTGCGATTTGCAGATCAGTTTCAAAATTTGAAAAATCAAATTTACATAATTGGTTTGACGACACCACTGACGACTTTTTAAGCAGACACTACGTAAAGAATTTAGATAATCTTATTTATTAGGTATCCTGAACATCAACCATATTATGCATCTGCATTTCGACTGGTAATTCAAATTTTTAGTATGTTATACAAAGTCATATAAAATATCATTTATAAAAATTTTATGACCGCTACTTGTTCGTACACTAAAAATAAATAAAAAATGGCAACTCTAAACAAAATTGAAGTTTAATATATTAGATTGATCAAATAAAGTGGTTCACAAAATAAGAACTCAGATTCTGATTAAAAAATATCTTTATAGAAATTTCAATTTCATGCCGTACTAAATTCATATTTCTTTTGATTTATTAATAGCTTTGGGACAGTGTACCTTTTAAAGATAGATCAGTAGAAAGGGTTTTGTTGATGTTTGAATTTGTTGTTGAAGAAACTAAAAACTACACCTTATCTCAGTATAATTAAAGTCGAAAGTAGACTTTTCTTATTAAACAACCATTTTAGAGACATCGTAACTTTAAAAACTTGAGGAAATAAAAGTTTGCGTGAGCAGTCATCATTTCAGCCCAAAAGACGTCCACTGCTGGACATAGGCCTCCCCCAAGTGTCGCCACATTGACATTTTGGGGGGGTTTTGCCATAATCGCCACGCTTGGCAGGCGGGTTGGCGATCGCAGTACGGTTGTTACAAAAGCACAGAGAACGCTGCTGCCCATTCTCTGACAAGTCCCTTAGTCGCCTCTTACGACACCCACGGGAAGATATGGGATGCGTGAGCAGTAATAGTGGTAAATTATTGCATGAAAAATAATCGTATTAATTTACCATTATTGCTTTAATAATTTTACTGTGTTTGAAAAAATATTTATAATTTTTTTAACCAATTTATTTCAGACTAGCTGATACCCGCGACTTCGTTCGCGCGGAAATTTTAAGGTGTATGTGTGAGATTGCCTCGTTGGTCGAGTGGTCGCAAGCACGACTGCTGAGCTTGAGGGCCCAGGTTCGATTCTCGGATCGGGCAAAGTGTTATTGGGTTATTCCATCAGGAATTTCTCAGTAGCAGCCACGAAGTCTGGATTTAATGTCGGGCCCGTTTGATGGGGCTCGCACCCTATAACATAGAGCTTCAACATAACTGGCGAAATGTGGATGTACGATTAAGTACACCTTCGGGAATTAAAGGCGTGAAGTTTTTTTTTTGTTATGTGTGAGAACTGACGGTCTGATCGTAATGTGATTATGTGGGTGATGACTACAAAGGGCGTGCTTTAGGGTGGTGTAATTCTGGGCGGCAGAGGTCCGAAACAAAATTAAAAGGCGTTGAAGCGACACTACAATATGGCATAAAAGCCGGAACATATTTTATTCAAAGTAAACAATACGGCGCATTGTTGGGAATTATCACCAATTAAACCACAAATTACTACCTGTTAATTAAAATTGGAATGGCAAGTTATTTGGAATATTTGGCATGCATCGAATTAAAACGCTCTCTCCTTTAGCAACTTCTGTAATAATGGTGGTTTAGGGGTATGAGGAACAGGGTGTAGAGTTCTTCAATACTCCATTGAAAAGGGAAGGATCCTCCGACCAGACAGGTGTTGTGTCTGGTGGGCAACTGTCCGACAGTTGTTGTCGGGTTTCTCTATACATAAATAGTCTTAAGTCGATGTAAACTTTGCTTGCGAGATGTAGGCAATTGATGTTAGTTCTTCCGTCGCGTCATAGATGGTGCTGTAGTACTTTTTGTAGGTCGCTACATCACTCTCCTCCGGAGACCAGAGTCGATAGTCGAATGAGTCAGCTTGTAGTTATGCCGTGCCAGTTGGAATTTCGTAGCCGCATTGTTCACTGTGAGTCGGAACAGACTGCGGTGGTGAGGTGAACCCCAGTGAGTCGGGGCCGGCGCTGCGTTTGCTCCAGTGCGTCGGACGTAGTGCAGTGCCGCGATGTGGCAGACAGCTAGAGATGTGTCGATCGGGAGGTAGAAGCTCTCGACCAGCCGAAAATGCAGTGTGCTGTGCCAAGGTCGCTTGATGAGAGGCTGAGGGTGCTGACCAGGAATGCGCTCCGGCTGTATGCTGATGGTCAGGAATACCCATTTGAAGCTGGCTGGCTGTGAGACTCGCTGCTCGAAAGCTTGAGAGAAGTAATGATGATGACGGCACGTTGCTCGAAGGCTGCGCTGACATCCATTTCGGGGTCATCCATTTCGGGGGTTTAGGGGTATGAAGAACAGGGTGTAAAGTTCCTCAATACTCCATTGAAAAGGGAGGATCCTCCGATCAGATAGGTGTTGTGTCTGGTGGGCAACTGCCCGATAGTTGTTGTCGGGTTTCTTTATATATAGAGAAACCCGAAAAACCGAATCTTAACTAAAACACTAAACTACCCTAACTAAACTTTGCTTGCGAGATGTAGGCAATTGATGTTAGTTCTTCCGTCGCGTCATAGATGGCACTGTAGTACTTTTTGTAGTAAGTTGCTTTTTGTAGGTCGCTACAGTGGCTTTTGTAATATTACTGCTAAGCTTTGTAATACAAAGCCTGGTGCCGTTGCACAGTCTGGGTACATCAAAGTTTCGCATCAGCAGTTCTAAAACGCCATGTTTAAGCTTCATCTTATGGGAATCTTATGGGATCATGTCTTTAATTTCGTTTTGTTTATGACCCACTCATTCTTTAATCACTATTTATTTTGAATGGTTAAAAAACGAAAACTATTTTGTAATGATTTGAAAATAATAAAGCATTAAAAAAAAAAATACCTAGTTTCAAAAAGTGAACACCGGTTGGGAATCGAACTCACGTTGTTTTGGTAAACTTACAGCATTAAAAAATTACCACAAAAAAAGTGCATACTGACTGCGGATATGAACTTGAAACCTTTTGCTTGGCAGGGCGGTCATAGAACCGCCAGGCTACTTACTTTGATGACAAATAGTTTAAAATAGCTGGTTTATTCTAATGCTTGTCATGACAGTTGTCAGTTGTCAAACAGTTGAGAAATGTGGACTTAATGCAATATTGCTCATCCCCCTAAGTTATTAGCGCGATAATATATAGCCTATGTTACTCGGTAAAGAAGTAGCTTTCTAATGGTAAAAGAATTTTTAAAAACAGTTGAGTAGTTTTTGAGTTTATTCGTTACATACAAAAATACAAATCTTTCCTTTTTATAATATTAGTGTAGATAATTAAATTATAATCGATACAATCACAGTACATTAAATTAAATAAATAGCTAATAATAAAATCAAGATTGTGTTAGTATTCGACATACACTAGGTGAGCGCCCTAAACAATGCGCATCCAATCGTTTTGAATAGGGCAATCCACGCGAGATACAATCATCTGTAGGATGCCGATTATTTATACAGTGAATTATGCTGTGCCGTGTCGTTATTTAACCGACTTCTTAAAAAGGAGGTGGTTATGTATTCGACCACTATCTTTTCTTTTTCTCATGTATTTTTTACTCCGTGATAACTATTCCGATTTAGGTGTTTTTTTATTTATTTGGTAGAGAGAGCTTGCGCGGTTGTCCCATATGAATTTTATTAACTTTACAGTTTTTCTTTTTCGTATTTATAGACGTGCTGGTGTCTAGTAACAATGTTAAATTGATACTTGTCTAGAAATAATGTGACATACCACAACTAAAAAGGCAAAATAATAAGCATTTTTACAAAAAAATAACTGATAAGATTTTTATGGCAAATGATCAGAGACAAAACTTATATCTTTGCAATTAACACGAGTATTTCACACAACTTCAAAATCAAACCTACACTCAAACTGTCGGGTAAATAAGAACACTCATGTTTCCCAAACTGTACACTCAACTGTGCACCCAGACTACTACTAAGTCAAGTAGACAAGTCTAGAGGATACACAATATTGATTCAGTATTTACTCGAGGCCCGAAACCATTGTCTGATACACCATTCATGTTCAGAACTTAAACAAGTTACAACCAAAACTGCTCAAGCTAGTAGTGCGAGCCTCGTTGCCGGATTACCGCCATGGGATCTGGAGGCGCTAGTCCTCGCGCGCCTACACGAACGGCGCGCTACGCCGGGGGGAACTCCGCTGCCGCGGCAAATCGCCGCTCAGCGGACAGACCCTTGGCACGATCTCATGGCGACACTGAGAAAGCGGCTGTCGCAACCCCGTGCAGGGCACGCCACAATATTGGTGGTAAGTCCCCTCTTTGAGGAGTGGCAGGCGCCTTGGTGCCCTCACCTTCCGCCTGACGCAGGTCCTCACCGGACATGGTTGTTTCGGGAGGTTCCTGCACCAAATCGGGCGGGAGGAAACGCCTGGGTGCTATCTCTGCGTGGCTCGCCTGCTGGACACGGTGGAGCACACCGTGGAAGTCCGGAGTTCTGGAGTCTCCACCGTGTATCGAAAAAAACATTAAGCCATTTGTCCCGCCTGTCATTTGTAGATCTTTGACAGTCATTAACAGATAGTCAGTGGCTCGAAAGTCTGACAACCAGACTTCCCAAGAGGTATCCTATTATCTCTTACAAATTGGGGTTTCAGATAGAGCAGGGTCAGATCGGCAGTTGCTCTATGTAAAATACTGGTATTCTTCTGCATCCGGAAAGACTGGAAGCCGACTCCAGCATAGTTGGGAAAAGGCTAGGCAGATGATGATTAATCAATACTGCTGAAGGGTCGATGCACTTTCCAATAGGTACTTGCTCTTTAAGTGCGGGAAATGGTGATAGTCAATTATAACGAAAAAGATATAACCATGTCTTCGTGATGTACAACTATTATTATGGCTTGATTCAGTAGTTACGAAGACTCTCTAATAACTTCTTAACTATGAGATTGTCTGTTACCTAGTTTTCAAATTGATCTTTCGTGCTGAAATAATTTTATTATGATTGGAAAAATAATTGCAGTACTTACCTACGTCAATCACCTAGGCAAAATACCTTAGAATTAAATATACTTTATTATATTATGTACACTAACCAAGTAGCATTCATATAAGAAAACATATTGGCTGTCACAATGAGTATTCTTATCACTAAGCGATCTTTTGAACACAACCTCTGGATGGATTACAGGAAGGGGGAGAGACAATACTCTAGGTTCGAAGACCGAGATTTATAAACGTTTCTTAGCACATACGTTGGCTAAGCTTTATTCCTGTCAATGTCACGCACCTGCCATTCTACAAGTTCACGATAGAAGCAGGAAATAGGTATCTTAGTCGAAGTAGCTTAATAAAAACAGACAAAGTTAAGTTTTACAGTAGTTGCTAAGTAGGTACACATTGCTCCATTAAGTTCTTACCCCCCCCAAAAGGCATGTGCGTTCAAATCCGTGTCAGGCCTAGTGTGTTCTTGAATTAAACTTGTAATAGGCTTAACATTTATACAAGGTCTTTCAACGTATAAATAGTCCGGAGGATACAATTCCGCTTGACATGCACGAGGCTGGATGTTCAAATCCAAGACGTGACGTTTGCTTTTTGTCATAAAGAATATTTTTTCAGAGTCAATTACGGAAATAAGGAAAAACATTTTCTTTATTTCCTTCACGTATGAGTACAATTTTCCTTCTCAATTTTATCAAAGTAGTTTTTCTAAATCCCAAATGCCATTCACTCTACTGGTTTGTATCAAAGAAATACGTGAGCAATATTTTAACTACATATTCCTGAGATTAATGCACGACTGCACGTTCCTTTTCAGTGTGAGACAGGGTCTTTGCCCCGTAATGGGCCAATAAATAATACCCTGACATTATTTGGATCGTGATGACTCGTAGGTTAAGGAACTGCCTCAACCAACTGGTTGTAGATTAAAACTACTGTCGAAGCATTTGGAGATCGGTAAGACTGGTTTAGGAAAAGATAACATTATCATGCCTGAAGTCCCCGCCTGAAGTATGAGGTGTAAGCAGAGGTATACTTATCACATCATACATCCACATTGTTCCGGCTTTGTTTCAGTCTCTGGTTTGAAAGGGCCTGGCTCTTTGTCATCAGCCAGTTCCAAATTGAGTATCTGAGCCACTAATTCATCTTAATGTCGCAGGTTTCGCAATTTCATCATAAACCTGTAGAAATCCAGAATTTTGATCAAATACCTGAACTATTTTTTGTTTTTTCCAACCTCACATTTTCCAACTGTACGTTTGGTCTGCTTTTCATAATGACACTTTTTAAAATGCTAACTTTCTCCACTGGCATCACTCCCATGAAAAAGCATTGTTCTTGGGAAAAAGCAATTATTGCAAACGCTTTTTTGGCGAATATTTATATTCGCCTAAAAAGCGTAGTTGACGTAGCCCCGCTAGGCGGGGCTCCTATTTCTGTCTGCAGGGTTTACAGTAAACTAACACGAAGGGGATTTCGAGGTCTTATTAGCTCGCTGACTAGACCCCGCCATCCCCGTTGCCTCCTTCTGCGAAGCAGTCATGCTAGCGAAGGAGGTGGCGGAACGTGAGAGGGAGAGAACCTCACGTCCCAGCCGCCGCGGGAGACGCCCCACGCGTTGGGGGGCAACCAGTGGCCCCCGGCCACCGTACCTGTGGGCTGTGAGTAATGGGCTAGCTCACCGTCCGTCCGTCTTATGACGACAGGCCGCGCCGACGGCGCGTTCGTGTTCCACGCGCGCTTTAAGGAGATGTCAGCAAATCGGAAGGCGTCCGAGAGGGCCGATGCCTGCCAGGGCTGCGGGTTGTTCGAAAGAGATACCGTGGCCCTGGAACACAAAGGGCTAAGAAGGAACATGGATGGGTTTTAGTCCATCAAGTCTGACACTCTCTTCCGCTCCGCCCAGAGCGGGAGAAGTCATTTGATGATTTCCAATGCGAAAAAAAAGGCAATTTATTTTAGAAAAATAAAATTATTTAAAAAAAAAAAACTTTTTCGTTAAATTCCACGCGGATGAACTCGCGGGCACAGCTAGTTCTTGATAACATAATTCAATTGCCTGACCTGAGAATCGAACCCAAGATCTCACACTCAGCAGTAGTGCGACCACAAGACTAACGCGGCGGTCAAGAAAAACGTCGTGAGAAAACTCATGCTTGTAACGGTGTGAAATTACCTACCCACGACGAGCAACGGTGGTGATTTATATCAGCTTCAGTGGCCCATTGTTCATCATCTGCCTAGCGTTTTCCCAAATTATCTTGGCGTCGGCTTCCAGTCTTGCCGGATGAAGCGACTGCCTATCTGACCTCCACAACCCAGTAACTGGGTAATATGATATCCCTTAGTAAGACTGGATGTCAGAATTTTGGCTTCTGACTACTCGTAACGACTGTCAAAGATCTAGAAATGACAGCCGGGACCAACAGCTTAACGTGCTTTCCGAAGCATGGAGGAAACTCGGTGTGTAATTATGGTCACCCATGCGCGGACCAACCTCGGCAAGCACGGCGTAACCTTAAATATCGACCCGTGTGGCTGTTATTATTTAGCCACAAGCTCCTTCTATATATGTAGAGTTATGAGATGTAAAAAAACACGTTGTATAAAGGTATAGTACGAGTAATTTTATTTTCTATTTTCTTTCAGTAGGCGCGCGTAGGACTTAATGTTTGTATGACGTCAGACTAGTCTACGTTTTTGCACTCATTATTGTTAAACTGATGTCCTTGACCAGGTGATTGTTAGCTTTAATGTTTTTTTAATGAATAGGCAGAACATAGCAAGGGAACACGCAAGATGAATCACGAGCAATTAAACATTGATGTCATTACTTTGTATAATTTTGTGAAACAAACTTTGCAATGATTTGTAAAAGGGACTGTTTCGTCGTTATAGTGGAAGCACTACTGCTGAGCTTGAGGATCTGGGTTTCGTTCCTGGGTTGTGTCAAGTGTGTTTCATTACAAAATTTCACAATATCTGGCGGATATCTGGATTTGTGCCCGGTTCTAGATCTTCCAAAAAACACTTTTTTCTGTATTGTTTTTTTCAGTCGTTGTTTAAAAGATACAGCCCTGTGACAGTCGCATGGACGAACGGTTAGACAGCAGCGTCTTCATTATAGGGTCCCGATGAGTGAGTTCCTGTGTTCAGACTCACGGAGAACTGACGGGAACCTCCTAGGGATAGTAAATAGTAGGAGTAGCTTGACAAGAGCGCATTTCACGTGATTCTTATACCATTGTCTTGCGGCTTACCTAAATTGCAACGAGTGACGCGTCTTGATGAAATTCAACTTCTAGTACTATAAGTTAGTTTGAAACGAGATTGTGCTTAATGCAAGCAATGAGGCACAATCATAGTTCATCATTATTCTTCAGCCTATCTCAATTTATAGCATTCCTTTTTTTTACCATACTTCTTATAAATTACTATCTTAGGTTACGTGCAGCAAAACCTTGAAAATTGGTAGATGTACATTATATTATTGTCTATTTCATGTAAATAAAATGAGTTTGTGAATTTTTAATTTATTTGTACAACTGTAACTGTAATACAATTCGTACTAAACTAATATGATAAGACAGTTTTATTGTTTGTTTTTACAAAAATGTATTTTGTCAGCTGCAAAGTCTGTTTATTCAATTGGTTTTAGGAGTCACACATAGACAATGTTTTTTATATATTTTGGCTGTTTCAACGAATTGAGAGTTGAATTTTTTGTAGGTAATTTAAATGTCCTAAAATAGCTGGAGTCGTTATTGGGAAAAAGGTGTTCCAAGTCAAATTATGTTTCTTAATAACCAGGTAAAATAAAATAAAGTATATAAAGTATTGTAGTAAGTATAAGTGTTCTGCATGGTGTCGGACGTAAAGAATAGCACCATCCCATATCTTCCCGTGGGTGTCGTAAGAGGCGACTAAGGGACTTTTCAGAGAATGGGCAGCAGCGTTCTCTGTGCTTTTGTAACAACCGTACTGCAATCGCCAACCCACCTGCCAAGCGTGGCGATTATGGCAAATCCCCCCCTTGCACACTTGGGGGAGGCCTATGTCCAGCAGTGGACGTCTTTCGGCTGAAATGATGATATAAAGTATAAAAAGCTTAAGACTAAGATTATGTAAGTAATAAATAAGCACAATGATAATAATATTAATTCATTACAGTTTTATTCATTAAAAATATCCTCAATTTATTAGGTAAAAATTTTAAACGAACGAGTAAAGAACAGATTACATTTTGAGAGTTTAAAAACTTGTTAACCATAACACAACAATTTGGTATGTGGTCTACATATTTAATTATACTACTTCCACAGCACCATTTTTTAAATTTTTGACTACAATTCCAGACATGGAATAAATTGACAAAATATTTAAGTCATATTTAAAGACAAGCGACAAGGTAATATATAATAAAAATCGATGTACAAGATAAAAAAGCACTTTGTTTTCAACAACGTAGATGCGGAATAACACTGTCAGTTTTAACAACTTATCTCATTATTGCCGAGATAGTCACAATAAAGTTAGCATAATAAGATGAATGGCTAAATATTGACTGTTGAAATTTTAACAGTCGTTATTGAGCAGACCGTTAAAATTTTAACTGTGCGTTTTTATTCAAGCATTCCTTCACCTAGTGTTAATGAAAACGGTTAATAGACAGTCAGTTAACAGTTTAATTATCATTGGGCATTTCTACAGTACGTTTCATTGCTGAAACGGTCATGTTCTCAACTTGGGAGTCATCCCCTACCCTGAGTTTAACATCGCCATAGGGGAAGTAACGACTGGACATGCTAACCTCACCATCCCCACAGAATAATTCAATGGAACTTGCATCCACGAGAATATACCACTCAAGTTTGTCCACAGGCGTCCAATTCGTTCTGCGGATACCATCTTCACCACCACGGTCGAGAGTAACTTTACCATTCAGACAGTCATAACTAATTGAAACACTTGCGTTAGTCGATTCTATAAACAGTTCAAAATTTTTCGATTTTGTCGCTGTGATTTTTATTTCGGCTGCCTTATCTTCCAAGTGGACTGTGTGACCCTCTTGTGCCTTCCCTGAGTACAATGTACAACCGCGGGCAGCACTAATCTCTTTAATGGGTTTCTGTATAAGTCTCAAATCTTCCGTAAGGAACAATTCCCTTGGGATTGTCATTTGACCAGTAAAGCCATCGTCACGCTCCGGATAACGGTTCTCCCACATATCAAACCAGGCAATTACAAGCCGCCGATAATATTTGTCCAAAATTGTTTGAGTAGCATAGAAATCATGTCCAAAATCCAATTCTTTGAATTTGGTTTCAGGCGTAAACAAATGAGTCTTGTAATCAAACTTTCCAACTATATAACCAGTCTGATATAGATTTCTGTATAAATCACCCTCGGGTGTAATACCCTGTGGTGAAAATAATAGTATATGATGGCCGTCCAGCTCGAAGAAATCTGGACATTCCCACATGTAACCCAAAGAACCATCGGATTGAGCTATAACCGACACTTCCTTCCAAGAAATTGAATCCTCCGACAAATAAAGTAGTGCTCTTCCGAGAGTGTTATTATTGAAAGAATTACCCAACACCATGTAATAACGACCATCGTGCTCCCATACTTTCGGGTCTCTGATATTCGGTTGATGTTCCTCCGCTATGATAATAGGATTCCCTGCATATTTTGTCAGAGTGACTCCGTCAGTACTTGTGGCTAAGGCTTGAAACTGCATGTTATCCGGAGCTCCAGGAGTATTAACATTTCCCGTATAATAAAAATACATTGTATTGTTTATAATTATCCCACTTCCCGAGAACACTCCAGTTTTGTCGTAAGGTTGATCTGGTTTCATTGCGACTGGTAGATTTTTCCAATTCATTAGATCCCAACTCGTTGCATGTGCCCAGTTTGCAATTCCGGGCTCTTGGCTGCTGAATGGATTATATTGATAGAACAGATGGTACTGATTTTCGTATTGGCAGAATCCGTTGGGGTCGTTCATCCATCCGTGGGGCGGGGCGAGGTGGTACCGCGGACGAAAGCGATCTTTATCTATATCAGCTGAGCATCTGTAAGAAAACAGTGCTATAAGCAAAAACTTTGTCACAACTGCTAACATTGTGCGCGTCGGGTAAACAGACGCGGGGACTGAGGTCTTCTATCTGAATAGTTCATTTCCGCCGTTGCGATCATTTATATGCTATCGTTGTCGTGTCTCATTCAGCTGTGTCAATTCAATGTCAACTTACCGAAGTTATTGTGACCATTATCGTAGAAATGTGCGGTGTTTTAGTTAAAATGTCTGCCTGTGAGATGTTGTTGTAGCACTTTGTTTAAATTGCAACTCGTGTTTGTTCAAGATAATGGATGTATAATTTGTAGAAGTGAAGTAGAGCTAATAGTAGGTACAATGTAGAATTGTAAGAAGTCAAAGGAGTTATAATATTATAATCATAAAAAATTCCAAAATCGAAGTCATAAATGGACATTCGGTTTTAGGGCTCTAGATGGATCATAAATATCATGTTATATTATTTTAGATAATCCAACAGGAAAAAATAGATGGGGCATGTCACAAAATTCTCTGCTATCAAATTTGTTAACGTAACTCTTAACTATAATGAGGAACTCGTGGCTAAATAATAACAGCTGCCCAGGTCGATCTTTAAGGTTAAGCCGTGCTTGCCGAGGTTGGTCTGTGGATGGGTGACCATAATTACATACCGAGTTTCCTCCGTGCCTCGGAAAGCACGTTAAGCCGTTAGTCCCGGCTGTTATTTGTAGATCTTTGACAGTCGCTACGAGTAGTCAGAAGCTAAAAGTCTGACATCCAGTCTTACCAAGGGGTATCGTATTACCCAGTTACTGGGTTGTGGAGGTCAGATAGGCAGTCGCTTCATGTAAAATACTGGTACTCAGCTGCATCCGGTTAGACTGGAAGCCGACCCCAAGATAGTTCGGGAAAAGGCTAGGCAGATGATGAACTCTTAACTATAATGTTTCGGTCGGCTTCAAAACTTAGAATAAAATATTTGATAGCCTTATAGATTGCGCATAATTAATTTCCAGCATTTTAACTGAAGAACGGGGTCATATAAGTACGCGGTTTTACTTTATAATTACATGTACCACATTTGACCGACCTTTTATTTTATTTCTATGACTTTGTTGTGGAAACTGACCCCAACATAACTGGGAAAAGGCTTAGCAGATGATGATGATCTACGCTTTAGATTCAATCTCTAGAACAGCCTCATAGAGAGATCCAATATTTCATAGTTTACTTGAAGAGCCAATTTAAAGATTAACCTTACAAACACTTTCAAGGACTTAACTTTCTGAAACAATAAACTTTAATTTCGCAATTTAGTCTTGAACAAAAACAGGTTAACCTTTGTGGAACTATTCAATGCTGTTAGTTATTTTAATAACTGCCCTGTTATCTACCATTGGGCCTATTACGAAAACAGACTGTAAAAGTCACCTAAATTAGGAGGAGCTCGTGGCTAAATAATAACAGCCGCCCAGGTCGATCTTTAAGGTTAAGCCGTGCTTGCCGAGGTTGGTCTGTGGATGGGTGACCATAATTACATATCGATTTTCCTCCGTGCCTCGGAAAGCACGTTAAGCCGTTGGTCCCGGCTGTCATTTGTAGATCTTTGACAGTCGTTACGACTAGTCAGAAGCTAAAAAGTCTGACATCCAGTCTTACCAAGGGGTACCGTATTACCTAGCTACTAGGTTGTGGAGGTCAAATAAGCAGTCGCTTCATGTAAAGTACTGGTACTCAGCTGCATCCGGTTTGACTGGAAGCCGACCCCAAGATAGTTTGGAAAAAGGCTAGGCAGATGATGACTTCGTTCATATTAAAGTCTTTCAGTGGCATTTGTTATCGTCGTGTAAAATATATAAGAATGTTTTAGGATGGTTGTATTGTTAAGAGGGGCATAATCAACTGGTAAAAGCAATTTAATATGGTTACGAAGACTGCCAATGCATGAATGCTTTAAACAATATTGTTCATTGTGTTTTCAAGTTTTGTATAAAGTAATATAACTACTGAAGACATTCATTATCACGATCTATAGATGACACAGGTATTGTACCTACATCTTTATACAAAACTAGCTGTCCGGCGCAACTTCGTTTGCGTCACATTTTCCCCGTTTTGGCAAAATTTTTCATTACTGCTCCACTCCTATTGGTCGTAGCGTGATGATATATAGCCTATAGCCTTCCTCGATAAATGGGCTATCTAACACTGAAAGAATTTTTCAAATCGGACCAGTAGTTTTGGAGCCTATTCAATGCAAACAAACAAACAATCAAATCTTTCCTCTTTATAATATTAGTTTAGACAATTTCATTATTTGCTTCACTCGTGGTGCACGACCATTTTAGTGTCTGCAATTTCTTGGAAATATGCAAGGCAAACCATACCCATACAAGATATTAAAAGATAAATTTTAAACATAACATCACGCTTGTCACGGAAGGTTTCAACAGAGGTATGTGTACAGTACGGAAGGTACACTCACGTTTTGTCAGTTATGTTTATTCCCATCTTATCAGTGGCGGATTTGCAAATTTTCAAGGCTGTAAAGTTTTTGCCGCCCTTGCCTCTACAATTTTCATGTACTAGATTATTTTTACAAACCAACAATTTCGTTGAAATTGCACGTAAAATATTATTTGGGTTTAATTTCACTCTTTTCAGTCATACAAAGTGTGGGCAGAGGCCGGTTACTGGTAGGGGGCGGTGAACTAGCTGTTTTACTCTAGAATATGGAAGTTTGCTACTCCGAATGTACAATGACAAGTGAGAGGGGAAAGTCATCCATAAAGTTTGTTGCAGACTTTTATCTGTAAAACATCAGAAAACCGCCATGCAGAAATCTTTTTGATTTCTACAAGGAAGCAAAAAAATTAAATTCGGTCCCAAAATTTGCCGTCCCAAAAATCTGCCGCTTTAGCTAGGCTCCAGCCTACTCAGCCTACTGGTAAATCTGCCACTGCGTCTTAAAGGGACGAGTCTATTGCCCATATCAACCAGGCTTAGCGTTATGCTACAGACAGTTATTGGGAAATTCGTGGTGGAAAAACCCACAAGCTTTGCCTGACCCTGCAACGAATCCAAGACCTCGCTCAGCAGTACCACTTGCGATCACTGAACCAACGAGGAAGTTCAATCAATCTACTACCGTGCTCACTAACGTTCGACCAATTCTCACCCGTACCTCCTCAGTTATAAAGTTGAAAAGTATTCGACTGTCAATGCGCGCGGTAATACGCATAGTCGTGATTATTGGAAGAGGTGTGAGGATATAGGCAATCAATCTAAGAACATGACTGGCCAATTCCTGGTTGTAGATAAGTTGTAAGTACTTACGTAAGTTTAATTTAGACTAGTGTTACTATACATGAAGAGCCATCGGTCACGTATTCAGTTCATCGCACTGAACCTCTGAAAATCTGTACAGAGTAGTACTTGAACCCAGACTGCTCAAGGGGAGCAGAGAACCTACGCGCGGGCCACACGGGATATCCCTGCGCGACTCGCCGTAGCGATCTGCCTCTTGCCTACATCCCGAGACATGACAAGGCGAAGCACATCAAGCTCAGCCTTGAGGGCCTCATCATAGACACGTGTGCCGACCCCTCCCAAACCATCATCCCGTCTTTCCGCGGGTACTCCAGGGTAGCGGATGGCACGGTTGACGTGTGGTATGAGGACGACAACGCCCTGACTTGGCTGACCCAGAACGTGCCCAAATTAAGACTGCCGAACACTGACGCGACAATGACCATTATGAAGCAGTCCGACGTACCGGGTCCGAGCAGCGCTCTTTGTACCTAGGTATAATGGGGACATAGCGCAGCTTCGGACTATTCTGACCCGCCAGAACCTCTGGTACACCGTCGGTAGGTGGTCATTGTACTGGGCGACATCGATGGGTGGTGATAACTACGGGACTTATTTGACCCTGGGAATCCCACCGGAAGAAGTCGAAAAGGTCTTGGAGAGGGAGCGCCGGGTGTCGTACCTTCTTGGGTCGATTTACGTGCGCTTCTTCCCCAAGACCCATCCCTCCGACACCCCGACGGACACTGAACCGACACAACCGGCACGGACTATACTTAACGTGACGATGACGCAACTGGAGGAGGAGATGGCCAGAACGGCGATGGCTAATGCCGACGCTGTGAGGATGCCAACCTCACCGTCAAAGTGGAAGGAGCAGCTGCTCTCATCGTCACCGGCACTAAGCGAAGACCGGCACGGACTGATGGACGGGTAAGAATTATCCGATGGACCCATCTCCTCCTAACTCCACCCCAATACCCCCCCCATCCCGCCCCCTAAATATCATCCAGACCAACCTCCAGCATAGCAAGACGGCTACCGCTTGCCTGTGCAGGGCACTGGAGATGGAACCCCGAACCATTGCACTTATCCAAGAGCCGTGGATCCGTAATAACAGAATATGCGGCCTTGGTAACATTGGAGGTAAATAGAGCCTCGACACTCAAGGCACAGACAAACCACAAACCTGTGCCTGTATACCCAAAATTATACCCGCCACCACACTCACGCAATTATGAGCAAATAGCTGTCAGGCTCAAAACCGACGGTGACGCACCCGATATCGTCTTAGCCTCGGTATACATGCCAGGCGAGGATGTTGACTGCCCATCGAAAGAGTTGGCCGACCTGGTATGGTACTGCGAAGAAGCCAACCTGGACTTGGTCATCTGCATGGACTCGAACGCCCATCACCCACTTTGGGGTTGCAACAAAGCCAACACTAGAGGTGAGGTTCTATGCACATATCTGTTCTCCACTAACCTTAATATCACAAACCGCGGCTCGGAACCCATTTGGGTCACATCTCGCGGACAAACGATTATTGACCTAACGCTGGCGTCGGATAGCGCCATAAAACTTATCACTAACTGGCACGTATCCAACGAGCCTTCCTGCTCTGATCATAGAAGGATCCGCTTCTCACTAGTAGCACATATAAATAAACCCGGACCTAGGCGTAACCCACGCCGTACAAATGTACCCGGCTACAAATGGCTGCTGGCCTCTGTACTAGTACAGCACCAAACGCCACAAACCTTATGGACCCCAAACAACTAGAAGACACCGTAACAAAACTATCTGAATTTATAATCGAAGCCTACCACGCCTGCTGCAAGCTAAGAGATCCAAACACCAAGAGTAAGGGTAACTCCTGGCGGAACTTAGTATGCTCAGGCAAACCATGCGCAAACAATTCAACAGAGCTAAAAACTCCAGACTACCAGAAGACTGGGAATCATACAAGAAAACACAATACACCTTCAAGAAACAAGTCAGGAATGCCAGTAGAGCAGCCTGGCGGGAATTCTGCGAAGAAATTGAATCAAACAGCGAAGCCGCGCATGTAAGGAAGATCCTATCTTCTGATCAGGATCGCACCCTCGGCTCGCTGAAAACCTCAGACAACACCTATACCAAGTCGGACCACGAAACAAGCAAAGTCCTTTTGGAATCCCACTTCGCAGACTGCAATCTCTCTGAGGACAGAACCTGGACAAGTGAGCCAAGGCACATACCAAATGACCAACTAGGCCAGAGCCCACACCATTGTAACTGCAGAGAGAATAAAATGATCAATAAAGACTTTCAAACCACATAAATCCGCAGGCTTAGACGAAATCTTTCCAGCCCTGCTACAATGGGAGTAGACGTCCTAACGCCATGGCTGACCGTCATCTTCCAAGCCTACATAGCACAGAAATGAAATGGAATGAATGAAATACCACTTGCATGGCGGGAGGGGAAAGTCATTTTCATCCCCAAACCAGGCAAACCCGTTTACACACAACCCAAGGCGTACAGACCAATAAGCCTGACATCTTTTCTACTGAAAACTCTTGAGAGATTTTGTGATCGACATAGCCGGAGCGGCCACTTCATAAACAACAACACGCGTATTCCACAGGAAAATCAACAGAATCTCTACTGCACAGTGTGATCTCCAAGATCGAATGTGCAGTGGATCACAAATGCTCTTCACTAGCTGTCTTGATTGATATAGAAGGCGCTTTTGACAAAACCATCTTCCATAGCATCAACGCAGTCCTCGAGGAACACGGTATGGACTCGACCCTGCGTGGATGGATCACAAATATGCTCCGACTGAGGGCCGTACAAGTTACGGTAAACGATACCACTAGAGCCATGGTATTGAAGGGCTGCCCCCAAGGTGGTGTCCTCTCACCGCTACTATGGAACCTTGTAGTAGACAGCCTCATCAAACGTCTCAATAGCGAAGGCTACTACACGGTGGGCTATGCTGATGACCTGACCATAATAATAAATGGAACACACGAAAACACACTATGCAACCTTATGCGTCAAGCCTTGAGGATAGTAGAAGACTGGTGCAAGGAATACAAACTAACAGTGACCCTACCAAAACCCTACCAAAACCGAACTCGTCCTCTTCACAAAGAAAAGGAAGCTGGTAACGTTACAGCTACCTAGCTTCTTTGGAACTACACTAAGCCTATCGACTGAAACCAAATACCTGGGTATCTTCTTAGACAAACAGCTGAACTGGGTGAAATACACCACAAAAGCCAGTATAGCCCTTTGGCAATGTAAAAAACTACTCGGGAGAAATTGGGGCATAAGCCCCAAAATCAACTACTGGCTATAAACCACAGTTATCCGACCAATCATCAAATACGGCTCTTAAGTTTGGTGGCCCAGGACCAATCTAAGTACGACACAAAAGGATCTCGAGAAACTACAAAGATTTGCCTGCGTAGCAATCACCAGCATGAGAACTTCCCTCACTGCCGCCTTACAGGTGATGCTGGGGCTACCACCTTTACACCTCGTCGTAAGAGAGGAGGCGGCCAAAGCGACTTTCAGACTCGAAGCATCCGGCACCTTGAGCCATGATTCCAGAATCAAACACACACGCATCAGAATAGATGCCATTAAAGAACAGCCTTTGATGGCATCACCCATCGACAGAACTTTGAAGTCCCACTGCTTCCAAAAACACCACAACATCGTACTCACAGCGGAGTCGTATGACTTCTCAGGTACAAAAGAGCTAAGAATCTACAATGATGGATCAAAAACCGATGACGGGACAGGTTTCGGGGTGTTCTCCGACGACCTAAATATAAAAATAGAATGCTCAACTCTGTTTACCAAGCTGAGTGTGTAGGTATTATCCAAGTGGCACACGCTATAGAGGCCAGAGAGTTTACGAATACCAATATTCGAATACTTTCCGAGAGTGCCTCAGTTCTCCAATCCCTAAACAGTAATCAGATTACGTCGAGACTAATACTAGAATGCCATAATGCCCTAGAACAAATCACGGTACTAAACCACAACACAGTAACACTACAATGGATCAGAGGACACAATGGATCCCTGGAATTTTTTCCTGTCCAACGTCCGGGCGTACTTGTACGCCTAGAAGAGTTGTACCAAAAAACTTACTAAAACTGTCAAAATCTCTATGAATTTACCGTCTACGGTCCCTTTTGTGCATACAGTATTAAATTCTGCGTCTATGGCAAAACTAGCTGTCCGGCGCAACTTCGTTTGCGTCATATTTTCCCCGTCAACATTTTTCATTGCTGCTCCACTCCCATTGGTCGTAGCGTGATAATATATAAATTCTATAGCCTTTCTCGATAAAGGCGCTATCTAACACTGAAAGAATTTTTCAAATCGGACCAGTAGTTTCGGAGCCTATTCAATGCAAACAAACAAACAATCAAATCTTTCCTCTTTATAATATTAGTTTAGTAGACCGAGAATCTCAGCCGTACAAAACAATAGTCAATTTTTTTTTGAAAATGGACTGTCAAGTATCATGTGTCAAATGTCGTGTTTTTTTATTGTTGTGAGATAAGTGTCCTGGTTATAAAACGTGAGTATTATTTAATTAATAACCCAATGTACATAATGTAACATATCAAAATAAACCTCATTAATCAAGCTTTACGAATATCTAAAAATCGTAGGTTCAAAGTCTGTTGATACGATAAATTATGAAAATGACAAATGGCGCCATGTCGAGCATGATAATTTTCGCAATGTTTTTTTAGACTTTTTTTGGAAAAATAGTTAAAATAGTGCTCGTAATATGAAAATTAGTTCCAAAAGCTAATTACTAGTGTCTCCACACACTCCAACAGTAAAATAAAACAAAAAATAACGTTTTTTTTACGAAATCATGACAAAATCTGGCGGCGTCGAATCGAATGAGAGGAGGGTTGATTGTTTTGGGTTATTGTGCTACTCAGAAAGTGCCAAAGTAAGGACATATGGGTATTAAAACAAAGCTTATATGTATAGTCTAGTTTCATTATAAATAGGTTTTATTGACACAAACTACAACTCTTATTGGAAACACTTGACATTCTTATTGGCGAAACTGACATTCAACACATATTCTCAAGTTCACATTTTTTTCTAAGTACTTATAATCTAAGTAGATCGTTAATGTACAAATGGATATTTTGTCTAATATATAAAATGTTAGCGAAGATGAATTGTGAAGCCACCGTAAGAATACCAATCTCTTTAAAAAAATCTCTTAGAGATACTCATGCACCCAGCTGGCAAATTGCACGAACCGCTCGGTTTTGAAGAACGAATATATTTTGGATAATAGCGGCTTTGCCCCACAGCAGAATACCACAGGTGAAAATAACTAAAATAGAGTAACCGTGCTGTATCAACGTCAGTGTATTATCTAACTTTTTTGACGGCGTATGCGGCCGAACTAAGCCTCCCCGCTAGGCTTGATATGTGTGGACCCATTGTAATTTTGAATCAACTGTTATACCCAGAAACACAGCTGAGTCAACCGTTTTAACTCCTCCTCATTGCCGAGAACAATGTTGGGACCTAGATTTTTAACATTACAAATCAAATTTAATACTTTTAGTTTTTTTGGCATTAAGAACAAGGTTATTTGTTGTGAACCAATCCATGACCATTGATAGAGCGCTGTTTAAGTCTCCAAAATCTTGTCTATTCCTATCTACTTTAAACAAGAGAGGTATGATCTGTAAATAGTACAATGTTACAAATAGCCTTCAAATAATATGGTAAGTCATTGATATAAACTAAGAATAAAAACGGTTTCAGTATTGAGCCTTGAGGTACACCTAGCTGAACAGGTAGCCTGGAAGATTTCACGCCATTAACATCTACACATTGGATTCTATTTTGTAAATACGAATCTATTACATTTAGGGCTCCATTTTGAACACCGTAATAACTTAGTTTCCGTAAAAGGGTGTCGTGGTGTACGCAATCAAAAGCTTTGGAGAAATCGCAGAAAACACCGATTGCATTTTGCGCGTTTTCCAATGCGTTGAATATGTGTTTCAACAAAGCAACCGCCTCATCTGTAGTCGAACGACCTTTGGTAAAGCCATATTGATCGTTGTGAAGAAGGTTGTTTAGATTAAAATGTCTTAGCATGTTTGAGTATTAACTTTTCAAATATGATGCTAAATGCATGTTAAATAGAAATTGGTCTGAAGTTACCGATATCATTCTTACTGCCTGATTTATATAGAGGGATGACTTTACTGCTCTTCATAAGGTCAGGAAAAGTACCTAAATCAACTCATTTATTAAAAGTAACAGCAAGATAGGGGGCTAAGATTTCTATTATATTACTTAAAAGTTTAATGGAAATTCCCCAGTAATCACTTGTTTTTTTAGACTTAAGTGAATTAAAAACATTAACTATATCACGAGGTGTAACATGTTCAAAACTAATACGAGACCACATTTAGGCACGCTACTATGCAAAAGGTTTTTTTCAGCTTTAGACGGCGACGAACTTAAAGAGCGAGTCGTATCTATAGATATGTTAGCAAAATACTCATTAAATGCCTCAGCTACGTCGGATGGATTATTAACTAATTTGTTATCAATCATGATTTCAAGTTGTCTTGTTTAACAGATTTACCCGTTTCATTGTTTATAATTTTTCAAGTAGCTTTTACGAGATTTTTTTTACAGTGTCACCTAAAAATTTTGATTTTGCAATAACACAAATCCTTTTAAATAATTTTAAATAATTTTTAACATACTCTACAAAGTCAGTCAGTCAGTTTTATTCTATTCTATACTATAGAAAATTTGTATCAAATCAGTATTGTTTCAGACCATATAACTAGTATAATCTAGATCGACTTTTATAAATACCTGGTATAGCCTGGTGTATCATGAGTACAGCCAAGTGTTTAAGTATCAGTCACTAATTACCAATCACCCTATATAATAATTGTTTATTTAGTGGCACAACAAATAAATATAATTAAAATATCCATTTGTCAATTCAAATTAACAGCTTTTTACGGAATGCGTAAGAAATACATTTATACTGTATTTATAAAAAAAACTGTGTATTTTTTTGTTACAGCTAATCTCCGAAAAGGCTTGACTGCCACAAATGTGGGTGTACTATTAAGTTCACTTCTATTTAACCCTTCGGGAATTACAGGTGTGATGTTATGTTTGTGTTAAGATACAACTTGGTAAGACTTGTTGTCAGACTTTCGGGTTTCTGAGTACCAACTTGTAATGTTCAATGGTCACACACCAACACTATAACACTATACTATTCTAATATGTAAGCTAGAGATTTACTGGTTTGAAAGACGTATCAAAATTTGACCCTATAAAAGGATTACATAATGCCTAATTTATTATGAACTAGTTGCTGCTCGTGACTTGAGTGGTTATGTGTTTTTAGGTATTATTATACATATATATGTAGTTATAGTAAATTTTATAATAAATTTATTTATTTTCTCATCACAAACATTATAGTGAACAGGAATTAATTAACCTAAGATACAGGCAAACATTTGTGAGAGACTGGTGCCCGAAATAGGCATACAATACCTGTGTTACGGGTCACCAGGCCCCCCAAGACTTACAGGTTTAAAACTAGAATAGATTAATAGTTAAACAACTAATCAAGTGATGAATTAACTTAAAAACAAGGTACAGAATGTTCTAAACAACAAAAAATTACAAATTAATTAAAATATTGTCTAAGTAGAAATAATTACACTGGACGACATATGTAATGTGATTTGTGTATGAGATAGTGTGTGTTTGTGCATGTGTAGTATAGATGTTTAGCGAATTGGAATCAAAAGACTCTCAGTTGCCTGATAGTCTAAAGTTTTTAACCATTTACAGACAGTTAATTTACAGACTGGTCTCCGCAGTGGGTAAATTGCAAGTTTAATGTTGATTTTGTTATACAAATATCCCCCAAGAAAACAGAAAAATCTTTGGGAGAGGACAGTACGGAAAAAACTTGTAGGACAGACATTACCCTTCCTACGTTTATCTTTCTTTAGATTGGGGTCATATTCTATTTGCTTATGTTGCTTGAAAACTATAGAAAGTATGAAGCTCTGTCTGACTGTTAGAACATCCCAACGTTTGTAAAGCTCAACAGTAGGGTAACGAAAAGGAAGTCCAGCTCCCACCTTTAGAACTGCTCTTTGAGCTCTTTCAACCTCTAGAAGGTGAACTTTGCCTGCTCCTCCCCAGGAGGTTATGCAATAATTTACTATTGACTGGCAGAGTGCCGAGTAGACCATTTTGGTACTTCTGAGATCAGCAACATGTCTCAAAGTCTTAAAAATGTAAATCAGCTTACGAATTCTGGTAACGAGTATGTCGATGTGTGGCTTAAAGGTTAGTGTTTGATCTATAAACACTCCAAGATATCTAATGACATCCGTATTTTGAAGGGGTGAACAAAGGCACGAAGAACTGGATAAGGAACAGGTGTGAGCCGTTATACTAAGGGTTGTAGGTGGAAGAAGATTTCTCCTGGGAGCAAAGGCAACATATTTGGTTTTGGATAAGTTAAGTGTCAAAACATTATATTTAAGCCATTGACAAACCTCATTGAAACCATGTTGAGCACTTTGAAAAACTTCTTCCCAAGTTTTACCACTAAAAAGTAGTGCAGTATCATCGGCAAAAGATATTAGTTTTCCGTGTTTAAGTTGGAGTTGAAGCAAGTCATTAATGTAGACAAGGAAAAGACTAGGACCCAGGACACTGCCTTGTGGAACGCCGTAGTGAACAGAAAGTTCATCACTTATCCAGTTGTCTATCTTCACTCTTTGCTTCCTATTACTTAAATAATCCTTGAGCAGTTGCAACGGCAGACCTCTGACTCCAATTCTTTCAAGTTTTTGCAAAAGCAATGGAATAGGAACCGTGTCAAAGGCCTTTGCCAAATCGAGGAAGACTGTGACATACTTTCTATTATTGTCAAGATCAGTAACAATGTGGTTAGTGAGTTCATGCACGGCGTCATCAGTCGACCTACCCGATCGAAACCCAAATTGGTTTGGCGACAGGAGTGCATTTGTCTCCAGAAAGCTCATGAGGCGTTTGTTAATGAGTCGTTCTAATACTTTGGACATTGTAGGCAGGATGGAAATGGGCCTATAATTAGAAATGCAGTCTTTATCTCCTCCTTTATGGATAGATTTAACAAGGGCTATCTTTAATGCCCGCGGAAAGGTACCCGTAGTAAACGCTAGATTGCAGATGTGAGTAAGCGGAAGTGTAAGCTGTTTGACGTAGCGTTTTAAGACTTTGTCCGATATCTGATCTACTCCAACTGCCGCACCCACTCTCAAGTCCATTATGAGAAATTCCACCTCATTTTCATCAGTAGGAAGTAAGACAAGCGAGTTTGGCGTAATAGGACTTACAGGAGGCGAGGTAAGGTAGCTGTTCGATGTTGAATGTCCACTCATACTATATTTGTAAGAGTGGACATTAGACCCAATATGAACCTTCCTCTTGCTAGAGTCGTTATTGGGAAAAAGGTGTTTCAGGTCAAATCTTGTTTCTAAATTACCAGGTAAAATAAAATAAGCACAATGACATTAATTCAATAGAGTCAATTTTATTTGGTAAAAATTTTGAATGAACGAATAAAGAATAGATTCAATTTTGAGTGATTAAAAACTTGTCTATCATAACACAATAATTTGCTATGTGATCTACATATTTCATTATACTACTTCCAAAGTAGCAGTTTACAATTTCAGACATTGTCAAATATTTAAGTCATATTCAATAGACAAACGACAAGGTATGTAATAAAAATCGGTGAACAATGTGATAAAAAAGCACTTTGTTTTCAACAATGTAGATGTGGAATAACATTGTCAGTTTATACAAAATATTATGTCATTATCGTCGTGATTCACAATAAAGTTAGCATAATAACATGAATGGCTAAATATTGACTGTTGAAATTTTAACAGTCGTTTTAATCATCGCGTTTTAATTCAAGCATTCCTTCACCTAGTGTTGATGAAAACGGTTAATAGACAGTCAGTTAACAGTTTTATTATCATTGGGCATTTCCACAGTACGTTTCATTGCTGAAACGGTCAGGTTCTCAACTTGGGAGTCATCCCCTAACCTGAGTTTAACATCGCCATAGGGGAAGTAACGACTGGAAACGGTAACCTCACCATCCCCACAGAATAACTCAATGGAACTTGCATCCACGAGAATATACCACTCAAGTTTGTCCACAGGCGTCCAATTCGTTCTGCGGATACCATCTTCACCACCACGGTCGAGAGTAATTTTACCATTCAGACAGTCATAACTAATTGAAACACTTGCGTTAGTCGATTCTATAAACAGTTCAAAATTTTTGGATTTTGTCGCTGTGATTTTTATTTCGGCTGCCTTATCTTCCAAGTGGACTGTGTGACCCTCTTTTGCCTTCCCTGAGTATAATGTACAACCGCGGGCAGCACTAATCTCTTTAATGGGTTTCTGAATAAGTCTCAAATCTTTGGTTAGGAATAATTCCCTTGGGATTGTTATTTGACCAGAAAACCCATCGTCACGCTCCGGATAACGGTTCTCCCACATATCAAACCAGGCAATTACAAGCCGCCGATAATGTTTGTCCAAAATTGTTTGAGTAGCATAGAAATCATGTCCAGAATCCAATTCTTTGAATTTGGTTTCAGGCGTAAACAAATGAGTCTTGTAATCAAACTTTCCAACTATATAACCAGTCTGAAATAGATTTTTGTATAAATCACCCTCGGGTTGTATACCCTGTGGTGAAAATAATAGTATATGATGGTCGTCCAACTCGAAGAAATCTGGACATTCCCACATGTGACCCAAAGAACCATCGGATTGAGCTATAACCGACACTTCCTTCCAAGAAGTTAAATCCTCCGACAAAGTAGTACTCGCCCAAGAGTGTTATTATTGAAAGAATTTCCCAACACCATGTAATAACGATTATCGTGCTCCCATACTTTCGGGTCTCTGATATTCGGTTGATATTCCTCCGCTTTGATAATAGGATTCCCTGCATATTTTGTCAGAGTGACTCCGTCAGTACTTGTGGCCAAGGCTTGAAACTGCATGTTGTCTCCAGGAGCATTGACATTTCCCGTATAATAAAAGTACATTGTATTATTTATAATCATCCCACTTCCCGAGAACACTCCAGTTTTGTCGTAAGGTTGATCTGGTTTCATTGCGACTGGTAGATTTTTCCAATTCATTAGATCCGGACTCTTTGCATGCGCCCAGTGTGCAATTCCGGGCTCTTGGCTGCTATAAGGATTATGTTGATAGAACACATGGTACTCATTTTCGAATTGGCAGAATCCGTTGGGGTCGTTCATCCACCCGTGGGGCGGAGCGAGGTGGTACCGCGGACGAAAGCGATCTTTATCTATATCAGCTGAGCATCTGTAAGAAAACAGTGCTATTAGCAAAAACTTTGTCACAACTGCTAACATTGTGAGCGTCGGGTAAACAGACGCGGGGACTGAGGTCTTCTATCTGAATAGTTCATTTCCGCCGTTGCGATCATTTATATGCCATCGTATTCATGTCGCATCTAGCTGTGTCAAGTCAATGTCAACTTACCGAAATTATTGTGACCATTATCGTAGAAATGTGCGGTGTTTTAGTTAAAAGGTCTGCCTGTGAGATGTTGTTGTAGCACTTTGTTCAAATTGCAACTCGTGTTTGTTGAAGATAATGGATGCATAATTTGTAGAAGTGAAGTAATAGGTACAGTGTAGATTTGTAAGAAGTCAAAGTAGGTACCATATTTTATATATTAAAAATTCCAAAATCGAAGTCATTATAGTATATTCGGTTTTTAGGGATCAAGATGGACCACGATACGTTTCTTTAGATAATCATGGCACTGGGAGGGGGGGGGGGGGCATTAGGCATGTCACAAAATTCTCTGCTATCAAATTTGTTGTCGTAAGTATTAACTCTGGAAATCTGTACTGGGTAACAATTTGTGCGTCAGTGTCCTTTTTGTTCGGATGGGAAATCATCGAATGACTCATCCCGCTCTGGGCAGAGCGGAAGGGAGTGTCAGACTTGACTGACTAAAACCCACCCATGTTCCTTCTTAGCCCTTTGTGTTATAGGGCCACGGTATCTATTTCGAACAGTCCCGCAGCCCTGGCAGGCATCGGCCCTCTCGGACCCCTTTCGCTTTGCTGACATCTCCGTGAGGCGCGCGTGGAACACGAACGTGCCGTCCCTTCCACTCTGTATTATTACGTGCCATTTGTGTCCCACTGCCGGGCAAAAGTCTTCCTTCTCTCCTTCCACTTATGCTTAACGCGGGGCTTGTCCGTGCCTTCCTCTGTGCGTACCCAAACTGCTCAATATGCGCCAACAGCCCAGGCGATAAATCTGCTGAACGCCCTGATTGCTTAGGAACCGGATCTCGATGTGTTCACGAGCAGCAATAAAACTATGCTTAATTATTGCGTTAATTTCTTCACTTAATGTTATGTTGTTGGCTGGCTGCGCGCTTTGGTGCAAACTTTAAAGTGCAGCAAGTATTTGTATGTTAATAACTCAATTTGGCCAATTCTTGGGAAAAGAGCCGAGTTGTGGTTACTTTAGTACATAGCTCTTTCGGCATGCGACAGATATGGCCAGCCCAGATCCAGTTAAGCTTGGCAGTCGTGTGACTTTCATCAGTGATTTGAGTTTCGGTACGCAATATCGATTTTCTAATGCGAACAGTAAGGTGATCTCTTTAGATATTGCGCTACATATTGATCGTTGACAGACATAATAATTGGTTAATAATGTAAACTGCATAACATTGTGTAAGCAAAATAATTATGGTAACACGATCAACATTAAAATAGTTATGATAGTGACAATCGACATTGAATTATTGAAATAATTAAATGCACAATTTCCGGGTGTGGGATGTACAACATACCTGTACCCTACCTACTCAACATTGTCATTGTGAAGTATTATTGCATAAATATAAATAAATAAATATAAGTTAAGGATTTAATTATTTTCGCAAAATGAATACTTTTAACAATTTAATTTGCTAAAATAATTGTGTTTTGTCTTCGGTATTTGTTGCTGTTTCAATTTGAGCCAAGGACGTCGCCAGCCTTTAAGCAGCAAGTGGGCAAAAGGGTCAGAAAAAAACAAAAGATTTAAGGGTTAATTTTATTATTTAGGGATGCAGCAGCAGTTTTTCAAATAATCTGAAATGTAAGAGCGACCTCAATTTGAGCACCGCAGCATCGAATTATTAGATTTTATTTTTAGTGTTCAACCTATTTAATGACTATCTAAAAAGTCTGAGAATCAAAAATACTAAGAACCCCAAAATACAAGAGCGAGTGAAACGAGCTCGAATGCTTAACTTTGTCTACTTCGAAGTCCTTAAGTTCTTAAGTTCGAGTGGTCAAGTCGAGATACAAAAGAAAGTAACCTGGAAGATCGAACGAAACTAATTGATACTGAGAACGTTGCGGCTTATGAGATGTAACACAAAAATTTAAAAGAGAAGTATGTTGAGATAGTTTGGAGAGGAAGAATGAAATGTGATTAACAAAATGTATTTACAAAGCAGATGTGAGTGGCAACGCCGGGAAGGGAAGTCATAGTAGGACATACACCGACACTGACCTTATTGGTGAGGTTCTTCAGAAAGGTCAGGTCCGTAGTACTCGAAACCAGCGTGCGTGAATGACTAGATGATGGACATAAGGATCGTAGCAGATGGCGTTATATATGTTATATGCGTTATATGTGATTTCTACCTACCCCCATAAGAAAAAGGCGTGAGTTTACTATGTATGTATAAGTTAATAAAAAAATAAGTGATAAAAAAATCTTTATGCTCCATGTAATTCATAATGATTAAGGAGCCATAATACCACGAAGGTTGCGTTCATAGACGAGAAGCATCAGGAACTTTGAAGGATACCTATGAAGCCTCTAAAAATACAGTGGGGAGTCAAAGGTTATAACCACGATACTGATATTGTATATTTAAGCCTTCCCTGGACTACGACTAACATTTCAAAAACAAAATCAGCCAAATCGGCCCAGCTGTTCTCGAGTTATAAAATTACAACGAAAAGTGGCATTGATTTTTAATAATTCTTTGGAGTCGGTGCCAAGCAATATACGATACCTAAATGACTACGAGTATAATTATACAGACTAAGGCCAGAAAAAACAAAATTTAGTCAAATTATATTGCTTGGCACCGACTCCAAAGAATTATTAAATTTTATAATAGGTTAATCGTCGGTTAGGTTAGGTTTATTAATGAATATAGGTAGGTTATAGTATTATTTTTAACTGTTTAGTGCGTTTAGGGTTTTTTGAAGTCGGTCTTTTTTTCAATTTTTTTATATGTAACTAGCTGTCCCGCGCAACTTCGTCTGCGTCACATTTTCCCCATTTTCGCAACGCGCGATAAGGAACTTCGTTACAACAGCTGTTCGGATCAATCACGCTAAGCCACGCTTTACCTAGGTTGGTCTATGGATGTGACTACCTATTGCATACCAAGTATCCTCCGTGTCTCGGAAAGCAAGTTAAGCCGTTAGTCCCGGATTTCATTTGTAGATCTTTGACAGTCGGTACAGGTCGTTAGTGGCCCGAAAGTTTGACAACCAGTCTTAACAAGGGGGATCGTATTACCCAGTTCTAACAGATAGGCGGTCGCTCCGTGTAAAATACTGGTGTTCGGCTACATCCGGTTCGAATGGAACATATTTGGGAAAAGGCTAGGCAGATGATATACAAATTCCGTCTCATCGGGTGCAATCTAGCTGAACTACGTTATGACATAAGAACGCGTTATGACTTTAAATACCACCAACATGCATAAATTATAATGAACTAGCGACATGCCCCGGGCAGATATCATCAAGATCTCGTAACTTTATTTAGTTGCACAAAAATAAAATAAAATTTAAATATCCGTTTGGCATTTCAAATTAACAGCTTTTCACGGAATGCGTTAATTTATACAGAACTTATAAAACAAAGCTGTCAGTTTGTTTGTTGCAGCTAATCTTCGAAAAGGCTTGACCGACGACGCCACAAATGTGGGTGTACTATTAAGTTCACCTCTGCTTAACCCTTCGGGAATTACATGTGTGATGTTATATTTGTGTTACGATACAACTTGGTAAGACTGGTTGTCAGACTTACGGGTTTCTGAGTGCCAACTTGTAATGTTCAATGGTCACCCACCACCACTATACATAGGTATATGAAAATCCTATTAAAATCCTTACTTCAAGTGGGTTGGATTACCTAAGCGATAACCCAGACAGACCTATTTTCTAATATGTAAGCTAGAGATTTACTGGTTTAAAAGACGCATCAAAATTTGAGTCTCTAAAAGGATTACGTAATGCTTAATTTATTATAAACTAGTTGCTACTCGCGACTTTGTTCGTGTGGTTTCGTACTTTTTCGGGATATTTATACATACATATGAACCTTCCTCTTGCATCATTCTGTATAGTTGATGAAAACCGCATAAAAATCCATTGCAAGGTTTAAAAAATCTTCACGCGCAAAGACAATGTCGATCGCCGTCTGTGTGTGTTCTTTTATAGTAACTATGCCAAACATTATACATATTTATCTAGCTCAGACGCAATGTAACAACAAACCTATTGACACCTACACTACACAAACGTAGTTGAATAGCTAAATATTATTAGGTAGGTGCTTTTATTAGGGTTCCGTAGCCGAATGGCAAAAAACGGAACCATTATAGATTCGTCATGTCTGTCTGTCTGTCCGTCCGTCCGTATGTCACAGCCACTTTTTTCCGAAACTATAAGAACTATACTGTTGAAACTTGGTAAGTAGATGTATTCTGTGAACCGCATTAAGATTTTCATACAAAAATAGAAAAAAAACATAAATTTTGGGGTTCCCCATACATAGAACTGAAAATCAAATTTTTTTTTGTCATCATACCCATACTTGTGGGGTATCTATGGATAGGTCTTCAAAAATGATATTTAGGTTTCTAGTATCATTTTTTTTTAAACTGAATAGTTTGCGCAAGAGCCACTTCCAAAGTGGTAAAATGTGTGTGTCCCCCCTCTAATTTCTAAAGTAAGAGGAGGAAAATTCTGAAAATAGTCAGGATTGTAGAACGTAAAAAAAACTATCAACGAAAATTAGTTTCAATAAGATATGATGTCTAGTTTTTGAGATATGGGAGTTTTTCATCAAACTGCAGCAGTAACTTTGTTTTTGATTAACATACTATGAAAAACCAATTTAGCTTTGCGGTTGACTTGAAGTTTACTAACTAATACTACTAACTAATGAATGACAGTTCAAAATATTGTTTGGGGCTATGGAACCCTGTGTGTGAGTAAGACTCGCACTTGGCCGGTTTTTTTAAACTGTAACAGCCATATCAATAGTCGCACTATTGAAATTACGTCAATGGTCTGAAAACCCAAACCTCAAATGCGTAAGTAACCCGTAATTACGAACGCTATCATTTTGGCAATTCAATTTCCATAAATAAAAATAAATTAGTCTGCTCCACAACTGAGGAGCTCGTGGCTAAACAATAATAGCTGCTTGGTTCAATCGTTACGTTGCCATCTTCTCCGTGCCTTGGAAGACACGTTAAGCTGTGGTCTCGGCTGTCATTTGTAGATCTTTGACAGTCGTTACAGGCAGTCAGTGGCCCGAGAGTCTGACAACCAGTCTTAACAAGGGGTATCGTATTACTCAGTACTAACTAGATTGTGGAGGAAGCAGTCGCTCCATGTAAGGTGCTGGTATTCAGCTACATCGGGTTAAACTGGAAGCCCACCCTATCATAATTAGGAAAACGCTTGGCAGATAGAGGGTAGGTGCAGTTTTGAATATATAATAAATAAATAAAAAAACCTTTTAATGCCAGTAACTTAAGAGCTAATGATTACATTAAATATACAATTTCAATGAATTCATGCAAGAAGTAAAATAAAACGAAAATAAAAAATATTGAAAAAAATAAAAAAAAATGAATTAGTGAAAGAATTGGTAATACATTATACATTCATTATAACTATTTGAAACTAATTGAAATAGCGACCAAATTCTATAAAAATCTGTACCAGGATGAGCAAAAACAGTATAGACACTTCGCTTACTATTGCCCTGACTCAGTTCAGCCTATCAGCCCCTACGAAGTCCAACGAGCTCTTCGCGAGATGAAATACAATAAAAGCCCTGGGGCGGATGGCATAACAACAGAAGTTTTAAAGCTAGGGAGAAACGTTCTTATACCCCACATCATATCTTTTTTCAACACCATGTTATACTCTGGTCAGATTCCCTCTGAAATGTGCCACGCCAACATAATTTTACTCCACAAAAAAGGAGACAAATCTGACATTTCAAACTATCGCCCCATAAGCCTAATTTCACATTTATATAAACTATTTATTAAGGTGATAGAGAACCGTATCGCTTCGATCCTTGACCTTCACCAACCTCCCGAACAAGCTGGATTTCGTCCCCATTTCTCCACAACCGATCATCTCCATACCACTAACCAAGTCATCGAAAAATATTGTGAATTTAATAAACCCCTTTACCTAGCTTTTGTAGACTATGCCAAGGCATTCGATAGCATTGACCATCAGTCAGTAATTCATGCCCTAGAGTCCCAAAATATACCGCACACCTACATTGACCTCATTGACACCATCTATCGTAGTAGTTCCGCGAATATCAAGCTACATATTTCTGGTCCGAGCTTCAACATTGAAAAGGGTGTCAAACAAGGCGACCCACTCTCACCTAAACTGTTTACAAGCGCACTGCAGGAGGTTTTCAACAAGCTGCCTGCTTCGTGGCGGTCACGAGGCGTACATGTTAGCGGCCATCAGCTAACAAACCTCCGCTTTGCTGATGACATTGTGTTGTTCTCCTCATCTGCTTCTGAACTTGAAGAAATGCTCCAAGATCTGAGCACAGCAAGTCTTGAGGTTGGACTTTCAATGAACAGATCCAAAACCCAGGTCATGACCAACAGCACGAAACGTAGAGTCGAGGTAGATGGGCATGTGCTGCAATATGTCGATGAGTATACATACTTGGGCCAGATAGTGTCTTTTAAAAATAGGCAAGACAAGGAAGTTGAACGTAGAGTCCAAAATGCTTGGAAGTCCTTCTGGGCCCTAAAAGAACACTTGAAGGGAAGTCTCCCAATGACACTGAAAAGAAAACTCATCGATATGTGCATCCTGCCCGTCCTAACCTACGGTGCGCAAAGCTGGTCACTAACTGAACAACAGAAGTCCAAACTCAAGATTTGCCAGCGGGCAATGGAGCGTAGCATAATAGGTGTGAAGCGTACAGATCGCGTTAGGAACACCACTCTGCGTTCCATAACTCAAGTTGCAGATGTCGGAGAAAAAACAGCCAAGCTAAAGTGGGAGTGGGCTGGCCACGTAGCTCGAATGCACCCAGAGAGGTGGGCAAGGATCGTCACTCACTGGAAGCCTGACGGAGGAAATCGCCGTCGAGGTAGACCGCGGCGAAGGTGGTGTGACGATCTAATCTTGTTTGCCGGGCGATCATGGCCAGATATCGCACAGGATAGAGACATTTGGAAGGAGAAAGGGGAGGCCTTTGCCCAGCAGTGGGACACATGAGAGGCTAACAAAAAAAAAAAAAAATAATAACTATTTGATTGATTTTGTGAACATGCAAAATAACCTCATACTCTAATATTTAACGGAACCAAAAATAAATAATAATTTAATCATAATTAGCGAAATTCCACAATACGTCGTCATTACAAATATAATTTACTTCATTACAATATACTGTGCAAAATTTTAAAATATAATGTAATTAAGGTGAGAAGTCATAAAATAATAACTAAATCACCATAATTCTTAATAAATGTATCTGCATGATTACATGTAATCTATAATTAATACAAAAAAAAATGTATGGCAATGATAAAATAATACAATAAGCTACATGGCCCCCTTTCGGGTAAAAGCCTCCTCCAGAGAATGCCAGATTTCACATTTTTGAGCAACATCTGTCCATTTTTTGCCTGCGATACCTTCTACTTCGTCCTTCCACCTTGCCTTAGGTCTGCCTCTGCCTCTGTATCCGTTAGGGCCTCGCCAAACTGTTACAGTTTTAGTCCACCTGTCATCATTGTAACGACCCACATGTCCTGCCCATCTCCATTTCAAACTTCTGGCGAAAGATACAGCATCTATAACCTTAGTTTTGAATATATAGATAAAATGAAACCTAGCGTACCCAGCACACGCCTGTACTCAGCAACTGCTTTCCCACTAAGTACTACCCAGTTCACTGACGGTAGATCCGTTATTGTGTACAGTATAAGGGTGAAAAGGGTTGGTAGACCGTCAGTGAACTCGTTAGTACATGCTCAAGTGACATCTTGCGACAACAGCTACAGAGAAAACCAATGAAAAAAATTGTCCGGAAAATGCTACAGGGTTTAACATAATAAACGCTAGACCTCCCGGATGGTCTTTCGGACCATGACATTGAACAACTTTTGTTCTAAGAGTTCTTGTTAATTGAGCTTTTAATGACAGCCAGAATTTCCGAAAGTCGTAAAACAAAAGTTATTCAGTTTCATGAACTGAGACACCACACAAGAGGTCTTTTTTGCTGCCCGGGGCGTCTCCCGCGGCGGCTGGGACATGAGGCTCTCTTCCTCTCACGTTCCGCCACCTCCTTCGCTAGCATGACTGCTTCGCAGAAGGAGGCGACGGTTTCCCATTATCTCTCGCTCTGGACCATGGATTGAATCAGGGCCAAACGCAAGAGGTCGCCGCCGCCAATCGCCGCTACGAGGACACGGCAGTGCTCAGCCCAAGCGGGGCAGAGCAGCAGCAGCTCTACGGTGTGCTCCACCGTGTCCTCCGACACAAGAGGTCTTTCGTATCAAATAAGTGACACGTCTGTAAATCAAATTAATTAATTGTTTGCACGGCGCAATCGTTTGGTCCAAATCTATCATATCTTTCAAGCTTGAACCAACTATACACATTCACAAAATTGCATTGATTTGTGTTTTGGTGGTTTCGGAGATTAGCGTGTACGAACATAGTGACACGTCAATTTTAGATATTAATATAGCTACGAGTCATCCCGACACGACAAAGACAGAGACAATATTCATAGGATACGAAAGGCACAAAGTTGTTATAATAGCGTAGTTCAGAGAATAAGACATAATTATCAAGGCTAGCAAATTAAGGCTCTTATAATTTTCTTAGAACCGTTTGCAGTGCAATAATAAGGGAATAGTAGGTCGACCTTGTGTATACGTCACGCTGGTTTCCTCAGGCGAATAATAAAAAAACCTACTTATTCTATAACATACTATTATTTTCGTTTATTTATTTTTCTAACTTATTTTTTACATTTTTAAATAAAACTTTTAAAAAAATCATTAGGTCTGTTAATGTAATAATGTACATACTTAATTCAAATAAATAATTTTCCTAAAACTATATGTATTTGCAAAATTAAAATCCCTTTTCTTGTCACAGCGGATTTAGATGTGGTGTTCACCAAAACAAGAGTTCATTTCGGAAGGTGTTTGTGCATGATACCTACTTATATAATAAAGAAACTTACCTGCGATAAAGTTCTTTCATACAATCTCGACGCTTAAAAATATGCAAGGTAGGGGCGTGTCAGTTTGTTTAGAACTTTAATATTTTGGGTTTTTAATGGACCTCATACACTAGGCGGCCACGACCACGACTGATGGCCGCAGAAACTTTAACTTTTCTTTCTTCTTTTTCTTTTTTTTATAACTTTGCCCCAAACTAGAAATTTCTCCTGTATTGTGGGTGCATTTACAAACATTTAAACTCACCTACACAAACAGCCAGACCTGAAACAACTATCAGTAGGTCATTCAAATAATTGTTCCGTACGACGATCGAATCCGCGACACGCAGCGCAGCAGTCAATCGCTCCACCACTGCACCAACCGCGCCGTCAAAGTTTGGTCGCAGAACCGGGCATCCGACCAATTTTGTTGCGGCCGATCATGCGGCAAGTCGTGGCTGTGGTCGCGTAGTGTACAAGTCCTCGTATACTAAATCACAGAATTGCATAATTCACCCATTCAGCAACGCCATAAAAAAACTCACTCCGCCAGACACATTAAATTATAAGATCTTCACATAATAGAATGCATATTATAAAGATATGAACAAATTGTTTTAAAAATGTGCGCCTGTCAAATAAATCTTTCGTAATACGACGTATTTACTTTTCCTTATCTGTTAACTCCGCAATTGAACTTTATAGTCCGCTAGAATAGGAGGTGAGTGGCCTTACCTCGACTACACCTGCTTTTTTGTAAAGGAAGAAATACCACTAACCCTGCAAGGTAAAGTTCATGCAAATATTGAAATTTCTTTGGGCTGCGGTTTCTGCTGGCATGTATTGGCTAGCTAATACTCTCGAAGTTTTTTAGGTAATTGGACGTGGATGATAAAGGGCCATTCTGTCAGCGGTAACGATATAGTGAATAAGTCATAAATGCATTTAGTTCATATAAGTTACCGAAAACTTTAAAGTCGTAGTGACAATATGAAACATTATGAAAACGATTGTCACTCGGGCCCTCAGAAATCTTAATGATCCAAACGTTACTTGCAAGAACATTGTCTACTAAGTTAAATGTCAGCCAAACAAACATCAAATTTGCAACAACCACGTGGTAAAGATTTGTCTCGTCATCATGATTTCGTTAGTAATGAATCATTTAACTTTTTGAAATGGTTTTCATGAACGTTTTCAGCTTGTTGTCCATTGATAGATAAAGAGAAGAATGAATTAAAACATTCAACCAAAAACGTTTACACTTTTGGGTCATGGTCTTCCTCTCTATTTATATTACCATTCACCCACTGCATCCAACACGCGAGGCCAGTGCAAATATTTTTCAGGTCTTCGAATTTTTGGATCCAGGACCAGTCCGTTTTCTCACGATTTCTTCTTTCACCATTTCATCATCATCATCAGCCTATAATTTTCCCACTGCTGTGACACAGGCCTCCGCTCTATGAGAGGGAGTGGGCTGTAATCCACAACGCGGGCCCAGTGCGGGTTGGTAGATGTCACATGTCTTCGAATTTTTACTTCTAGCCCATGCCGGTTTCTTCACGATGTTTTCCTTCACTGTTTTTGAGAAGAGCGGTGATGAAATAAATTACACAAAGTAATGCGCCTGTCTGGGTTCGAACCCACGGCTTACTGCTCGTATGTTTGGGCTGCCACTACTGGGCCACCGTTGCTCCCCCATTCACTGCTTCACCATTATTCATCTCTTCTTCTTCATCATCATTATATCAGCTCGGAATCACACCCTTTTTTTCTATCACACTATTCAGTTCGGTGTGTCCCTCATCCACGTGTTTCCCGCGACTTTGGTGATATGGTCGACGATATCGTCGACCCAATGAACGAGCTTGCCTAGAAAAACAAAGTAAGGTACGTGCTTGCGTTCGATCCAGGCAGAACCATCATTTTGAGTAAACCACGACCTATGTGGCCTAAATGAGGGCCATTACCGGGGCACTTAGACAATAGTGTTCCTCAAAAAATCCCAATATTGGCAATACAGTATTTCTATTCCACGCTCAAATCGAAATTGAAACGGATATGGTGGCAAGTTTTAAGGGACCCTGAAAGTCCTGAAACTATTTTATATTTTTGGGATAGTTCAGTCCAAGAACAGTGCAGAAGTGATGAGGTTTTTGGTTCGAATCCCAGGTCAGCCTAAGTATCATTAAGGTTATCCATCAGGAATTTCTCAGTAGGAATCACGGTGTATGAAATTGTGCCGTGTTGATGATAATAGGGTCGCATGCCGATGGCGAAATAAGGGTGTACTTTTAGGCACACTTTCGTCTAACTAATCACTAATTGTGAAAACTTGTAATTGGCCATATTATTGTTATTAACAAAACTATTGTGTCTGCCTAGCTGTAAGTTTTCCGAAAATAATAAAATAAAATAACCCTATGAGGATATAGGTAACGATCTTATGTAGCATAGAGTAGTGTGTAGTAAGTTCTTGTTATCACTTAAATATGCAAATTAGTTTACGCCAGTGCTCTTTCGTTTGGGTGCAGTTTATTTCATTGCATCACAGAGATATCCACAAAATATTTCAAGATGCGCTTAATTTGCATTTTTGGTTGTAGTACTATTAAATAATGATGCCTTTTTTCGAAAGACTTGTTTACTTTCTAAACCAGCCGTTTTGATATAAATCACTGGACACAATCCAACATCATCACAATAGTTTGCTACGGTCCATCACTAAGCGTCATGGCGCTCACCACAGCGGTAAGTTCATTCTACTCGTATTTTAAGTATTGAAAAAAAAACAGTAAAAAGTTTAGTGGCATTAGGAACAATTTCAAATGAAATCAGTTTATTGGAAAAAATATTTGACAGGGGTTAGAGTAAGATTAAATTAAAAGCATCAAACGTTCATCTCGTAAGGGCACTGCAAATCAAATAGATTACATTACAATACATTTCATAATTATTAATATCATGAGACATTTTTACAAATACATAATAAAGATATTATAAGTACAATAGAATTTGAAAAACTAAAATTAATTAATATAAATAAATAATAATTAATATAAATAATAATAATTAATTAATACAAAAGAAAAATGGTGAGCTATTTTTTCTGTTTTTTTTTTTTTATGTGCTCCTTTTAAAAATGGCGTATCGAGCTAGTGTATGTTCATTTTCTTCATATAAAGGGTGTAACGGAAAGGGTATATTGTGTATATACTTAAGGGTGTACTACAGACCATCAAACTGAACAAGTTTCTCCATCGGACAAACATAGTAATAGTGAAAAAATGATCTGCTGCCCCATACAAAATTTCAATTCCTATTCGACCCAAATGTATGGGGCAGGTGATATTATTATCGATGTTTGTGCGACGGAGAAACATGTTCATTTTGATGGTCTGTGGCACATCCTTAAGTATGCATATTATTATATCCTATTCGTTTAGCCTGCATAGTCCTCCTGACCGTTTTCGGTCACGACGGCCGAATCTTGGTGGAGATTAGCCATCGGCGCGGGAGATATTATAGTGTACAAGTGTGTGCGCTGGCACAGGTGCACTCTCTATTCCATTACTCTCATAGTCCGATGGGACGGCAATCCGACACGACCGGAGATAGATCAGGCGCAGGACCAACGGTTTAACGTGCCTTCCGAGGCACGGGGGTACTATACCGCCAACTTCCTAACTCCAGGCTACTACTGAGAAAATCCTAATGGAAAAACTCAATAGCACTTTTTGCCAATCTTTCATTATTAATTTATATAAAAACGACTCATACGTATTAACAGTATACACCAAACATACAAGTTATTGATTGAACATAAGAACCAAGATAAACTACATCAAATCAGAAAGAAACCAAATAAAAATACGAAGTTAAAAAATATGGTTGATGTAACAGAATTAGAATAAAAATAAGTATTTGTAAGTATTTAAACTCTTTTGGTCACTAATACTCATTCACACTGAAAACGGTTTTTTTCTGTAGTTTATTTAATCAGTTTATTCGATTTAAAAAAAGATCACAGAATATTCCTAGGGCAAAATCAAACTCAAACCGTTTATTTCAATTAGACCATTACAGACACTTTGGAAAAAACAAAAAAACGCGAAGCTACAGTCCCAGTCACAAGGCATAATAACTTGTGAAAGTACTGTAGTTGCCCATTCCAAAGGGCAATCTCAATTGATCATTCCAAAGATCTCTATGAAGAAGAATAGGCAAGAAACTCCATGGACACTCTTTTAAATCAATATAGGGTACAAAATCTTGGTTACATTATTCATGTTAAGAATTACAAATATGTGAGAACGATGTAGAAATACGGGCAAGTTAAGAGCGTCCAGAGTAAAAGATTAAATCAGAAATCCAAAAATAAAGTTATTAAAAATAAACCGTGGCAGCTAAGAGATGACCAGTCACAACTGACAGCGCCCGTTTACGAACATGACGCATGTATCAGCCATCATTCATCATCATCATCATCATCTGCCTAGCCTTTTCCCAAACTATCTTGGGGTCGGCTTCCAGTCTAACCGAATGCAGCTGAGTAACAGTATTTTACATGAAGCGACTGCCTATCTGACCTCCACAACCCAGTTTCTGGGTAATACTATACCCCTTGGTAAGACTGGATGTCAGACTTTTAGCTTCTGACTACTCGTAACGACTGTCAAAGATCTACAAATGACAGCCGGGACCAACGGCTTAACGTGCTTTCCGAGGCACGGAGGAAACTCGATATGTAATTATAGTCACCCATCCACAGACCAACCTCGGCAAGCACGGCTTAACCTTAAAGATCGACCTGGGCGGCTGTTATTATTTAGCCACGAGCTCCTCTCATCAGTATCAGCCATCATTCAACTCAACCATATTGAAGGGAACTAAATGACCCGACACGCATTCTTATTGTATTGCTATGGGTCCCATAGTATTCCTTGTGCCCCACGCAATAAATATCAATTTTTCTTTAAGTGACAGGCGTCACTCGTACTTAGACGACGACGTACGTACAGTCTGTCTATAAAGTCATGAAAAAAATTGAGGGCGCTGCGGTCGTGCACCTAGCAACCCTGTATAGTGTGACTAAATTGATTTTGATACTAGCACATTATTCTGTACTAGAAGCAAACCTGATTTTAATGAAAACAATTTTTACTCGTAGACGCTTTTTTGAAACTGGATAGAAGAAAAGGTTAAGTCGTAAAATCCGTAGATCTTATTTAAGAAACTACAGAAACCAAAGATGCGACCGTCATTAGTTTGCTTAGACGATCAGAATATCAGATAGCATAAATAGTATAGTAATATATGAGATAGCACAAATCTATGGTCTCTGTCGTTCAAATAAATGAGTAAATAAAAGAAAAATGTTCATACATATTTTTTAACTTTTTATTATTAATAAAAATATCCCGTAACATAATAATTAATTACTTTCATTATCTGATTCCAAATATTGTTGTTCTGTTATTTTGACACTTCTTGTAAGAAAACCCAATCAATTTCAAAATTTTACGCAGGACTTCCGGGCTTCATTCAAAATCCTGAAGTTTCCTTATGGTTGGTTCCTCTTTCTTCACCGAGTAAAATAATTGAATCTTTTGTCGAAGAGCACATATGTTGAAGTCAAGCATTTCTTTCTTAGGACGACCTGATCTGTTTGCCAGGGGTTCCGAATTTGCCATCGTTTTTATAGCCTTCATCTACAATACGCTTTACTGTACTCTCAAATTTTCCTGAAAGAAAGTTTTAAATAATTAACAATTGTACTAACAGAAAATAAATACTATTTTAAATTTCAGACATGAAATAACTTATTCAGATTTAAAATCAGCAGTAAATTTGATCACCAAAAAGTATCAAAAATTTTGGTCGCACTACAATATGGCCTACATAAATTTGCAATCTAACCTAATAATGCGCAATGTAAACAACCCTTATTTTAGTCTTAAAATCGTATGTTTAGTATATTTGTAACTTCTGGTAGATAAAAACAAACAGTAACAGGATTACATACCTGTTATAGCTACTGTTTGAGCATAAACATCATCCAAATTTGATGAAATTTGTCCAGCTTGGTGTTCTATACAAACATCGCTGATACACTTTAAAAATAGTTTCCTGAGCTCCACTCCGATTGGTTTTCTTCATATTTAACACGTTTCTTCTAGGTTTAATCCACTTAGATTTGAAAAGCAATAAAAATGCAATAAATAACGAGTTACAAAACAAGTCGATGACAGCCAATGACATTAGATGTACTTTGATTTAGTGGTGCCCTACTTTTAAATAATGTTAGTTCCTCAAACATTAATTTCATGACTTTATAGACAGACTGTACGTAGGGTCGAAAAGCGTTTTTTTTTAGTTTTAAGACTAAAACCCGTTTTCACTAATACTAATAGTTACCAAATATTCTATTAGTGTCATTTTAACTAAGCATCAATTTTAGGGAGTCCCCATAATTATGTTACTCATAATGCTCATTACGTGATTTTTATTAGAAACAAGCTTTTCTACAAAACGCTGAGGATTTTAAATAATCGTCTGAAAACAAACGATTTTTTGTCCAAAATATATTTGTTACATATCTACCTAGCTACTAAGTCTATCGTGATTTTGCACGCTACTGTCTCTTTTTCCAGCAATTAATTATAAATTTTATTTTCAACAGTGCACATTGCTCGCGTTGGTGGCGTATACCAGTGCCCAATTTGGCTACTACGAATACCGTTACCCAGGCGATGGCGGTGGTAGCCGACGTGGCCGGAGCGGCAATAATTTCCAAGGATGGAATGGTGGCGGCGGCGGGGGCGGTGGCAACAACCAAGGCTGGACAGTAAGCTCTGCTGGCGTCAATAATCAAATTCCTAGCGTAGATGGCGGCGGTAGCAACAACCAAGGCTGGGCAGTGAACGCTGCTGCCGTCAACAATCTAGTTCCTAGCGTAGATGGCGGCGGTGGCAACTACCAATCCACTAATGAAAGAAGCGGTGGCGGAGGCGGCGGCGGTGGCAACTACCAACGTGTCCGCAACGGCAATAATTTCCATGGATGGAATGGCGGCGGTGGCGGAGGCGATGGCAATAACCAAGGCTGGTCAGTAAGTGCTGCTGCCGTCAACAATCAAAGTGCTAGCGTAGATGGTGACGGTGGAAACTACCAATCCACTAATGGAGGAGGCGGTGGCGGCGGCGGAGGCGGTGGCAACTATCAATACGTTAATGGAGGAGGCGGTGGCGGCGGCGGCGGTGGCAACTACCAAACCACGAATGGAGGAGGTGATTGCGGCGGTGGAGGCGGCGGTGGTGGGGGTGGCGGCGGCGGCGGTGGCAACTATCAATCCGCTAACGGAGGAGGCGGCGGTGGCAACTACCAAACCACGAATGGAGGTGGTGGTGGCGGCGGTGGCGGTGGTAGTGGCAACTATCAATCCGCTAACGGAGGTGGCGGTGGCGGCGGCGGTGGCAACTACCAATCCACTAATTATGGAGGCGGTGGTGGCGGCGGCGGCGGCGGTGGCTGTGGCAACAACCAAACCCCAAATGGAGGAGGAGGAGGTGGTGGCGGCGGCGGCGGCGGTGGTGGTGGCAATTACCGGTCCACTAATGGAGGAGGAGGCGGTGGCGGCGGCGGTGGCGGCGGTGGCTGCGGTGGCAAGGGAGGTGATGGCGGCAACGGAGCCAACGGAATCAACTACGAAGGCTGGCACGCCCTAATCCTTCTTAAACACCCGTCTGGCGTTACATCTGGTCGTGTAATCTAAGGTGTGTTTGAGGGAAATTCGTCAAGGTGTCTTTCAATTCCAATTATGTCACCTGACAGATCTAAATAATGCCTTTTCTCGATGACGAGGCTACTCCTTCTGGCGTGGCTACAGCTACCCGGTGAAATGTCCGCGGTAGCCATGGCTACCCCGCTCACATGCCCGCGTGCACTTGGAAGTTTTTGCCGCGCAAGCCCCCCCCCAGCCACTTCCCATTTAAAGCTTATTTTCTCGTAAACTACTGCAGCAACACCAAAATAAAAAATACGTGTGTATAGCTGAAACTATACAAAATCTAACTACGTTAAAACTAATTACGACAACTAGATGTAAGTATTTCGAAAAAAATGTGAACTTGAGAATATGTGTTGAATTACAGTTTCTCCAATAAGAATGTCAAGTTTTTCCAGTAAGAATTGTAGTTCGTATCAATAAAACCTATTTATAATGAAACTAGACTATATAAGCTTTGTTTTAATACCCATATGTCCTTACTTTGGCACTTTCTTAATAGCCAAATTAACCTAACCAATCAACCCCTGCTCTGATCGATTCAATACCTACTGATTTTGTCGTGTTTTCGTAAAAAAATCCCTAAGATTTCGTTTTTTTTTACTGTTTTATATTGCGGAGACACTAATAATTACTTAATTGAACTAATTTTCATAATACGATCACTTTTTTAACTATTTTTGCAATCATTTCAAAAAAAAAACCGAGGCGTATAAGTACGTCCAGACGTTTGACGTACCTGAAAAATTTTTAGGCGTATTTGGAGGCCCAAACGTGATATTTTTAGATATTCGTAAAGCTTGATTAATGAGGTTTATTTTGATATAAAACATTATAAACATTGGGTTATAAATAAAATAGTATTTACGTTTTAAAACCAAGGAACTTACATCACAACAACTCAATACGGTGAAATTTGAAACCTGACGTTTAAAACTTTTTTGACATGTAATTTTGTACGGCTGAGATTCTCGTTCTTTTTGCATTCGACGCGGAATTTAATACAGATAACATAGAGGGTAAAGTTATTGAGACTGCTATAGAGGAAAAATTTGTAAGTGCGTTTTTTTGGAACTAATTTTTTGGGCTACTATGGTAGCGTGGACAAATGTAGGTTAATTTTATCCCGGTAGTGCACCCCCGTAATAAATCTATGTCGGCAGATTTATAACGGGGGCGCACTACCGGGATAAAATTAACCTATATTGCAGATCATGGTCTATAGGGATAGACCATGATCTGGACCGTTCATCCAAATCCGTTCAGCTGTTAAAGTGTCGAACAGTTACGACAGAATTGTAGTGGATAGTTCAAAACGCTGTAGTAACAGTGACAATGTGCCAAAAAGAAAGGCGCTTTAGTAACAGCGCCATCAATGCCTCAAAAGAAGGACTAACATCAAAATTCTGAATCGCTTTTGTGAAAATATCCGCGACTACACAGGGAAACCTGACAACAACTGTCAGGCAGTAATCCACCAGACAACACCTATCAGAGGATCATCCCTTTTATATGGGGGATACAGAACTTTAAACCCTGATCTTCATACCCATATAGACCCAAAAAACAGACAAAAAGACACTTGATTATTATGTATTTACCTGTTTGACCATTAAGTTATTGTTGTTGTTTTAGAAAAAAGGACAAAATAAATAAATTTTGACTAAATCTTTGTTTTTTTTTTTTAACCAACGAAGTAAACCTATTAACTGGTAGCTTTTATATTACAGTGTGGATAAATTAACTTATTCGTAATTGGTCTCTTTTGTTGGTTGTAGTTTTGGAATTAACAATTTTAGTAGCGATCAATTTTTAGTTTTTTATAAGATAATTTGGTACCTTCTTATCAATTTTAAACGTTATATCATTGTACCTTACTTAACTTTGCACTCATATCTAACGTGCGTAGTGTTTGTAACTGCTTACGTATTAAGCAATCATCATCGGGAAATAAAATATAGGAATGAATTTGGAAAGGTTTTTGAAGTAGCAAGTTGGCAAAATGTGTTTAGTGTTTATACCGACACATGTGACGGGTTAACCTGTCGATGCTAACCTATTAATCTATATCATGTAGAAAATGCTAAACGTCAAAAATAATGTCCTGTGACCAAACTATTGGATATATTCGATAATTTGAAATAAAACTTGGAATTATGATTGTGAGCGCAAACAACAATTTTGCTTACCGAAATAATAAGTTTGCAAATGATTGTGAGCGACTATAAATAGTCAAATAGAATGGGCTAGGATAGGTTAAAATTGTGACCAAAGGTGCACGAGCCGAGCGAGCGTGTGAGCGGGCGTGAGTGGAGCCGGGGAAGCGGACGCCTATCGCTATATTCAAGTGGGTTGCAATAAATGGCTTACCGCAGTAACTCCCGCCATCCCGCCAATTTTTTGGGTTCCTCAGGGAACTGTAGTTGGTCCGACACTTTTTTTGGTACGTAAAAGAACTGTGTAATCTATTTCTTCAAAATGGGAAAATCTCGGCCTTTGCTGATGACACTGCACTCTTTGCTATACCTTTACTGGCGATACCTGAAGCGGCGCAGAGAGGGCTGGATCAAGTTCTAAATTATAAAAAAAAAATAATATTCGTCTTTAAGACTCTACGTCATGTGCACAGATTGTCAAAAGGGTCTACCTTGCCCTTTGTCAATCACTACTATCGTATTGTGTTTTCGCCTGGGGTAGCGCTCCTAAGACCACTATGCTGAAATTGGAGAGGGCCCAAAGAGAAGTTCGAAGTTAGAAGTTTAAGTTAAAGGTAAAAATATTTTGCTTGATACTTTCCCAACAGACGGTTCATATCAACATTGCAAAGTATTTTCTGTCGGACAACTCTTTGTTCTGAATACAGTCCTATTAAAACACAAATATAACCCATAAGTTTGTGACAATCACTAAAATACGTTAAGATATTGATTTGACGAACTTGATTTACACCCACGAAATTATAAAAAAATATTAGAATTTATTCTAATGTAATAAACTGATACAGATTGAGCTTGTCTCCTTTGAAGCTACAGGATAGTTATATCTTCGATTCAACATTATGTTTACACCGTGTTCTGTCACTAGCACAATGAACTGTCCAACTTGCAGGTCTAACTGTGCAGAATAGAGAGGGAAACCTGTCTTAGTCAAAGCAAGTCAGTAGGTAACATTTACAGTTCTCAGCTTAAGTCTAATAAAATATATGTATATGAATATGTTACTAGCTCAGCTAAGAGTACAGTCACGTCTTAACTACACACACACATTCACATTAAACTATACATTTAGGTACCGTGTGTCTGACATCATCCTTTATCTTTCCATCAGAAATTTCACAGATCGTTGAACATTCAAATTGCAGAATTGGTTAACAAATTCATTCTAATGCAGTTTCTAAACGAATTGTGTCATTAAATTTAAAAAAAAAATAGTCTCACCTTGGTACGAGTCAAAACCTATGCGTAGGCATGCCTATTTATACCGGTAAATTGTTGTTTATATATTATATATTCACGTATGTGAGCAGGTGGCCTACCATGAGGTCTTAAAAAAATATTGTTTTACTCCTTTTCCAGTGTGGGAAAGAGATGGTGCTACACATCCTGTATAGCTTCGTCTCTTTCCCACACTGGAATAAGAGTAAAACAATACTGCTTTAAGAGGTCCTGGTAGGCTAGGAGGTGGTGGCTAAACAATCACAGCCGTTTGAAATAATCTTCAGGTTAAGCCGCTCTTGCCTAGGTTAGTCTGTGGATCCCATTACATATCGAGTTTCCGCCTTGCCCCGGATAGCATGTGCCGGTTGTCATTAGTAGATCTTTGACAGTCGTTACAGTTAGTCAGTGTCTCTAAAGTCCGCCAACCAGTCTTACCAGGGGGTAACATAACACTTACGTGATAGTCCTCCGCCAATGTTATCTTTTAACCTGCGCGTCATTCTAGGACGTTCTCTCTTTTATATAATTTGACTGGTTTATTTGAAATAAATGCAATCTCGCTCCATTCTCTCTCATGGTACGATGGGACAGTTACCCTGGGGCGGGAATGCCAAACAAGTTGGTACTTTCTAATTTTGAATTCGTATCCCAGGTATTCGAATCGCAGATGAATAAAAGTTAGTTTAACTTTTTGTATTGCGATTCTCCTTCAGATACGGTCAGCTAGTCTGCTAACAAAAACATCACTTTACACCCGTATGCGTGACCTGACAGAACATATTTCTGACCTCAAGCAGACGATACGGGACTCTTGTTCTCCGGGAAATGTTTCTTTTGCCGATATGGTGAAAAGGGGATCCAACCATTTCATTCGGCCTAATAACTTAAGCTCTCTCGCCATTTATCCCAATGACATATTGAAAACGAGTGACGAAACTAAAGAACTGGTGCAAAAAAATCATATGGCCTGAGCAAATAAAGCTGCAAGTACGTGGTGTTCGAAAGACGAAGAATGGTGGCGTAATAATAAGTAGGTACCAAGACGAAACATGACGCTGATAAGCTAAAGAGCGCAGTCCAGCTCTCTTCATCTGGACTTACTGCCGACGAACCCAACAAGCGCAAACCCTGGATCATGGTTGTAGAAGTGCCGACTACCATGGCTGAAAATGAGGTCTTCAAGTGCATTTTCGAACAGAATGTAGCTGATAAATTACCGGCGATGTCCTTGGAATCCTTTTTGACCTTGGTAAAATTAAGTCACAAATCTGGGAAGAGAGAGGCAGTGACTTGTAACTTCGTTATTGAAGTTGCGGGCAATATACGAAAAATACTTACACCTCAATCAAGGATTTTTATAAATTGGTCTTCTTGTCCTGTCCGGGACTTTACGTTAGTTACGAGGTGTTATAAATGTCAGCAGTATGGCCATGCAGCCAAATTTTGCAGAGAAGTTAAGTTAATTCTATCTGTGGTCACTGTGGTGAAGCAGGACATAATGACGTCCGAATGCGCGAAGAAAGCGGAGACTCCGAGATGTGCGACTTGTTCCCGCTTTAAAAAGCCCAGTGACCACAAAACGGGAGACGCAGGATGTCCTGCTAGAAAAATAGCTGAACACAGATATATTAACTCTGTCGACTAAGAGGGAACTTAGTGCGTCTTACTCTAGGCCAGACTAGTTGATTTTCGCTGTCTAAGCAAATTGTCGCCCACAATAAAAGTGTCTTGACGGTGTTTTTTTGCAATGTGTAAATATTGCAAAAATATTGTTTATACTGCTGACAATTTTTTTCATCATCATCATCATTTCAGCCCAAAAGACATCCACTGCTGGACATAGGCCTCCCCCCAAGTGTTGCCACATTGACATTTTGGCGGGGTTTTGCCATAATCGTCACGCTTAGCAGGCGGGTTGGCGATCGCACTACGGTCGTTGCAAAAAGCACAGAGAACGCTGCTGCCCATTCCCTGGCAAGTCCCTTAGTCGCCTCTTACGACACCCACGGGAAGATATGGGATGGAGCTATTCTTTACGTCCGACACTATACAGAGCAATTTTTTTATTATTAGTAATTACCTAAGTGCTACAAATTGTTTTCATTAGATTTAATATACATGTTTGACCTTAACTATTTTTGTTAGTATTATTTTAACATATTTCACGATTATATTTTTCCACTATTATGTTAAATATTGTTAAGAAATCTCGCCCAAGTAGTAGTTATTAGAATCAACCGCCTGTGATACAGGTTTAACCTTGTACAGGCATCGATATTTATTATACCTTCATTACTTTTAAGATTTAACTGTGTTTATTATGCCAATATTAATATTTGAATAAATATAATATATATATATATACAGGGTGTAACGGAAAGGGTATATACATACTTAACATTGTGCTACAGACCATCAAACTGAACATGTTTCTCCACAAAGAAATGTTTGTTTGTGGAGAGACATGTTCAGTTTAATGATCTGTAGCACACCCTTAAGTATGTATATACCCTTTCCGTTACACCCTGTATATATATATATATATGCTATGAATGAAAAGTTTTAAATAAGGGTTGTCTGTGCTAAATATAACTTACTAATAAGAAAAAAAACAAAATAGTCGTAGTCGTCGTCTCTTGTAAGGCTTATTAAGAATCAAGCTATTCTTATTTAACCTTACAAGAGACGACAATCAGAAATTATTTTCACAAAATTTATCTTCATTTGTTGCTGACGACATCCTACAAATTTGTAGGAATTCATCAGTAACAAATGCTGAATCGGTGCTGAAAAATGCACGTTGTAAACGTGACTTACGCGCGGTAGCGACAATTCAGAAACGCGTTCACGAAACACGTACCTAAGAGCTTCGCAAATAACAAGTTAAAGTGGACAAAGGGCCTTAGGGATTGTTATAAATGACTACACAAAAAAACATCGTCATATCTTTATTACAAAAAAAATGCCCTTATACAATACAATAAATAAACTCATCCAATCTATCTAAACTTCGCTACAATTTCGCTAACAGCCGCATAACAACCAGACAATAAGACAATGAAATAAAATATCAACAGTAATACGTTTTTCCACAAAATGTAGTTGAATTTACCCAGCCCTCGTTCCCATTGATGGACAGTTTGGACCACAACTGGGATTAGCAGGCCCAGGGTTGAGAAGAAGATGGCTCCAACAAGACCTATGAGGAGTTCCAGGTCTGGTACGGCTACTGCGAGGATAACTGCAACAAATATTGGAAATAGATAACAACAATAACGACGAAAACTCGTTAGCCAAAGAACGGCAATGGATCTAATGAAACTTAAGACAGTAACAACATTTGATCTAAGCATCGTAATGATTTAGTAAACTCTATAAAATTTCAAGGGCTTGTACAATATGCACAGTAAAGGTAGGACTTTCTATTATGTTCCCCGTCAGCCTTTTTTTTTACTTTTGGGAAATCATCAAATGCCCGATTCCCGCTCTGGGCGGAGCGGAAAGGAGTGTCAGAATTGTACCTACTGACTAAAACCCATCCATTTTCCTTCTTAGCCCTTTGTGTCCCAGGGCCGCGGTATCTCTTTCGAACAATCCCGCAGCCCTGGCAGGCATCGGCCCTCTCGGACCGCTTCCGATTTGCTGACATCTCCTTGAGGCGCGCGTGGAACACGAAAGCGCCGTTGACACGGCTTGTCGTCATAATACAGACGGACGGTGAGCTAGCCCATTACTCACCGTCCACAGGCCAGCTTCCCGTAAGCCTTTCGCCATCATCATCGTTATTCGTCAACGTCAGATTCCTCTCAAAGCACCAGTTCCCAAACTGCTAACTTGTAACCACAATGTACAAAAACAACAATTATAAAACAAGTAGCTTTTGCCCGCCATTTAGCCCGCGTACAAATTATCCAACAGGATCCTGCTACTGGGATCATCATCATCATCAGCCTATAATGTTCCCACTGCTGGGACACAGGCCTCCACTCTGTGAGAGGGAGTGGGCCACCATGCGGGCCCAGTGCGGGTTGGTAGATGTCACATGTCTTCGAATTTTTAGTTCTAGGACATGCCGGTTTCCTCACGATGTTTTCCTGCACCATTTTTGAGAGTAGCGGTGATAATAAATAAATTACACAAAGTAATGCGCCTGCCTGGATTTGAACCCACGGCTTACTGCTGGTAAGTCGGGACTGGGCCACCGCTGCTCTCTGCTACTGGGATAAAAGTATATTAATGCCCTAAGCTAGTGGTCATGGTCTATCCGTTCGGTCAAAATAGTCATACAGACTTTCTTCCGTATTTTTATATTATGTTGGTATGAAGTATAAAATACTCACCAGTCAAAGCCACACTGAGAGTCCTGAGCGTGATCTGGCTGATGTTATAATACTCCTTCTTGAACCTGAACTTAATCCTTGTCCATATGATGTCCATGGGCGCGTACATTTGAAGGCAGTACGTGAAGAACACTGCTACTGCCACCAGGATCTTTGCTGTCAATGCCAGGCTGGGAACAAGGTGTAAAAAAAATATTCAGAATCATAAGTAGAACCTTTTGGATCTGTCATGCGTGTTAAATAAAATATGGTTAGAAAATGGCGATCTTGGCAAAATAGTTTTCGTTTTTAAATGGATTCACTCAGGTTCAATCAATCATCATCATCTGCCTAGCCTTTTCCCAAACTATCTTGGGGTCGGCTTCCAGTCTAACCGGATCCATCTAAGTACCAGTATTTTACATGGAGCGACTACCTATCTGACCTCCACAACCCAGTAACTGGGTAATACGATACCCCTTGGTAAGACTGGATGTCAGGTTCAATCAATCAATCAATCAAAATATTTTTATTTTACATAGGCCTACAGGGGCACTTATAAAACGTCGACAAAAAGGTGCTCGGTTCGGGTTGGTCGTTTCCTATGGAGAAGAACCGGCAGGAAACTCCATGGTTACTCTTTTAAAATCATTTGGTTTTACAATATTTCTGTTACAGCGTTGGTTGTTCTCACAACGACCAATCAAGCTTTAAATACCAGTGTAGGCCGATCTCTCATTGTACAGGCAATCTATACAAAGCGTATAGCCATGTTATACTGGACTTGTATAGCTGTATGTGTCGCCGTGTGTGCGTAAAAAGCATTTTTATTGTTCAACATACATTCACCCACAATCCGATTTCTGTCATTGAAGGAACACATTTTAAGAAACCGTTTATATGGTTGTGACCTTTACTGTATTTGTGTATCCTTTGTAGGAGACTTTGCAAAAAAAAACTAAACATGTGTAAAACGGTGGTCAGTTACGATGGTCGAGTTTAAAGAATAAGAATATAGTTGAACTTCGTAAGTCGCTTGTATTTAGGTTAGAGTTTTTTACTACCAAACCCTCTTCACCTGACGGTTACAAGAACGTCCATATTCAAAAAAATAACAGTCAACACATCAACTTTTAAACATTTCTACAAAAACCTAACCATTACATCGGATCACTTAATTTACTGTGTAATAATAATTAACAGTTAGTTGTAACAAAATTATTGATCAATAATCATTTAAATCTGAGCTAATTAAAGTATAATAATATTCGGCGTACAGGAAGCTGACAAGCGGAAGGTGCCATAATGTAATTTGATTAATTAACAATGAAACTAAAAATAAAATAATATTCACTAAATAATACCTTAACAATTAAATAAAACTTATTAAAATAAAATCAGAATTAAACTATCATAACTTCTCATCGATATCTTCGAGCTCCTATACATTCGAGCTTGTATAAGCAGCAGAACTGGAAGTTTGTAACATTCGGCCATCCTGCGTTTGCCGTGGCCCACGGCGGTCAGCATCCTTGGATACAGCGCCTAGTCTGTCATTGGTATTCGGCATCTGAAATATTAAACAATATGGGCAGTACATTTATTCCTGTAGTTTCGCTATTCTTATTATCAGTTTTCATAATAATTTGGCTGTATATAAGATTTAACATAGCTTTTATATCATGTAGTTTTGCATTATATATTACTTTATACAGCTTTAATAACTCCTATGTCACACAGCTTTTCTAATTGTTTGTATTTCACACAGTATCAATTACACCTATTTCACAGCTCTGATTATTTCTGTTGCACACAGCTTTGATAATTTCCATTGCACACAGCTTGAATTAATCCCATAGCACACAGCTTTAGTTACTCCCGATGCACACAGCTTTAGTTACTCCCGATGCACACAGCTTTGATTACTCCCATTGCACACAGCTTTGATTACTCCCATTGCACACAGCTTTGATTACTCCCATTGCACACAGCTTTGATTACTCCCATTGCACACAGCTTTGATTACTCCCGTTGCACACAGCTTTTTATTATTCGCATTGCACACAGCTTTAATTTGTGGACGAGTGCAGTAAACGTTAGTATTAAATGAAATCTCTACATACATTATTTTATTATTTGTTTAATTGTTTAACAATGAATAAATTAATAAACATTCTTATTTTTAACACAAAACAAAAATATGATTAAATATGATTTGAATTAACTTTCTAACAAATCTATCAGATCATCTCTATCAACTTCATGATCACTACCACTACTTTCATCAGAGATAGACGAATTGTAAGGTCGGAGAACTTCACCGCGTACAATTGCAGTGAATTTTCTATACCCTTTCATGCCTTTTATACTACTTATAGTGTAACGATCTAATGACTGATCAGCTTGACATATTTTGTAAGGTCCCGTGTACAATCCATTAAGCTTCCTAGTTATTTGCGCGCTTTCCCTAGTAATTCCTCCTTTCCATAACACCAATTGTCCTACAGAGTATTTAACACATTTCTTATGAGATCGATCGAATCTATCTTTCATGAGAGACATATTTTTATCAATACGCAATTTAGCCGCGCATCGGCGTTCTCCTAGTGCCTTTGCTTGACCTTCAAAATCATCCGGGTCCCCGGACGGATAAGCGGGAAGTCTCGAATTAGAATGACCAAATAGTAGTTTAAATGGAGGAAAACCAGTTGTCGCATGAGGAGTATTATTAATACCCCAAACTATATCACTTAAGTGATCATCCCAGGTGCACTCGCTATTAGACATCGTATTTAACCCGTTAATCAAAGTTCGATTCACACGTTCTACTTGGCCATTCGACCTAGGGCTCGCGATAGCGTTTAAGATATGTTTAAATTGCATTTCATCAGCAAAGATTTTGAAATAACGACTTGTAAATGCTTTTCCCCTATCCGTGATAATCCTGTTGGGATTCCCAAACTGAGAAATAATATCTTTCAAATGTTTTATAGTTTCAACAGAACCACAGCTTTTAACAGCTTTTGAAAATACAAATTTTGTAAAAGAGTCTATAACAACGAGTATATAAGAGTTTCCTTTACGAGTCTTAACAAACGGACCTAAATGGTCAACATGTAGTGTGTGCATGGGAACAGCCGGTTTTTGAATTGAGTACAGTTCTCCTTGTAATTTACCATGTTCCCCTTTACCGTAAGCACATTGGAGACATGATTTGATATATTTTCGAATAAACCTAGTCATGCCCTCAAACCAAAATTGTGCTTTAATAGTCTTTTCGCACTTATCAAAACCAACATGTCCTATCTGATCATGGAATTTTTGTAATAAACTCCATTTTCCTAATTTAGGTATAACAAAACGATCCCCGAAAAGTGTTTTTCTGTAAAGAAGATCGTCTTTTATTAAGTAGTTATTAGTAATATCAGTATTGTCCGTACTATTACGCAATTGAGTCAGAATTGACTGGATTTTTTCGTCCTGCAGCTGTAAGGTTACGAGCCAGTCGGAATCCTCAATAAATAAAACGGGGCTCGATACTGGATTTCTACTCAAAGCATCCACGTGTCGCATACGGTCACCAGATCGATACTCAATTTGTACATCATAATCTTGAATTGAAAGCCACCAGCGGGCTATGCGAGGAATTAGGTCTTTTTTAACTAACCCTAGAAGCCTAATCTATTTCAGAAGTACACAAAGCCTTAACATACGTTTCAGAGGCGTACACTTATAATTCAATTGTTTTATGTAAAATAGCCTTATTTTGTTTTTTTTTTGTAGTGGAAATTTAAATTTGGTAAATAAACTAAAAATAAAACAACACTGTTATGAATAATTACTATAATCACAGTTGTTTATTACAAAAATAAAACTAGGTGAATAAATTGGAACAAAAAAATCAACTTCTTCAAAATCAACAGAAACATATTATTTTTTCATAGAAAATTTTCTTTTTTTAACGCTAATTAGTTATTCTTAGAGCAAATATTAAATCTAATCAGACTTCAAAAGACTAGGTATACTTTAAGAGCAGTCTACACAAATATCAACCTTGTGCTCGCCACACACAGATTTTTTACATTTATAACAAACCAATTTGGACATTCTCCTTTTTTTATAGGAACAAAAAGCGCAGTATTTACGTTTTTTTGGCTCAGGTTCTTCTTCTTGATTTTCATTATTAAAATCTGTAGGGTTTATGAGAATTTGGTTTATACTTTCTCGCAAAGATCTTTTCAACGTCGGAGCTTCTAGTCTCTGTTTCATCCAAGGCGTGACCAAGTCTGTACTGAGTTGCTTCATGAATTTTCTTCTATTCAATGGTTTTCTATTATCCCTTATCATGTTATGCCCATATATTATAGCAGAATTAACAAAAGCCATGTTTAGGATACCATAAAATACAGCCATCGGCCATCTATTAGTCTTGCGACTGCACGACATTGCGGAGCACATTTGGTCAAACGAGTCTACTCCGCCTTTCGTTTGATTGTAGAATAGAATCATATCAGGTTTACCACTTAAATCATTTATTACTGCATTTTCATCGCAAGAGGATAAAAGATATACCATTTTTGCAGGTTTTGGCTTATACGATACAAGTGTCAGGGGGCCATCAAAACAAAACATAGAGCTGCCAACAGGACGAGATCTCGAGTTCTTCAATTGTTCAGGGATCTCTCGTTTATTTGATCGTACAGTTCCTACTAGAGTCAAATTATAAGGTGGTTGAAGTAAACTTTTGGCTAACGGTATGGAGGTAAACCAATTGTCACAGGTTATGTTTCTGTTCGATCCATGAATAGTCTGTGACAATTTCTTCACATAAAATTCACCAAGTGGTACACCGTTAGTATTTGTACTCCTGCCTATATATGGATCAGCATCAACCATGTATTTGGAAGTTGCATCACACATCATCGGAAACTTGATCCCGTATTTATCCGGCTTGTTCGGTATATAAATCCGAAACGGGCATCTACCTCTAAAACCGAGTAACTGTTCATCTATTGTCACCTCAGATCCAGGAATATAATTAATTCGGCATTGTTTTATAAACAGTTCCCAAACATTTCTAGCTGGTACAAAGGCATCATTTGGTCGGAGAGTTGATCTCAACATCTTATCATCCATCCTAAGGCATCTAACTATGAACTCAAACCTTTCTTTGCTCATAACTGATACGTATCGTGTACCAGAAAAGGTAGAATCAAAAAGCTCGTCTGTGGAAAGATGATTATCCTTCATGACTGCAGTCAAAGTCAAGAATCCAATAAATGCACGAATTTCTAAATCAGTAACATCTCTATGAGTCGCTGTAATTTTTCCTATCCTTTGACGTTTAGAGATCATTTCAACATTAGTCCATTTCACAATTTCAGATATAATGTCATCAGTAATGAATAAGTTAAATATTTGCACAGGATCAAAAACATTTCTGCACATGCGAGCTGGACCTCGAGAGGTGCGAACTATATTCATAGCTGGCGTTCTGTGAGATGTTTGAGCTTTGACAGTCGACCAAATATGTCCATTCTTACCTCGGAGAGTATTACCACGAACACGATAAATTCGCCCCAAGTTGGCAGGTGGTGAAACACGGTCAGCGTCAGATGATGGACCATCTTCTGTAACAGGGGCTGGGTCGGTTTCTTCAGAGGAAGCAGGTTCTTGTAAAGACGGAACATACTCAGTCACATAACTATTTTCATCTTCGCTTTGAAAGTCGTCGATAATCTGGTCATCCTCAACTTCGGAATCCGAATCTTGCAAAGAAGGATCATCTTCCTCGTTTAGGATTGCTAAAATATCATCTCCGTCTAATCTTCGAGACCGTGACATATTTTATATTATCTGAAACAACGCCGAAAATAGACATACAATATACGAAAAACTAACAAAAGTAAAATCACATAATCCTAGTTAAAAGTTACGCAAAGCCTAAACATACGTCTCGCAGGCGTGCAAGACTTCGATAAATCAAAAATGGCGAGACTTACCTTAACGATACGGGCACCGTACGCTAGCTCTCGGCGGCCACTGAGTTGGCGAAAGAGCACGACGCGCTAGCTTCAACCGTTAGAAAGAGACAAACGATATTTTGGTTTCGTGTACGCCTCGCAGACGTAGATTAGGCTTCTAGGGCTAATGTAGTCCGTAACGCAGCACAGTCTGTTACTATAGTCACGGGAATACCTACAAGATAAATACGAAACCGTTTGAGAGATTCTACAACTGCTAATGTCTCCAGTTCATAGCTATGATAAAACTGTTCTTCTTTACTTGTAACCCTACTAAAATACGAAATCGGTTTTAGAACACCATTATTTTGGTATTGCAAGAGTATACCACCTAATCCTAGTTTACTGGCATCAGTATGGAGCTCTGTGCGTGCATTTCTGTCGTAAATACCTAAAACAGGTCTTTCGACGAGGCGTTCTTTTAGAGTCTGAAAAGCAGTTTCTTGGGCTGAACTCCAAGTCCATTCTACATCCTTTTTCGTTAACTGTGTGAGCGGTCTAGCAATCTCGGCAAAACCACGAATAAATTTCCTAAAATACGATGTCAAACCGATAAATTGACGGATTTCATGCACATTACTAGGTTTTTTGTAATTAGCTACACAAAGGATTTTAGTTTGCCCCGGTTGTATTGTACCTGCGGTAATCTCATGACCCAAATAATTTACACTTTTCTTTAAGAACGAACATTTACTTATATTAAGTTTTAAATTGGCTTCTGATAAAAATTGTAAGACGTTACTCAATAACCTGAGTCCGTCATCGACCGTGACTGTTGGAAGCATAATATCATCAAGATATGTAGCTACATCATTGCCCAGCCTGCCCAGGACAATTTTGATGAGACGTGAGAAAACTGCTGGCGCGTTCGCCAGACCGAATGGCATTTTCAAAAACTCGTATTGTCCTGAAGGTGTTACAAATGCTGTTTTATGAATAGAGCCTTCAGATATTTTTACCTGATAATAGCCTTGTGCGAGGTCTAGGGTGGTAAATAAAGCTTTTCCAGCCAAGCGAGTTACCTGATCGTCTATATGAGGCAATGGATATCGATCTTTGATAGTACGTGCGTTGAGTGCTCTGTAATCTATGCATAACCTATAATCACCGCCTTTTTTCTTTACAAGGACCACTGGGCTTGCATAGTCGGACATAGATTCCCTCACAACACCTGCATCAAGAAGGTCCTGAACCTTTTCGTTAACAATCTCATTTTCCTTGTACGACAGTCGATAAGGTTTACAGTAAACAGGTTGTTCGGTTAATGTCCGAATATGCATTTCCAGTACGTCTGTACATCCCAAATCTTTCGTATTTTTCGCAAACAAATATCTGTATTTATTTAATAACTGTAACAATCGCCTGCAATCATTGATTTCTAAATCACCTACATCTAAATCGGATAACTGTAATTCTTTATATGTAGATTGGTCAACTGACATAACATTCCTGTGTATATTATTATTTTTGTCACTAAGAAGCTCCGCGCGCGCTACGAGTCTATTTGCTTGCCACTCAATAGTATCATCACTGATATTTACTACTTTCAAAAAAGAATCCGTCGACCTTATAAGTCCCCCTATAATTACATAAGACATACTTCCTAACTCAAAGTACACAGAATTTGCATAAAATGAATGGCTAGTATTGATATCAACATAAACTTGTACAAAAGCGCAACTTTGTCTTGGTATCACACTGTTATGTTTTAAAAAGACTGGAAATTTTGAAATACAATCAGTCTCATCCAGTTGTATATCGAACAACTCATTCTTGAAATCAAAGTTGCACACGAAATTAACAGATTTTTCGGAAATAACTAAGTTTATATTTTTCTGATTTATCATTGACTGACCGATTATTAGGTCTATATCGGCTATATCATTACTAGTCAGCTCAACGAAACCACTTAACATGATATTATCTATCTTAACATTAACATGTGATGTTCCCATAGAATTTGAATATGCACCACCAAAACCTTTCATAGTAACTGAAGAAGGCATGATTTTTAACTTTAAGTTATTAGCTTGTGACATTGTGAGAATATTCAACTTACTGCCTGTATCTATGTATGCAATAAGATTGTGTCCATTAATTACCACTGCCTTCTTGTACAGGTCTATGTAAATATTATATGTTGTAAATAGCACATTACTAACTTTTGGTGGCTGCTGGTGTGAAGAGCCGGGTGCGAACCAGCAGCTAGCCGCAGTGTGGCCAGGACGACGACACACCTCACAGCGTGGCGTTCTGCAGTCTCTCGCCTCATGCCCTGTTCTTCTACAGGCATAACATTTCTTCAGGTTGGGTTCGTTTTCCTTTGAACTCGAAGAAACATTGCCTCTCCTCCATGTAGCAGTCGGCCGCTTGGAGCTACTAGAGTCATCTTGCTTCGAGTTGCTAGCTTCCACTTGTTTGTAGTTTTCAAGGGATGATAAATATCCATAGTAAAGCTGCTGTGGAGTCTCGCACTGATAAGCCTTTGCGTTGGCTCTTATCTCTACTGGTAAACCTTTGATTACACACGAAATCGCAGCCTCACCGTAAATATTGCATTTCTTGAGTAGCGATAGCTTGTCGTGGAAATATTTTGTCATAGTTTCGGAGTTCGTTTTTTTTCTTGCGAGCATAGTTTCTAGAAGGTCAACAAAATCAGTTGAACGTGGAAAGGCGGCTTCCAATGAGTCTTTCCATTCCTCCCACGTGAGATTGTAATTATCTAGGTCGTCATACCAATCTCTAGCTGATCCTCGGAGACGAATTTGCATAATGAACTGCCGATCCTTACTGTTCCAACCATATACGTCGCCTAATTGGTCAATTTTGTGCAACCATCCCTTAACATTGCTAGATTTTCCATCTGGCTGAAACTTGGGGATAACTTCAGCGTCAGTTTGGGTAACACGGTGCCTTTTTCGTCGGAGGTATATTCTGTCGGTACCCTCGTGATCAGATGAAGAAAAATTTACGGAATTTTCATCATCATCCGACGTCACTGTTTCACTGTTTCTCCTTTTCTTTGCACCAATACCATCAATATATGGGCCAGACATAATACCACTTCTGAAGTGTAAAACGGTGGTCAGTTACGATGGTCGAGTTTAAAGAATAAGAATATAGTTGAACTTCGTAAGTCGCTTGTATTTAGGTTAGAGTTTTTTACTACCAAACCCTCTTCACCTGACGGTTACAAGAACGTCCATATTCAAAAAAATAACAGTCAACACATCAACTTTTAAACATTTCTACAAAAACCTAACCATTACATCGGATCACTTAATTTACTGTGTAATAATAATTAACAGTTAGTTGTAACAAAATTATTGATCAATAATCATTTAAATCTGAGCTAATTAAAGTATAATAATTTTCGGCGTACAGGAAGCTGACAAGCGGAAGGTGCCATAATGTAATTTGATTAATTAACAATGAAACTAAAAATAAAATAATATTCACTAAATAATACCTTAACAATTAAATAAAACTTATTAAAATAAAATCAGAATTAAACTATCATAACTTCTCATCGATATCTTCGAGCTCCTATACGTTCGAGCTTGTATAAGCAGCAGAACTGGAAGTTTGTAACACATGTTATGTAAAGGAAAAGCCAAGTGTGGCTTTACATTTCTTTATCCCTCGAATGCCTGTAAGCAGCGTCATGCCATTTTCTCAAACAAAGATGGAAATAACTTGCGAAAAAGGAATTATTGGAGGCACAATGTTCCTGGAAGTTAACGTATGATAAACTCGTTTGGATTCTTTCATGTAGGTATTTTTTTTACGTGAAATACGGAATGTTTTCGATGTATTATTATTGCCTTCAATGCGTGGGAACAGAAAACAGCTGAATCGTTACCGATTCGTTGATTCGAAAAATATTTGGCATTCATCAAAAACGTTAACAGCAAAACATCATTCATTCTCCTTTTAAGTTCTACCGCAGTCGGGTTAAAATATGTCATACAATTATTTTGACTTTTAGCGTATTTAACATATAAGGTTCCCACTGCTGCGATACAGGCCCCCCGCTCAATGAGAGGCAGTGTGTTGTTATCTACAACGCGCGCCCAGTGCGGGTTGGTAGATGTCACATATCTTATTGTTTTTAGCTCAGGGTCATGTGGTGAATTCTCACGATGTTTTTTTCGCTTGATCCAAGAACCACTAAACGAGAGCCTCAATTTCAAATTCACAAGATCTTCCTCCTTTACTTTTGAGTTGTAACGTAAACAAAAAAGAAAGACTGTTTAGTCTTCAGAAATAAGACTAAAAAAGCTTAACTTTCCCTTAGCTCATTTACGTATCTCATATTTTTATCTAGTTTTACAGTTAACCATTGATTTCAGTAAACGTCTATCCATTTAGAAAGTCAAATAATCAAATATAGACTTGCTTTTAAATATATTATTTAACCCGTATTGACTTTTAACGTTTTAACTTTGTGAGTAGATTTTTAAATAATAGATCCAGTTCTAGTAGACATTGTGCGTTAATAGCGTTTTAATATTTATTTAAATACAGAAAGGGTTCATTTTGTTATTATAATAAAAAGCTAGCATAATGCTAGCTTTTGTTATACTATTATGTAGGTTTGTATAATTATGAAGTCCATCATTAGTTTATTTAAAAGTGATCAAACATGATAGCGTGGAAATCAATAACAGACAAACAGTATTTACGTGGGACACTCAGAAAGTTTTGCGAAACTAAAAAAAATTGTTCTATACGTACATATATTTTTATTAAATCTTTTCAAAGTACTTTCCACCAGCCTCTATACAAAGATTCATGCGCCTAAACCAGTTTTCAAAACACTTTTTCCAGTCCGCCGCAGACACCTCGTTTACAGCCTGCTCGAACCCAGCCAGCGCATCTTCCGGCGACGAAAATTGTATCCCTTTGAGCTGATTTTTTATTTTTGGGAATAAAAAGAAGTCACACGGTGCTAGATCAGGGCTGTAAGGAGGGTGACCCAGGAGTTTGACTGGCGTGCTGTCCAGGAAGTCCCTCGTTTTGAGTGCGGTGTGCGCAGGTGCATTGTCGTGGTGGAGCAGTAGCCCGCGGAGCCCTGTGTTTGGTCGCTTGTTGCTTATAACAGAGAAAACTTCTGGCAAACATTTGGAAGTATACCATTCGGCATTAATGCTTCTTTGATCCCGTAAGGGAATTGATACCAAGTGGCCAGTCAAATTAAAAAAGCTAGCGATCAAAATCTTACCCCCGCTTCTAGATCGCTTCACTTTGGTAGGCGTTGGCTCATTTTGAAACACCCAAACAGTCGACTGGCGCTTGGTTTCTGGGTCGTATTGATAAATCCAGGACTCATCACCTGTAACGATGTCGTAAACACGCCGAGACGAGCCTGCTTCAAATTTGTTAAGCATATCACGGCACCATTCCACCCGGGCCTGCTTCTGAGCATCGGTGAGGTTGTGCGGCACCCAGCGTGATACTATCCTCCTCACGCGAAGATGGCTGTGTAGAATCTCGTGAACGCTTCCCGATCCAATCTTCAATATGTGTTGAATCTCCTGATATGTAATTCGCCTATTGTCTTGGATTAAATTTGTCACTGCTAGCACGTTTTCTTCGGTAACAGCCGTCAAAGGGCGACCGCTTCTTTCGTCATCCCCCAAAGTTGGTCGACCGCGCTTGAATTCGTTATACCAACGATACACGGTTGCCTTGGAAGGGCCTTCATCCATGAATGCCATTTGAAGTCTATCGTACGATTCATCCGGTTTCAGGCGACACTTGAAATCGTATAAAATCATAGCTCTAAAATGTTCCCGGCGCAGATCCATATTTCAGTGAGACACAATACTTTGAATTAACTCGCAAAAAATGTGGAGGGAAATTTTGAAATTGGAACTTACTTATTTTTACTTATAAATAATCATATTTTCGAAAAACATAATAACTGGCCAGTCTCCCATATATAAAAACTTTTTTTCGCAATACTTTCTGAGGGGCCTGGTACGTTATCGTATAAAAGGTTACGTAGAACTAAACTTATTATAGCTATTTTCGATTTACCAATATTGGTCGACTCAACTACTGTTTAATTGACTTATAATTTTTAATAAACCAAAATTAATCGGACTAACGAACGAATCTACGATTTTTTTTTTTTTAGATATTGGATATTTCAACTATGTATTAAATACCTAATGGGCGACTGGATTGCTGCGTGCTGGATTTTAAAGTCAATCAATTTATCATTAGGATCTATATTTTTAATAAGGTGTAGTATACGTTGCTTCGCTGCGCGGGGATCCTATTTATATTTAGAAGGTTTAAAGTAACCTTACCACTCTCCGCCTGACCGCCGCCGCGTACGGACGTGCCGCTACCTGCTCGCATTCCCGCTCGCTATCAGTGTGTGTCATCGGTTCGTCGCTTCCCAGTGTCGTGACGTCATCAGTAGTCCCTTGACTACACCCCCGAACAATTGTTGTCTTTTTATTAAGACAGCACTTGCTCATTTTGCTTCGGATATTATTCCGATTTAACTTCCTTTGCCCCATCAGGGAAAAGTCCTCAGTTTCGAGGTTCTTGGTGGGACACCTAACGGTGCCAACGAAACCAAGAGAGGGTGGTGACCCAATCCGCCCGCCTAACCCCTTCAGGGTCTAGGTGAAAAAATTGGGCTCCGTCGCGAACGTGTGCGCCGCCGATTTACTGTGCTA